>CM059438.1:90283195-91589891 GCA_030390025.1 Squalus acanthias
TCCTCTTATTTGGCTTTTGCGGGGCCCAGGGAGGTAAATACCCTTCCCCACCCGATTTCCCTCTTTGCCTTCCGTCCAGGCCAGTCTCTGTGCCCCGTGGCACCAAAAGTAAGGTTTCCCCCTGAAATATCACGACACAGATAGATTCTTAAGGTTGCGGACAGTTAGCCTCCGACAAGCAGCGCTCGCCCTCAGGGGCTTTCTAGGCGTAGAGTGCAGGAACGAAAGCTGCAGCCTCCCGCTCCACGCTCTTGTCCCCTCACTTATGCAGGTTTATTTTACAGCTAGCTCTCGATGAGGGCGAAGGACAGCTTGGCTCACTTTCTTCAGTGATGTCGCAAACACACTTCTGTTTGAGTGAATTTATGACATGGCTATTGCCCAGAGCAATCCTTCCCTCTTGAGTTAGCACAATTGCCAAGCATATCCAACAGCCAAAGGATTACAAAGGGAGGCATCCCCATTGTGTGCGTAGGCGGGGAAGGGGGTGGAGTCTGTCTGTGAGTTTTATAGAAGCCTTCTCAAAATCAACATGCATTCCATCCGTATTAACCCTCGTTAAACCGAGGCCCCTGTCTGCCCTCTCAGGTAGACGTAAAAGATCCCACGGCCACTATTTCGAAGAAGAGCAGGAGAGTTCTCCCCGGTGCCCTGGACAATACTTATCCCTCAACCAACATAACAAAAATAGATTATCTGGGTCATTATCACATTGCTGTTTATGGGAGCTTGCTGTGCGTAGATTGGCTGCCGCGGTTTCCCATATTACAACAGTGGCTACACTTCAAAAAGTACTTCATTGGCTGTGCAGGACTTTGGGAAGTCCCGAGGTCGTGAAAGTCGCTATATAAATGCAAAACTTTCTTTTTTCTTTTATAGTCTGTGCTCACTCCGCTGACCTCAGCCAGTGACAGGAGCGCTACAACTGGGCCTCAACGCACCTGGGCCATCGAGGGTTAAAATCAGGCAGGATTCCCTCTCCCGATCGTTATTCGAGTGACTCCAGTTGTAAAGCGCACGTGTAGGGGCGTCGGGTGATGACGGGATCGGGATCGGGACCAGGCTCGGCCGTGATGTTCACAGCTGATGCTCAGTATCCAGGCTGACACACGAACAACAGCCGACTGGGCACGGTACCAAGGGGAGCTGCAACCGGCGCCCCTGGAACCACAGCCCCCAGCAGGAGGGGGCATTCTTTTAAATGGAATCCAAATCATTCTTAAAAGCAGCTTCGGTTGATTAAAGGAATTTAGAAGAATGAGAGGTGATCTTATTGAAACATATAAGATGCTGAGGGGGCTGGACAAGGTAGCTGTAGAGAGGATGTTTCCCCTCGTGGGGAAATCTAGAACACGGGGGCACAGTTTCAGAATAAAGGGTTGCCCTTTTAGAACTGAGATGAGGAGGAATTTCTTCTCTCTGAGGGTCGTAAATCTGTGGAATTCTCTGCCCCAGAGAGCCGTGGAGGCTGGATCATTGAATACATTTAAGGTGGAGATAGATAGATTTTTACAAGATAAGGGAGTGAAGGGTTATGGGGAGTGGGCGGGGAAGTGGCTTTGAGCCCAAGATCAGCCATGATCTTATTGAATGGCGGAGCAGGCTCGAGGGACCAAGTGGCCTATTCCTGCTCCTATTTCTTATATTCTTATGTTCCTATGTTCTTAAAGCAAACACGATCAGAGAGTCACGCACTAGAAGACAATCACTTTTCCATCAGTAACAGTTCACTCCCGCTCTGTCCGATCAGGATTCCGGTAGAAAGGGAGTCATTACCTGCCATTGCGATCTCTTCTGTGGGCGACGCTCCTTCAGTCTAAAACAGAAGAAGAAAACAAAAAGGAATTTTTTTCCCATCCTATAAATAGCAGGAACATTTCTTTTACGAATTCGGCAATCAATCTGCTCGTGTTCAAAGCACTGCTCTAGGTAACTGAACCGAGAAGAGCAGCAACTCGGAAGTGTTGTCTCCGACGAGGCACCTCAGCCACTCTCCTCCTTGCTGTCGAGGCCAGTGCTCAACTCCAGCTCCTGGTTTGTGCACAGAACCCTAGCAAAGGCCCCCGGCTGCAGAGCTGTGCACTCACTGAGCATGTGTAGCGTGTCAGCAGTGCACTTTGGGAGTTACAGTCTTTCCAATTAAAAAAAAAATCCCCCTCCTCAACCCTTTCCATTGAAAAAATCCCCCTCCTCAACCTTACATTTTATCATTCCACCCGATTTAATTTTTCGGCCGACGGAAGACGCCTACCTGCTTTTTTTCTCTTTCGTTCTTCTCCAATTGAGCCAGCCCGTGCAACGCAGGCTGAACCCTTGTCTTGAGATCTGAGTTAAGACTGGAGAAGCTTGAGCTTTCTAGCCTTGAATGGCGAAATCCGAGAGGTGATCTTATCATAGAATCATAGAGTGGTTACAGCGCGGAAGGAGGCCATTCGGCCCGTCCAGCCCGTGCCGGCTCTCTGCAAGAGCACTTCAGCTAATCCCACTCCCCCGCCCTTTCCTCGTAGCCCTGCAAAAAATTTTCCTTCAGGTACTTATCCAATTCCCTTTTGAAAGCCACGGTTGAGTCTGCCTCCACCACCCTCTCAGGCAGGGCATTCCAGATCCTAACCACTCGCTGAGTAAAAAAGTTTTTCCTCAGGTCGCCTTTGGTTCTTCTGCCAATCACCTTGAATCTGTGACCACCTGGTTCTCGACCCTTCCGCCAATGGGAACAGTTTCTCTCGATCTACTCTGTCCAGACCCCTCGTTTGAGCACCTCCATCTTAGAGAGGTATATAGGATATCCGGCATAGGCACAATGGACCAAACGGTCTCTTGTGCTGTATCATTCTATGATAGTAAATGGTATGGAAAAGGTAAATCCGGAAAATTATATCAAATTGTAAGAGTTGGACAAGGGTTGCGTTGCCATGCCAACCCTCCAGGACTGTCCTGGAGTCTCTAGGCATCGAGGATTAATCTTCTGGACACCGCAATATGGGCGAAAAATAATAGGGGCATTTAAAAAAAAATGGGTTTTTTTCAATATCTTTCAACACTTTCATTTATTAGTTATGAAAGTATTGGAGATGAGAAAAAAAAGAGTCCAAGAGTCAAGAACCATCCAATCGGGTAATAAAGAGCCGGTTGACGTTCCAATTGGTGTGGAAATGTCATGTGATCATACCTCCAGGAATACATCCAACCAGAGTTTGCGACTCTAACAGGGGGCCGTAGGTTCCAATTAGCTCAAGACGAATTTAGGAGTGATATCAGGGAGTTTTACTTCGACAGCACCTCCCAAACCCGCGACCTCTTCCACCTAGAAGGACAAGGGCAGCAGGCGCATGGGAACACCATCACCTCCAAGTTCCCCTCCAAGTCACACACCATCCTGACTTGGAAATATATCGGCCGATCCTTCATCGTCGCTGGGTCAAAATCCTGGATCTCCCTCCCTAACAGCACTGTGGGAGTACCTTCACCACAGGGACTGCAGCGGTTCAAGAAGGCGGCCCACCACCACCTTCTCAAGGGCAATTAGGGATGGGCAATAAATGCCGGCCTTGCCAGCGACGCCCACATCCCAGGAATGAATTTTAAAAAACTTCACACAACAAGTGATCAATACATGGAATGGCCCCCCGGACGGAGCGGTGGGGATGAAAACCGTGGAACCATTGAAGAAACAGCGAGATGCAGCAATGGGGGAGGGGGACGACTGTAGGGCATTTCTGAATGGATGAACTAAGATGGGCCGACTGCCGTTCCTCAACTGGAATGACCCTGTGATCGCTGTCAGCCAATCAGGTGGCCAAGTAAAGGCTCTCAAATGTCCGGTTTTTTTGAGCGTATTGTCCTGAAATTCCTGAAATATATTCTGGGTACCAGGAATCCAAGTTTAAATTAGAATCTTATTTTATTCCAATTTACCTTTATGATGGAGGGGCTGTTAAAACTTAGAATTGCACAGGGGTAAAAACTGGCTACCTCCGCCAGGGCCGATTTTCCCAGATAGCGCCCTGAGAGGGAGGAGGGGCGCTACTGGAAGCGCGCGCTGCGAGCCAAAACCATGCACTGCGGCACATCGCGCCGCGGTACTGCAGGCCTTCCTCCCCTTCTTAAAGGGGAGGGGCCTTGCACAACGTGACCCAGGGCCCAGCTGGGCCACCAGGGATCGGGAGTGCCGGCAAAAAAGCCCGGCACTCAAGAGGAGTGCTGGGCTCACGGAGCGCAGCCGGGGCTGTTCAGGAGGCCGGGGACGGCAGCGGGGGGCAGGTGCTGGCAGGCGGCCAGCAACAAAAATGGCCGCCCGGCACCTCGCCTTTAATTAGCGGCGCCCCGGCCGCAGGTAGGCCCCCCTGACCCCGTCGGACATAGCGTCTGGCGGTAAGTCAGGGGGCGCTCCCGAAGATCGCGGCCAGGGGCGCGAGCGGGGCGCTGCGCACGGCGATGACATCATCGCCGGCGGCGCAGTGCCGCGGGGTGCTAACGGTTACCGCCGCCACTAACCTCCCGCTGAATTTCGCGGGAGGCGTTGGCGGTGCCGCGCCCGGGCGCTAGTTGCTTTGCGCCCCATTAGCGCCCCCTTAGGGCGCTAACAGGAGGCGCAAATCAACCGAATTTAGCCCCCATAGAATTTACAGCACAGAAACAGGCCACTCGGCCCCACTAGTCCAGTGCCGGTGTTTATGCTTCACACGAGCCTCCTCCCACCCTACTTCATCTAACCTCATTAGCATATCCTTCCATTCCTTTCTCCCTCATGTGCTTATCTAGCTTCCCCTTAAATGCATCTATACTCTCCGCCTCAACCACTCCATGTGGTAGCGAGTTCCACATTCCTACCACTAACTAGGTGTAGAAATTAATGGATGGAATTACAGAATACAATCCTTAAAACTTTGGTTACTAAAAACAGAATGTGACTCATTCAGTCACTGCAAGCCAGTGGGGATAATTAGAAACAGAAAATGGGATTGCAGAAAGAAATCGCCAAAATGTGGAGAAAATCCTGGAATTCCCATGCAATAAAAACAGAATATGGCATATTCAGTCATTGTAAAGCAGTGACCTTACCCATTTGTTCCTGCCCAGTCAAAAAATGCAGACAATCAGCTTTTTCAAAAATTAATTCTGGGGATGTGGGCGTCGCTGGCAAGGCCAGCATTTATTGCCCATCCCCTAGTTGCCTTGAGAAGGTGGTGGTGAGCCGCCTTCTTGAACCGCTGCAGTCCGTGTGGTGAAGGTACTCGCACAGTGCTGTTAGGGAGGGAGTTCCAGGATTTTAACCCAGCGACTATGAAGGAACGGCCGATATATTTCCAAGTCAGGCTGGTGTAGAGAGAGATAAAGAGAGAGAGAGCGAAAGAGAGGAGAGAGAGAAAGAGAGGAGAGAGATAGAGAGAGCGAAAGACAAGGGTCAAAGCCAGGAGCAGCACTTAGGGGTGGGGAGAAGCTGAAGGCAAACTGAGCCAGCCGGTGTTATGTAGCTGGTAACTGTACCCCCCCCCCCCCCACCCCCTTCCCTTATTGGTTAGCCCAATGCCTCACTAGTATGATTACTTGTCCCCAAGAAGCCAGGAGCCTGTTCCGAGCCTCTAACCAATGCCATTCTTGAGCGGGCCATAGCAACGAGCAGCAACAGCAACATCTGGCGTTGACAAAGGATTTTTTAAGAGAGAGCTGGGTGAATCACTTCCCCGCGCCCCTCCCTCGTCATTTTAACACCTGCGTTGACTTGTTCAGAGACGTGCAAAGCTGCAGGAGCGGCAAGTCTTAACACAACTTCCCCAGTTTTATCATGGCCCAGATGTTTTTTTAGTCTTAACACGCACGCCAGTGCGTTAACCAGATCAGTTTGGCGGGGGGCAGATTCTACACAAAAGAACCCACTGGAGAAGGTTTTTCCTGAGCCATTTGATTTAAGAGTCGTTCAGGGAGTGCGAAAGGCGGTTAAAGTCGGAGGTTAAGATTCCGATCCCACATGCCACATGCGTGCGCTTATATAAGGTTACCAGCAGCAGGTGCCTCCCTCTAGTTACCAGAGGCTAAGTTTATTGAAACCGCTCCTTAAATCACGGAGTTGGACAGCTGTCGTGATCAGATCTGACTTCAAATTCCGGGTTGCCTTTCCAAAGAATGCGATCGGAAGCATTCTGCTGACTCTGCAGCCCCCGACAGGCCTCGCTCCTTCAGCACTCAGCGCTTTGGACAGACCTGAGCCACCATGATAAACCGGTGGTCGCGGCCGAGTTTGGGGGGGTGGACAATCAGCATCTCCTGAGCCACGCACGGTTCTGCCGAGGCTCCCGCGGCTCCTTCAGGCCCAAAGTGACCAACTGCGCCGGAAACATTTTGGACGTTAACGCACTTTATTCAATGTGGTTCAATCAACCGCAGCCTGACGAAAGCTCATCGAGCTGAAACGTTAACTCTGTCTCTCTTTCTCTCTCTCTCTCCACAGACGCTGCCTGACCTGCTGAGTGTTGCCAGCGTTTTTCTGTGTCTATTTTTGGTTTAATCAGCGACCTATCCTGTCCCCCCCCGCCCCGCACCGACAGATGATTTGAGTTATTTTTACTGATGCCCAGGCCCAGCGGTTTAGTAAAAGGTCGAGGGCCCACGCAGAGCTTTATTTGAGCCTTCGAAATCTCACAACGCTTCAGCAGGTCACGCACGACTGAGGTGGCACCTAAAATCAACCCAGAACTGAGCATATGGCACTTTGTCACCTAGAGAAGGAAATCGTTATCTGTGTTATTCATAGGATTACACAAGATATACGGCACAGAAACAGGCCATTCGGCCCAACCAGTCATTGCCGGCCTTTATGCTCCACTCGAGCCTCCTCCCGTCTTTCCTCATCTAACTCTATCAGCATAACCCTCTATTCCCTGCTCCCTCATATGCTTCTCCAGCCTCCCCTTAAATGCATCTACACTAGTCGCATCAACCACTCCCTGTGATAGCGAGTTCCACATTCTCACCACTCTCTGGGTAAAGAAGTTTCTTCTGAATTCCCTTTTGGATTTCTTGGTGACTATCTTATATCGATGGCCTCTAGTTATGCTCTTCCCCACAAGTGGAAACACTCTCTCTGTATCCACTCTATCATAACCTTCAGGGGCAAAAGTTCACAAAAAGAATTGGCCACTCCTCCCCTGGGCTTGCATTTCATTAGTGAAAGACCTGTTCAAAGAGTCCCATCAGATTTGTAACGTAATGCACACAAACATACACCAATATTTATTCAGAGAATCAGAGAATCTTACAGCGCAGAAGCAATGTTCCCTGTAATTTTTTTTGTGGGGGGGGGGGGGGGCCGCGCAGCCCCTTCAAAATACCGCACACAAGCGCGGTTTTTCTATTGAACAGCTGGCTGTGCAGGACCCCTGGAGTGCTGTGTGGCCATGCGGTCACGCAGCTTACTGGGAACATTGCACAGAAGGAAGTCATTCAGCCCATCGTGCCTGTGCCGGCTCTTTGGTAGAGCTCTCTAATTAGTCCCACTCCCCTGCTCTTTCCCCACAGCCCTGCAAATTTTTCCTTTTCAAATACATGTCCAATTCCCTTTGAAAGTTACTATTGAATCTGCTTCCACCCTTTCAGGCAGCACATTCCAGATCACAACATCACGCTGCGTAAAGAAAATTCTCCTCATCTCCCCCCTAGTTCTTTTGCCAATTATCTTAAATCTGTGTCCTCTGGTTATCGACCCTCTTGCCAGTGGAAACAGTTTCTCCCTATCCACTCTATCAAAACCCTTCACAACCTTCTCTGCTTTAAGGAGAACAATCCCAACTTCTCTAGTCTCTCCCATGACTGAAGTCCTTCATCCCTGGTACCATTCTAGTAAATCTCCTCTCCCAAGGCCTTCCTACAGTGCGGTGCCCAGAATTGGACACAATACTCCAGCTGAGGCCTAACCAGAGATTCATAAAGGTTTAGCGTAACCTCTTTCAACACAAGTTTAATTAATCCCTCTGTGCTTTCCCTTTGCCTTCCGACCCTTGGTGATGCACCATCTTGTGTCGGGCAGGTTGGGCGGGCAACCTATTGTCAGGACTCCGTCAATACGGCACTGAACAGACTCCAAAAGGAAACAATACTTTGTGTCTGTCACCCTGGGTTTTTCTGGCTCATGTGCCAGCAGTTTTGGGAGCTGGTCATCCTCCCAAGAAAGTAAACATCTTAACATGGCAGTGCTGGGCACGAACCCACTAACGTTCTATGCCATGGGGCACGGTTCATGTTCTCCTCCACTGAGATCCTGTTTGAGACTCGTCGAGCATGTTTCTCGGCAGACAGGAGAGAAATTCGTATCAAATTCTCCGAGGGTTTGAGAGGCTGTTTCCCATGGTTGGAGCATCTAGAACATTGCTCATAGTCTCAGGTTAAGGGCTCGGCCATTTAGGACCGAGATAAGGAGAAATTTCTTCACTCCGAGGGTGGTGAATCTTTGGAATTCTCTACCCCAGAGAGCTGTGGAGGCTCAGTCGTTGAGAATATTCAAGACAGAGATCGATAGATTTTTGGACACTAAGGGAATCAAAGGATATGGGGAAAGGGCGGGAAAGTGGAGTTGAGATCGAAGATCAGCCATGATCTTATTGAATGGCCGAGTAAGGTTGAGGGGCCGTACGGCCGACTCCTGCTCCCACTGCTTATGTTCTTAAAAATCAACGGTGGCCCGCACTCATCTACCAGCTGCCTCCAGGAAGAGCCAAGGCACAGCCCTCTCCTTGAACTTTACTTCCCCCCCCCCACCCCCACACTTTAGGGAGGTCCTGCAGCCTCTGCACAGCAACTCGAGGGGCTGAAATCGGAACCTGAGCAGAACTGGATTCAAACAGGCACCTCCCCCCATTTGGCCCATCTGTGCGTGTGCACTCTGCAATGAGCCAATGGAGGGGGGGGCAGATCAGTTTACCAGTGATTCAGAGTAACCTTGTCTGGACTATATCTGAAATGTCATCCCCTTTTCAGCTGATACAGATATATACGGTTGGCAATACATCACATTTGTAGGGTTGCCGTGTGTGTGTGTGTGCGTGGAGTAGAACGCTGCACAATTTTTCAGTCACATTCCCAAATGAGAGTAGTGCATTTGATGGTTAGGAACATTAGAGGCTGATGAGTTGCGAGTATAGTTACGTTTCATCTCAGGTCCACTCCGAACTTCGCATTTTCACAGCCTCCGGGGACATTACACGGAAAACTGTGATCCCGTGGGATGTATGATCAGTGTACAGACTTGAGGGACGTCTCGCCGTACTAAATCACTTGTCCCAATTTTGTGCAATTTACCCCTTTTCTTTTTGGAGAAGTCACAAGCGTAGCTCTCCGTTTAATCAGATGGGTGGAACGGGAGGGGCACAAATAAGGAGCATTTGCCAAAGCCATTACTGGGGAGTTCCCGAGTTAACAACTGCAGCCTGTAAGTGAGCGACAGAAAGCAGGACAGCCCTGATTCAATACCCGGTTTATGCCGAGTTAGCTGATTTTAGCTGGCGCATGGCATCACATAGAAATTACAACACGGAAAAAGGCCGTTCGGCCCAACCTGTCCATGCTGGTGTTTATCCTCCACATGGGCAGTGGTCCTCATCCTAGTAGGCCGCCCTGTTCCCATATCCTTTTTACCTTCCACCACCTATCTAAACCATTCTTAAATCTAGTTCACTGCTTCAGTCACTGAGCAATGTGCAATAAATGCTGGCCTTACCAGCGACGCCCAAATTCTAGGAACGAATTTTAAAAATTGCTTTTCACAGCCTCGCAATCCTTGAGTAAACAGGTTTCTCTGTCCTAAATCTTTTACATTTAATCTTATATCGATGCCCCCTTGTTCCAGACCCCCTCAACCACTGGAACCAATCTGTTTCTATCTGCCCCGCCCCCGGTCCCTTCATAATTTTAAACATCTCCAACAAAACAGCCCCAATTTTCCAAGTAGTTCCTCCTAGTTGTATTTCCTCAGACCAGGCAGGGTCCGAGTGAATCTGGGCTGTGCCCTCTCCATCGCCTTCAGCATTGATTGGCACCCCATCCACCACCTTGAACATTCACTCCCTCCACCACCGGCGTACCGTGGCTGCAGTGTGTACCATCTACAAGATGCACTGCAGCAACTCGCCAAGGCTTCTTCGGCAGCACCTCCCAAACCCGCGACCTCTGCCACCTAGGAGGACAAGGGCAGCAGGCGCACGGGAACACCACCACCTCCAAGTTCCCCTCCAAGTCACACACCATCCTGACTTGGAAATATATCGCCGATCCTACATCGTCGCTGGGTCAAAATCCTGGAACTCCCTCCCTAACAGCACTGTGGGAGCACCTTCACCACACGGACTGCAGCGGTTCAAGAAGGCGGCTCACCACCACCTTCTCAAGGGGCAATTAGGGATGGGCAATAAATGCTGGCCTCTGACGGTGCAGCACTCCCTCAGCACTGCACTGGAGTGTCAGACCTGGGTTTTGTGCTCAGGTCTCATGGAGTAGGATTTTGAACTCACGACCTTCTGACTCACGGCTGACAGGGAAAAGGGAAAACTAGCCAGGGTTCCTACTCCAGAACTTTTTTCCCATGGCACGGATGCATGTTGACACTGGGTTCAGCTGTGATGACCTCTACAACAACAACAACAACTTGCATTTATATAGTGCCTTTAACAGAGTAAAACGTCCCAGGGCGCTTCACAGGAGCGATATTATCAAACAAAATTTGACACCGAGCCACATAAGGAGATATTAGGGCAGGTGACCAAAAAGCTTGGTCAGAGAGGTAGGCTTTAAGGAGCGTCTTTAAAGGAGGAGAGAGGTAGAGAGGTTGGGAAGCTTTAGCGAGGGAATTCCAGAGCTTAGGGCCCAGGCGGCAGAAGGCATGGCCGCCAATGGTGGAGGGATGGAAATCGGGGATGTCAAGAGGCCAGAATTGGAGGAGCATAAGTTGAAAAGCTGGTCGACGCTCAGTGTCTCGGTTTACACATGCAGAGTAATCATTTGGAGGGCAGCCAGTGCCTGTATCCAAGCAGCTGTGTGCAAACTCAAGATAAAATCGTGGCGAAGGGGTAGCAATAAATAGAAAATAGAATTAAAGAGGTCTTCTCTCAACAAAGATCATGTTTTTGCAACAGGACCTGCTGTGTGCAACAAGATAAAACTTCTTTCTTCCTCCCAGCCTCTGATTAAATCTAACTAGGCCCGTTCTCATATTTCTTCACGAAGATTAAATGCTGGCTGATTTCTCACTTCTGCTTCACAGTTTAAACATTCTAAGAAATGATTATGTGCAAGTAGTCTGTGGCTCAGTGGGCAACACCCTCTGCCTCTGAGTCAGAAGGTTGTGGGTTCAAGTCCCATGCCAGTTACTTGAATGCAAAAATCTACGCTGACACTCCCAGTGCATAGAGATAGAGTCATACAGCACAGAAAGAGGCTCTTCGGCCCATCGTGTCCGCGCTGGCCATCAAGCCCTGTCTATTCTAATCCCATTTTCCAGCACTTGGTCCGTAGCCTTGTATGCTATGGCGTTTCAAGTGCTCATCTAAATGCTTCTTGAATGTTGTGAGGATTCCTACCACCTTTCAGGCAGTGAGTTCCAGATTCCAACCACCCTCTGGGTGAAAAAGTTTTCCCTCTAAACCTCCTGCCCCTTACCTTGAAACTATGACCCCTGGTTATTGACCCCTCTACTAAGGAGAAAAGTTCCTTCCTATCTATGCCCCTCATAATTGTGTACACCTCGATCAGGTCCCCCCTCAGCCTTCTCTGCTCCAAGGAAAACAACCCCAGCCTGTCTGGAGTGCTGAGGGAGTGCTGCACTGTCGGAGGTGCCGTCTTTCGGATCAGATGTTAAACCGAGGCCCCGTCTACTCTCTCAGGTGGACGTAGAAGATCCCACGGCCACTATTTTGAAGAAGAGCAGGGGAATTATCCCCGGTGTCCTGAGGCCAATATTTATCCCTCAATCAACATCACTGAAACAGATTATCTGGTCATTATCACATTGCTGTTTGTGGGAGCTTGCTGTGCGCAAATTAGCTGCCACGTTTCCTACATTACAACAGTGACTGCACTTCAAAAAAAGTACTTCATTGGCTGTAAAGCGTTTTGGGTCGTCCGGTGGTCGTGAAAGGCGCTATATAAATGCAAGTCTTTTTTTTTCTTTTTAAGTCTTTCTTCCATTAAAAGTTTCACTTGCGAAAGAATTCCCCCTGCTTCATTCTTCTCTCTTCCCCTCCTGCAAATGAAGACTCTCACTGGGGCAGAGTCCGCAGGTGTTAGCCAATCTCCAGCCTAAGTCGCCATTTATGAGCCTGGGTGGTGAGCGCTGGCAGGCTATTTGACTGCAGAGGCATGACAGCGGAGCTCCATTTACCTCATCTGGAGTCAACACTTTCCAATGGGGATCACAGTCACTGTACTTCAAAACTAACTGAATGGGGAGTCTTGAACTAGGGGGTGTAGTCTGAGGATAAGGGGTCGGCCATTTAGGACTCAGGTGAGGAGAAATTTCTTCACACAGAGGGTTGTAAATCTTTGAAATTCTCTATGATACAGGTTAAGCGTGGGGCAGGCTGAATGATGGCTGCAGCCTTGCCTGGTTCCATAGATAGTCAGAAAAAAAAGGAGCATCTTATCACATCTCTCAGAAATGTCTCATAGCACTTCACTAACAAAAGAACATAAGAAATAGGAGCAGGAGTAGGCCGTTCGGCCCCTCGAGGTGTGTGGGGGGAGGGTGTGTGTGGGGGGTTGTGGGGGGAGGGTGTGTGTGGGAGGGGGAGGGGGTGTGGGAGGAGCGGGTGTGGGGGAGGGGGTGTGGGAGGGAGGGGGTGAGGGGGATGTGTGTGGGGGGAGGGGTGTGAGGGGGAGGGGGGGATCTGTGTGGGGGGAGGGGTGTGTGGGGAGGGGTGTGTGGGGAGGGGTGTGGGGGGGAGGAGGGGATGTGGGAGGGGGCGGGGGTGTGTGAGGGGAGGGGGTGTGGGGAGGGGGGGTGTGGGGAGGGGAGGGGGTGTGGGAGGGGGAGGAGGTGTGGGGAGGTGGGTGGGAGGAGGGGGGGTGGGAGGGGGAGGAGGTGTGGGGGAGGGGTGTGCGAGGGGAGGGGGGTGTGGGGGGAGGGAGGGGTGTGTGGGGGGGAGGGGATGGGGAGGGTCTGTGGGGGAGGGTTTGTGGGGGGAGGGGGTGAGTGGGGGGAGGGGTGTGGGGGGAGGGGGGGTTTGGGAGGGTGTGGGGGAGGATATGTGGGGGGGGGAGTGGGGGAGGGGGTGTGGGTGTGGGGGTGTGTGTGGAGGGGTGTGTGGGGGGGAGGGTGTGGGGAGGGAGTGCATGGGGGAATGTGGGGGAGGGGGTGTGGGGGGGAGGGGGTGTGGGGGGAGCGGTGTGTGGGGGAGGGGGTGTGGGAGGGAGGGGGGAGGGGGAGGGGGGGATGTGTGTGGGGGGAGGGGTGTGTGGGGGAGGGGGGTTGGGAGGGAGGGGGTGAGGGGGAGGGGGGATGTGTGTGGGGGGAGGAGTGTGTGGGGAGGGTGTGGGGGAGGGGTGTGGGGGGGAGGAGGGGGTGTGGGAGGGGGAGGAGGACTGGGGGAGGGTGTGTGTGAGGGGAGGGGGTGTGGGGAGGGGGTGTGTGGGGAGGGGAGGGGGTGTGGGAGGGGGAGGAGGTGTGGGGAGGTGGGTGGGAGGAGGGGAGGTGGGTGGGTGGGAGGGGGAGGAGGTGTGGGGGAGGGGTGTGCGAGGGGAGGGGGGGTGGGGGGAGGGAGGGGGGTGTGGGGGGGAGGGAATGGGGGAGGGTTTGTGGGGGGAGGGGGGTGAGTGGGGGGAGGGGGGGTTTGGGAGGGTGTGGGGGAGGATATGTGGGGGGGGAGTGGGGGAGGGGGTGTGGGTGTGGGGGTGTGTGTGGAGGGGTGTGTGGGGGTGTGGGTGTGGGGAGGGGGAGGGGAGGGGGTGTGAGGGAGGGGAGGTGGTGTGTTGGGGAGGGGAGGGGGTGTGAGGGAGGGGAGGGGGTGTGGGAGGGGAGGGGGTGTGGGAGGGGAGGTGGTGTGTTGGGGAGGGGAGGTGGTGTGTTGGGGAGGGGAGGGGGTGTGAGGGAGGGGAGGTGGTGTGTTGGGGAGGGGAGGGGGTGTGAGGGAGGGGAGGGGGTGTGGGAGGGGAGGGGGTGTGAGGGAGGGGAGGGGGTGTGAGGGAGGGGAGGGGGGTGTGAGGGGTGGGGAGGTGGTGTGTTGGGGAGGGGAGGGGGTGTGAGGGGTGGGGAGGTGGTGTGTTGGGGAGGGGAGGGGGTGTGAGGGGGAGGGGGTGTGGGGGGAGGGGGTGTGGGGGGGTTGGGTGCGAGGGAGGTGTGTGAGGGGTGGGGAGGGGGTGTGGGAGGGGAGGTGGTGTGTTGGGGAGGGTGAGGGGGTGTGGGGGAGGGGGGTGTGGGGGAGGGGAGGGGGTGTGGGGGAGGGGAGGGGGTGTGGGGGTGTGGAGGGGAGTGTGGGGGAGGGGGTGTGTTGGGGTGTGGGGGGGGTGGGGTGTGGGGGGGGTGGAGGGGAGGGGGTGTGTTGGGGAGGGGAGGGGGTGTGGGGGAGGGGGTGTGGGGGAGTGTGAGGGAGGGGAGGGGCTGTGGGGGAGGGGGTGTGGGGGAGGGGTGTGGGGGAGGGGAGGGGGTGTGAGGGGGGGTGTGTGGAGGGGAGTGTGGGGGAGGGGTGTGTTGGGGTGGGGTGGTGGGGGGGGGTGGAGGGCGAGGGGGTGTGTTGGGGAGGGGAGGGGTGGTGTGGGGAGGGGTTGTGGGGGAGTGTGGGGGAGGGGAGGGGGTGTGGGGGAGGGGGTGTGAGGGAGGGGGTGTTGGGGAGGGGGTGTGGGGGAGGGGGTGTGGGGGAGGGGAGGGGGTGTGAGGGAGGGGAGGGGGTGTGGGGGAGGGGGTGTTGGGGAGGGGGTGTGGGGGAGGGGGTGTGGGGGAGGGGAGGGGGTGTGAGGGAGGGGAGGGGGAGGGGAGCGTCTCTGTGTCAGAGGAGTGACTGAGCTGAACAGTGTGAAGGAACTGAATGATAATCGGCTGGGAAAGGGTTAATGTATCGGGTTACCGGAGGGGAGGCCAGGACCAGGACACTGAACTCATTTAGGAAATGTCTTTACGCTGTGATGGGAAGGGGGCAGGGTTGCTACAGTTAACAGGGGAAATCAAACCGGCCAAATGACCTCCTTCTCCTTATTTAAACTAAAATATAGTTCCCCACAAAGCAAAATGGCTGGACAGAGAAATTGGACGGAAAAACATATTTGCCCTTTACTGCTTATTTGAAAGCTTGGGGGCCTGACGGTGACCCTCCCGGGGGTTAATGTTCGGCTCTCTTACCCGTCCCCCCCCCCCCCCCGAGCCCAGCTCCTGTTTATGGTGCTCACAGCAACATTGGACGACTTCTCTCTCTGCATCTAATCAGAGTTCTGCTCCCGCCCGCCTGGGGAATCGACACCGACACCACACTGCACTTTACAGCACGCAATCCGATACAAGGCACTCCCAGAATTGAGAACGATATCAGATCGCATTTTAGTGAGTTGAAAGAAGAGTATCGGGTGCATTTAAAAGAGCGTTCGGCAAAAAGCTGCAGGCGGTGGGAGAACACAAAGCAATGTGGGCTTGTTCTGTGAGCACCGCGTATAAGACAGGGGTCGATTGTGTCTATTACAGCTGATGAAACGTGACGGATGAATAGAGCTTAAAGCCTACAGCCTACATCCCTCAGGCTCGCTTGCTTTCAATACGCCCACCACTCAATGGACAGGCAAGACCATTTAACCCTCCTTTGCATTCAGCAGTAAAAAGAAAATGAGATTAATATTTACCCGTGAAAGCCTTTTAAATGTAAATGCTTCTTCTGCTCTGGGTCAGTCAGCAACCAGCACTTCAGACGTAACTGGCTGCCTTGCACATCACCCCAGTCTATATATATCTATCTGTGGTGGGGCAGGGCATGTCGGGAAGGGTCTGATTGCAATCCAGGCTCACCCTTTGCCTGCCAGGACATTTGACGTCTCGGCTCTGGCTCCAGTCCGAACGAGGCAGCTCCGAGTCGCCGAGGAAACTGAGGGCGGCGGACGAGGATTGCACAAAGCCCTGCTCCCACCCCCCCCCCACCTCCCCCGCCCCCCCCGCCCCCACTGCCAAAACAAAGAGAGAAGCTAAGCCGCCAGCCCTGCCAGTGAAGGCAGCCTTTACGCTGCAGCACATTCCTACAGACAGGAGTGGTTGCAAATTGTGCCGGTGCGACGGTTCTGCTCCGGTTTAGGTGGCACGGCGCCAGCAAACAACTGGCTCCACAAAGCACAGCTGCATGAACACTGGGCGGACTTTCATCCCCAGCGGCCGAGGAAGGCAGAAAGCAGAAAGCAAAAACCGTGTCACTGGCCTGTACGAGTGCTGGGGTGGGGGGGGAGGAATTATTGCTCCAGAAATAACGGCAGACGGTAATTTTATGCACACCCAACATTTGGAATACCTGCTAACGTCTCACAACAGTCAAAAAAAATGGACTTGCACTTATATAGCGCCTTTCACAACCACCGGACGTCCCAATGCGCTTTACAGCCAATGAAGTACTTATTGAAGTGCAGTCACTGTTATAAGTCGGTTCAAATGCCTCCGTAAAAGGCGGCTCCAATTTCCTTCCCTCCCGTCATGAAGATGTTGACCTCGAGCTGGGGGGACAGTTCCACATCGTCTAGTACTTTGCCCACGTGCCTGATCCTCGGCAGTAGGTGTTAGGCTATCGAACCACAGTAAGCACCATCGAGCCTGCTCTCACCCGATGGGCCTGGGCCAGCTGAAGGGGTTTAAGCTGAGGCGTTATAACTAGGCACCAACTACTTTTTTTATTCCTTTATGGGATGTGGGCGTCGCTGGCAAGGCCGGCATTTATTGCCCATCCCTAATTGCCCCTTGAGAAGGTGGTGGTGAGCCGTCTTCTTGAACCACTGCAGTCCGTGTGGTGAAGGTACTCCCACACTGCTGTTAGGGAGGGAGTTCCAGGATTTTGACCCAGCGACGATGAAGGAACGGCCGATATACTTCTAAGTCAGGATGGTGTGTGACTTGGAGGGGAACTTGGAGGTGGTGGTGTTCCCATGCGCCTGCTGCCCTTGTCCTTCTAGGTGGAAGAGGTCGCGGGTTTGGGAGGTTCTGCCGAAGAAGCCTTGGCGAGTTGCTGTAGTGCATCTTGTAGATGGTACACACTGCAGCCACGGTACGCCAGTGGTGGAGGAAGTAAATGTTTAAGGTGGTGGATGGGGTGCTAATCAAGCGGGCTGCTTTGTCCTGGATGGTGTCAAGCTTCTTGAGTGTTGTTGGAGCTGCACTCATCCAGGCAAGTGGAGAGTATTCCATCACACTCCTGACTTGTGCCTTGTAGATGGTGGAAAGGCTTTGGGGAGTCAGGAAGTGAGACACTCGCCACAGAATACCCAGCCTCTGACCTGCTCTTGTTGCCTCAGTATTAATGTGGCTGGTCCAGTTAAGTTTCTGGTCAATGGTGACTGTTTCTGTGAGTAAAAACCCGGAATGATGACAACAGTATTTGCGTGCGAGTGCTTGTGCAAGTGTGTGTGTGGGGGTATAAGTATCTCCTGAAGGGGCTGACTAAAGGTGGGCTATGGTTCCTCAGGCACTATCAGTGCTTCAGTGCCTCGTCCAATTGATCGTTTGGCATATCATAGAATCATAGAATGATACAGCACAGAAGGAGGTCCATCGTGCCTGTGCCGGCTCTTTGAAAGAGCTCTCCAATTAGTCCCACTCCCCTGCTCGTTCCCCATAGCCCTGCAAATTTTTTCCCTTCAACTATTTATCCAATTCCCTTTTGAATGTTACTATTGAATCTGCTTCCACCGCCCTTTCAGGCAGCGCATTCCAGATCACAACGACTCGCTGGGTAAAAATATGTTTCCTCATGTCGCCTCTGGTTCTTTTGCCAATCACCTTAAATCTGTGTCCTCTGGTTACCGACCAACCTGCCACTGGAAACCGTTTCTCCTTATTTACTCGATCAAAACCATTCATGATTTTGAACACCTCTATTATATCTCTTAACCTTCTCTGCTCGAAGGAGAACAACCCCAGCTTCTCCAGTCTCTCCACATAACTGAAGTCCCTCATCCCTGGAACCATTCTTGTAAATCTCTTCTGCACCCGCTCCAAGGCCTTGACATCCTTCCTAAAGTGTGGGGCCCAGAATAGAACACAAATTGAACGGCAGCTGAGGCCTAACCAGTGTTTTATAAAAGTTTAGCATAACCTCCTTGCTTCCTTGTACTCTATGGGCTGGATTTTCAATGACCCATGGAGTCGGGTTTGGAGGCGTGTGGGGGGTTAAAGTTGCAGATTCGGGGGTCCCGACCCCATCCCGACTCCATGCCAGTTTCGCTGGCGGCGGGTACCCGATCTGTGCTGAGACCCGACTCCCCGAGGCAGGAAGGGATTAGTGACAATTAACTGCCTGTTAACAGGTAGTTAACAGGCAGTTTTTTGCATAATCCCTATTTTAAAAAGAAAAGTGTGGGCTTCCCGACAGGTGGCAACCACGCCAAGTTATCGGGTCGGGCCGTGGGTCTGCAGGGGTTGGAGGGGTCGATATGTCTGGTGGGCAGGTGAGTGATGGGTGCATGTGTGCAGAGGTAAGTGTGTAAGGTAAGTGCTAAGTGTTGGAAAAAGTTTTACTTACCTTAACTTCCTCCTGCAGGTGTCAGCCCTTCAGTTCTCGGGAGTTAGAAATCTCACCGGCACAGAAAGCAGGAAAGCCGTGGACCTGTCAAAAACTGCAGCCTTCTGTTTTCTGTGCTGGAATGATTTCTAACTCAGCCTGAGAGGAAGGACTGAAGTTAGAAATCATATTGTGAGTGTTTGACAGCTTCACAGAGCTGTCAAACGCTGATATTTCATCTGTCAAAAGCTCTTGACAGATGAAATGTCAGTCTGTGACGTCACCTGTTGCCGGGTGGCCCTTAATTGGCCTGCTGAGCCCACTGGGCAGGCTCAACAAGGTCAATCAAGGGAAAATACAGTGGGTTGGCCACATCTCGATGGAGGCGGGTTCACAAGCCAGACTGTGTGATTCCCGACCCCAACCCGACACCAGTTTCAAAATCCAGCCCTATGCCTCTTTTAATAAAGCCAAGGATCCCATATGCTTTAATTAACAGCATGTAAGTCCAGTCGAGGCGTGTTAGCAGGTTATTCTACCATGCTGAACACCACAGCGAGACCCAATCCTGTTCTCACCCGACGTCCACACTGCACCGTTTCCAGTAGGGGTCACTGGGTAACTATTGGGGCACAGGAAAACTTCTGAATGATTCCTGCCTGCAGCCTAGGGATGAGGAGACCGACCGTAGCAACCCAAGCGCCACCAGCTAACTCAGCACAGGCCAGGGATTGATGCTTGGGCCTTCCTGGTCTGTTCGACTCAATAACGCACGCAAAGGTGCATTTACCGACTGAGCCACCTCTGTACGAGCAGAGGTGGGGGGGCGGGGCCGCGGTGTTCCTTGCTCACTGGGATCATTTCCACAAATCTGGGCCTGTTTTCAGGGCCCAGGCTCAGCCCTGCGGGAGCAGCACGTGCCTGAACGGAGAGGCCCGAAATTAGGCCTCAAGCCTTATGCAAATGCTCCAGGTTGAGCTGCCGGTGCCTGTCGTGCCTCCACAGGCAGCTCGCCCTCCTGCAGGAATGAATTTAGGGCAGCTTGCCTCGACGGCGGGGGGGGAGGGGGCCCTACGAATTTACCAGTAGGACCAATGCTTGTGCAGCTCGACACCATCCAGGACAAAGCAGCCCGCTTGATTGGCACCCCATCCACCACCTTAAACATTCACTCCCTCCACCACCGGCGCACCGTGGCTGCAGTGTGTACCATCTACAAGATGCACTGCAGCAACTCGCCGAGGCTTCTTCGGCAGCACCTCCCAAACCCGCGACCTCTTCCACCTAGAAGGACAAGGGCAGCAGCCGCATCGGAACACCACCACCACCAAGTCCCCCTCCAAGTCACACACCATCCTGACTTGGAAGTATATCGGCTGTTCCTTCATTGTCGCTGGGTCAAAATCCTGGAACTCCCTCCCTAACAGCACTGTGGGAGTACCTTCACCACACAGACTGCAGCGGTTCAAGAGGGTGGCTCACCACCACCTTCTCAAGGGCAATTAGGGATGGGCAATAAATGCTGGCCTTGCCAGCAACGCCCACATCCCAGGAACAAATTTTAAAAAGAGGTTCTGCACAGGCCATCCCACTGCTAAATTGCTCTGCTTTGTGCCCATTTTACACCCAAAGATAGGGCACAACACATACCGGTTTGTACCTGGGACACGGGACTGGGGAGAGGAGGATGCAGTTTGGGACACGGCTGGGGAGAGGAGGATGCAGTTTGGGACACGGGGCAGGGGGAGAGGAGGATGCAGGTTGGGACACGGGGCAGGGGGAGAGGAGGATGCAGGTTGGGACACGGGGCAGGGAGAGAGGAGGATGCAGGTTGGGACACGGGGCAGGGGGAGAGGAGGATGCAGGTTGGGACACGGGGCAGGGGGAGAGGAGGATGCAGTTTGGGACACTGGGCTGGGGGAGAGGAGGATGCAGGTTGGGACACGGGGTTGGGGAGAGGAGGATGCAGGTTGTGACACGGGGTTGGGGGAGAGGAGGATGCAGGTTGTGACACAGGGCTGGGGAGAGGAGGATGCAGGTTGTGACACAGGGCTGGGGAGAGGAGGATGCAGGCTAGGACACACACTGGAAGATATCGCAGCAGTAGAGTGGTCCAAATCCATGGAGGGTTCTGTAGATGAGGACCCGGAGTTTACAACTGGTATTTTGGGAGGTGGGGAGCCAGTGGCAGTCAATGAAGTCAGGGCCCAAAAGGTGAGCGGGACCTATTATGGGATAGGATGTGGGGGAAGATGCGACTTATTTTACCTTTGAAAATTCATTTAAAATACGAATACAGCAAATACACTAGAGATCAATTAGTATTCAGCTTCACTGGGTCCAAACCTCAAAGGAAAGTAGTACATCATTAAATCCCATGGCTTTGTATTATCACCTAATTAAGTTTTAATGTATGGTGTAAACAGAGTGTGTTGTTGCTAGGAGTTCCAGTACCTGCTTACGAGTGCTTCTTTCTGAACAGGGAAAAAGGCTGTTACATTTTAATGTCAATAAAGAGACAGCCGGCTTTCTGCTCACATCAAGAGCATTCAAAATGGAAGTTTAAAATGTTCCCCGAGGGTCCAATGGACTCGCTTCCAGCTCCACAATGTCACCTCTCTTTAGTCCCACTGATACGGAAACCCTGATCTGTGATTTCCACACCTGACTGCTCGACCTCCAACGCTTTGCCTGGGCGGCCTCCTGAGCGCCACTGTATGTAAACTTCAATGCTCTGCCACTCGTATCCTAGCCCAGACCAATTCCTACCCTTGCTGACCATCGCTAGCTCCCCATCACCCATGGCCCTGTTTCACCCAACCTCGGCAATCTCCTCCAGCCCGACATTCCAGCACTCAACCCAGCTAGACTGACTCTGGTCTGCTGCATACGGCCCTCCTCCCTGCCCCTCTGTTCTACCAGTGCTGACGGAAGCTGCCACCATCATGCCCCTTGAAACATAGAAACATAGAAGATAGGAGCAGGAGTAGGCCATTCGGCCCCTCGAGCCTGCTCCGCCATTCGATGAGATCATGGCTGATCATCCAAACTCAGTACCCTGTACCTGCCTTCACCCCATATCCCTTGATACCTTTAGCCTTAAGAAATATATCTAACTCATTCTTGAATATATTTAATGACTTGGCCTCAACTGCCTTCTGTGGTAGAGAATTCCACAGGTTCACCACTCTCTGGGTGAAGAAATTCTTCCTCATTTCTGTCCTAAATGGCTTACCCCTTATCCTTAGATTATGACCCCTGGTTCTGGACTCTCCGACCATCGGGAACATTCTTCCTGCATCTAGTTTGTCCAGACCTGTCAGAATTTTATATGTTTCGATGAGATCCCCTCTCATTCTTCTATACTCCAGCGAGTATAAGCCCAATCAACCCAATCTCTCTTCATACGTCATTCCTGCCATCCCAGGTATCAACCTTGTGAATCTTCGCTGAACTCCTTCCATGGCAAGAACATCCTTCCTCAGATAAGGCGACCAAAACTGCACACAGTACTCAAGGTGTGGTCTCACACCTCTGACCCCCTCTCCCTACAAGCCTTCTCCGACTGTGCCTCTGGTCACTTCCTGTAACTTCTCTCCCACTTCCTGCTTGGTATCCTCTGATCTCCTTTCAGTTGTATGAAGGTATCTGATACTGGAGTTTGGTTCCTCAGACATCAGCAGCCCTCCACTACCTCATCCAACGATGGCCGTTCTTCATGCATGAGTCTACACAGTGAGTGTCGGCAAGTGATTTGAGGCTAGTTGCTGTTTTCTACAATGTCCACACGTGAACTTTCCAGCAGGGGTCAATGAATATGTCAAGGAGAGGGTGCAGAAGAGATTTACTAGAATGGTACCAGGGAAGAGGAACTTCAGTTATGTCGAGAGACTGGAGAAGCTGGGGTTGTTCTCCTTGGAGCAGAGAAGGCGAAGAGGAGATTTGATAGCGGTGTTTAAAATTATGAAGGGTTTAGATAGAGTAAATAAAGAGAAACTGTTTCCAATGGCTGAAGGGTCGATAACCAGAGGGCACAGATTTAAGGTGATTGGCAAAAGAACCAGAGGTGACATGAGGAAAAACATTTTCACACAACGAGTGGTTAGGATTTGGAATGCGCTGCCTGATAGGGCGGTGGATACAGATTCAATAGTAGCCTTCAAAAGGGAATTGGATAAATACTTGAAGGAGAAAAAATTGCAGAGATGTGGGGAACGAGCCGGGGAGTGGGACTAACGGGATTGCTCTTCGAAAGAGCCGGCGCAGACTCGATGGGACGAATGGCCACCTTCCGTGCTGCACTATTCTATGATTAAGAAAAGCTCACTGTGGCTATTCTACCTGGTACACCTATACTTACAACAACTACCCTGGATTAAATCAGCGAACTCAGCACAAAGCACAGGGTAGTGTGGTGATAGAGTGCAGCGACTCCAACATGCATTGCCACTGGGAGGTAAGTTCCCATACCATGAATTTACAATCTTAACCAATTCAGCCGTGGGGATCCTGAGCACAGAGACGGAAGGGAAGACAACGGGAGGCGCACCAAGCAGCTCAGAGATTTGGTTTTCCAACGATTCGCTCTCTTTCTCTGAAGGCTTTGACTCACGCTGGGGTATGGTTCCACGGCAGTCACCAACCCTACAGTACCTTATCCAACTGGCCATTCCGCATGTGTGAACCTCGACAGTGAGTGTTGGCAGGCAATCTATGAGAAGGGGCAGCTACATTTTTTTAAAGCTTATGAAACCATAATTTGGCTACAGAGTAACGGTCACGGCACTTACGAACATACAAACCTGCGGAAATGACGGGCAGGAAAAGACCAGCTGCTCCATCAAGTCTACCCCACATTCACGATGTCTGGAGCATCATGACTAGAGACTTTCTAACCCCCCCTCAGGTATGTAATCACCTGAGAGAGGCAAAAAACTAGAAAAATCCAGGGCCAATAAGGAAGTTTGGAAAATTCCTCTCCGACCCCCTCAGACGATTGAAACCAGTCCAGGAGATCATGTTGACCAGGTTCATGTTAACTGTTAATCCATTTACCTTCTATACGATGCAACATAATACATTGGCCCAGAAATTTGGCTCTTGTCGGGTGAGTACGCGCTGTGTGCTCACCCGTAAGGCCATCTGAAGTGCCGGTTTCCTGCATGCACTGCGCATGCGCGGGAAACCGGAACTTCCGTTCCCCTGAAGGGAGGGGTTCAGAAGTCGAACGCGTGCGCGGGAGACGCTGCGCGCACGCAGCGAACTTAGGTTTTTTTTTCAGGTTTCTCCGGGAGGGTAAGTATGAAGAAGCTCCGCTTTTAAAAAGGATATGCAGCCAGCAGGTGGTTTGACACGTTGGACCCCCTGGGACACATCTCATTGTCTTGGCTGTGCTCTTTGATGTAGGAAAGATTTGAATATATTTTGTCTGTGTTTAAATTGTGAATTCTGGGAGATGCTCTCACTGCTAAACTTACCTGACGAAGGAGCGAACTGCTCCGAAAGCTTGTAAAATTAAATAAATCTGTTGGACTATAACCTGGTGTTGTGCGACTTCTCATTTAAAAAGGAGGCGCAGGACCTGTTTTTAACAAGGTAAGTGGTTAATTAATTACAATTTAAACATTTTTTCAACAGGTTTATCTTTTTTAGATACTTTAAAGAAAGGTAAGTTTATTTTTAGCACCGTTAAAAAGTATAATTAATTTTTTCAAAAATTTAAATTTTTGTTTAAAGTAGTTAATTTATTTAACTTAGTTATTTTAAAAATGTGATTTTTTTTTCCATTTATTTGAAGTTTAAGTGTGGTTTTGAGGCCGATCTCTATTCATAGATTTGACAGGTCTTCCTGTCAAATCTATGAATGAAAATGCCCTGCTAGGATTGGCTCTCCATGGCCCACGTGATCCCAGGGGACGCTTCGAACTAACTGCGCCCCTGGGATACACAAGCACTGCGCGCCGGCAGCTGGAGGAGGCCCAGGACCCGAAGTCCTCGTGGGCCCAAAGCACAACTGCAGGCGCGGTAGGTAAGTACGCGCGTGATGCTTGCACCCGCAGGAAGCCTGAAAGCCTGAATTTCTGGCCCATTGTATCTGAAGCACTTTGAGACATTTCAAAGAGTTGTGCTAAGGCGCTATGCAAATGCAGGCCTTTCTATTTAGAGTTGTTGTGAAGCTTTTCTTCGTTAAAGGGCGCTGGATAAATGCAAGTTGTTGTTGTGCTGTGTTGCGAGACTCCCCAAGGTGTTCTCACACTCTTTGCTTAAATTTAATTTTGCTGACTTCGTACCCAAGTTACCAAAACAATCTCTCATTGATGCAAAACATGTCATATAACCAGCCTACTGCACACAGACCTTCATCGCAAATCATTGCGATTTTGCTCGCAATCTCTTAAAGGTGAGTCAGTAGGTGTTGGATAAATATATCTGACACTTGCAGGACATTCTGGGGGAGAGGGTGAACAGCCAGAGGTCGTTGTCCATATTGGTACCAACGACATAGGCAGAAAGAGGGATGAGGTCCTGCAGGCAGAGTTTTGGGAGCTAGGAGAGAGATTAAAAAGGTAGCAATCTCCGGATTACTCCCGGTGCCACGTGCTAGTGAGTACAGGAATAGGAGGATAGAACAGATGAATGAGTGGCTGGAGAGATGGTGCAGGAGGGAGGGCTTTAGATTTCTGAGGCATTGGGACCGTTTCTGGGGAAGGTGGGACCTCGTACAAGCCGGTTGGGTTACACCTCAACAGAGCCGGGAACAATATTCTCACGTGGAGGTTTGCTAGTGCTGTTGGGGAGGGTTTAAACTAGCTTGGCGGGGGGGTGGGCACCAGCATATAGGTGTAGAAAAGAGGAATAAGGTGCATAAAAGAGTGAGTGTGTTGGATAGTACTAGAGAAGAAAGTAGTACTAGAGGCGGTAGTAGTACCATATTAGATAGGAGCAAACTAAGAAAGACTACGAAAAATTCAAAAATGGGTTTAAAATGCATGTACGTAAACGCACAAAATATGGTGAATAAGATTGGTGAGCTACAAGCACAATTAGTCGTATGGCAATACCATGTTGTGGCAATAACGGAAACGTGGCTTAAAAACGGTGAGCACTGGGCACTTAATATTCAAGGGTACAAGGTGTTCAGAAAAGATAGGGAAGGAAAAAAGGGAGGTGGGGTGGCAGTGCTGATTAAGGAAGACATTGTAGTGTTGGAAAGGGAGGATGTTCCTGAGGGGACAAGGACAGAATCCATTTGGTTAGAGTTGAGGAGCAAAAAGGTATTCTATAGGCCTCCAAATAGTGAGAGGGAGGTAGAGGAGCAAATCTGCAGGGAAATCGCAGAGATATGCAAAAGCTATAGAGTGGTGATACTGGGGGACTTTAATTACCCAAATATTGATTGGGATAATGCTAGGGTAACGGGAAAGGACGTGGAGGAATTTCTGAAATGTGTTCAGGAGAATTTCCTTGACCAGTATGTTCTTGGCCCAACTAGGAAGGAGGCATTGCTGGATCTGGTGCTGGGGAATGAGGTGGGCCTCGTCGACCAAGTGTCTGTGGGAGAACACTTGGGTATGAGTGATCATCGTATCTTAAGATTTAGATTAGCAATGGAGAGGAGCAAGGAACAATCTAGAGTGGAACTTCTAAATTGGAATAGGGCTAACTTCAATGGGATGCGAAAGGATCTAGCCAGGGTAAAATGGAACAAAAGACTGACAGGAAAAATTGTAACGGAACAATGGGTGATCTTTAAGGAGGAGATGTTTCCAAGTACAGGCTCGGTACATTCCAACAAGAGGGAAGGGTGAGGGAACCAAAGCAAGGGCTCCTTGGATGACGAGGGAGATAGAGAAGATGATGAAACAAAAAAAGAGGGTGTATGATGCATGTCAGGTGAATTCTTCAAGGGAGAACCAGACCAAATACAATAAGTTGAGAGGGGAAGTGAAGATGAAAATAAGATTGGCAAAGAGAGAATATGAGAGTAGAATGGCAGTTAACATAAAAGGGAACCCAAAAATCTTCTACTGGCATGTAAACAGTAAGCGGGTAGTAAGAGGCAGGGTGGGGCCTATTAGGGACAAAGAAGGTGATATATGCTTAGAGGCACAGGGCAAGGCTAGAATACTCAATGAGTACTTTGTATCGGTGTTTACTAAGGAGGTGGATGCTGACAAAATATCGGTAGAAGTGGAAAAGGTAGAAGCAATGGAAGGGGTGAAAATTTAGACAGGATGTACTAGAAAGGCTGGGTATGGTTAGAGTGGCTAAGTCGCCTGGTCCAGATGGCTTGCATCCCAGGTTGCTAAGGGAATTGGGGGAGGAGATAGCGGAAGGGCTTGCCATAATTTTCCAATCTTCCCTAGATGCGGGGGAGGTGCCTGAGGATTGGAAAATGGCAAATGTGACACCATTGTTCAAGAAAGGGTGTAAGGACAATCCTAGTAACTACAGGCCGGTCAGTTTAACATCAGTGGTGGGTAAAGTTTTAGAAACAATAATCAAGGGAAAAATTAACGGGCCCTTGGATAAGTTTAAGCTAATTAAGGTGAGCCAAGACGGATTTGTAAAAGGCAGATCGTGTTTGACTAATCTAATTGAATTTTTTGATGAAGTTACAGGGATGATTGATGAAGGGAATGCAATGGATGTTGTCTACATGGATTTTAGGAAGGCGCTTGACAAAGTACCACATAGAAGGCTAGTTAACAAAATTGAGGCTCATGGAATAGGTGGGTCAGTGGCAGCTTGGATAAGGAATTGGCTTAAGGACAGAAAACAGCGAGTTGTGGTAAATGGCTATTTTTCCAGACTGGAGAATGGTAGACAGTGGTGTTCCCCAAGGGTCAGTGCTGGGGCCACTGCTTTTTTTGATATATATAAATGACCTGGATATTGGAATATTGAGTAGAATTTCTAAATTTGCCGATGACACCAAACTTGGGTGTGTGGCAAAAAGTGAGGATGATACCAATCGACTGCAACAGGACATAGAAAGGCTAGCAGAATGGGCAGACAAGTGGCAGATGGAATTTAATACAGAGAAGTGTGAGGTGATGCATTTTGACAGAAGGAACAGGGAGAGGCAATATACACTTAATGGCAAGTTTTAAAGAGACAGAGGGACAGAGGGACCTGGGAGTTAATGTGCATAGGTCCCTGAAGGTGGCAGGACATATTGAGAGAGTGGTTAGCAAAGCATATGTGATCTTGGGCTTCATAAATAGAGGTATTGAGTACAAAAGTAGAGAAGTTATGCTGAACCTTTATGAAGCGCTGATTAGGCCACAACTAGAGTATTGCGTCCAGTTCTGGTCACCACACTTTAGGAAGGATGTGAAGGCCCTTGAGAGGGTGCAGAGGAGATTTACCAGAATGGTTCCGGGGATGGGGGATCTTAGTTACAAGGATAGGTTGGAGAAGCTGGATTTGTTTTCATTAGAGCAAAGGAGGTTGAGGGGTGATTTGATAGAGGTGTACAAGATTATGACGGGTTTGGATAGGCTAGACGGGGAAAGCCTGTTCCCACTAGTTGATGGTACAAGGACTAGGGGACACAGATTTAAGATTTTGGGCAAGAGTTACAGGGGGGGAATGTGAGGAAAAACTTTTTTACGCAGCGAGTGGTGAGGACCTAGAACACGCTGCCGACGGAAGTGGTGGAAGCGGAGACACTGAGGGGGAGAAATTCGGTATCGCCCCGTTTGGGGTGCAATTATTGGCCAGGCGCAAAGTTTAGCGCCTGGCGCTAATTATCGCCTCCGACCGAAAACTTGACTTCAATCGCCCCTGGAGGTGATTGGAGCGCTAAATCAGGCGCTACACAACTCTCTTAAGGCACTAACGCTGAGGAGCAAGGCGCTACCTCAGAGCGCTGGCGAAGCTCATGTGATGTCAGTCAGCAATGAAACACAGACACATTGTAGCTGGCCAGTTCTTAAAGGGGAGGGTTGATCTTGCTCTCCATCCACACCCTGCTCATTGCAGCCTTGAATCTTGGCCTGGAGAGACCTGTACATCTATTCTGCTGGAGAGAACAATGGAAAGGTCCAGGGAAAGAGCTCAGAGTGCAGCTCCCATAGTCTCTTCTAAATCGATGCAAGGAAAGTCAAATCAAAATGAACCTGCAAAGTGCTGCTCAGTACCCAAAACTCCTTCACACAGCGTTGAATCTCTCCAGAAGTCTCTCTCTCTCTCTCTCTCTCTCAGAATGCGTGGTGCAAAATTGTTGCCAACAATAAAAGGCAGGAAGTGGTCGCCTTTAAATAGCGCTCCCCCGTTCCTTCCCGACTGCAAAACGTTCCCTTCAACCTGTGGTTGCTAGCGGCAGGCGGAAAGGCAGGGGGCGCCACTCAATATCCGGTCCGGGGCGCTACCGGGGCGTTGCACGCTTGACTGACGTCACGAACTGCGGGAGCAGGAGATCATGGCGGTAGTGTTTAGCGCCGCCACAAAATGTCTGGTCAATTTTGCGAGCGCCGCAAACATCGCTGCGCCCGGGCGCTAGTTGCTTTGCGCCCCATTGGCGCCCTCTTAGGGCACTAACGGGAGGCGCAAAGCAACCGAATTTTTCCCCCTCAATGTTTTCAAGGGGAGACTGGATAGGCACTGGAGGGAAATAAACTTGCAGGGCTACGGGGATAGAGCGGGGGAATGGGACTAACTGGATTGCTCTACAGAGAGCTGGCACGGACTCAATGGGCCGAATGGCCTCCTTCTGTGCCGTTATGACTCTATAACTCGGCTATCATCACATGTAATGACTGAGTGAGATTGTTTTTGGGTTTCCTAACAATATTAAATGGTAGGCAGGAACTTCTTAGAGACAGCACTGAAGAAGAAAGATCAGATACCATCAAGCTGGTCTTGATGAAGCCAGGTGATCTGTATGCATTTCTTCCCTGCCCCTTCCTCTCGACCTCACTCTGGGATACAAACACTCTCCATACCTTGTTCAGTAGCCATTCTCAACTTGTGAACCTAAACATTGGGCATCACCATGCTATAGGGCAAGAAAGCCAAGCCCAATGCCATTCCTCAACCAACACTCACACATAGAGCAGGAGCTCCAGCCAATTTCCCCCTACCTAATCCAGGGACACAGAGGCCATTTGCCACACCCCTACTGTCTTCCTGGCTAAGGCTTGCCACAGAGGAGGGATTGAACCTTGAACGTGGAACCTTGCTCAGGTACTCAGTGGTTTAACTGGCTGAGCCATTTGGGGACTCTCCATTTGGAATGCCTAACATGAGCAGTTGGCCAACTTGGATCCAAATATGCAGGGAGAGTGCAGCGCAGTGATCAGCTGAGCACGAGTGCATGGTACATCAACAGTGGTGGGATGCAAAGCAGCCATGATATAGCCAAGTATAAAATGCAACCAGAGCAAGATGAAACATTCTTAAAATTTGGATTTGTCCATGGGTGATTAATATGACTCCCCAAAGCCTTTCCACCATCTACAAGGCACAAGTCAGGAGTGTGACGGAATACTCTCCACTTGCCTGGATGAATGCAGCTCCAACAACACTCAAGAAGCTCGACATCATCCAGGACAAAGCAGCCCACTTGATTGGCACCCCATCCACCACCTTAAACATTCACTCCCTCCACCACCGGTGTACCGTGGCTGCAGTGTGTACCATCTACAAGCTGCACTGCAGCAACTCGCCAAGGCTTCTTCGGAAGCACCTCTCAAACCCGCGACCTCTACCACCTAGAAGGACAAGGGCAGCAGGCACATGGGAACACCACCACCTCCAAGTTCCCCTCCAAGTCACACACCATCCTGACTTAGAAGTATATCGCCGATCCTTCATCGTCGCTGGGTCAAAATCCTGGAACTCCCTCCCTAACAGCACTGTGGCAGTACCTTCACCACACGGACTGCAGCGGTTCAAGGCGGCGGCTCACCACCACCTTCTTAAGGGCAATTAGGGATGGGCAATAAATGCTGGCCTTGCCAGCGACGCCCACATCCCAGGAACGAATTTAAAAAATGTCCATCTGAAGACTTTCAGTGTAATTTAGACTCAAAAAGGGTTGACAGGAATGACATTTGCAATCTTCTATTTTTGGAGCAAGGGCTGGAGACCATCGGGTTGTGACCCGGAGTTAAACAGAAGAGTTCCTTTAGACTCAGTATTTGTGCGATCCTATCACATTACTTAATAAATCACCAGAGAACGAAGGCAGCAGCTGGCCCAGCTAGTTTTCCACTGGGCTTCTTAGAGTGCCGTCGCTGGCCGCGTCTAATCTCTTAAAGCACTAGCACAGGGTAAGATTAGGGTAAAAGATGGCGGGGAGAGGCAACGCAATGACCAGCACCAGTGCATGGTGCCACAGCAGTGCTGGGATGCAAGTTCAATTCTCCCACACCACTGCGAGCCCCAGCTTCAGTCTCACTGTGGGGAGGCATCAAAGAGGCCAGATCTACACCCAGAGAAAGACTTACATTTTTCTACAGCGCCTTTCATTACCTCAGGATGTCGCAAAATGCTTTACAGCCACTGAAGTACTTTTGAAGTGTTGTGCTGTGCTGTAATGTAGGAAACACAGCAGCCAATTTGTGCACAGCAAGCTCCCGCAAACAGCAATGTGATAATGACCAGATAATCTGTTTTAGTGATGTTGATTGAGGGATAAATATTGGCCAAGACACTGGGGATAACTTTGAAATAGTGCCATAGGGCACTTTGGGGGAAAAATTGATTTGCGCCCCGTTTGGGGCGCTAACTTCGCCGGGGCGCTACTTTTAGCGGCCTGAAAAAATTAGCACCCCCGCGGCCGAAATTGAGTGGTAGCGCCCCAAGAGGGAAGTAGGGTGCTACTGGAAGTGCCCCGCCTCCCTCTTGGGGCGCCGCGAGTCAATATCGCGGTGCTACGTGCCACGGTATTGCAGGCCTTCCTCCCCTTCTTAAAGGGGAGGGGCCTCGCGCAACGCGACCCTGGGCCCAGCTGGGCCCCCGGGGATCGGTAGTGCCGGCAAAAGAGCCCGGCACTCATGAGAAGTGCTGGGCTCGTGGAGCGCAGCCGGCACTCCGCGGTGGGGGGCGGCTGATCAGGAGGCCGGGGACGGCAGCAGAGGCAGGTGCTGGCAGGCGGCCAGCAACAAAAATGGCCGCCCGGCACCTCGCCTTTAAATAGCAGTGCCCCATTCGCAGGTAGGTCCCCCGTCAGGCATAGCGTCCGGCGGTAAGTCAGGGGGTGCTACTGAAGATCGCGGCCGGGGCGCGAGCGGTGTGCTGCGCACAGCGATGAGGTCATCGCCCAGGGTGCTAATGGTTACCGCCGCCGCTAACCTCCCGCTGAATTTCGCGGGAGGTGTTGGCGGAGCCGCGCCCGGGCGCTAGTTGCTTTGCGCCCCGTTATCGCCCTCTTAGGGCACTAACGGGAGGCACAAAGCAACCAAATTTTTCCCCTCCTTATGTCCACCTGAGAGAGCAGACGTCTCATCCGAAAGACGGTACCTCCGACAGGGAAGCACTCCCTCGGTACTCTACTGGGAGTGTCAACCTTGGATTTTCATGCTCAAGTCCCTGGAGTGGGACTTGGACACACAACCTTCGTGACTCAGAGGCTACCAAGTGAGCCACTGAGCTGACACACAGGGGGAGAGATCAGCGATACCATTGTGAATCTCCCAGCTACTGGCTCAGGGTAGCATTGGCAGAGGACTGGGAGCAGGCCGGGAGTCTGCCCCACTCTGGTGGCTGCAGCCAGTGCCAGATTTAGGAAGACGGGAGGCGGAAATTAGAGACAGTTCACCCTGCCATTATAGGCCGCGCTTGTGACCAACTAAAGAATTTACGGGAAATGAGAAGGCCGGCGGGGGGGTCGGTCGCGTTAGGAATTCAAATGACATATTTGAAAAGAGCAAGAAAACCATCTGAGCCACCCAGTCTCACTCTACCCAACCTCGTGCACCTCGCGCCCCAATCGCTGGTAATGGGGTTTTGAAGGGGTGTCATGAGCCAAGTTAGCAGCTGAGTAGCCCTTGTCGCCAAGCAGCCATCCTCTCACATTCTTGCCACGGTGGATAAGTTTGAACGCCGCAGGATCAATGAATCACCAAGGATACATTTTCCTATTAAGTATCAATCAGGGCCTGTTTTAATTAGGCCTGTCAAGTATCACTTATTTGTTTTTAGACTCATCCATTTTGGCTGAAAAGTACATTGACGCATCTCGCCCTAAAGACTAAACCAGCTCGGTGCGTCGAGGCGGGTTTGTCATCTGTCTCATTCTTCTTCATCACGAGTTCACTCCTGAGGCTGAAGGCTCTGGCTTTTAGGGCAGTGTTATCTCCTCGCATTGCGTCAGGTTTGCCAACCCTCCAGGAATTGAAGATTAATCTCCTGGACTCCGCTGCGAGCAACAACTCCCAGGAGAAAATTCGTAGGGGCATTAAAAGAATTGGTGATAACAACAGAAAACGCTGGAAAAACTCAGCAGGCCAGGCAGCATCCGTGGAGCGAGAAACAGAGTTAACGTTTCAGGTCGAAGACCTTTCGTCAGAACTGGAAAAAAGCAGGAAATGGAAGAGATTTTAAAGCAGGTTTAGGGGCTGGGAAATGGGGGAGGGGATGAAAGAACAAAAGGGAAGGTCAGTGATAGGATAGAAAGCGAGAAGTCGCGCAACACCAGGTTATAGTCCAACAGATTTATTTAAAATTACAAGCTTTTGGAGCTATCGCCCCTTCTTCAGGTAAAGTTACACAGGATAGTGTTCTCTAGGATAGAAAGCAGGAGAGATTGAGAGACACTAAGAGATATTCAAGACAAGAGGAGGTGGTAATGGGACAGGTTGAGGAACAAAGGATGGCTCTCGATGAAGTGTGAAATGCGCTGGCAGAATGAAGGACAGCTGCCATGTGGGAGGGAACAAAGGAATTGGTGTGTTTGTTTCATTTTCTTTGAATACTTTTAGTTTATTAGTCATAAAGATATTGGAGATGGGAAAAAGGCTGTTTGACTGGGCGGGGAAGGAGGTCACATCACGAAACCTTCAGGAATAAACCCAAACAGAGCTGGCAACCATACATTGTGTGCTTTATTAACTGGATGGAGACTGCCCCGCATCACTTCCCGCAGAAACCTCAAAAGCCAGTCACAAAGCACCTCTGGTGATGGAGTGCTTGCTTCACTGATGGATCAGGAGGCCATTGTTACTATGGCAATGCACACTCGAGTATGAGAGTTGAAAAACGAATCACGGAGTGCGATCCGATCCAAGGATGTTTTATTCATGGCCGCCAGGTTGTTTGGAGACTGCTATCTCCACTTGTGCTCAGAACAACACTCGGTCTTGTCTCAGAATACAGGCTTCAGACTCCTTGCTTTCAGTCAAAGAACCTGGGTGAAGGGCCAAGGCCCACAGTGCAGGGAACCGCCGAGGTTGGAAAGAGTGACAGAGAAGAGGAGGTAAACCGGGAGCAATTTTAACCTATCTCGCCGGGCAGGAAACCCATGGGATTGGGTGGAACGCTTGCCTTTACACCACGCCCGATATTAAAAAAAGAAAGACTTGCATTTCTATAACACCTTTCACGACCACCGGACGTCCCAACGCGCTTTACAGCCAATGAAGTACTTTTTGAAGTCTAGTCACTGTTGTAATGTAGGAAACGTGGCAGCCGGTTTGCGCACAGCAAGCTCCCACAAACAGCAATGTGATAATGACCAGATAACCTGTTTTAGCGATGTTGATTCAGGGATAAATATTGGCCCAGGACACTGGGGGTGAACTCCCTGCTCTTCTATCGAAATAGTGCCCGTGGGATCTTTTACGTCCACCTGAGAGGGTAGACGGGGCCTCGGTTTAACGTCTCATCCGAAAGACGGCACCTCCGACAGTGCAGCACTCTCTCAGCACTGCACTGGGGAGTGTCAGCCTAGATATCTGTGCTCAAGCTCCTGGAGTGGGACTTGAACCCACGACCTTCTGAGATTGGAGGGAAGGGTGCTGCCCACTGAGCCACAGCTGACATTATAGAATCATCGAATCATTGAATGGTTACAGCACAGAAGCAGGCCATTCGGCCCGTCGAGCCCGTGCCGGCTCTCTGCAAGAGCACTTCAGCTAGTCCCACCCCCCCACCCTTTCCCCGTAGCCCTGCAAAAATTTTTTCCTCCTCCCGTATGACTTCAATGGAAGAAAAAAATGAGAAGTCTATAACCTGGTGTTGTGCGACTTCTCATTTCAGTTCAATGGAAGAGACAGGGAGTTAAGGGTTCTATGGATTTGAGGTCTTGGGAAGGTAGGAGTTAAAGTAGGAAATAGTGCCATCTTGAATTCAATGCAATGAGGATCTATGGAGTAGGAGGCGAGTGCAAGATGCTGCATTCAGAGCTTAGGAGGAACAAGTGAGGGAGGCTCAGCAGAGCACTGACCATAGCAATGACACAGAGAGACAGGAAAGGCTGTGACAGAGAGAGGTTGGAGGCAACAGAAGGATTGCTAGCAGGTAACAAGCATTTCCCTGCCTCCTGCCCAGGACTGTGAGAGAGACACTGGAAGAGCCACCTCAGATATGGGAGCAGCAGTCAAATCTTGGAAGGTCCTGCATTTGATTGAGAGTCATTGAGGAGAAGTATTCCTGTCTCAGCGTTTATGCTTCCTCTTGCAGCACCCAGGAGACTCTTAATGGGCGATTTTAACTCGGGGCGGGAAATGGGGGTGCGGGGGGTCAAAGTGAGGCCTGGGAGATTTTAACTCCTGGACCTAATTTGCATTTCTCAACACTGGCTCCGCCCCCCCCCCCCCATGTCGGCGGGAATGACATCACTGCCGGCAGGTGGGTGTCAGAATTATTGCGGGGCAGGGGGTTGCGTCAGGCTGCTCGCACATGGGAACACCACCACCTCCAAGTTCCCCTCCGAGTCACACACCATCCTGACTTGGACCTATATCGGCCGTTCCTTCATCGTCGCTGGGTCAAAATCCTGGAACTCCCTCCCTAACAGCACTGTGGGAGTACCTTGGCCACACGGACTGCAGCGGTTCAAGAAGGCGGCCCACCACCACCTGCTCAAGGGCAATTAGGGATGGGCAATAAATGCCGGCCTTGCCAGCGACGCCCACATCTCGAGAATGAATAAAAAGAAAGATGGGTTACCACTGGTGTTAATATAATCGATAGCTCCGAAAGCTTGTGATTTCAAATAAAACTGTTGGATTATAACCTGGTGTTGTGCGACCTCTCAATTTTGTCCACCCCAGTCCAACACCGGCATCTCCGCATCATGGTTAATATAATACCCAGTGAAAAGCCTGGGGCCTCATTCCAGTAACCTGGTCAAGAACTATTGTTAACAACACTTTCTAGCCCCTAGTAGGAACTATTGCAACACCTTAAGTTCATGAACAATATTTAATAAAAGGGATGTTAGCCCACAAATTCCTGCTGTTGATAATTTTACCAGAAATGGTGGTGAGTCCCATTTGAACTCACGCTGACCTTCCCCTTAAAATTGTCAACAGGAGGGATTTCAGCCCCCAAGTTAACTTCTCAAGCTATCCCATCACTTACTGCTGGAATGAAACCCCAGCCCGACTGCACTGACATTGAACGTGCTGCAGGGTGAAAGGGCAATTGAGAATCAAAGCCTCATGGGATCTCCTGGGTTGAGAAGCTGATTCCACATCTGGACCAGATGTTAACTTAACCCTGTGTGAGGACTGCAATTCAGCTCCATTTCATGTTTGAGTCCCCATTTCAGACACCCAACAACCAACAACTTGCATTTATATAGCGCCTTTAATGCAGTAAAATGTCCCAAGGCGCTTCACAGGAGCGATTAGCAAACAAAATTTGACACCGAGCCACATAAGGAGATATTAAGACAGATGACTAAAAGCTTGGTCAAAGAGGTAGGTTTTAAGGAGCGTCTTAAAGGAGGAGAGAGAGGTAGAGAGGCGGAGAGGTTTAGGGAGGGAATTCCAGAGCTTAGAGCCTCGGCAGCTGAAAGCACGGCAACCAATCGTGGGGCGATTAAAATAGGGGTTGCACAAGAGACCAGAATTGGAGGAGAGCAGAAATCTTAGAGGGTTGTAGGGCTGGAGGGGGTTACAGAGATAGGGAGGGGCGAGGCCACGGAGGGATTTGAAAACAAGGATTAGAATTTTAAAATTGAGGCATTGCCGGACCGGGAGCCAATGTAGGTCAGCGAACCCCAGGGTGATGGGTGAACGGGACTTGGTGCGAGTTAGGACACGGGCAGCCGAGTTTTGGATGAGCTCAAGCTTATGTAGGGTGGAAGATGGGAGGCCGGCCGGGAGTGCGTTGGAATAGACAAGTCTCGAAGTAACAAAGGCATGGATGAGGGTTCCAGCAGCAGATGAGCTGAGGCAGGGGAGGAGTTGGGTGATGTTATGGAGGTGGAAGTAGGCGGTCTTGGTGATGACACAGACATGTGGTCGGAAGCACCCAACAGTAAATGTTGCGTTGGCTAATGGGCGTAAAGTTGGTGTAACCATTTTGAAAAATGGGTGGATATCTGGATTTAAGCTCATTTACCTCCCGATTCAGTTTTCTGCCCAGCCTTTGTACTGGCACCGGAGTGTTCATCTGCCAGTGCGCAGTTAATAATGTGAAGATTAGGGCTCGATTATCCCAGTTAGGCGTTGTTGCAATCTTCCGGCATTTCTGCTGGTACGGCATCTGCAGACCGGATGAAATGGCCGCCAGGACTGCTGTTTACAGAGGAGTTTTTTTGAACATAATCTTCGGTAAGATTTGTAGCAGCACTTGGAGGCTATTTGTGAACCTTTTCCTCTGCGTTTCTTTCCTATTTCCTCTTGGGTTTTGTGCCAAGTGAGACGACACTGCCTCTTTTGGTAGGTTCAACAATGGGTTTCCCAATGGGAATCACTTTTGACCTCTGCTGTTTTGAAGGATAAAGCAGGAGCGATTGAAGGTTGCCAGGCAGCTTAGGCTGGACCGGAGACAGACGACGCCCACCCTGCCAGCACCCGCCCATTCACATGCACCAGCAGGGGCGAACCTGCCCGTCAATGACTGTGCGGAACTGTCGACACAGGCTCCGCATCAGCGGGCAGCCAGTTTGTGCGACAGGGCTGACTCCAGCTAACATGCTTGTACTTGTACTTGTACACAAATCATTGAAAGTTAACATGCAGGTACCGCAAGCAATTAGGAAAGCAAATGGTACGTTGGCCTTTATTACAAGAGGATTTGAGTATAAGGGTAAAGACATCTGACTGTAATTATACAGGGCCCTGGTGAGACCACACCTGGAGTATTGTGTACAGTTTTGGTCTCCTTACCTAAGGAAGGATATACTTGTCATAGAGGGAGTGCAACAAAGGTTCACCAGACTGGTTCCTGGGATGGGGGATTGTCTTATGAGGACAGATTGAGTAGACTAGGCCTATATTCTCTAGAGTTTAAAAGAATGAGAGGTGATCTCATTGAAAACATACAAAGTTCTTACAGGGCTTGACAGGGTAGATGCAGGGAGGATGTTTCCCCTGGCTGGGGAGTCTAGAACCAGGGGTCACAGTCTCAGAATAAGGGGTCGGCCATTTAGGGCTGAGATGAGGAGAAATTTCTTCAGTCAGAGGTTGGTGAATCTTTGGAAAACTCTGCCCCAGAGGGCTGTGGAGGCTCAATCGTTGAGTATACAAGACAGAGATCGATAGATTTTTGAATATTAAGGGAATCAAGGGATATGGGGATAGTTCAGGAAAGTGGAGATAGAAACATAGAAACATAGAAGATAGGAGCAGGAGTAGGCCATTCGGCCCCTCGAGCCTGCTCCGCCATTCGATGAGATCATGGCTGATCATCTAAACTCAGTACCCTGTACCTGCCTTCTCCCCATATCCCTTGATACCTTTAGCTTTAAGAAATATATCTAACTCATCCTTGAATATATTTAATGACTTGGCCTCAACTACCTTTTGTGGTAGAGAATTCCACAGGTTCACCACTCTCTGGGTGAAGAAATTCCTCCTCATTTCTGTCCTAAATGGCTTACCCCTTATCCTTAGATTATGACCCCTGGTTCTGGACTCTCCGACCATCGGGAACATTCTTCCTGCATCTAGTTTGTCCAGACCTGTCAGAATTTTATATGTTTCGATGAGATCCCCTCTCATTCTTCTATACTCCAGCGAGTATAAGCCCAAGCGACCCAATCTCTCCTCATATGTCATTCCTGCTATCCCAGGTATCAGCCTTGTGAATCTTCGCTGAACTCCCTCCATGGCAAGAACATCCTTCCTCAGATAAGGCGACCAAAACTGCACACAATACTCAAGGTGTGGTCTCACCAAGGCCCTGTACAACTGCAGCAGGACATCCCTGTTCCTATACTCAAACCCTTTCGCTATGAAGGCCAACATACCATTTGCCTTCTTCACCGCCTGCTGCACCTGCATGCTTACCTTCAGCGACTGGTGCACAAGGACACCCAGGTCTCGTTGCACTTCCCCTTCTCCCAATCTATTGCCATTCAGATAATAGTCTGCCTTTCTGTTTTTGACACCAAAGTGGATAACCTCGCATTTATCCACGTTATATTGCATCTGCCACGCTTCTGCCCACTCACCCAACCTGTCCAAATCATCCTGGAGTTTCTCGGTATCCTCCTCGCAGCACACACTCCCACCCAGCTTTGTGTCATCTGCAAACTTGGAGATATTACATTTAGTTCCCTTATCTAGATCATTAATGTATATTGTGAATAGAGATGAGGTAGAAGATCAGCCATGATCTTATTGAATGGCGGAGCAGGCTCGAAGGGCCACATGGCCGACTCCTGCTCCTATTTCTTATGTCCTTATGTTCTTATGCACCATAGTGCCGGCCGCTCAAACCCTCAGCCTCCGCCTCCTTCCAGACCATGCCACCCTCCTTGTTATTGCTCAGTGGGCAGCACTCTCGCCTCTGAGTCAGAAGGTTGTGGGTTCAAGTCCCACTCCAGAGACTTGAGCACTAAAATCTAGGCTGACACTCCAGCGCAGTGCTGAGGGAGCGCTGCACTGTCGAAGGTGCCGTTTTTTCAGATCAGACCTAGGCCCCGTCTGCCCTCCCAGGTGGATGTAAAAGATCCCACGGCCACTATTTCAAAGAAAAATAGGGGAGTTCTCCCCTGTGACCTGCCCAATATTTATCCCTCAACCAACATCACTAAAACAGATTATCTGGTCATTATCACACTGCAGTTTGTGGGAGCTTGCTGTGCGCAAATTGGCTGCCGCGTTTCCTACATTACAACAACAGTGACTCCACTTCTAAAAGCACGTCACTGGCTGTAAAGCGCTTTGGGACATCCTGAGGCCATGAAAGGCGCTATACAACGTTCCCTATAAACTGCACGGCTCTCTGCCGCTCCCACGCAGCCCGGGTCCGGCTTTCTCACTGTTAAGTTTGCGCAAAACAGTGAATGGGCCACCCAGCCCCTTAAAGGGGGCCGCGCAGCCAAAAGCAAAGTAAGAGGCAACATTGCTGCTATATATCGGCAAGCTTTCTTTCTGCTCTTTCTTTCTCAGTCTGCACCAGCTTCATTCTGGTCGCCATCGAAAAGGGGTCGGACTGTAATCGAGGGGGTCACCTGAGCTTTTGTTCAGCCGCTCATCAGACTTTCACTGGAGGGGAGGGCCGGCGAGGTGGGGGGTGCGGATGTGACTGCTCATTGAGCGTGGCTGTGTTGCGCAAAGCAGCCCATGAATTCCTGGTCTCCTTACCTAAGAAAGGATATACTTGCCATTAGAGGGAGTGCAGCGAAGGTTCACCAGGCTGATTCCTGGGATGGCAGGACTGTCATATGAGGAGAGATTGGGTCGACTAGGCCTGTATTCACTAGAGTTTAGAAGAATGAGAGGGGATCTCATTGAAACGTATAAAACTCTGACAGGGCTAGACAGACTGGATGCAGGGAGGATGTTTCCCCTGGCTGGGAGGGTCGAGAACGAGGGGTCACAGTCTCAGGATACGGGGTAGGACATTTAGGACTGAGATGAGGAGAAATTTCTTCACTCAGAGGGTGGTGAACCTGTGGAATTCTCGACCACAGAAGGCTGTGGAGGCCAAGTCACTGAATATATTTAAGAAGGAGACAGATAGATTTCTAGACGCAAAAGGCGTCAAGGGGTATGGGGAGAGAGCGGGAATATGGTATTGAGGTAGAGGATCAGCCATGATCATATTGAATGGCGGAGCAGGCTCGAAGGGCCGAATGGCCTACTCCTGCTCCTATTTTTCTATGTTCCTATGTTCCTATGAGCTATCACTCACCTGAACATCTGGCTCCAGCCTTCCCTCTTCCCTCTCGCCCTTGCCGTGGACCTGCAGCATCTCCTGTCCAGTCACCTCTGAAGGGAAAGAATAGAAAATCAACTGAAAACTTCTGCTACATTTACACTACCCCTAGAATATGGTCAACATTAAAAATACTGTCCCTGAAAATCCACAGGCCTTCATGCACATTCCTGCACATTCCTGCACATTCCTGCCACAACTGCGGGGGGACCTATTTCCCTTGGCAGAGAGGTTGATGACCAGGGGGCGTAGATTTAAAGCAATGGGTAGAAGGATTAGAGGGGGAGTTGAGGAGAAATATTTTCACCCAAAGGGTGGTAGAGGCAGAAACCCTCAACGCATTTAAAAAGTACTTGGATATGCACTTGAAGTGTCGTAACCTGCAAGGCCACGGACCAAGAGCTGGAACGTGGGGTTAGGCTGGGTAGCTCTTTTTCAGCCGGCACAGACACGATGGGCCGAATGGCCTCCTTCTGTCCCGTAAATTTCTATGTTTCGATGTTTCATCATTGGTGAGGGGGGAGGGGTGGTGGTGGTTGTGGCCGGGGGCGGTGGACCTCCAAGCCCGGAGTTTCCTTGGTCCCAGCCTTGGGCTGAACATTCATAACAAGGGGTGACCCAACTGGCGTCTCCCAAGCCGCATGCGGCTCTTGTGTGCCTGAAGTGCAGCTCTTTTCACTCCCCTGCCAATCCAATCCCGGTGTTAAGAGTGGGGAGCGAAGGGAAGTGCAGAGAGCCCCAGGGATGAGTGTCGGGACCTCGACCATTTCTAAGTGCCATGAATGATTTGGATACAGAAGCCCAAAGAAGATTGGCCCAATTTGCAGATGGTAGGGGTGGGTGCCAGTTGATTTTTGAAGAGGCAGTTCGGGGAACACAAACTGAGATGGGCAAAATATGTAAGTAGGTAGAATAATGATAGACTGAATTTAATACAGTCAAGTGTAAAGGACTGCACATTGGAAAGAAAAATGGGTGACATAAGTAATCTGTAAATGGTGTTGAATTAGTGGACATAGTAGAAGAATCTCACAAGCCCACCTTTACGTTCATTAACATCCTAGTGACAATCCAGTCACTCCACAGTGATATTTCTCATGGTCTCAGTAGGTCTGGGTTCAGTGACCTGCATCACATGTGTCCATCACTCCCACTCAATAAACTAGCCACATGGGCCGTAACACAGCACTACTCCACATTACATTGATATTCTCACTCAGAGAAGCCTTTTTAAGCTAATTGGCAAAAGAACCAGACGAGGAGAATTTATTTTTACGACGCGCGTTGTGATCTGGAAGCAGATTGAATGGTAAATTTCGAAAGGGAATTGAACATATACTTGAAAAGGAAAACATTTACAGGGCTATGGGGAAAGAGCAGGAGGGAGCGGGACTAATTGGATCGCTCTTTCAAAGAGCTGGCACAGGCACGATGGGCCGAATGGCCTCCTTCTGTGCTGTAAGATTCTACGATATGCCGTAGGGAGAGGTGTTGCGGGAAACGGAAAAATGTTAAACTGGTGTGGTGGCGATCAACTTCTGAGATTGGGGTTGAGGCACATTGTTGGGGCAAAGGAGAGAAAGATTTACTCTGAACCCAGCCTGTGCCATGCCTGACTTAGGCAAGCTTGATGGGACACAGTAGGGGGAGCTTTGCTCTTGAGAAACCTGTGCTGTGCCTGAGCTGAGAGTGCTTGTTGGGGCAGAGAAGTGAAGGCTTGAGTCTCCATCCAACCATGCTGTAGATGCCCAGGGAGCGCTTGATGCTGAGACCGGGGTGCCGACTTTAACTTGGGCCGTGAGTGCGGCATGTGGGGGGTCTTTCCTACATTACAACAGCGACTACACTTGAAAAGTACTTCATTGGCTGTAAAGCGCTTTGGGACGTGCTGAGGTCGTGAAAGGCGCTATAGAAATGCAAGTTCTTTAAAAAAAAAATCTTCTTAACAAATAGGCAACGGTACAAAGATCCATTAATAATAAACCGGCAATGGATAACCGCTCCTCTGAAGCACGTCATCCAATATATTTGAGCACATTTGGACATATCTAATTCTGGATGAAGATCAAGCTATTTTGGTAGGTTTTTTTTGTCCACCTTATTTATAGACTGCCGAGCCCCCTTGCCCTCACTTGTCTGCTCACTGCAGTCGATGGGAGGAGAGGCTGGGGTCCAATAGCCCACAGGAGCCAGATGCGTGAGAGCGCTCTCTGGTGACCACACTGCTTCTGCTTTCCTCTCCCTCGCGCTAGTCGAGTGCAGGGCCTCCTCTCAGCGCCTCTGCATGGTTGAGACGGGGGAAGCCTCGTTCCCATCACTTCACGAGGCAGCGACAGTGGCTGACATGCTGCGGCATCCACCATTTTTGTTTTTGTTTTGTGAACTTTGTGCTCATCATTGCCCGGGATATTACTGCTCGGGGGAGTGGAGCACCTTTCCTCTCAGCTACCCAGTACCAGCACTAAGAACTGCCAGGGCAGGTAGAGCAGGGCTAGGTGCAGAGTAAAGATCCCTGGAGTCGGCCCCAACATTGTGCCTCAGCACCAACCTCAGAGGGGCACCCCCGACTACCCCAGTGCGGCACTGCTCCATCCCGTGGCTTCCCCGATTCAGTGCCAATTAAGGGCATCGTTCTTCCCTCACCCAATTCCCCAGAAAGGCAGACTGACTGGCAATGATACCAGGAGCTTGATTGAGAATGCCCAAACTCATCTGATGTGGGGCCCTTACAGCCAGCAGACAGGTGAAACTTTCATCCCATCAGCGTGGGGTGAATTCGAACCCAGATGCCTGAGGTGAAGCCCAACTGTCCAGTGAAGTCAAAATACAATGTGGCGTGTGGCAGCATGGTGGCAACCACTAGTCTTGTACTTACTCCAGCGCAGCGCTGAGGGAGTGCAGCACAGTCAGCGGTGCCGCCTTTCAGACGAGACGTTAAACCGAGGCCCTGCCTGCCCTCTCAGGTGGATGTAAAAGATCCCATGCCAATATTTTATCTCCCCAACCAACATCATTAAAAACAGGTTATGGGAGCTTGCTGTGCGCAAATTGGCGGCCGCGTTTCCGACATTACACCAGTGACTACACTTCAATAATGTACTTCATTGGCTGTAAAGTATTTTGGGATGGCCCGAGGTCGTGAAAGGCGCTATATAAATGCAAGTCTGTCTTTTACTTCCTTTAACAAATGAAACCTCGCCGACTGTAAAACATTTTGAACGCAAAGAGGCAGAAGCTCTGGGTTGTGTGCCCGCTTTCACTTGACCAGATTTTCAAAAGAAAAAACTCTCAGCCCCTCTCCACCCCCCCCCCCACCCAAATAGATTCCAAACCAGAGCCATTCAGGAGGCCTCTTTGCCCCTTGGTGGACTCTTTGATGTGAAAGGTCACATGACAAGTACATTAATGTCAATCTCACTTCCTATGCTGTGGAGATGCCGGTGTTGGATTGAGGTGGACAAAAGTGAGAAGTCGCACAACACCAGGTTATAGTCCACCTGACGAAGGAGCAGCCGCTCCGAAAGCTTGTGATTTCAAATAAAGCTGTTGGACTATAACCTGGTGTTGTGCGACTTCTCACTTTAATCTCACTTCCGTCACAGGTAGAACAATCGCTGATTGCTCTTCACACTGGCATCTCAGCAAACACATCGCAACTGTGCTGAGACCGCCCCCCAGTGGAGGATTCCCCTGTTGCTTATTTTGTTCGGGACGCTTGAGATCAATCTGTTCGACTATCTGAATTCGACCCGGTTTGGCCACTTCAGGATCAGGTGGTTCAAATAATAAATCGGCAGTGCCACCATTCTGTGCCTGTCAGCACCCAGCCAGAACCCGGACACGCTGGGTCGCAGCCTTAGATGAGGGGGTCTCCACGGGGCCTGGTAAGGGGTAGAGCCTCTACCTTCTAAAGGGAGTGCGAGGGGTCGGGGGGGGCGGGCTCCCTACAATGGCCTCACAGCGACCTGGTGTAAGGTCGGAGGCCAGTACACTGAGCCAGAAGAAGCGTGGAAATTAAAATCGGGAGAGATGTATAACGAGCGGCTGATCCGGTATCATCTAAAGTGGAAAATGACCCCCAGCAACTTTTGTGAATCAAGAAAAGACCTTTAGACCTAAAAAGAGTCGGCGTCTTCAGGACAGGGCACGAGCGATAACGCTAAAAAACAGGAGTCAAATAATCCCTGACCTCGCCAGCCTGTCACTCCAGCATTGATTTGGACAGTTATTGGACAGGCATCAAAGTCGGTAACATGTTAGAGGGTTCAACTCTAGAGATGGCGAATAAACAATCAGTCACTCATGATTCCACCGCAGTACATTTGACGGTACTGTAACCTGCAGACAGTTACACAATATTCTCCACAGATCCCACCCCCCCCCCCCCCCACCCCCGCTCCCTCCCACTTTCAGATAAGGTTAGAGGCTCTTGTACTGGGCTGCTTGAAAGCATAAATCTGCCTCAAGGTCATTGTCTTCCCCACAAAGAGCCCTTTCCACAGACGTGTTGACGTCAATCTCTGCTATGGTAACCATGTACCCATTGCACAACCCTCTTTAAGATCCAACAGATTGATTAAAATGCCCCATTTGCTCGCTTTCTGTGGAATCCGACAGACAGTAAGATTGAAGCCCATTTTTCACAGACCTCCATTTCAGTGCCGTGCCTCTGCTCAGGGACATGTCTCTCCAGCAGAAGAACGGTCCTCACACTTTCTACTGGTGTGCACCCGAGGAGGAAGCTCGAAGTCAGTAAAAAGCCAGTCTAAGTACCCCTGGCACTTTCATTCATCTTGGTCTTCAGACACAACAACACCTTCCATTTATATAGCGCCTTTAACGTAGTAAAACATCCCGAGGCACTTCACAGGAGCGTAATCAAACAAAACTTCATACCGAGCCACATAAGGAGATATTAGGACAGGAGGTAGGTTTTAAGGGGCGACTTAAAGGAGGACAGAGAGGTGGCGTGGTTTAGGGAGGGAATTCTAGAGCTTAGGGCCCAGGCAACAGGAGGCTCGGGACAATGAAAATCGGGATGCACAAGAATTGGAGGAGTACGGAGATCTCGAAGGGTTGTAGAGCTGGAGGAGGTTACAGAGATAGGGAGGGGCAGGAGGAGAAGTTGCAGATAGCAGAGTAGGAATGACCTCACTAATAGCAGAATAAGGGCCCAGGTTTGGGTCTTGATGGGGCCTCAGTCTAATATTCAATTAAAAACACAGCACCTCCGACAGTGCAGCACTCCCTCAGCACTGCACTGGAGTGCCAGCCTAGATTTTTGTGCTCAAGTCTCTGGAGGGAGGCTTGAACCCACGACCTTCTGACTCACGAGGCGAGAGTATGACCGCTGCCCAAGGCTGACACCAGTACAGAATGATGAAGGCTTAGTGTTAACTTTTCAACTCACCAGGTTGTACCTTCCCCCCCCCATTACCAATGAGCCAAATTCACCATCTATTGTTTTTAATTGTTCTGATGGATTAAATCCCAGGGTTCAAAGTGGCGTCCAGTCACAGCACCATCCGATGAATCGTGCACTGCCGCCAACAAAACATGACCGCCTGTGTTCAAATCATAAGATAATGATGGATGGCGAAGGCCGTTTAGCCATTTTAGCTCATACGTCTAGAAAGACCTCCATCACAGCGATTTAAATGATGCCATATGTTTTGCCTCCTATCTTACCCAGAAGTGTACGTAGGATTACATAGGATATACGGCACAGAAACAGGCCATTCGGCCCAACCAGTCCAAGTTGATTCCCAATCATCTGCCCTCTCAGGTGATCGTAAAAGATCCCACGGCACTATACGAAGAAGAGCAGGGGAGTTCTCCCTGGTGTCCTGGCCAATATTTATCCCTCAATCAACATCACTAAAACAGGTTAACTGGTCATTATCACATTGGTGTTTGTGGGAGCTTGCTGTGCGCAAATTGGCTGCCGCGTTTCCTACATTACAACAGTGACTACACTTCAAAAAGCACTTCATTGGCTGTAAAGCGCTTTGGGACGTCCTGAGGTCGTGAAAGACGCTGTAGAAATACAAGTCTTTCTTCTTTCTTTGAACGTTCTTTGTGTGAAGGAGAACATTCTGTGATGATTTTACATTTTTCCCCCCACTGTTCGCAGACGGGATGGAATATTTTTACAGTGTTCGCCAACAGCAGATGGGAGGGGGCCTCAGAGACAGATGGAGCGAGTGGGAGAGCACATACAATGGCAAGTCATCGAAGTGCTCTACGTATCCATGAGCACCATCTGGCCATCAAAGATACGTGGGCAGCCATTGGCGTGGAGTCCAACCTATGAAACTTGCTGGAACGCAGAAGAATAACCTTTTCACTGGTACACAGTAGAAGAACATTAAGGTCAAGGCCGCTCAACTCATTGAGGCTCATGGTCCTGGAGCCTAATTGTACCATCCAACTATTAATGATCAAAAAAAAAATCAGCTGGTACTGGATCAGACTAGATACATTCCCCGATATCCTGAACTGTCTACACATGAATGCTTCTTTGCCCAAGGTCCATCGCCTATAAATCTTCCCAAAGCCATTGGTTGGTAACAGATATCGTGGCCAGAGGTGTGAAGGAACTGGCTAAACTTTTTCGGCCCCCCTTAGAATCCCACGCTGTTTCTGGAATGGCTTGAGGGTAAAATCGAGACATGGGCAGCGAATTGGACTTGCAAGATGTTTCTGTTGATTCTTCCGCCACACAATCAACCCACCCCCCCCTTCCTTCCCTAGAATTCTCAGAAGATGCTTCCTGAACGGCCCAGCCAGCTAATCAACATATATTTAAATGTCAGGCCAAATGGCGCTGCGGCTGTGCTCCGCATTTCCTGGTTTTACAACGCTCGCAACGCATCCGTGGTAAATTAGAATGAGAACTATAAACTCCAGCTATGGCCAGGATCAGTGGAGGCCCTGGTGGAAGTGAGCGGCTTTGGAGCCAGAGGTTTTGAGGACTGATTATCGCAGCTGGGAATGAGGTTTTTTGTTGCATTCAACCATTTGGACTTGGTTCTGGCTGCCTGCGGGAGTGTGACACCACCGGGAGGTTTTTACCCCCTCGCAACCGCCCCCCCCCCCGCCCCCCACCTACAACGAGTGCCTCTTGGGACCAACCCCTATGAGGTATACCTTTTGTGTGCTGTTACCGTGGAGATGGAGGAGGAGCAGGAGGTGATGAAGGAAATGAGAGTGAGGCAGCTTTCGTCAGCTGTGGCTCAGTGGGTAGCACTCTCTCGCCTCTGAGTCAGAAGGTTGTGGGTTCAAGTCCCACTCCAGGGACTTCAGCACATAAATCTAGGCTGACACTCCCAGGGCAGTGCTGAGGGAGTGCCGCACTGTCGGAGGTGCCGTCTTTTGGATAAGATGTTAAACCGAGGCCCCGTCTGCTCTCTCAGGTGGACGTTAAAGATCCCATGGCCACTATTTCGAAGAAGAGCAGGGGAGTTCTCCCCGGTGTCCTGGGCCAATATTTATCCCTCAACCCACATCACAAAAACAGATTATCTGGTCATTATCACATTGCTGTTTGTGGGAGCTTGCTGTGTGCAAATTGGCTGCCGCGTTTCCCACAGTGACTACACTCCAAAAGTACTTAATTGGCTGTAAAGCGCTTTGGGACGTCCGGTGGTCGCGAAAGGCGCTATATAAATGCAAGTCTTTCTTTTTACCCCACCATATTTTCGCCTTTTCAAGGAATATGCAGGTAACACAGCTCTTATCAGGGCCTTAATTAGGAGATGTGTATTAGAAGAGGCAAAGGGGGAATCAGTGCCAGCCACTGCATGGGGGACCCGCAGCCGTGGTCGCCTGCCCACACTGCTCTGTCTATGAGGCTGAAGGTGATGACCCCACTCAACCTTTACGGCACAGGGTTATTTCGAGCAGCCCCTGTAATATCAGCCAGGGTGCAACGTGGGCAGGTATTCGTCAGGTGACTGAAACACATTACAGGAAAGCTGGGGAATTCTTCCAGTTTGGCATCACAGCAAGGCAGCGGTGAGATAGGCCCATCCACTTTTACGGGGTTGCTGGCTCTCAATAGATGGCCTAGTCCACCGCCAGTGAGTAACCCGATTTCAAATAACTAAAAATGACTTTAAAGAAAGACTATACAGAACCACTTCCTAGTTATATTGGGTAATAGTAATCAGTTCCTTAAACTTAATAACAAATTATATTCAAAAGGTGCCTTGCGCCTAAAAAAAAAGATTAAGTTTAAGAACCTCCTCAAAGGTCCGCAAACAGGCGCAATTAGCGGAAACTCGCCGTGGTGATTAGTTCATTCTGGGCGCGTGGCTGGATTTGTGGGCGGGGCCTGCTTCTAGCACGATGTTTTTTAAATCAGCGCAAAAGATCAGCGGAAACTCAAGTTGCGCTGGACGTAATTTGTGCTTGAAATCTTTTGCGCCGGTTTGGTCGATTTCGGGCGAATTGCGCTGAAAGAAACCAACGCAACCTAGGCCTACAGCTTTAAGGGCTGAACCACCACAGGCCAGAAAGATCCCATGTTCGACCCCTGACCTGCGCTGAATTAGCTGTTCTCAACCAGAGTGGGGGTAGGGGTGTGATAAATGGCCCCAGGATTGCTGGGTTAAGGAGGTCCAGGATCCCTGCTTCTGATTGCTATCCAGGGACATCTGCTAGACGTGGGCACGTGTGGAGGTCAAGGAAGGAGCGTAGAAGGCTTGGGCGCAATGACCCAGGCAGGCTCCAGCCTTTAGATTCAACCCGCGCTCATTCCCATTCCCCAAAATTGTCATCTTCCACACCCAAATGCCAGGTCAGAAGATTGTACAGCACAAGATCAGCAGAATGATCTGAAATATTAAGCCGAAGAACACATTGTATCTGACAAGCCACCATCTGATCACTTCAAGCCCGTCTGCAGTCAAATTCATCTTTACTGCAGGATCATTCTTGAATGCAAGATAAAGCCCAAACTCTATCACTTTTTCAACTTCTCATCCTCGTCTCTTTAAATCGCCCTCCTTTTCTCCCTCAGCCTCCTCTTTAGCCTCCTCAGTCCCTCCATGGCCATTGACGCTGTTGATCGCTCCATCCTCCTCCAGGGCTTGGCCTTCTCATAATTCTATTCCCACCAGTCCCGATATAACCAACACCTCACCTTCAAAAGCTTCTCTCCCGGCCCCCCACCCTGCCATCTCCAGCATGCCCCAAGGTTCCATCGTTAGCGCCCTCCAATTCCTCCTCTGCCTGCTGTTTCTTCGCAAAATGAAGAACATAAGAACTTAAGAAATAGGAGCAGGAGTCGGCCATTCGGCCCCTCGAGCCTGCTCCGCCATTCAATGAGATCATGGCTGATCTTCTACCTCATCTCCACTTTCCTGCACTATCCCCATATCCCTGGATTCCCTTAATATCCAAAAATCTATCGATCTCTGTCTTGAATATACTCAACGATTGAGTGTCCACAGCCCTCTGGGGTAGAGAATTCCAAAGGAGATTTTCCGCTCCCAGCAAGGAACTACACTTACCGAGAGCGCACATCAGTACGAAGCGTACGAGAGCATGGGCCTTACACTAAACATCCGTAAGACAAAGGTCCTCTACCAACCTGCCCCCGCCACACAGTACTGCCCCCCCGATTATCAAAATCCACGACGAGGCCTTGGACAACGTGGGCCACTTTCCATACCTCGGGAGCCTACTGTCAACAAGGACAGACGTCGATGACGAAGTCCAACACCGCCTTCAGTGTGCCAGTGCAGCCTTCGGTCGCCTGAGGAAGAGAGTGTTTGAAGACCAGGACCTCAAACCCAGCACCAAGCTCATGGTCTACAGAGCAGTAGTGATACCCGCCCTCCTGTATGCTTCAGAGACATGGACCATGTACAGCAGGCACCTCAAAGCACTGGAGAGGTACCACCAACGCTGCCTCCGCAAGATCCTGCAAATCCATTGGCAGGATAGGCGCACCAACGTCAGTGTTCTCACTCAGGCCAACATCCCCAGCATCGAAGCTTTGACCAGGCTCGATCAGCTCCGATGGACGGGTCACATCGTCCGCATGCCCGATACGAGACTCCCAAAACAAGCGCTCTACTCGGAGCTCTGACACGGCAAGAGAGCCCCAGGTGGGCAGAGGAAACGCTTCAAGGACACCCTCAAAGCCTCCTTGAAAAAGTGCAACATCCCCACCGGCACCTGGGAATCCCTGGCCCAAGACCGCACAAAGTGGAGGAGAAGCATCCGGGAAGGCGCCGAATACCTCGAGTCTCTTCGCCGGGAGCAAGCGGAAGCCAAGCGCAAACAGCAGAAGGAGCACACGTCAACCCAAGCACCCCACCCACCCGCCCCCTTCAACCACCGTCTGCCCCACCTGTGACAGAGACTGTAGGTCCCGCATTGGACTCCTCAGTCACCTGAGAACTCATCTTTAATGTGGAAGCAAGTCATCCTCGGTTCTGAGGGACTGCCTAAGAAGAAGATTGTGCACCCAGTCCTTGATTTCCCATCTGAGGCCGGGGAGGTGCAATTTCCCCGTGATGCCGAGGGCAGTTCTGTGCTCGGATTGCTGAAGTAGAACATTTCCCACATTATCAATGGGGACCAGGGTTGCCAAAGCTCCCGGGAGTCTGGGGCCCGAAAAGTACTTTGCACCTGTGAAATCCAGAGCTCCATTCCCTGCCTGTCTTCTGCCTCCGCTGTTCCCAGCGACCGGGAGCTCAGACGTTGAGGGAGAAAGTGTTGCCAACAGTGCAGCAACATGCCACTTTCAAGCAAAAAAATCTAAAGAGGGAGAGAATTCCAGATTTCCTGTACTCTGTGTGGAAAGTGCTTCCTGATTTCCCTCCTAAACAGCCTAGCTCGAATTTTAAGATTATGTCCCCTCGTTCTTCACCCCAACGATAGGAAATAGCTTCTCTCTATCTACCCTATCGAATCCTTTTAACATTTTAAACACCTCGATCAGACCACCTCTCAATTTTCTAAACTTCAGAATATTTAAAACGGAGATGAGGAGGAATTTCTTCTCTCGGAGGGTCGTGAATCTTTGGAATTCTCTTCCCCAGAGCTCTGTGGAGGCTGAGTCATTGAATATATTCAAGGCCGAGACAGACAGATTTTTGAAAAACAGGGGAGTCAAGGGTTATGGGGAGCGGGCAGGAAAGTGGAGTTGAGGCCAAGATCAGATCTTATTGAATGGTGGAGCAGGCTCGAGGGGCCGAATGGCCTACTCCTGCTCCTATTTCTTATGTTCTTACGTAACACAAGCCAAGTTTATGCAACCTGTCCTCATAGGTTAACCCTCTAAACCCCGGTATCATTTTGGTGAATTTTTTTTTTATTATGGAGAGGGTGGAGTGCACAATCATCAAAAATCAGTCTTGGCATCTGAAGGACTACATGCAGTAAGTGGAATGAGCTCTTTTCTCTAGAAAAGAGAAGGCTGAGAGATGACCTGATCGAGGTGTTTAAAATTATGAAGGGGTTTGATAGGGTAGACGCAGAGAAGATGTTTCCACTTGTGGGGGAGACCAAAACTAGAGGTCATAAAAATAAGATAGTCACTAATAATTCCAATAGGGAATTCAGGAGAAACTTATTTACCCAGAGAGAGGTGAGAATGTGGAACTCGCTCCCACAGGGAGTGGTTGAGGCGAATAGTATAGATACATTTAAGGGGAGGCTAAATAAGTACATGAGGGAGGAAGGAATAGAAGGATATGCTGATAGGGTGGGATGAAGTAAAAAGAGTGGGAGGAGGCTCGGGTGGAGCATAATCACTGGCACAGATCAGTGGGGCCAAATGGCCTGTTTCTGTGCTGTAACTTCTATGTAAGTCTATATAATCTGTTAAGAACCTAGACTGGGTGGGGGGGGGGATTGAGTCTCCAAAGACCAGTTGAGTGAAGGGGGGGTTTCAGCTGGTGAAGGGTCATTGAGGGGTCGCTGAGGGACCTAACATAAGAACATAAGAACATAAGAAATAGGAGCAGGAGTCGGCCATTCGGCCCCTCGAGCCTGCTCCGCCATTCAATAAGATCATGGCTGATCTTCGACCTCAACTCCACTTTCCTGCACTATCCCCATATCCCTTGATTCCCTTAATGTCCAAAAAAATCTGTCAATCTCTGTCTTGAATATACTCAATGACTGAGCCTCCACAGCCCTCTGGGGCAGAGAATTCCAAAGATTCACCACTCTCTGAGTGAAGAAATTTCTCCTCATCTCAGCCCTAAATGGCCGACCCCTTATTCTGAGACTGTGACCTCTGGTTCTAGACTCCCCAGCCAGGGGAAACATCCTCCCTGCATCTACCCTGTCAAGCCCTGTAAGAATTTTATATGTTTCAATGAGATCACCTCTCATTCTTCTAAACACCAGAGAATACAGGCCTAGTCTACTCAATCTCTCCTCATAGGACAACCCCGCCCCCCCAACCCAGGAGTCAGTCTGGTGAACCTTCGTTGCACTCCCTCTTTGGCAAGTATATCCTTAACCAGCCGCAGCTGCTGGGTTCTAAAGTCCCGAGACATGGTTGGATATTTAAATTCGAGTTAATCGCTCCAGCTCCCTGGACCCCTGCTGGCTTTTAACGCTAACATTTCCTTCCTTTCCCCCACCACGTTTCTATGTAAATATTTCAAGCTCATTACGGAAGCACTTAGGGGCTTGGAATACCCTCTTAAAGTAAGAGCTGCTGAAAATAGACGTCTCTGCTGATTTTTTTAAATGTTGTATCCTGTGTCCAGTGTGTATTAGATATGGCGGGATGTGCGACAGAGCTGCATGTAGTCCTTCACTGGGTTGGCGCGAGTTCAGTAAGCGATGGGGAAATGTTGAGTCAATCCCACTCCAGGGCACAAAAATCTAGGCTGACACTCCCAGTGCAGTGCTGAGGGAGTGCTGCACTGTCGGAGGCGCCGTCTTTCAGATGAGGCGTTAAACCGAGGCCCCGTCTGCCCTCTCAGGTGGACGTAAAAGATCCCATGGGCCACTATTTCGAAGAAGAGCAGGGGAGTTCTCCCCAGTGTCCTGGGCCAATATTTATCCCTCAACCAGCACCACTAAAACAGATTATCTGGTCATTATCACATTGCTGTTTGTGGGAGCTTGCTGTGTGCAAATTGGCTGCCGCGTTTCCTACATTACAACAGTGACTACACTTCAAAAGTACTTCATTGGCTGTAAAGTACTTTAGCACGTCCAGTGGTCGTGAACGGCGCTATATAAATGCAAGTCTTTATTTCGTCTTGTGATTTATTATGCTAATTTTATTTTGCTGGTCACGGTCCATGCGGGGTTAATATTAGATTCGTTTACACAAAATGGCCCAGGCTGGCTGAAAACATGGCAGGCATGAGGTCAGTCCTGGAAGCCCTTTCATGCGCGAATATTTAGCGCTGCCATTGTTTGTGAATGGAGACTGGTCTCACGAATCATGTGTTTTTGAGTCGGATTAATCTGTTCCCCAGGAAGGGACCAACCGACAACATGGACACTGGGGATAACTCCCCTGCTCTTCTTCGAAATACTGGCCATGGGATCTCTTTACATCCACCTGAGAGAGCCTCGGTTTAACGTCTCATCCGAAAGACAGCACCTCCGACAGTGCAGGACTCCCTCAGCACTGCACTGGAGTGTCAGCCTGGATTTTTGTGCTCAAGTCCCTGGAGTGGGACTTGAACCCACAACCGTTCTGACTCCGAGGCGAGTATTACCCACTGAGCCACAGCTGACAACAACAACAACAACCTGCATTTATACTGAATTTAAATAAAGGAAACTACGATGGTATGAGGCGCGAATTGGGTAGGATTGATTGGGGAATGTCACTCAAGGGGTTGACGGTGGATAGGCAATGGCAAACATTCAAAGACTGCATGGATGAACTACAGAATTTGTTCATCCCGGTGTGGCATAAGAATAAAACAAAAAGGGTGACTCAACCGTGGCTAACAAGGGAAATTAGGGATAGCATAAGATCCAAGGAGAGGACATATAAATTGGCCAGAAAAAGCGGTAGCCCTGAGGATTGGGAGCAGTTTAGGATTCAACAAAGGAGGACAAAGGGATTAATTAAGAAGGGGAAAATAGAATATGAAAAGAAGCTTGCTGGTAACATAAAAACTGACTGTAAGAGCTTTTATAGATATGTGAAGAGAAAAAGATTAGTGAAATCAAGTGTAGGTCCCTTGCAGTCAGAAGCGGGGGAAGTTATAATGGGGAACAAAGAAATGGCAGACCAATTAAATGCATATTTTGGTTCTGTCTTCGCAAAGGAGGACACAAATAACCTCCCAGAGATGTTGGAGAACATACGGTCTGATGAAAGGGAGGAACTGAAAGAAATCAGTATTTGCAGGGAAATGGTGTTAGGGAAATTGACGGTATTGAAGGCCGATAAATCCCCAGGGCCTGATAATCTACATCCTAGGGTACTTAAGGAAGTGGCCCTAGAAATAGTAGATGCATTGCTGATCATCTTCCAACATTCGATGGAATCTGGAACTGTACCCATGGATTGGAGGGTAGCTAATGTTACCCCACTATTCAAAAAGGGTGGTAGAGAGAAAGCGGGGAATTACAGACCGGTAAGCCTGACATCGGTAGTGGGGAAAATGCTAGAGTCCATTATAAAGGATGTAATAGCTGAGCATTTGAAAAAACAGTGACAGGATCGGACAAAGTCAACATGGATTTACAAAAGGTAAATCGTGCTTGACTAATCTACTGGAATTTTTTGAGGATGTAACTGGGAAAATAGATAAGGGAGAACCAGTAGATGTGGTGTATTTGGACTTTCAAAAGGCTTTCGATAAGGTCCCGCATAAGATATTAGCGGGTAAAGTTAAGGCACATGGGATTGGGGGCAAGGTATTGACTTGGATAGAGAACTGGTTGGCGGACAGAAAGCAGAGAGTAGGAATTAATGGGTCTTTTTCCGAGTGGCAAGCAGTGACTAGTGGGGTACCGCAGGGATCGGTCCTTGGACCCCAGCTATTCACAATATACATTAATGATCTAGATAAGGGAATTAAATGTAATATCTCCAAGTTTGCAGATGACACAAAGCTGGGTGGGAGTGTGTGCAGCGAGGAGGATAGCGAGAAACTCCAGGATGATCTGGACAGGTTGGGTGAGTGGGCAGAAGCGTGGCAGATGCAATATAACGTGGATAAGTGCGAGGTTATCCACTTTGGTGTCAAAAACAGAAAGGCAGACTATTATCTGAATGGCAATAGATTGGGAGAAGGGGAAGTGCAACGAGACCTGGGTGTCCTTGTGCACCAGTCGCTGAAAGTAAGCATGCAGGTGCAGCAGGCGGTGAAGAAGGCAAATGGTATGTTGGCCTTCATAGCGAAAGGGTTTGAGTATAGGAACAGGGATGTCCTGCTGCAGTTGTACAGGGCCTTGGTGAGACCACACCTTGAGTACTGTGTGCAGTTTTGGTCGCCTTATCTGAGGAAGGATGTTCTTGCCATGGAAGGAGTTCAGCGAAGATTCACAAGGCTGATACCTGGGATGGCAGGAATGACATATGAGGAGAGATTGGGTCGATTGGGCTTATACTCACTGGAGTATAGAAGAATGAGAGGGGATCTCATCGAAACATATAAAATTCTGACAGGTCTGGACAAACTAGATGCAGGAAGAATGTTCCCGATGGTCGGAGAGTCCAGAACCAGGGGTCATAATCTACGGATAACGGGTAAACCATTTAGGACAGAGATGAGGAAGAATTTCTTCACCCAGAGAGTGGTGAACCTGTGGAATTCTCTACCACAGAAGGTAGTTGAGGCGAAGTCATTAAATATATTCAAGGATGAGTTAGATATATTTCTTAAAGCTAAAGGTATCAAGGGATATGGGGAGAAGGCAGGTACAGGGTACTGAGTTTAGATGATCAGCCATGATCTCATCGAATGGCGGAGCAGGCTCGAGGGGCCGAATGGCCTACTCCTGCTCCTATCTTCTGTGTTTCTATGTTTCTATACAGTGACTTTAACGCAGTCAAACGTCCCAAGGCGCTTCACAGGAGCGTTACCAGGCAAAATCTGACACCGAACCACATAAGGAGTCTCCAGGAAGTCACACAGATGAGGGTCTGCCCTCTCAGTGGAGAGTTTGTGCCGATCCAGCAGACTCTGGTTAACATTCTTCTCCATCTGCAGAGCTCCCTGCCTCGCCTCCAGACCACCGCTCCACTCATCCTGCGCTGCTTTCTTGATGTTCTCCAAGGTGAGTCAGTCTCCACGCTGATCCTGGACTGTCATCAGTTTCTCAGCGTCCTCGAGTTTCTCATGCGGCTGCTCATCAAAGAACTCGGCAAAGTGACGCAGGGCAACACCATCCCGGTCACAGGAATAGGACATGGAAAGATAAACAGAGGAGGAATAGGCAGGTGACCAAAAAAGCTTGGTCAAAGTGGTAGCTTTTAAGCAGCGTCTTAAGGGTGGAAAGAGAGGTAGAGAAGCGGAGAGGTTTAGGGAGGGAATTCCAGAGCTCAGGGCCCTCGAACGCTGAAGGCACGGCCGCCAATTATAGAATCATAGAAGTTTACGGCACAGAGGGAGACCGTTCGGCCCATCGTGTCTGTGCCGGTCGAAAATGAGCTATCCAGTCTAATTCGACTGTCCAGCTCTTGGTCCGTAGCCCTGTAGGTTACGGCACTTCAAGTGCCTATCCAAGTACTTTTTAAATGTGATGAGGGTTTCTGCCTCTCAGGCAGTGAGTTCCACATGGAGCGAAGGAAACTGGGGATGCTCAAGAGGCCAGGATTGGAGGGGCGCAGAGATCTCGGGGGGGCTGTAGGGCCGGAGGAGGTTACAGAGATAGGGAGGGGCGAGTAAGCAGATTTAATGTAAAGGTAACTCGGAATGGTGCTACATCGCTCCCGTGCATTGGGAAATGGAGATGTGCCGTCCACATGAGGAGGTATAAATAAAACATTTTATTTTCTGTTGACGTTGAATAAAAATGCTGCATTTTTGTCACGGGCGCGGGCATGGGGGAGGCGGGAAACAATCTAATGATCGCGCTGTTTTGTTGCACTTAACATTTATTTCAGTATTTAGTAAGTTAGATGTCTCTTAACTGTGATCACAGCTTGAATCCTGAGTTGCCAGATTCATTCATTACTGTGATGTTCCCGACTACACGCTTTATTGGCTCCATCTGCATTCGCTAATGAAGAGCTATCAGGGCAGAGTGCAAGGAGGCCGTGATATTGAAATGGGTTGCAGATGGTGGCAGATCCTGCCTGGAGTACAACTACCTGTCATCTCCTACAGATTTCATTGCCTCTCAAATGCCTCCGACACCATGACAAGCAATTAAGAGAGCAAATAAAAAGAATGGCTTGGAATACGGAGAGCGCTCCATGTTGGCAGTGAAGGCAGTGCTTCAAATCCACTTCGTACTCAAGTAGAACTTATATTAACACAGTGCCTTCGACATAGAAAAACATCTTGAGGCGCAGCACAGAGTAAGTGGGCACCAAGCCAAAGAAAGAAAGAACTTGTATTTCTACAGCGCCTTTCACCACCTCAGGACGTCCCGAAGCAAGGATGTACAGGAAACACTCGTTTAAACGGCACCTAATTATCCGGAATTCTCTAATAACCGGCAAAATTCTGGAGTAGGTTTTGAGGCTTCCGTATACTGTATATTTGTGGCTGTGTAACCGGGGTTCTCGTACCTTTTGCCGTGTAACCATGGCTCCTGCACCTCTGGTTGTGTAACCGGGTCCCCTGTACCTGTGGCCGTGTAACGGGGCTCCAGCACTTCTGGCTGTGTTACGGGGCTCTCGTACCTTGGGCCATTGTCACTCCATGTCCCTTCTCCATTATCCGGAATTTTTAATCAACCGGCACCATCCCGGTCCCGTAGGTGCCGGATACGAAAGAGTTCCCTGTACTTTTGAAGTGTTGTCACTGTTGTGATGTCGGGAGCAAAGAAGGAGATATTAGGTCGAAGGGGTGGGTATTAAGGAGGAGAGGGAGGTGCTTAGGCAAGTAATTTGAGCACGGGGCCTAGGCAGGTGAAGGCACGGCCACTAATGGTAGGGCAAAGGGAGATGGGAATGCACAAAAGGCCAGAGTTGGAGGAACAGAGAGTTGTAGGGCTGGAGGAGGTCACAGTGATAAGGAGGGACCATGAAAAGATTGAAATGTGAGAATGAGAATTTTAAATTGGAGGCGTTGGGAGACCGGGAGCCAATATAGGTCAGCAAGGACATTGCGTACAAGAGTAAAGAAATTATGCAAAACACTGTATAGTCAACAGTTAGAGCACTATGTGTAGTTTTGGGCCCCCCATTAGAAAAAGGATGTAATCCCATAGAGAGCGTAGCGTGTAGATTCACCAGGGATGGGAAGCTCTAGTTGTGAGGAGAAATTTGAGATTTTTGAAGTTAACCAACACAGTGTCAACAGTTCTTGTTGGAAGTTTGTTGCCATCACAGCACTAAGAGTAACGTTTTATCAAATTAATGTCCAGATACAAAGGGGGCAATTTTAAACTAACCCGCCCATCGGGAAACTGACGGGATCGCGACATCATTTAACAACCCGCCCGATTTTAATCTCCATTGAAGTCAGTGTAAAACTGGCATTGCCCCCAATCCCATGGGATTCCCACCTGGCGAGTTGGGTTCAAATTGCCCCAAAGCCTCTCAAAGATATGGGGAGAAAGTGAAAGGCCAAAAAAATAGAAATACTATCCATCTTATTTTGCAATGACTGCGCCTCCTGCAGGATTAATACAGTACAACACTGCCGAGGAGGGAACAGCACCATTTGCCCAGTCATTAGGCAACAGAATGGAGCATTAATACTGCTTGCAAATATATCTGGCTCTCAGCCATAATTTGGTCACAGAAAAAGGCAGTTACCGTCCATCGGGATCTAACAGTGTTCAAATCAATACCACTTGTAGAAGGCATGAGGTATGGGATTTATTTATTATTCAACAGGCTTATGATAAAATATTAGGAAAAAGATTCAGTGAAGAACCAGGACGATTATGGAAAGTACAGGAGGAATTTGAAAAAGTTAATACGGGAGGCAAAGGGAGGTTACGAGAAAAGATGAGCAGGCAACATTAAATTGAACCCTAAAACATTTTATAAACATATAAGGCGCAAGTGGTTTGCTGGGGAAAATGTTGGGCCTATTAAGGACCCAATGGGAAATCTTCATGTAGAGGCAGAGGACATGGCAAAAGTATTAAATGAGTGCTTTGCATCTGTCTTCACAAAGCAAGCATATGTGGTCAACGTTGCACTAAAAGAGGAGAGGGAAGTTATGGACAGGATAATAATAGATAGGGAAGACGTACTAAAAAGATTAGCATTACTGAAAGTTGGTAAGTCACCTGGTCTGGATGGAATGATAGAAATAGCAGAGGCATTGGTCACAATCTTTCAATCCTCATTGGATACAGGAGTAGTGCTGGAGGACTGGAGGGCTGCTAATGTTATACCACTATTCAAGAGAAAGGGGAGAGGGATAAACCAGGAAACTACCGGCCAGTCAGCCTAACATCGGTGGTGGGGAAGTTACTGGAAACCATTATCAGGGACAAAATAAACTTTCATTTAGAAAGGCATGGGTTAATCGAGGAGAGCCAGCATGGATTTGTTCAAGGTAAATCGTCACTGACTAACATGACTGAATTCTTTGATGAGTTAACAGAGACGGTTGTTCAAGGTAGTGCAGTAGATGCTGTATATATGGACTTTCGGAAGGCATTCGACAAAGTGCCACACAGGAGGCTTGTTAAGAAGATGGAAGCCCATGGAATTAAGGGAAAAGTGACAGTATGGATATGGAATTGGATCAGTGACAGGAAGCAGAGGGGGTGATGGTGGATGGATGTTCTTCAGACTGGGAGGTGGTTTGCAGAGGTGTTCCCCAAGGGTCAGTTTTGGGTCCATTACTCTCTGCAGTTTTTATAGACGGCCTAGACTCGGGTGTAGGGAGCCGCATTATAAAATTTGCAGATGATACGAAACTTGTCAAAGTAGGAGATAGCGATGAGGACAGTTATAGGCTTCAGGCAGGATGGTGAAATGGGCAGAAGCATGGCCGATGGAGTTCAATGTGGCGAAGTGTGAAGTGATGCACTTTGGGAGGACTAATATGGAAAGACAGTAAACTATAAATGGCACGATTTTGAAAAGTGTAGATGAGCGATGAGACCTTGGTGTCCATATACACAAATCCTTAAAGGTGGCAGGGCAAGTTGATAAGGTGGTTAAAAAAAGCATACGGGTTACTTGGGTTTATAAATAGAGGAATAGAATATAAAAGCAAAGAGATTGTGCTAGAACTTTATAAATCACTGGTTAGGCCTCAGCTGGAGTATTGTGGGCAATTCTGGGCCCCACACTTCAGGAAAGATGTAAAGGCCTAAGAAAGGGTACAAAGGAGGTTTACCAGGAGGTTTACCCGGGATGAGGGACTTCAGTTATGAGGAGAGGCTGGGAAAGTTCGGACTGTTCTCCTTGGAACAGAGAAGGTTCAGAGGTGACCTAATAGAGATTTTCAAGATGATGAGAGGTTTTGATAGAATAAATAGGGAAAAATATTCCCTCTGGGTCAATAATCAGAGGTCATAGATTCAAAATCATTGAAAAGGGATCTAGAGAGGAGATGAGGAGATATGTTTTCACTCCGAGAGTTGTTGGGATCTGGGACGCTCGACCTGAACAGGTGGTGGAAGCTGATTCCATCAATAATTTCTAAAAGGGAGTTGGACGGGTTCTGGAGGATGAGGAACTCACAGGGTTACGGACAAAAAACAGGGAATGTGGGACTAAACACGACTGCTCGTTCAAAGAGCCGGCACAGGCACGATGGGCCGAATGGCCTCCTTCTGTGCTGTATGTTTCTGTGAACAGGCTCTTGTCTGCATCAGGGACTGGGACTGATTCTCTTTCCCTCACTCAGTCTGCTACCTCACTTCATCCTCTCAGATCAGGATATTCAAATGACATTGTCCCAGCGCTGCCTTAAATTTCCATCTCTGTGCCTTGATGATTTTATCAATGCGAATATATTGACGCTGTATAAGAATTGAAGTGGGCCTCGTTTCTCTGTTGCTGCCACTTTATAATAAGGCTTCCCTTCAGGTACAGGAGAGTTAGGAAAACAGAACTACATAGAAATTGCAACACGGAAGAAGGCCGTCCGGCCCAACCAGTCCATGTTGGTGTTTATTCTCCACACGAGCATAGTCCTAATCTCAAGTGGATTATATCCCTTTATCCTTTATTCTCCTTTCCTTCAACAACAATCTAGCCTATTCTGAAATGTTGACAGGGTCTCTGTTTCAGTCACTAACTCTGGTAGTGAGATCCACAGCCTCAAAACCCTGGGGAAAAAAAAAGGTTTCCCCCAGCTCTCCGTCCTAAGCAGGTCAAAGTGAGATGTGACAGGAGGAGTCATCAGCATACATGCCGAAGCTCTCTGTGCTGTGGGACAGCATTCTGCACTCTTGTTGATACAATGCTATCTGGCACATACACGGATTATCCAATTACATATTTGTCGGGGAGTGCCCAGTATTTACTGGAGAGTGTATGTACAGGCGGGTTTGACGCTTAGCACCTGCTCTCTGAATAGAGAGCCCTCGGGGGTTGAAATACAAACTTCACTGAAAAAGTGAGTGCAGGTAGACAAAAACCAAACATTAAATGGCCAATGGGACTTTTATAAATAGGGGCATTGAGTACAAGAGTAAAGAAGTAATGATGAAATTACGCAGAACATTGTTAAGCCAACAGTTAGAGCACTGTGTGTAGTTTTGGGCCCCCCCATTAGTAAAAGGATGTAATCCCACAGGGAGCGTAGAGTGTAGATTCACCAGGACGATACCTGTGACGGGAAGCTATAGTTGTGAGGAGAAATTTGAGATTTTTGAAGTTACCCAACACAGCGTCAACACTCCTTCCAGGTGAAACAGTGATTTACTTGTACTTCTTTCAATTTAGTAAACTGTATTCGCTGCTCACGATGTGGTCTCCTCTACACAGGGGAGACCAGAAGCAGGTTGGGTGACCGCTTTGTGGAACACCTCCGTTCAGTCCGCAAGCGTGACCCCGAGCGTCCGGTCTCCTGTAATTTTAATTCTCCGCTCCACTCCCACTCTGACCTCTCTGTCCTCGGCCTCTTACACTGTTCCAATGAAGCTCAGCGTAAGCTCGAGGAACAGCACCTCATCTTTCGATTAGACACTTTACAGCCTTCCGGACTCAACAATGAATTCAACGTTTTCAGATCATAACCTCTGCCCCCATTTTCTAGGACGACAGCTGTTGCTGATGATTCTGCTATTCCTATGTACACCTCCTCTAGACCCATCTTTTGTTTTTTTCACTTGTCCCATTACCATCTCCTTTTGTCTTGCACCATCATCCCTTTTGTCTTTTAATCTCTCCTGCCTTCCACCCTCTCACAGACCTTCCCTTTTGTTCTTTCCTCCCCTCCCCCACTCTCCCTGCCCCTGCACTCGCTTAAAAACCTGTTCCATCTCCAACCTTTTTACAGCTCTGGCGAAAAGTCATCGACCTGAAAGGTCAACTCTCTTGCTCTCTCCACAGACGCTGCCTGACCGGCTGAGTGTTTCCAGCATTTTCTGTTTTTATTTCTTGTTGGAAGTGCATTGCCATCACAGCACTAAGAGTAACGTTTTATCAAAATAATGTCCAGGTGCAAAGGGGGCAATTTTAAACGAATCTGCCCGTCGGGAAACTGAGGGGACCGCGTGCAACGCGTGTTTAACAACCCGCCCGATTTTACTCTTCATTGAAGTCAGTGCAAAACCGGCGCTGCCTCCAATCCCGTGGGATTCCCGCCTGGTGAGTTGGCTTAAAATTGTCCCAAAGCCTCTCAAAGATATGGGGGGGGGGGAAAGTGAAAAGCAAAAAATATATATAAATACAGTCCATCTTATTTTACAATGACTGCGCCTCCTGCAGGATGAATACAGTACAACACTGCCGAGGAGGGAACAGCAGGGGCAACACAGTGGCATAGTGGTTAGCACTGTTGCCTCACAGCGCCAGGGACCCGGGTTCGAATCCGGCCTCGGGTGACTGTCTGTGTGGAGTTTGCACATTCTCCCCGTGTCTGCGTGGGTTTCCTCCGGGTGCTCCAGTTTCCTCCCACAGTCCAAAGAGGTGCGGGTTAGGTTGATTTGGCTATGATAAATTGACCCTTAGTGTTAGGGGAATTAAATACGTGGGGTTACGGGGATAGGGTGGGATGTCGGTGCAGGCTCGATGGGCCGAAATGGCCTCTATCTGCACTGTGGGGATTCTGTGATTCTGTGAGCACCATTTGCCCAGTCATTAGGGAACAGAATGGAGCATTAATACTGTTTGCAAATATATCTGGCTCTCAGCCATAATTTGGTCACAGGAAAAGGCAGTTACCGTCCATCGGGATCTAACAGTGTTCACATTATACCACTTGTAGAAGGTATGAGGTGTGGAATTAATTTATTATTCAACAGGCTCTTGTCTGCATTATATATTCAGGCGCAGGGACTGGGACTGATTCTCTTTCCCTCACTCAGTCTGCTACCTCACTTCATCCTCTCAGATCAGGATATTCAAATGACATTGTCCCAGCGCTGCCTTAAATTTCCATCTCTGTGCCTTGATGATTTTATCAATGCGAATATATTGACGCTGTATGAGAATGGAAGTGGGCCTCGTTTCCCTGTTGCTGCCACTTTATAATAAAGCTTCCTTCAGGTACAGGAGAGTTAGGAAAACAGAACTACATAGAAATTGCAACACGGAAAAAGGCCGTCCGGCCCAACCAGTCCATGTTGGTGATTATTCTCCACACGAGCATAGTCCTAATCTCAAGTGGATTATATCCCTTTATCCTTTATTCTCCTTTCCTTCAACAACAATCTAGCCTATTCTGAAATGTTGACAGGGTCTCTGTTTCAGTCACTAACTCTGGTAGTGAGATCCACAGCCTCAAAACCCTGTGTAAAAAAAAAAGGTTTCCCCCAGCTCTCCGTCCTAAGCAGGTCAAAGTGAGGTAAAGTACAGTAGAATTACATAGAATATGCAGCCCAACTAGTCTGTGCTGGTGTTTATATTCCACCCGAGTCTCCTCCCATTCCACCGACCTACCTAACATTCTCAGAGGTGAAAGGATTACCATTCATCAGAGAAACCAAAGCAATTCTGTTTGACTCAGAGAAAACAAACAAGCTTGTCTTTGTTAAAGAGTAACTTGTTGACTAAGGAACTGCTTTCACGAATCCCTTCCTGTATGGTGCCACAACATCCATGGAATTTCCTGTGTTATGGGTTCAAGAAAGGTCACAGTCAATTTACCAGAAATCTGTCCTACCGTCTCTTCCTGCTGGGAGCAGTCTCTCCACAACCACAGCATTGATGTCACTGAATATTTCACCCTCTTCACGATCAGCATCCAACTGGAACACAATGGGGAAACAAGAAAGGAAAAATGAATTTTTGGTCAACGCCCCACAGCAACAACGACTTACATTTATATAGCGTCTTTAAGATAGTAAAACGTCCCAAGGTGCTTCACAGGAGCGTTATCAAACATATAATTGACACCAAGCCAAAGAGGACGAGATGAGGACAGATAAGAACATCAGAACATAAGAAATAGGAGCAGGAATAGGCCACCTGGCCCGTCAAGCCTGCTCCGCCATTCAATAAGATCATGGCTGATCTTGGGCTCAAAGCCACTTCCCCGCCCGCTCCCCATAACCTTTCACTCCCTTATCTTGCAAAAATCTCTCTATCTCCACCTTAAATGTATTTAATGACCCAGCCTCCACGGCTCTCTGGGGCAGAGAATTCCACAGATTTACGACCCTCTGAGAGAAGAAATTCCTCCTCATCTCCGTTCCCTTTATCCTGAAACTGTGCCCCCGAGTTCTAGATTTCCCCCACGAGGGGAAACATGATCAAAAGCTTGGTCAAAGAAGTAGGTTTTAAGCAACATCTTAAAAGGAGGAGAGAGAGGTAGCGAGGCGAAGAGATTTGGGGAGGGAGTTCCAGAGCTTAGGGCCGAGATGGCTGAAGGCACGGCCGCCCATGGTGGAGCGAAGGGAATGGGGGGCTGGACAAGAGGCCAGAGTTGGAGAAACCGCAGAGTTCTCGGAGGGTTGTAGAGCTGGACGTGGTGTGATACTGAACTAGACAGGCCAGGAGAGCTCCAGACAAGAACCCAGGTCCGTGCTGAGTTAGCCGCCTCAGCCCAGCAACTGACTTGAACTCGATCATTGCCAGGCCAGGGACTGGAAAGCCAGTCAGGGTTTCTGGTCCTGATTGCTGTCTACCGCCCTCTGCTGGAAAGTTGCGCATGCGCCGATATTAGGTGGTGACAGGAGGAAGCCCGCCTGTTTTTGCCCTCCACATTTGAATGGCCTACCAACCCTCACTGCCAAGGATACGACGGGGGTACAAATTCTTCGGCGCCCGGTTAACGGGCGTGAAGGCGGAGACGGGGGGCCGCAACCGGGAGGCCAGAGGCCGGCCTGAAATTGGGCTTCGGGCCTCATTGACATCAATTGAGCAGGCTGCCTGCACCGGCCGTGCCCCCACAGACAGCTCCCACATTTGAAGCAATGAATTTCAGGCTGCTTGCCTCTCCGGCATTGGCAAGTCCCAGGAAAGGGTGTGTAGAGCATCAACGGAGCAGGGGAGTGGCGGGGGGGGGGGGTGGTTACGGGGGCGATCGGTATATGGTGGAGTCGGAGGGGGTTGGGGGGAAGCACTCCTTCGCCTCCTCCTGGCTCCACAACAACAATTTTTTTTTTTTTTGTTGCCTTTTATTAAATAGAAATTTACATTTTGGTGCCAGTTGCCCGGCGACCGCTTAAGAATTCCGAGCGGAACAGGCCCAGCTCCTGCTCCTGCTCCACTCTAGAAAGAAAGAAGAAAGAAAGACTTGCATTTCTATAGCGCCTTTCACGACTACCGGACGTCCCAAAGCGCTTTACAGCCAATGAAGTACTCTGCGCCATTTACACATGCAAGGGGCCATAATGCCTGTTTTAGTCGGCCGCCGAGGATGCCTGTAAAAATGGCTTGACCCAACATCGGGGAGTCATTTGGATGCGAGTCCCTGAATTTGGGCCCTCGTTGCGCCCATTTTAGGCCCGTAAAACAGGCACAGCAAGGTCCAATTTCTACTCCAGTGTTCCACAGGCCGTTCAGCTCGTTAAGTTTGAGCTGGTGTTCTTCCCCACATAAGCCAGCTAACCTGATCCCAAACGAACAATTGTGGCCACGTAAAATGTTTCGCGGGGTGAGGTACCGATGGGCTCCGGGGCACCAGTGGAACTGTACCACCGCAAGAGTCGGCACTTTCCGGAGGGGAGGGGAAAGGAAATCGGAATTTAAAAAAGGGCAAGAGTCTGACGCGGGGCGGGAACAGAATTGTTTATTTTCCTTCTGGTTTGTCATCTTCCGACAACCTTGAAATAGTGCTGTTGGCTGTCACCCCCGGAACGATCTCTGTAATTGGCTGAGTGCGGGAAGGCCGGCGGAAAGCAGTTCCTGAACGAAGGCTTCAGACTGCAGCCAGTGGGACAATCCCAGGAGCCCGGCGGCTGACAGAAACTCCAGAGAAAGAATGGGGGAGCGGAAAGTCAGCAACAGGACAGAAGCCTCATCACAGGAGATGCTCACGTTGCCCATAAAGGGAACAAACCTTGAGGTTGACTTTTGGGGAGAAGCCTTTTTAAAGAAAACTCAAGAGAGCAAAGACAGTGCGTCACTAAAGCTCGCCCCTGCCGTTGTTTGCCTCAAATGAAAGTCCACCAATTTTACATAGAAAGTCGATCCTATTTCCATCCTCATTCACAGTCTGTCCCCCTCCCCCGATCCATTCTGGAAGCCATGATGCGGAGATGCCGGTGTTGGACTGGGGTGGACAAATGTGAGAAGTCGCACAACACCAGGTTATAGTCCAACAGTTTTATTTGAAATCACAAGCTTTCGGAGCGACTGCTCCTTCGTCAGGTGAAGTGAAGAGATGTATATCAGCACAGCATATATAGTCAGAGAACACTGCCAGACGATTACAGTTAATCTTTCTAACTGCCCTTTATCACACCTCGGCACAGAGACAATCACGGCAATCAAAGGTGTGAATGGTGTTCAAACAGGTCAGTCTGGAAGCGGCCATTTTGAGAGTGACGAGCCCTTGATTTAATCAGTGGATTGATTGGACTCGGTTAAACACAACAACAGCCTGCGTTAATACAAGCGCTTTTAACGTAGTAAAACATCCCAAGGTGCTTCACAGGAGTGTTATCAAACAAAATTTGACACCAGTCTCTCTCCACCAGCCACCCCACCCACCCCGCCCCCCCCCACCAACAGCTGTCCATCAAGCAGACCAGCTCAGTCAGCGCTTCAAACGTTACTGTCAGATCTCGGGCTGAGGACAGGGTTGGGAGCTATGGCAATAGGTCCAGACTAAGGTGATCAATTGCTTCTCGGCACACAATCGCACCCGTGCTGCTGGAATCGAGCAACAGGCACCCGTGGAAGGGCCAAACGGGACAGGGAGCGGACGGGCACCTTACCTGTTTTACCTGATTAGCTTGGGGGAAGATCGACAGGGAGAAATTATGCAGCACTTTTCCCTCAGGAGACTGAAACGAGTTGGGTGGAGCCCACGGTTGGACAGATGGGGCTGGATTTTGATACTGGGGCGGGTTGGGGTCGTGTTATCCACCCGACTGCAATTGGATGTGGGAGATTGATGCGATTTTCACCTAATTGGGCAATTGAGTTGCAGCATGTGGCAACCCATGATCCAATTAGTGTTTTCAGTCTGAAAGTCGTCTCTGATGGATGTCATCATTGGTGCTGTATTGAATGTCTTCAGAGGCTGCCTGGCCTTTGCTGTGAGAGGACCTGGATGGAAGTCTGTTCCCAGATATTTTTAGGGGGGGGGGAAAGAGAGAGAGAGAGAGAGAGAGAATTTTTTTTGCATCCAGGTCCTCTCACAGCAAAGGCCAGGCAGTCTCTGAAGACATTCAATGCAGCAGCATCAGAGGCGACTTTCAGACCTAATACTACTACTACCTTCATCACATCTCCGTTGTAATAGTGGACCTGCAGCTGATAGTCAGCTATCCACTTGTGCTCCCGCCAGGTTTCACTGGCATGTTTCAGATCAGGCGTACTTCACGTGGGAAAAGGGTTAAACTAGCTAAAACATTTCAAAATGGCATTACAGAGCCAATTTAGGGCTTGTTAAGGGCTTTAATGGCCTCTCCCGCCTCTTGGAGGCGGGACGGAGACGGGACCACCGCACACGATTTCATCAAAATTGCATGGAGGCTGGATCGGGTCCGCCCGCCACTTTTCGCAATTTTAACCCCCCACACGCCTCCAAACCCACCTCCACGGGTCTATGAAAATCCAGCCCAGAGAGCGAGAGAGAGAGAGAGACTGGCTTTTGCTGTGAGAGGACCTGAAGGCAAAATGAGCAGCAGCAGCCCTACGTCTGCTCCCAGATATTTTTCCTACTACTACTTCTCCATTGTAATAGTGGACCTGCAGCTGATAGTCAGCTTTCGAAATGTGCTCCCGCCAGGTTTCACATTCGTGGTTCAGAACAGGCGTGCTTCACGTAGAACAAAGGGTTAAAATCACAAAGGCCTTTCAAAATGGCATTATAGAGCCAATTTAATGCTTGTTAAGGGCCTTAACAGCCTATCCCGCCTCTTAAATGCGGGACGGAGTCGGGACCAGCAGACACGATTTTATGAAAATTGCGTGGAGGCGGGATGGAGGCGGACTTGTGCCCGCCCGCCAGTTTTCGCAATTTTAACCCCCCACATGCCTCCAAACCCGCCTCCACGGGTCAATGAAAATCCAGCCCATAGTGCGCGGCCTGAGAAAGAAGTGGAGGTCGACGGGATGAGTGGCCGTTTCTCATTCCATTCACTCTAATGCTGTGATAAACTTAAGAGACATGGGGGCAATTGTACCCCAACTCGTCGAGTGGGAAGCCCACAGGATTGGGTGGAACGCCGGTTTCACACTCCCCGCCCCACCGGCCACTATTACCTTCCATCGACTCCGGCTGCACCTGATCCCGTCTGGCGAGTTAGCTTAAAATGGCTCCCGTGCATCACGTGAGGTGGCTTCAAATCTTTGTGCCTCGCTGTAAACCCCTTGCGCAAAAATGCCAGAACATCTCGAGAATATCTCGAGTGATCTCTCTCTCCCCTCCCACAGTGGTCTCGCCTCCCCTCCATCGTATCGTGTCGATGAGGAATGGTCACTTTGGACGCGGGAGCAAAGTGTTTCTGGTGTCGGACTGCAGCTCAGCACGAGTTTACCTCTTCAGGCAACAACACAGTTGGGGGAAAGAGAGTTCCGAATATATAACACGCACACAGACCAGAACAAAACAAAAACACTCCACCTGTGATAGAAATCACAAAACAAATGTGTGGCCAGGTCCTGCTCCTACTTCTTTAGATTTGAGGTGAGGATCAGATCAGCCATGATCTTATTGAATGGCAGAGCAGGCTCGAAGGGCTGATTGGCCTACTCCGGCTCCTTATGTTCACAGAATCACCACAGTGCAGATAGAGGCCATTTCGGCCCATCGAGCCTGCACCGACACATATCCCACCCTATCCCCACGTATTTAATCCCCCCCTAACACTAAGGGTCAATTTATCATAGCCAAATCAACCTAACCCGCACATCTTTGGACTGTGGGAGGAAACCGGAGCACCCGGAGGAAACCCACGCAGACAGGGGGAAAATGTGCAAACTCCGTCAGACAGTCACCCGGGGCCGGATTTGAACCCGGGTCCCTGGCGCTGTGAGGCAACAGTGCTAACCATTGTGCCACCTTGTTGCATAAATGGATGCCAAAAAAAAAAGCAAAATCTGTAAATCTGAAACAGAAACAGGAACTGCTGGCAAATGCTCAGCAGGCCAGGCAGGGTCTGTGGAGAGAGAGAGAGAACGAGAGTTGACGTTTCAGGTCCATGACCTTTCAGCAGTTCTGGCGAAAGGCGGTCGACCTGAAAGGTGAACTCTCTTTCTCTCTCTCTCTCTCTCTCTCTCTCTCTCCCCGCAGACCCTGCCTGGCCTGCTGAGTGTTTCCAGCATTTTCGGCTTTTATTACAGGCAAATTACAGGATGTTGCTCCAATGATTTTTATGACATTTCTTTTCGCGACAGAGCAGAAACAGGCTCAGCAGGTCTACCGTGCCACAGAATGTTCTCCCCTCCCCCGCCGGCACTTGGGCAGATTTACTGACAGCTTCCCTGTGGTGCTCACTCGAAGCAGCAAAGGCTGAGTGAATTCAAGATTAAATGAGCACTAAATGGCCCTTAAAGGAAGATCAGTCAGATCCAGCCTTCCCCAATATGTCTACAGACTCTTAAGCAGCCACTTGCTGTAACCCTTGGAGGAGCAGTGTTTCAGAACCAGGCTCCACTGCTGCTAAGACACAGGAGCAGAATAAAGCAACATGGTATCTTAAAAGGGTATGGTCGCATAGTAGATATGTCACTAGACCAGTTAATCCTGACCTGGACCAGAGACACGAGTTCTAAATCCCACCGGGGCAATTTGAATTCAGTTAATTCAGGGCCCATACTCTCTGGAGTTTAGAAGAATGAGAAGTGATCTCATTGAAACATATAAGATTCTGAGGGGGATTGACAGGGTAGATGCTGAGAGGTTGTTTCCCCTGGCTGGAGAGTCTAGAACCAGGGGGCATAGTCTCAGGATAAGGGGTCGGCCATTTATGACTGAGATGAGGAGGAATTTCTTCACTCAGAGGGCTGTGAATCTTTGGAATTCTCTACCCCAAAGGGCTGTGGATGTTGAGTTGTTGAGTATATTCAAGGCTGAGATTGATAGATTTTTGGACTCTAGGGGAATCAAGGGCTATGGGGATCGGGCGGGAAAGTGGAGTTGAGGTCAATGATCAGCCATGATCTTATTGAATGGCGGAGCAGGCTCGAGGGGTCGTATGGCCGACTCCTTGTCTTATTTCTTATGTTCTTAATTAAATTTAAAAAATCTGGAATAAAACCATTACATCAGATTGTCACAAAAACCCAACTGGTTCACTAATGCCCTTTTGGGAAGGAAAGCTGTCGTCCTTACCCGGTCTGGCCTATAGGTGACTCCAGACCCTAAGCAGTAACAGTAACACCTTCTCAAGGGCAATAAATGCTGGCCTTGCCAGCGACACCCACATCCCGTGAATGAATGAACAAAAAGGGAAAGTGGGCGCAGACCTGCTCGATGTGCTGCTGGTGACGACATGCGTTAAATGAAGTGCTAGCCCTTGCGAAGGCTGTGAGCTCGTGTGTATAGAGTCCGCAGAGTGAGGTGAGGCACGCCAGTCTCTGCCAGGACTGATGTGTCGCCCCCTCGGTGGTGACCAGCCCAGGAAGCAGTCTGGATTCCCAAAGAGAGCAAACCGTCTTTCAATCAATCTGAGGACAGCAGAGAAACAAGCCATTCGGTCCGTGCTGGTGTTTCTCCTCCACACGAGCCTCTTTCCACCCCTCTTCATCTCACCCCATCAACATATCCTCCTACTCCTTTCTCCCTCATCTGTTTATCTAGCTTTCCCTTAAAGGCATCTATGTTATTCGCCTCAACTTCCACATTCTAACCACGCTCTGGGTAAAGAAGTTTCTCCTGAATTCCCTATTGGATTTATTAGTGACCCTAGTTCTTGTCTCGCCCACAAGTGGAAACATCTTCTCTACGTCTACCCTATCAAACCCTTTCATAATCTTAAAGACCTCTATCGGGTCACCCCTCTGCCTTCTCTTTTCTAGAGAAAAGAGCCCCAGCTTGTACAATCTTTCCTAATACGTATAACCTCTCAGTTCTGGTATCATTCTGCTAAATCTTTTTTGCACCTTCACCAGTGCCTCTATATCATTTTTATAATATGGAGACCAGAACTGTTCCCAATGCTCCAAGTGTAGTCTAACCGAGGTTCTATACAAGTTTAACATAACTTGTCTGCTTTTCAATTCTATCCCTCTAGAAATGAACCCCAGTGCTTTCTTTATTTGCTTTTTTATATGGCATTAACCTGTGTCGCTACGTTTAGTGATTTGTGTATCTGTACCCACCCAGATCCCTCTGCTCCTCTACCCCATTTAGACACTTATTATCCAAGCATTATGTGGTCTCCTTATTCTTCCTACCAAAATGTACCACCTCACACTCATCTATATGGAAATTCATTTGCCAATTGCACGCCCATTCTGCTAGTTTATTAATGTCTTTCTGCATTTTGTCGCAGTGCTCCTCTGTATTATCTATCCCCAGCCCCCCACCAATTTGGCGTCATCCACAAATATTGAAATTGTACCTCCGATTCCCGAGCCCAAATCGTTTATGTAAACGGTGAACAACAGTGGTCCCAATATCGCGGGCACGCAGGGGCAATGCTCCCATTAAGCTGCGGGGCCGCACATGCGCGGTACGTTGAATGGGCCGCGCAGCCCCTTAAAGGGGCCGCACACCTGAAAAAAAATGAACGGGAACATTGCACGGGGGAGGGGCAGGCGGGTGCCAGTGAAGCGCCCGAAGTGGCACTTGTGCCCCTTTAGTTTGCCTTGTTAAGCTATTTTAATTGGATATCTTCCCACTGACCCCGTCGACTCTGGCAGGGTCGGCACTGAGGGCGGAGTGGGGGGGGACACGCCAGCGGGTCGCGAACCGGCCCCAGAGAAATCTCGACCCCCCGATATTACTAAATGACCTTACTGAAACCGATAAGACATGTAGGGAACCAGGGAGCGTTTACAAAATCCTCATACAACAGCACCTTATTCAAATGACATTTTGATTTAATGTCACTGCATCAGCAGACTCCCATGGTTGTTGTGACATTGTTACACCACTTAACTCTTGCTATATTTATTGCTTTAGCAGAACCCTTTGATGTGTTCCTGCTTTGTAACAAACTAGACAACTGCAACACTCTGGTACATAATGCCTAGTAACAACTTTCAACTTAACAAACAATGGGGGTAATTTCGACTCTGTATTTCGATAGTGTAGAAGTCGCGATATCGATTTCAGCAGCCCGTTATACATCTCTCCCGATTTACATCTCTCCCAGTGATTTCAATCGGAATGAAAAATCGGAAGAAATGCATAACAGGGCGGCTGATCCGATATCGCCCCTTTTACACTATCGCACAAAGTTACAATGACTCCCAATATTACCAGAAGTCTACTTATAGGCTTATCGAAAACGAACGAAGCATTTCTCCAATGGATAAACCTACTTAATCCGTTTATTGGTAAAAGCAAATTAAATCCGAGATGCAGACACACAAACCGCATCTACTGGCTTTAGGATTTCCCGGTTCTCTACTGAAAAATGATGGCATAATAAAACCTGCTGAGATGTTGATCCTTCAGTTCGACAGTCACCATGGGGGGGGGGGGGGGGTGGGGGGGTGATTTTAACCCGGCTCGCTCAGCAGAAACCTGGCGGGTGGGCAGTTAAAATCGCCCTGACTCTTACCCGTCCGAAAGCCGCCATGATCGCAACATCGAGGATATTGCCTGGACTGGGGAACGTTAGCTGTGAGGAAAGATTGGATAGGCTGTGTTGTTTTCTTTGGAACAGAGGAGGCTGAGGGGAGATTTAATTGAGGTGTATAAAATTATGAGGGGCCTAGATAGAGTGGATAGGAAGGACCTATTTCCCTTAGCGGAGAGGTCAATAACCAGGGGGCATAGATTTAAAGTAATTGGTCGGAAGTTTAGAGGGGGTCGAAATGTTTTCACCCAGAGGGTGGTGGGTGTCTGGAACTCACTGCCTGAAAGGGTGGTAGAGGCAGAGACCCTCATCACATTTAAAAAGTACTTGGATATTCACTTGAAGTGCCGTAACCTACAGGGCTACGGACCAAGAGCTGGAAAGTGGGATTAGGCCGGATAGCTCTTTATCGGCCGGCACGGACAAGATGGGCCGAGTGGCCTCCTTCTGCGCTGTAAATTTCTATGATTCTATGATCTGCAATTTTAACCCACTCTCGTGAGCGGGCAGCAAGGACACGCGCCCGGAGCCAACAGGGTCCTTCTTTACATAGGCATGTTGCAGCCTGATGAGATCATAGTGACCCGACTGTAATTTTAACTCAGGCCTGAGCAGGGGAATTAAAAATCAGGGCCAGCAGGGAGCGTGTAAATAAATCAAAACCTGAATAAATTTATACCCAGTTACCACTGATAATGGAGTGACTAACCGGTTGTCTTAAACTGTGATACTGAAGTCTGAATGGTTTGCAACAGCAGCAGGCTGCAAACTGGAACAGTTAACACCAATTCAAAAGGGAACTGGACTGATTCCTGATTCAACTGAGGGTAGAGAGATAGGGGTTCAGGATAGAAAAAGAATGAAAGAATGGCTTAATGCATCTGGTATGGGCTTGAGCAGCGTTCTTTTGTCCTATACACTTGCTTCCGAATTATACATTTTTAAAAGTTGTTTCTTGCCCGGCTCCCAATTTTCTTCTGTTTTTCCTGAAGGTGCTGACTCTTATGAAAAGACAGAAAGGAAAAGACGGTCTAATTGCAGGACGTCCAATTTAACTAGTTTAACAAAGCTGGCCCATCGAGCCGGTCCCAACAGTCATGGCGCAAATGCCCGCTGCGACTCCCCAGTGGTCCCTCTCACTTATAGTCATGTAAACTCCAGGGAGAAGTAAACCAAACAGATTAAAAATAAACCCGAGGGCCGATTCAGGGAAAGAAAACCTGGGACATTCCTCTCCGACCCCCTCGGGGTGATCGAAGCGAGTGCCAGAAGCTCACGGTGACCGTGAGTTAAACGCCCGACGTCCCACCCACCTTTCGCACTCAGTGAAGTTAGCCGCAGTAAGGAACTCTCGCAGCTCCTTTCTGAAGCGTTGCAGTGCCCCTGCATTCACCGCACGAGCACACAACTCGCTCCAAGTGCCGACAACCCTCGGAGTGAAAATGAAAACCTCCTGACATCTAACCTCGTCCCATGCTTGCATTGCTTATACGCATAACCCCCCCCCCCTCCCCTCGTTTTCCCTAAGGTAGTACCTTGCTTGGGGCATCATTCCGGGGCCAACAGCAGCCCACACTGAATCTCACACTAATGGCCAGTCTTTATCAGGGAGCCTCAAAAGTGGGCTATTCAACCACAGGGTACATCGCATGTGACTCCAAGCCCGTCCCCCCCACCCACCGTCCACACACCAGGTCTTTCCAGCAGCAGTCACTGGCCCTCCCTAAAAGTCTGGGGATCGAACCTGGGATCTTCCTCTTCTGCATGGCTCAGGACCGTCGACTGAACCATGAGAGGAGCTGGGATTTCCTGACTTGACCTGACCCACAACGTGGGTAAATGTGATTAGAGCTACTGGCTCACGCTGGAAGGTAAATGCTGACATGGACTGGTTGGGTCGAACGGCCTGTTTCCGTGTTGTAACCTCGATGTATTTCTAGGTATAAAGCTGGATGCGCTCCATCAATGACTGCACCCCTGTCAGTGAAGCTCAGTACACTGGGGAATTTTCAGGTCCGAATTTGCAACAGATGGAAGTACAGTGGTTGTCTCTCAGGTGTAGAGAGATGGACTTGTATCTCATATGTCCCAATATCCTACCACTGCTTCATGCACGCACAAGAAGGGTCGTTTCGAATGCTGTTCACACTTTGGCTGTTTTATGTTAAGTTTCTCATTGTTATCGTGGGTAAGTGGATGGCGAGGGTGAGACTACTGCCTGTGGCTGAAGACATGGGGACAAGAGTCATCCCCTTTTTCAATAGTCAACTTGGCTCAGCTGGTAGCTTTCTTGCTTCTGAGTCAGAAGGTTGTGGGTTCAACCTTCCTTAAGTTTGGCATGATATGGCGGAACAGGCTCGAGGGGCTGAATGGCCTACTCCTGTTCCTATGATAGCCCAGTGCAGTGGAGTGTGAGAGGTGCTGTTCCTGTGAGGAGATGGTAAAAGAAAGACTTGCATTTATATAGCGCCTTTCATGACCACCAGATGTCCCAAAGCGCTTTACAGCCAATGAAGTACTATTTTGAAGTGTAGTCACTGTTATAATGTGGGAAACGCGGCAGCCAATTTGCGCACAGCAAGCTCCCACAAACAGCAATGTGCTAATAACCAGATAATCTGTTTTTGTTATGTTGGTTGAGGGATAAATACTGGCCAGGACACTAGGGATAACTCCCCCTGCTCTTCTTCGAAATCGTGCCATGGGATCTTTTTCGTCCACCTGAGAGAGCAGACAGGGCCTCGATTTAACATCTCATCCGAAAGACGGCATCTCCGACAGTGCAGCGCTCCCTCAGCACTAGCACCGGAGTGTCAGCCTTGCTTTATGTGCTCAAGTCCCTGGAGTGGGACTCGAACCCACAACCATTATGACGCAGTAGGCGAGTGTGCTACCCACTGAGCCACAACTGACTAATTGAGGCCTTGTCTGCTGTTCCAGTGGTTCAGATCACTATTCAAAGAGAGTTCTCCCGGGGTCCTGGTGAACACGCCACCCTCAACCAACGCCGCCAAAAATGGATCAACTGGTCATTCATCGCACTGTGGAACTTCTCTGTGTACAAAATGGCTAAAGCAATTGTCTATGTAGCAACATTTCATTACACTTTAAAGTAATTCATTATACGTGAAGCGCTTTGAGACGTTCATGGGAGCTGTGATAAATGAAAGCCTTTATTTCTTTCAAAATAAAAAAACGGAAATAAAGACGTATTTCCATGAAGATGAGGGACAGGAGAGACGACTTCAGGCTCTGGTGTTCTGATGGGGGAAACGTGTACATTTTATAGGTGTGTAGTGGGGGAGAGAGGATTATATCTACTTTCCGTGCTGTTAGTGGACTCACTGGTCTGGGTGGTTGCTGGGTCTCGCTGTTGCCAGGACATTGGGACGGTGTATGATTCCTGCTTGTGTAGCTGTAAGCACCTCTCACTAGCTGTCAGCCGTGGCTCAGTGGGCAGCACTCTTGCCACTGAGTCAGAAGGTTGTGGGTTCAAGTCCCACTCCAGGGAGACTTGAGAGCAAATTCTAGGCTGACACTCCAATGCAGTGCTGAGCGAGTGCTGCACTGTCAGAGGTGCCGTCTTTCTGATGAGACATTAAACCCAGGCCCCGTCTACCCTCTCAGGTGGATGTAAAAGATCCCATGACACTATTCAAAGAAGAGCAGGGGAGTTATCCCGGTGTCCTGGTCAATATTTATTTTCAACCAAAATCTATAACAGATTATTTGTTCATTATCACTTTGCTGTTCGTGGGATCTTGCTGTGCGCAAATTGGCTGCCACGTTTCCTACATGACAACAGTGACTACACTTCAAAATAGTACTTCATTGACTGTAAAGCACTTTGGGACGTCCTGAGGTCGTGAAAGACGCTATAGAAATGCAAGTTCTTTCTTTTATTCCTTGGTGGAATTGTGTTTTTGCGGGTTGGGTGGAGGGCGGGAGATATGTGTTAATGCTCTTTAGCCTTCTAGAGCTGCCCACCTGTTGAGCGGCCAACGTGAGGTGGTGGTCTGACACACAAGGAGACACCCCTTACCACTGGTTTGTTGCGCAATGCTAGAGCAGCCACTGTGAGTCCAATTTCTTTTTAATAGGTAGAAAGCAGCTAATCAATTCCTGGCATTGTCTGCCTGCCGTTGAATCAAAGCCGGGAAGCTTTTCGAGAGAAAAAAAAACTCTCCACAGCCTCCTCTCCCTTAGCAACCAGGGTCCGAACTTACACAATCGTCTGATGCGCTGGAAGGGTGGATGATTCTTCCTGGGGACAAGGGAGAGTAGGTGAGACAAAAAATGTCAATGAGGTGAACACTGCTAAGGTTTTCAAAACGGGCTGCTGTTGTGTGATATGTTAATTGGATGATTCATTCAGACATCCGACTGAAGGCTGGAAACAATATACAGTACTCTTTAAGATATGCTCAGCTGGCTTGAGAGGAGTGCTACTGTTGTCGCTCTTGCCTCTGTACAAGCTGTTCATCTCCTCCGCCATTTCGGGGAAAAAAAGAACACCTTCTTCTTTCTGAAGACATCCTTGCCTGGTGCAAAGCCTGTGAGTGAGGCTCGGCAATTTTGGGCCTTCATTTTCTTGAGGTTTTAGCCCCATGCCTCATCCTGAAGACCGCTGCCTCCCGCTAGGCTACAATTCCGGAGAACGGCAACATTTTCCCAGTATCCCTGGGGGGGGGGTTAAAAGTTCCACAACCGTGCTCCTGGCGCATTTCGGAAGTGCCTGTCTGGGAATGGCACAGTCCCAGCCTGCGATTTTCTCTCTGTCCATCACCGCCTGGAATGGTCCCGGTTCGGGCCTAGATTCGCCCCGCTAGAGCTGGTTTTTAATTGCTGATTTACAAAGCAAAACCTGCTTGTTTTATTTTCAGGTGTTTTCCAGATCCTATTTTTGGTTTTGAAAAGCAGAAGAAAATCAGAGGGAGAGGAGGGGAGATTGAACCTCAAAATATCCGGGTAAATTCAAAGAAAATCCTTAAAAAAAAAAACCTGCCTTTATTTGGAAGAGTACTAAAACCCAAGAAACAAGTCAGGCGCTAATTCTGATGAAAGGTCATCGGCCTGAAACGTTAGCTGTACTGTGGGAGCGAGCACGGGCACAGGCGCAATGGGCCGAAAGGCCTCCTTCCACCTGTGGTCTCTATGACGGGTAGGCTGAGCAACAAACGTTCGCCACTGTGCTGTGCCTCCCACCAGAGTCCAGTGCCTCAAGCCTATACTGAAGGGCCACCAGAGAAGTTATTATACGGATCATGGTCACTCCTGGCGTTTTGCTAAATATGCAAGCTCGGGTAATGGAGTCCCTGCCTTCTCTCCAACTAGGTGGAGTTGGCTTGGCCTGAATTACTGAGCACAGTGGGCTAGGACTTCCATTATCAGACGGGTTTACGGTGGTTTGTCGTGATTTTGAAGAGTGGGATTTGAAGAGCGTCACAGCTCTTTGGCCTCCTGTTCTGCTGTCCCCAAACTAACTGCCTCAGTCCTCAGGAACCCTGTCAGAAAAGGATATTAGTCATCCAGGTAACTTACAGCATCCACCTCCTTGGTCTGTACCAGAATGGATTCGCATTTTGCGTAGGTCAGGTAATTTATCAACTGCAACAGGGCCAGATGGTACGTAGTCTCTTTCTCTAATTCATTCCTTCTCACAACCTCAAATGTGGAACTCCTCACGTCTCTCAGTCTTTCCTTCCTCCTGCAAGCTACAGGCTGTTAAACCTCAAGCTTGGCATCATGTCATTACTGCTTCCTGATTCCCCTCAGCTTCTCTTTTACTCTGTGCTCAACTTTGGGGCTGCCCTGGACTACGGACTTTGACCTTTCCCCTTTCTCAATATATATATATATTTTAAAAAATCTCATAAAACCGATTGATACTTGTTGGGAGCGCAGAAGAGTTGGGCAACGTACAGAGGAGTTGGATAATGTGTTTCCATTGGGCAAGGTTGGAGATTTCCCCGTAGCAAAATGAATGCATCAGGAGCCTTGGTCCAACAGGTGACGGCCAATTTTATATCTGAACTTCTACACACGAGGGTACTAGCCTCCAGGTGACAATGTAGGGTTCTGTGGGATGAGAGGCGTTGCTTGTAGCTTTGCTGCTGGTATTCCATATGGTTTAATTGCTTCATCACTAAACACTGAGCTACGGCAGCTCTCCTGTTCCTGCTGTAATGGTGTAAGGTGAACGGCCCTATAGGTGGGTCAAATTTGTCACCCTTTCTAAGTATAGATACTACATTATGAAAAGATCATCGAATCATAAAAAGAAAGACTTGCATTTATACAGCGCCTTTCACGACCACCGGACGTCTCAAAGCACTTTACAGCCAATGAAGTACTTTTAGAAGTGGAGTCACTGTTGTTGTAATGTGGGAAACACAGCAGCCAATTTGCACACAGCAAGCTCCCACAAACAGCAATGTGATAATGACCAGATCATCTGTTTTTGTTATGTTGATTGAGGGATAAATATTGGCCCCAGGACACCGGGGATAACTCCCCTGCTCTTCTTCGAAATAGTGGCCGTGGGATCTTTTACGTCCACCTGAGAGAGCAGACGGGGCCTCAGTTTAACATCTCATCCGAAAGACGGCACCTCCGACAGTGCAGCGCTCCCTCAGCACTGCACTGGGAGTGTCAGCCTAGCTTTATGTGCTCATGTCCCTGGAATGGGACCATGAACCTACAACCTTCTGACTCAGAGGCGAGAGAGAGTGCTACCCACTGAGCCACAGCTGACACTACAGTGCAGAAGTACACTACACTACGCCTGTGCCGGCTCTTTGGTAGAGCCATCCAACTAGTCCCCCTCCCCCGCTCTTTCCACACAGCCCTGCAAATGTTTTCCCTTCGAGTATTTATCCAATTCTCTTTTAAATGTTACTATTGAATCTGCTTCCACCGCCCTTTCAGGCAGCGCATTCCAGATCACAACAACTCGCTGTGTAAAAAAAGTTTCTTCATGTCGCCTCCGGTTCTTTTGCCAATCGTCTTAAATCTGTGTCCTCTGGTTACCGACCCTTCTGCCACTGGAAACAGTTTTTCCTTATTTACTCTATCAAAACCCTTCTTGATTTTGAACACCTCTATCAAATATGCTCTTAACCTTCGCTGCTTTCAGGAGAACAACCCCAGCTTCTCCAGTCTCTCCACATAACTGAAGTCCCCCGTCCCTGGAACCATTCTAGTAAATCTCCTCTGCACCCTCTCCAAGTCCTTGACATCCTTCCTAAAGTGCGGTGCCCAGAATTGAACACAATACTCCAGCTGAGGCCTAACCAGTGTTTTATAAAGGTTTAGCGTAACCTCCTTGCTTTTGTACTCTATGCCTCTATTAATAAAGCCGAGGATGACATCTGCTTTATTAATGGCCTGCTCAACTTGTCCTCCCACCTTCAATGATTTGTGTATATACACCCCCAGGTTTCTCTGTTCCTGCACCCACTTTGTTTTTTAAATTGGGAAACATTGACAAAGAGTTGACGCCCCTTAGCACTGGGCACCAAGGCTGAAAAGAACAGGAGAGATGAGGCAAATCAGGAAGTAGTGGTTCGGTCACGTCACGCCTGGGTTTTAAACCTGGCTCCGCACCTAATTTATCCACACCTCACCACAGAGTGTGTCCAGCATTTCTGGTTGGGATTCTGGGTTTTAAAAGCCTGCCCGATTGTAAGAGGAATGAAAGACTAAGCGAGGGACGGAGTTCCACGTTTCGGAAGTCCTGCGAAACTGTGTGACGAGTCTTCACTTCAGTACAGTGCAGGCAGGGAGGAGGAAGGCCATTGAGGGCGGTGTATTTGGTGCTCAGTGCTAAGGAGAGAGAGAAGGTCAGGGGGACAATGGCCGTACCAGTAGGAATAATACAGAGCGAGAGAGACAAGAAAGGACGTTGTGGAAAGCGAGATTAGAAGCTAGAATATTGGCCTATCAGAGAACAAGATGAATTCTTAGCTGATTGACTGCGGAGGATCTGCTCAAGGTCAGAAACAAAGCCTTTTATTCATCATCTGCAGAATGAGGAAGTGACGAGTGCTGCTTTTCAATATCTTTAAATCGAAGCCTAATGAGCCCCATTAAAGGCTAACCGTCAGCGACCTCGTACAGGATTCTCTACGCCGAACACAATGCCATTGAGCAGTTGCTTTCCATTAAGAGGACGCCATTAGCGCAGACCGAATTAAGCTCCCTTCCCCTCGAAAGGACACAGTGCAGACTTATATTTGGCCTTAAACTACCGGTTCCCCGAGTTGCTCGGGAGTTCTGCTGGACTCCCGCTGTAGCGCCAGCGAGAGTGGGCCGGGAAATGGCAGGCGTCCAGTTGCACCCACGTCCCCGCCCTTCCCTGGACGCTTTCAGTCGCCTTACAAGGGATGGAATCTGTGCCTGCCCCTTACAAGGCCAACGATGTCAGGGGGTGACCCCCAGGGGGTTGCGGGGGGTGGGGGCAGGCGGGGACTCCCTAGACCGGCGACTATGCCGAGAGAAGTGGGTTGTTCAGAACAAGGGGACATAACCTTAAAATTAGAGCCAGGCTGTTCAGGGGTGATGTCAGGAAGCGCTTCTTCACACAAAGGTTCGTGGACATCTGGAACTCTCTCCCCCAAACAGATGTTGAGGCTGGGGGGTCAAATTAAAAATTTCAAAACTGAGATTGAAAGATTTTTGTGAGGTAAAGGTATTAAGGGTGACAGAACCAAAGCGGGTGGATAGAGTTAAGATACAGATCAACCATGATCTAATTGATAGGCAGAACAGACTTGAGGGGCTGAATGGCCTCCTCCTGTTCCTATGTTCCTACGTACTGGTCTCCAGAGGGGCACAACTAGGTCTCATTGGGGTGCTCCTTGCCCCCCCCCCCCCCACCTACAACGACTAGAGAGTTTACTTTTAACAAGAAAGAAAGAAATACTTGCATTTCTATAGCGCCTTTCACGACCACTGGACGTCTCAAAGCGCTTTACAGCCAGTGAAGTATTTTTGAAGTGTAGTCACCGTTGTGGCTAGACAACAGGCCCCAAGAGGGCCGCTCAATGGGATCCGAGGGTCAGGCTAGGGCAAACATCTCCCCCCCCCCATCCCCCCCACCCCCACTGCGTGATGTCAGGAAGCACTACTTCACAGGAGGGTAGTGGCAATCTGGAGCACCCTCCCCCAAAAGGCTGTGGCTGCTGGATCTGTTTTTGTGCACGGGGGTGATTGGGGATCATTTTAACCCCACTCGTCTGGCAGGAAACGCACGGGATTGGTGGAAGGCCGGTTTTACACCCCATCTGATATTCCCCTGTATTGGGGCGCACAAATAGCATCGCACCCGATCCCGTCAGTTTCCCCACGGGTGAGATAAGTTAAAATTGCCCCACTGGGCCTGAACATAAGAAGATAGGATATAGGAGCAGGAGTCGGCCATTCGGCCCCTCGAACCTGCTCCGCCATTCAACAAGATCATGGCTGATCTTCTACCTCAACTCCACTTTCCCGCCTGATCCCCATATCACTTGATTCCCTTAGGGTCCAAAAATCTATCGATCTCTGTCTTGAATATACTCAATGACTGAGCCTCCACAGCCCTCTGGGGTGGAGAATTCCAAAGACTCACCATCCTCTGTGAAGAAATTTCTCCTCATCTCAGTCCTAAATGGCCAACCCCCTTATTCTGAGACTGTGACCCCTGGTTCTAGACCCCCCAGCCAGGGAAAACATCGGTGTCGCCTTTTTAAAGAAGACCCCACACTCTCAACTCGTTCTGAGCTGTGCAATGGCTGGCAACCCTATCAGCAGAAAGGAAGGAAAGAACTTGCGTTCATATAGCACCTTACACATCCTCAGCATGCCCCGAAGCATTTCACAGCCGGTGAATTACTCTTGAGGTGTGGCCGCTCTTGTTTTGTAGGCAAACACAGCAACCAATTTGCACGCAGCAAGGTCCCACATAACAGCAATGAGACAGATGACCGGATAACCTATTTTAGTGATGTTGGTTGAGGGATAAATATTGGCCAGGACACCCCTGCTTCAAACAGTGCCATGTGATCTTTTGTATCCATGTGGGGTCTTGGTTTAATACCAGATCCAAAAGACGGCACCTCTGACAGTGCAGCGCTCCCTCAGTACTGCACTGAAGTGTCAGCCTAGACTATGCGCTCAAGTCTCTGCAAGAAGGAAAGAAATAACTTGCATTTATATAGCGCCTTTCATGACCTCAGGACATCCCAAAGCGCTTTACAGCCAATGAAGTACTTTCTGAAGTGTAGTCACTGTTGTAATGTGGGAAACGCGGTAGCCAATTTGCGCACAGCAAGCTCCCACAAACAGCAATGTGATAATGACCCAGATAATCTGTTTTAGTGATGTTGGTTGAGGGATAAATATTGGCCTCAGGACACCGGGGATAACTCCCCTGCTCTTCTTCGAAATAGTGCCCATGGGATCTTTTATATCCGCCTGAGGGGGTCTTGGTTTCATGAAAGACGGCACCTCTGACAGTACAGCACTCCCTCAGCACTGCACTGGAGTGTCAGCCTAGATTATGTGCTGAAGTCTCTGGAGTGGGACTTGAACCCACAACCTTCTGACTCAGAGGCGAGAGTGCTGCCCAGTGCGTCAAGCCAACACTGAAGTATTTACAAGGAGTCAATATTTGCAGCGAGTTTTATGAATGAATATTTGACAAAGGATAATAAACTAGAGGCGGGCTGCAAACAAAGGAACGCAAAGATCTGAGAGCACAGTGTGCAGTTACCCACGGCGACCTTACCCGAACAATGAGCTCCTTCTCCTGGTAATACTTCACAATCAAGTTGATGTTCTGCTTGAAGGTTTCTACCCTCCGTTCGATGGCGTGACTGTTGTCATCCGGTCTGCCCTGCTGCGCAGATCGCTTCTCCAGGCGCTGACGTAACCGGTGATTGGAGCAGGCTAGCAGCAGCACCAGGTCTGGAGAGCCGATCTGTATCAGCCACACACAAAAAGGGAGAAGGATTCAACTCCTGAAGGAGGCGCAGAATTCCAAGATCACCACCCGACTAATTGTGGAAACGATCACGAGACAGTGAAAGTTGCGATGGGCGTACGGAGAATAGAACAGCTTTTGTACCGAATGGAATACAAGATCGGACTTGCTGACGGACCGCCCACGTGCTGAAAGCTGGATCAGATCACTGCTGCTTCAGCTCAGGGGGAACTTGGCTTCAAATCCCAGTCCCGATTGATGGGCTGAACATCTCACTGCTGTCTGCTGTCCAGCTTCTCGCCAAATGGGTTCGGGCAACAGTCTCAACCTTCCCTCCCCCTGAGTGGGTGTGAATCCGCAGCTACAGCGCTACCTGACGACGAGGCAGGTGCTGAGAGGCCTCTGGGTGACTGATGTGGGAAAAGGGGAAGAGTAGGGGGGGGCGCTCTTCTGACTCTCCATTTAGGGCACGTTCTTGGAAAAACAACTAGGGCGCGAAACATGGGCGGGGTTATGCGAAACAGGTGGAATTGCCCCGCCCCGCCCAATATTCAGTTCCGCTGACTTCAATAGCACAGAATATCGGGTGTGTGGTATAACGGGCGGCCAAAGCAATACCGCCTGCCTTGCGTCCCCACCCAAGACCAGGTTCACCCCCCTAGTATTTATATAACACCGTTACCATACAAAATGTCAAGGGGTTTAGGGAGGGAGTCCCAGAGAGCACAGCTGAAGGCGGCTGAAGGCAGTGCCACCAATGGTGGGGCGGAGTGGAGTCAGAGGGCCAAAGGGGGGGGGGGGCGGGGGGGCAGGAGAGGACACAAGGTTGGAGGAGGTTGTAGAAGTAGGGTGGGGGTGGGGGGGGGGGGTGAGGTAATGGAGGGGTTGAAGATAAGGATGAGAATTTTAAAATTCAATACGATGGGGGCCTGAGAGCCAGTGTAGGTCATTGAGGACAGGAGTGGTGGGCGAGCGGGACTTTGTGCAAGACCGGATACAAGCAGCTGAGTTTTGGGGGTGGGAGAGGGTTCCTGGCCAGGAGGACATTGGAGAAGTTAAGTCTAGAGTGCAGAGGGAGTGTTACTTTGCACCTAATCTGCACTACAGCTGACCTGGGAGTGCCCCGTGTTTGAATTGAGTGCCAAAAGTGGAAAAATATTTCATTCTCCAGAACTGACACCCCTCATGAGAACCTAAGAACATAAGAATTAGGAGCAGGAGTAGGCCATACGGCCACTCCACCTTTCAATAAGATCATGGCTGATCTTCGAACTCAACTCCACTTTCCCGCCCGATTTCCATATCCCTTGATTCCCTTAGATTCCCCTATCTCAGCCTTGAATATACTCAACGATTCAGCATCCACAGCCCTTTGGGGTAGAGAATTCCAAAGATTCACAGCCCTCTGAGTGAAGAAATTCCTCCTCATTTCAGTCTTAAATGGCCGACCCTTATCCTGAGACTGTGACCCCTGGTTCCAGACTCTCCAGCCAGGGGGAAACAACCTCTCAGCATCAACCCTGTCAATCCCCCTCAGAATCTTATGTTTCAATGAGATCACCTCTCATTCTTCTAAACTCCAGAGAGTATAGGCCCAATCTACTCAATCTCTCCTCAAAGGACAGCCCTCTCATCCCAGGATCAGTTTCATATGCAAGCAAAGCAAAGAATGGATTTCTGTTGAGGAGTAGAATATGTTGTGGTCAGTAGTGCGATGTCGTGGAAATCAGGAGTCTGCTCCCAATCCACTCAGGGATTAGTCAACTTTGGCTGGTCACGATGGGGAAGGGGCTTATTTCTGCTCAGAGCCACTACTTGATGGTCTGGCTGAGATCAGGAGCCCACCGTGTGGGAGAAATCATGGGGAATGCATCACTTCCAACTTGTCTATGGAGCAGTGCTCCTGCACTGATGTACCGGGGGTATATCAGTGCAGGAGCACTGGAGAGGTACCACCAACGCTGCCTCCGCAAGATAGGGCAACACGGTGGCATAGTGGTTAGCACTGGTGCCTCACAGCGCCAGAGACCCGGGTTCGAATCTGACCTCGGGTGACTGTCTGTGTGGAGTTTGCACATTCTCCCCGTGTCTGCGTGGGTTTCCTCCGGGTGCTCCGGTTTCCTCCCACAGTCCAAAAATGTGTGGGTTAGGTTGATTTGGCTATGATAAATTGACCCTTAGTGTTAGGGGGGATTAAATATGTGGGGTTATGGGGATAGGATGGGATATGTTAGGGGGAATTAAATACGTGGGGTTACGGGGGTAGGGTGGGATATGTTTACTGTGGGGATTAAAGCAGGGACAGGGTACTGGATTTGGATGATCAGCCATGATCGTATTGAATGGCGGAGCAGGCTCGACGGGCCGAATGGCCTACTCCTGCTCCTAGATTCTATGTTTCTATGTTTCTATCCTGCAAATCCATTGGCAGGATAGGCGCACCAATGTCAGTGTTCTCGCTCAGGCCAACATCCCCAGCATCGAAGCTTTGACCACGCTCGATCAGCTCCGATGGACGGGCCACATCGTCCGCATGCCCGATACGAGACTCCCAAAACAAGTGCTCTACTCGGAGCTCCGACACGGCAAGAGAGCCCCAGGTGGGCAGAGGAAATGCTTCAAGGACACCCTCAAAGCTTCCTTGAAAAAGTGCAACATCCCCACCGACACCTGGGAATCCCTAGCCCAAGACCGCACAAAGTGGAGGAGAAGCATTCGGGAAGGCGGCGAACACCTCGAGTCTCTTCGCCGGGAGTAAGCGGGAGCCAAGCGGAAGGAGCGCACGTCAACCTAAGCACCCCACCCACCCGCCCCTTCAACCCACCTGTGACAGAGACTGTCGGTCCCGCATTGGACCCATCAGTCACCTGAGAACCCATTTTTAATGTGAAAGCAAGTCATCCTCGGTTCCGAGGGACTGCCTGAGAGAGAGAGAGAGAGAGACCAGGGGTGAATTTCTGGGGGGCGTGAGGTTCTCCTGCTTGTCCGCCGTAACTTTGGCGGAGGAGCCGTAGAAACCCCCTGGAAAACGCCGTTTATCCCGTTTCTCCTCGGTTTCAGCCGCTCCTCCACCGAAGTTACAGGCGGACAAGTGGGAGAAGGTCCCCGCGGAAATTCACCCCCACACAGAGCTACTGCTGCTCCACCACTCGCTCCTGGTTCGAAGGTGAGGTTTCTATTTTGACGAAGGTATTTATTCTCCTTCGGTTTTCTCCACAATTGTCTAGGCCCCGCTTGGATCTTGCAACTCTGTTACCGAGAAGGCTGGCGGTCAGCCCCCTTCCAGCCTGCGGCCAATGTCGCCATTTGGCTGGTCACACTACGAGCCGTGCGATATTGGCTCAGTGGCCATCTCCAGGGAGGCGGCTCAGCCTCCTCCCACCGCACCATTGTGGAGTGACCTCCAAACCCATGCTCCAAGATGGAGTATCGCACTTCAGTACAGATTAGTTGTGAACGAGGCTGTAGTCTGCAGACCAGAGAAATGCACTGAGAGCCCTCACCTGTTCTTCAAAAGTGAAGGCCTGGCTGATCTCCTTGGGAAACCCATCTACGATGAAGCCTTTTGCGTCCGGGTTCTTCATGAACTGATGCTTTAGCTCCTCAATGGCCGTTTCCTGAGACAGTATAAGGAAAGTCACGTTTTAGAGTGTTTGGCACATTTCTGGGCTGGGAGATGGAGAAATGGTTCTCATGCCTTGGCTTCTAGCATTTCAACCCCAGATATCCCACACAACTCGCAGACAGCCACTTCTGAAAGTTGGCCAGTGCCAGATTTTCAATGAAACCGCCTCATCCAGGTCATAGGGCTGTTTCACTCATGCTAAGCAGTGTGGGTAAGAACTGCCCCCATTCAGGTGGGAGAACAAACCCATGAGTGCAAGCTCAAAGCAATAGTGCGTTGCATGCTCAGGAGGACTGAAGTGTCGCATATGTAGGAAACAAAACTCTTATTTATCTGAAATCTTAATCAGTTGGTTGCGCCCTCAGCTCTGAGTCAGGAGGCTGTGGGTTCAAAAAAGAAAGACTTGCATTTCTATAGCGTCTTTCACGACCACCGGACGTCCCAAAGTGCTTTACAGCCAATGATGTACTTATGAAGTGTAGTCACTGTTGTAATGTAGGAAACACAGCAGCCAATTTGTGCAGAGCAAGCTCCCACAAACAGCGATGTGATAATGACCCAGATAATCTGTGTTTGTTATGTTGATTGAGGGATAAATATTGTCCAGGGCACCGGGGATAACTCCCCCGCTCTGCTTCGAAATAGTGGCCGTGGGATCTTTTACATCCACCTGAGCGAGCAGACGGGGGCATTGGTTCAACACGTCTCATCCAAAAAACAGCACCTCCGACAGTGCGGCACTCCCTCAGCACTGTACTGGCGTGTCAGCCTAGATTTTTTTGTGCTCAAGTCTCTGGAGTGGGACTATGAACCCACAACCTTCTGACCACAGAGGCGAGAGTGCTACCCACTGAGCCACAGCTGACACTAAGTCCCACTTGCGATAGAGCACAAAACCTAGGCTGACACTCCAGTGCAGTGCTGAGGGAGTGCTGCACTGTCGGAGATGCCGTCTTTCGGAAGAGATGTTAAACCGAGGCCCCGTCTACTCTCTCAGGTGAATGTAAAAGATCCCATGGCACTATTTTGAAGAAGAGCAGGGGAGTTCTCCCTGGTGTCCTGGCCAATATTTATCCCTCAACTAACATCACTAAAAAACAGATGATTGGGTTGTTATCCGATCGCTGTTTGTGGGAGCTTGCTGTGCGCATATTGGCTGTCGTGTTTCCCCGCATTACAACAGTGACTGCACTTCAAAAGTATGTCTTTGGCTGTAAAGCGCTTTGGGACATCCTGAGGTCGTGAACAGCGCTGTATAAATGCAAGATATTTCTTTTAGTTAAATGCTGTATTTGAGAATAGATGACTCTGATTTTGAACTACCATTCCTTGCCCTGGAGAAGTGCTAAATTGACAGTAATGCAATAAGCCCAAATTCAGATCAATAATTAACATAGATACATAGATACATAGAAGATAGGAGCAGGAGTAGGCCATCCGGCCCTTCGAGCCTGCTCCGCCATTTAATGAGATCATGGCTGATCCTTCAATTCAGTATCCCGTCCCCGCCTTCTCTCCGTAACCCTTAACCCCTTTTGCCTGTAGAAATATATCTAATTCCCTCTTAAATATATTTAATGAGCTGGCGTACACTGCCCTCTGTGGCAATGAGTTCCACAGGTTCACCACTCTCTGAGTGAAGAAATTCCCCCTCATTTCTGTCCTAAATGGTTTAGCCCTTATCCTTAAATTATGTCCTCTTGTTCTGTTCTCACCCGCCAAGGGAAACATTCCTTCTGCATCTAATCTGTCTAGACCTGTCAGAATTTTAAAAACTTCTATGAGGTCCCCTCTCAATCTTCTAAACTCCAGTGTGTACATCCCTAAACTACATAGTCTCTCCTCATAGGTCAATCCCGCCATTCCTGGTATCAGCCTGGTGAATCGCCGCTGCACCCCCTCCATGGCAAGAACATCTTTCCTCAGATGAGGCGACCAAAACTGTACACAGTACTCGAGGTGTGGTCTCACCAGTGCCCTGTACAGCTGCAGCAAGGTATCCCTGTTCCTGTATTCCAACCCTTTTGCTATGAAGGCCAGCATACCGTTTGCCTTCTTGACCGCCTGTTGCACCTGCATGCTCGCCTTCAGTGACTGGTGTACAAGAACACCCAGGTCTCTCTGTACTTCCCCCTCTCCCAATTTATTGCCATTTAAATAATAATTTGCCCTCCCGTTCCTGCACCCAAGGTGGATAACTTCGCACTTGTCCACATTATAGTGCATCTGCCATTTATCCGCCCAATCACCCAGTCTGTCCAAATCGCTCTGGAGCTTCCTGGTCTCCTCCTCTGAGCCCACCCCCCCTCCTAGTTTAGTGTCGTCTGCAAATTTGGAAATGCTGCATTCGACTCCCTGATCCAGGTCATTAATATAAATTGTGAACAGCTGGGGACCCAGGACAGATCCCTGTGGTACCCCACTTGTTACTGCCTGCCATTCAGAAAATGAGCCGTTTATTCCAACTCTCTGTTTTCTATCTGACAGCCAGTTCTCTATCCACGTCAATACTTTCCCCTTTATCCCATGAGCTTCAATTTTCCATGCTAATCTTTTATGTGGGACCTTATCGAAGGCCTTTTGGAAGTCCAGGTACACCACATCTACTGGCTCTCCCCCATCTATTTTACCAGTTACTCCCTCAAAAAATTCCAATAGATTAGTCAAGCACGATTTACCCTTTGTAAATCCATGTTGACTCTGTCCTATCCTGTCCCCATTTGCTAAGTGCTCGGCTATTTCATCCTTAATGATGGACTCCAGCATTTTGCCCACAACTGATGTAAGGCTTACAGGTCTGTAATTACCTGCTTTTTCCCTACCCCCCTTTTTGAATAGTGGGGTAACGTTAGCTACCCTCCAATCCATGGGCACTGTTCCCGAGTCTAATGAATTCTGAAAAATCATGCTTAGTGCATCCGCTATCTCTAGGGCCACCTCCTTCAGTACCCTAGGATGCATGTTATCAGGCCCTGGGGATTTGTCCGCCTTCAATCCCTTTAGCTTCCTTAACACCATATCCTTAGAGATATTGATTTGCGTCAGTTCCTCCTTTGCCAATGTCCCTATTTTTCCCGATATCTCAGGGAGGTTTTTTGTGTCTTCCTTCGTAAAGACTGACCCAAAGTATGCATTTAGTTGGTCTGCCATTTCCTTATTTCCCATTATATATTCCCCCGTATCTGACTGCAATGGACCAACTTTGGTTTTCACCAGTCTTTTCCTCTTGATATACTTATAAAAGCTTTTGGAGTTAGTTTTTATATTTTCCGCCAGCTTGCTTTCGTAAGCTATTTTGCCCTTCTTGATTAAGCCCTTTGCCCTCCTTTGCTCTATCTTAAACTGTTCCCAATCTTCCGCTCTGGCGCGTTTTTTGGCTATTTTATACGCCCTATCTTTGGATTTTATGCTGTCTCTAATTTCCCCTGTTATCCACGGTTGAGTCACCTTTTTAGATTTCCTTTTATGCCAGATTGGTATAAACAATTTTTGCAATTTTGTCATTCTATCTTTAAATGCTTGCCATTGTTTATCTACCTCCAGTCCTCCCAGGAACGTTGTCCAATCAGACCTACTCAGTTCCCGTCTAATGGCATCATAATTCCCCTTGTTTAAATTCAGGACCTGAGTCTCTGAGTCAATTTCTTCGCTCTCCATTTCGAGTGAGAAATCGATCATGTTATGATCGCTCTGACCCAAGGGTCCCCGTACAACAAGATTACTAATTAGTCCCTTCTCATTGCACAGTACCCAGTCCAATATAGCCTGTTCCCGAGTTGGTTCCTCGACATATTGATCCAGATAACCATCCCTTAAACACTCAAGGAATTCCTCCTCCTCATTATTTTTACTGATTAGGCTAGTCCAATCTATATGTAAGTTAAAGTCACCTATGATGACAGCTGTGCTCTTATTGCACGCTTCTCTAATTTCCCTCGTGATGCCCTCCCCAACCTCTATTTTACTATTTGGAGGCCTATATACCACTCCTATTAATGTTTTTCGCCCCTCGCTATTTCTTAGCTCCACCCATATAGATTCTGTATTAACTGAGTTAATATCCTTCCTTTCAATTGCATTTATCCCCTCTTTTACCAGCAATGCTACCCCTCCTCCCTTTCTTTTTTGTCGATCCTTCCTAAATACTGAATACCCCTGTATGTTAAGCTCCCAGCCCTGCTCACCCTGCAACCATGTTTCCGTAATCCCAATTAGATCATAATTATTAACCTCTATTTCCACAGCTAATTCATCTACCTTGTTCCTGATGCTTCTCGCATTAAGGTATAAAACCCTCAGGCTTTTTTTATGCTCACATTTTTTATGAATTAGTTTGGCCCTTTGTTTTTTGTTCCTCTCCTTTTTACCATTTATTTCTGTCTGCCTTTCACTTTCCTCTATTTCACTACATGGGTTTCTAGCCCCCTGCCATACTAGTTTAAATGCTCCCGAACTGCTTTATCAAAATTTACCCCGAGAACCTCAGTTCCATCTTTGCACAGGTGTAGACCGTCCCTTTTGTATAGGTCACACCTACCACAAAACTGGTCCCAATGCCTCAAAAATTTAAAACCCTCCCTCTTACACCACTGCTCAAGCCACGTATTTAGCCTAACTATCCTGTTCTCTGTACTCTTACTAGCACGTGGCACTGGTAGTAATCCAGAGATTACTACCTTCGAGGTCCTACTTTTTAGCTTGGCTCCTAACTCCCTAAATTCTACTTGTAGGACCTCTTCCCTTTTTTTAGCTACGTCATTACTAGAACCAATTCCCTTCCCTGCTCCGACACCCAGCCCAGTTTGTAAAAGATTTTATTTGGATTTGGATTGTTTATGTTTGCTCCGGGCCCGATCCACTCGCTTACTGGAGGTGCCAATTCCCCATTGGCGATGATCTGTGAGATGAGCTCCCACTTCCGGTCGCTGGTCGCGTGGTGCAGCATCTGTCGACGTAAGATCTCTCCGACCGAAATGGGCTCAAATCCGTATCGCCGGGCCATCTTGCCGCTCTGCGTTCCCTTCCCGCTCCCAGGCCCGCCTGTGGAGGGGCAGAATTCAAAACAGGTTCGGAGTAAAGTCCCGAGCAATGCAAGTTGGCCCCGGTGCATTCACGCTACATGTTGCAAAAGTGGGGCTGGGGGTGGGGGGGGGGGCGGAGGGGAAAGGGGATGGGGAAGAGAAGATACACCCACAATGCTGTTAGATAGGGAGTTCCAGGACTTTGACCCAGCGGCCATGAAGGAACGGCGATATGTGTCCAAGTCGGGAGGATGTGTGACCTGGAGGGGACCTTGGAGGTGATGGTGTTCCAAGGCGCCTGCTGCCCTTGAGCCTGCACCCTGCTTCCTGCAGTGGCCACACACCAAAAGCACTTCATTGGCCGTCAAGCGCTTTGGGACGTCCTGAGGCTGTGACGGGCGCTATAGAAATGCAGGTTCTTTCTTTCACTTGTCATTCGACGCCAGCTAAAAGTCCATCCTTCACTGCCTCCTCCTCCGCTGTGACACTTCACTCCTTGGTGGCCTGTTGCAGCTGCCCCAGCCTAACTCTGTGTCAGCGCGAAAGGAGGCCTCTCTCTAAAAACATTCACTTCTTAAATGGAGAAGCTAGGTGGGAGGACGCCACCAAGTTTGGAGAGCAGAGGACGAGGTAAATCAGGAAGTAGTGGTTAGCTCGCGTCAAGCTTGCGGTTTAAAGGTCTGGAGACTGTAAGAGGAAGGGGAGACTGAGCTTCATATAAATTACATTTCCATTCTTTATTTTTATCCACAAGTTGCATGTTTGGATCCACCATGTCTGCATATCTTTCACTGACAATCCGTCCTCCTCTCCGCTCCTGATGTACTTGACTCCTTCTTCCACAGGTGGCAGTCACCCTACCTGAGCAAGGTGCTGGGCAGAGGATGGGTGGAAGGGGTGGGGGTGGGGGGAAGGGATGGGGAGAGGGGGGAAGGGGAGGGATGGGGGGAAGGGGAAGGGGTGGGGAGGGGGGGGGGAAGGGGTGAGGTGGAGGGGAAGGGGGGGAAGGGGTGGGGAGAGGGGGGAAGGGGTGGGGTGGGGTGGGGGGGAAGGGGTGGGGTGGAAGGGGTGGGGAGAGGGGGGAAGGGGCGGGGAGAGGGGGGGAAGGGGTAAGGTTTGGGGGGAAGGGATGGGGAGAGGGGGGAAGGGGAGGGGTGGGAAGGGGAAGGGGTGGGGAGAGGGGGGGGAAGGGGTGAGGTGGAGGGGAAGGGGGGGGAAGGGGTGGGGAGAGGGGGGAAGGGGTGGGGTGGGTGGGAAGGGGTGGGGAGAGGGGGGAAGGGGTGGGGTGGAAGGGGTGAGGAGAGGGGGGAAGGGGTGGGGAGAGGGGGGAAGGGGTGGGGTGGGGTGGAAGGGGTGGGGTGGGGGCAAGGGGTGGGGTGTGGTGGAAGGGGTGGTGGGGCGGGGGTGACTGGCACCTATTCAACAAGGTGTCAAGTACATCAGGAGAGGAGAGGAGCAAAGATTGGCAATGAAAGCTATGTAGACATGGTGGATCTGAACAAGTGGTCATTCTGTATTTGTGAACCTTGACGGCAAAGGCCCAATTTTAACCTAACCCATCCGGCTGGAACGGCGGTTCGAGGCCTGTTTAACACCCCGCCATCAGGGGAGTGTCCAGATCCCTGCCCGTTCCCGCGGTGCAGTGGGCGGGGAGTTCAGGTTAAGTTACAATCGGGGCTCAAGTGTCTCATAAAAGGAGTTTCACCATTTCAGCAGCCGCCTGAACAATGAGCTGGAGGACTATAAAGGGGCGTCAGTCTAACTGGATCTCACTAGTGATACATGACCGAATGACAGGAGACCGCGCTCAAACACCAAACTGCTTACGTTTACTGGGGCAGAATTACACTCGGTTTTGACTGAGGCTCGGTTTTACTAATACCACATCCGTCGCCAAGGCGATCGGGCCAGGCTCCGGTTGGCCAAGAGATGAAACCTCTCATTTGCTTAGTTCTATGTAATCACATGACCTTCCCTCGCTCTTCCTTCTACAGCCCACAGGCTTTTAGAACCCAGGCATGAGTCAGTGAACCACTCCACTCCTTCTTGATCAGTCTCACCTCCCCCGCATCCCCCCCCCCTCCCCCTCATTCTTTTCCATTGTTGCAGGAGTCTTGCACCTTGACCTTTCACCTGGACATCTCAATTAAAAAGAAATAAAATGAAGAAAGCTGAAAACCGTACAAGTAGCTAGTGAATTAGTGATTCGATTATCCATCCCGGGTGAAAACTCACCAGCATAGTTACAATGGAGAGAGGCCATTTGTTTGAGAGCCATCCCATACATAAGGCATCAAGAGGTATGGGGAGAGAGCGGGAATATGGTATTGAGATAGAGGATCAGCCATGATCGTGTTGAATGGCGGAGCAGGCTCGAAGGGCCGAATGGCCTACTCCTGCTCCTATTTTTCTATGTTTCTATGTTTCATACCAGAAATGCGAAGGTATACCCATCAGGAAAGGATGAACAGCCTGGGTCTCTTCTCTTGAAAAGAGAAGGCTGAGGGGTGACCTAATAGAGGTCTTCAAAATTATGAAAGGTTTGGTAGAGTGGACACAGAGAGAGTGTTTCCACTTGTGGGGAAGAGCAAAACTAGAGACCATCAATAGAAGATAGTCACCAAGAAATCCAATAGAGAATTCTATAGAGAAATCAAATAAGAAACTTCTTTACCCAAAGAGTGGTGAGAATGTGGAACTCGCTACCACAGGGAGTGGTTGAGGCGAATAGTTTAGATGCATTTAAGAGGAGGCTAGATAAGCACATGAGGGAGAAGGGAATAGAGGGTTATGCTGAAAGAGTTAGATGAGGAAGGATGGGAGGAGGCTCGAGTGGAGCATAAACGCCGGCAATGACTGGTTGGGCCGAATGGCCTGTTTCTGTGCCGTATATCCGATGTAATCCGATGTACTGGTGTACCAACGTGCCCACACTGGGGAGCAGTCATCACCTCCTCAGTGCGTAATATGTCAGGATTGCCCGTTGACAACAACAGAATCTTGCATTCATATAGCGCCTTTAACGTAGCCAGCCGTCCCAAGGCGCTTCACCGGAGCGTATCTGTACGGATGGGAGCGCTCTTGCTGCGGCGCGGTTTGGGCAGTCGGGCAACTTGCTGACACACCAGCCCATTCATGTCAGAGAAAGGCCCTTTAACTGCTCGGCATTTGGCTGGCAATCCGCTTATTAGTCCCACCTGCTCACATTAACCACAGCCAGGACTGAACCGGGTAATTATTGCATCTGAGCTTTGTTTATGCTGATATTAATAACCCCCCTCTAATTGACTGCATTTTAATATTAATAAACAAATCAGCTTCCTTTTCAAGAAATAATTTCATGGGCACTTTATTTTTAAGGTGCATGTACTGAGACCAGTGTCGAAACACTTTTAAGTAAAAAATAAAATGATAAACAGAGAGATTGTATCATATCTGAACTCAGATTTCATTCAAACAGCTGATGAAACCTGTGGGACTTCGACTACGTTAAAGGCGCTATATAAATGCAGGTTGTTGTTGACCTTGGGAGAATACGCGGCCGCAAATTCCTCTTTATACTCACCTTCTCCATCCAGAATCCTTTCTGGTGCATTCACAGTTGGCATAAGCCAACAAAGAAATGGAGGACCACCAATATCACAGCCCAGAGCTTCCAACAGTGCACCACCATCTGTCGCCCTTATCTCACTGATCAACCCTGCAACATCTCACAGGGACTTGGCCCATCTGCCTCATCCTTCCACAGAAACCCATCTTTCCCACCCCTCACAGCACCTAGCGGCCTCTTTATTGCTGTTTCTCGGAGTGTTAGCCAGCTCCCCTGGTCAACCAGCTCGCTTTGCGGTGATCCCGTGTTTTTGGGCTTCGATCCGACCCCGTGTGGCCATTTTGCTTCACCGTGCCAAACGCGCAGCCTTCCGCTGGGCCCTGGAAGGAACGCAGCGCAGATTCGCCAGAATGTTACCAGGGCTCCGAGGGTTAGATTATGAGAAGAGATTACATAAACTAGGCTTGTATTCCCTGGAATACAGAAGGTTAAGTGGCGATTTGATTGAGGTTTTTAGGATTTTGAAAGGCATTGATAGGGTAGATTTGAGAGAAACCTTTTCCGCTGGTTGGGTCAGTCTAGGACAAGGGGAAATAACCTTAAAATCAGAGCCAGGCCATTCAGGAGAGAAGTTAGGAATCACTTGGTGGTGTGTCCTGCACTATGAGCTTTGACCTTTCAACTTGGTTTCTCAAAAAAAAAATCGCTTTTTTTTTCTCACAGCATGGCTACCACTGAGCCACGACTGATACTATATTCAGTGAGCACGCAATATGGTGAAGCAATGAACAGTACCCTGGGATATATAACCAGCACAATGCACTGGCCACACCACAGTTAGCATAGTGTTGGTCAACCTCCCAGGCAGGATAGTAGAGGCAAAAACAGTGGGGTTATTTAACATAGAATCAGATGCCATAAATAGGACAGTTAATGAACTAGAGTAACACAGAAACAAAGGGGAGACTTACCAATGACAAAAATAATGCACGGCCTTGTTTTGGTTGGGTCGAACACATCATATTCTTGAATCAGTCCAGAAGATTCCGTCATATCAGAGTCACTTTCAATTGAAAACTGGGCCTGGATTGGGGGCAAGCGGTCATAGCGGCGATAAGGAGCAACTCCTGGTTCTAACAGAGGAAAACATTGATGAGTAAGGTGCAGTAAAGGTCAAAGGTGCATCAAATATCAAGTCTCGTTTAGTCCCATTCACTTCCCTGGGATCCTTGGTGCAATTCCAGGTTGATCAGGTAGAAATGACGAAGGAAGCCTGGGGCAACTCAATCAAGTTTAGAAAATGTTTCCGTCCCCTCCATTTCCTCCCCCAGCTCTCCTGAAGGAGCTGATTCTTGCTGCACCTGTGGTCCTGTAGTCACTGGCAGCCCTCCAGTATCTCAGTCACACGAAACATCTTATTGAAACATATAAGATACTGAGGGGGCTCGACAAGGTAGATGCAGAGAGGATGTTTCCCCTCGTGGGGAAATCTAGAACTCGGGGGCATAGTTTCAGGATAAAGGGTCGCCCTTTTAGAACTGAGATGAGGAGGAATTTCTTCTCTCAGAGGGTCGTAAATCTGTGGAATTCTCTGCCCCAGAGAGCCGTGGAGGCTGGGTCATTAAATACATTTAAGGTGGAGACAGACAGATTTTTGCAAGACAAGGGAGTGAAGGGTTATGGGGAGCGGGCGGGGAAGTGGCTTTGAGCCCAAGATCAGCCATGATCTTATTGAATGGCGGAGCAGGCTCGAGGGGCCAAGTGGCCTATTCCTGCTCCTTATTCTTATGTTCTTATGACTGAGCTAATCCATGAATCAGCCTAGACAGTATCACAGGCCGAAGGCTTCACAGGCCTAAAGCACTGAGGCGAACCGTAGCTACCCCAACTGCTGTCCAAGATCAACTTATTCAACACAGACTTAGGATTGATCCTTGAATCAAATGAATCACAAATTCAGTTCCGGCTTGTGTAGCTCTGTATCATATTAACGAGCGCACCCACCCCGCTGCCTGAGCACTTGGGAAAGCTCTCAATTAAAGTCCACGGTGGATCTTAATCTGCAGCACAAAGCTATTGTTCAAGGAACATTCTTCGTGGCTCAGAGCAGTGTGGCACCAAGCCGATATGAACCAAGAACACACCAGTTGAAGCAACAAAGTAATGGGACCTGAACAAGACTCTAAACTGGCACGGGCCCGGGTTTAATCTCCATCTCAAGCTGTAAGTTTCTGATTATTAATACAAAATGTAGGCTGTTCCGGAAAGAGCACAATATTATCAGTTGGCGAACAGTAATCAGCTTGAGACAGACACTTAATTCCTCTCTGTAAACAACAGATAGGAACATGAGGGATTTAAAAGGAAGTTAATTGTTTAACTGCGCGGCGAACTCTGTCCAATACTTTTGTAATTGCCACTCTTGTACAGAACAATTATCCAGCGCACTGTTTGTATAAAGAGCTGAGCCATCAGCGAATGCTTAGTATCTTAAACTCCAAATCTAGGCATTTAATAGGTTTTCTCTCAGTGTATTACTTCGAAGAGTTTCTAAACAGGCTGGACACCCAAAAAACTAATCTGCCTCTATCCAAAAGGTGTCTAACATTATAAATATTCAACCCTGACCAGCGGCATTCCCAGCTGAGCTGTGTCACCCGTGGCTCAGTGGGTAGCACCCATGCATGTGCGTCAGTAATGGTTGTGGGTTCAAGTCCCACTTCAGCCCACGATTCTCGGCTTGCAATGCAGTACTGAGGGAGTGCTGCACTGTCGGAGGTGCCGTCTTTCAGATGAGATGTTAAACCGAGGCCCCGTCTGCTCTCTCAGGTGGACGTAAAAGATCCCACGGCCACTATTTCGAAGAAGAGCAGGGGAGTTCTCCCCAGTGTCCTGGGGCCAATATTTATCCCTCAATCAACATCACCAAAAATACAGATGATGCGGTCATTATCACATTGCCATTCACGGGAGCTTGCTGTGCACAAATTGGCTGCTGCGTTTCCTACATTACAACAGTGACTACACTTCAAAAAAGTACTTCATTGTCTGTAAAGCGCTTTGGGGATGTCGTGAAAGGTGCTATACAAATGCAAGTCTTTCTTTTCTTTCACGACCTGCGACCCCGTCCTTAACCAAATATCTTTTGAAAGAGGTTCGGCGATAGGATTTACCACCCTCCCTCAGCACCACACTGAAGTGTCAGCCTGGATTATGTGCTCAAAGACCCACAACCTTCTGACTCAGAGGAGCGGCCGCCACGATGGGAGCCGAGGCTGACACTCTGGGCTCTTTGTGGTGAGGGGTCATCAGTGCCGTGGAATGGAACAATTCTTATTTTTATTTCACCCAGTCTCAGCATCGAACATTCTGAGGTCAGGTGCAGGTTAAAAAAAAAACCTTGTGGCTTCCAGGAGATCGGACATAAAAATAGAACACTTCAATCGTAAAGCCCCCAGCCACCTCGCTAACCTGCCTTTTCCTCTTTCAGATGCCGTCTGACCTGCTGTGCATTTCCAGCACGTTGGCCCGGATTTTACAAGGGGGCCCATGACGGCGTACGCACGGGGTACGCCGCCGTAAGCGGCCCCGCAGGTTCCGGGTTCCCGTGTGCGATGCGCGTGCGCGAAAACCCGGAAACGTGCGATCTGTCAGGTTTCTGCTTGGACAGATGGCATGAATCCGCAGAGAATGGACATTCGCTGGCGGAGAGTTGGGCTATTTGCCCAACTACTGCCCACCAAACCCTTACGCCTTCTTTTTACCAGCGTAAGGGTTTAAATAAATGTTAAAATAACATTTTTTTAAATGATTTAAACATTCCCTTACATTTAAAATTAGTTTAAGTTATTTCTGTCCCGTTTAAATTTATTTTTCAAAAAATGTACATTTTTACTTTAAATGTTTAATTAAATGGTATTTTAATTAATTTTGAACCTGTGATGATTTATTTTTATTTAGGTTGTGTGAAATTGGTAATTTTTTTTAGGTGATTCCTATTATGCTTATTAGGATTCCGTATATAAATGAAATCCCCACAAGAACAATAAGAATCCCCCTTTTTCATTGGTCGGGCCGGCCCACGTGATTCCAGGGATGATTGCGAACCGCGTGCGCCCCTGGGATACGTGGGCCTTTACGCAGGCGTATGCCTGCAGGCCCAGGAGCGCAAGTGCTCGAAGGTCCGGAGGCAGCAGGTAGGTGCGGAGTTTTCTTGCGGTTCGGAGGGGTTCACCCGCGGCAAGCCTCCGACCGCAATTTCCAGGCCAATGGGCCAAAAATTCGGCCCTTCCCGGGTGAGTACTCGGTGCGTACTCACCCGTAAGGTGTCCCGAAGTGCCGGTTTCCTGCATACACTGCGCATGCGCGGGAAACCGGAACTTCCGGTCTGGTGAAGGGGGCGGTTCCTAGGTGAACCACGTGCGCGCTAGAGGTTGCGCGCACGCAGCAAACTTAGATTTTTTTCAGGTTTCTCCGGGAGGGTAAGTAGTGAAGAACCTGTGCTTTTAAAAAGGAGGCGCAGGACCCATTTTCAACAAGGTAAGTGGTTAATTAAGTATAATTTAAAAAAAATTTCAACAGGTTTATCTTTTTTAGATACTTTAAAGAAAGGTAAGTTTATTTTTATCACTTTTAAAAAGTATTTTAATTTTTTTTTTTATTTAAATTTTTGTTTAAAGTGGTTAATTTATTTAACTATAGTTATTTTATAAATGTGATGGTTTTAAAAAAAAATTATTTGAAGTTTAGCTGTTCTTTTGGGGCCGATTTCAATTCACAGATTTGACAGGTCTCCTGTCAAATCTATGAATGAAAGATGGTCTGCTGCCATTGGCTCTCCATGGCCCACGTGATCCCAGGGGACGCATCGCACTAACTGCGCCCCTGGGACACGCAAGCTCTGCGCGCCGGCAGTTGGAGCAGGCCCAGGAGCTGAAGTTCCCGTGGGCCCAAAACACAACGGCAGGTGCGGTAGGTAAGTGCGCGCGCGATCCTTACCCCCGCGGCAAGCCGGAGAGGCGAATTTCAGGGCCGTTATGTTTTTATTTCAGGTCAGGTACAATGTGGCTTAGGTGCAGAGTAAAACTCCCTCTACACTGCCCCGAGGACATTCCTGAAGAAAACTGGCATTTCTATAGCCCTCCTCACATAAAAGAATATCTCAGTGTTTGACAAGGGGAAAGAGGTGGACACTGAGAAGGAAGGGAAGGAATTTGCAGGGAGGGGTGGAGTGAGGGGGGTGGCGGGGGAGGACACCATGGGAACAGCTGACGACGCAAGTTTTTAGGAGCCCTTTGCAGGTGGGGAGTGTGACAAAGTGGCTTTTTGGAAGAGAGTTCCACAGGGCAGCGAGCTAGAAGATTAGGCCGTTTAAATTCTCAGCTATTTCTAGCTATTATCTAGAACCACTGGCCAGCTGTACCCACCTGGGGTCGGACATCGACCACATCAAAATCCGGCAGCTCACCACTGCCAAGATTAAGCACAAAATATTACCAAAGGCCAATCTGCTACTGGTCACTGATTCTGTGTTTAGATCGAAACAGACGGCATCATAGACACGGTTAATCTCCACTTCTCCTTCCACAGCTGGCTTCCTGTTTTCCGCAACCAGTCATGTTTCGCATGCAATTCATCGATGCCATGTTTGCAATTCAAGAATTAACCAGAGGAAAGCAATATCTGGGGGGAGCAACATCTGGGGAAAGTAACATCTGGGGGCTCCACCAATGGCTCAGAAAGCTTTGCTTTGTGCCCCAATTTTCTCTCCTGAAGGTGCTCCACCCTTGCTGGATTGCTGTTCTAAGGATGCCGGCTGTCCTCTAACATAGAAACATAGAAGATAGGAGCAGGAGTAGGCCATTCGGCCCCTCGAGCCTGCTCCGCCATTCGATGAGATCATGGCTGATCATCCAAACTCAGTACCCTGTCCCTGCCTTCTTCCCATATCCCTTGATCCCTTTAGCTTTAAGAAATATATCTAACTCATTCTTGAATATATTTAATGACTTGGCCTCAACTACCTTCTGTGGTAGAGAATTCCACAGGTTCACCACTCTCTGGGTGAAGAAATTCTTCCTCATTTCTGTCCTAAATGGCTTACCCCTTATCCTTAGATTATGACCCCTGGTTCTGGACTCTCCGACCATCGGGAACATTCTTCCTGCATCTAGTTTGTCCAGACCTGTCAGAATTTTATATGTTTCGATGAGATCCCCTCTCATTCTTCTATACTCCAGCAAGTATAAGCCCAATCGACCCAATCTCTCCTCATACGTCATTCCTGCCATCCCAGGTATCAGCCTTGTGAATCTTCGCTGAACTCCTTCCATGGCAAGAACATCCTTCCTCAGATAAGGCGACCAAAACTGCACACAGTACTCAAGGTGTGGTCTCACCAAGGCCCTGTACAACTGCAGCAAGACTTCCTTGCTCCTGTACTCAAACCCTCTCGCTATGAAGGCCAACATACCATTTGCCTTCTTCACCGCCTGCTGCACCTGCATGCTTACCTTCAGCGACTGGTGCACAAGGACACCCAGGTCTCGTTGCACTTCCCCTTTTCCCAATCTATTGCCATTCAGATAATAGTCTGCCTTTCTGTTTTCTCTTGTCACCCATTCAAGTAGCAATTCTTAAAGGGCAAATCTAAGCAGGGAGTGTCAGCGTGGGGGAGGTGGGTGGGGGTGGGGGGGGGGCATCGCCCAACATCTGTTAAAGTGGACTTTCCAGCTGGGGGGGGAAGGGGGGGGTGTCACTGGATCAGGAGTTGGTACCATGGCCGAGACCAGCTGTAGCACCCCCCCCCCCCCACCGAATCACACCCAGGCGGAGATCAACTAACTCAGCAAACCTGGGACCTTCCTTGTCTATGTGGTTCAGTCCCACCCTGGGCTCTGCTTGTACCCACTCGACCAACAAAGGAGGTTCAGAGAGTAAAATGTAAATGGCGTGTTTCACTGCTGTACAGGTAAACCGGAGGGTCGGGGAGCGGGGAGAAGGAATTATGAACTGAAGAAAGAGAGAAAAAGAGAGAACTTGCATTCATATCGCGCCATTTTCACAGCCGCAGGACGACCCAAAGCGCTTCACAGCCAATGAAGTACTTTTGAAGCCTAGTCACTGGTGTAATGTTGTAACCGAAGGCCAAGGTTCCTCAGTGAGAACATATTTATAATGCGACTGAGTATTTCTGTGGATTTTTATCCTACCTAATCTTGTTGGGCTTCACTCGGCTTGAGGGAGAGTTGACCAGAGTCAGCCACAGTATAACACTGTGCTGGCTTCGATGACCAAGGTGCTTGGACGCAGCTCACTAATAGACTTTTAGGAACAAACTGTGAAGCCTCTGCATGCTTAGGCCTCTGTGAAACTCCAACGTCTCCGTTTGGTAAACTCCTTTGTTTCTTTGCAAAGAGTTTAGCGCAATGATGTGAAGCGCATCAGTTGTGGAGTCACTTTTATGTTGTTGCCGTGGCGATGTAAACAGCTCTTCTCCACTTTAGCAAGGACTGGCCCTTTAATCAGATCTAAATGCTTTTTAAACCCAACTGGATTTGGGCCCAGGTCTTTCATTAGCGTGCTGCCCCCCCCGCCCCCCAGCCCCTCCTCCACACTGCAGTCAGGCCTATCAAAACAGGCTCAGCAGCATTCCGTTTGTTATATTCTCTAGAGTTTAGAAGAATGAGAGGTGATCTCATTGAAACATACATAATTCTTACAGGGCTCGACAGGGTAGATGCTGGGAGGATGTTTCCCCTGGCTGGGGAGTCTAGAACCAGGGGTCACAGTCTCAGGATAAGGGATCGGCCATTTAGGACTGAGATGAGGAGAAATTTCTTCACTCAGAGGGTGGTGAATCTTTGGAATTCTCTGCCCCAGAGGGCTGTGGAGGCTCAGTCATTGAGCATATTCAAGACAGAGATCGATAGATTTTTGAATATTAAGGGAATCAAGGGATATGGGGATAGTGGAGATGAGGTAGAAGATCAGCCATGATCTGACTGAATGGCAGAGCAGGCTCGAAGGGCCGAATGGCCTAAAGAAAGACTTGCATTTCTATAGCACCTTTCATGACCACCGGACGTCTCAAAGCGCTTTACAGCCAATTAAGTACTGTTTGAAGTGTAGTCACTGTTGTAATGTAGGAAACATGGCAGCCAACCCGCACACAGCAAGTTCCCACAAACAGCACTGTGACAATGGCCAGATAATCTGTTTCTGGTTATACTGATCGAGGGATAAATATTGGTCAGGACACCGGGGATAATTCCCCAGCTCTTCTTCCAAATAGTGACCATGGGATCTTTTACGTCCACCTGAGAGAGCAGACGGGGCCTCGGTTTAACATCTCATCCCGAAAGACGGCACCTCCGACAGTGCAGCACTCCTCAGCACTGCACCGGGAGTGTCAGCCTAGCTTTATATGTCCCTGGAGTGGGACTTGAACCCACAACCTTCTAACTCAGCGGCGAGTGTGCTACCCACTGAGCCACAGCCCCCTGCTCCTAGTTCTTATGTTATAACTGAAGATTAACTTGAATTTGTTCATTCACCTGCTCGAAATATTGGCTTCTTCCCTTGCCCGCCATTGATCGGAGGTAATGGCCGACGTTCCTGGGTGATAAATGTGTCCCACTTCACTTTCTCCGGCCCTCCTAACTCTCGAACTCTCTGCAAACATCCCTCGAGGTATTCGATAGGATCCTCAGGCCGATAGTACATCAGCCCCGACAACAGGCTCTGTTGGGCAGAAAGGAAAGTTACATTTCTCACAGTCTGCAACTAAAAATGGAGATGCATTTTCAAGGCTTAGATCTCACTCAATTTAATATCTCATCCATTTTAAATCTCTCTGCCGCTGCCTCCGTTTAGCAGCTCCACACGTGGCAACACCAATAGACCAGAACCTCAGGTCTCCGGCAGCAAAAGGTCATTGTTTCTAAATGTCCTTTGTAGAATAATAGAATCTTAGGGTCATAGAGTTATACAGCACAGAAAGAGGCCCTTCGGCCCATCGTGTCCGCGCCGGCCATCAAGCCCTGTCTATTCTAATCCCATTTTCCAGCACTTGGTCCGTAGCCTTGTATGCTATGGCGTTTCAAGCGCTCATCTAAATGCTTCTTGAATGTTGTGAGGGTTCCTGTCTCTACCACCCTTTCAGGCAGTGAGTTCCAGATTCCAACCACCCTCTGGGTGAAAAGGTTTTTCCTCAAATCCCCTCTAAACCTCCTGCCCCTTACCTTGAAACTATGCCCCTGGTTATTGACCCCTCTACTAAGGGGAAAAGTTCCTTTCTATCTACCCTATCTATGCCCCTCATAATTTTGTACACCTCAATCAGGCCCCCCCTCAGCCTTCTCTGCTCTAAGGAAAACAACCCCAGCCTGTCCAGTCTCTCTTCATAGCTGAAGCGCTCCAGCCCAGGTAACATCCTGGTGAATCTCCTCTGCACCCTCTCCAATGCAATCACATCCTTCCTATAGTGTGGCGACCAGAACTGCACACAGTATTCCAGCTGTGGCCTAACTAGTGTTTTGTACAGCTCCATCATAACCTCCCTGCTCTTATATTCTATGCCTCGGCTAATGAAGGCAAGTATCCCATATGCCTTTTTAACCACCTTCTCTACCTGTCCTGCTGCCTTCAGGGATCTGTGTACAGGCACACCAAGGTCCCTCTGATCCTCTGTCCTTCCTAGGGTCCTACAGCACAGAAGGAGGCCATTCGGCCCATCGAGCCTGTGCCGGCTCTTTGAAAGAGCTCTCCATTTAGTCCCGCTCCCCCCTGCTCTTTCTCCACAGCCCAGCAAATTTTTCCCCTCAAGTATTTATCCAATCCCCTTTTGTAAGTTATTATTGCACCTGCTTCCACCGCTCCTTGAGGCAGTGCATTCCAGATCATAATAAATCGTCGCGGAAATTTTGTTTTCTCTCACGTCGCCTCTGTTTCTTTTGCCAATTTGTGAAGGATGTCCCTTTAAGAGCTATTCAGAGCTTCCCTCCAAAGGCCAAGTTGGCAAATGTAGCTAAATACAGAGCAGAATAGTCCAAGGTTTAATCCCCTGTCTGTGCTGAGAAAGAAAGACTTGCATTTTTCTATAGCACCTTTCACGTCCCAAAGCACTTTTACAGCCAATGAGGTACTTGTTGAAGTGGAGTCACTGTTGTAATGTAGGGAACGTGGCAGCCAATTTGTGCACAGCAAGCTCCCACAAACAGCAATGCCATAGTGACCAGATAATCTGTTTTCTGTGATAAGAACATAAGAAATCGGAGCAGGAGTCGGCCATTCGGCCCCTCGAGCCTGCTCCGCCATTCAATGAGATTATGGCTGATCTTTGACCTCAACTCCACCTTCCCGCCTGCTCCCCATAACCCTTGACTCCCCTGTAGCTCAAATATCTGTCTATCTCCGCTTGAATATATTCAATGACTCAACCTCCACAGCTCTATGGGGTAGAGAATTCCACAGATTCACAACCCTCTGAGAGAAGAAATTCCTCCTCGTCTCCGTTTTAAATGGGCGACCCCATTATTCTGAAATTATGCCCCCTAGTTCTAGATTCCCCCACGAGGGGAAACATCCTCCCTGCATCTGCCCTGTCAAACCCCTTCAGAATCTTATATGTTTCAATAAGATCACCTCTCATTCTTCTAAACTCCAATGAGTATAGGCCCAACCTGCTCAACCTTTCTTCATAAGACAACCCCTTCAACTCAGGAATCAACCTAGTGAACCTTCGCTGAACACCCTCCAATGCAAGTATATCGTTCCTTAAATAAGGAGACCAAAACTGCACGCAGTACTCCAGATGTGGTCTCACCAGCGTCCTATACAGTTGTGGCAAGACTTCCCTACTTATATATTCCATCCCCCTTGCAATAAAGGCCAACATTCCATTTGCCTTCCTAATTACTTGCTGTACCTGCAGGTTAACTTTTTTTGGGGAAAATTCAGTTGGTTGCGCCTCCCGTTAGTGCCTTAAGAGGGCGCTAATGGGGCGCAAAGCAACTAGCGCCCGGGCGCGGCGATGTTTGCGCCGCTCGCGAAATTAACTAGACATTTTGCGGCGGCGCTAAACACTACCGCCACGATCTCCTGCGCCGGCAGATCGTGACGTCAGTCGAGTGCGCAACGCCTCGGTAGTGCCCCGGAGCGGATATTGAGTGGCGCCCCCTGCCTTACCGCCTGCCGCTCGCAACCACAGGTTGAGGGGAGCATTTTGCAGTCAGGAAGGGACTGGGGGAGCGCTATTTAAAGACGACCACTTCCTGCCTTTTTTTGTTGGTGACATTTTTGAAGCACGCATTCTGAGAGAGAGAGAGAGAGAGAGACTTCTGGAGAGATTCAACGCTGTGTGAAGGAGTTTTGGGTACTGAGCAGCACTTTGCAGGTTTATTTTGATTTGGCCTTCCTTGTATCGATTTAGAAGAGACTTTGGGGGTTGCACTCTGAGCTCTTTCCCTGGTTCTCTCCATTGTTCTTTCCAGCAGATTTGATGTACAGTTATCTCCAGGCTGAGATTCAAGGCTGCAATGAGCAGGATGTGGATGGAAAGCAAGATCAACCCTCCCCTTTAAGAACTGGCCGGCGCCATTGTGTCTGTGTTCCATTGCTGACTGACATCACATGAGCTTTGGCAGCGCTCTGAGGTAGCGCCTCGCTCCTCGGCCTTTGCGCCTTAAGACAGATGTGTAGCGCCTGATTTAGCGCTCCAATCACCTCCAGGGGCGATAAAAGTCAAGTTTGCAGTCGGAGGCGATAATTAGCGCCAGGCGCTAATCTTTGCGCCCGGCCGATAATTGCGCCCCAAACGGGGTGATACTGAATTTTTCCCCCTTTGTGTTTTATGTATGAGGACCCCCAGATCCCTCTGTACCGCCACATTCTGTAGTCTTTCTCCATTTAAATAATATTTTGCTTTTTTATTCTTCCTACCAAAGTGGATAACCTCACATTTTCCCACATTATACTCCATCTGCCAAATTTTTGCCCACTCACTTAACCTATCTATATCCCTTTGCAGACTCTTCGTGTCCTCCTCACAACTTGCTTTCCCACCTATCTTTGTATCTTCAGCAAATTTGGCTACAGTACACTCGGTCCCTTCATCCAAGTCATTAATATAGATTGTAAATAGTTGAGGCCCCAGTACTAATCCCTGTGGCACCCCACTAGTTACAGTTTGCCAACCTGAAAATGATCCATTTATCCCGACTCCCTGTTAGTTAGCCAATCCTCTATCCATGCTAATATATTACCCCCAACACCGTGAGCCCTTATCTTGTGCAGTAACCTTTTATGCAGCACCTTATCGAATGCCTTCTGGAAATCCAAATACACTACATCTACTGGTTCCCCTTTATACACCCTGCTCGTTACATCCTCAAAAAACTCTAGTAAATTTGTCAAACACGATTTCCCTTTCATAAAACCATGTTGACTCTGCTTGATTGTATTATGATTTTCTAAACATCCTGCTATTACTTCCTTAATAATGGATTCCAGCATTTTCCCAATGACAGATGTTACGCTAACTGGCCTATAGTTTCCTGCTTTCTGTCTCCCTCCTTTCTTAAATAGGGGAGTTACATTTGTGGTTTTCCAATCTGCTAGGACCTCTCCAGAATCCAAGGAATTTTGGTAGATTACAACCAACGCATCCACTTCTTTTGTTAAGTGTTGACCAGGACACCAGGAAGAAATCCCCTGCTCTTCTTCAAAATAGTGGCCGTGGGATCTTTTACGTCCACCTGAGAGAGCAGACGGGGCCTCGGTTTAACGTCTCATCTGAAAGACGGCACCTCTGACAGTGTAGCACTCCCTCAGCACTGGCACTGGGAGTGTCAGCCTAGATTTTTGTGCTCAAGCCTCTGGAGTGGGACTGTGAACCCACCACCTTCTGACTCAGAGGCGAGGGTGCTGCCCACTGAGCCACAGCTGTTCATCTCAAGTGGCTATGATGCGGAGATGCCGGTGTTGGACTGGGGTGGACAAAAATGAGAAGTCGCACAACACCAGGTTATAGTCCAACAGTTTTATTTGAAATTACGAGCTTTCGGAGCGCTGCTCCTTCGACTATAACCTGGTGTTGTGCGACTTCTCATTTTCATCTCAAGTGGAGCAGAGAAGGTCTCACTCAATACCTCGGGCTGGGGGAGTAAGGCAAACAGCCAGGATTCCAGCCAGTCACCCCCCTGCTGATGTGTGAGGCAAGGGCAGGATCAGGCTCTGCACTGATACAATCCAGCCACTACTTGGGACTTGTACTGGAGGACCATACCCTTGTACGGATCAGCACCCTTCACCAGACAAAGGAAGTAAAGAGAAAAAATACGATTGGGGAAAAAGAAAATCCTCTTCCGTTCACAGCTGTGTCCAATAGTGACCTAAACCGTGTTCTAGTAATGGCAGGGACCTCTTGCAGATGTACCACTGACAAGGGAAATTCAACATCACAGTGACACCTGATTGTGGTATGACCCTGATATGTGACCAAGACTTCCTGCTGACAGTTTTACCCTACGTGGGTTAGCGTTGCAGAAGAGTACTGATTAGCAAGGGTGCTAAGTGACAGCCTTCTCCATGCATGTCTGTGTGTTTGTGTGTGTGTGTTTGTGTGTGTGTCTGTGTGTGTGTGTTTGTGTGTGTGTCTGTGTGTGTGTGTGTCTGTGTGTGTGTGTTTGTGTGTGTGTCTGTGTGTGTGTCTGTGTGTTTGTGTGTCTGTGTGTGTGTGTGTCTGTGTATGTGTTTGTGTGTGTGTGTGTCTGTGTGTATGTTTGTGTGTGTGTCTGTGTGTGTGTCTGTGTGTGTGTGTGTCTGTGTGTGTGTGTGTCTGTGTGTGTGTCTGTGTGTGTGTGTGTCTGTGTGTGTGTGTCTGTGTGTATGTGTCTGTGTGTGTGTCTGTGTGTGTGTGTCTGTGTGTGTGTGTGTGTCTGTGTGTGTGTGTTTGTGTGTGTCTGTGTTTGTGTGTGTGTGTATGAGTGTTTGTGTGTGTCTGTGTGTTTGTGTGTGTGTGTGTCTGTGTCTATGTGTTTGTGTGTGTGTGTGTGTCTGTGTGTTTGTGTGTGTGTCTGTGTCTATGTGTTTGTGTGTGTGTGTGTCTGTGTGTTTGTGTGTGTCTGTGTGTGTGTTTGTGTCTGTGTCTATGTGTTTGTGTGTGTGTGTCTGTGTGTTTGTGTGTGTGTCTGTGTCTATGTGTTTGTGTGTGTGTCTGTGTGTATGTGTCTGTGTGTATGTGTCTGTGTGTGTGGGGGTGCGTAAATCTCTGATAGATTAGCATTGATCTCCTATGGATACTCTCTATAATCTCCAGCAGTCCTGGTGATCTAAAGAGTGTAATGATATGCCAGTTTGAGTATGAGAATTGAGAGCCATCCTCTTAACGCCAGGCAGGATTGTTACCTCCCAGTCGGGGAACACTTCAGCAGTCAAGGACATTCAGCCTCGGATCTGCGGGTTAGCGTTCTCCAAGGCGGCCTTCGAGACACACGACAACGCAAAATCATCGAGCAGAAACTGATAGCCAAGTTCCGCACCCATGAGGACGGCCTCAATAGGGATCTCGGGTTCATGTCACGCTACAGAACGTGACTCGACATCGTTGTCTGTCTTTCCAGTTTTAAAAAAAAACACAAAAAAAACCAACCAAAAAAACAAAAACAAAAAAAAAGTTAAAAGCTCAACTGCAGACGGCAACATTTGACACGTTGGACCCCCTGTGACCCACCTCATTGTCTTAGCTGTACTCTGATGTGTCTTTGATGTAATGCCTTCCTAACAGACAAATTGTTCTCTGTGTATATATACTGCCGATTTGTATTCCCTCACTGTACTTGTACCTGAAGAAGGAGCAGCGCTCCGAAAGCTCGTAATTTTAAATAAAACTGTTGGACTATAACCTGGTGTTGTGCGACTTCTCATTTTTGTCCACCCCAGTCCAACACCGGCATCTCCACATCTTAACGCCAGTAAGTGCTGTACCAATATTGCAGTTAGGAAACTGGTTAGATCCAAACTGAAGTCAGTCAATCGGTAAGGAGTAATTTGTAAATTGGCAGAGAGCAGTTGTATGCTGCAGAGTTGTACAGGAAGTAAATAAATCAATCAATGTTGAATTGTTAGGAATCCTCACATAACAAAAGGAAATGACAGCAGGGAGTAGAAGAGGGTAAGTGTCCAATCACTGGCTGTTTAATGGAGGGGGAGAGAGGAAGTGAAGATTATATTTGTGTTTCTCCATGGTCCAGAGAAGTACCGATACCCATTGGAATTATTGGGATCAACTCAAGTTTAACAAATACACTGGGAGACCAAAATAAGAGGATGTTCGAAACCTCAAAATGACGTCATTCGAAGCAAGGTGCTAACACTTCACCATTACATGGTCAAACATTAATTATCTGCACATTTAGCCCACGTTATCTGCCCTGGATGCTAATCCTCAGTTGCGTAGCAGCAAACCACATGAGCAGCCTATTGAATGGTCTGCCACAAGACTCCACTCACTGCGTTGATATTTAGGTCATCCTTACAGACACCATTTTATTTCCTGCAGAGAAAAAGTTAGAAATACTGGTTGACGTAAAGCTGTGCTGAATGATTGGCCTTTCTCATTCGAATATTTCAAATCATTCTATCATGGGTCTTCACTGAACTGTGTCTGTTGAGAGTGCAACTCTTTCCTGAGGTGGTGTAAAGCTGGGAAATGTTGTGAATCAGCTGAAAACAGCTGTACAAATTACATATAAATTAGAGTTTCCCCTGGAGGGATTCTGTTTAAATCTGTACACAGAGCACCCTGTTAAAGGTGGCAGTGGTACCCACACTGGAGAGGGTTTTTTTTGTTCCTGTTGGGTGGCAGGCCAATTTGAGAGCATCCACAGGCAGCTCTATAAGATTGGATGTCTCACTGATTTGATCCTAGTGTCAGCTGTGGCTCATGTTGGCAGCACTCTCATCTCTGAGTCAGAAGATTGCGGGTTCATAGTCCCACTCCAGATACTTCAGTACAAAATCTAGGCCGACAATCCCAGTGCATTGCTGAGGGAGTGCTGCACTGTCGGAGGTGCCGTCTTTTGGATGAGACGTTAAACCGAGGCCCCGTCTGCTCTCTCAGGTGGACGTAAAAGATCCCACGGGCACAATTTCGAAGAAGAGCAGGGGCGTTCTCCCCGGTGTCCTGGGGCCAATATTTATTACTCGACCAACATCACTAAAGCAGATTTTCTGGTCATTATCACATTGCTGTTTGTGGGAGCTTGCTGTGCACAAATTAGCTGCCGCGTTTCCTACATTACAACAGTGACTGTGCTTCAAAAGTACTTCATTGGCTGTAAAGCACTTTGGGATGTCCTGAGGTCATGAAAGGTGCTGTAGAAATGCAAGTCTTTCTTCCTAGTGATGTTGGGACACAATAATACTTCTTGAAATGGTGCCGTGTTGGATAGATAGTAAAAGAAAAAGCCAGGGTAATAATTCCTTTGAACTTGTGTTTCCAAGTGATAACTTTCCAGGTGTGGACCCTCCTGGTGGCTCAGTAGGTAAAGGCAGTCAGACTGAGTCAGACAGACCAGGAGGGTGATTCCCTGTCTGTGTTGATCCCAACTAGGATGGCAATACGGTGCTACAATTGGGCTCAGTGGCCTTGGGCCAGGGAGGGAAATATCAGCCAAAGCCCACCACCACAACCCCCCACCCCACCACCACCACCACAACTCCCAACACCCCCCACCACCACCTCAACCCCCCACCCCACCACCACCACCACAACTCCCAACACCCCCCACCACCACCTCAACCCCCCACCCCACCACCACCACCACAACTCCCAACACCCCCCACCACCACCTCAACCCCCCACCCCACCACCACCACCACAACTCCCAACACCCCCCACCACCACCTCAACCCCCCACCCCACCACCACCACTGCTTCCCCTCCAGATGGTTGTTGGTTGAGGACAGGATTGAGCTTGGCTCAAACATGGTCAAACAGCCTCTTCTTGACACTGTCTGGGCTTGGTAGTCACTTGGGTGAGGTACAAAAGGGCGGCTGGTGCCCCTGAGGTGTACCGGAGTTAACATCTTCAGGACAGAAAAGAAAGAAAGACTTGCATTTCTATAGCGCCTTTCACGACCACTGGACGTCTCAAAGCGCATTACAGCCAATGAAGTACTTTTGAAGTGCAGTCACTGTTGTAATGTAGGAAACGCGGCAGCCAATTTGTGCACAGCAAGCTCCCACAAAAACGTTTTTGTATTTTTTGCATTTTCTTTGCCTATTTTCCCTCCTTCTTCTATGTTCAATGTGATAATGACCAGATAAGCTGTTTTTGTTATGTTGATTGAGGGATAAATATTGGCCAGGACACCGGGGATAACTCCCCTGCTCTTCTTCGAAATAGTGGCCATGGGATCTTTTACGTCCACCTGAGAGAGCAGACCGGGCCTCGGTTTAACGTCTCATCCAAAAGACGGCACCTCCGACAGTGCGGCACTCCCTCAGCACTGCACTGGGAGTGTCAGCCTGGATTTTTGTGCTCAAGTCTCTGGAGTGGGACTTGAACATAGAAGAAGGAGGGAAAATAGGCAAAGAAAATGCAAAAAACCAAAAACGTGTTAGTTTTAGAGAGTACTGGCAGGGAATATTATAGTTAACATTCTCAAATGATTTACTGGTTTTATCTCCTCAGCACTGAAGAGTACACACCATCTGTCTGACCACTCTCCAAAAATAGGCGATTACATCCTGAAATGATTCAGTTTTCTAAGTAAGGAGTTGCAGTCTAGAGAATGGCAATATCAGCAAAGGGAAGATCATGGCTTATGAAAAGATCCCTACGGAGTTGTTTTAGCAGAAAAAGACTTGCATTGATATAGCACCTTTCACGACCTCAGGACGTCCCAAAGCGCTTTACAGCCAATGAAGTACTTATTTTGGAATGCAGTCACTGTTGTAATGTAGGAAACGCGGCAGCCAATCTGCGCACAGCAAGCTCCCACAAACAGCAATGTGATAATGACCCGATAATCTGTTTTCAGGTGTTGAGATTGGTAATTATGTTTGAATGAAAAGCACAGTATTTCCCCATCCTATATTCCACTCCTCTCGAGGATGCTCTTGTTAGGGTGCAGCTCCAAAGGCAGTGTCGCTAACCACCCTCTGACAGGACACACTTCTTGGGGAGGGGGACATCACAGCCAAGCCCAATCCCGTCTTTGCCCAACATCCACACTCCGCACTTCCCACCAGGGAATGCTAGCTAGGAACCAACGGCAGCTACTCTGCGTGTTTTTACATTAGTTCAGGGACACTGAAGTCAAATGCAGCAATCTCATTACTACGGCTGAGGGGTCAGCGAACACTGGAACACTCTTTTGGGCTGCACCACACCATGTTGTGCGCCAACTGGCTCCGTCACCACGTGATCTTAGTACATAACATAAGAACATTCGGCTCCTCGAGCCTGCTCCGCCATTCAATAAGATCATGGCAGATCTTCTACCTCATCTCCACTTTCCTGAACTATCCACATATCCATTGATTCCCTTAATATTCAAAAATCTATCGATCTCTGTCTTGAATATACTCAACGACTGAGCCTCCACAGCCCTCTGGGGTAGAGAATTCCAAAGATTCACCACCCTCTGTGTGAAGACATTTCTCCTCATCTCAGTCCTAAATGGCCGACCCCTTATTCTGAGACTGTGACCCCTGGTTCTAGACTCCCCAGCCAAGGGAAAACATCATCCCAGTATCTACCCTGTCAAGCCCCTGAAAGAATTTTGTATGTTTCAATGAGATCACCTCTCATTCTTCTAAACTCCAGAGAATATAGGCCCAGTCTACTCAATCTCTCCTCATAGGACAATTCCCCCCATCCCAGGAACCAGTCTGGTGAACCTTCGTTGCACTCCCTCTATGGCAAGTATATCCTTCCTTAGGTAAGGAGACCAAAACTGTACACAATACTCCAGGTGTGGTCTCACCAGGGCCCTGTATAGTACATTTTGAAATTATTGTATAGTTTTCTTGGTAGCACTTGCAAGATCACGGTTTGTACTGTTAATCATCATTTGCTAAAACCCAGCACAACTCTTCTGTGCAGTTTTTAGAGTTAAAAGAATTTAAACACATGCCCATTATGTGTGGAATTGCCTGAACTACATTGCAGGTGAGAACCAGGTTAGTCAAAACACCCTACTTTTTCTTTAACAGCTGCCATGTTAATCACAATTAAAAATCAGAAAAATTTGTTTCTATTTCTGTCTTTGTCAACACTGCATAACATGCGTTAGACTCTGAGCAGCAACAATCCCGTCTCTCAAAGTGTGAGGCCTCACACACCTGACCAGCAAATGGCTACTAACTGTGATCACTATTTCCTTTCAATAAATATGCCATTGCTCACATGAGTTCAGTGGAGTTAGCCGTGGCTCAGTGGGTAGCACCCTCGCCTCTGAGTCAGAAGGTTGTGGGTGCAGGCCCCACTCCATAAGACTTGAGCACAAAAATCTAGGCTGACACTCCCAGAGCAGTGCTGAGGGAGTGCTGCACTGTCGGAGGTGCCGCCTTTCAGATGAGACGTTAAACCCAGGCCCCGTCTGCCCTCTTGGGTGTTCGTAAAAGATCCCACGGCAACTATTTCAAAGAAGAGCAGGGGAGTCCTGGGCCAATATTTATCCCTCAACCAACATCACTAAAACAGATTATCTGGCCATTTACCACGTTCCTGTTTGTGGGAACTTGCTGTGCAAAAATTGGCTGCTGCGTTTCCCACATTATTATGGTGACTACACTCAAAAAGTACTTCATTGGCCGTAAGCCACGTTGGGACATCCTGAAGTCATGGAGGGCGATGTAGAAATGTCAGTCTTTCTTTCGTTTTTTGATTTCAGTTTCTATCACTCACTGATCCCTGGGCGTGTGAGCATTACCTGTGTTTTTTATGTAGAGAATGGTCTTTCTTTTTAATAAAGTGTAAAGGCCAGTTTAAGAGGCTTTTTCAAGTGCAAGTATTATAAGGGATTACAACAGAGTCATACAGTAAGGGTGGAGTGCAAATCGAGAGTGTTATAAACAGAGCCACTGTGTCTCTGTGACTGAATAAATCAAATTCCATTTTTATGACAGTACGTGGGATTTTTGAAATTCCTACTTGTGTTTCGGGGAAGCACATTCCCGGATTCCATAAGTTTACAATTAGACCCAATCGGTTCATAGTGACCGGGTATTACAGGATTTTCACTGGTATTTGGTGGCTCCTGGAATCTGTAATCATTACCGAGGTTAAAATGCAAGCGGTTTAACGAGAGAATGGCGGACGATTCTCCCAGTATCTTGGCAAACATTCCCCTCTCAACGATGACCAGTAAAAAGAACAGATGAGCTGTTCATTCTGTTTGTGGGACATTGCTGTGCGCAGAATGCCTGCTGCATTTGCCGACATAATAAGAGCCACTGCACTCCCAAAAGTGTATGAAGAGCCTTGAGATGTTTGGAAGGGGGCGACTGAAATATTTCATCCTGAATGTTTGGTCAAATAAACAGGAAAATTCACAGCCTGGCCCCGATTTTAACTCCAGGTGGATTCCCCGCTCAGGCCTGAGTTAAAATTACTGTCAGGTCTCAATGATGTCATCGGGCCGCAACACGCACATCTAAAGAAGGACCCTGTTGGCTCCGGGCGGGCGTCCTTGCCGCCTGCTCAGGGAGAGCAGGTTAAAATTGCAGATGTTGCGATCATGGCGGCTTTCGGACAGGTAAGAGCCGGGGGGCGATTTTAACCGCCCGCCCGCCAGGTTCCTGCTGAGCGAGTAAGGGTTATCATCTGGCTCACTCAGTCCTGAAACGGGTTAAACAGGATTAAGTTTCACTTGAATTTCCTTCAGTGAATCGATAAGACTTCCTCGACCCTTATTAAACCGCACACCAGCAAACCAGGGAAGGAAAAATGTGGTGCATTATGATCCATTCAAACACAAACATTAGCTGCACGCTTGGCATGACACCAGAATGAAAATGCACAATTTAGCTATTACCCCCGTCTCAAAAATCTGTTGCAGATTATTACATGTTATGCTATTATTAAAACAATATCAAAATTATTTAAATGACATCATATGTTCCACATAAACATTTTTTTAATCTGTCAGCTAATCTGTTTCCTTCTCAATTTTTGTCCTTCCCCTATCTTAGGTTCCTCCACATATATTTTAGAAATATTGGCCCGCAATTTGCGGTCAACGGCGAAGCGAAGGCTGTCGCTGCCTTCCCCGAAGTACGCTTCGCACAAGGATCTCGCGATCCCAGTGTCGAGAACGTCGGGTTTTCCGACATTCAAATTCAAATCAACGAACTACAATAATGGGGGATCCCCTTGTGTGAGCTGCTGTGATGTCAACAGGCTGTCTAAGCGGCCAGTCAAAAGGCAGAATTCTCACAGACAGCGAACCAGGAAGTGAGTAAGCTCTTAAAATTCTTAGGGGGAAAAATTCGGTTGGTTAGCGCCTCCTGTTAGTGCCTCCGGGGGAGCGCTAACGGGGCGCTAGGAACTTAACGCCCGAGCGCGGCGATTTTAGCGCCGCTCGCGAAATTGACCAGTCGTTTTGCGGCGGCACTAAACACTACCGCCACGATCTCCTGCGCCCGCAGATCGTGACGTCAGTCAAGCGTGCAACGCCCCGGTAGCGCCCCAGACCGGATATTGAGTCGCACCCCCTGCCTTAGTGCCTGCCGCTAGGAACGACAGGTAGAGGGGAACGTTTTCAAGTCGGGAAGGGGCTGGGGGAGCGCTATTTAAAGGCGGGTGCTTCCTGCCTTTTTTTGTCGGCAAAATTTTTGGTTTTAACGCTGTCCTAGGGAGTTTTGGCCCTCAGCACCACTTTCGAGGTTGCTAAGCGCCGAGCTCTTTCCCTGGGCCTATCCATTAGTGTTTCCACACAATTGCTTTCGAGGTCTCTCCAGGCCGAGATTCAAGGCTGCAATGAGCAGGGAGTGGCTGGTCAGTAAGATAGCCCCTCCCCTTTAAGAACTGGACGGCGCCAGTCTGTCTGGCTTCCATGGTAACGGACATCGCCTGAGCTTCGGTAGCGTTCTGAGGTAGCGTCTCGCTCCCTGACGTTAGCGCCTTCAGAGAGGTGTGTAGCGCCTGATTTAACGCTCAAATCACCTCCAGGGGCGATAGAGGCAAATTTTGCAGTCGGAGGCGATAATTAGCGCCAGGCGCTAAACTTTGCGCCCGGCTGATAATAGCGTCCCAAAATGAGCAATACCCAATTTTTCCCCCTAACTTTTTAAAATAGTTAGAGTGGGAAAAAGAAAGATTGGGGCTCTCACGTGTGGAAAAGGCAAACCTGAAATAATGTTGGACAAACTTTAAAAAAATGTCAAAAACATTTTTTTGAAAAGTTTCTTAAAAGTTGTAATTTTTTTTTAAATGGACAAATTTCACACTGCACTGAATTAAAATTGGTTTTCCAGGCCCTTAACATTTCTTTAGTCATAATAATGCTGTCAAAACTCCAGTTACACCGAATCCCTTTGGTGTCTAACTTTTAGTGGGGAATTTAACAGCGTAATTACAGCGGAAGAGCCGAGGATTTCGTCGGTTTCCCTGATTTGAGTGATTTCACTGATTGCCGGCTCTGTGGGATGGAATGGAGGGGAGTGGGGGGCGGGGGGGCACAGCGCAGCCTGTTTCGGGGCTGTCAGTGACTGACCGCAACTGCTGCCAGTTCGCCGTCATCCCCGACCGCAAATTCCGGGCCATTTTCTCCGCTCTCCCCTGACCCCGACTCTTGCTGGGCTACGTTTCCGTGGGCACTCGCAGCCCTCGCCACCTCGCCTAAGCGGCCGCTCTTCATGCATAAGCCTAGACGCAGGGTGAACTATTTCATATGATGGGGGACATCACGGCTGAGCACACACACACACGCACACGCACACGCACACGCATACACGCACACACACACACACACACACTCACACACACACACACACACTCACACACACTTTCCTGCAGATGTCAATGGAGAGCAAGAGCAAGAATCTGGGCTGATTCCTCCCCCACCCGCTCGCCCCCTCCCCCCACCCCATTAACCCAGGAGCAGAGTCCAATTAAGCGCCGTGGGACATTTTGCTATGTTAAAGGTGCTATATAAATGCAAGTTGTTGCTGTTGCTCTAGTGTTCCCAACACAATTCAGATAAGAGAATGCAGCACGCAGCAAGGAATTAACCTGGAACATTTCTGACCATGAGAGAGGAGGCTTTCATGGCATCAGATTGGACTGGATTGGCACCCAGTTCCCCCTATGTTTTGTTTTAGACAGACAGGGTTTTTTGGGGGAGGTGAGCAGTGGGAGTTGTGTTTTAAGTATTATGGAGATGTCTAAGATAGAACATAAGAAATAGGAGCAGGAGTAGGCCATACGGCCCCTCGAGCCTGCTCCGCCATTCAATAAGATCATGGCTGATCTTCGACCTCAACTACACTTCCTCGCCCTATCCCCTTATCCCTTGATTCCTTCAGTGCCAAAAATCTATCGATCGCTGTCTTGAATATACTCAACAACTGAGCATCCACAGCCCTCTGGGGTAGAGAATTCCAAAGATTCACCACCCTCTGAGTGAAGAAATTTCTCTTCATCTCAGTCCTAAATGGACGACCCCTTATCCTGAGACTATGCTCCCTAGTTCTAGACTCTCCAGCCAGGGGAAACAAACTATCAACATCTACCCTGTCAAGCCCTCTAAGAATTTAATACGTTTCAATTAGATCACCTCTCATTCTTCTAAACTCCAGAGAATATAGGCACATTCTACTTGTGTGTCAGTCAGTGGCTCAGTGGGCAGTACTCTCACCTCTGAGTCAGAAAGGTCGTGAGTTCAAGTCCCACTCCAGAGATTTGAGCACAAAAATCTAGGCTTACACTCCACTGCAGTATTGAGAGAGTGCTGCACTGTTGGAGGTGCCGTCTTTCAGATGAGATGTTAAACCGAGGCCCCGTCTGCCCTCTCAGGTGGACGTAAAAGATCCCATGGCCACTATTTTGAAGAAGAGCAGGGGAGTTATCCCCGGTGTCCTGGGGCCAATATTTATCCCTCAACCAACATCACTAAAACAGATTACCTGGTCATTATCACATTGCTGTTTGTGGGAGCTTGCTGTGCGCAAATTGGCTGCCGCGTTTCCCACATGACAACAGTAACTACACTTCAAAAATACTTCATTGGCTGTAAAGTGCTTTGGGACGTCCAGTGGTCGTGAAAGGCGCTATATAAATGCAAGTCTTTCTTTAGTCTCTCCTCATAGGAGAGCCCTTTCATCCCAGGAATTAATCTAGTGAACCTTCGTTGCACCTCCTCTAAAGATAGTTTGTCGTTTTGTCTGTGACTTCTATATTCGGCTGAGTAATGAAGTTTGTATGACATTCTCAAGCGGCTTCTGCTTTTGTAGCCATTGCCAGGAAACTATCATTTTTACAATCTGATCTCTAATTGCCACTCAATATTTTAGTTCATTTTAATATACAAATTACTTTTTTTTTAAATTTACTAAATAAAACTGAAGGAAAATTCTCACAGCCAAAGGACACCAGATTAGGACCTGCACTTTATGACTGCCTTATAACGCACTCCCACTTTTCACATGTAGAGGTTGGCCGACATGAGCAATAACATGTATGCAAGTACAATCGGCCACATAATAATTAACGAGTTCTCCAGAACTTCCTATAGGTCTCTCCCACCAGGGCGGAACCTCTTTTCCTGTTCTTAAGTATATAGTCACATCTCCTTGACAAAAGCGACAAGATAATGACTGCTGCGTGAATGTGGTTTTACCATTATTTGGCTACTCTAAGCTCATTACATCCTTAAAACAGCCGCTTCCGAAAACTCCATCCCCAGTGTCACGTTAATGACAGGTTCAATTCCCAGCCACTACACAAACTCTAGTACTTTTTAAAAAAAAAACACATTATTTATGATTGCTTACCGTATATAAGATAACCCACATTCAAGATGATCCCCCAAAATTTCACCCCGAAGTCTGGAATAATATCCCTGACATTACATAAGACAAGTGCTAACACTACAAATCTGCTCATCTTCATGCTGTTTGGTGTCCAGAAATACACCACCACCTCACCCATCTTTCTCACACCAATCTGTGTATTCCTATATCCACTGTTGCTCCTCCAGCACTGTGATACTTAAATGGCAGCATTCCCGACTTAAGTCTTGGCTCTCTCTCTGCTGATTTTAAATCAGAGAATCATGGAATCGTACAGTGCAGATGGAGGCCAGTCGGCCCATTGTGCCTGTGCCGGCTCTTTGAAAGAGCTCTCCAATTAGTCCCGCTCCCCCGCCCTTTCCCCATAGCCCTGCAAATGTTCCTTTTCAAGTATATAACCAATTCTTAATTGGATTGAATTTGCTTCCACCACCCTTTCAGACAATGCATTCCAGATCATAACAACTGGCTGAGTGAAAAAATGCCACGTCACCTGGCTTGCATCAATGGCAGGGCTGTGGGGAAAGCGTATGGGTTGTGGGACTAATTGGGTAGCTCTTTCAAAGAGCTGGCACGGACAGGATGGGCCGAATGGCCTCCTTCTGTGCTGTATCATTGAGATTGGCCCAACAATGTCAACAGTGGTGCTAACTCCACCATCTTCAAAACCGCCCAAGGATCTTGCAAGATGCTTTTGAAGACTGGCCGAACTTGCCAGGACATGCATAGGACAAATCCAAAACTCGAACCATTATTACACTTATAAGAGATGCAAATTTTTATTTCTTCTGAAAAAGGCGACAATAAGTAGAAGGATCCATTTTGCCTTGCAGTTAAATTAGTAACTTAATTAGGAGAAGGTCCCAGATTTATAATGAAGCGAGGAGGCCTCTGTAAAATACATATTTCACATTCAAATACTGTACGGGCTCTCGGTTAAGCAGCGCCTCGATTTCAAAATTCTCATCCTTGCTTTCAAATCCCTCCATGGCCTCGCCCCTCCCTATCTCTGTAATCTCCTCCAGCCCCACAACCCCCCGAGATATCTGCGCTCCTCTAATTCTGCCCTCTTGAACATCCCTGATTATAATCGCTCAACCATTGGTGGCCGTGCCTTCTGTTGCCTGGGCCCTAAGCTCTGGAATTTCCTGCCTAAACCTCTCCGCCTCGCTACCTCTCTACCCTCCTTTAAGACGCTCCTTAAAACCTACCTCTTTGACCAAGCTTTTGGTCACCTGCCCTAATTTATCCTTATGTGGCTTGTGTCAAATTTTTTGTCTTATAATATTCCTGTACAGTGCCTTGGGACATTTTACTACGTTAAAGGCGCTATATAAATACAAGTTGTTATTGTTGTGCACAGATAACCCAGTACTCTAAAGAGTTAAAAAAAAATCCACTACCCCCATCACAGAGGGATCTTCCTCTCCCTCCTGAACTGCAAATGCCAGCGAGAATCACTTGCCTAGATATACAGGTTTCACCACCTTGTGCAATACAGCCCCTCCAACACATGCTGATTCAGGGGAGGTTTTTTTTAAAAAAAAAGTCATGAAAAATTCTGCCTTCATTTGTTGCCAGTTGCATTGTACAAATCAGAGCGCTCTCCACGTTGCTGAATGTGAACTAAATGAAGAATCCCCTCTTCTCCCCTCTCTGCCACGTTCTTACCTCGAACAGCCGAGGTATCTCCCTTTTTGAAAGGTAATCTTTGGCATCGCTGGAGTTCATCTCGGACCATGTAGCCAGGTGGATCAGTCCTGAAACTGACCAGCGGAACTGACCCGAGTCAGTGTTGTTGTTGCTGCTGCTGCTGCTGGTGGTGCCCGCGTCCCCGTCTTGCATTCAGCCTGCCCTACACACACACACAATGCAGCATTAAAGTCTCAAATGTTATGGACACGAAACCTTTGTATAAAATCGACTCGAACCTTTCTCTCACAATATAGATATTAAAAAAACACCCGGATCAGGAAGAAACGGCTGTCAAACAAACATCTTCGCAATCCTGATTATCTCTTGCGCTTTCAGCAGTTCCACAATTCCCCTGCAAGTTTTCTCCCGGCAGCTTTCTGTATCTCTCCCAGCCTTGCGCAACTGATAAGGCTGCTAGTTTACCTGGGTGTTTTTCTCTCTCTCAGTTCTTCCCTCTGCATCTACCACTAGGAGCTGAAGGCACGTACAGACGCCCTCATGTTGGATTTATTATTGTCTTGACGGCCGGTGGGCTGAGTGAGTGAGACTCCTTGTGCTCTGTGTGTGTGTGTCTCTCTCTATCTCTATCCAGGGTCCAAATGCCCGCCTTGTTTCTGTCCAACATGAAATCAACATTGACAGCGGCATTCACTGGCCTGGGTGAAATTTGCAAATTTCCACGTCGTGGTTTTCTACTATAATAAGAGGGATATTTTTGAATATGTCCCTTCTCCTGCGGTTCAGTTGGTAGCACCCTCACCTCTGAGTCTAGAAGGTTGTGGGTTTATAGTCCCACTCCAGAGACTCCAGCACAAAAATCTAGGCTGACACTCCAGTGCGGTGCAGAGGGAGTGCTGCACTGTCTGAGGTGCCGTAAAATCCGAGGCCCCGTCTGCTCTCTCAAGCGGATGTTAAAGATCCCATGGCCACTATTTTGAAGAAGAGCAGGGGAGTTTTCTTTGGTATCCTGGGGCCAATATTTATCCCTCAACCAGCATCACAAAAACAGATTATCGGGCCATTATCACATTGCTGTTTGTGGGAGCTTGCTGTGTGCAAATTGGCTGCTGCGTTTCCCACATTACAACAGTGACTACACTACAAAAAAAGTACTTCATCGGCTGTAAAGCGCATTGGGACGTCCGGTGGTCGTGAAAGGTGCTGCATAAATGCAAGTCTTTCTTTCCTGCACCTACAGACTCGAGTTTGTGTTTTGCTCCACAGGGACTGACCAACACACAAGGAGCATGCGCCATGTGAGTCCAAACAATGAGTTTTGGCAGGGTATTCCGGCAGTAGGAGCATCATAGCCAGATCCTGCCCTCACTCAACACGTTCCAGGAGCAGTCATGAGATAGCAAGCAATAGTGAAATCCTAGTCTTTTTTTCCCTTCCCTATGCTAGATAAAGAAGAAAGACTTGCATTTCTCCAGCGCCTTTCACAACCTCAGGACGTCCCAAAGCGTTTTACAGCCAATGAAGTACTTTTTGAAGCGGAGTCACTGTTGTAATGTAGGAAACACGGCAGCCAAATAGCGCACAGCAAGCTCCCACAAACAACAATGTGATAATGACCAGGTAATCTGTTTTTAGTGGTGCGGATGAGGGATAAATATTGGCCAGGACATCAGGAGAACTCCCCTACTCTTCCTCGGAATATATTACAGATTTCCAGCATCTGCAGTATTTTGCCCTTATATAATCCACCATGTGATGACACCATTTTCATCGCCAATCACATCGCCAAGAAAAATATAACTTTCTAAAAGTATTGTGAAGAGCTAACATTGCCCCACAAGAACCATGCCTGGAAAACACTCCCACACTACCACCTGTCCCTGGGAGGCAATATGGAGCTTTTAAGTGTCAGCTGTGGCTCAGTGAGCAGCACTCTCGCTTTCTGAGTCAGAAGGTTGTGGATTTCAAGTCCCGCTCCAGAGAATTGAGCACAAAAATCTAGGCTGACACTCCAGTGCGTTGCTGAGGGAGTGCTGCACTGTCAGAGATGCCGTCTTTTGGATGAGACATTAAACCGAGGTCCCGTCTGCTCTCTCAGGTGGACATAAAAGATCCCATGGCCACTATTTGGAGAAGAGCAGGGGAGTTCTCCCTGGTGTCCTGGACAATATTTATCCCTCAATCAACATCACTAAAAACAGATGATCTAGTCACTATCACATTGCTGTTTGTGGGAGCTTGCTGTGTGCAAATTGGCTGCCGTGTTTCCTATGTTACAACAGTGACTACACTTCAAAAAAGTTCTTACTTGGCTGTAAAGCGCTTTGGGACATCCGGTGGTTTTGAAAGGCGCTATAGAAATGCAAGTCTTTTGTTTTTTTTTGTAACTGTTTTCAATAAAGGAGTTCAGTGCAACACAAGCAATACAGTAACCCTGCATGATCCAAAGGTGTTTTCTGATTAAATTCATTACCAGAGTGTTGATGAACATTGGCAATCTAAGCCAATGATTTTTTATGAGTAAAATGCCACTTTAAGGAAGAACGTAAACAAAGTGTATTGTGTGGATTGGCGTTATGTTGAGGGGGAGCTAAATGCTGAGTGGATTGCCCCAGGGATCGGTGTGGAGACCCCTACTATTTCTAATTTATGTTACGGGCTAGGATTCAAACGTTCCAGTAAATGGTCCAATTTGCGAATGATACCAAACTGGGAAGGGCAGCTGAATTTGAAGAGACAGCTGGGACATGAACGAGACAAAATATGCGAGTGGATGGAACAATAGGAGGTGAAATTGAATATGGAATAGTGTAAAGTACTGAACGTAGGGAGAAAGGAACGAGTGCCGCCACATGTACTCCGTGAATGGTGTATAAACAGCTACCGGTGAAATCGAGAGCGATCGAGCGATTTAATAGACTCGCTGCTCAAGATGCTCAACCACTGTGGCGGCAGCAATCAACAAAGCAAATAGAATGCTGGTCTATACAGCCAGAACGCTAGAGCACAGGTCAGCGGGAGTCATGCTTAGACTGCACAGCGCCCTCATAAAATCACACCTTGAGCACTGTGTCTAGTTCTGGTCACCAATACACAAAGGAGACAGCCGAACGCTGGAGACAATGGAGTGACTTTAACCCTACTCGCTCAGCAGAAACCTGGCGGGCAGGCAGTTAAAATCGCCCTGGCTCTTACCTGCCCCGAAAACCGCCGTGATCGCAACATCTGCAGTTTTAACTCGCTCTCCTGAGCAGGCAGCAAGGACACGCACCCGGAGCCAACAGGGTCCTTCTTTACATGTGCATGTTGTGGCCCAATGACATCATTGTGACCCGACCGTAATTTTAACTCAGGCCTGAGCGGGGAATCCACGTGCACAAAAAGCCTGCGAGACCGATCAGAGCACTGAGTTATGAAGAAAGACTGGAGAAACTTGGGCTATTCAGCCTTAAAGGGAGGTGACTGACGGGTAACTTTACAGTTTCCCTTCTCGTGTTTGATCAGGTATCTGAGCCTCCACCTGTCACATTAACACCTCCTCTTGCCTTGATCATCTCTTAATGTCTCTCAATGTCTCTTCCTTTTGTTCTTTCATCCCCTCCCCCTTTTCCCAGCTTTATCCTTGCTTTAAATCTATTTCATTTCCTGCCTTTTTCCAGTTCTGACGAAAGGTCTTCGACCTGAAACGTTAACTCTGTTTCTCTCTCCACGGATGCTGCCTGGCCTGCTGAGTTTTTCCAGCGTTTTCACCTTCACATGGTCCATCTCCGACTCTTCCCTTCCCTTCCTCGCGGATTTCCAGCATCCGCAGTATTTTGCTATCGTATAAGATAGCTGTTGTTGTTTTCGTATCTTCGCTCTTCCTTTGGAGAATAACGTGGAAGGATTCTCAGGCTGATTGACAGTCTACTAGGCCACGATGTGAACACTCCTTCCATGGCTGTAACCATCTTTATACCAGCCGATAGGGCGGTTCGTCCTGTGTGGCAGGAGGGTTTATGGGCTCCCACAACCCACTGGGCTCAAGTATTCTGATGGATGTCAACCCAGAATTCAGAGCTCCAGTCTCCACTTGCCGGGACTGTCTGGAGTGGGGTACGAACCCTACACCTTCGAACTCAGAGGCGGCAATGCTACCACTAAGCCAAAGGCTCGCTCCTCTAATAAACAGAAAGAAAGACTTGCATTTATATAGCGCCTTTCACAACAACCAGATGTCCTAAAGTGCTTTACAGACAATGGAGTATTTGTTGGAGTGTAGTCGCTGTTGTAATGTAGGAAACGCGGCAGCCAATTTGCGCACAGCAAGCTCCCACGAGCAGCAATGTGATAATGACCCAGATAACCTGTTTTAAGTGATGGATAAATATGCACCAGGATTAACTCCCCTACCCTTCTTCAAAACCGGTTTAACGTCTGATCTGAAAGACGGCACCTCTGGCAGTGCAGCGCTCGAGTATCAGCCTTGATTTTTGTGCTCGAAGTCTCTGGAGTGGGGGCTTGAACCCACAACCTTCTGATTACTAGAGGCGAGAGTGCTACCCACTGAGCCACTGGCTGACAGTTGGACTGGTTACCAGATCACAAGACAGATACCAATGAGGAAGGCCAGTTGGCCCATCACCACTCATCCATCCAGTAAGAAACTCCAGTCCAGCCCCCCATCAGAGCATCCAACTGCTTCATAAGCGATCCAGCGTTTTGCCTCCACCATTCTACCTAGTATTCACTTCCACGTGTTGATCACTCTTAGTGTGAAGGACTTCCTGATATCAGTCCTAAATTTGCCTTTGACTGTCTTCAACCTGTGTGCCCTTGTCCTACTCTCACAGTTTAATATGAAGTAGTGTTCTGAATTTACCTTTTCTCTACCATTTACTATATTATAGTAAGGTTCAATATAGGGTTCAATATAGGGTTCAATATAATCTCTCTCTCCCCCACGGCAGCTGTCTCTCATTCTGCCAGCATTTCACACTTCACACTTCTGAGCCACCTTTTGTTTCTTAACCTGTCCTCTTACCATCTCGTCTTGCCTTGAGCATCTCTTAATGTCTCTACTTACCATAGACCACCCCTTTTGTTCTTTTATTCCTCCCCCCCAGCCTCCCACTTGCTTTTTTATCTGTTTCATTTCCTGCTTTTTTCTCAGTTCTGACGAAGGGTCTTCGACCTGAAACGTTAACTCTGTTTCTCTCTCCACGGATGTTGCCTGGCCTGCTGAGTTTTTCCAGCGTTTTCTGTTGTTGTTTCAATATAGGGAAGGTTCTGTTTCTGTTCTCCGTTAAGTTCACTAATCTCAGTGGCGGCAGCAGCAGGCGCACTGCGTTTGGCCTCAGTGCCTTTTGATCTGGTGAAGAGAGCCGGCCAGAATTCCTGCTCCTCCCGGCCCCACAAAGATTCTCCCCCGCCCTCTCATTTTTTGAGCCATTTCCTGAGTGGCCACCAGCAGTCTCTTTAAGGGCCACTGGTTAGGTTGCTCGAACGCCTGGTGCAAATGTGGCACAAGTTTCACCCGTTCGCATCTGAAAATTGCAAATGGGGTCCGACAACCGGCGTAGGTCCCCTCATTTTGCACACTTGAGCAGCCTGCTGCCAGAAATAGGTGGTTGCGCTGCTCGCCCATTTTGCAGGCCTGCGTGAAAATTGCATCAGGCGGGCTTTGGGCGTCAATGGGGCGACCGGGGTCTTTCCCTCCTCACCCCGATTTTCACCTGCCAGCCCTTCCTGAGGTGAGAACCAGGCCGTCGAAAATCGCCGCCCCCCCCCCCACCACCCCGCCAACACATGTCCAATCAGAAACATTGGTGGAAGCAGAAATGACAAAAAGGATGTATATAAATATTTGAAAAGGAAAAGAAATATTAAAAGGGTTCAGGGGACGGGTAGGGAAATGGGACGGAGCAAATAGCTCTTTCGGAACGCTGCCACAGGCAATCTGTGTTGTAAAATTCTGTGGTCCTATGAATAAATCTCCCCAGCACAGTACCACAGTGAGCCAGTGCGATGAGTATTTGTGTTTGTACAAAGGATGCAATGGGCAGCAGCATCACGTGATGTGATTTGGTCAAGCAACATACTTCAAAGTGTAACATTGTTGGAACCTTTTAGTAGATCCCAAGCTGGGCAGAAAAACAATACAGGAGCGATGCTGTTGTGTGTGTGTGTGTGTGTGACAGGGGAAGAAAGAAAGGGAGGGAGGGAGGGAGGGAGGGAGGAAGGAAGAAAGGACTTGCATTTCTATAGCGCTTTTCACGACCACCGGACGTCCCAAAGCGCTTTACAGCCAATGAAGTACTTTTTGAAGTGTAGTCACTGTTGTAATGTAGGAATATCGCTTCACAAAAATGGCATGGTGTCACCATTGAAAAGCATTGAATGGTGTGAAGTTGCTGTATTTGCGTGGCAGATATGAACTAAACTCGCCACAGAAAGTTAAGTGTTGTCATTACAAGGGTAAGTACCCTTTTAACGATGTGATAACTGTTAATTACTGCCAGTCAACCTCTCTGGCACTGAAAATTAACTATTACAAGTGTGGAGTCTCATTCCTTCAGGTTTTAATTGTTGTTGGAGATTTAAAAAATGTCAAATTTAAAATATTTAAACATAGTTTTTCCTTTTCCTTTCGGACTCTCTTTCTTTCTCTCTTAATCCACTCTTTCTTTCCCTCCCTTTATTTCTCTTTCTGTACCTGATTTGACATTGAATTAGCCCACTCTAATTTACACTTCCTTCTCAGTCCTTGCACTGTTAATTTCTCAATCCTTCAGTCTAATTGGTTACGGAGAGACCCTGTTGGTTGCCCTGTTCACTCAGGTCCCAGATGCCCTGTTTCCCTCGCTGCGCCATTATCAGATCACACTTTCAGCAACTTGCCACGTAAACATTTTTAAAACCTAAATGTGCACGAGTAAGTCTAACTAACGGCAGACGCTGTTAGATGTCCTGCTACGGCAGTAGCTGGGCCATTAATTCACTTGCAGAAGATCTGATTGGGAATTGAGGTTTTTCTAGCTCTTTCTCTAACCTCCCCCCACCCCCACCCCCACCCCACCCCCACCCCCACCCCCACCCCACCCCGCCATGGGAAAAAAAATTGTCAAATAGTTTTTCCTGAAGTCATGTCTCTTTAAGGGCAATAAACTCAATGACATCATCACATCCGAGGCGAATCAATGTCTTCGAGTTCACAGGAACACAGTCACTGGTGTGGTTAACCCCAAGTCCCAGAAATACAAACAATTACCTACATTTTCCACCTTGTCACTTTTGAATGTTCTGTTTGCTGCTCCAGTACTCGGGCCGTGACATGCACCTTTATCACTGGAGAGCTCTCAGCACCCACTTCTGAATGCAGAGGAACCACGAGTTTGTGTGGGGTGTCCACTACCATTTGAGAGTGTGGTCTCAAGAACTCTCATAGGTGACATTTAAGCCTCCCCTAAGCCACCACCCAATTATTCTCTGCCATTTCAACCCTCCTCGCCTGAAGACAGTTACTCAACCTGGGCTACACTTCTTCGGACACTGGCAGCCCTCCACTGCCCCAGCCAAGTACACATCTTTCCAAATGTGAGCCTAGCATTTCCTGCATTACAACAGGGACGGCACTTTAAAAATACTTCATTGGCTGTGAAGCGCTTTGGGACGTCCTGAAGTCAAGAAAGGCGTGATATAAATTCAAGTGTTTCTTTCTTTCCTTCTCTTTCTTTCTCTCTTTCTCTCTTTTTCTCTCTCTTTTTCTTTTCTTTCTTTCCTTCTCTCTCTTTCTTTCTTTCTCTCTTTCCTTCTCTCTCTATTTCTCTCTTTTTCTCTCTTCCTTACTTTCTCTCTTTCTCTCTCTCTTTTTCTTTCTTTTCTTTCTTTCCTTCTCTCTCTCTCTCTCTTTCTTTCTTTCTCTCTCTCTTTCCTTCTCTCTCTTACTTTCTCTCTTTCTCTCTCTCTCTCTTTTTCTTTCTTTCTAATGAAGGAGCAGTGCATCTCGGACAGCAACGTTTGGATATTGGCATTTAATCGCGCATCTGCCCTCGCCTGAAGTTGTTGTACCATTTACGCTTAAATAACAGCGAGCACCATGAACCTCACCATTATTTTGACAGCAAATTCTGGCCCAATGACTTTCAGCTCAATTGCTGTTTTTGCATGATAGCAAAATACTGCGGATGCTGGAAATCCGAAATAACAACAGAAAACGCTGGAAAAACTCAGCAGGCCAGGCAACATCCGTGGAGAGAGAAAGAGAGTTAACGTTTCAGGTCGAAACCCTTCGTCGGAACTGAGAGAGCAAGAAATAAACAGATAAAAATGCAAGGGGGAGGCTGGGGGGAGGAATAAAAGAACAAAAGGGATGGTCTTTAGTGAGTAGAGACATTGAGAGATGCTCAAGGCAAGACGAGATGGTAATGAGACAGGTTGAGAAACAAAAGGTAAGGTGTGAAATGCTGGCAGAATCAGAGACAGCTGCCGTGGGGGGCTCTCTCTCCCCCCACGGCAGCTGTCTCTGATTCTGCCAGCATTTCACACCTTACCTTTTGTTTCTCAACCTGTCTCATTACCATCTCGTCTTGCCTTGAGCATCTCTCAATGTCTCTACTCACTAAAGACCATCCCTTTTGTTCTTTTATTCCTCCCCCCAGCCTCCCCCTTGCATTTTTATCTGTTTATTTCTTGCTCTCTCAGTTCCGACGAAGGGTTTCGACCTGAAACGTTAACTCTCTTTCTCTCTCCACGGATGTTGCCTGGCCTGCTGAGTTTTTCCAGCGTTTTCTGTTGTTATTTGCTGTTTTTGCATCTTTTGTTCAGAAATAAAATGTTTGACAAATACGTTTTCATGGAGATGGTGTCCCTTTAATTTGAATGTCTTTCAAAAAAAATCATAAGCTCCTGACGGGAGTGACTGTTAATCAGAGTGACAGTGTGCACTGATATCCTGATGGGAGTGACTGTTAATCAGAGTGACAGTGTGCACTGATATCCTGATGGGAGTGACTGTTAATCAGAGTGACAGTGTGCACTGATATCCTGATGGGAGTGACTGTTAATCAGAGTGACAGTGTGCACTGATATCCTCACGGGAGTGACTGTTAATCAGAGTGACAGTGTGTAGAATGTTTCAACAGAATCTGATGTCAGGACAATAGAAGATTGCAACACAACATTCTCATCAGGATTTTTGCAACTCTGACAGCCAATTTACATAAGAATGCATTGATATGAAGATTTCAATCTGATACTGAGTGTGACCGTGTCTATACTTCCTCATGCAGGAAATATGTCATCACGAGCTGAAGCCATGAGCGGCCCCAATTATCGGTGCAGTTAAAGCCGGGACTATCTGCACACTCTCAGAGAGCTGTCAGCAAAAAGCAATCCATTTTTAAACTGGGATTTCAAAACTTTTCAGAGTGGATAGTTAGGCCTTGATTGACAGTGACAACTTCAGGTGGGGAGTGCCGGAACCCTTGATTAACCCAAGAAAAGACAGGGTAACCCCTGAATGCTGATAGCCAACTACCCCGCCCCCAGCCCAAGTTCACTGCCAACTGATTCCTGGCTAGGCCACAATACTGAGGAACCCAACAGACCCTTTATATCAGAGCAAAATACTGCGGATGTTGGAAATCTGAAATAACAACAGAAAATGCTGGAAACACTCAGCAGGCCAGGCAGCATCCGTGGAGAGAGAAACAGAGTTAACGTTTCAGGTCTGGGACCCTTCATCAGAACTGGAAAAAGCTGGAGATGCAACAGATTTTAAGCAGGTGCAGAGACAGGGAGAGGGGGGAGGGGAGGAAGGAATTGAAGGAATATTCTGTGCTAAGGTAAGAGGCAGGAAAGATAAAATGTTGCAAATGGGGATGGCAAAATCATACAGCATGAAAAATGGGAGCAGGGGTTATAGTCTGAAATTGTTGAACTCAATGTTGCATCCAGAAGGCTGTAAAGTGCCTAATCGAAAGATGAGGTGCTGTTCAATGTTCCTTCAATTCCTTCCTCCCCTCCCCCCCATCCCCCCCCCCACTGTCTCTGCACCTGCTTAAAATCTGTTGCATCTCCAGCTTTTTCCAGTTCTGATGAAGGGTCCCAGACCTGAAACGTTAACTCTGTTTCTCTCTCCACGGATGCTGCCTGGCCTGCTGAGTGTTTCCAGCGTTTTCTGTTGTTATTTCAGACTCTTCATATCAATGCATTCTTATGTAAATAATGCGTAAGTAAAATGGCCAATGACTCCATCGATATCTAAACCAGTGTAAGCTCCCCCCGCCTGCTCAGTGTCGGTGGTGGGGATGCTGCGATTGGCATTACCCCCCTGGGGCCGGGAGGGGAACCAAAAAAAAATAAATCAGGCAGGATGTTGGTCCCTGATTGTTATCCAGTGACTCCTCTGAGAATGTACACCTGTGGAAAGTGAGCACGGGCAGGATGCAGCTCAGCCGTGATGCCTCACAACGGTTGAATTGTCTGGCTTGCGCATGAAGCATTGGCACTTGAGAGCACTGTTGCCGACTGTGTAGCCGGGTCCAGTGAGAATCAGCCCCATCAGGAGCAAAAGGGGGGAAAGAAATGGGGGAAGAGGGCGAGGAAAAGAAAATTGGAAGATTCTGAAAAAAAGTAAGTAATAAAATGGTAACATGGTTATGGTGAGAAAGTGTAGCAGGGCCCAGCAATGGCTTCATGACGAAGTGGATTGACGTGATCAAATAGGAGATTTACATATTGAATTCTAAGACGACACACAGATTTACCAACTTATAGCGGACTCTCTGGGAATCTGCTATTAAAACTTCCCAAAGTAGCAATTGATTTCCCTTGATCTAAAATGCAGGTAGTTTTACACTACCTGTTAAAACTGTTCCTGTCTAGGGGACGGGACCTCTTTGGGCCATGGGGATCTTCAACCTCCGCCTGAGAGGAGAGACGGGGCCTCGGTTTACCGTCTCATCCGAAAGACGGCCCCTCCGACAGTGCGGCACTCCCTCAGCACTGCCCTTGGAGTGTCAGCCTGGATTTTGAGTCTCTGGAGTGGGATCTTCTGTCTCAGAGGTGAGAGTGCTGCCCACTGAGCCACAACTGACACTTTGCACCAAGGCACATTTGCAATAGAGATTGTCAAGTTGGTCTGAAGAAAAATTGATGGCCCAATTTACTATTGGGTGTGTGCCACAATATCTGGAGAAAATAAGAGGGTGGGAGAGGTCGGAAGGGAGCCACTCTGCCCTGCCTGTCGGAAGGTTAACAAGCAGAGAGATGCTGGTTAGATTCTCCATAAGACAGGTCCACTCCTTTGTGTGAGTCACCAAGGAAATGCGAAGGTCCCCCCAGTGTCTCAGTGAGCTCACCCAGTGAGTAGCTCAGCCATAGGACCAAGAACAACCCCTGGTCTGTGCTGAATTCGCTGATCTCAATGAGCAGTTCAGAGACGATTCACTAGGTTAATTCCAGAGATGAGGGGGTTGACTTATGAAGAAAGGTTGAGCAGGTTGGGCCTATACTCATTGGAATTTAGAAGAATGAGAGGTGATCTTATTGAAACACATAAGATACTGAGGGGGCTCGACGAGGTAGATGCAGAGAGGATGTTTCCCCTCGTGGGGGAAATCTAGAACTCGGGGGCACAGTTTCAGAATAAAGGGTCGCCCTTTTAGAACTGAGATGAGGAGGAATTTCTTCTCTCAGAGGGTCGTAAATCTGTGGAATTCTCTGCTCCAGAGAGTTGTGGAGGCTGGGTCATTAAATACATTTAAGGGGAAAAATTCAGTTGGTTGCGCCTCCCGTTAGCACCTTAAGAGGGCGCTAATGGGGCGCAAAGCATCTAGCGCCCAGGCGCGGTGAAGTTTGCGCCGCTCACGAAATTAACTAGACATTTTGCGGCGGCGCTAAACACTACCGCCACGATCTCCTGCGCCGGCAGATCATGACGTCACTCGAGTGCGCAACGCCCCGGTATCGCCCCGGAGCGGATATTGAGTGGCGCCCCCTGCCTTACCGCCTGACGCTAGCAATGACAGGTTGAGGGGAGCGTTCTGCAGTCATGAAGGGAAAGGGGGAGCGCTATTTAAAGGTGACCGCTTCCTGCCTTTTATTGTAGGTGCCATTTTTGAACTACGCATTCTGAGAGAGAGAGGGACTTCTGGAGAGATTCAATGTTGTGTGAAGGAGTTTTGGGTACTGAGCAGCACTTTGCAGGTTCATTTTGATTTGCCATTCCTTGTATCGATTTAGCAGAGACTGTGGGGGCTGTACTCTGAGCTCTTTGCCTGGTACTCTCCATTGTTCTTTCCAGCACATTTGATGTGCAGGTCTCTCCAGGCCGAGATTCAAGGCTGCAATGAGCAGGATGTGGATGGAAAGCAAGATTAACCATCCCCTTTAAGAACTGGCCCGTGCCATTGTGTGTGTGTTCCATTGCTGACTGACATTACATGAGCTTCGCCAGCGCTCTGAGGTAGCACCTCGCTCCTCGGCATTTGCGCCTTAAGACAGGTGTGAAGCGCCTGATTTAGTGCTGCAATCACCTCCAGGGGCGATAAAAGTGAAGTTTCCAGTCGGTGGCGATAATTAGCGCCAGGCGCTAATTTTTGCGCCCGGACGATATTTGCGCCCCAAACGGGGCGCGACTGAATTTTTCCCCCTTAAGGTGGAGTTAGACAGATTTTTGCAAGACAAGGGAGTGAAGGGTTATGGGGAGCGGGCGGGGAAGTGGCTTTGAGCCCAAGATCAGCCATGATCTTATTGAATGGCGGAGCAGGCTCGAGGGGCCAAGTGGCCTATTCCTGCTCCTATTTCTTATGTTCTTATAGGATGGCCCTCAACTGGCCTCAGCACCTCAGCACCTTAGACTAGGAAGTGGAAAATCAGCCAGACTTTACACTGCCGCTGTCCAGTGTAAACGCTCCTGTATATATTATATAATAACACACCGTGCGTTACTGGGTATAACACTCCTGTATGCGCTCATATGGACTGCTGGGGGCTGGCAGGGTCGCCTCGATGATACCCCCGTCTCCCAACCCCCTCCTGTGGCCAAATAGGCTGCTGGCACCACCCGCCCCCCCCCCCAACCCCCCACCCCCCCACTGGCAGGGTTTACAAATGAAGAGTAAGCATCTGGGTGAGGCAACGGAGGGCGCCCAGTGTCCCTGGAACCAAGGAGTCAACGCCGTTGAGAGGCCAGGGAACTCATGAGAAGATAAACGAAAAGGCTGACTTTGGCTTTGAAAGTTCAAGGTCAAGAATGTATTGTTTGCAAGTCATAAACTGAATATAAACAGATCAAACTGATTGTAACATAGTGCGGGACAGCTAGCCAACATTACGATGTGATTGCACAAGTTGGTGAGTTAGAGGAGCTTTACAACAACAACAACAACAACAACAACGTAGTAGTAAAATGTCCCAAGATGCTTCACAAGAGTGTTATCAAACAAAATTTGACACCGAGCCACTTAAGGAGATATTATAGACAAATGACCGAAAGCTTGGTCAAAGAGGTAGGTTTTAAGGAGCGTCTTAAAGGAGGAGAGAGAGGCGGAGAGGCGGAGAGGTTTAGGGAGGGAATTCCAGACAGCTGAAGGTCCGGCCACCAATGTTGCAACGATTAAAATCGGGGATGCGCAAGAGGCCAGTTTGGAGGAGCGCAGAGATCTCGAAAAGTTGTAGGGCTGAAGGTGGTTACAGGGATGGGGGGGGGGGGGGGGGGAGGGGGGGGTGGCGGTGGGGGAATTTAGGCAATGGAGGGATTTGAAAACAAGGATGAGAATTTTAAAATTGAGGCGTTGCTGGACTGGGAGCCAATGTCGGTCGGCGAGCACAGGGGTGAACAGGACTTGGTGCGAGTTTTTTTAAAATTCGTTTATGGGATGTGGGCGTCACTGGCAAGGCCAGCATTTATTGCCCATCCCTAATTGCCCTTGAGAAGGTGGTGGTGAGCCGCCTTCTTGAACCACTGCAGTCCGTGTGGTGAAGGTGCTCCCACCGTGCTGTTAGGGAGGGAGTTCCAGGATTTTGACCCAGCGACGATGAAGGATCGGCGATATACTTCTAAGTCAGGATGGTGTGTGACTTGGAGGGGAACTTGGAGGTGGTGGTGTTCCCATGCGCCTGCTGCCCTTGTCCTTCTAGGTAGAAGAGTTCGCGGGTTTGGGAGGTGCTGCCGAAGAAGCCTTGGCGAGTTGCTGCAATGCATCCTGTAGATGGTACACACTGCAGCCACGGTATGCCGGTGGTGGAGGGAGTGAATGTTTAACGTGGTGGATGGGGTGCCAATCAAGTGGGCTGCTTTGTCCTGGATGGTGTCAAGCTTCTTGAGTGTTGTTAGAGCTGCACTCATCCAGGCAAATGGAGAATATTCCATCACACTCCTTACTTGTGCCTTGTAGATGGGGGAAAGGCTTTGGGGTGTCAGGAGGTGAGACACTCGCTGCAGAATACCCAGCCTCTGACCTGCTCTTGTTGCCACAGTATTTATGTGGCTAGTCCAGTTAAGTTTCTGGTCAATGGTAACCCCCAGGATGTTAATGATGGGGGATTCGGCGATGGTAATGCCGTTGAATGTCAAGGGGCAGTGGTTAGACTCTCGCTTGTTGGAGATAGTCATTGCCTGCCACTTGTGTGGCGCGAATGTTACCTGCCACTTATCAGCCCAAGCCTGAATGTCATCCAGATCTTGTTGCATGCGGGCATGGACTGCTTCATTATCTGAGGAGTTGTGAATGGCGCTGAACACCGTGCAGTCATCAGCGAACATCCCCATTTCTGACCTTATGTTGGAGGGAAGGTCATTGATGAAGCAGCTGAAGATGGTTGGGCCTAGGACACTGCCCTGAGGAACTCCTGCAGCAATGTCCTGGGGCTGTGATGATTGACCTTCAACCAGTGAGGAGACGGGCAGAGAGTTTTGGATGAGCCCAAGTTTATGGAGGGTGGAAGATGGGAGGCCAACCAGGAGAGCGTTGGAATAGTCAAGTCTAGAGGTAACAAAAAGGCATGGAATTTGTAAATGCTGGAAATGCTCAGCAAGTCAGGCAGCATCTGTGAAGAAAGAAGCAGAGTTAACATTTCAGATCGATTACCTTTTACTCTGATGAGATTTCTATTGTCTTTTTTACCTTTGTTCACCTTCATTACTTTCTGTGTTTGGATAGCTCATCGAGCTGAAACGTTAACGCTGTTTCTCTCTCCACAGATGCTGCCTGACCTGCTGAGCGTTTTCCGTTTTTATTTTCAGATTTCCAGCATCCGCAGTACTTGGCTTGCGCTTTAGCAAGTTGTCGGCCATGGGGTGTGTCGTGGGCTGTCTTTGAGAATAGGGCCAGCTGGGGACAAGCTGCCTCTCTCAGTTCTTTGTTAACTTCGCGACTGCTAGCTAACAGTCTGTATAAAAGTCGCCCAGTCTGGTGATCTCCAGCATGGGGGACCCGGAGGAGGGAATCGAGACATGAGAGATGCAAACAAAGCACCAGGGAGCTGGCAGTGCCACACTTGTGATCGTGAGCCGCACTTCCATTTGTTTGGCTACACCAGGTTCCTGCCAGCATGTCTCCTGGATGAGGGAGGGAGGAACTGGTCAGGAGACATTAAGGAGCTGCATTATCGGGATGAATGTAGTCATAGAGTCATAGAGTTTTATACAGCACAGAAAGAGGCCCTTCGGCCCATCGTGTCTGTGCCGGCCATCAAGCCCTGTCTATTCTAATCCCATTTTCCAGCACTTGGTCCGTAGCCTTGTATGCTATGGCGTTTCAAGTGCTCATCTAAATGCTTCTTGAATGTTGTGAGGGTTCCTGCCTCTACCACCCTTTCAGGCAATGAGTTCCAGATTCCAACCACCCTCTGGGTGAAAAAGTTTTTCCTCAAATCCCCTCTAAACCTCCTGCCCCTTACCTTGAAACTATGCCCCCTGGTTATTGACCCCTCTACTAAGGGAAAATGTTCCTTTCTATCTACCCTATCTGTGCCCCTCATAATTTTGTACACCTCAATCAGGTCCCCCCTCAGCCTTCTCTGCTCTAAGGAAAACAACACCAGCCTGTCCAGTCTCTCTTCATAGCTGAAGCGCTCCAGCCCAGGTAACATCCTGGTGAATCTCCTCTGCACCCTCTCCAATGCAATCACATCCCTCCTGTAGTGTGGCGACCAGAACTGCGCACAGTATTCCAGCTGTGGCCTAACTAGCGTTTTGTACAGCTCCATCATAACCTCCCCGCTCTTATATTCTCTGCCTCGACTAATGAAGGCAAGTATCCCATATGCCTTTTTAACCACCTTATGTATCTGTCCTGCTGCCTTCAGGGATCTATGTACATGCACACCAAGGTCCCTCTGATCCTCTGTCCTTCCTAGGGTCCTACCATTCATTGTGTATTCCCTTGCCTTGTTCGTCCTCCCAAAATGCATCACCTCACACTTTTCAGGGTTAAATTCCATTTGCCACTGTTCTGCCCATCTAACCAACCTGTCTATATCGTCCTGTAGCCTGAGGCTTCCCTCCTCGCTATTTACCACTCCACCAATTTTCATGTCATCTGCGAACTTACTGATCATACCTCATATCTAAATCATTAATGTACACTACAAACAGCAAAGGACCCAGCACCGATCCCTGCGGTACACCACTGGACACAGGCTTCCAGTCACAAAAACAAGCTTCGACCATCACCCTCTGCCTCCAGCCACTAAGCCAATTTTGGATCCAATGTGCCAAATTGCCCTGGATCCCATGGGCTCTTACCTTCTTGACAGTCTCCCATGTGGGACTTTGTCAAAAGCCTTACTGAAGTCCATGTCGACTACATCACCTACACTACCCTCAGCCACACACCTAGTCACCCCCTCGAAAAATTCAATCAAATTGGTTAGACATGATCTCCCCCTGACAAAGCCATGCTGACTATTCTTGATTAATCCTTGCCTCTCCAAGTGGAGACTAATTCTGTCCCTCAGAATTTTTTCCAATAATTTCCCTACCACTGATGTTAGGCTCACTGGCCTGTAATTCCCTGGTTTATCCCTACTACCCTTCTTGAATAATGGTAATGTTCTCCAGTCCTCTGGCACCTCCCCTGTGGCCAGAGAGGTTCTGAAAATTTGTGTCAAAGCCCCTGCAATCTCCTCCCTTGCCTCACACAGCAGCCTGGGATACATCTCGTCTGGGCCTGGGGATTTATCCACTTTTAAGCCCGCTAAAACCGCTAGTACCTCCTCCCTCTCAATACTAATTTGTTCAAGTATATCACAATTCCCCCTGCCTGATTTCTATGCCGACATCGTCCTTCTCCATAGTGAACACAGATGCAAAATATTCATTTAAAATGTACACAGCATTCAGGAAACAGAGTGCATCAACACTGAACACCACAGATCCACATGTGGTAGCCTGGCTTCAGGGACAGCGAGGAACAGTTAACTCATAGGAACGTAGTAACAGGAGGAGGCCATTTAGTCCCTTGAGCCTGTTCTGCCATTCAATGAGATCATGGCTGATCTGTGACCTAACTCCATATGCCCGCCTTTGGCCCATGTCCCTTATTACATTTGGTTAACAAAAAGCGATGCATCTCAGATTCAAAATGAACAATTGATCTAGCATCAACTGCAGTTTGCGGAAGAGAGTTACAAACTCCTACCACCCTTTGTGTGTAGAAGTGTTTCCTAATTTCACTCCTGAAAGGCCTGGCTCTAATTTTCAGACTATGCCCCCTAGTCCTAGACTCCCCAATCAGTGGAAATAGTTTCTCTCTATCTACCCTATCAGTTCCCCTTAATATCCTGAAAACTTCGATCAAATCACCCCTTAGCCTTCTAAATTCCAGGGAATACAACCCGAGTATATTCTTCAAAAGGGGGACATCCAGCATTGCTGGTCCGAGTGCAGGCAGCTTTATTCCTTAAAGAGGCACTGTCATTATTGAAAACACATTTTGTTTTGTTTTCCTTTGGGAAAGGCTGCAACATGACACGATTCCCGTTGGAGCGCCTTGAAAATATTATCACTGTGAAACCTCAGCAACTTTTCCATCTGTTGTCTCTCTCTCTCTGTCTCATCGCTCCGGCTCATGTTGTTCTGTTTTTATTTATGATCCTACATCCTGGCCACATGACCTCCTCTTGTGCCGAGATCCCGAGCAGAATCTGCTCCTTCATTCCCACCTCCGACCTCGCCTTCCCCTTTTATTCCTTTAACCCGCCCCTCCCGTAGACCGTCACATCGCGCTGGCTACGGTTCAGTCGGAGGCAGAAGCGCCTCTGCTGCTTTGCCCTTGTGGCCTTGCTCGTGCCAGCTTGGACAAGTGAGCGTCGGCAGGCTTTTCCAGCCTGGAGGCATCATCGGCAAGACCAATCCCGTCCTGCACTGGCACCCACATGTGTACGCTAGCAGCACGCTATGGCTGGTTTACTCACTGACGATGGAGGATTATTCTCCCCTCCCCCTGCTCTCTGTCTCCGCTGGTGCGATAAGTCAGCTCAGCACAGACAAGGGACCGAACCCTGGACCTTCCTGGTCAGTGCGTGGCTCAGTGCCACATCACGCAGTGCATTTGACCCACTGAACCATCGCAGTGGAGATAAGAAGGATTCTCCTGGTTCTGCGCCCGGGGTGGGGGGGGCCACTGGGCCACCTATCCACAGTGGGCACCAGAAAACTGGGTGTGTCGGAGCACGTGCCCGTCAAGGAACCTGCTCAGCTTTTTTTCCCGTTTAAGTTCATGGAATAAAAATCAATGGGGTTCCTTCCGAGGGGTGCTCTCCAAGCTGCCAATGTTCCAATGTTCGCTGCACTCCCGACAATCCTGGACACGAGAAAATCTCCCCTGAGGTCTTCCCACAAGATTCAATAGAGGACGTCAGACGGTCCAAACCACCATAACTTTAACGTAGAAAAACGTCACAAGAAAGTGTAATCAGACAAAGACAATGGCAATCAACGCCAAGCCGAAGAAGGAGACCGAAGGAGGGGTGGCTAAAAGCTCGGTCAAAGAGGTGGGTTTTAAGGAGCGTCCTAACGGAGGAGAGGGAGGTGGAGAGTTTTAGGGAGGGAATTCCTGAGGTTAGGGCCCAGACGGCTGAAGGCACGGCCGCCAATGGAGGGGCAAAGGAAATGGGGGGATTCACAAGAAAGAAGAAAGAAAGAAAGACTTGCATTTCTACAGCGCCTTTCACGACCACCGGAGTCCCAAAGCACTTTACAGCCAATGAAGTACTTTGAAGTGGAGTCACTGTTGTAATGTGGGAAACGCAGCAGCCAATTTGCGCACAGCAAGCTCCCACAAACAGCAATGTGATAATGACCAGATCATCTGTTTTTGTGATGTTCGTTGAGGGATAAATATTGGCCAGGACACCGGGGAGAACTCCCCTGCTCTTCTTCGAAATAGTGCCCGTGGGATCTTTTACGTCATTTTATTTGGCTTTCCCTATGTATAGAGAAAATTTGGGGCTTTTTACAGATCGCTACATCATGAGGGATCCTGTGTCCTTTACAAGACACAGGAGAGTTGAGATCATGAGAAACTATGCAACTGCTTCCAATCCTTTTCTGGGATTCATGTCAAATGAAAACAGCAGTTTGTTTACTTGTTCCAGCTTGCCCATGAATCTACTTTGTAATCAATTCTGAGTCTCTGTTATTTCATATATACACTAGCCAAACCTTTGAAATAACATTTTAGCCTGTAATTCACTCCCGTGTATCAGTTATTCTACATATATAAACCATCCAAACCCTTCAATTAGATTTGGGCCTATAACTTACTCCTAGGTATCGGTTACTCAATGTCATCCTAACCCTTTGATTAGACTGTTATAACTGGCAAGGCGGGACAGAGAGCCCACTGCTGACTGGATGGTAGTCTGAGGGACACGCCTAACAGGTTTTCTTTTCCCTGTAGAGACAGATTCCAAGAGTCAGACTGACATTTCTCTCCACAGCACAGCTTAGTTTCATAGGCTCTCTCTGGCACTTAGCCTAAATGGCCACTCCTCAGGTGTGAGTCCAGATATTAGGTTGTTGGACACAAGTGGCAAACTGCTTCCTCAAAGGTTACACACGCACACATACTCACACGCGCGCAACACACACACACACACGCAGCTCATACACACACGCGCATGCACACACATGCACGCACGCACAAGCACATGCACACATACACACACACATGTACGCACACTCACACGCACATGCACACATACTCACGTGTACGCACACTCACACTCACACGCACATGCACACTCACTCTCACATGCACACTCACACGCACACACACTCACACTCACACGCACATGCACACATACTCACGTGTACACACTCACACACACATGCACACTCACACTCACACACTCACACGCACACACACTCTCACACGTACACACTCACACGCACACACACTCTCACACGCACACACTCACACGCACACACACTCACACGCACACACACTCTCACACGCACACACACTCTTACACGCACACACTCACATGCACACACACTCACACTCACACGCACATGCACACATACTCACATGTACGCACACTCACACGCACGCACACTCTCACACTCACACGCACACACTCACACGCACACACACACACACGCACACTCACACACACATGCGCACACTCACACACACAGTTGATGTGGACCAGGTTTGGATTTCTGATGCAGTAGAAAATCCCATTACCAACCCCTGGAGCCCTTGATACATGTGGCTGTGAGAGGACCTCTAACAAGGAGGGGTATCCCCATGTGAAGGTTGGCATAAGAGTTCCAATTGTAATACTCCAACTGTAAGGGTCCTGACGAAGGGTCATCGAGCTGAAACGTTAACTCTGTTTCTCTCTCCACAGATGCTGCCTGACCTGCTGAGTGTTTCCAGCATTTCCTGTTTTTAGTTTAGATTTCCAACATCCGCAGTATTTTGCTTTAGTCCAATTGTAATAATCTGGCAGTAAAACAGCCCATTTTGATTCATCATTAGGCCCCTAAATGCCAACCTACCTTTCTCTTTCAGAGGCGGACTGTACTTCCTGTCCCTCGCTCACGTTTCCAGCATTCACAGCTTCTGTTTTATCCAAATTTCTGAACCGCGCAGTGTTGGCATCACTGTAATAATGAGTAAGTAAAGCCGTATTTGGGGGGGGTGATTTTGTAGTTCAACATGTGGTTTTATGAGTCTCATGAAGAAGAGAAGGTTGAGAGGTGACATGATAGCTGTTTTTAGGATTGTAAAGGGACTAGATAATGTCGACCATGATAAGCTGTTTCACCTTGTCTGGAGCAGTAGAACCAGAGGACACGGCCTGGGCTTGTAGGGGGGTTAAATTCAAGCTAATCTGCAGAAACAGTATTTCGGTGAACGAATGGTCCATCAATGGAACAGACTCCCGAGGGAGATGGTGGAAGCAGTTGGTGTTGATTCAGTCATATGCAAATTAGACAAATTTCCTTCAGAAAATAATTTTTTGGGATACACTATATGAGTAATTTGAGACATGACATGGGGTATGTGTGAAGTGCCTTGGGACACTTTGCTCTGTTAACGACGCTCTATAAATGCAAGTTATTGGGCCAGAAATTCAGCTTTCCGGCTTCCTGCGGGTGCAAGCATCGCGCGCGTACTTGCCTACCGCGCCTGCAGTTGTGCTTTGGGCCCACGAGGACTTCGGGTCCTGGGCCTCCTCCAGCTGCCGGCGCGCAGTGCTTGCGTATCCCAGGGGCGCAGTTAGTTCGAAGCGTCCCCTGGGATCACTGTGGGCCATGGAGAGCCAATCCTAGCAGGGAATTTTCATTCATAGATTTGACAGGAAGACCTGTCAAATCTACGAATAGAGATTGGCCCCAAAACCACACTTAAACTTCAAATAAATTGAAAAAAACCCATCACATTTTTAAAATAACTATAAGTTACATAAATTAACTACTTTAAACAAAAATTTAAATTTTTGAAAAAATTAATTATTCTTTTTAACGGTGCTAAAAATAAACTTACCTTTCTTTAAAGTATCTAAAAAAGATAAACCTGTTGAAAAAATGTTTAAATTGTAATTAATTAACCACTTACCTTGTTAAAAACAGGCCTTGCGCCTCCTTTTTAAAAGTGCAGCTTCTCCATACTTACCCTCACAGAGAAACCTGAAAAAAAACACGAAGTTCGCTGCATGCGCGCAGCCTCTACCGTGCACGTGTTCAACTTCTGAACCCCTCCCTTCAGGGGAACCGAAGTCCCTGTTTCCCGCGCATGCGCAGTGCATGCAGGAAACCGACACTTCAGATGGCCTTACGGGTGAGTACACAGCGCGTACTCACCCGGCAAGAGCCGAATTTCTGGCCCATTGTTGTTGTAGCGAGCTCGGGAGGAACAGGTGACTTTGGACCTGTGGTTCCCAAAGTTCTCCAACACTGTGAGGGGGGGTTTCCTCATATTATTTCTGGGTCTGTGTAGACTAATTGATAGCGATCGATTGCCATGATCAGTCGACAACTCCATTATCGGTATATCATGCGACTACCAGGATGGTAGAAGGCGAACTAGGGTCTTTTTTCAGCTAGCAATTCCTATGTTCCTGTGAGACCAGGGCTGATAATTGAGAATGGATGGTGAGTGGCTGTCCAGTACACAGGATTCCACAGCGCTCGATATAAATCATCATCAAGAAAGAAAGCAACTTTCAGTTTCTGTCCAGCAAATACAACTTGTAATGGAGCAGGCCTAAAACAAAGAGCGTTTTAGGGAAATAGAAAGTGATGCTTGTGAAAAGAAAGAAAGATTTGCATTTATATAGTGCCTTTCACAACGTCCCAAAGCCCTTTACAGCCAATGAAGTACTTTTTTGAATTGTAGTCACTGTTGTAATGTAGGAAACGCGGCAGCCAATTTGCGCACAGCAAGCTCCCACAAACAGCAATGTGATAATGACCAGATAATCTGATTTTGTTATGTTGGTTGAGGGATAAATATTGGCCCCAGGACACCGGGGAGAACTCCCCTACTCTTCTTCGAAATAGTGGCCGTGGGATCTTTTACGTCCACCCGAGAGAGTAGATGGGGCCTCGGTTTAACGTCTCATCCGAAAGACGGCATCAGTGCCGCACTCCCTCAGCGCTGCACTGGGAGTGTCAGCCTGGATTTTTGTGCTCAAGTCTCTGGAGTGGGGACTATGAACCCACAGCGGGAGTGCTGCCTACTGAGCCACTGGCTGACACATAAAGTAAAGAAAAGCAACGTTCATAGAAATCAGAGCTCCAAGTTGACAGCTTGTAATTGATGAGAGCTGTAATGACCACCCATGAGATTTCTGCCTCTGAATTCACAGCACAAACAAGCAGATGAAATTCTGCTGCAGTAGTCAGTTGCCACCTAGTGGACTTGTGTAGAAATTACATCCATTGTCTGTCGATCGTGGCACAGAATACCCGAAAAAGACTTGCATTGTCATTGCACCTTATTATGCCTCTCAGAAATGTTTCAAAGCATTTCACATGCAAGTGTTATATAAGTAAATGTGGCGGCCAGTTGTTGTAGAACAAGATCTTATGAGTAGCAATCAGTTGATTGACCAGCCAATCTATTCCTAGTGATCCATACCTCGGGAGCCTACTGTCAACAAGGGCAGACGTCGATGACGAAGTCCAACACCGCCTTCAGTGTGCCAGTGCAGCCTTCGGTCGCCTGAGGAAGAGAGTGTTTGAAGACCAGGACCTCAAACCCGGCACCAAGCTCATGGTCTACAGAGCAGTAGTGATTCGCACTCTCCTGTATGCCTCAGAGACATGGACCATGTACAGCAGGCACCTCAAAGCACTGGAGAGGTACCACCAACGCTGCCTCCGCAAGATCCTGCAAATCCATTGACAGGATAGGCGCACCAACATCAGTGTTCTCACTCAGGCCAACATCCCCAGCATCGAAGCTTTGACCACGCTCGATCAGCTCCAATGGACGGGCCACATCGTCCGCATGCCCGATACGAGACTCCCAAAACAAGCGCTGAACTCGGAGCTCCGACACGGCAAGAGAGCCCCAGGTGGGCAGAGGAAATGCTTCAAGGACACCCTCAAAGCCTCCTTCAAAAAGTGCAACATCCCCACCGACACCTGGGAATCCCTGGCCCAAGACCGTACAAAATGGAGGAGAAGCATCCGGGAAGGCGCCGAATACCTCGAGTCTCTTCGCCGGGAGCAAGCGGAAGCCAAGCACAGGCAGCGCAAGGAGCGCACGTCAACCCAAGCACCCCACCCACCCGCCCCTTCAACCACCGTCTGCCCCACCTGTGACAGAGACTGTAGGTCCCGCATTGGACTCATCAGTCACCTGAGAACTCATTTTTAATGTGGAAGCAAGTCATCTTCGGTTCCAAGGGACTGCCTAAGAGAAGAGTGGTGTTGATTGAGGTAAGACTACGGTCCAGCACATTAGCAGAACAACTTGGTACAGGATCGCGAATCTCCATCTGAACCACAGGAACAGTCAGACAAGGCCTCAGTTTGAAGTCTCATCCTGAAATATGACACCTTGGACAATGCCACACTCCTTCAGTATTGCACTGGAGTGCCAACCTAGATCATGTCTTCAAGTCCTGGAATAGAAAGTACAAGAGTAAGGAAGTCTTACTTCAATTGTACAGGGCTTTGGTGAGACCACACCTGGAGTACTGTGCACAGTATTGGTCTCCTTATCTGAGAAAGGATATACTTACCTTAGAGGGGGTGCAACAAAGGTTCACTAGATTGATCCCTGGGATGAGAGGGCTGTCCTATGATGAGAGATTGTGTAGATTGGTCCTATACTCTCTGGAGTTTAGAAGAATGAGAGGTGATCTCATTGAAACCTATAAGATTCTGAGAGGGCTTGACAGGGTAGATGCTGAGAGGTTGTTTCCCCTGGCTGGGGAGTCTAGAACCAGGGGTCACAGTCTCAGGATAAGGAGTTGGCCATTTAGGACTGAGATGAGGAGGAATTTCTTCACTCAGAGGGTTGTGAATCTTTGGAATTCTCTGCCCCAGAGGGCTGTGGATGCTGAGTCTGAGTATATTCAAGGCCGAGATCGATAGATTTGTGGACTCTAGGGGAATCGAGGGATATGGAGATCGGGCGGGAAAGTAGAGTTGAGGTCGAAGATCAGCCACGATCTTATTGAATGGCGGAGCAGGCTCGAGGGGCCGAATGGCCGACTCCTGCTCCTATTTCTTATGTTCTTATGACTTACACTCACAACCAGTTGACTCAGAGGTGAAAGTGCTGCCAACTGAGCCAGACTGACCTGGCTATTGGGAAGACCTGGCTTCAACGTTGCTTTCAACAGCGGTCGGAGTTGGACAGTTGGCAGTGGCATCTCTGGGCTATGGAATGAAAACCTGCCAGGGTTTCCTGATCACAACAAGTAGGAACAAAGGAACAGGAGTCGGCCATTCAGGCCTTCGAGCCTGTTCTGCCATTCAGTCAGATCATGGCTGATCTGTACCTCAACTCCATTTACCCGCCTTTTCTCATAATCCCTCCATACCCGTACCGAACAAAAATCTTTCCATCTCCAGTCTTTAAATTTTCAACTGACCCCCAGCATGCACCGTGTTTTGGGGGTGCCAGCTTCAGATTTCCGCTACTCTTTGCGTGAAAAAATCCTTCTTGATTTCATTCCTAACTGGCCCAGCTCTAACTTTAAGATTATGCATCCTCGATCTTGAATCCCCCACAAGAGGAAACAGTCTCTCTGTGTCAACCCTATCGAATCCCTTAATAATTTCAAATACCTCCATTAGATCACGTTAGCTGAGCTAGAAGTGACTGTGTTCAGTTGCATCAGTTGAGGACAGGACTGCACTTGCCTTGTCCTTCGACACCGACAACATCTTGCATTTATATAGCGCCTTTAACATAGTAAAACGCCCCAGGGCGCTTCACAGGAGCGATTATCAAACAAAATTTGACACCGAGCCACATAAGGAGATATTAGGGCAGATGGAGAAGTAGAGTCATAGGGGGAGAAATTCAGTATCGCCCCATTTGGGGTGCAATTATCGGCCGGGCGCAAAGATTAGCGCCTGGCGCTAATTATCGCCACCAACTGCAAACTTGACTTTTATCGCCCCTGGAGGTGATTGGAGCGCTAAATCAGGCGCTTCACACCTGTCTTAAGGCGCAAAGGCCGAGGAGCGAGGCGCTAACTCAGAGCGCTGGCGAAGCTCATGTGATGTCAATCAGCAATGGAACACACACACAATGGCACCGGCCAGTTCTTAAAGGGGATGGTTGATCTTGCTTTCCATCCACATCCTGCTCATTGCAGCCTTGAATCCCGGCCTGGAGAGACCTGTATATCAAATCTGCTGGAAAGAACAATGGAGAGTACCAGGGAAAGAGCTTAGAGTGCAGCCCCCACAGTCTCTTCTAAATCGATACAAGGAATGGCAAATCAAAATGAACCTGCTCAGTACCCAAAACTCCTTCACACAGCGTTGAATCTCTCCAGAAGTCTCTCTCTCTCTCTCTCAGAATGCGTGGTTCAAAAATGGCACCAACAATAAAAGGCAGGAAGCAGTCGCCTTTAAATAGCGCTCCCCCAGTCCCTTCATGACTGCAAAACGCTCCCCTCAACCTGTCGTTGCTAGCGTCAGGCGGTAAGGCAGGGGGCGCCACTCAATATCTGCTCCGGGACGATACCGGGGCGTTGCGCACTCGACTGACGTCACGATCTGCCGGCGCAGGAGATCGTGGCGGTAGTGTTTAGCGCCACCGCAAAATGTCTAGTTAATTTCGTGAGCGGCGCAAACATCGCCGCGCCTGGGCGCTAGATGCTTTGCGCCCCATTAGCGCCCTCTTAAGGCGCAAACGGGAGGCGCAACCAACTGAATTTTTCCCCCATAGAGTTATACAGCACAGAAAGAGGCCCTTCGGCCCATCGTGTCTGCGCCGGCCATCAAGCCCTGTCTATTCTAATCCCATTTTCCAGCACTTGGTCTGTAACCTTGTATGTTATGGCGTTTCAAGTGCTCATCTAAATGCTTCTTGAATGTTGTGAGGGTTCCTGCCTCTCCCACCCTTTCAGGCAGTGAGTTCCAGATTCCAACCACACTCTGGGTGAAAAAGTTTTTCCTCAAATCCCCTCTAAACCTCCTGCCCCTTACCTTGAAACTATGCCCCCTGGTTATTGACCCCTCTACTAAGGGGAAAAGTTCCTTTCTATCTACCCTATCTATGCCCCTCATAATTTTTTACACTTCAATCAGGTCCCCCCTCAGCCATCTCTGCTCTAAGGAAAACAACCCCAGCCTGTCCAGTCTCTCTTCATAGCTGAAGCGCTCCAGCCCAGGTAACATCCTGGTGAATCTCCTCTGCACCCTCTCCAATGCAATCACATCCTTCCTATAGCGTGGCGACCAGAACTGCACACAGTATTCCAGCTGTGGCCTAACTAGCATTTTGTACAGCTCCATCATAACCTCCCTGCTCTTATATTCTATGCCTCGACTAATGAAGGCAAGTATCCCATATGCCTTTTTAACCACCTTATCTACCTGTCCTGCTGCCTTCAGGGATCTGTGTACAGGCACACCAAGGTCCCTCTGATCCTCTGTCCTTCCTAGGGTCCTACCATTGGGTCCTACCCTTTAGTAGGTTTTAAGCAGCGTCTTAAAGGAGGAGACAGGGGTAGAGAAGCAGAGAGGTTTAGGATGGGGATTCCAGAACTTAGGGCCTCAGCAGCCGAAGGCGCGGCTGCCAGTTTCCTCATAACTAAAGCTCCTTTCAGATCAGACGTTAAACCCGTCCGCTCTCTCTGGTGGTGTCAAAGATCCCACGGGCACCATTTCAAAGAAGAGCAGGGGAGTTATCCCCGGTGTCCTGACCAATATTTATCCCTCAATCAACATCACTAAAAAACAGATTATCTGGTCATTATCACATTGCTGTTTGTGGGAGCTTGCTGTGCATAAATTGGCTGCCGCGTTTCCCACATTACAACAGTGACTCCACTTCAAAAAGTACTTCATTGGCTGTAAAGCGCTTTGGGATGTCCTGAGGTCATGAAGGCCGCTATATAAATGCAAGCCTTTTTTTTGTTTTCTCATCCCCGAGATCATCACTTGCATTTTTTACACACAAGTCACAGGAAACTCTGCTCGGAGGGTAGTTTTATTTTCTCCCGCACATTACCACACCATAAAATGAGCTGAATCTGGATCTCTCCCGATCTGTTTGGTTCAGTTCCACACCAGGCAATTCTTTGACCAACTAAGACTCCCAGAATCCTCAGCTTCAGAAATTTCCAGACGATTATGATTTTCAAAACTGCGACAAACATCAACAATTCTCCAAGGGCACTCTGAGTGAAGAAATTCCACCGCAAGGCTGAGATGAGGAGCAATTTCCTCACTTTGGAATTCTCGACCCTAAAGGGTTGTGGATGCTGAATCGTTGAGTATATTCAAGGCTGAGATCGATATATTTTTGGACTCTAGGGGAATCAAGGGATATGGGGATTGGCTGGGAAAGTGGAGTTGAGGTCGATGATCAGCCACGATCGTATTGAGTGGCGGAGCAGGCTCGAGGGGCCGTATGGCTTACTCCTGCTCCTAATTCTTATGAATATTCCTGATCTATATTGTGCCTGGGTCTAGGTTTGAACCACAGGGGCCTCAAAACCAGCATTTCTAACTGCTGGTCTCAATGGCTTCAGGCTTGTGTAAGCATATAAAATAGCAAAGGCTCCAGATAAAACACAATTTGATTTTCACTCTCTATATATTTTCATCATCTGAAGTCAGGTCAAATGAAAGGGATTGTTTGCAGGTGGGTTTATTCTTTGTCTGTAATGATCAATTTGCAAAGTCGATTGGAACTGATGAGGGTGATTAAAAGGACATTGCTTCATTTAAGGAATGGCCGGATATTATAATAGGGAGCTGACTGGGTTAACATTCTGAGACCAAATGAATCTGAATTTCTTTTGAGCAATCACTTGAAACTGATGAGGGGGCTCTCAAACCTCTCCAGGTGAAGAGAATCAGAGATTGTTGATGACAACAAAAGATGTCAGAGTGCTTGTATTTTTCCTGTGTTCATAAAACCCAAAGGACAGGCTGACGGAGGCTGTTTTTAACAAAGAGAATTATTGATATGCGATTGGATGCTGTTGCGTCCAAGGATGAGTGGTCACAGAGGCCCTTCTAACCGGGCTGTGTGTGAAACCATCACCCCCAGGACTACCCGGGGCATCTTCTCGTCCTATGCTTTGGGTGTAGAGGATTCTGAGGATGCTGCTACAGACAATGCTGCAGATTCTGTGTATAGCTGGTGTGTGATGCGCACAAGTCAAGCTGTTACCCTAGTTTGTTGGGTTTCAACCTGTTTAAATCGTAATGTTCTAATCTGAGTTGGGTTTTTTTTTTAAGGGAAGGGGTTTATAGTTTCAATATTATGGAAATTCTATAAACCAAGATACACAGCTGTTGCTACTCTATGCGCTGAAATAAATGTGAATGGTTTCTTATTTTTTTTCTCTCTCTCTCTTGCTCTTTTCCCCCCACCCCCCCTCACCCAAAACTGGGCTACATCGAGACAATTTATGGGGGATACACTAAGAGCAAAATAGTTGAGAACTGGAAACCTTTCTCCTTCCCACCCTCTACCTTTCTTCCTCTCCTGTATGTCTGTGAGCTGCTGGCTGTAAGCTGCACGGTAGCAATGTAAAGGATAGTGAATGTAACTCTCTGTGTGTGTGTGGTAAGACCAATGTCAAGAGTCTCCAAAGGGTAGGTGCATGAGTTGGGAGAGGGGGACCTGCTTGATGAGTTTTGTATTTTTGGGGAGTGCTGAGAACTATCGCAGTGATGTAATCCCATTACAAATTTGGGTCTTGGGTACTGCAATGCTGGTTACTTGCATATATAGCCTGCGTGCCTTGTGTTTAAGTGTGTGTGTGTGTGTGTGTACTGTCTAATATCTAAGCATGCAATGGTCTAACTTGGGGTGTAATCATAGGCCCCTCTTGTGATCTGAACAGGATACTTGTGTCTTTTGCATGTGCCTTGTGGAGAAAACACTTAAGGCAAGACCAGATACAACTAGCGAAGCTGCTTTTATTTCAATCCACACCGCTTGTAATAAATAATGAACACGCTACAAGTCCCTGTATCAGTAAGTCATTTGCTTGACTTAAACAAAGTAACTTCTAACTACTCTCCTGCATCCTAAGCTTCTGATGAAAGCTTGCCCTACCAGCTTTCTGTTTGGGAAAGCCTGACTTTGTTTTTTTTTGTTTTGTTCCTATTTTATCTCCCTACCCTCCTAACTGGAGAGGAGGGCCTGTGCCAGAAAACCTCACGAATCTGGGATCAAAGGCTTCCTGATGTAATGGGTATGAAGTGTCTATTAATTATGGAGACTGATTGACTTGGTTATTGTTTTTGGGGTAAAGTACTTCAATGCCCAGCTCATTAATATTTCGATTGCCTTGGTGTGATTTTTTATTAAACGTGGGTGAACATGCACTGTTTTAAAACAACTTTAAACATTACTCCTTTTCCAAAATCTTTCTGCAGGCAAGAATGGTTGAATTAAAAACTGAAACGTGACACTTGCGTGCGGATGTTTTTTCCACGGTGGTGCCAGTCTAAGCGCGCCAAAATGAAGATGTCCGCAGATTTGTGTTGTATGTTCAGTATTCCAGTGTGTTTCTTTTTTCTGCTGTCATTTTTAGTACAAGATGTGAACTTTGTGCTTTCTCCCTGGTGGGGAAGAGTAATGTGGAAGAACACCTGTACCAACATGTCCTGATGGACTGTCTACACAGGGGGGCTGAAAGATTTAACATTCACTTGTTTGGAACCTCATTGTGAATATTGTTTTCCCTCTTCTGTTGCTGAGCTCTGGTGCTTTCAAACCCTCCATCAGAACATTTAGGGTGGTATTCTTCTTCCTGTGATCAATCTAATGGAATGAAGCGTATTGGTTGAAGACTGTAATCTGATCATTGCGGGGTGGGATTTACATGATTTCAAATTCTTGTGGTTTCCAAAGTGGGGAAATTCCCCTCTCTGGCTGGTCCCCAGGTAATCTAAACTAGCCCAGGAGACCACATAGACCATGTATGTGCCACTTTGGGAAGATCACATCTTACAATCAGGGACTGGTCCAGCGCTCTCTCAGGCACACAGGGTTTGCGCTCATCATGTGAGCCGCTAACTTGTTCCATGGGTCTACTATCCTCTGGGACACAAACCACTGTCTTAACATTTAGTCCTATCCTTGTGTAGCTTGTATGCATGACCTCTGGTCTCGTTCTCCTTTTCTCTCTTCCACCCCCCCCACCCCCAATTACAATCAGGCTTCTTAACATGTAATAATGGCATTAGTTCGGAAGGGGTACAATATTGGTACCAGATCAATGCTAATATTTAAACTGGTTACTCTACTTATAAGGAATTATTGAGCAAAGTGACAGTGATTACACTTTCTCTGCTTTAGAAGTAGATCTATTTGGCCTGTCTTGTGCCCGCCATCTCCAGAACTATCCTGAAGCTCCGACTGCTTTTAGTGGTAAAAGTTTCCAATAATTGCTTAGTTGCTCATGATCCCCATTGCATCCAGATTGAGCTGCCTGGAGTCCTGCGCTGCCTTGATGCTGCTGTGTTTTCCAAGGCTGCTCACCTGCTTCTCAATTCACTCTTGGTCCAGCAGTGATTCTGAGGAGGAGAAAGAGGAACAGCAGAGCGAGGAGAAACTTGATGACTTCCAGAAGCAGATGTTAAGAGAACATAAAGAAGCAGTGGCCAAAGCTGAAGCCCAGGTCGACAAGCTAAATGTGCTCAAAGAGCGCAACAGGAGGTAAAAAAAAATCTAATATTTAACGTGTATTTTTCCATCAGGCCACTTTTTTCCACTTAAAAAATTCTTGTGTCCACATTTTATAATAAACTGTTTATGTAAACGTCAGTGTAATTGTAACTCTCTGGCCAATGGGGGTACTGCAGGAGCACTACTGGACCAAGGCTGTAATGATGGTGGCCAGTTTGTTTAGGCAGTTCTGTTATAAATGTGGACATAAGAATTTATAATGGAAATATGAAAATAACAAAATGGGATTGAATTGTCCAATTGTCCTCTGCCCTCTAACCCCAATTCACCTTAAGACTACACTTGGTCTCCCGGTGTGCAATACCATGGGAGATTAACTAGCAATATTTAAATTTGCTATGTAGGTTCTACCCCCCCTCCTTGTGTGGGCATCGCCATTCTGTCATGCCTCTACATGGTGTTTTGCTGGGATTTTCCAATTCTAAAGCTACCTGTAGCTGCGCACACGTCTCCCGCTAGATGGGCCTCCAGAGGCTGCGGCATCACGGAGGGGAAGTTTGCGGAGTCCTGACTTGCCACGGGAGAACTCCCTTTTCTAAATAAGGGGTAATTTTAGCTATGGTCAGCCTGAGGGGAGAGATCGCCTCACTGACTCTGCATTTTATCCTATTTTGTGCACGAGACCAAGGTAGCTTGTCTGACTCGTTCACATTGATCGACAGCAGCTGCTGCATTCTTCAGTGTTGCTTTTATACAGAATCATTGAGGTTTACGGCACGGAAGGAGGCCACTCAGCCCATCGTGTCCGTGCCAGCCCCCAAAAAAGCTATCCAGCCTAATCCCACTTTCCAGCTCTTGGTCCGTAGCCCTGTAGGTTACGGTACTCCAAGTGCACATCCAAGTACTTTTTAAATGCGATGAGGGTTTCTGCCTCTATCACCCTTTCAGGCAGTGAGTTCCAGACCCCCACCACCCTCTGGGTGAAAACATTTCTCCTCAACTCCCCTCTAATCCTTCCACCAATTACTTTAAATCTATGCCCCCTGGTTATTGACCTCTCTGCTAAGGGAAATAGGTCCTTCCTATCCACTCTATCTAGGCCCCTCATAATTTTATACACCTCAATTAAATCTCCCCTCAGCTGCATCTGTTCCAAAGAAAACAACCCAGCCTATCCAATCTTTCCTCATAGAAAAAAAAAGTAAGTGAGGACCTTTCAAGTTTTTAGCTTTTTTTATTCCCATGTTTGGTTAAACTTCATTCACCGTTTATAAGTACAGTATACCTTTACATCACCAGAAAACAGCGCCGAGGTCAATAAGAGTATTTCCTTTTGTAAATGCAAAGCTTTAATTTATATAGAAAGAAACCAGATAGCTGAAATAATTTTGCAGGGCTATGGGGAAAGAGCGGGGGAGTGGGACTGAGTGGTTAGCTCTACCAGAAGAGCCGACACAATGGACCAAACGGCCTCCTTCTGTACCGTGTCATTCCGATTCTAACCTGCTAAAAGTGTCGACATGTGAAACATCAGCCAATTTCTTCTCTCTGCTGTCTACTTCCAGAATGATTGCTTGTTTTTTTTAATAAAATAATTTGGATTTTGGGTAAGTATGGAAAGTGGATCTCCAAGCCCAATGTAAATATCTTTTATTGAGGGTGTAATGTTCTTTTTCCACCTTTTTTTGTTAGAGACACTCCACCGGTGCCCAGGTAGGTGAGCAAGAACTCCTGCTGCCAAGACCTGACCCAATCCCACCCCAGCTCTGTGTCCCACAGATACATGACAAGGTTTGGGAGGGGAAGAAAGATTGTTTAAATCTATTAATGGGATGGATGTAGTGTGTCAAGTGTCGTGATCTTTTAAACTCTAATGGATGCTGGAAAAAAACTAAATACAGTTGCCCACTATGAAGCCTGTCTGTCTTGGGTTCATGGCTTTTGCAAAAGCAGTCACTCCTTTCCTTTTAATCTGCCAGGAAACGGATTAAAATCAGCTGTGATCAGCTTCGGGATCTGCTGCCTAAATTTGAAGGGCGAAGGAATGACATGGCATCAGTCTTGGAGATGACTGTGAAATACCTGGAGCTTTCCCAAGCACTTGTCCCATCACAGGAACAACCTAGAGTGAGTAGATGACCCAAGATTTTTCTCCTGTGTGTATGTGATCCTTTTCCCTCCACACCGTCTACAATCATCTATTTCCCCATTCCCTTCAAGCACCCCAAAAGTGAAGATTGGCTAACTCCGCACAGACTGGGATAGAAGCTGGGACCTTGCTGATTTGTGTGGCTCAGTGAGCAGAGATTTCCAAGCAAATCCACTTCTTTGAACTTAATAGAAATTGCGATTTCTCTACTCTTAACTGACCTATAATAACGAGTCTCCAATATTGTGTCTTGTGTAAAATACAAAGCTTAAAGGAGCTGTCTTTCACTGACAAACTGCATTTTGTTCAGACTTTATCAGTACCTGAGGGACTATATGAAAAATGGCAGAAACCCACCACAAAGACAGAACCAGCAAAACCATGTTCTGCACAGGAGAGAGATGAGAGGACAAGGGGGAGACGAGAAATGTACAGGTAAGAGTTTGTATAATTGTTAAACAGCACTGGTGTTCAGTTTCCACTGTTTTATTGGGATGTCCTTGGCCACTGTTTATCCTGCACCCAGGATGGTCTGGGTTGGGGATATGACTCTTGTGTGTTCCTCTTTGGACAGGAGGTGCTGTAAATTGTCACTTGTATAAAATACACTGGGTAACCAGTCATATCAATCCTGAGTGACTGGGCTGTGAGAAGCTGAGAGTTGCAGGTCTCCCTCAGAAGGGGATGTTTGGTATACAAGATGAAGTGCTGTTGTTGACTTAGTGTTTAGTTATTGTTGGATGTACCCTAGTTTATATGCATAACACGAAACTCCCAAGCAGTTAAGGAGTTGGAAGCCGCCCTCCCCCCCGGGTTATCCAGTGCTTATACGGGTCTTCATGCAGTATATGAAAAACACAACAAATTGTGCTGATCAGCCAATACACTTCTCCTTAAGTAGGACAAATGATGCATCATTCAAATCTGCTCAGGAACCAGCATTTTCACAATCTTTTCTATTTTGCAAAATTGCAGCACTCTGGCATGAATCACATTCTACATGGGTAGAAATTTGTTGTCACATGCCTTCTGCCACTTAGTCTACACACATCACTGTGTTGGTGTGGAATCACAGCTTTGTACAGCAACTCCAAGGGCTATGCATTGTCAATTTCTCATCTGATGCCATTCATTTTTGGCATCCCTAGAAGTTGTGCAGTACCAATATTGGAAGGAACCATGTGACTATTCATCCCAAGGCAGTTGAGGGAGCAGAAGGGAGGAAAAGCCAAACGACCTGGCACTCCAGTCTAGGGAAAAACCAGAGTAAATGTTGGTGGATAAAGATCTGAATCCTGGTCTCGGTCAGTCCATCACCCTAGTTGGTCATCTCCCGATTCTTTGCTTCCAGAGTCTTCTCTTGATGTGCTATGTGAACAATGTTTTCATACTTAAAATATTATATTCCTTTTCAACAGGAAAAAGGAACCAATGAGAACTTACTACACAAGACAAAGTGCAAAGAACAAAAAGCAAGCCTTGGCTGGAAGTGTGGGCATCTCTCAACACTTGCCACGACTGAGCATCCCTTTCATCTCAGGTTAGCCCTTTCATCTCAGGTTAGCTCTGTTAATGAAAGCTCTGATTCCAACTAGTCCAACTTTTTTGTAAAAAGGTGGTGGGGGGCGGGAAACTACCATCACACTCTTTCTAGCACTAAACCAAACTGAGCCTAGTGCAAGACCAGAAATGAACTCCAGTTCTTCTGAAACACGACACAGCTGCTGGAGATTGTGGGCCGATCTGTATTCAGGGTAGGAAGTATATCTCTCCAATAAATGATGTAGGCATGAAAGCCCAACACTTGGATAGTGAGTAAAGGATCCTGTTTCTCACCTATAACATTGAGGATTCTGTTATCCTGTCCATCTGGAGTAAGAGGATTAAGCATCTGATTTAATCTCTGGAAATTACATTGATGTGAAATGGTTGGAAACTGACTCTGCATTGGTTTAATTTTTAACTGGTATGTAATTGTGACCTCTGGCAGTGTCGCTCAGGTGAACTGTTCTTGCATAGAATAGTAATGAGCACACGCTTGTATTTTTGTCTTTTATATTGGTGCGGTAAAAGTAAGCTGAGAAATTTCTGTTGTAGGGAAGCCTACAATATTGCCAATCACTGGCTCTTCTGAACAACATGTGCCATCTTCAACCAGCCATCTACCGGTCAAGTGGTTTGCAACTCTCCCCAATGGATGGGAAGATTCACACCTACAAAATCTTCTGACCACAAGTCCTAAAACTCTTGCTCCAGTTCAACAAAATGGGTTTGTGTCTCCACCTCCAACTTTTGGGGGGAAAAAAAAGTTTTAAGTATTGTATCTTCAGGGTTTAATTCCTGTTATAACCTCAGCTCTCCAGGGAGAAGTGCAACTCAACCAGATAATCTGTCCTTCAACATCCCAGACCAATGGAATACTGTGCAAGGTAAGGTTGTATGATGCTGTAAAATTCAACTAGCCAATCTCACTTGGTTTTAATTGGCAACTTTATTTCTATTGAAGTAAATACTTTTATTTAGCCACTTATAGGGAGGTGTATGCCTTCTGCCTCCCTAGGGCAGTGACTTTTTTCATATTGGTTCATGGGATGTGGGCGTCACTGGCAAGGCCAGCATTTATTGCCCATCCCTAATTGCCCTTAAGGTGGTGATGAGTCACCTTCTTGAACTGCTGCAGTCAGTGTGGTGAAGGTACTCCCACAGTGCTGTTAGGGAGGGAGTTCCAGGATTTTGACCCAGTGACTATGAAGGATTGGCGATATATGTCCAAGTCAGGATGGTGTGTGACTTGGAGGGGAACTTGGAGGTGGTGGTGTTCCCATGCGCCTGCTGCCCTGTGTCCTTTTTTAGGTGGAAGAGGTCATGGGCTGGGAAGGTGCTGAGATTAACTTGACTGTACTTGTGTCCCACTGCTCTTTGCACATGTGCTGCCCTGTGAATAACATTTTCTTTCCGCTGCTTGTAACTCGTTAATTCAGTGAGTAGCTCAGCCGTATAGACCAGAAAATCCCCCAGGTTGAAATCCCTAGTCTCGGCTGAAATAGCTGCTCTCGGCCAGGGTGGCAGTAAGGATGCTGCAATTGGCCTCTGTCCTTCATTTGGGAGATGACGTCAGTCAGGATTCCCACACCAGATTGTTGACCAACAGCCGCTGGACTTGGACATGTGGTTGTCTGGAGAGTACTGGATTGGGCTCTGTGTTGATGCGCACTCTTACAGTAGGGGCTGGCTGTCACTGAACTGTTGGGGTTCATGTTTTTAAAAAAAAAAGTGCCACTTAAGCAAGGCACTAGAAGGGTATGTGTGGCATTATACCCCAGCAAGGAGTTTGACCCTTTTCTTAAGGGGTGAATGAACCAATTGTAGCAGTGAATTTTGACATGCATGTGTATACCTACTGCTCCATCCCATAACTTGGAGAAATGATGGGGGATAACTCCAAATAATTATCAACTACATTATCAAACTAAAGGATGAAGCACCCAACAAATCATTTCTCCCTCCACTTTGACCTGTGATGGATGGCACTAAGTTGTGTGTTAATACTGGAGTGGTGGGTACAAGTCTGAATTCTGCTCTGTTTACTTTCACTCTGCTGAAATGTGGGTGCTGAGCAGTGGTTATTTCTGGCAGGGAGCTGTCTGGTTACAGGGCACACTGGTATTCTGCAAACAGCCTATGTTCCTCCCCTGGTGACTGCTTGGATAAATAGTGTGAATCTTGCAGGGGGTGGGGAGGGGCAAATGTGTTTCAAAACTATCTGCATAAAGTATTGACGAAGGGTCCCCTGACTCAAATGTTGACAGTCTCTCTCTCTCTCTCTCTCTCTCTCCTTCAGCATTTTCTGTTTCAGATTTCCAGCATCTGCAGTATTTTGTATTGTATCTGCATAAAGAGTTGGCAAACTGAAATATTTCCCTTTTTTGTGTTTACATTTTTTCTTGTAATAACCAGTTAACATATTCACAGCCATGTACTACACATGCTAGTTAATAATCATGTTAATCATTCATGTAATGGATCAAATGTATTGGCATTTATCTTAAAGCATGCAGAGAAGTATGTGGGTGGTGATGTGTGATCAAGTTTGAACTGCATTTATTGAACAAAGTGTACATATTATAAAGGCTTGCTCTAGAACAAATCACTTTTTTAAAACACTGGTCATTCACTAAATAGGAAATGACGACTGCTCTACAGTTGAGACCTATTGGCATAGTGTAAACCAAATGTCTCCTAGTGGGGAGGGCTGGAAAGCTTGCATCTTTGTTTCTCATAACTTATTGATCAGAATTTGCAGCATAGAGGGAAGCCATTGGGCCCAACGCACCTGTGCACAGTTGTCCTATTGCCCTGCCCCCCACCGCCCCCCCCCCCCCATCCCACCCATTTTAATCCACTTTCCTTTTAAAAGTGATGATGGGCTCAGCTTCCATCATTGTTTCTGCTAGGGCATTCCATGTTAAAAGATGAACATGGATGCGAAAGGTCATCTGACCTGTCTTTCATCCGTCAAGAAGTTACCATGTCTCGCTCTTGCAATTTAGGTTGATGTAACTTTCTAGATTTACCTTTTCCATGCTGTAAACTTGATCTTGTGTACCTAGTTACGACTGCTTCCTTTTCAGGCTGAATAATCCAAGTTTCTCCTGTCTTTCCTTGTAACTCTTTTGGGGGGAAAAAAAGTGGAGGGGTAACCTAATAGAGATCTTTAAAATTATGAAATGTTTGGATACAGAGAATGTTTCCACTTGTGGGGAAGAGCATAACTAGAGGCCATCAATATAAGAGTCACCAAGCAATCCAATAGGGAATTCAGAAGAAACATCTTTACCCAAAGAGTGGTGAGAATGTGGAACTCTCTACCACAAGGAGTGGTTGAAGCAAATGGCATAGATGCACTTAAGGGGAGAAGGGAATAGAGGGTTATGCTGATGGATTTAGATGAGGAGGAGGCTTGAGTGGAGCATAAACGCCGGCATGGACTGGTTGGGCCGAATGGCCTGTTTCTGTGCTGTACATTCTATGTAACCCTGACCTCTAACACCAGTGATCAGCCCTGTGGCTCTTTGTATTGCATCCAGCACTACAAGGTTTCCCAAGTTTGCTGACAATACAAAGTAAGGTGGGAAAGTAAGCTGTGAGGACTCCTCATGGAGGCTGCGGAGGGATTGGAGTAAGAGTAAAGTCTCACTACAAGTGTATAGGGCCTTGGTGAGACCACACCTAAAGTACAGTTTTGGTCTCCTTGCCTTGGAGGGAATGCAACATAGGTTTACTGGACTGATTCCTGGGATGAAGGGATTGTCCTATGAGGAGACCATGCCTAAATTCTCAAGTTTAGAAGAATGAGAGGTAATCTCATTAAAACATATAAAATTCTTAGGGGTCTTAAGGTAGATGCTGGGAAGATGTTCCCCCTGGCTGGAGTCTAGAAATAAGGGTCACAGTCTCAGGATAAGGGGTCAGCCATTTAGGACTGATGAGGAGAAATTTCTTCAAAGCACTGTGAAGCTTTGGAATTCTCTACCCCAGAGGGCTGGGAATGCTCATTTGTTGAGCATATTGAAGACGGATCAATAGATTTTTGGATACTAAGGGATTTGGGGATAGTGCAGGAAGGTGGAGTTGAGGTAGAAGATCAGCCATGATCTTGAATGGCAGAGCAGGCTCGACGAGCTAAATGGCCTACTCCTGTTCCTAGTTCTTGTATCCTAGAGAACTGGACACCAGACGTGGTCTGACTGAAGCACTGCAGATTAAGCATGACTTCCTCTGTCTTGAATTCTACCGCTTTGACTAGTTCAACATTCTATTGGCTTTGTTGGACATCTTGAGTGTCACATCTAAGACTCGTGGGTCTTGAGTTCTTCCTTTTGCTATTCAATACCATTTGTGGATTATGGGTGCTTCCTATGTGCAGTACTTCATGTGTTCACATTTTTAATTTAATCTGCCATTGTTCTATCAACTTGCATATTTTTGAGTAACTTATTTTCTAATTTCTGAGCTGCCTCCTCAAAATTCACCCAAGTATAAATGCAAGTTGCTGCCATTGTGTCTCCATTTGGTATTGTCTGCAAAAATGATCAATTTGCATCAAATTTCTCAATCCAACACACTAAATTAGAAACCCTGACATGTTTTGTAACAATATCTAGTTTCTACTCTTTAGCTAATTTCTTATCCATTCTGAAGACTTGACTCAGAATCCCCACAGCTTTGAGCTTAATGTGGAACTTTGTCACAATTCCTTTTTTTGAAGTCTAGGGACATTACATGGGGCTTTCCACCATCCACTATGATGTCCCTTCCTCCAAAGCCAGAAGTTGGTCAGGCAGGATCTTGCTGTTCTGAACCTATACTGACATCTTTTGCTAGTTATACAGATAACCTTGTGCGTCTTATTTTTAGAAAAACACAACTCCAACCTCCTTGTTAAACCAAGCAAATTTCTCTCTTTACTGTATCAAAATACCTCAATCAGATCGCTTCTGTTCTAGTGAAGAGCCCCAGTTCTTCTAGTCTCTCCTCATATAACTGAAGTCCCTCATTCCTAGTATCTTAGTAAATATATCTCTTCTCCATGGCCTTGACATCCAAAACTGAACATATTTTAAATGCCCAACGAATGTGTAGGTTTAGCATTATCTATGCCCCTAGTTCTAAAACCTAGAATACAATTTTTTTCTAAAATGGACTATCACTTGTGCTTTGGCTTTGTATCTGACTGCCTATTGCCACACTTCTCTGCATTAAATTTCATCCAAATTCAACCTACTGTTTGTCCTCCTGAATTTGACTTGTTGCTGACTTTAGTTCCCTATTTTTGTCTGCACTTTTATATTGTGCCCCCTATACTTGAGTCCAGATCTCTCTAGGCTGAGGCTTCCAACACCCCTGGGAAATGCTACTATTGACATGCGTCAAGTCCATTAACCACTCTTTTCAGTCCTGGTTGCCACATTCCCTTTTTAATATTGCTATTGATCATGAACAATTAATGGTGCAGTTGCCAATATGAGCTGCTGATAATCAATTTCAAAATTCAAGTTGCATAACTCTTAATAAATACATGGGTGTTTATCCACCCCCACCCAGCTCATTAGTTTAAAAAAAAAAATCTCCAGTAATACTACTTGGTAAATTGCTGACTTGGAACATGACTTCTAACTAAAATTGGGTAATCCTCATGTATGCCCCCCCTCCCACCATCAGTAGTGGTCTTTGAATTTGGGTTGTTAAATGGCAATTGTACTCCAAACATCAACTGTATTGTACCATTACAGACTACAACAATTCCACTACCCAAACTGCCAAAAGCTTGGAGATTTCTGCATCAACTATGGATTCAGATACTTCAATGAACAAAAGTCAGACTTCAGCTTCAGAAGTGAAACCAGAATTAGAAAAATCATCATTCCAAGTACTGGATTTAGATACGCTAATGACAGCCGAGAACTCGCTGGGAAACTGGCCAGAAGTGGAGTCGCCAGGGACAACAGATGATCTGTGTGCTGATGGAGAAATGGCTATGGTAGACTTAATCTTTTTAAGTTTATAACAAATTTAAACCCTGATCATTTTCAGTGGCCTACTTGTGATTTGGGGGGCAAGTAGTGCCAGGGAATTCTCCGTGACCTAGCCAATATTTAACTGCCACTACTTAAAACAATTATCTAATTGTTTGTGGGACACTACACACTAGCTGTATTTGCTTACCAGTGACTACTTCAAAAGTACTGAATTGGTTTGGTGTAAAAAAAAAAACCAAGGTTGTCCTTTTTCTTCATGCAAAATTGAAGTGTGTATGAATTTGTTGAGGGCTGTTGTGCTGCACCAAATTACTAGCCTTAATTATAATTTAATTGTTAATGAAAGACAAACTGTTAATCTACAATTTGATTGCAACAGCTAGTGTGGGGATGGGAACAGAAACTGCAGTAACTGGTACCCTTCTGAAGTAGAGAGCTGTACTTTGCACCTGGCTGTGCTGTGGCAGGCCTAACGACCCTTGCAGACACGATGCCTCAAGGGAGGGGGGCTATTTTCCTGAATCTTTTCAATGATGTGTGCAGGTGTTTAACCATTTGGCCAGAGGCTCACAATTTAAAATTTCCAGCACCTGCAGTGTTTTGCTTTTTATTCTTGAACAGAAAATGGAGTTGTTCAGCTCTGGTTGCAGCTGGCGATAGTTCAGCTAACATGTTTTCTTGACAATGCTAATCATTAGAGGGTACTTCATACAGCCACACATTAAAACTCAATTAAACTTTGCTTAATTTGTTTGAGGGGGATGCAAGTTATCCCTTGAGATCCAATCAGAGTTCAGCTGTTATGATTTGTTTGCTTGGCACTTTTTTTGGAAGGAAGATTTATATTAAATGGCCTTTGTGATTTATGCAAACTTTTTGCGATGGACTTGCTATTAAAGTATTGGTAATGCACTGTAAATCAGATTTCTACCACTTTACTATTTAAAAATACAAGTTTATTCCTTCCACCCCACACACTTTGTGGCACTTTGAAAGGGCATTGGAGTGATTTACTTGTCTGTACTGTTACTCTAGGGATCACACCACCAATATATTGTAGCTCAGTCAGTGCTTGGAAGGAAATGAATACGGACTTCAGTGTATTCACTCCTTTGTCCCAAAGATGGTTAAATACAAAGCTGTAAATGACATGGGCTAGGTGAAAGAAAATTAAACCTAAAGGCAGTATCTTCAGAAATAATGAAGCATTTTTGAACTGAACTTTATTTAAATACTGTACAAGTTGAACATTTGTTGTCAATAAAATACCACCTTTTAAACAGCAAGAACACATTAAATAAATGTCTTTTTTTACAATTGGGCAATTGAGGGTCAGTATCCATTCAAATATCTACTAGATCCCCTATAACAGCAGTATTTGCATTGAGAAGTGAACTTGATATAGGATCCTTCTTGGAAGAACCAAGATTTTATACCTAATGGGTTTCTAGCTAACACATGGAAGTGGGAAGATGCAAAGTAGAATTGATTACTTTTGTCTTTACTGGAAGTGAAAAGTACACATTAACCCAGGGGCTGCTGACTATTTAAGGGGGATAATTCCCATATAAGATGACACTTTATTACAATGCTACTTGTCCACTCTTCACCCACCCACCTTAAGTGGTGCCTGAAAGCAGCAATCCATATTGTTTTGAACCACTTCAATCATATCCTGGTGCTGTTAATTTGGCTTCAGGTAACCTGCTCTAGTTATTAAAAAGCATGTTGATTGCATCTAGGTTTTATATTTTGATTTATCTGTAGTGGAACTAGACTAAAAATGCACCCTAAGCTTGTATGTTCTCTGGCTCACATCTTGCAGTGTGATAGAGGCTAAACTTTATTGAAACACGTACATATCTATGCTCAATGACAGGTTGTGTATATAGAGGAAAAGGCTAAATGTTAATTTTAAAATACAATCCCTATAAAGCAAGGATATAATTGAAAGCACTCCTGTAATTCATGAACAAGTTTTGGTCAACCTTGTAGAAAGAAAATGGAAAAATTGACCCTGGTTTAACACTTTCCTTCCCTTTCTCCACCCACCCAAACTAGGGTTCCACTGCCATCCTGATATCCAACCCTCTTGCACAAAAATAATTTGCATTCTTGATCTTGTGTAGGGGAAGAAACACCTTGTGCTGGAACTTCGTGGAGCATTTTAAAATGTAATCCTTGTCGTTTAACTAGATTTTCTATGGTTTTACAATTGGATAAAGCTGAAATAAACACAAAATAGTGGCTATGCCACAGTCCAGCATGCTCTCGAGGCTAGGTTCAGACTTCACCAAACCATTAACGTCACTTACTTTCTCTGGCCACTGCCAGACTTGCTATGCATTCTGTTGCTCCCATTGACTGATGCAGGAACCACACTTTTAAATAAAAACAATATTCAAGGTGGCTCTAGCTTTCCTCCATTTTTAATCTGAAGTTTGACTAATAAAGCCATAACAGGAATGGGAGAGCTTGTGTGTGTGTGTGTGGTTTTAGTCAAAGGCCTATACTTTACCCCATTACATTTAGGAGGGTGGGTATGATCTGTCAAGTTAAACTGCAATCTGAGACAAGGCAGGAATCGGACCATTTAACCTGACTCCACCAATGTGGAAAGTAATTTCTTCTTCACTTCAAGTTGCATAAATAGTGTGTTGGCACAAAGATGTACCAGAATAAATTGGAACAATTTTTAAAAAACTCACCCAGATCTGGAGTATCTAGCTGGGCATTTTATAAGGCAGCAGGTTTTATTTCAATAATAGATTCAAAGGATATCTCCAATGACTCATTGTTCCAACTTTGCAAGAAATGCAACTGCTAAATTTCTATATAGAAAGTTTTTGTATCTTAGTGCATAAAGATTGCAATATATAATGCACTTATTCTAGAAGGTGCTCTTCTGCACTCTTTGCTTCATATGCTATTTGGTATGGTTACACAAAAGGTGACAATTCAGTGCTGTTATAAATGGGTAAAATGTGCAGGGCAACCCTCTGCAAAGTCGAAGAATTCACCAAATGTGTGACTCACATTGTGTCATCTTCACCACGCCGACCCCACCTCCGAGGCGTCTGTAATTCATACTTCCAAAGAGCCTGAGATAGGGAATAAATCAATCATCTGTATTCAATCCATTAGGCAATGAAATGCAAACACACCTAGTGTTGACTGATGTTAAGGCTGTGCTCCGGATCAATAAAACACTCCACTGTTCATTTGGTGCAATACTTTGCAAGTTCAGTGTAATCAATAAACCCACTGCCAATTTGGTTTCTTTGATTTTCTATTGCCCTTATCTTTACTTTCCCCTCAAAGCATGTTTTTGATTAAGCAACACAAAGCTTATATAACTTGCATGAAAGATGGAGGTTGGTAATGGTTTCATGGCTGTTTAATTCAGTAAAGATTTTAAATCCAACATAAGCAAACATGTGAATGCTGGATTTCTTTAGTTTATAAAGCCCAAGGATATAGGTTGTTTAATGCATTCAGATAATGTAACAGCAGGAGTTTGGTTTAAATTTTTTTTTTTTTTTTAAACTATGCAAGCAGATACTCTCTTTTTAAATGGTTTTTTCACTTGTCAGTTACCAAGATGATCTTTCTTTCCAGTGTATCAGATTAGAACCACACAGATCATTCTTGGTCAGTAATGAGAAGCACCTTTCCTGATTGGACTCTACACCTATATACAATGACAAGACTGCTGTGATGAATAATTGCAAATTTCTAAAGTCCTTCAACATCACATGCACAAATATGTAGGAATGTCACCAACACTGCCTAGTCACCCTTTCACAAATGATAAATTACTCCTGGACTACTACATTTTTATTAAAGACACTGGTCTATTCTCTGGAGTCAGGTGTCTTGTATAAACTGCACAATCACCACTCTCTGGGTGGGGGTAAATAGCATTGAAGTCCCTCAAGTTAGATTACTGCACCATAACACAAGTTAAGTTATTCCATAATACAGTTTATGGTAGCGCATCAGCATCCACTTGCCACACTAGCCCTTTGTTTGGTTTGACTTTTGAAACTCCAGGATAAAGTAATTTACTGTGGCTAAAATGAATGCATCAGTCTGAAACAATATATACCCTTGCAGTGCATGGACTGATTGAGCATATTTTTGAAATAAAATGCACCAGTCTGAAAAATTAGAATATTTGTCCAAGGAAAGAGGGAGGAAAAAGATGGCGTACTCAACTCGGTCAGAAAACTAGAGGTTCAAGTCCAACTAAAGGACATGATCGTATAATCTAGGTTGACAATCCACCACAGTACTGAAGGAGAATGCATTGCTGGAAGTGCCAACCTTTGGATGGGATGTTCAACCCCCAGCACTATACCCAGGTTCCATTCTACAATTACCAATTTCATGCATGGTCTTGCCCAAATATGAGAAGTCGCACAACACCAGGTTATAGTCCAACAGCTTTATTTGAAATCACAAGCTTTCGGAGCGCTGCTCCTTCGTCAGGTGAAGTGGTCACTTCACCTGACGAAGGAGCAGCGCTCCGAAAGCTTGTGATTTCAAATAAAGCTGTTGGACTATAACCTGGTGTTGTGCGACTTCTCACTTTTGTCCACCCCAGTCCAACACCGGCATCTCCGCATCATTGCCCAAATATGGCATAGGTTTCAAAAGTCAAATCAAAAAACCCCTCAATTTTGCATCTCATGAAATTCCAACTATCTTAGTTATCACAGTGACTGTTGCACACTGGATGGAATCAGTCACTGTTAACTTAAGCAGATCAAATAAGTTCAACTTGTGAGCTGGAAGCATTTTGAAACATGTTTGTACCTCCATGTATTTGCGTCAGGATCAAACACCTCAACTGTTTTTAAGTAGGTTGTACCATCAAAACCGCCAACTGCCATCAGAAGTCCATTTACAACAGCTAGACCAACCTGGGTGGTGGTGGAAAAAACACACAAAATTAAGCACATTTTTAATTACTTGTTAGGAACAACAGTGTTTACATATAGGTTAAAGAGGAAATGTTAATACAACAAGTAACCTGCTAGCACCACGTGTTGATGCATCATATGCTGTGCTAGAGAGGACACAGGTTTGTCCCCTCAGTTGGTATCAACTTGCTCAGTGCAGGTGCCAGCAAGTGGAGTCTAGCACTTCCCCAAAGAGAGAACAAAATGCAAACACATTTAAAAAGCGCTATTCCATCCCACTTGTGTCTCCCATCTGCGGGGCACCCATCTACCAGCTGCAAAATGGTATATATTGTAGGGAGAAACATGCAGTATGAAGTCATGTCAGTGGTCACTATATTGTGAACAAATGGGAAACTCTAATGGATTAGCATTGCTACACAGACAACATTAGCAATGCTGTAATCCTTAATGTCAGATTATTCTACTGTGGTTGCATGGGGAGGGGAAGAAGCAGCCCTTATGTAAACTGCTTGCCAAATTATTTGCTGAAGTAGATACACAGACAAAATGTATTATTCAGCCAGATACAGTACATGCATATTCTACTGTATGATATCAGCAGAGATGGGACTGGGAAGATTTGTTGGCTGTGTTAGAATGGCACTCAATATAGAGCATCTATTTTCTACAGACGATTGAAATCTTAACTTTGGTGCCAAGAAGCTGCAAAGCATCAGGAATCCAAACAATGCAAGCTTCTTAGACCCACTGTGATAAAGATAAACCACAATATGCTACAAATCTGGAAAATTACTAGACAGGCACAGGTCAATCAGCATCTGGAAGAGAAAAGGTCAGTTGTAGCCCTGATCAAAACTGGCAGTCCTGATGGAGTTATATCCAAAACATGCATCTTTCTCTTGTTAGCATTTTCATGTTGTATTAGATTACATTTTGTTCAGATTAAAGCTGCAGTCCAGGGATGGAACTTGCTCGAGTCTGTAATATATGGTGTGCTGCTAACTACATCAAAAACATGCACACACAACACAGTGGACTTTAGAACATACTTACTCCACTCCGTCTGGAAGTCATAGCGACCACTGGAGACCACTGATTGGTTCTAAGGTTGTATCGCTCAGCACTGCTGAGCTCAGTTGTGTCATCGCGTCCGCCGACTGCGTAGATCATGTCCTGGAACACAGCACAGCCAAGGTGCTTCCGCCTTGTTCCCATTGGTGGACAGGGAGACCAGCGATTCTCCTGAGGAATGAAGCGTTCAACTGAAAAGTACAAAATCATTTCATGAACCCAACCAGCAAAGTCTTACCGCAGTATTAGAGCAAAGCAGGCTATGTGCATATTGTAATCTTGATTTCTTTTATAAGTGAGCAATTGAGAAAATGAAAAGTAAGGTTCTCCCCAGGTATAAATGCCAGGCTTTTACTGGTGACAATTTTCTATGTAGCAGTATCTGGTCTGCTCGCAAGATCATACAATCAATACGGATGAGGAAAGCTATTCCACCCATATTAGTTCCTCCATCCAACATAACCTTACAGCTCCTCCAAATCTAGCATCTATTTTTTTTTAATGATTACAGGGTTTTCACTCTACTACCCGACCTAGAAATCCATCTCAAGTATTGATCACTGTGAGGAACAACTTCCTCAGAACAGTCCTTAATTAGCCTTTTACTAGTTTGAATGTCTCCTTGTTGTATTTTTGCAATTTAGTTTGAAGTAATAATCCAGATTTACCTTTTCAATTTAGTTTACAAATTTATATACCTCTCGGTTATATCCCTTCTGCCCTCTCAAGTGGATGTAAAAGATCTCATGGCACTATTCGAAGGAGAGCAGAGGAGGTCTCCAGATGTCCTGGCCAACATTTATGGATATTGAACTGGGGAGGAAAATGGTCACTTTTTTGGAGTGATGGATTCGACTTAATGTACATCAAAAAAAAGTGACAATTTCTGGGAGGCTCACTATCAATTCATCTCCAGGACTGGGGTTCCAAACTAGCCCAATCTCCTCCACTGCGAGGAGGACCCTACATAACATGAATTTGGACAACTAGAACCCAATTACTGATGGGTCCAAAACCATAGCACAAAACTGCCTATAATTTAACATTAATTACTATTAAATTGGCAATGTCACGTTAAGGATGGTTGGTGTGGGAGATGAAAAAGCCACACAGGTGCAGCTGGTGATGGCCTAAGGTTATAAACACAAAGGGATAGTATGCAGGGAGATTTACATTGTATTCAGTACTTCCAGATTGGATGCAAACAACCCATATTAAAGAGAAAATGTTAATTATCTACCACATACCATCTCATATTAATGATTAAAAGATGGAAGTTAGGACCAGTCTGAAGTACACCTATTGTAACTAATCTCGGAATTAATCTGTTTCCACATACATTACCTGTATTCAGTGGAGATGTTCCATCAGAGCCCCCGATTGCATAGAGATGTCCACCGAGGACTGCCACAGCTACCCCCAGGCGCCGAGTGCTCATTGGGGCTACTCTCATCCATTTATTTTCCTTAGGATCAAACCTGGCAAAATAATAAACGTGCTACAAATTGGATTCTCTCTAATCCTATAAACTTATCTCCTATCAACCCTTTAAACAGCAAGTGCCACAATAAGTACCTTACTCTCCTCCTCCCTCCCTTGCCAATTCTCTCCCCTGCTAAAGGATTTCTTTCTCAAGTTGCCCATGGCCTTCTGGGACCTTGGGTAGGTGCTCAATTTTCACATACGAGCCTAGACAGCAAGCGTTGGCAAGTCAGTCGATGCAAGGAGCATCACAGCCAAGTCTGATCCGGTCCTCACGCAACAGTCACACATGGGCAACCCAGTATGAGTCACTGGATAGTGATCAGGAGTGGGATCCTAGCTGATTTCCTCCTTCCCAACAATAATGCCACCCTGCTGAGATAAGCTAACTGAATTCAGACCAATGATCGAAGCTGGGACCTTCCTGCTTTGTATAGCTCAGCTATTGATGACAGACTTTGGAGGAACTTCCAGTACCTCGTTTAAAAAAAAATTTTTAAAATATGTTCATTAAACTCATGTTTATTTGGTACAATTCACAATGGAGACGTGTTTTGGTTTTGGTGGAGTTACGCTGCATTCTTCATTTTCATCACGGACTGGTGTCTGGCACACAGAGAAACCCATTGCTCTGCCGGAGTGTCTCCAAACCCAGCTACTGAGAAAGCCATGTAGGTTTCAGTTCGCCCTGTAACTAGTGCACACTTTGTCTCCTTATTACCCAAGTCCAGAGAGCTTAGATGCAAGCCAGCAAGAGCCAAGTCTTAGGGATCCCCTGGTTAGGTGTAGGGGATACTGGTGGAAATTAACTGGATAAAACCTATGTAGCCATTCAGCAAACAGCACTGATAAATTTCCCACTGCTTGTCCAGCTAGGATCACTGGATTGCAGAATTATCTTAAGTCCAGTGGGAAGAATCCTAACCCCGACTAACAGATTTACCTCTCCAGGAGCTATTAATGAAACAGGCTGCTGCTCTGTAGTATTGTAGACCTACGTAGCTTAGGTATTGGATTACCAAATCTGCCGCAGAAGGTTGACTCGGCTCCAATCGTCCATCACCAGTGTGTCACTTTGGACCAAAGAAACCCCCAAAAAGACCCCACTTACCTTCTCTTTTCCATCCCCACCCCACCAGGAGAATAGACTAATGGCCAATTACTGACAAAAGGACAAGTGCAGGTTTCAACCCTTACAAGGTGAACTCACGTACCAGGAAGCTGTGGTGAGCAGCACAACTCAGCAAGTGCATAGCCGCAAGCTTTCCAAGACCACCATAAACCATTAAATGGTGGCTCAAACATTTGGAGATGCAGAGATTCAGCAGCCTCTTTGCAACTCAATGGTGGTAGGTACCAAACCTTGGATAATGGAGGTGATCTCATACCCAGCCTTCAGGCAACACTTTCTAGCAACCGTCTTATCAAGACAATGTTCTCATCAACTGCCTTCAGCATGTTGAAAGGACCTGTGCAGGACAGTTTGAAATGTCAGCTATCTTGATGTTTTATACATCAGTGTCCAATGCTGCATACCAGGATGACTCTCACCAATTACTTAATGAAGACCCTCACATGAACTGCTTTGGCAGATGCAGCTCTCTCCTCGAAGCCAAAGCCCTGCCTGTAACTATTTCCCTCAGTTTGTTCCTTCATCTGTTACATGGAACACAGGATACCCTTCCACTGCACACTTAGAAATGCTAAGCTAGGAAAGAGAATTGAATGGGCATATGTCTTATATGCCTCAAGCTCAACCTGCACTAGGACTTTACAGTCATTGAAGATACAGACTAAAGCACCCTTCATCACTTATTATTACTTGAATAAACAATTTAAAAAAAAGTTACCTTTCCACAATGTTAAGGCAGGACACTCCATCCTGTCCTCCAACAGCATACAGGTACCCTCCCAGCACTGCTACCCCCACACTGGTTCTGCATGTGCTGGTTGGAGCTACGTCACTACTCCATTGGTTTGTCTTGGGATCATACCTTAGCAATAGAACACAAATAATTGATGAGCTAAAGAAGAGAGGCACGCAAGAGAGACAGAAAATTCTAACACTCGTCATTGTTCTGAAAGCATTTTGTAACCATGACAAAAAAGACAGTTTTCTCCCACTTCCCATTTCCCCAGATTACACTAAAGTAGTTTCGGTCATGTACATCTGAAGACGAATAAAAAAAACCAGAATGTGTCAGATAATTATTTGCTCGCTTATCACAACTAATCAAACATTCAGATATGATGAACTAGAGGTGGGCAACAAAGAATTGGCAAGTCAAGCAGAGACAAGGTTCTAGCTTTGCTCTCAAAGCCAAAACTCATGTCAAACCCATCAGAATAAATCAAGAAAGTTTAGATCCAGCTCCAGCATGCATACAAGCAGGAACACTTTCTTTTAATCTTAAGAAAGGAATGAAGAGAGGTAGATTTGCTGCAAGTTAAGATGAATTCGCACCGACTGTACATCCCACAAGTTTCCCCAATCTTTCCGGGAGAACCCCTGATCATCTGTGCTGCCTCCAGACTCGGTGCGAGAGGCAGACCTTCGAACAGCACTGCTCCATATGCCCTGTCTGCACCAATGTAGTCCAGGGGTTTGTCAGCAACATCATGGGTTGGAAGCCAGGAGCTAGCAACCAGGACATCTGGGATCCTTTTGGACGCGCAAAAGGTGCACTGATGTTAGAGAGGATGTGGTGTCCTCTGAAAGTAGCATTCCCTTTCCCACCTCCCAAAAAAGGTTCCTTTGCCATGGCTGCGGGGCTATTTTATATTTGCTTGCTCATTAGTAGCAATGTAGTTTCGAAGGAAATACAGCATGTACAGGCAAGAAAAGTAAGCACACTTATGCCCATATATGGAGCAAAAAAGGGTTGTGAAAACCCCTTTTCTCACGATCGTCATTTCGTGCCTGAACAACACAGCCCAGGAGACGCACAAAGTCCAATGCAGCTTCCCATTTAATCAATGAGGGACATGTTTGTTGAGGAATCAGTTGTCATTGTCCCCACCCCCGGGTGAGAAATCCTTCCATTGCAGGTACCAGACTTTCTGCAGTGCGGCTCTGAGCCAATTACAAAAGGTTATATTTTTACTTTAGCTACAGATCAGAGAACAGTGACAAAGTTACAAGTTCCAAACAGGCAATACCAAGTTCATATTGGATCCATTTTTAATTCTCCCAGCCAAGCACATAGTCCTGTGAATGCCTACATGCCATTAAGTTTGAAAAGTATGGAGCTCCTGATCACTTTTTAAACCCAGTGTGACACCACATTGTAGTTACACTCAATGAAGTGTTAAATCCAAATGATGTAAAATTACCTGTTCTAGGATGTCTCGCATCCCTCTCTTCCAGAGAAAGGCCAACTCTGTAGTTAAATGATTACTTAATCATTGCAGAAAAGTGCAAGCCACTTTGCAGCATCACTGTGATTTCAATAGAAATGCACCCCAAGAAGGGCATAAGAATGGTCTGGGAGTGGCTCCTTATTCTACTTGTGAGGATGCTTCAACAAGAACAACTTGCATTTATATAGCACCTTTAACATAGTAAACCGTCCCAAGGCGCTTTACAGGAGCGTTATCAAACAAAATTTGACACCGAGCCACACAAGAAGATATTACGACAGATGACCAAAAGCTTGGTCAAAGAGGTAGGTTTTAAGGAGCGTCTTAAAGGAGGAAAGCGAGGTAGCGAGGTGACAAGGTTTAGGGAGGGAATTCCAGAGCTTAGGGTCTAGGAAGCTGAAGGCACGTCCACCAATGGTGGAGCAATTAAAATCGGGCATGCTCAAGAGGCCAGAGTTGGAGGAGCGCAGATCTCGGAGGGTTGTAGGGCTGGAGGAGGTTACAGAGACAGGGACGGGCGAGGTCATGGAGGGACTTGAAAACTGGACCGGGAGCACTGGGGTGATGGGTGAACGGGACTTGGTGCGAGTTAGGACACGGGCAGCAGAGTTTTGGATGAGCTCAAGTTTATGGAGGGTGGAAGATGGGAGGCCAGCCAGAAGAGCACTGGAATAGTCAAGTCTAGAAGTAACAAAGGCATGGATGAGGGTTTCAGCAGATGAGCTAAAGCAGGGGCGGAGTCAGGCGATGTTCTTGAGATGGAAGCAGGCGATCTTGGTAATGAAGTGGATACGTAGTTGGAAGCTTATCTCGGGGTCAAATATGACACCAAGGTTGCGAACGGTCCAGTTCAGCCTCAGACAGTTGCCAGGAAGAGGGATGGAGTCGGTGCCTAGGGAACGGAGTTTGTGGCCGGGACCGAAGGCAATGGCTTCAGTCTTCGCAATATTTAGTTGGAGGAAATTTCTGCTCATCCAGTACTGGATGTCGGACAAAGCAGAGAGACAAATCAGTCAGTGGAGGGTCGAGAGAGGTGGTGGCGAGATAGAGGTGAGTGTCGTCAGCGTACATGTGACCTCCACTGCTCGACTGACCCAGTACTCTGCAGCAGTACTAAACAGGTAGTATTTACTATATTCATAGAAACACACCTTATATTTATACTTCAATTTTCCTTTTTTTTTTTTTAAAATGCATCGGAAACTTAAGCCAACATTGAAATGCAGTTGTTTACTTCTAAATTAACAAATTAAGTGCATCTGTCAAGTAGCTGAAGAGCTGTACATATCCTGTCACACATTTCAAACTGACTAGTTTTATGAATAGATGTAATCCACAGCCCCTCTGGCAACTGATCCAGCATAAGTTACATTTGTCTCAACCTACTGCTGACAGTATGTTTGTAATGTGTACACAATAGGTGTAACGTTAGTCCAGTTGAGGCACTGTGCTTTATCGAATCGAGAGTTGCTTGGGTGAAACCAGAGATAAATTGTGGTACCACTCCACTTTTTACAATGCCAACAGTTCAAGAGCACAAAACTGCACAGTTTGTATCATTTTGAAGCAGTTTCTGTTTTGCAATGACACAAGACTCACAGGATAACCAACTAAATCATGGTCACTGGCATTTGATGCAAGACTACTTCTCACCCTGCTTCAGCCTTGTGCTATTTGCAGTATAACTGCAACAATTGCAAAGTCAACTTTTTGCTCGACACCCTTTTAAGTTTCAAAAAATTAGGAACAGTAGGCCATTCAGCCCCTCGAGCCTGTTCCATTATTCAAATAGATCATGGCTGATCCGCATAGTTAAAATAAATATATTGATGTCCCATCAGTTCTTTTCCAACATCAGATATTTCACCAGTCGTTGATCCTCAGTGAGCAGAGGGCTACACATTCACACAGCTGTGCTTTCCCCAAAGCAGAGAGTGGGGCAGCAATAAGCACAGCTGCACATGTGGTTCTATCATTTTAACACTTAGAAAAGCTGATCGCAAATAACCAGTGAACTCCAAATGGGTTTCAGTTTTATATACATGATCAAGTACTTTACTTTATCGGCTCAGATACTGGTACAGAGGAAGAAACCGCTTCCCAGTTCAGAAGTATTTGGTGGACTGAATCTTAGCTGACTCGAGGACAGGACTGGAGTCAATGCAATGGTGAAAAGATTAAGAGGGCATCACCTGCTCTCTACCCAGAACACCCTAACTATTTTGGTCTCGTAATGTGTCAGCCTTGGCTCAGTGGTCACAAAAGATTGAATTCTCACTCCCCTCTCCCCCAAAAAGGTATGACAGTTGCTGGAGTGTAGTTCATGAGTGCTGGCTTCCATCGTGTTAAATTTGTGAGCCTAGACAGCAAGTGTCTGCAGGCTATTCAACCAAACCTTCCATAGATAGTGATCAGAAGCAGGAACCCTAGTTGATATTTCCCCTCCCTAGCCCAGGCTACAGTGGCCAACTGGCATCCCTACTGTTGCCAGACTGAAGTCAGCTAACTAATCGTACCAGAGTCCTAGCCTATAGGGCTCAGTCACAACAAGACTCTATTGCACTGGTACATTGTTGCAACTCAAGAGACAATTAGCAGTCTTTTGTTTCTTCAGTAAACAAAAATACGTCATTTAGCAAATACATTTTGAATGTACCTTTCAACACTGTTCAGGTAGGAAGATCCATCATGACCTCCAACTGCATACAAAAGATCATCAAGAACTGCTACACCAACACCACACCTTCGTTTGGACATCGATGCCATCATCCGCCATTCATGTGCCTGAGGGTCATAGCGTTCCACGCTAGAGATTGCATCGCCACTGCACCAACCACCAACTATAAAAAGGGACAAAAATAAGAGTTAACAGGTACGATTAAAAAAAAACCCTACATTCAACAAGGTCTTGATCAGCCATGATCTCACTGAATGGCGGAACAGACTCGAGGGGCTGAATGGCCTCCTCCTGTTCTGATATCTCTGTCCATACTAAACCATGCTGTTGTTTATATTGCATTGACCTTGTTACTTGGAAATGCACAGGAGAGACCCAAGCTGTTGTGTGAACTATGCAGTTTTATTCAGCTCAATAAAAGGGTTAAAATCTCAATTGCTAATAAACTGATCAGATACCCCAACACAGGAAACTGTTGCGCTCAGAGTAACAACTACTAAATAAAATGATTTTTAGTACTAAGTTGCCATTTTAATTCTCTCCAGTATGTTATTTGTAGTGCATGCACATTTATATGCCTTGTGACAACACTGCTACAGAGCTACAACATCGAAGACTGCAATGATATGAAGTCAGGATCATTATTCACAGAAAGATACTTTACATTGTCAGTAATGTTAAATCTTTAGCAATAGGTTAGGGATTTAGAAGAAATCACTGCACTTACTTACCAGCAAAAAGCACCTCCCCACATCGGATGGGTTTGCGAGGTCGTGTTCGGGGACCCTGCATTAGAGGTCTCTCCTGTGGCAGAAGGAGATAATTTTTTGCCTCATCCAAGAGATCTCTGAAGAACATTGGGGGGAAAAAAAAATCATCACGTGAAACAATTCAGTCAAGTGAAAACACTGATCCGCGATTAGCGACTTTAGTGTAGGACAGCCAAGAAAATGTTCTGACGAAAGGTCACAGACCTGAAACGTTAACTCGGTTTCTCTCTCCACAGGCACTGCCTCATCTGCTGAGTATTTCCAGCATTTTCTGTTTTTATTTAAGAAGATGTGCTGTGCTGGGTGTAACTTCCAACAGGAATGCAGTCACTAAACTACCTGTATATTGTTAAAGGAATTTGGTGAAGTAGAGTGAAGTTTCATAGTTATGTGCAAAATACATCTGAATTTTGTTCTTTGGCCACCATTCAGTGATGTCTGTGTTCACCTGCCTGTCCAGTGCTGAGGAGTATGTCTGGGCAGTCAGACAGCTCGATCAGCTCATTCAAAACAATATATTAAACTTCCAGTGCCTGTTACTATTAAACAGAATTTAGAAGAATAATCAAAAAAAAATTTACACAATAGCATCCAGTTACATATACCTAGAGTAAACAATACTTTCTCTAAGAAATCTTTAGCTAAGAAGCAATTCTTTGAGTTTTATAATACTCACATCTCAGAGTTGTACAATTAGTTTTACCTATTTTCATCATGAAGACCCATTGACTTTTGTGCATTTTAATATTTTATTTAATTAAAACTGGGCAGAGTACTTTCTCTCTAATTGAGCAGTTTGTCAATGATGCAATGCTAGTGCTGGTGTTACACTCACCCTGCTTATATAGCTGACTGACTTGACCGAATGGAATATTTTTTATGCCTTGCCTGTAAAAACTTACGACGTGGATAGAGTGACCATGAAAACTGCACCAAAGGTCATATGCCTAAAAAAAGCTCTAAGTCAATTAATACCACATTGTTTTGAAACTATATTTAAAGCCTACAAGAAAAATCAGTTACAAATAAATTAAGGTTTAGAAAATACAGCAATATAAATAATAGTCCTCTCCCAAAAAAAGGTCAAACTGTTGAGCTCAGATATGATCTCAATTTGAAAGATCACTTCACAACTTTAAAAATGCATGATGCCCTCCAGCAATCAAAAAAAATGATTAGTGATGTCCCACAGCACAGTTTGTGTTCGCAAGGTCTCTCAACCAGCAGCAAGGAGAACAGCACTTCAACACGGAAACTAGCTCATGCTCTCAATAGCAAGGGTGTAGGAGCAGGAGGCGGAGGAGAGTTATCTTAAATTGATGAGTCTCTGTTCCAGTTTCCATGGGGGAAAATACCAGATTTAAAAAAGTGTTGTTTCTTTTAAAAAAAGGTACAGTAATCATATAAAAGTTGAGGTTCCTCTTTTCTACAACCTAAACCAGAGTGGAGGGTAGGAGAGGAGTTGAGAGAAAGAACACACACACGCGCGAAAAAGAGAGATGATATTATTGTGCAAAGGTATGTTGTTTACTGCATCAACTCTTATTTCTTAAAAAGCAGAGAGTTCCAAATGTACTTTCGTCAGAACTGGAACGTTAACTCGGTTTCTCTCTCCACAGTTGCTGCCAGACCGGCTGAGTATTTCCAGCATTTTCTGCTTTTATTTCTTATTTCTGATTTCCAGCATCTGCAGTATTTTGTTTTTGTATTAGCGTTCCAAAAGTACATTGATTTTAATCCATATAATAGTTAATTTTTTTTTTTAAATCAACATTGGGAAATGCCTCAGTAGATACACTACCTCCTTATGAAAGCTTTACCTAGAAAGGGATTGTCCATTTAAAAAGAACTGTCTAGCTACATGCAACAAAATTAAAAAGGGGAAGGTAGCAGGTTGCATCTGCAAGTGCAAGATCTTAATTCTAAGGGGCTGGAATAATTAACCTCTTGCACTTGCAGACAGATATAGCTAGATATTGCTATTAATGACTATTGCAGATATAAAATGTGTGTGCATGAAGCAGAGGTGATGACAATGACAATTGGCATGGTTAAAATAAGGCTTAAAAAAGTGTGCAGAAACCAAAATGACCTCAGAAAGCTTCCTTGGGAGGCAGCAGCAGCAAAAAAATGCATTTTGACCCTAGTTTTTGTTTTCAGGATAAACTCTGTACATCTTTTTTGCCTTGGAGCACGGAGTCACTGGCAAACACATGAATAAAAGAAATATGGAATGACAGATTTGGAACATCAGGCTGCACTTTGAGCCTATACGTTGGTATTTACAATCTAAATTCTAGCTCTGACCACAGGCTTGTAGCAATCAGCAGAGGACTGCAAGGATCAAGTATCTCAAACCATTTTACAGAAAGCATCAAGTAGCAACCAATGTCATAACAGAGTCATAAAAATTTGGAAACTGTAGTAGCAAATAGATTTTCCATACATGAATATAATTAGACTGCACCCATCATCGTGCATTTATGAATTTTTAAAAAATTTATTGTACAAAACATGCAGTGCCGACAGCGATTCCAAATTAGATATCGCATTCGACTAAAAGTCACCGCACTTCAAAAGTGATGCATTGTTTTAAATGTTTTGAGAGTGCGCTAGGGTGCTATTTAAATGCAGGTATTTCCTTCTTCTGGATAGAGGGGGAGGAGAATGGAGATGTTTACATTGTTAAGTTACTTCCCTCTTCTAAAAAGCTTACGTTGGGACATTTAAAACTTCCGGGCAAGAGGAAAGGGTTATTAAATGCATTGCTATTAAGAACTGATGTTTCATGAAGAGAAAATGTTGGACCGTCAGTTAGCTGACATCATTTAAAATATTAAGTCAACAACTTCACTTATTTAATGCAGAAAACCAATATCCTTTTTGATCCTTGATGTGGAACCATCCTGCCCCTTGGCGACTGCACTTGGTGCACAGTACAGAATGTTCAGTGAAACATCAGTCTTTAACGACAAATACCAAACACATTGCTGGACTACAGAACATCCAAGGTCGTATTTCAGCTGAGCACTCATTTTTCTAACACACAAATACCGTGTTGAGCGCAGGTATGGCAATTTGTGCTGGAGCTGATGACAGTCCCATTATAAATGGCGTCTGGAAGCTATTAACTTTGCTTTAGCAACATTAGCATTTTGCCGTTAGTATTCTGTCCAAATTAGAAATTTAAAAAAGTAAAAAAAAAAGGAAATTTCAAATTTACATTTTTATTTAAGGTTAGTGAACATCTTTAAATATTGAATACTCCTTTAGCAGTTTTCAAATTCCCAGCACATATTCTGTAAATTGTTTCTGAACTTTTTTGTAAAGTAGAGTGAGAAAAAAAAGCACCAAGTACCTGAAAGCTTTATAACCCCATAAATCAGTTCAGGAACACTCTACAAGTCTCAAGAATTTTGGTGGTGATTACTGCATGTGCGAGATATCAGGCTATACAATATCTGCTACAGAACTATTTGAAAAAAAGAGGTAACAAAATTAGGTTAAAGTCAAGATAGAAAAAGAACTTTAAAAAAGTTGAAACTCGGCATTCACTCTCTTGCAGCATTGTCTTTAGAAGTGCTAAAAAAAAATTACCAAGCCAAGCTAATAAACAGCAGCAAAAGCAGGACCACTGAAAAGCAACAGTGTGTAATCAGAGTGCATATTAACAAAACCCTTAAACCACTGCCGAAGTAAAGCCAATTTTGGGCAGTTAAAAATCAAGTCAAGGTGAATCTTTAAATTGTTACCTAGATAGCTCCAGTTATAGGTAGCTGGAGGTCATTGATTAGTTCATCTTTGGAATTATAGAACTAGGAGTTGCTGTAAACTGGGTTTCCACAGCTTTGTCAGTCTCTGCTGCAATTCATATTGAGAAGCCAAATAGATTGCTCCTGCTCGAGAGGAGTCATCATATTTCAACAACTGATCAAATCAGTGTGTCAGGACTATTCTTTTGTTCTCTTATCATGTCAGCTGTGGCTTAGTTCGTAGCACCCTCGCCTCGAGTCAGAAGGTTGTGGGTTCAAGTCCCACTCCAGAGACTTGAGCTCAAAAATCTAGGCTGACACTCCAGTGCAGTGCTGAGGGAGTGCTGCACTGTCAGAGGTGCCGTCTTTCGGATGAGACCTTAAACCGAGGCCCCGTCTTCTTTCTCAGGTAAAAGGACGTAAAAGATCCCATGGCCACTATTCGAAGAAGAGCAGGGGAGTTCTCCCCAGTGTCCTGGCCAATATTTATCCCTCAATCAACATCACAAAAAACAGATTATCTGGTCATTATCACATTGCTGTTTGTGGGAGCTTGCTGTGCGCAAATTGGCTGCCCCGTTTCCTACATTACAACAGTGACCACACATCAAAAGTACTTCATTGGCTGTAAAATGCTTTGGGACGTCCTGAGGTCGTGAAAGGCGCTATATAAATGCACCTTTTTTTTTTACAACTGACTGGAGGGCAAGAATATTTGCTGATAATTTATAAATCGATTACTGTATAATTGAAGTGTCACAGCTGTATATTTGATCACAATAAGTTACTCACTGTAGATTATTTCCCTTTAAGATCTCTTAGATTCAATTATTAAACTCTTTCCCCCCCCCCCCCCCCTCCCCCAATTACACCATAAACCTTCACTAAAGCTATCAATATCACCAGAAGATTGCAGTCACTAAAATGCCAGTGCAGTTGGTGCTAGCCAAAAGAAGCCAAGGGTTTATTTGGCCAAGCCAAGCCACATAGACTGAAACCAAAATAAGTGTTGAAAGATCATTGTAATTGATACAAGGATGGCAAGACACTTCTCTCATATGGAGTTCCAAAAGTTCTGGGAGTTATTTCACAGTACTGAAATGCACCATCAACATTGTACAATATACTAAAAGGGCATAAAAATCCCATTATCATGCCAGCAACTGCAGTGCTGTTTTATATTCGTACTAAAAACATCACAGCGTATTTTAGTAATTTCAGGACGAACAATAGCAGATTTACTGGCCCATGCAATGAAGGAACAAGTGCTTGGCAGAGAAATGTATTTGCAACCAAGCTGCAGTTTACTTTAAAAAGCACTGAACAGTCTAGTACATATTTCCTCAGTAATCGAAGGCCAATATTTTGTGTGCCACGGTTTACAGCTTTCAAAGTATACATATCTTTACTGGTGTACAATATCTGCAGAAGTACTTTGGTAAAGTTGGTACCACCACTGCAAACTCTCCATGCCACACACCATTTGCAAACTAACAATAAGCAGGTGGCATGCTTTGGGGCCGCTACTGTCCTTGAGGGAGCTGCTACAATGTGCTTAAATTTTACCATGATTGTGGAAGGGGGAGGGACTAAATCAGTGAGGTGCCTGGTCTCTGCTTTCCACATTCTTCCAGTCAACAGGGTAGAGATGAGAAACTTGCTGCATGGGGAGACAACTGCAGGCACAAATCAAGCCCTATTGCTCTGTAGAACCGCACAGTATGCTGGAGCACCAACACAATACACTGCCCTGTTTTGACAAAATTGAAAGTTCTGGTTACTCCAAAAGAGAATATTGGAGGCGAAGACTGTGCTTATGTATATAAACATGCACTATGCAACACAATGAATCATAGAAATTTACAGCAAGAAGGAGTCCATTCAGCCCATCGTGTCTGTGCCAGCCGAAAAAGAGCCTAATCACACTTTCCAGCTCTTGGTCCGTAGCCCTGTAGGTTACGGCACTTCAATTGCATATCCAAGTACTTTTTAAATGTGATGAGGGTTTCTGCCTCTACCACCCTTTCAGGCAGTGAGTTCCAGACCCCCACCACCCTCCTTTATATTTAAATCTCTAAATTTAAATCAATGGAAGAGATTAATGTCTTTAAATGTTCATATTTAATAAAGCACAAGTTCTATTGAAAGGTCATGTCAAGAGTCGAGTAGCTGAGCCATACAGATCAGGAAGATCCCACGTTCGATCCTCAGTCTATTTGGAGTTAGTTGAAATTATTGTTTATGACAGCAAGTGTACTAATTCACTCCAGTTCCCCGGGTTAAATGAAGAGGAGGCAGTCAGTCAGTCAAGGGCAGGATCAACTTGGCTGTGATGCTTCATGTGGTCAAATAGCCATCTGAAACACACGCAACTGGCATGTGGCATATTTGGGCTATATTTTATGGGGATCTGCAACTTATGAACCTCCATCTAGTGGTAGAAGTGTGCAGCTGCAGGCATGGATGTGTGATAGCTTTAGAATGGGAAAATCTTACTGAGACACCATGAGATGCATGACAGAATGATGATGCCCAAATAAGGCGTGTGAAATACATTGTAAATTTATTACAGATTTCATCTTCTATTGCTGAAAGAGCAGAAATAGCACAACTAGATACGCTCCAAATAAACATATCTTCCCACATACAAATCCATCCCCTGCTTTCTTATAACAGATCCCCATGACACACTCTCTGAACATAACATTCCAGCTGTGTGGAAGTTAACCCTGAATGGTTTTTCTCTGCTAACTCTCTCTCCCTCCCCCCAAATATTGCTAAATTTCATTGACAGAATATCAAGACTTCATTCACAGAATATCAAGACTGTTTTTAAAAATGAAAAGGGAACAAAAATATAGCTAAATGTTATTTTGATCCATTTTAAAATCTAAACATAGATTTGTGCTGGTGAAAAGGTCAAGGCAATAATCTTGTCACTTGGCCCTATTTAAACAGCAGAGTGAGGACTAAATAGTTATCACTACATATATTTATGTTAAGACTAACTTGTTTATAGACCCGGCTTCAGCTATGTTTCAATCCACTGTGCCCACCCAAGATTGATCCATTAAGATTTTCCAGTGCAGTATAAATGGTAAGTTCTAACCAGCAAGATAGAGAACTGCTTTACCAACTCCATGTTCTACCCTCCACAAAAATACAAAAGCAGGAGGTAGGAACTGAAAGGGAAAAGTCTTTTATTTTAAAATTTCACTATAAACATTAAATCAGAATGCATAACATGCAAATCATCAAAGCCAAAATATTAAGATCAGGGCTTGTACAAGGTCCTAGGTTTGATCCCCGGTCTGTGCAGAGTCAGCAGTTCCCAATTGGGGTGGTTGAAGCAGGGTTGCAATTGGCTTTAGTATCTAGGTTTGGGGGGGGGGGGGGGGGGGGGGGGGGGGTGGGTATGGGATGGGGTAGAGAGAATAATTGGCTGGGATTCCTATTCTGATCACTAACCAGTTGCTCTTGCTGCAAGTGCATGCGGACATCAGATGAGGACAGGATCGACCTGTGGTCAAGAGCCTACTGATATTAACTCCGCAGGATTCCACAGGACTGTACCTCACAAAACAAACAGCCAACCTTTCAGGAGAGAAGGGAAGGGAAAGGAGAAAACTTTGTTAAAAAAAAAAGCCACAAGGCTTTTAGATCCTCTTGCGTACAGCACCCTCCCCCAGCCCAGTTCACCATGGACATATACACACAGACACACTACCTGCACATTTCATCACTTTTGATCAAAGAGTCAGTTCCAACTGTGCCAACCAGGAATTTAGGGCTCAACAATGGCAATCGAACATGTTGCAAGACCTGGGAAAAAATAATCAAAAGTACACATGCAAATGAGAAAAAAAGAGGAGGAAACATAAATGCACTGTATGTTAGTCAGAAGTATAGTCTAGAAGCCCGAAGGCTGCAAAATGCAGCTTTGAAGCTTCTACTCTTAGCATAGATTTTTTTCTATATTCAAATCGAAAGACTGCCAGTGTTGGGGAATGGAACAATTGTTCCCATTCCCCATCTACTACCTCAAATTGTTCCAGGTTAAATCAGACAGTGTAAAAATGTGCCCGAAGCAACATTCCCTCTTATTTTTTTTTCGGTGCACGATCCCATTAACTGGCTGCGCAGCCCACTCAAATTTTCATGCATGTGCGGTTTCTCCCATATAAAAGCCAGTGAGCGGCCTGCGTGGGACCGCCAGACCGCCGCGCAGCATAGCGGGAACATTGGCTCCCAAGAACATCCCCAACCTCAAAACTGCATCACGGCTGCATCGACACAGCCTTTCCATTTCTCACATCAGTCTCAGTTTGATAACCTCACTCAAGAATGCAGTTAGCTCTACTATGCTGAACTGTGAAAAGCTTTGTGGTGTGGACTTTGCCCCATCAAACACTTGATTTCAATACTTCAGGCAGCAAATATCCATCAAAAAGTGTCTTGGGTTATAGGTAATAAACAATACTATAGTGGAATCTGTTACAGTCACTTACTGACCTGTCCAACTTCTTGCAGATTGAGAATCTGAACTGTCAGCAGAGAATTGAACTCGTGCAGTTTTGCCAATTTCTTGAAAAATGACATGTTCCTTTATGGGACAATGAATAAACTTTCTGGAATCAACAGCTTGCAATCTCCTGCATTCAGTACTCATTTTTGCCAACTCAGATAATTATTCTTCCTAACCTTGCAGTCTACCAGGCACTTCTGACACAACCTTCTCTTTCTTCCTTTATCATACCTAGGTCTTTTAAATATTTTTAACAATCATTCAATCTCTAACTCCAGCCAGATCCTAAATCTTAACTGCTCTGAACAAGTGCAACTAAGCGGCCACAATGCAGAGGACTCGGACAACCACTCTGTACAGGAGTATTCGCAATCACTTGTATTATCGGTTAACCTTGACCCCAAAACATGGCCACTTTATGAAAGGTGACCATTAGTACAGCTTGAACTGTGGTGAATATCAATTTAAACGTGACTATATTAAACCAGTATTTATCAGTGTTCGACTACCAGCTGCAATTCTCAACATTACAGTCAATTAGTACAGGCCGGTAGGTGACTATAACAGTTTCCATTGTACAGTAGTATTGTTTATGACCTATAACCAAAGACATTTTTGATGGATATTTGCAACTATCTGCCTGATGAATTTATCTAGTTAGACACTTCACAACTCTTTTACTGGTATGCCCAAGTTCCAGATGCTAACTGCACTCAACCTCCTTAAAACCCGTGAAGATATTTTCAAATTAGAGGATGCTGTTCAGTTCTAAACAATTTTTTTCCCCCTCGCAATTTTTTGGTATATTTTTGCGCTCACCAAGGTGAGGGACATTAGGCTAAAGAAACAGAACATATTCCCATGTTGGGCACCCAGTATCAATGGCACACAATTCCAGGTCAAGTACAGCACAGTTAGGTGCAGAATAAGTGTGACATCTGCTTCCCACATCATCTCTACTGTGGTCTGAGTGAGATCATCATTTTGTAATTTGGACACATGAATATTGAGAATCAGACTGAAACTGTTCAAACACATTTCAAATAGGCCCCTTACAGAAAACAAAGTAGACATTCATCCCATCAATCGGACCTTGATTCAAACCCAGGTCTCCGAGGTGAAAGGACAGCACGCTAATCCAATTTCCCACCCAGTCCCTGGCTTTCACCATTCTCTGTTACCTGAGCAAGTTGTCCTCTCCTCTCCTGAATGTTGTATTTGACCCACGACACAACAGCACTATACACCTGCTCCTCACTTCGCACATTCAACTCATCGCTGGAAATTATGTCAATCATCTGGTTCGCTGGCAGCAGCATAAACTCCTCACTCTCCATTACCTGGACAGAAGGATTGAGAAACCAAACATTATTTGGAATATCATACTAGAGCTGAACAGTCAAAGACAGCGGCTTTCAAAACAGTCAAACCGGAACAAAAATATATCAATTTATGCCAGTACAAAAGGATGTCCTCGGTGAGCCGAGGATGACCACACATATAGATACTTATAAGAACAGTGATGTGGTAAGGATGCATAAAGTCATTAAGTGGGCTTGGAAGAGAATTTTCTGATTTGTTAGACTGGAATCCACATGGGCGGGGAGGGGGGTGGCGGCGTAAGCAAGAAAGAATGAGGGATAATAATTACTGTGGATCGAACAAACAAAACCACATGATGAAGTCCTTTCAGCCATATGAAGAACAGTAATGATTTCTAGTCCAATGTCTTTGAAGTATATACAATCAGCTGACCACATGCCAGAGTAGAGCAAACTTTGAAGTTAGTAGCTCTCTACACACAACTACTATGCCTGTACTCCTCTTGGCCACAATACCCAACTAACCATCTTAAAAAGTTGCTATGCTATGATTATAGCAAAGTGCCTCGAAATTTTGTATGCTTTATAAGACTGGGAGTATGATTATGGGGGCCCTAATGAAGCTGGAGTTGAACATTCCATCAATACCACATTACAATCCTCCAAGCAATCAATTTAGTCCATTAATACCTTGTTAAAAATGTATGAAGCAATAAAACAATATTTCTATTATAGTAATTTAAAAGCAAATCAGATACATCAACACAGAGTCTACAATTTATTGAAGGACTAACAGATCTCCCACGGAATTGTTCATCGTAAGTCAAGGATGCGTTGCTTTGTAATAACAGAAGCATTACAGCATGTAAATACATAATGTATTATATAACAGAGGGGACTGTTCACGTTTGGATAACCCTTTCCCAATAGGAAAAAAGGGGCGGCCTTCAAGAAAGCTGTCTGCTGCAAAGGAAGAGCATTTCACTGGGGCCACAAAGTGTACTGCTTGTGGGAAAGTGCTCGAAATAGGCACACCCTGAAATCAATTACAGGCTAATTGCTGTTGTTGAAAGTACTGTAGTTTCCATGCAGTTTGTAAATCCTTAGCTCCTTTCTTTGATGAGATGCAGGTTAGCAATGAAACATCTATAAATTACTTCGCCCGCCCCACCTCCAGATGTTCAGTTGCGATTTGTTGGTGTTTTTACAATGACGTAGTCTCTGCACTTTCAAGCTTGACACTTCAAAGCATGATGGACGCACTTCATGTAAAACATGCATATCTCCTGTGGCAATGCTCACAGAAGTCAGAGGGTTCAAGGACAGGAGCATTATACTGTGCAATAGACAATATATTACTCTGCTACTAAAGGGATAGCTAGGCGTAACCTGGCACAACCCTTTAAGGCTACAAGATCTAATTGTTGCAACTTCCTGAAGTCAATTACAGGCTAAATGCCTGTTTCAGACCAGAGGTCAACGAGAAGGTATTTCCCTTTGCTGGTGAAGTTTTTTTCCCCCCCAAAAAATACACTTTAAAAAAAAAATTGTACAAGATTTGCATGTATGGCCGTTAACAACTGAAGGTAACGCAGAAATTTAGACAGTGTGACATCGAAGTGTGATGAACATGAACTGCACACATGTAAAGTTGTTATATTATAATCACAGATGCTCTTAACATGTATAAATCTCTTGCTGTATTTGACCAGATGCAGTTAACACACTGTCCAATATTTCAATTAAAATATAATTTCAAAACTGTATAAATACACCACACACTGTAGCACGAGCTGCACAGAGTAAGGAGGTACCAGGTTCATTTCCTGGTTTGTGAGAAATTGGCTGATTTCAGGTCGGACAGCACTACAACTGGCAGCAATGCTTCCATGATAGGAAGGCACAGTGCCCATTATTCCTAAATCGCTGGATAAATGTGTGCTCTCAATCTGCCGCTAACTGGCAGTTTATAAAAGTGTTTTAAAAGGTTTTTAAATATCTGGAGTTTTTAAAAATTGAAAAGCCCAACAGTGACAGAAAAGAACTAGCAGTAAGAAACCAAAGTTGTATATCTGCCCTCTGCATTCTCAGGACCATGCACGAGTGTTCTAAAGGTGGAGGGAATTGGAGGAGAAATAAGCATTTCAATTTTTTTTAAAATTGTACAAGCAGAATTGATGGGCAACTGTGAAATGATAGAGACGTGGCTTTGCTGCGGGACCTGGTTTACCCTCTGGACTCATTTCGAAAGTGTAAACTACAGTGACAAAAAAAGAAAAAGCAGCGATGGTGATGGGGATTCAATAGTTAGGGGAGCAGACAGGCGTTTCTGCGGCCGCAGATGTGACTCCAGGATGGTATGTTGCCTCCCTGATGCCAGGGTCAAGGATGTAACTGAGCAGCTGCAGAACATTCTGAGGGGGGGAGGGTGAACAGCCAGAGGTCATGGTCCATATTGGTACCAACGACATAGGTAGAAAGAGGGATGAGGTCCTGCAGGCAGATTTTAATGAGCTAGGAAAGAGATTAAAAAGCAGGACCTCAAAAGGTAGTAATCTCTGGATTACTCCCAGTGCCCCGCGCAAGTGAGGAGAGAAATAGGAGGATAGAGCAGATGAATGCGAGAGATGGTGCAGGAGGGAGGGCTTCAGATTCCTGGGGCATTGGGACCGGTTCTGGGGGAGGTGGGACCTGTACAGGCCGGACGGGTTGCACCTCAACAAGGCCGGAACCAATATCCTCGCGGGGAGGTTTGCTAGTACTGTTGGGGAGGGTTTAAACTAATTTGGCAGGGGGATGGGCACCAGGATGTAACATTAGAAAGGGAAATAAAGTGCTAAAAGGATTGGGAAAAGCAGAGAGCACTAAAATAAGAAATAGTAAGGTATTATGTGGGGTCAAACTAAGAGAGAATACAGGATGGTCTAAGATGGGTTTACAGTGTATGTATGTGAACGCACGAAGCGTAGTAAACAAGGTAAGTGAGCTGCAGGCACAAATAGCCACATGGGAATATGATGTTGTGGCAATAACTGAGACCTGGCTCAAAAAAGGGCAGGATTGGGTATTAAATATTTCTGGTTATAAGGTGTTCAGGAAAGATAGGGAAGGAAAGATGGGAGGTGGTGTGGCAGTATTGGTTAAGGAGAATGTTAGTGCTGGAGAGGGAAGATGTCCTGGAGGGGTCAAGGACAGAATCTATATGGCTAGAGTTAAGAAATAATAAAGGTGCCATTACATGACTAGGTGTATTCTATAGGCCACCAAATAGTGGGAAAGATATGGAGGAGCAAATTTGCTGAGAAATTACAGAGAGGTGCAGAAACTATAGAGTAATAGTGGGGGACTTCAACAATCCTAATATAGACTTATAGACTGAGATTGTAATAGTGTAAAGGGCAGAGAAAGGGAAGAATTTCTGATGTGTGTTCAGGAGAACTTTCTTGATCAGTATGTTTCCGGCCCGACGAGGGAGGAGGCATTGCTGGATCTGGTTCTGGGGAATGAGGTAGGTCAAGTGGAGCAAGTGTCAGTAGGTGAACATGTAGGGAACAGTGATCATAGTATCATAAGGTTTAGATTAGCTATGGAAAAGGACAGGGAGCAATCTAGAGTAAGAATGTTTAACTGAGGGAAGGCCAATTTCAGTGGGATGAGAACGGATCTGGCCCGGGTAAACTGGAATTAAAGATTGGCAGGCAAAACTGTAGTGGAACAATGGGCTGCCTTTAAAGAGGAAATAGTTTGGGTACAGTCGAGGGACATTCCCATGAGGGAGAAAGGTAGGGCAACTAATGTCAGAGCTCCCTGGATAACGAAACAGATAGCCAATATGATGAAACAGAAAAAGAGCGCGTATGACAGATGTCAGGTTGCAAATACATCTGAGAATCAGGCTATATATAGAAAGGTCAGAGGAGAAGTGAAAAAGAAAATAAGAGGCGCAAAGAGAGGGTATGAGAATAGAATGGCAGCCAACATAAATGGTAATCCAAAAGTCTTCTATAGGCATATAAATAGTAAAAAGGTAGTAAGAGGAGGGGTGGGGCCAATTAGGGACCAAAAAGGAGACCTACACATGGAGGCAGAGGGTATGGCTTTGGTACTAAACGAGTACTTTGCATCTGTCTTCACCAAGGAAGAGGATGCTGCCATAGACATAGTAAAGGAGGAGGTAGTGGAGACACTTGATAGTATAAAAAAGTATAAAAATTGATAAAGAAGAGGTATTAGAAAGGCTGGCTGTACTTAAAGTAGATAAATCACCAGGAGCGGATGGGATGCATCCTAGGATACTGAGGGAATTGAGGGAGGAAATACTGGCCATAATATTCCAATCCTCCATAGATACAGGGGTGGTGCCAGAGGCCTGGAGAATTGCAAATGTTACACCATTGTTCAAAAAAGGGTGTAAAGATAAACCCAGCAACTACAGGCCAGTCAGTTTAACCTCGGTAGTGGGGAAGCTTTTAGAAATAGTAATCAGGGACAAAATTAACAGTCACTTGGATAGGTGTGGATTAATTAAGGAAAGCCAGCACGGATTTGTTAAAGACAAATCGTGTTTAACCAACTTGATCGAGTTTTTTGATGAGGTAACAGAGAGGGTTGATGAGGGTAATGTGGTTGACATAGTGTACATGGATTTCCAAAAGGCGTTCGACAAAGTGCCACATAATAGGCTCGCCAGCAAAGTTGAAGCCCATGGAATAAAAGGGGCAGTGGCATCATGGACACGAAATTGGCTAAGTGACAGGAAACAGAGTAGTGGTGAATGCTTGTTTTTCAGGACTGGAGGAAGGTATACAGTGGTGTTCCCCAGGGGTCGGTTCTAGGACCACTGCTTTTCTTGGTATATATTAAATGACTTGGATGTGGGTGTACAGGGCACAATTTCAAAATTTGCAGATGACACAAAATTTGGAAGTATAGTAAACAGTGAGGAGGAGAGTGATAGACTTCAGAAGACATAGACAGGCTGGTGGAATGGGCGGACATGTGGCAGATGAAATTTAATGCAGAAAAGTGTGAAGTGATACATGTTGGTAGAAGAATGAGGAGAGGACATATAAACTAAATGGCACAATCCTAAAGGGAGTGCACAAACAGAGAGACCTATGGGTACGTGTGCACAAATCGTTGAATCTGGCAGCGCAGGTTGGGAAAGCTGTTAAAAAGTCTTACGGGATCCTGGGTTTCAGAAATAGAGGTATAGAGTACAAAAGTGTGGAAATTATGATGAACCTGTATAAAACACTGGTTCGGCCCCAACTGGAGTGCTGTGTTCAATTCTGGGCACCGCACTTCAGGAAGGAAGTGAAGGCCTTGGAGAAGGTTCAGAAAAGATTTATGAGAATGATTCCAGGAATGAGGGACTTGTTACGTTGACAGACTGGAGAAGCCGGGGTTGTTCTCCTTAGAGCAGAGAAGATTGAGAGGAGATTTGATAGAGGTGTTCAAAATCATGAGGGGTCTAGACAGTAGATAGAGGGAAACTGTTCCCATTGGCAGAAGGGTCCAGAGCCAGAGGACACAGATTTAAGGTGATTGGCAAAAGAACCAAAGGCGACATAAGAAAAAACTTTTTTATACAGCGAGTGGTTAAGATCTGGAATGCACTGCCTGAAAGGGTGGTGGAGGCAGACTCAATCTTATCTTTCAAAAGGGAGTTGGATAAGTATCTGAAGGGAAAAAAATTTGCAGGGCTACGGGTAAAGGGCGGGGGAGTGGGATTAGCTGAGAGTCGGCACAGGCTCGATGGGTCGATTGGCCTTCTTCTGTGCTGTAACCATTCTATGATTCTACATTTTTGTAATCTTTAGAACTAGATCAGTTCAGTAATACAGCTGGTCTCTTAAGGAAGCAAAAATAACACTGCAATTTCAAATTTAAGCAAAATGATGACATTAACTCTTAAATTAGACTGCATTCATTTGGTGAATGTACATGAGATGACTTGACTACCATATTAATATTTCCAAATTTTACACAAGATTCCTTGCTCTGATGAGTAATAAAAGGGTATAGAACAAGGACAGGGTAGATTCATAGTACTGCCGTCATGCTCTTTTGTCACGCACAAGCCTCAGAGAAGAGCGGAAGGGATGGAGTACTTGTCACAAGTGTCCCCAGTCCAAATCCCACTAATACTGTAGCTTAGCCATTGAAGTTTTATAATCACAGCTTTGGGTTTTCAAAAAACCCTGCTTGCAAAAAAACTTAAGGTGACCCCGAGTCACAGCAGAGAAGCATAATTCCTCACCTCTTGAAAGTTGTGCTGTGTAAACTTATCTGCCACCCGCAGCAATTCCCTACAAGCGTGAGTGTCAGCAAATGCCCGAATTCCCAAACAATTGGATGGATCAAGCTGTCGCTTTAAAAATTCACAGCAGGTCTCTTGGATCTCAGTCAGCTGTAATAAGCAAGCAGCTGGCAGCAGAGTCTGGACATTGTTCTCCTCCACAATAATCTGCGACGTGTACGCAAATTCAATGAGTAATTCCATGGCATGTTCATCGATGTCCCGAATCAGAACTTCCGTCTGTCTGCTTTCTGCAAGTTCACTGGTGAACATTGCATGGAAGTATGGACTGCAGGCTGCAAGCACCACCCGATGGGCATAGATTTTCTTCTGCCCAACAACAAGCACGACGTCGCACAGGCCCTGGTTTCTCCTCAGTTGGTTGATGGCGTCCAGAGTGAGTCGGGGGTGTTTGTCAGAGACATAATGCATGCGTGCAGGTTGAGGCAGGCCTTCGGGAAGCCGGTTTGGATCACCAGCGGTACATCGGCTGGTCACATCCATTCCCGTCACCACTGGAGACATGAAAAGATCTGGGGGAGGGGGGAAATCAAAATTAGCATTGTGCTATACTATGCTCATTAACTTTCATCCATTGCCAACTTTGATGATGCCTCAGCTAGACCCTCTCTGTATAACACACAGTATGACTATGGTAATCTGGCCTTGATTAGAAGGGCAAGTGTTTAGCCTGAAGACCTGTCCAAAGACAGAATGGTAACTCGAGTGACAAGAAGGATGATCATTCATCAGTCTTCTCAGGACAGTTCCGATCCCTCTTAACCAGACAACTAAAATTACAGTAGTTCAACTTGCTTTCAAGACAAAATGTGAAAGCCAGATAGGCTTTGAGCACTAATCACAGAAGCCGATTGAACCATTTTGTTCATTCAAACTTTAAAAAGCTTTATTAAACTATAGCTTCTGCAGCAAGCCTTATGCTCATAACGTAGAATGTCCAGAAGGTCATTCAACCCAACTGGTCTATGCCGGTGTTTATGCTCCATGAGCCTCCGCCCACTCCTCTACATCTAACCCTATCAGCATAATATTCTATTCCTTTCTCCTTCATGTGCTTATCTAGCTTCCCCTTAAATGTATCCTATGCTATTCGCCTCAATGACTCCTTGAGGTAAGCGAGTTCCACATTCTTACCACTCTCTGGGTAAAGAAGTTTCTCCTGATTCCCTATTGGATTTATTAGTGACTATCTTATATTTATGGCCCCTAGTTTTGGTCTTCCCCATGAGTGGAAACATCTTCTCGAAGTCTACCTTATCAAACCCTTCCATAATCTTAAAGACCTGTATCTGGTCATCTCTCAGCCTTCTATTATCTAGAGAAAAAGAGCTCTAGCCTATTCTGAAATATATCCTCTCAGTTCGGATATCATCCTTGTGAATCTTTTGTGCACCTTCTCCAATGTCTTTATATCCTATTTATAATAAGACCACCAGAACTGTGCACAGTACTCCAAGTGTGGTCTAACCAAGGTTTGATACAAGTTTAACATAACTTCTCTGCTTTTCAATCCTATCCCTCTAGAAATGAGCCCAGTGCTTGGTTTGCTTTTTTTTTTAAATGGCCTTATTATTCCGGCACAGACTCGATGGGCCAAATGGCCTCCTTCTGTGCCGTTGACTCTATTAACTTGCTACTTTTAATGTTTTGTGTATCTGTTCCTCTTGATCCCTTTGCTCCTCTACCCCAGTTAGACTCATTATCCAAGCAGTCCCTATTCTTCCTCCTAAAATGTAACACCTCATGCTTGTCTATATTGAAATTAATTTGCCAATTACACTCCCGTTCTGCAAGTTTATTAATGTCTTCTTGTACTTTGTCGCAGTCTTCCACAGTATTAACTATATCCCCCAATTTGGTGTCGTCCGCAAATTTTGAAATTGTACTTCTGATTCCCAAGTCCAAATAGTTTATGTAAATTGTGAACAACAGTGATCCCAGTAGCGATCCTTGTGAAACACCACTTCCCACCTTTTGCCAGTCTGAGTAGCTACTCTTAACTCCTACACTGTTTTCTGTTCTGTAGCCAGCTTGCTATCCATTCTGCTACTTGTCCCCTGACTCCACATGCTCTAACCATTTCAGCTGAAAGCAACATCAGTCTATCATCATACTTCAGATTGTGATGTTATGCACCTAAATAAAATGTTTACTCTGCATTAACACAAGCTACGCAACTCAAAAATACATTATTCGTACCATCAGGGAGAATTTTTGTGCTCAAGTTGCTAAGCACAAAATTTCACCAAAATAAAAGGGCTAATTACATCAAATGCTACTGAAAGTCCAGATTTTGATCCAAACCCACTACTTCAGCACTCATGCAATAGATGAACTTAACACTTGAAAAAATGGACTCTAAACTCTCTTCAAAGCTACAAACAGGCAGTTTTAAGGATCAAAGAAACAGATGTGTGTTCAGCTAAAGTGCTTAAGTGGTGCAGAGTACACAGACTAATCAAAATGTTTTGCAATATCTGACCTCCAATGATTATTAACCGAGGCCTACAAACCTCCAGCTTGGAGTCTACAGTTGCAATCCAGATAGCATGGACAACTTGCCTTCCTAAAAAGGACAAAATGCCTTTCAAAGATGGAAAGAGTAATGTTTCTCTTGCCCTGAAGGTGTTGACATTCACTTGCTAGGGTACGGTTCCACGGGTGCTGGCCACCCTCCGTGGCTGTTCTTTATATGAGAGTCCAAGCAGTATTGACCGGCTATTTGAACATGGGGGGGGGGGGGGGGGGCCCATGAAAGCCCAATCAGCTGCACGCACAATTCCCCGCAATGGTCACTGAACAGCAGAGCCCCAGTAGATATTTATTCAACTTTTCTCCTCCACACTTTTAAAATCCATTATTTCCATTCATTTTTTGATTCCGCTCTCTTGCTACATACCATTTTCCCCTCCGAGGGAGGCTGGTAACCAACCTGTTCAGTCCTGATTATCTGGCCAAGATAAGGACAACTGCAGGCTGCTTAGTTACCAGGGCACATAAGCATGCCCCCAGCAGCTTTTAATGTTATTGAAAATTTAGCATTTTATGTAACAGAAAGCAGAATATTATGTGCCAGCCGTGGCTCAGTGGGTAACACACTCGCCTCCGAGTCAGAAGGTTGTGGGTTCAAGTCCCACTCCAGAGAATCGAGCACAATATCTAGGCTGACACTCCAGTGCAGTGCTGAGGGAGTGCTGCACTATCAGAGGTGCCGTTAAACCGAGGCCCCATCTGCCCTCTCGGGTGGACACATGGCCACTATTTCGAAGAGCAGGGGAGTTCTCCCCGGTGTCCTGGACAATATTTATCCCTCAATCAACATCACAAAAACGGATTATCTGGCCATCATCACATTGCTGTTTGTGGGAGCTTGCTGTGCACAAATTGGCTGCCACGTTTCCTACATTACAACAGCGACTACACTTCACAAAGTACTTCATTGGCTGTAAAGTGCCTTGGGTCGTCCGGTGGTCGTGAAAGGCACTCTAGAAATGCAAGTCTTTCTTTTATTTGTAACTTGTACAAACACAAAACTAAATATGTATTGAAACAGTGACAGAACAGCCTCACACCTGCCACTTGCACTGTAAATAATACTGTTGAGAAAGTGGTAAAGGAATGCTGGAAAGAAACAGCTGGTCAGCGGGTGTGGATTTGTGCAGTTATCTACAGAGGAGATCACAGAAATATTTTGAAGAACTGAAATACCTTACTATTCTAATGGGTCAGCTGGTTAAGGCAGCAAGTTAAGCTACGCAAACAGACCACAAAAGGTAGCAGGCTCGATGCCCCAGTGTGTGTTGGGTTAGCTGATCTCTGCCAAGGCTGTAGTAACAATGCCTCAATTGTAAAATTTGCATCCTTGTTTTCAAATCCTTCCATGGCCTCACCCCTCTCCCTATTTCTGTAACTCCCTCCAGCCCTACAACCTTCCGAGATCTCTGTGCTACTCCAATTCTGGCCTCTTGCACTTCCCCTGATTTTCTTCGCTCCACCATTGGTGGCCGTGTCTTCAGCTGCCTGGGCTCTAAGCTCTGGAATTCCGTCCCTAAACCTCTCTGACTAACACGCCTCCTTTAAGACCCTCCTTAAAACCTACCAGTTTGACCAAGCTTTTTGGTCACCTATCCTCATATCTCCTTGTGGGGCTTGGTGTCAAATTTTGTTTGGTAACGCTCCTGTGAAGCGCCTTGGGACGTTTCACTTCGTTAAAAGCACTATATAAACACAAGTTGTTGTTGTTGCTACAATTGACCTCAGCACCCTGGGGCTAAGGAGGGAAAATCACCCACAGGTCCACCATCCAGTGACCTCTGCTTGAAGTTTTGTATGTACACGTGCTTATATGAGGCGAGGACAGTGTTGTGATTGCTGTGATATACTCTCTTGGTTAACTTGCCTTGTTTACACATGAATGATGGTCATTTGGGCAAGGTAAAAAGCAACACCTTCAGAAGAGGCAGGTTGGCAGCAAAAATAATTCACTGAAATTGAGGTGTATAAAATTATGAGGGGCCTGGATAGAGTGGATAGGAAGGACCTATTTCCCTTAGCAGAAGGGTCAATAACCAAGGGGCATAGATTTAAAGTAATTGGTCGAAGGTTGAGAGGGGAGTGGAGGAGAAATTTTTTCACCGAGAGGGTGGTGGGGGTCTGGAACTCACTGCCTGAAAGGGTGGTAGAGGCAGAGACCCTCATCACATTTAAAAAGTACTTGGATATGCACCTGAAGTGCCGTAACCTACAGGGCTACGGACCAAGAGCTGGAAAGCGAGATTAGGCTGGATAGCTCTTTGTCGGCCGGCACAGACCAAGATGGGCCGAATGGCCTCCTTCTATGCTGAAAATTTCTATGAAATCCTGGTTTATACTTACAATCTGGACCATAACACCTTTAAGAAAGAGTCAATGTTCATGCTCTCAAAAATGACCTTTACCATAATCCAGATTAAATGTCCTGGACTGAACAGCAAAACTATCAGGAAACAAAGTTTCAGAAAGGATATGAAGAGTTTTGTGAAAAGACTGTGAAAAGGATTGGGTAAAAGGCACTGCAAGAGTTACACGGCACATTTATGTTCATCGCATGAAGGCAACACAAGGTTAGGACATAACCTAAATTATACCATTGCTTTCCAAGGGCATACACTTTCTGTAGCCATACACCTACCCAAGTGTGGCTGGCAGTACAAGGACAGTACGTATTAGAGCAGTGACTCTCAGTCCCACGGAGCCGGTTTTCAGGAGAGTTCCCTATCTGAGCTATGTCAAGCAAAGAATGCAACGTGGGATAAGAAGAGAAAAATGCTGGAAACACTCAGCAGTCAGGCAGCATCTGTGGAGTGAGAGAGAGAGAGAGAGAGAGAGAGAGAGTTAACATTTCAGGCCGATGACCTTATGGTAATGTGGGGATGGGAAGAAAAGAATAAAATCAAAAGAAAGTTATGATTTGACAACCCATGAAGCATAAAATCCAGACTGACTTGAAGGTTTCCCCTGGCTGAGGAATTTAGAACACAGGGTCACAGTCACAGAATAAGGGGTCGGCCATTTAGGACTGAGGAGGAGGAATTTCTTCAGGCTCGAAGGGCCAAATGGCCTACTCCAGCTCCTATTTCTTATGCTCTTAAGGCGACTGACATACAAAGAAAAAAAAGACTTGCATTTATATAGCACCTTCCACAGCCTCAGGACATCCCAAAGCACTTTACAGCCAACAAAGTTCTTTTTGAAGTGTAGTCACTGTTGTAATGTAGAAAACACAGCAGCCAATTTGCACACAGCAAGCTCCCTTAAACAGCAATGTGATAATGACCAGATAAACTGTATTAGTGATGTTGATTGAGGGATAAATATTGGCCAGGACACCGGGGATAACTCCCCTGCTCTTCTTCGAAATAGTGGCTGTGGGATCTTTTACGTCCACCCGAGAGAGCAGACGGGACCTCGGTTTAACGCCTCATCCGAAAGACGGCACCTGTGCAACAGTGCGGCGCTCCCTCAGCACCGCCCTGCACTGGGAGCGTCAGCCTAGATTTTTGTGTGCTCAAATCTCTGGAGTGGGACTTTGAACCCACAAACCTCTGACTCCGAGGCGAGGGCGCTGCCCACTGAACCGAGACAAAAAATGTTCCAAGTTACTTATTAGAAGGCACCATCTCCAATCTGTCTCATCACAGAATGAGGCAGCACAGCAGGAGGCCATTCAGCCCATCGTGCCTGTGCTAGCTCTCTGGTGGAGCTCTCCAACTGGTCCCACAGCCCTGCTAAAAGCAAATTCCTTATAAAGTATTTATCCAATTCTCTTTTTTGGCAGGTCAAGCACTGTGTCGGGTGCCAACTCAGTCCATCTCCAACTCCAGCTCCGCCGTTAAACCCTCCATTTTGAAAACAATGGAACTTACCAGAAGGCGGCCTGAGGCCGGACACAAGCGAGGACTCGAGCCCCAAACCCCCTTCACTGGGTCAGGGTCAGCGGCAGCGGCCCGGGGGCAGCGGCGCCCCCACCCGCCAGCACCTCAACACAAATATATTCACAACTTTAAAAACAAAAACCCATACAAACTCTTCATCTGGAAGCTGCCGTCGCTAGTTGGGCTATTTCTTCACTATAAACCAAACACATCCCATCCCATCCCATCGCGGCCACTCGCTCCCACAGCGACAAGGACCAAACGCTGATGGACTGACGCGCCCACCTCCCAGCCCAGTCCCTCCCTCCGCCCACGCTCATAGGCTCCAATCATTCCCACTGTCGGCCCATTCCGCATTCTGATACGGCGCTCACACTGCCAATCATTCTAAACAGGTCCCGCCCCCCCCCTTGTCCCGCCCTCAGCCCCTGCTCATAGGCTCCAATCAATCACCCTGACAGACCATTCAGCGCTTTGATACGATGCGTGAACTGCCAATCATTCTTAACAGGCCCCCGCCCCTACCTGTGTTCATAGGCTCCAATCAAGCCCCCTGACTGCCCATTCTGCGTTTTGAAACGATTCTTCGACTGCCAATCATTCTAAACAGTTCCCGCCCCCCCCTTGTCCCGCCCTCAGCCCCTGCTCATAGGCTCTAATCAATCACCCTGACGGACCATTCCGCGTTTTGATACGATGATTCGACTGCCAATCATTCTAACAGGCCCCACTCCCGTCCCGGGTTGGAGTTTAAAAATGCCATATATTTTGCCTATTTCACGCTTAGAAAATGTCTCCAATCAGTTTCAATCTTTTACTCCCTAAACCTGTCAACTGTTGGCTCAGTGGGTAGCACACTTACCTCTGAGTCAGAAGGTCAAGTCCCACTCTATAGACTTGAGCACAAAATCTAGGCTGACACTCCAGTGCAGTGCTGAGGGAGTGCTGCACTGTCGGAGGTGCCGTCTTTTGGATGAGACGTTAAACCGAGGCCCCGTCTGCTCTCTCAGGTGGACGTAAAAGATCCCATGGCCACTATTTTGAAGAAGAGCAGGGGAGTTATCTCCGGTGTCCTGGCCAATATTTATCCCTCAATCAACATAACAAAAACAGATTATCTGGTCATAGAGAAACATAGAGATTAGGAGCAGGAGTAGGCCATCCGGCCCGTCGAGCCTGCTCCACCATTCAATACGATCATGGCTGATCATCCAAATCCAGTACCCTGTCCCTGCTTTCTCACACAGAATCCCCATCGAGCCTGCACCGACACATATCCCACCCTATCCCCGTAACCCCACGTATTTAATTCCCCCTAACATATCCCATCCTATCCCCGGTCATTATCACATTGCTGTTTGTGGGAGCTTGCTGTGTGCAAATTGGCTGCCGTGTTTCCCACATTACAACAACAGTGACTGCTCTCCAAAAAAGTACTTCATTGGCTGTAAAGTGCTTTGAGCTTTTCCGCTGGTCGTGCTATATAAATGCAAGTCTTTTTTTAAAACTGGCTACTAACATTATCCGAATGTTAACAGCTTTGAGATTAACTCAACAACTACTTATATTTATAGAGAACCTTTAAAATTAAAAAAAACACCCCACAGTGCTTCACATATGGACAAAGAAATCACTAGCAGAAAAAAAATAGAATCATAGAATGGTTACAGCACAGAAGGAGGCCATTTGGTCCGTCGAGCCCTCGCCAGCTCTCTGCAAGAGCACTTCAGCTAGTCCCACCCCCCCGGCCTTTCCCCTTAGCCCTGCAATTTTTTTTCCATCAGGTACTTATCCAACTCCCTTTTGAATCTGCCTCCACCACCCTTTCAGGCAGTGCATTCTAGACCACTCGCTGTGTAAAAAAGTTTTCCTCATGTCGCCTTTGGTTCTTTGGCAATCGCAAAGGTCCATCTAATTCGCCTTCTACCATCCTGGTAGTTGCATTATGGAATGCTAGTGCAGTTGTTAAATAATCATAGAAATTAATCTCTAACTATTAGGCTACAACAGACCCAGGCATGGCTGTGGAAAATCACCAGTGATGCTGAGCTTTTGGAACCATAAGTCCAAACTCACCTGTTCCACCTAAGCAAGCTACACTTACAAATGTCGTCTCAAATTACTCATATACTATATCCCAAAATACTATATTCACAGATAACTAACAAAGAGGCAGGAAGAAAGCGAGTAGGAGTGTAGATTCAAGAGATGAGTTTTGAAGAGTTTTGGAAAGGTGGTGCAAATACAGAGAGGCCCAGGGAGGAAGTCTAAACTGTAGGACTGAGGCAGCTGAAATCTCTGTCACTAATAATGGGCAAAAAAAAGGTTTGGGGATGCACAGAAAGCTAAAGCCAGAAGAATAGAGTATTCACTTGAAGATGAGGAGTCATGCAGTGCAGAGGTTGAGAGAAGAGAGGACATTTCGATAAATAAATCAACGTGGGACATTGGGGGCAATAAATAATGAGGATTGTAAAAAAGAGATGTGCGGGATGGGAAATGGTGACGTGCTCAAAGGAGGAGAAGGTGTCAGAGGAGCCAGGGCAATTTGGGCAAGGCAGCTGGTGAAATATATAGCCAGGCAAGGAGGAAGGACCTGACACCTGAGAGCCATGTTTCTCTCTGTGACAGAGTGCCAATGGCATCATCCTCAATAACTTATGCCAAATCCAAAATTGGGCAAAGGATGTGCAGCGGGTGGAGGATGACAATTTATTGGAAACATTGATCATTAATGGCTCCGTATGTAAGGTGGAGATAAATGGGCAAAATGGATTCTTTGTTAAAAATTGCATTTTGGTGCTGAGTTTACAGTAGTTTACGGTTGATCCTGATTGCTCAAAGTTGTTGTTTTGCCCGTAAAAGTTTATTTACCCAATAATTTAGAATTAATCAATGCAAATAACACGTAACTTTAGTGCTGAAAATGAATGATCAAATCACTTAAATTAAGAGAAGTAGGCTCTAGAATGTTGTCAGCATCCTGGTCAAAAACCAGACATTACAGCACAGCCTTCCCAAAGCTTATAATTCACTCACAAACTCTTAAGATTTGCAGAAGTATCCTTCACGCTCACGATTCATGCAAGATATTTAAACATTTAGAAAGGGCCATTTAAAATTGCAAATTGCAGGACTTATGACGATCATGAGTCTTGTCAATGCTGAGAAGCAAACAGCTGGAACCCTAAAATTGAGGTCAAACCTTTCAAAGCAAAGGCAGGGCAGAGATCTAAACATGAAAAAAACAACATCAAAGATAAGTACAGATATATTTCAAGAAGCAGTATCTTTGTGAAAAAGTGGCAAATCTGTTTTTAAACTGGGAAGAACAGCTGTGCATTATTTTTAGCACAACGGTGCCACATACAAGTGATGCAGTGATACACATTCATGGGATTTACTGCTTCTCTCTCCAATATGCTTGCAAGTGGACAAGAAAAGGTTTTGCAAAAACGTTCCCCATAAGGACAGCTCTGCTACAATGTTTCTCCTTATCTTCAATTAGTTGTAAAAGAAGTTTCAAAGACTTTTCTTTGCTATTTAGCTCTCTCTTTCTTTCCCACCTCTCCCTCCATCCCACAGAGTTCCCTCCAGTACCTTGTCTAAATGACTATTCTTCATGTACGACCTTCAGCAGCAATTGTCAGCAGGCTAAGCTATCTGTTCGTATTTATTTACTAATGAGTAATATACAGAAGGGAAAAGACATAGATACTGAATGTACAATACGTAAAAAAAAAATCCAATTTAAATTCAACAGATATCTTGTCAGAAAGACAACATTACAACTTATTTGGAATAACAAAGACCTTTTGGTGCGAGTGAAGCTTAAGTAGTTTAATTCCACCGGAACCACTTGATATCCAATTGCTATAGAACAAACTATGTTCCCAATATATAGAAACATTTGAATTTCTTATTGTTTTCATGTACTACTTTGTGGCATTCGTGGGCAGCAAATGGATAGCAGGCCTGTCACAGTAGGGACTTTTTTCCCAACACTTTTCTTCTCATTCATGGCTAGATGACAGTTTCCACAGGCAGACCGAGTCTTCTGTGAATGGAAACCTGTATCTTTGTTCTCTGTCATGAAAGAGTAATCAAAACAACAACAACAACAACTTGTATTTATCTAGCGCCTTTAACGTAGTAAAACGTCCCAAGGCGCTGCACAGGAGTATTTTAAGACAAAAAAATTTGACACCAATCCACAGAAGGATAAATTAGGGCAGGTGACCAAAAGCTTGGTCAAAGAGGTAGGTTTTAAGGAGCGTCTTAAAGGAGGAGAGAGAGGTAGCGAGGCGGACAGGTCTAGGCAGGGAATTCCAGAGCTTAGGACCTAGGCAACAGAAGGCACGGCCACCAAAGCTTGAGCGATTATAATCAGGGATACTCAAGAGGGCAGAATTAGAGGAGTACAGATATCTCAGGGGGTTGTTTAACAATTAATCCTTTAGTCACAATGAATCACTTACTGGAGAATACACGAGATGCCTACAACATTCTCCCATGGACTCAGAAGGCAGCAAATGAAGTGCCATCAAATCAATCCATACAGGCTAAGCCATCTGTTCGTATTTATTTACTAATGAATAGTATACAGAAGAAAAAAAAGACATAGTAAGATACTGAATGTATAATACTTAAAAAACAATACAATTTAAATCAGTTCACAAAGGATTAATTTTTCAGTAAGGTGTTTTGCAGATTATAAGCAACCAATTGGTATTTTTTTAATAGGGTTCCACAGGGCTCAGTGCTGGGTCCTTTGCTTTTTGTGGAATGTATCAATGATTTAGACTTCAATGTAGGAGGCAGGATTAAGAAGTTTGCAGATGATACAAAAATTGGCCGTGTGGTTGATAGTGAGGAAGAAAGCTGTAGACTGCAGGAAGATATCAATGGACTGGTCAAGTGGGCAGAAAAGTGGCAAATGGTATTCAATCCGGAGAAGTGTGAGGTAATGCATTTGGGGAGGGCTAACAAGGCAGGGGAATACGCAATAAATGGTAGGATACTGAGAAGTGTAGAGGAACAGAGAGACCTTGGAGTGCATGTCCAAATATCCCTGAAAGTAGCAGGACAGGTAGATAAGATGGTTAAGAAGGCATACGGGATACTTTCCTTTATTAGTCGAGGCATAGAATATAAGAGCAGGGAGGTTATGCTTGAACTGTACAAAACACTAGTTAGGCCACAGCTAGAGGACTGCGCACAGTCCTGGTCACCACATTGCAGGAAAGATGTGATTGCACTAGAGAGGGAACAGAGGAGATTTACGAGGATGTTGCCAGGACTGGTGAATTTTAGCTATGAGGAAGGATTGGATAGGCTGGGGTTCTTTTCTTTCAAACAGAGGAGGCTGAGGGGAGACTTGATTGAGGTGTATAAAATTATGAGGGGCCTAGATAGAGTGGATAGGAAGTACCTATTTCCCTTAGCAGCGAGGTCAATAACCAGGGGGCAGAGATTTAAAGTAATTGGTAGAGGGATTAGAGGGGAGTTGAGGAGAACATTTTTCACCCAGAGGGTGGTGGGGGTCTGGAACTCACTGCCTGAAAGGGTGGTAGAGGTAGAAAACTTCATCGCATTTAAAAAGTACTTGGATATGCACTTGAAGTGCCGTAACCTACAGGACTACGGACCAAGAGCTGGAAAGTGGGATTAGGCTGAACAGCTCTTTTTCGGCCGGCACAGACACGATGGGCCGAATGGCCTCCTTCTGTGCCGTAAACTTCTATGATTCTATGAACAGTTAGGTTTTCTCATTCCTAGATCTTCAACATGAATTGTTGCAAATGGATTATGTGAGTTTCAGTTCGCTCACAGCATTTGCTGCACTTACATCAGAACTAAATACAACAGGAGAATCACACTGTATTATGTAGTTCAAAGGCTTTTGGAAGCCACAATATATAGGGATGATTACCTTGAATCCTAATGAGCAATTAGTCACATAAAACTAGACCTTGAGTACCTGCTCAGGACCCGATACTGTACAATTCATTGTGCCTCTAGAAAAAGTCCATCCCTCTTGACTTATTTTTAATCAATTAATCTTGGCTTGGATCCTTCATTTTGAAATATAGTGAAAAAAGAGCCCAATTAACTTAACCTTTCCTATTTGAAAACAAACCATTTCAAATAAAGACAGAGGTTTCCTATTTGCCTCAGGTACCTGCAATTAAACCGTATGCCTGGACAAGCATTGAAATTATGATTTATATTTAATAGTCATTGATTATTATCATCATCATAGCCTCCATAAATTCTGTACTGCAATAAACATGATCATTCCATACTGTATGAATTCCATTTGTTCTACGTAATATTAATTTCACTTAGGGAGTCCTGATGCACTATTGATTTCTATCTAATTAATTTGCCTCTTTGCTGTCCTGATATTTGATATTCAAGGTTAGCCATTGCATCTTTGGTACTAAATAATTCACCGAGTGCAAGTTTACTTCCAACATCACAAACTGTATAAAGAAGGGATAAATACACAGCGAATAAGTGCACATTGTAATTTAGTCAACATTCAGCAAATTCAGGCAAGTTACCAAAATGATATATAAAAAAAGTTTGCAATAGAGCAAAATCTAACACGACTGAAATGTTCTCCGTGTTTTACCTGCTTCTTGTTCCTTTTCCCAGGTATTTGATCCGAGAGCAAGCTATCGGATTTCACCCTGTGACTGCATCATTCTGACAGGGGAATTCAGTTCAGCAAACGGTACCTTTCTTCATTTTGAAATTGCACAGTAAAGTTTGGCACAAGGCATCCACTCAACAGACTGAGCGCGGCAATCGCTGGAGACCAGGTAATCTGTACATCGTTGAGGCTTTAAGCACCTGGGACTTGCTGTACTTGTGCTGACCATGCAGGTAAGTGTGTTGCGATATTGTACCAGCAAGTATTGTATCAGAGGGCAACTTAAAAAAAAATCATAAAGTGCGAACTGGACGGATCAAAAAAGGGCCAGTAACAGAGTATTAAGTTATCTTATCAGCTTGGCAACACTTACAATAAGTACATCGAGTGTTATTCATTCGGTAACTGTACATTTTTGCATAGTACAGTTTCAATTTGTCTATTAGAGGAGTCATAGAACCATAGAAGCTTACAGCACCAGAAAGAGGCCCTTTGGCCCATCATGTCGGTTCAGCTCTCTGCTATAGGGCCCCAGCCACGTCCTGCAAATATTGTTCATTGCAACGCACAAGCATATTTTATGAAATTGACTGCAAGGGTCATGACATAAAATGATGAACGCCTCAGATTTTTCTCCCTCCCCAAATGAGTAAGAGGGTTCCGCAAACATATTTTCATGAAGTGGGCGCCTCTTCTTTTCAAAAGAAATTGTAAGTTTCAGTGGGAGCGGTCTCGACTCCGCACGTGGTGCAATTCTACACATCGCGCTGCGTGTCTTCTTCAACAGATTGAAGATTATGTTGTAAAATGGTGCCACTTTTGATAATATTAACACAATGAACAGCTTTACTAAAGGAGCGCTGTCTACACAGAAAAAGGGTGCTCGACCATTCATTGTCTGGAAAGAGAGGAGAGCCAGGTGTCACAGTGATGTCACGCACAGGGTGACGCTGTAATACATTTTGAGGCAAATGAGAAAATGTTTTGCCAAATAGTTTTCCCCGTGGAGACAGGGCCCCTTTAGTGTTACACTTTCCCTTCATACAAAATACTAACAGGGCTTGACAGGGTAGATGCAGGGAGGCTGTTTCCCCTGGCTGGGGAGTCTAGAACCAGGGGTCACATTCTCAGAATAAGGGGTCAGATATTTAGGACTGCGATGAGGAGAAATTTCTTCACTCAGAGGGTGGTGAATCTTTGGAATTCTCTACCCCAGAGGGTTGTAGAGGCTCAGTCATTGAGTATATTCAAGACTGAGATCGATAGATTTTTGAATATTAAGGGAATCAAGGGACAGTGCAGGAAAGTAGAGATGAGGTAGAAGATCAGCCATGATCTTATTGAATGGCGGAGCAGGCTCGAAGGGCCAAATGGCCTACTCCTGCTCCTATTTCTTATGTTCTTATGTTCAATTAATAATTGAGGAGACTGGAAAAAATGTAGTGCTGCCCAAGGTGGGTGGCCCAGGGAGAGCAGGGGAGGAGGAGGGGGGTGGTAATGGGAAGATACTCTCAATAAAAGGGAAGCTACAATAAAAAAAGTGCATTAAATTTCCAATAGTTGGTGGCATTGCGATAGAATTGAAACTTGTAAAACCCTATTTTCTTTGAAGGGATATCCTTGCTCCTGAGAAGGTGCAAATCTGAACAACAAAGGTGAATCTGGGTGTCAGAATTTATAAGTAAATTGGGTGGTTTTCTTTCAAAAGGAGGAGATTTGGAGGCGACCTAAGTGATGTTTTCAAAATGATGTGGGGAATTGCCAGAGTTGATCCAGATAAATTATTCAGTATACTTAAGGCTTCAAATACCGCAGTTAAAAATGAGAAAGATAGGAGTAAAAAGGGAAGTTAGCTGAAATTGTTTTCACTTTTCATGGGTATAGTTACCAGGGAAGGGCACCGAGGCGGGCAGAATAAATGGGCATCAGATATTTTGCTGGAGAGAAATGAGATTGAGCGACACAGTGAGATGTAGGGTGGATTTACTAAAAAAACAGGAGTGGGTTTGTTCCATCTAATGTTCCTTTCCTTGCCCTAAATATTCTTCTTTTTCGGTTCATCCAGCTGTTATTCTGTAGGCTTCGCACACATCAGTGGTGCTTCCTGCTCTTCAACGTGATTCTTTTCCATGCCTTGCTCTTCGGGGCGGACTTTGTGGAAGAATACCTGCTCCAGTCCTCCCCAACCACCTACACAGATGCCCAAACGCTGGATATCCGAGAGAGAGCCAGAATACTAGACATGGGCCCGGTCAAGAGAAACGCCTCCCGATTCTTTCGCATCAGCAGCGCCGAGGCTTGTGGCAACGGTGAACTTTTTCTGCTGGCTGTCGTTTCCAGCAATGCGGAAAACATAACGCGGCGGGAAATAATCAGGAAGACTTGGGCCAACACGAGTGAAGTGCAAGGTTATGGCTTGTTGACTCTGTTTGCAATCGGGGTCCCTCAAACGCAGGCAACCCAAGAGGACATCAACAAAGAGTTTGCAAACCACAGGGACATCATCCAAGGCACCTTCTTGGACTCATCCAACAATGTCATCCTTAAAACCATCATGATCATGCGCTGGGTTGTGACATTTTGCCCCAAAGCTTTATTTATTCTGAAATCTGATGAGGAGACCTTCGTCAACTACAGAAGTTTGATGGAGTACTTGCTTAGTCTGAAGAGGCATGCAGAAGATCTCTACATTGGAAGGGTCAACCACCAGGTTATGCCGGTCAGAGACCCTGTGAGCAAATACTACGTGCCTGTCAGTCTGTATTCAGGGAAATATTATCCTGATTACTGCAGTGCTGCCGCCTTTGTCATCTCGCAGGATGTTGCCCGGAAGATTTTCGTCGTCTCCATGGCGATGGAGACCTCAATGCCTGAAGACGTTTATGTCGGAATCTGCACCAAGAAGGCTGGCGTGGTGCCCATCCACAGCTCCAGATTCTCTGGGGAGAAGTACATTCGGTTCAATCGCTGCTGCTACAAATTCATCTTCAGTTCTTTTGGGATGACCGACGAGGAGCTGGCCAGGGCCTGGGAAGAGATTAATGACAGCAGACACTGCACTATGTTGGAAACATACTATGGACTGATCAAGTGCAAAGCGTTAACCTATCTGGACAAGCTCACATCACATAGTAGCACAGAGGCAGAGGAGTTTGTTACCCCGTCACACTAAATATGCTTGATTAAAATGGCAATCCCCATAAACTGTGATTCTAGGTCTAGCACTCTCGCCTCTCTGTCAGAAGGCCGTGGGCTCAAGTCCCACTCCAGAGACTTGAGCACATAATCTAGGCTGACACTCCCAGTGCAGTGCTGAGGGAGTGCTGCACTGTCGGAGGTGCCGTCTTTCTGATGAGATGTTAAACCGAGGCCCCGTCTGCCCTCTCAAGTGGACGTAAAAGATCCCATGGCGCTATTTCGAAGAAGAGCAGGGGAGGTCTCCCTGGTGTCTTGGCCAATATTTATCCCTCAACCAGCATCATGAAAACAGATTATCTGCTCATTATCGCATTGCTGTTTGTGGGATCTTGCTGTGCGCAAATTGGCTGCTGTACTTCCCACATTACAACAGCGACTCCACTTGAAAAAAAGTACTTCACTGGCTGTAAAATGCTTTGGGACATCCTTTGGCCATGAAAAGTGCAAGTCTTTCTTTCTTTATAACCTTGCCCATATATAACTATTAATTTTGAAAATATCTTTTTCTTTTTAAATAAGATTTCTTTTTAAAAGGCGGTGAATCCCCTCTGTCTGTCCCTGGTCTCTCTCCTTGTACAGGTCTTGCTTCCTGTGGGTGAGGGGTCAGGTGTGAGAGCCAGTCCCAGGCCTCTGTCGGTGCTGCTCTTCAGGCAAGCACCAAGATATGTACAGCGTTGGCCCAGGAATGATTCTTGCTCCCGGTGGGGCAGTAGCTGGCCTCTGCCCCTCACCCTCCCATCATAGAGCATCTCGCCTCAGAAAACCCGTGGAATGCGATGGGGGGGGCGGGCAGACAGCAAATCAAACCTCCGTCCCACCAATCAATGGTTACCATGCGCTGATGCTCTAGCCCACTGCTCCACTAGAGTCATAACGTCATAGAGTCATAACGGCACAGAAGGAGGCCATTCGGCCCATCGAGTCTGTGCCGGCTCTCTGTAGAGTAATCCAGTCAGTCCCATTCCCCCGCTCTATCTCCGCAGCCCTGCAAGTTTATTTCCCCTCAAGTGCCTATCCAGTCTCCCCTTGAAAACACTGAGTGTCTCCGCTTCCACCACTTCAGTCGGCAGCGAGTTCCAGGTCCTCGCCACTCGCTGCGTAAAACAGTTTTTCCTCACATCCCCCCTGTATCTCTTGCCCAAAACCTTAAATCCGTGTCCCCTAGTCCTTGTACCATCAACTAGTGGGAACAGCCTTTCCCCGTCTAGCCTATCCAAACCCGTCATAATCTTGTACACATCAATCAAATCACCCCACAACCTCCTTTGCTCTAATGAAAACAAATCCAGCTTCTCCAACCTGTCCTTGTAGCTAAGATCCCCCATCCCCGGAACCATTCTGGTAAATCTCCTCTGCACCCTCTCAAGGGCCTTCACATCCTTCCTAAAGTGTGGTGACCAGAACTGGATGCAATACTCCAGTTGTGGCCTAACCAGCGCTTTATAAAGGTTCAGCTACAGTCCCTTCTGGCGAGGAGACGTAACTTCTCCTTTTTCAAGCTTTTTTCTTCCTCCCATTGGGCTCCCGTGCATTGCTGTATCCACAAGGAACTTTGCACTCCTGCTCCTCCCAGCTGTGTGCCACTGCTCCAACGCACAGTGTCTGCAGTGCATTGTTTTTTAAACATACTTAAAATTGGAAACTATCACGATCAAAGATCCAATTATAGATCATTGGTTTTTGTTGCTGTATTGTAGAATTATCAATAGTTACATTTTTAGGAAATGTTATCACTAATGTTCAAATAGAAAGTAGTCTATGAGGCCCAGTCACCGATGACTGGCAGCAGTATGTATGCAGTTATGTTATAAATTGTTTTTGTTTTTAATTTAGGGACCATCCGTCACTGTCTTTCTTTTTCTAAAGAGTGCAAAAGAGTAATATTTTGCTAAGGGACCGTCTGTAATTGTTAATGTTTTACATAAGTGTGCAAAGCGTAGCCTGGAGATAATTCTCCAAGTGCACTTAAATGCTCAATTTCTTAGCTGAAGCAACAGTTCAGGTGCTACAACTCAAGGAGGGCGAAAAAAATCTAACCATGGTTCCCACTCCTGATCACTGCCCAGTGACCCTGCTGGAACATTAATATGTGTGTCCGTGTGTGTGTGTCCGTGTGTGTGTGTGTGTCCATGTGTGTGTGTGTGTCCGTGTGTGTGTGTCCGTGTGTGTGTGTGTGTCCATGTGTGTGTGTGTGTCCGTGTGTGTGTGTGTGTCCATGTGTGTGTGTGTGTCCGTGTGTGTGTGTGTGTCCATGTGTGTGTGTGTGTCCGTGTGTGTGTGTGTGTCCGTGTGTGTGTGTGTGTCCGTGTGTGTGTCCGTGTGTGTGTGTGTGTCCGTGTGTGTGTGTGTGTCCATGTGTGTGTGTGTGTCCGTGTGTGTGTGTGTGTCCGTGTGTGTGTGTGTGTCCGTGTGTGTGTGTCCGTGTGTGTGTGTGTGTCCGTGTGTGTGTGTGTGTCCGTGTGTGTGTGTGTGTCCGTGTGTGTGTGTGTGTCCGTGTGTGTGTGTCCGTGTGTGTGTGTGTGTCCGTGTGTGTGTGTGTGTCCGTGTGTGTGTGTCCGTGTGTGTGTGTCCGTGTGTGTCTGTTTGTGATTTATTTTGGATGAGGACAGGATCAGACTCAGTTTGGCATTCCCCCCATGGTTAAATAGCCTGGTGATCCTCATCTTCTCGACCCACGCATGAAGAATAGTCACTTCAGCAAGGCACCAGTTGCACCAATGATGTTGTACATCACTAATATCCGGAAGCAGGGGAAGAGGAGAAAATAAATAAGGCAAAAATGATCAGTTTTCACAATTTTTAAATAATGAAGAGGAAGTGAAAGAATAAACTTTGCACTCTTCGAAAACAATGATACATTCACAGTATTTGAGCGTTTCAGGGATCTTGAAACGGTAGTGGCTCTTCATGGCCAGAAGATTTGCAGGCCGCAAAACAGGCTCGGTTTGCTTTTTTGCACATTTATCAGGATTGTAGAGGTTTATGGTCACATCAATTTGAGATTTTTGTTTGTTTGGCATATACTGAGTTTTCGGGATGTGTTCTCGCAATTATAGATGTCACACCAGTAACTGAGGCAAAATGTAAGAACGTGAGAGTGTAAGAACTGAAGCTGAATAGATTGAAAGCCTTACTGTAAATTCTGAATTTGAATTGTAATAAAATACATTGTGCTATTTTACTTCAACCATTTTCATCAAACCATTTCTCAGAGATTGCCACGTGGAATAATCATTAAAGTGCGTCCCAATAAGGAGGAAGAGCAGAGTCTGTCCTGTCTCATCCAGTGGTTTCCAACCTGTGGCACTGGTACAGTCAGTCGGTAACATTTGTAAAAAGGAAAATTGCAACAAAAAAAAGTCTACATTGGATGGATGGAAGGATTACAAATCAAGCCAAGCAGTGTAAAAGTGGCCAGTGTCTCGCTGGAGTTTAGAAGGATGAGAGGTGATCTCATTGAAACTTATAAGATTCTGAGGGGGATTGGCAGGATAGACACTGAGAGGCTGTTTCCCCTGGCTGGAGAGTCTAGATCTAGGGGGTCACAGTCTCAGGATAAGGGGTCGGCCTTTTAAGACTGAGATGAGGAAGAATTTCTTCACTCAGAGGGTGGTGAATCTTTGGAATTCTCTGCCCCAGAGGGCTGTGGATGCTGAGTCATTGAGCATATTCAAGGCTGAGGTCGATAGATTTTTGGACTCTAGGGGAATCAAGGGATATAGAGATCGGGCGGGAAAGTGGAGTTGAGGTAGAAGATCAGCCATGATCTTATTGAATGGCAGAGCAGGCTCGAGGGGCCGTATGGCCGACTCCTGCTCCTATTTCTTATGTTCTTATGTATCATTTCTTACTGTAATTGGTGTTTGACACGTTTTCGGGACAGACCATTTGTTGTCTTAGGGAATATACCACGTCAATAACACAAGGGTCATTGGTCAATGTACTCCCGCGCAGACTGTACTTCCTAACCAGTAAGTACACCGAACACCAAATTTATCAACTGAGCCAAGAAAGTTTTTCTTAATGCCTCACGAAGGGGTGCGTTATGAGGGATAAGAGATTGCAGGCGTTAACTCTATTTATAAATCAGGCAATTTGTTGAATTACAGATTTATTATTTATTACCTTCAAATTAGTGATGTCACCGCCCATCTTGTACTTGGTGACAACCAGGTCCTCGGCAATCGTCTGCTCCTGGCTCTCATCGTCCGACATCAAGCTCAAGCAACTCAGCCCTGTTTGTGTCTATATTTCTCATATTCTGATTTGTCCTGGTGGACCTGCGGCTTTTGGAAAGGGCTGTTCTTGGCACTGCTGCCTCATTGTAAATAAATCATAAATTGGAACACCACGATCTGTTAGTATCAGTAACTTGAGTTACATGCACATTCATGGGAATTTAGAATTTATATGTGGCCCCCGAGTCTCTATGAAACTTGGACACTTCTAAATTATAGCGGAGAGTGGTTATGACTGTCAGCGATATTACATCAGTATTACTGTATCTTTTCAGAAATTTTACACCAGCATGCACAGTCCAATTATCGATCACCTTGTAACCCCATTTCACCTGAAGACTGCGCCAGTTTTTGACTCCCCATGTGCAATTCCACAGGAGATCTACAAGTAATATTTTGTTGGTAATGCTGTCGCACCCAGTCCATTGAAAGCAATGGGTGACGCTGTCAAATGCTGCACTGTCGGAGGTGCCGTCTTTCGGATCAGATGTTAAACCGTCTTCTTTCTCAGGTGGACTTAAAAAAAATATCATGACATGATTTGAAGAAGAGCAGGGCAGTTCGCCCTGGTCTCCTGGCCAATATTCTTTGGCATGACATTTCTTGGTTTAAACATCTCACGTTCCAGACAGCACTCAATCATCTCTTTTTGGACTTCCCCTAAAGGTGTTCAAAGTCATTTCTAATCAAATAGTTATCCATTGTTTTTGTGAAGGACATAAGAAATAGGAGCAGGAGTAGGCCATACGGCCCCTCGAGCCTGCTCTGCCATTCAATATGGCTGATCTTTTACATCAACCCCATCCACCACCTTAAACATTCACTCCCTCCACCACCGGCGTACCGTGGCTGCAGTGTGTTACATCTACAAGATGCACTGCAGCAACTCGCCAAGGCTTCTTCAGCAGCACCTCCCAAACCCGCGACCTCTTCACCTAGAAGGACAAGGGCAGCAGGCGCATGGGAACACCACCACCTCCAAGTTCCCCTCCAAGTCACACACCATCCTGACTTGGAAATATATCGCTGATCCTTCATCGTCGCTGGGTCAAATCCTGGAACTACCTCCCTAACAGCACTGTGGGAGTACCTTCACCACACGGACTGCAGCGGTTCAAGAAGGCGGCTCACCACCAGCTTCTCAAGGGGCAATTAGGGATGGGCAATAAATGCTGGCCTTGCCAGCGACGCCCTGATCCCATAAATGAATTAGAAAAAACCTCCACTTTCCTGCACTATCCCCATATCCCTTGATTTCATTAGTGCCCAAAAATCTATTGCTCTCAGCCTTGAATATACTCAACAACTGAGCCTCCACAGCCCTCGGGGGTAGAGAATTCCAAAGATTCACAACCCTCTGAGTGAAGAAAATTCTCCTCATCTCAGTCCTAAATGGCCGCCCCTTATTCTGAGACTGTGACCCCTAGTTCTAGACTCCCCAGCCAGGGGAAACAGCCTCTCAGTATCTACCCTGTGAAGCCCTCTAAGAATTTTACACATAATTTGTTAATCGACACATCATTAGCTGGGAGTCTGTCCCACATCTCCACAGCCTCTGGGGGGGGGGGGGGGACAAATCCTTCTAATTTAATGTTTTACATGAGCCTCGCTAGTTTTAAGGCATTTTTATATGGATTGGGTGGGGAAGAGGGTGTTGGGGGTGAGTGTCATAACCAATGGCAACTGTGTGGTTCTCCCTCTGCCACCTGTGCCTATAAGTACAAGTGACCTGACCTCAGGGGGAACTGATGGCATTGTAGACCCACAAATAATGTGTACAAGGCAGATCTAGCAATCTTCGGCCAGATCTACTGCCTCTTATCGTGTGATCTAAAGATTGGAGTGCTGAGGGTCCTGCACATCTGCACTCATCAGCAGTGGGGTCTCCATATTACACAGCAGAACCCAGCTAGCCTGTGGAGACGGGAATCCAGTAGAAACTCAATACCAGGGTGACTGGCGCACAAAGATGGATCTCCTAGTCCTGAACATAAAAGAGGAGAACAGCGACCACGACACCACACAACCCTGCCACGGCAACCTCTGCAAGACATGCCAGATCATCAACACAGATACCATCATCACACGTGAGGACACTACCCACCAGGTACATGGTACATACTCATGTGACTCGGCCAACGTTGTCTACCTGATACGTTGCAGGAAAGGATGCCCCGGAGCATGGTACATCGGCGAGACCATGCAGACACTGAGACAACGTATGAACGGACACCGCGCAACAATCGCCAGGCAGGATTGTTTCCTCCCAGTCGGGGAACACTTCAGCAGTCAAGGATATTCAGCCTCGGATCTGCGGGTTAGCGTTCTCCAAGGCGGCCTTCGAGACACACGACAACGCAAAATCATCGAGCAGAAACTGATAGCCAAGTTCCGCACCCATGAGGACGGCCTCAATAGGGATATCGGGTTCATGTCACGCTACAGAACGTGACTCGACATCGTTGTCTGTCTTTCCAGTTTAAAAAAAAACACAACAAAAAAAAACAAACAAAAAAAACCAAAAAAGCAAACAAAAAAAGGTTAAAAGCTCAACTGCAGACGGCAGGATTTGACACGTTGGACCCCCTGTGACCCATCTCATTGTCTTGGCTGTGCTCTGGTGTGTCTTTGATGTAATGCCTCCCTGAAAGATTGTATCTCTGCAGACAAATTGCTTTCTGTGTTTATATACTGTGTAATACTATAGATTCCCTCATTGTACCTTTACCTGACGAAGGGGCAACAGCTCCGAAAGCTTGTAATTTTAAATAAATCTGTTGGACTATAACCTGGTGTTGTGCGACTTCTCATAAAAGAGGGAAGTATAGGTAGGTGCCCTATAACATTAACTAGGGCCAGAATGGTCTCCTGGACTAGTTTTGGTTGCCTAAAGGGGTTGGCGAGGAATTTTCCAGATTTTTCCTCCTAATTGGCCTGCGTTCAATTGGATTTTTGCCTCTCCCAGGAGATTACAGGGCTTTAGAGTGGGGTGGGGAGTCTAGATATTGTGATGCACAGGGCATCGCAGTTGTGTGGGACAGGCTGGATGGACCGATGTGTCTTTCCCTGTCCGCCATTGGTGTATGTTCGTATAAAAGTGCCTTCACGCAATCTGAGGTCTCGTTACAGGTTTGAATGACTCCCTTGGTGTCTGATATTTTATAAATTGTACGGTTTTGATATATTGTCGGACGTTATTCATAGTTGCTTGTGCCAGTGAGCACAGACATTGATCGGCCATGCCCCACCAGCCCCTGTCACTTGACAATGTTCATCGAAGAGTAACCGCGACTCCATTACTGCACTGTTCATGGTTCTCTGGTTAGCTTTCTCCTAAGATCTGAGTAACAGCCTTGGACTCTAATGACACGTATCGCTTAACAAGCTTCGCATGTAGGGGGAGGTGCCAAGAAGGGAGGAGACTTGTTGCTTTATCTCAGCACCAGCAGCAGACCCTGCTGGACTTCAGCATCTGAAAAGCACCCGGAAACATTAAGCTGACCGAAATGGCACAGAGAATGAGCACCAAATATCGCAGGTATGTCATTGGCAATAACACTGGAGCATGTTAATAAAGGAACCTACACTCAGTGAGGCTACTATGTTACTTAAAATGCATATATATATATATATATATATAGAATTTGAATTCAAATACCTAAGGTTTATAGAAGGAGGCGAATGCTGCATCAATTGTTCTTCTTTTGGTTTGAACTCAGTTACAGATTCCACAATGGATACAATAGCAAAATACTGCGGATGCTGGAAATCTGAAATAACAACAGAAAATGCTGGGAAAACTCAGCAGATCAGGCAGCATCGAGGAGAGAGAAACAGAGTCAACGTTTCGGGGCGAGGACCCTTCGTCAGAACTGGAAAAGGTTCCTCGACCCGAAACATTGACTCTGTTTCTCTCTCCTCGATGCTGCCTGACCTGCACAATGGATATGCTGGTTGTCAAACTCCATTCACAATTAGAATTCCTCCCATTGTTATAATGCTTCAGTGATTCAGGAATAGTTCTGTGCGTGAACTATGCGTGAGTTTGTGGTGATTAGTATCTTGAAATGCTGGGATTGTGTTTCAACTTAATGGACTTGTTCAACACAAGTTAAATATGTCTTATATAGATTTGGTGAGCATTTTATTTACAATTAGTTTATCTGATTCGTGTGCATGCAAATGTTCTACTTGTTGAGGTCATACAGCGAGCCCCACTCACAGCCGTCTGACGCCGCCCCACAATGGCATCCTGCCACCTTTCATTTCCATTTCCTGGAACGTCTCCCTTTCCTTCCTGTAGGTTTCATGTCCCGAACCCTTGTGCCCCACCTTATCCCTCGTCGTAGAATGGGAACGGGCAGCTTTCCCCATGGGCCTGTGCCCACGCCGCTTTTGATTCAGCGGATGAGCTTACCCTCCATTTTTCCGCCCTGGCTTTGGGGAAACACCTGAGGACCACTGGCAGCATGGCTGAGATTGGAGACTCACCACACCAGGTACTGCGGGCACAAATCCACATCCGATTAGGGCCGGGCACCATTTGATGGCGTACCCACATTCTACACCAACGTTCCACTCTGCAGCCCATGATTTTGCTGCCTTTTCACTGCTCACAGATCCTTTAAGATGAACTTTTTCTTGACAGTTTAATTATTTGTGTCATCCTGACTCTGCTGCTGGTCTCCGCTGTAACCATGCAAACACTTTGCTCTCTTTTAATTTACAGTCACACCCTCTTATGATAAAGACTCGAAGGGTAGCCAGCAAAATGGCTTACGTTACGCAGGTTCACCTTATGAAGGGTTTCAGTCGATGTTTTCTCCTTTCAGTCTCCTCCGATCCTGACCTGAAGGTGCTGACCTGCTAGGGTAGAGTTCCACAGGTGCTAGCAGCCTGCTAAGCAGCTCATTCAAGCGGCCATTCTCAATGTGTGAGCCTCGGTGATGAGTATTAATGGGCTATTCCTCTGCAGAGGACACCACAGTCAAACCCAACATAGACTCATGGGAAGACCGTCACCTCCAGGTTCCCCTCCAAGTCACACACCACCCTGACTTGGACATGTATCGCCGTTCCTTCATCGTCGCTGGGTCAGAATCCTGGACCTCCCCAGCTAACAGCACTGTGGGAGTACCTTCACCTCATGGACTGCAGCGGTTCAAGAAGGAGGCCTCACCACCACCCTCTCAAGGGCAATTGGGGATGGGCAATAAATCTTGGCCCAGTGACGCCCGTATCCCAAGAATGAATATTATATATATATATATATATATATATACTCACCTCGCTGGAAAGTGATCAGGAGCTGCCAAGCCCGGAAGATAGTGACGCCAATTGCAATACTCCCACTGCCCCATGGCAGAGACTAGCTAACACAGCACAGGCTGGGGTTTGATCATCCCTGCTCATTTTAATTGGGGTTCAGCTGGGGTCAGGTAAAGAAAAAAAAAATCGCTGGTTACGATGAGAGGTCCTGTTGTTTGTTCTAATGAGGCTGGACTGCATTTATTAACACAAATTTATCGTTGGGATTATGTCAGGATGTCTTTGGGGAGAATCAGCTTTGTTTACTGGAACATGTTTGCATTCATTATTCAAAGGGATAAATTAGTCTTTCTAAAAATACAATGGCAGGTTGCTGGATTCATGCCATTCGATAGAGTTTGGTGTTTCCGATTCCCCCGACTTGTGAAGCTGCCAGGATACCAACACCTTCAGCTGTCAGTTGGAGTATCAGGAGTGTACAATTTCAAATTCACATGAAACATGCATCAACGCACACTATTGTACCAGCATTTCAGTAGATTAGTCAATTATTTATCGTTAGTGCTCGATGGGATCATTATTCTTTTGGTCAGACGGGTGTGTCTGATGTTCCCCATCATCATGATTAGCAGCTGACAAACCAATCGACTGAGAAACCCACGTAACGTGGCTCTCCGCGTCCGGCAATGTGGAATCTCTATATGACTTGGGTTTGGAGACTGGAACACGGTGATGAGTTTCCGTGCAGGCCAAATACCCAGCTGACCATACAAAACATATTTTGCATCTTGCTTCCTTCTTTTGATTTGATCCACGAGCTCATCAGTCTGCCTATGAACAGGTCTGTGTCCTGTCTATCTATCCAGCTGTCGGTCCATCCATTCATTTATCCGCCCAATGAATGATCAATGTGTCCATCTGTCTATGTATGTTTGTATGTATCCATCTATCTGTCTATGTGTATATCTATCTATGTCTGTATGTGTCTACCTGTCTATGTATGTGTGTATGGATCAATATTTGTATATACAGTAAACTCTCGTTTAAACGGCACCTAATCAACCGGAATTCTTTAATAACCGGCAAAATAGATAGCCGGTAATCTTGCCGAATCCATCCATTTTTCGTTTTTCCGAGTCTGAGTTTCCCGCGGTGGCCGAGTTAGTCACTGGATTTTATTTTTTTTGTGTTCAAAATTGCCTACCTCTCTGTTATCCGGAATTTTTAATCAATCGGCACCAACGCGGTCCCGTCAGTGCCGGATACGAAAGAGTTTACTGTATGTCTGTGTGTATGTATCTGTCTATGTATATATGCATCTATTTGTCAATGTACATATTTATCTATGTATATACATAGCTATCTGTCTCGCTGTGTATGTATTTATGCGTCTATCTGTCTACAGTACAGCCTTGGTATATTAAATTCAATACATCAACATATTGAAGTTTTGTCATGATCTCATTCCCCTGCATAAAGTGCCAATTAGTGCAATATTATGGTCATTTTATGCAGACTCTCTATGGACTGATGTTCCACTGTCCTGGCTATGCATCCCCTCATTCCATTTGCTTTTTAAATCCCCATTGACGTTGATAGCGACAAGTCTATTGTTTTTTTTGTATTCGTTCATGGGATGTGGGCGTCGCCGGCAAGGCCGGCATTTATTGCCCGTCCCGAATTGCCCTCGAGAAGGTGGTGGTGAGCTGCCGCCTTGAACCGCTGCAGTCCGCGCGGTGAAGATACCCCCCAGAGTGCCACTCCCATTTTACTACGCTCCGTGTCGCAGTGCATGACCTGAAAGCTTACAGAACCAGTCAGACAAAGGAGACGAGAATTTCCCTGAACCTGCTGGCAGTCTAAGGATTAACATTTATTTTAAGAACTCATTCAAATTCAATTTTTCCGCCTACATCATAGAGAAGAGGGACTGTCAAATTAGAGAAGAATTTTTCTTCTGTAATCTCTAGATTATGATATTCATAAGCAGTGGCTGCATTGCTCTGCAGTTAACATTTGATTAATATTTATATTTACTGTGCTTTGCAGTCCACTGGACTCATATTACAGCTTTCGAGACAAACATCCTGTGGATTATTTTGCTAAATCCAATCGGGGGAAACATCTCTACAGAGGAGACAAGGTGAGCGCTATCCAGAGTGGAACTGACAGTGTATTCACGTGTTAAAGCCGTTATGGCTGGAAATCTGAAATAGAAGCAGAACATTTTCAAAAATGCACAGCAAGTTAGTCAGCTTCTGAAAGGGAAAGGTAGATGAGCATCTCAGGTGCTACCCTTCGTCACTCGAATGAGGTGTCCCTGCTGAAACGTTTCTCTAATCTTTCTCTTTTTGTTGCTGACCAACCTATTACACATTCTGAGCATTTTCTGCTCCTAAGGTCAGCTCAGCGAGGATATAACTCGGAGTTAATTGTTAGTACATTCACTCTGCACCATTTATCAATTTAAGCAGGACCCTGTTCTGTTGCTCACAGTGAGATGGAGGATAGGCTATTTTATAATAACGAGTGTTACGCCATGTAAAGTACAAAGGTGCAGGACTGTTCAGAATACAGCCCCTACTAAAAAGAAAGAAAGACTTACATTTATATAGCGCCTTTCACAACTTCAGGGTGTACCAAGGCGCTTTACAGCCTCTTTTACAATACATAAGAGCATAAGAAATAGGAGCAGGAGTAGGCGATACGGCCCTTCGAGCCTGCTCCGCCATTCAATAAGATCATGGCTGATCTTCAACCTCAACTCCACCTTCTTGCCCCATCCCCATATCCCTTGATTCCCTTAGTATCCAAGAATCCATCGATCTCAGCCTTGAATATATTCATCCACAGTCCTCTGGGGTAGAGAATTCCAAAGAATTCCAATACTTTTGACGTTTAGTCACTGTTGTAATGTAGCAAACGCAACAGCCAATTTGTGCACAGCAAGGTCCCATAAACAGCAATGATGTTGCAACAATGACCAGATAATCTGTTTTAGTGATGTTGCTTGAGGAATGAATGTTGGCCAAGGCGCCGGGGAGAACACCGCTGCTCTACTTCAAAATAGTGCCGCGGGATCTTTTACGTCCACCTGAGAGGGTGGTTTAACATCTCATCCGAAAGACGGCACCTCCGACAGTGCAGCATTCCCTCAGTACTGCACCGGAGAGTCAGCCTGGACGATGTGCTCAAGTCTCTGGGCTTGGGGACTTGAACCCACAACCTTCTGACCCAGTGGCGAGAGGGCTGCCCACTGAGCCATGGCTACTGTACAAAGCACCTCATTTATAAATATATTGTCTAATATAACGTACTCTTGCTCTTAATCATGGGCTCTAAAAATTATATCAAACCACAATAAAGACTTTGACCGTAGAAGAGAGGTGCTTTGCGATATGGACTTTGGGAATGAAAGCGCTCGCAGTACGATTTTAGTTTGTGATTTGTTTGGATATTCAGGTGGAGAGAATGAAAAAGAAAGAGAACTTTGCGCTCTCTCCGTTCCCCTCGGCCTCAATGTTATCTGAGGGCTTCGCACCAACCAGGCTTGTGAGTAATACAACCTTTCATTTCTATTTAGTGAGGGTGAGGGGGTGAGGATGGGCGCGTGTTTCTGAATCTTCCGAAGTCCTGCAGTGTGGCTAAAGAAGGTAGACTAAATCAAGGCCTCGGCTCATCACCGTCAGGTTAAAGGGGACAGGAGGAGTTCAGAGGGCGCGTCACCCCTGGATACTGCTCTTGCACCTCACCCTTAAAGTAGTGTTTGCGAAGTAGCCCACTCTACTGATCTAGGGTTGCCAACTATGGTCGGACGTATTCCAGAAGGGGTTTCATCGCAAGGCCTCCCATCACCAACTACCCCGCCCCCACGCTCCCGCCATTGGTCACCCCACACGCCCATCCTTGCAGCGCACCGCCTTCCCACACCGATTGGAAAGCGAACAGGCTCTTCGTTATCCGATTGGCAGATTCTTGACTGTCAGTCAGACAGCCTTTTGTCGCCATCTCCAATATGTTTTTAAGTAAAAACAAAAGTGTTTAAAGTAAATGAAGAAGAAACATACAATTTTTTTTTCAATTGTTCAGTGTCCAGGAGATTAATCTTTAATTCCTGGCGACTCCAGGACAGTTCTGGAGAGTTGGCAACTCTGTACTGGTCACGGGTGGTGCACCGTCTGTGGGGACCATCATGAGAGGATGTCTGTATTTCTCTATAATCAATGATCTTCTAACAAAGTCATGAACCGCATGGCTCTGAAACTGGTCAATTCTGAGAATGCAGTTTCATTAGTAAGTCATTAATTATGGAGAAAAAAACAGATATTCGCCCATTATTATTAAAAGAAGAATTCCCACCTCAAAGTTTGCCAAGGAAAAGATATAGAAGTTTTCATAGTGTCACAAACACCACCACCACCCCCCCGCCTCCCCCCACAGCCCCCATCTGAGAGTATCTGCTGTCTGACAGTGTTGTTGTGTACAATGTGTGAGAATAATGAGTGGTACCTGCTGTCACCTTCGCTGAGCTTCTTGTGGTTCAGGAACTGGGGTGATGATTAATGGCTGGATGCATTACCTGGGTGGCTCTGACCTGCCAGTACTTGCATACAGACCTTTCGGACTAAGCACCTTCGCCGAGTCTCAGTCCCCCATAACAGAGCTGTAAGATGGCAAATGGCAGTGGAGTTATTTACATTTTAAGCTGGAAAGTCTAGCATCACCTGATGTAATTTCAAGGATGGTATCTAGCCATAACTCGCGATCCCTCGCTATTTTTAGCCATCCTGTCATCGGCCTGCTTTTGGCGGGAATATGAGACCGGTGCGCCTCCGAGCTCTCACACTGGCCGACACCCCGAGTACAGACGGAGAAGGTGGACTTTTCTTATTAGAAGACTTAGATGTTTTCGACCTCTATCAGGTAACTTATCCGACATATTCTTTGCATCATTGTAGTATTCATTACCCGTAGATACCATTTAGCATCCACGGAAACCTCCTGACCCAAGTACCTGCAGTCAGATTGTGCCGTTATTGCAGAATGGATGGAGGTTGTAGCAAGTAGCATGGCAACATGTTAACAAAGACATTAACTAGCAGAATTTTCCAGCTCTGATTTGTCTCGGGACTTGTTCTTTCAGGTTCTAAGAGAAAAGACTCAGATATGTATTAACAACAACTTGCATTTCGAATAATATACCAGATATCTCAACGCACTTTACAGAGGAATAATAAGGGGACGGATCCTACATAGAATGTACAGCATGGCAACAGGCCATTCGGCCCAAAAGAAAAGACAGTCATCCGTGGCTAAGTAAAGAAATTAAGGATAGTATTCGACTAAAAACAAGGGCTTATAAGGTAGCCAAATCTAGTGGGAGGATAGAGGATTGGGAAAACTTTAAAAGACAGCAAAAAATAACAAAAAGATTGATTAAGAAAGGGAAGATAGACTATGAAAGTAAATTAGCAAAAAATATAAAAACAGATAGTAAGAGTTTTTATAGTTATATAAAAAGAAAAAGGGTGGCTAAAGTAAATGTTGGTCCCTTAGAGGATGAGACCGGGAAATTAATGGTGGGAAATATGGAGATGGCAAATACACTGAATGGATATTTTGTATCAGTCTTTACAGTAGAGGACACTAAGAATATCCCAACACTGGACAAACAGGGGGCTATAGGGGGGGAGGAGCTAAACACGATCAAAATCACTAAGGAAGTGGTACTCGGTAAAATAATGGGACTCAAGGCGGATAAATCACCTGGACCTGATGGCTTACATCCTAGGGTCTTGAGGGAAGTGGCGGTAGGGATTGTGGATGCATTGGTAATAATTTTCCAAAACTCCCTGGACTCAGCAAAGATCCCGGCAGACTGGAAAACTGCTAATGTAACACCCTTATTTAAAAAGGGCAGTAGACAGAAGGCTGGAAACTATAGATCGGTTAGCCTAACATCTGTGGTAGGTAAAATTTTGGAGTCCATTATTAAGGAGACAGTAACGGGACATTTGGATAATCATAATTTAATAGCCATGATGCGGAGATGCCGGTGTTGGACTGGGGTGGACCTGACGAAGGGGCAGCAGCTCCGAAAGCTTGTGATTTCAAATAAAACTGTTGGACTTTAACCTGGTGTTGTGCGACTTCTCATAATTTAATAGGACAAAGTCAGCATGGTTTTATGAAGGGGAAGTCATGTTTAACAAATTTGCTGGAGTTCTTTGAGGAAGTAACATACAGGGTGGATAAAGGGGAACCAGTGGATGTGGTGTATTTAGACTTCCAAAAGGCATTTGACAAGGTGCCACACAAAAGATTATTGCTTAAGATAAAAAATCACGGGATTGGGGGTAATATTCTGGCATGGATAGAGGATTGGCTATCTAACAGAAGGCTGAGAGTTGGGATAAATGGTTCATTCTCAGACTGGCAATCAGTAACTAGTGGTGTTCCGCAGGGGTCAGTGCTGGGTCCCCAACTCTTTACAATCTATATTAACGATTTGTAGGAGGGGACCGAGTGTAACATATCAAAGTTTGCAGATGATACTAAGACGGGAGGGAAAGTAATGAGTGAGGAGGACATAAAAAATCTGCAAGGGGACATAGACAGGCTAAGTAAGTGGGCAGAGATTTGGCAGATGGAATACAATACTGGAAAGTGTGAGGTTATGCACTTTGGCAGGAAAAATAGTAGAGCAAGTTATTATCTTAATGGCAAGAAACTGGAAAGTACTGAAGTACAAAGGGATCTGGGGGTCCTGGTGCACGAAAGGTTAGTATGCAGGTGCAGCAAGTGATTAAGAAGGCCAATGGAATGTTGGCTTTCATTGCTAGAGGGATAGAATATAAAAATAGGGAGGTATTGCTTCAGTTGTACAAGGTATTGGTGAGACCGCACCTGGAATACTGCGTACAGTTTTGGTGTCCATACTTAAGAAAAGACATACTTGCTCTCGAGTCAGTACAAAGAAGGTTCACTCGGTTAATCCCGGGGATGAGGGGATGGACATATGAGGAGAGATTGGGTAGATTGGGACTATACTCATTGGAGTTCAGAAGAATGAGAGGCGATCTTATTGAAACATATAAGATTGTGAAGAGGTTGGATCGGGTGGATGCGGGGAGGATGTTCCCGATGATGGGTGAAACTAGAACTAGGGGGCATAGTCTTAGAATAAGGGGCTGCTCTTTCAAAACTGAAATGAGAAGGAACTACTTCACTCAGAGGGTGGTAGGTCCATGGAATATGCTGCCCCAAAAAGCTGTAGAAGCTACATCACTACATAAATTTAAAACAGAAATAGACAGTTTCCTAGAAGTAAAGGGAATTAAGGGTTCCGGGGAGTGGGCAGGAATTTGGACATGAGTCTAGGTTCGGATCGGTCATGGCCCTGTGGGTAGCGTAGCGGGCCCAGGGGCCGTGTAGCCTGATCCTGCTTCTATTTCGTGTGTCCAATTCTGTTAGGTTCAGGAGATGGTTCTGTGATAGTAGATTGGCGGTTAGGATCAGATCAGCCATGATCTTATTGAATGGCGGAGCAAGCTCGAGGGGCCAATTGGCCTACTCCTGCTCCTATTTCTTATGTTCTTATGTTCTTATTAACTGGTCCATGTCGGTGTTTATGCTCCACACCAGCCTCCTCCCACCAGTCTTCATCTAAGCCTATCAGCATATCCTTCTGTTCCTTTCTCCCCCGTGTGTTTATCTATTATCTCTCCTGAGGTGGGAAGAGAGATTAGGAGAGATGACTGAAGGCCAGATGAAAAAGCTGGGCTTTGAGGATGTTTTTGAAGGAGTATAGAAAAGGAGAGGGCGAAGGTGGGGGAGTTCCAGAGAGTAGGGTCGAGGCAATTGAAAGCTGTGCCTCCAATGGTAGGTGAAGGGAGGGGGGAGTCAGAGGGCAACAGTAGTTTATTCTGAGGTGCTTCTCTTACAATTTCCATCTGTCTCCCTAGTCTGCTGTGTTCTCCTCATACTCAGCCATCCATCTGTACTGACTCTCTCCTCCCCCCCTCTATATATATATTCACTTTCATTAGACATAATTGACTGATCGCATGACTATATAACCATGCAGATCTCACTCGCAGTGCTGTGCTGTTGTGATTGCAGCTGGAGAATGGAACCCTTCACAAGCCGATCTCAGGCACCGAGCGGGACAGTGGAAGGTACCTCCCCGTCATTCCCGACAGGAGGATGCCTGTCCATCCAAGGTTGGGCCTCAACCGCCGACAATCTTCCGTACACCTTTCCAGGACAATCCACAACTCCGCTTCATCCACTCCCTCACACAGGTCATTAGGATTTTCAAGCAAGAACAAGTCACCTGATTTAGCGACGGAGAGGAGAGGGAAGCTGTCTTTGCCGGAAGACGACCGCTTCAGAAGCAGAAAGGTAGAGGCACGAGAATTGTGCTTAACTCATTGTAAGTAACTGCACTGGGAGCAGAACGTCGTGTGGCCAGTGGGCGGTGGGAGGATTCCGTGAGATAAACAACAACAACAACTTGCATTTATATAGCGCCTTTAACGTAGTAAAATGTCCCAAGGCGCTTCACAGGAGCGATTATCAAACAAAATTTGACACCGAGCCACATAAGGAGATCCTAGGACAGGTGACCAAAAGCTTGGTCAAAGAGGTAGGTTTTAAGGAGCGTCTTAAAGGAGGAAGAGAGGTAGAGATGTGGAGAGGTTTAAGGAGGGAATTCCAGAGCTTCAGGGGCTTGGCAGCTGAAGGCACGGCCGCCAATGGTGGATCGATTAAAATCGGGGATTAAGGGCTGCTCATTCCTGTATCAAATCCATGTTCAGTGCGATTGTCTCTCCATAAGAGTTCAATCGATCTGATTGACTATCGGACACTTCCATCAAACACCACAATCCACAGAAAAATCAGCCAGGGAATTCTTCATGAACACGTCTGTGATGTCACTACACATAACAAATAGGTGACTCATTCCCCACTCTCTGTGCACAGAGTTAAACCTCGATTTGTGCCCAATGTTCTTTAGCGAAATGTGACTTTTGAAAAGTACTTAGCCTATATTTTGTGCCTTTACTATTTATTTAACCAATTGAACGTATAGAACTATTGCACTGAAGTAATAATCCTATGTTTATAACACACAGCAGCACTGTTAGAGTTAGACAGCAAATACTAGGGCCGAAAACTGGCTACTTCAGTTAGTGAAATCCTTTAGCCAGTGCTGTCCCCTTCTCTGACAATTTTTCCCCTTCTCTGACAATTTTTCCCTTCACTGAAGGTGCTGACTCTTGCTGTGGTACAGTTCCATGGTCACTAGGAAGAGAGTAATAGACTTCAAGAAGACATAGGCAGGCTGGTGGAATGGGCGGACACATGGCCGATGAAATTCAATGCAGAGAAGTGTGAGGTGATACATTTTGGTAGGAAGAATGAGGAGAGACCATACACACTAAATGGTACAATTTTAAAGGGGGTGCCCCTTCAGCCCTCCCGTACCTCTCCCAATTCTCCGTGCGTGAGCCTAAAGCAGGCTGTTTGACAATGAGGGATAAAGTCCAATATTGTCCTTGTCCAAGTTCACATGCATGGACTTTCCAGCCGGAGTCACTGGATAGTAGATTTAATATACTTAGGGGGAAAAATTCGGTTGGTTAGCGCCTCCCGTTAGCGCCTCCGGGGGGCGCTAATGGGGCGCTAGGAACTTAGCGCCCGAGCGCAGCGATTTTAGCGCCGCTCGCGAAATTGACGTTGTTTTGCAGCGGCGCTAAACACTACCGCCACGATCTCTGCGCCTGCAGATCGTGACGTCAGTCAAGCGTGCAGCGCCCCGGACCGGATATTGAGTCGCGCCCCCTGCCTTAGCGCCTGCTGCTAGGAATGACAGGCAGAGGGGAACGTATTCAAGTCGGGAAGGGGCTGGGGGAGCGCTATTTAAAGGCGGGCGCTTCCTGCCTTTTCTTGTCGGCAAAATGTTTGGTTTTAACGCTGTCCTAAGGAATTTTGGCCCTCAGCACCACTTTTGAGGTTCCTAAGCGCCGAGCTCTTTCCCTGAACCTATAGAAACATAGAAACATAGAATCTAGGAGCAGTTAGTGTTTCCACACAATTGCTTTTGAGGTCTCTCCAGGCCGAGATTCAAGGCTGCAATGAGCAGGGTGTGGCTGGCCAGCAAGATGGCCCCTCCCCTTTAAGAACTGGACGGCGCCAGTCTGTCTGGCTTCCATGGTAATTGGCATCACCTGAGCTTTGGTAGCGTTCTGAGGTAGCGTCTCGCTCCCTGACGTTTGTGCCTTAAGAGAGGTGTGTAGCGCCTGATTTAGTGCTCAAATCACCTCCAGGGGCGATAGAGGCGAATTTTGCAGTCGGAGGCGATAATTAGTGCCGGGCACTAAACTTTGCGCTCGGCCGATATTAGCGTCCCAAAATGGGCGATACCCAATTTTTCCCCCTTAGACTTTAGCAAATCCTGGATAAAATACCACATAGGAAATTACTGGTTGGGTTGAGTGGCCTGTTTTTGTGCTTTAACTTCTAAGTATTTCTATGTCCATTCATGTGATAGCGATCAAGAAGATGGACGCTGGCTGAATTTTCCCTTCCCTAGTCCAGGGGCACTGAGGACAATTGTAACACCTCTACCGCCACCTCTGCTTCAGCTAACTCAGCCCAGACCAGGGATCAAACCTATGGTCTGACTGGCTCAGCTTGACATCAGGCAATGCATGTACTCACTGAGCCACTGGGACACTAGTACTGTCATTCTGCTTAAACGTTGAAACAGAATAATTCTAAATATGATTTTTCTTTTAGATTCAAGTATCCCGCCCTCCGCAAGACTTCCGGAAGATTCTGCGGGCAGCCAACCATTCTAACGTACATATCACAATGCTGTATCTCGGGAGAGGGTTAAAGATTCCCTCCCAGGACACCGAGCCTCGAGATGAGCTGAAGGTGTTTCAGCAGATCTGTGGAGCAGAGAATATTTGTGTGTACAAGGGACATCTTACTCGTAGAGGTAGGATTAGGTCTGGCATGCTGTGCCTTCAAGATCACCGACTGTAGACTGAACCTTGGCCAGTCTTGGTGCTTAAATCCATTCACTGGCAATTCCCTATAGGAACATAGGAACAGGAGGAGGCCATTCAGCCCCTCGAGCCTGTTCCGCCATTCAATGAGATCATGGCTGATCTGCGACCTAACTCCATATACCCGCCTTTGGCCCATATCCCTTAATACCTCTGGTTAACAAAAAGTTATCAATCTCAGATTTAAAATTAACAATTGATCTAGCATCAATTGCCGTTTGCGGAAGAGAGTTCCAAACTTCTACCACCCTTTGTGTGTAGAAGTGTTTCCTGATTTCACTCCTGAAAGGTCTGGCTCTAATTTTTAGACTATGCCCCCCTAGTCCCAGAATCCCCAACCAGTGGAAATAGTTTCTCTCTTTATCTACCCTATGTGTTCCCCCTAATATCTTGAAAACTTGATCAAATCACCCCTTAACCTTCTAAATTCCAGGGATTACAACCCTAGTTTGTGTAATCTCTCCTCGTGATTTAACCCCTGGAGTCCGGGTATCATTCTGGTAAACCTACGCTGCACTCCCTCCAAGGCCAATATATTCTTCCTAAGGTGTGGTGCTCAGAACTATAGGAAGATGTCTATTAATTAATTTTTCTTCCAAACTCTCTCGCTTCTGCTCATGAAGGCACTATGGTACAGTTGCCAAAAGCCCCCTGGTACCTTGCCTAAGTGGCTTTGTGTGAGCCTTGGCAAGAAGGGTGTCATGCACGAGAACAGCTGCTAGGGAGAGGGCTGACAGTGACCATGGGGGTCATTACAGCTGAGCTTAATTGTGTCCTTGCCAAACATCTACACATGTACACATAACAGCATGGGTCATTGGATTCCCCTTGCCCAGTAGTGCTTTGGACAGGTGTCCTCTCTCTTCACTGTATGAGTTGGACAGTCTCAACCTAGCCCAGAGCATGAAACTGTCCCTAATTCAGTATTAATTGGTAATATCATTCAGCGAGGTGAGGAGGATGGATGGTGTGAGAAATGGAAACGGCACAGAGATACAGGAGTAGGTATTCAACCTACCGCCCGGGGTACAAAACTGGCATTGTGGATCGGCCACTTTTAATGAAACCACCTCATTTTCCTTTCCACAACGTGAGTTTAACATCCGGGTGATAAGTTGATAATCTACCCCACTAAGGGCTGCTTTTCTGAGGTTGGGGAGTCGAGGCACATTGTTGGGGCAACGTAGAGAGAGCTGGCTGTGTAATACCTGATCTGGAAATGCTTGATACTGGTACTAAGTGGCTTGAACAGAAAAGTATTCCAGCACTAACAATCCTCACCTTGATGACTCCCAAAAATACCTCCAATTTCTTTTTACCTTAACAGAGGGAATCCAATCACCAGATCATTTTAGTCAGACTGAGACTGCCCAATTAGTACTGTGTTGAATTATGGACAGTTTTATGCAGTGGAGCTGTCTACATTTAGGTCGAGATTGGTATTATGTGAACTGATGTAACTCAGGAACTTTGGAGTAGAGACCCTCACTGGCATACTGTGTATGCGCACACATAGCTGGTGCTGAAAACTTTGAGGCAGCCTCTTGGATATCTAGTAATGGCACTTGAACAAAGTCACTATTACCAGTAAAACCGTAACAAAAAAAAAGGGAATGATATTTTAATAGAAGTGACAAGAGGGGAATTGGGTGATATAGTAACGGGGTAACACACTACCCATTCGCCACTGGGACTGTGTTCAAATGCAGCCTGACGTGAGTGAAAGTCCTCTCTGTGTGCTGGCTGCAAGGGATCCGCCATTTTTGGGCAGTCTCAACCCACTTCCCAATGGGCACGGACCCACAGTACGAAACTTGCCCTAATACGGCACTACTCGGCAATATCACACGCAATATAGGAGAGGCCACAGGGCAGCTGGTGTGGAAGGTGGAGAAACGTCCCATTGGTGCAGCAAGAGGTTGGAAACGTGGCAAATTGTTGGGCGTAGAGGCTTTACTCTACATCTAACCATGCTGTATCTGACCTAGCTGTGCTTGATATAGATATCGGTTGCTCAAAGTTGAAAAGTTTATTTTTATTTATTCACAAGATGTGGGCATCACTGGCAAGGCCAGCATTTATTGTCTATCCCTAATTGTCCTCGAGAAGGTGGTGGTGAGGTGCCTTATACAACTGAGTGGCTTGCTGGGCCATTTCAGAGGGCGTTTAAGAGTCAACCACATTGCTGTGGGTCTGGAGTCACATATAGGCCAGACCGGGTAAGGACGGCAGATTTCCTTCCCTAAAGGACATTAGTGAACCAGATGGGTTTATTGCAACAAGTTTCATGGTCACCATTACTGATACCAGCATTTTATTCCAGATTTATTTAACTCATTGAATTTAAATTCCCCAGCTGCTAGTGGTGGGATTTGAACTCATGTCTCATGGATCATGAATCCAGGACCTCTGGATTGCTAGGCCAGTGACATAACCACTATTAACGTGTTCCATTCCACAGCCATGACCTTGACGAGCACAAACTTGACTAAGCAAAGCGATGGATTGACTCAACTCTGTTCTACTCTGTGTCCCAGAACAGTTTCAGTTTGCTTCAAGGCGGCACTTTGGGTTTCCGTTCAGCGCCACGATCTACATCAATGGGATGGTGGCTGCGCGCATCAGCTGCTGCTGTGAGCACAGGTACCACGCCGGCTTCCAGCAGGGAAAGCGAAGCTGCTTCCGTGTAATCGGTGTTAAAGGAGGAGTGCCGTGCTACAGGTGGGATCATGGAATCATACCGCAGAGAATCAGGCCATTCGGCCCATCGTTCCTGCGCCGGCTCTCTGTTAGTCCAATTAGTCCCACTCCCCTTCTCTTGCCCCGTAGCCCTGCAATTTTTTTTTCCTTTTCAAGTACTTTTCTAATTTCCTTTCGAAAGTTACGGTTGAATCTGCTTCCAGCGCCCTTTCAGGCAGCGCGTTCCAGATCATCACAACTCTACTGGGATGTGTTATAGTAAGGACTTTAGTACTGCTGAGGTCAAATGGAATTCCGATGATTAGTGTTGTAGCTTCAAACACAGACTGACTCCTCTCTCTCATTTTTTCCGCAGTATATTCTCCTTTCCCCTTAGTTTGCCCACACCCCACCCCCGCCTGTTTCCTGTCCATACCTCTGGAGAGCTGGTTCTACAATTGGTGACGAGAGGGGGGCGTGACCTCTGATTTTTATTTGCTCTCAGGATCCTTTGTTGCTCTGAGAAGGTGGTGGGCCTGATTGAATTCATAGCAGCGGGCACTAAGAGCATGGGTACGGTAGCATAGTGGTTATGTTACTGGACTTAGTAAGGCAGAGGCCTGGAATAAATAATCCAGTGGACAGTGAGTTCACATCCCATCCATGGCAGCCGGGGGAATTTAAATTCAATTAAATAAATCAGACCATGAAACGACCAGATTGTTGTAAAAAAAAACATCTGGTTCACTCATGTCCTCTAGGAAAGGAAATCTATTGTCTTTACCCGATCTGGCCTATCTGTGACTCCAGACCCACAGCAATGTGGTTGACTCTTAACTGCCCTCTGAAATGGCCCAGCAAGCCACTCAGTTGTATTCAGGAAGGGCTACAAATGTTGGCGATGTCCACATCCTGTGAATGAATGAACATAAAGTCAACCTTGTAATGTAGGCCAGAGTTGGTAGACTCTCTTCCCTTCCCTGAAGGACACCAGTGAACCAATTTGGGTTTTTTGATAATGACGGTCATTTTCTCTGGTGCCAACCTATCAATGGCCAGACTTATTGAATTCAATCTAACAACTTTCCACGGTGGGATTTGAGCTCGGGGCCTCAGGGTTGCTAGTCCAGTCCCATAATCACTATTCTTCGGAAAGCATGCTGCCTCTGCTGGCTGGCTCATAACCCTGAGATCAGGACCTCAGGGCCTGAGGTGCCACACTGGATGGCACAGCGCACTGGCGCTTTTTGTACCATTACTGGATATCCTGAAGTTATAATTGCGGTGATATTTTACAACAGTTTGCAATTACCCCAGAGATGCTTCGTGTTGTGTCCCTCTTTCTTGTCTTCTCACTCCTCAGCAGTCCCTAAGCCCAGCGTTTAAACATCTGGGTAGAATTTCTACAGGGGGTGGGTCCCCGTGAGTGGGGGGTGTCCTGGGGGGGTGGGGTGGGTCCCCGGTAAGTGGGGATGGGTGGGTCCATGGGGGTGGGTTTGGTCCCTGTGGAGCGGGGGTCCCCGGGGGTGGGTGGGTCCATGGGGGTGGTGTAGGGGGTGGTGTGGTAGGGGTCAGCCTCACCTCTGACTCAGTGAGCGGTTCGAATCGCTCCCACGCCCCTGGTTCTAGACCTTGGACTTATTTAGAGGTTGTGAATAAAGATGCAGTAGACAACAGGTTCTGATGAAAGAATTTTGACTTTATTAAAAGAAAAAGGTCACAAACTTAAAACAGTCTTAATGCTTAAACACAGGTTGGGGAACACATTGGTACAAGCGAGGGAAATAACATTAGAAGAATACTTCACCCCTCCCAATCCCACTTCACTAGCTAGGTTGGACTCTGGAGAACCAGGGATAATGCTCACCAAACGAATCCTTGACAGTTGAGAGTTAGGGTTTAGAGTCTTTTGAGTAAAAATTTCATAAGGCCCTTGTTGCCGCGAGGTGTCCGATGGTCACTGAGGCAGTCGCTCTGGTTTCTTCTTGCGTGTCAGTCTGCTTGTGAAGTTGTTGGCCTTCTTTGTTGAACTTCTTGCTGTAACTCTGCCTCTGTTTAAACTGTCTTCTTCCGAGCTGTGGAACTGCCTTCTTGCAGAACTGTGGAAACTGCCTTCTGCCTGCTTGTCCTGAACTCTGTTCAACACAGGCTTTCAATTCTGTTGAACTTGAACTGTTTTACTGGAGAACTTCAACTGTTGTAACTGCTTGATGGGCCTTCAATTATACTAAATTGAAGTGGCCTTATCTACCCCAAATCAAATCCCGGTCATTGTAAGACCTCGTTGACAGTAACGACTTTACTAGCGTGTTAACTGGTTTTGTAAATGTGTGAAGTGGTTTCCGGATAGCTCCATCCTGTCGATCTGTTGTTTAATCGGAGTTTACATTGTCCTCGTGTTTTGGGTTTCTTGACTGGGCCTGGGGATTTTCAAAAGATGTCTTGAATTATTCAATGTTGGATGTGTTTGTGAGGTTTTGGGTGAGGCTCTTCCTCCTGCTTGGATTGCAGTGCAAACATTTTCCAGACAGCTCGACTGGGCCCCAATATTCAAAAGCTGTCCACTGCCTCGCCACACCCCTCCGCAGCCTGTCTTGTGTCTGTGAAAGGTGTTTTTCCCAATAGTCATATCCAAAACTCATTTTCCTCAGGGGTTTTCTTCCCTGATCCTTAAAAATGTCCAAAACTGAGGGTTTTGCCTCAAATCACTTCATTTAGGTCCCATCATCCCAAATTCGTATGAAAAATCCAAAAATCACCCCTTTTAGGGTTCTATACGAGTTTCTGGGGAATTTTGCGAAGCTTACAGTGGGTTTGGTCCCTGTGGGGCAGGGGTCCCTGGGGGTGGGTGGGTCCCGTGGGGCGGGAGTCCATGGGGGTAGGTTTGGTCCCCGTGGGGCAGGGGTCCCTGGGGGTGGGTGGGTCCATGGGGGTGGGTTTGGTCCCCGTGGGGCCGGGGTCCCCGGGGGTGGGTGGATCCATGGGGGTGGGTTTGGTCCCTGTGAGGCAGGGGTCCATGGGGGTGGGTTTGGTCCCCGTGGGGCAGGGGTCCCCGGGGAGGCGGGGGGGGGGGGGTCTCCCTCATCTCCCACTATAACTTCAGCAGAAACCCCAGAAAAACGGTGTAAACCACTATTTACACCGTTTCTCCAAGGTTTCCAATGAACTTCCACCAGTGGCAAAACCACTGAACCTGTCACAATGAACATAAAATTAACTACCATGAAATGTAATAAATATTAAGGGATTGTAACTAAATATTCTACAACGCACTTCAAATACCAACATTTCTGAACTTTTATAAATGGAAAATATTGATATCTATATTTTGTTAGCTACAACACCAGCAGCTACACTTCAAAAAGTAATTCATTGTCTGTGAGGCACTTTGGGATGTCCTGAGGATGTGATAGGTGCTGTATAAATGCTGTATGTCAACAACAACAACAAAACAACAACAACAACTTGTATTTATTGAGCGCCTTTATCGTAGTAAAACATCCCAAGGTGCTTAACAGGAGTATTCGAAGACAAAAAATTTGACACCGAGCCACATAAGGATAAATTAGGGCAGGTGACCACAAGCTTGGTCAAAGAGGTCAGTTTTAAGGAGCGTCTTAAAGGAGGAAAGAGAGATAGCAAGGCGGAGAGGTTTAGGCAGGGAATTCCAGAGCTTAGGGCCTAGGCAACAGAAGGCATGGCCACCAATGGTTGAGCGATTAAAATCAGGGATGCTCAAAAAGGCAGAATTAGAGGAACGCAGATATCTCTCGGGGGGTTGTGGGGGCTGGAGGAGATTACAGAGATAGGGAGGGGCGAGGCCATGGAGGGATTTGAAAACAAGGATGAGAATTTTGAAATTGAGGCGTTGCTTAACCGGGAGCCAATGTAGGTCAGCGAGCACGGGGTTGATGGGTGAACGGGACTTGGTGCGAGTTAGGACACGGGCAGTAGAGTTTTGGATGACTTCAAGTTTATGTAGGGTAGAACGTGGGAGGCCAGCCAGGAGTGCGTTGGAATAGTCAAGTCTAGAGGTAACAAAGGCATGGATGAGGGTTTCAGCAACAGATGAGCTGAGGCAGGGGCAGAGACGGGTAATGTTACGGAGGTGGAAATAGGCGGACTTAGTTATGCCTCGGATATGCGGTTGGAAACTCATTTCAGGGTCTCATGAAGCAATCCTGTGCGTGATGAATTAGGGCTATAGGAAGCCTGTTCTACACACAAATCAGCTGCACCTTCCCCCTATCGCTCAACATGTGTCCTCTGTCAGCAGAAAAGAATAATGTAGCCATTTTGCTTTAGCCAATAGGCTAGCTATATATCTCATACAAGGGTAAATTCATCGATCCAACTAGGGAGCGAAGTTCAAAGGGAGTATGGCTCAGATATAACACTACAACACTGGTGTGGATTCTCTGACCTGCGCTCTCTTCAAGAGTGGCTCCCCGCTGGGAATGAGGGATTGGTGTATAAAAGCCATAAACCAGTCTTGATTTGGGTAACAAAAGATTTTCAAAATGCACCTTTTTCTCTCTTAAATACCTTTGGAGTCAGAATTCCTTTAAGCACTACGTGTAGCGACACTGTAATTCTTTTTAGACCGTATTTACAGTTTCACTAGAAGTACTGAACAAAGATCTTCACAAATGTATTTCCAATATCACGTCACATAGTGACTAGAGGAAATGTTTACCTCTGTGTTGTTAAACAGGTGCAAGGTGGCTCAACAGTGCCAAGAATACAGGGATAACCAAACGACAGAAGCAATGATCCCTGGAAGAAAAGAAGATTTAGACTCTGAAGATGATGGGTCAGACAAAGGTAAGGAGCTCGTTATTTCTTATCAATACTATTTGTAGTAAAGAAAAGAACTGGAAATCTACAAGAACGGGGAAGCAGGACAGTAAACGCTACAGAAGGGTTGAGAATAATAAAGCTCAAGTGGCTTTTCCTTTCTGTTTTTTGATTGAGAAGCCAAGGTGAACGGCCAAAGCCCACAGTGCAGGTCATCACCACAGGGTGAAGACAGTCGGAAAGAAGGCAAGGTAAATCAGGAACTAATAGATAGCTGATCATAAGCTTGGGCTAGAAAAGCCTGTAAGAGGATCGTAAGCCTGAGGGAGGTAAGGAATGACCCAGTTTGAAGATCTTGGGAAAGAATGCATTATAGAGTAGAAGACATTGTAATGGGTTTTGATTTCGATACGGTGAGGACCTTAACAGTTTGGTGCTTTAACCTGCTCCAGGGACGGCTGTGCATTACCTGTTTGGATTGGCACTTCATCCACAGGTTTATGTGTCAGCCGTGGCTCTGTGGGTAACGCTCTCGCCTCTGAGTCAGAAGGTTGTGGGTTCAAGTCCCACCCCAGAGACTTGAGCACAAAAATCTAGGCTGACACTCCAGTGCAGTGCTGAGGGAGTGCTGCATTGTCAGAGGTGCCGTCTTTCGGATGAGACGTTACACCAAGGCCCCATCTGCCCCCTCAGGTGGATATAAAAGATCCCATGGCCACTATTTCAAAGAAGAGCAGGAGTGTCCTGGCCAATATTTATCCCTCAACCAACATCACTAAAAAACAGATTACAGGAAACTCTTTATTAACCGGCACCGACGGGACCGGTGTGGTGCCGGTTAATCAAAAAGTCCGGATAACGGAGAGTTATATCTCCCAACGTACGAGAGCCCCGTACACACTGACATGCGCCTGCATTCGGAGCTCCGTCTCCCCGGGGACCGCCAGCTGACCATCTGTCGTGTCCGCTGCCTACCCGGGCTGCACATTCCCCTCCCAATCTACATGCTCCGATACAAGGCAAACGCCTCGGGGTTTTTTTAAAAGTTATTTTTAAAGGAGAGATGAAGGAAAACCCCGGTTACCTACAAGAATTTTGCCGGTTAAGAGAGATTTCCGGTTATTTGGGTGCCGGTTAAAAGAGAGTTTCCTGTACCTGGTTGTTATCTCATTGCTGTTTGTGGGAGCTTGCTGTGTGCAAATTGCCTGCCGCGTTTCCTACATTACAACAGTGACTACACTTCAAAAGTACTTCATTGGCTGTAAAGCGCTTTGGGACGTCGTGAAAGGCGCTATAGAAATGCAAGTCTTCCTTTAACTCCCTGTGAGGCTCCCGAGGCCTGACTATAACAAGGGCTGACCTGACCATTCTCAGCCCTACTGCAGAAATAACAAGAAGTCTTTTTAGTGACCAGAAAGAAGTTGTGTCACTGGCTCAGAGCACAAGGAGGACGTACAACCCCCACTACCTATAGCAACAATGGCGTTGGATGACATTACATTACAACAGTGGCCACGCTTCAAAAAGTACCTCATTGGCTGTAAAGCGCTTTGGGACTTTGAGAGGCAATGCACCTCCTTGCGGCTGGTAGTCAGCCTTGTGCTGCTACAAGGGCGGCCCATGTTCCTTGGTGGACAACATGCTTGAGCTGAGGACTGTCAGTCCTCTCATGGCCCTTCTAGACTCGAGGGCCTGGATCCTCTGTGTCCGCCTCAACCCGACCCCGTTTCCTGGGTGGGGGCTCATTACAGATGCGAGAAGAACTAAGGTTAGTTAAACATTTTAAACTTGGAAAGGTAGGAACGAGTAAAAGTAGATGAAGTGGTAAAATGAATAGGAAAGGACGAACAAGAGGAGCAGGAAGAATAGGATAGTCAGAGGTAAAGAAGGCTCTACATTTTTTATTTTCTTATAAAATGGTGTTTTAAATGTTTATTTTAGTTGTCGAGAGCTAACATTTAATCAATAAACTTGCTTCTGTTGTTTGAGGAGTTTTATTTTTGGAATGTGACTTTTTTCTCACGTTACAATGCGTGAACTCGGAACAATGAAAAAACAGTCAGCCCTGGGAGACAGCAGTTTCCCCGGCCCTGCTGACTGTATAAAGGTTATGATGCGGAGATGCCGGTGTTGGACTGGGGTGGACAAAAGTGAGAAGTCGCACAACACCAGGTTATAGTCCAACAGTTTTATTTGAAATCACGAGCTTTCGGAGCGCTGCTCCTTCGTCAGGTGAAGTGAAGGAATACGAATCGGCAAAGCATATATAGACAGAGAGTTCTCTGTCTATATATGCTTTGCCGATTCGTATTCCTTCACTTTACCTGACGAAGGAGCAGCAGCTCAGAAAGCTCGTGATTTCAAATAAAACTGTTGGACTATAACCTGGTGTTGTGCGACTTCTCACTTTTGTATAAAGGTTAATACAGTTAACCCTTGTCACATGCATTCTGTATTAAAATGCAATACAGGAAAGAAGTTCTGACTGAGGGTCACAGACCTGAAACGTTAACTCTGTTTTTTTTCTCTCTCCACGGATGCTGCCCGACCTGCTGAGTGTTTCCAGCATTTTCTGTTGTTATTACAGGAAAGAATGCAGGATACTTAACAGAATAATAATGAAATCAGATGAAATACATACCTGTTAAAATAAAAGAATTGTGCACTTTTGCTCCACAGGAATGGCGTCAATGTCAGTGCTGGCAACGTCAGAGTACGGTTCACTCAGGAGCGACGGCGAATGGGAGAGAGATGGCAAGACAGCCATGAGTGACAGATCTCCCAGCAACTCTGATCATGAAATGCTTAAGTCAAAGAAAACTCCAGCCTGTTCAGGAGAGGACAGAAGGAAACCCAGCCTACCGTATGATGCAGGACAGCAGAGCACAAAGCTCAAAAGTGGATGGGCGTTGAGTGAGGCTTTGAAGACAAATAACACTACTCAGAGACTAGATTCTGATGGTGGAGATAGGATGCATGAGAAAGAGGCATCGATGAGAAAGACGGTTAAGAAAAAGCCATGTCAAAGAGCAGAGGGTGTGGATAACACCGAGTGTAGTAGCCAAGAGTCTGCTGAAAATACTGGGAGGAAACTACTGGAAAAGTATTGGAAGAAAGGTTCTTTAGGCGCAGTTAGGGGTGGCATTGATCAGGAAAGTGGGGACAGCAGTGACTCCGGTAAAAACAGCTCTATGAGGAAGAAAGCAAAAAAGAAGAAAATAATGAGACGGGAAGCAAGAGAGAACGTTGAGGGAGACGGTGAAAGATTTGTTGATCGCGTGAATGAAGATGTTGGGAATAAGACACGGGAGAAAGAGAGAAGGCAGAAGAAAACAAATTATCTGGAAGATCGAGATGTTGTCTCGGCAACGCAGAATGAAGCAATGCAAGATGGTGAGTAACGAGAGTGTTATTTAGTTCACTAATTGTGCATACATCCATTGAAATCGGAGCAACAGTGTGAGTGAATGGGGTGGACTGACTTTATGCGATAGTGCAAAACGGGCGGTAGCGAGTCGGCAGCCCATTGACGTCAAAGTCGACCACAATAAGATTATACCACGTGATTACATCATCTCCATAAAATACTTAATAGATGGCACTGTGAAAAAATTGTTTCCTGGTGACAAAACAGGAGCCGTGTGAGTACACACGTCGATCCATTTCCCATCCAAAATGAAAATGTGCACCTAACCATTTTGTTTAAGTTTCAGTTTTTCTCCTCGCTTTTCCTTAAGACTTTTGCTGTGGTCCACTTCCACAGCAATCTCTTCAGCATTTGCCCATTCTACATGTCTGGGCCTAGACAGACAATATGGGCCGAGAAGGTCAGTATGGGCCTAGACAGACAATATGGGCCGAGAAGGTCAGTATGGGCCTAGACAGACAATATGGGCCTAGAAGGTCAGTCTGGAATCTAGATGTTCATTATGGGCCTAGATAGTAATTATGGGACTAGACAGCCAGTCTGGGCCTGGATGGTCAGTCTGGGCCTAGATGGTCAGTCTGGGCCTAGATGGTCAGTCTGGGCCTAGATGGTCAGCATGGGACTAGATGGTCAGCATGGGCCTAGATGGTCAGTCTGGGCCTAGATGGTCAGTCTGGGCCTAGATGGTCAGTCTGGGCCTAGATGGTCAGCATGGGCCTAGATGGTCAGTCTGGGCCTAGATGGTCAGTCTGGGCCTAGATGGTCAGTCTGGGCCTAGATGGTCAGCATGGGCCTAGATGGTCAGCATGGGCCTAGATGGTCAGTCTGGGCCTAGATGGTCAGTCTGGGCCTAGATGGTCAGCATGGGACTGGATGGTCAGCATGGGACTAGATGGTCAGTCTGGGCCTAGATGGTCAGCATGGGACTGGATGGTCAGTCTGGGCCTAGATGGTCAGCATGGGACTGGATGGTCAGTCTGGGCCTAGATGGTCAGCATGGGACTGGATGGTCAGTCTGGGCTTAGATGGTCAGTCTGGGACTAGATGGTCAGTCTGGGCCTAGATGGTCAGTCTGGGCCTAGATGGCCAGCATGGGACTAGATGGTCAGTCTGGGCCTAGATGGTCAGTCTGGGCCTAGATGGTCAGTCTGGGACTAGATGGTCAGTTTGGGCCTAGATGGTCAGTCTGGGCCTAGATGGTCAGCATGGGACTAGACGGTCAGTCTGGGCCAAGATGGCCAGCCTGGGCCTAGATGGTCAGTCTGGGACTAGACGGTCAGTCTGGGCCTAGATGGTCAGTCTGGGACTAGATGGTCAGTTTGGGCCTAGATGGTCAGTCTGGGCCTAGATGGTCAGCATGGGACTAGACAGTCAGTCTGGGCCAAGATGGCCAGCATGGGCAAGCTATTCAAACACAGCTGAGCTTGATCCAATCCTCAACCAATATCCACCGACAGGGACCACTGGATAGTAATCAGGGAAGTGGACCATGGCTGATTTTCTCTCCCTAGCTCAAGACTACTGAAGCCAAGTGTAGCACTCCAAATACTCTCTTGACTGAGATCAGAATGAGGATTGAACTAGGGACCCACTGGTTAGTGTTAACCTGGCAGTGCCTTTGACTACTAGGTCATTGGGAAAGCGATCTTTATCGTTTTAATTTTAGTTGCTTAACTAACATGTTGTATGAATGGGCTACATGAGGAAAAGGCCACTGGTTATGACCCATGCCACACTTGTGCCACTTACTCTAACTCATTCATGACTCACCTGTCAAAACCCAGTGTAATCAGTACAAAGTTTATGACGTTATTTCAGTATTTACAGAAAACCAACCGTCGACATTATCTTCAGGCTTCTTGAAAAATGAAGCTGAAATCCTTGATAACAATCCCAACAGCGTCAAAGAAGAAACGTCAATCGTGCAAGGTACAGAGAGGCTGCTCGGGGATGACATTCAGGCACAGAATTCAACAGTGAATAATGAGGTGACGTCAGTGAAAGATGGAACCGATGTTATGCAGCAAGTATCAAGCGACAAAGACCTAAAACGAGAAGATGTTCTTGGTAGAGAACTGAAAGAAGAATATGTGGAGGAGAAACTTCAAGGCAGCAACAGCGAAAGTGCAGTTAGGCTCGGGAAAAAGATTAACCAGAAACAAGAAGATGACGAACCAGAAGCCCACCTTGACAAAGACAACCAGCTCAATAAAGATGGTGAGCAGGAAAGATTTAGAGGTCTGACTGCTGCTCTGATTAATAAAATATTTGATCCATCATCATGACCTGGATTGAGATCAATAGGGTGAATGGGACATAAAAACACTAACGGTCGGAAATACCCTGCAGGTTGGTCAGCACCTTAAGGAGGAAGTACATAGAGGATACAACACAGAAACAGGTCATTCGGCCCAGCTGGTCCATGCCAGTGTTTATGCTCCACACGAGCCTCCTCCCACTCTCAACCTATCTAACTCTATCAACATATCCTTCTATTCCTTCGTCCCTCATGTGTCTATCTAGCTTCCCTTAAATGCATCTATGCTATTCACCTCAACTACTCCTTGTGGTTGCGAGTTCCACATTCTCACCACTCTCTGGGTAAAGAAGTTTCTCCTGAGTTCCCTATTGGATTTATTAGTGATTATCTTATATTTATGGACCCCTAGTTTTGGTCTCCCCCACGAGTGGCAACATCTTCTCTACGCCTACCCCATCAAACACTTTCACAATCTTAAAGACCTCTATCAGGTCACCCCTCAGCCTTCTCTTTTCTAGAGAAAAGAGCCCCAGACTGTTCAATCTTTCCTGATAGGTATACCCTCTCAATTCTGATATAATTTTTGCACCTTCTCCAGTGCCTCTATATTCTGAAAGTGTTCATTTCTGGAGTAGTGCTCGGGAATGCAAAACGTTTCCATATCAGGCACCCAATCTTGGCATAAAACACTCCCTGGGTTGGAATAGAATAGCTAGATGTATAGTAAATCTTGCTCTACTTTGCCCCAAAAATGTGCCTCTGCCCCAAGCTCAGAATCACACCCCTTACCATACCTGTGTGACAATTGTCCATTTCCCATAAAGACCGTCCTGTGCCATCTCTGAGTGAGATTGATATTAGTGCTAAATTGGGGCCGGTTTTGTGCTGTGGACCTATGCCTCTTAGGAATCAAATTAAGATGATCACAAATTCATCGCACCAGCATTTTCTGTTTTTTATTTCAGGTTTTTTTTTAAACCCGGGACAGATAGGACAGTTTCCTAATTAACTGCGCCACTTATAAATTGAATGCAAAACGGCATAGCTGAAGGGGGGAATAGAGGAAGTTCTACTCTGTATCTCACCATGCTTTACCTGACCCGAGAGTGCTGCGGGAAGAGAGAATGACAGAGGATGGTACCTGGAATAATACTTTTGGAACCTTGTGTGATCACTTTGCATCCTCTCGCTACCTGCAATGCCTCATGGGAATATTTTCTTTCTACGAATATGATGATTTATATTTTTTTAATTTGTTTCTGAAGTGGGGCTGGCTGCGTGGGCTCGAGAGAAGCTGGCGTCGGCCCTCCAACGTGCTGAGAGCGCCTGGTCTGAACCAGAGCTCAGTGACACCAGTGAGGCCAGCAGGAGCGAAGACTGGCAGGAGAGTGAGGAAGAAAAGAAAAACCCAGCGCATGGAAGAATGAGAATCGGTGAGGAAAATAACAAGCAAACTTTACAGGGTGTGGGGTGGGGGGGGTTTGTTTTACGAACATAGGAAATTGATGGGCAGGAAAAGACCAACTGGTCCATCAAGCCTGCCCCACACCATGATGACTCGACCATCATGGCCAAACATTCCTTCCCTCACCCCCTACCCCACCTCCCAACCCCCCCCCCCTGCAGCCATGTAATCTCCTGGAAGAGGTGAAAGAACAGAAGAAAAAAAAAACCAGGGCCAATTAGGGAAAAAAAATACTCTAAAATTCCTCTCTGACCCCCCCCCTCAGGCGATCGAAACCTACCAGGAGATCGCACGGACCAAATGTTAGCTAGAAAGACACTTACATAAGAACGTATAAGCAGGAGTAGGCCAATCGGCCCCTCGAGCCTGCTCCGCCATTCAATAAGATCATGGCTGATCCAATCTTGGCCTCAGCACCACTTTCCCGCTCTCTCCCCATACCCTTTGACTCCCTTGTAGTTCAAATGTCTGTCAATCTCCGCCTTAAATATATTCAATGACTCCACCTCCACCGCTCTCTGGGGAAGAGAATTCCAAAGATTCACGACCCTCTGAGAGAAGAAATTCCTCCTCAGCTCCGTTTTAAATGGGCGACCCCTTATTCTGAAATATGAAGTGATCTCTGCCCCAGTCAGGAACCAGCCTAGCTCCCTTGGACTTAATACCATGTTTTAATTGTTAAATTTGTAACAAAAAGTTTAATTCAATCTATTTGAAATCCCTGTGACGAAATTGATGCATTTATTTTGTCTCTGATATATCATCATATTGGCCTGTTTATTTCTGTCAAGGTACATGTGAGATTACACCCCAAGCTCACTCACAGAATATGGCCCAGTTTATTAGGATAAATAACCAGCTATCATTGTCCAGGGCAGGTATCCGTTTAATTTTAATTACAACCATCTTGTGAAGTTTGTTTGTTTGATTCGCAGCTCTTTATTTAATTTAAGAGACACATATTTAAATTTGCTTTGTCATTTTTTTTTGAGAAGTATTTCTCGGCCTGTCTTGAGAAGTTAAGTAGCCTATTTGAAGCCATCAGAGAGATAGATAAGTCAGGGAGATGCTCTATGATTGGTCAACAAAAAGGTTAATATTTACATTCTTCTCGCTGACTTACATTGGCTCCCGGTCTGGCAACACCTCGATTATAAAATTCTCATCCTTGTTTTCAAATCCCTCCATGGCCCTCGCCCCTCCCTATCTCTGTAACCTCCTCCAGCCCCACAACCCTCTGCGATCTCTGTGCTCCCTCAATTCTGGCCTCTCGCGCATCCCCGATTTTAATCGCTCCATCATTGGCGGCCGTGCCTTCAGTTGCCTGGGCCCTAAGCTCTGGAATTCCCTCCCTAAACCTCTCCGCCTCTCCACCTTTAGGACGCTCCTTAAAACCGACCTCTTTGACCTGTCCTAATATCTCCTTACGTGGCTCGTGTCAAATTTTGTTTGATAACGTTCCTATGAAGCACCTTAGGACGTTTTACTGCATTAAAGGCGCTATATAAATGCAAGTTGTTGTTGTTTATCACACTTTGCGTAAAGCAACTAAATCTAAACTGTCTGTGCAGCTTCCCACTTCTCCGCTTGAGCCCGTCTCCCCTGGTTCGAGAGTTTGTGTCAATTACAGAAGTATAATTGGGGTTTACGTTATCTATTCCTTCAAGAATTTTAATTGGAGTTACCAATAACTATGGACAAAAGATATTAAAATACAATGTGACGCACACACACACACACACGTCTGTCAATCTATCCAGGCAGGTATTTTTAAAACACAGTGTTGATTTAACAGGCAGGTGTTTTCTCTGTGTTATCATTAGTTTCCCAGCAATAATGGAGTGGACAGAATAATTGGATAGGAGCCCGTGAGGCCGGCACCCCCCCACAACGCCCCCCCACCCCCCCCCCCACCCACCCAATTTTCAAATCTGTTCTGGTTTTCCGGTAATTCTGGCAAAAGCCGGAGAGGAAGGGAGAAAACTGGAGATTAAAAACAGGATTTCCTCTTTGACACAGAGCTGAGCAGATGCTATTTACAAGGGTGATAACAGAACCGAGAGGTTATAACTATGAGGAAAGGCTGAACAGGCTGGGGCTCTTTTCTCTCGATAGAGGTCTTTAAAATTCTGAAAGAGTTTGATAGGGTAGACGTAGAGAAGATGTTTCCACTTGTGGGGGGAGTCCAGAACCAGGGGTTATAAATATAAGATAGTCACTAATAGGGAATTCAGAAGAAACTTCTTTACCCAGAGAGTGGTTCAGGCGACCAGCAGAGATGCATTTAAGGGGAAGCTAGATAAGTGCATGAGGGAGAAAGGAATAGAAGGATATGCTGATAGGGTGAGATGAAGAAGGGTGGGAGGAGGCTCGTGTGGAGCATAAACACCGGCACGGACCAGTTGGGCAGAATGGCCTGTTTCTGTGCTGTACATTCCATGCAATTCTGTTTTGCAGAAGTGCTGTATTAGTTAACACATGGAATCTCATAAAAGAAATGAAATATATATACTAATGATTCAATCCCTGAATAATTTATACGCATCACGAAACGTAACACCACTGAACTCGATATCCACCCTCTCCGTCAGCAGCGCACTGCGCCTGCAGTATGTGCTGTCTACAGGATACACTGTAGCAACTCAACAGCCTCACATCGACGCCACCCCCCCCCCCCCCCCACCCCTCACCCCGGCTCTGTGGCCTCCAGTCACCAAGAAAGACAAGTTTTACACTATCGCCCAAAGTCAATATTAGCGAGTTTAAAATATCAGCTAGCCAGAATCATGGCCCAAATTTTTGTTTTATTCATTCATGCTGGGGGTCGCTGGCAAAGCCAGCATTTATTGCCCATCCCTAATTGCCCTTGAGAAGGTGGTGGTGGTGAGCCGCCATTTATGGGGTCAACCACATTGCTGTGGTCTAGAGTCACATATAGACCAAACCAGGCAAGGACAGCAAATATCCTTCCCTAAGGACATTTAGTGACAATCCGGTAGTTCCATGGTCACCATTACTGATACTAGCTTTTTATTCCAGATTTATTTAATTAAATTTAAATTCCCCAGCTGCTGGTGGTGGGATTTGAACTCATGTTGCTGGATTAACTAGTTGAGTAACATACCCACTGTGCTACCGCACCCCGTTCCAGATTACACTGGTTACAGGTTCAAGTGAGGAAGTTAAACAATGCTGTGTGATTGGATCAGTTTGTATGACTGACACTTTGAGTGGTCAGTTTTTTCAATTCCAGCAAGTGCCAGTAACTCCTTTCTGGGATATTTAAGGAGCTGTGTTGTTTGAACCCGACACTGAGACCAGGTCTTGCAGCATTCAATTGGCGAGAGGATTCTGTTGCAGGGGTCAGCAGCGAAGCCAGTGACACTGAAATCTGCACATCGTCAGAATCGACCGGTACAATCCCACCATGGCCTCGCCCCTCCCTATCTCTGTAATCTCCTCCAGTCCCACAACCCCCCCCGAGATATCTGCGCTCCTCTAATTCTGCCTCTTGAGCATCCCTGATTATAATCGCTCCACCATTGGTGGCCGTGCCTTCTGTTGCCAAGGCCCTAAGCTCTGGAATTCCCTCCCTAAACCTCTCCGTCTCTCTACCTCTTTCATCTCCTTTAAGACCTACCTCTTTGACCAAGCTTTTGGTCACCTGCCCTAATTTCTCCTTATGTGGCTTGGTGTCAAAATTTTGTCTGATAACACTCCCATGAAGCTCCTTGGGACGTTTTACTATGTTAAAGGCGCTATATAAATACAAGTGATTGTTGTTGTACAAATTCCACAATATCCCCCGATATGAGAAGGATGTGAGAAGGGTAATAAACCCTGGGACATCCTTAGCAAACTCCCTGTGTTACTCCCAATGAAAAGGGGAGTCAGCTTAAAAAATCTCAGAGAAACTCCTGAGAGAGAAAATCAGCCTGAAGCCTCGAACAGATATTTGAGATTAGTACAGGCCCCTGCTGTGGTTAGAAATAGTAGCAAATAAACACTGTGCATATAAAGGTATTCTACAAAAGAATAGTTTCTCATTAGATTGCAACCTTTTATTGTCTTTACAACGAGGAGTTGTGCAGAATAATTTCTATTGTAACTATATACAGTCTCTATTATATCACTATTGTATATCACGTGTAAAATACATTTGCTTAATAATATAAACTTAAAAACAATTGTCTAATCTGACACTCTCTTCTTCACCAATGACGAAAGAGAGATCCTATGGAGATATATATATTTCCAATTACTAAAAGCAATTAACAGGAAGGTTATTCTGTCCATGTATTACCAAATGGTTACTTAGATATTAAGGCTAATAAAAATACTGAGAAGTCACTCAACACCAGGTTATAGTCCAACAGTTTTTTTTTAAATCACAAGCTTTCGGAGCTGCTGCCCCTTCGTCAGGTGAAGTCACTTCACCTGACGAAGGAGCAGCCGCTCCGAAAGCTTGTGATTTCAAATAAAACTGTTGGACTATAACCTGGTGTTGTGCGACTTCTCACTTTTGTCCACCCCAGTCCAACACCGGCATCTCCGCATAATAAAAATACTCAACGTAACAGGGAGTTGGGACTAAGAATGATCCAAGGTATGAGAGGTGAAAGGTTTGGAGTAAATAAAATATAACATTGCATCGTCCATCCATAGACCAGAAAGGTGCCACGGGCCATCCCTCTGCTGAGTTGGCTAGGGTGGTGATGAGATTCTATAATTAGCCTTAGTGGTACTGGAGACAGGAGGAGAAAAAAGTACCCAGTCAGGGTCCCCACTTGTGATCGGCACAGTGACTTCTGTTGGACAGTGTGCATATGTGGGGATCGGGTAAGGTCAGGATCAGGCTTAGGCTTAGGCGTGACTGGCTTCATGACTGAATAGCCGGCCAATACTTTCCGGCTCACAGAATAAGAATGGCCTGTTGGGTGAGGTGCTGAAAGGCTGCTGGCATCAGTGGAACCTTCCCTCAGCCTGAATCATTGTCTTTAATCAGGTGGGGGACGGGGCGGGGGCACAATATTGTGTGTGGGGGGGAGGGGAGGAACTTAAAAAGGAAATGGCCTTTAGCACCTCAGAAAATCTGCTAAGTAAGTTGAGGTGACCACATTCTTCTGTGAGTTGGAATAGATTGTGAATTGGTAATATGATCAGACAGTGCATCTTTAACCGGACCAATAATACCAGAAACACTTCTTTTGTATCATAACTTTTTCAGACGAGGAAGCAGATGAGATTGGACAACTTTCACCCAATGAGCTGATGAAAACCAAAGATCCTGTTTACACTGATGCTGCTTCATTGGCTGAAAGGAAGGACAGTGGGGGAGGAGTGAGCAGTGGCTCTGCGCAGCAAGCTAACACTGAGGTCCGGGTCCGCAACCGGACAAAACCGGGCCCTGCACAAAATGGTGGGAGTCTATCGGAAACTAACTCACAGGCCCCGTGGGATGTCGTGGACTTGTCCTCCGCCGACTGGTTGAAAGAAGGCCGCGAACCTTGTCGCTTTTCAGGCAACAGGTCTGAGGTAATGGGGAATGAGGACATCAGTGGGGAAAATGTCCCAAAACAGAAACCTACAGGCTCTGAAAAAAACGATGAGCGTCTCCCTCTACAGGTGCCGTTGGAAATGTTTGTAAATCCACCCAGCGTAATCAAACCCAAGGAAAGCGAAGACAAGCAGATTTCAACCGGCCGCCACAAGTCCAATTTCCAGCCACTTGGTGATTTGGCTCGCACGACTGACCCAGACAGGGAGCCTCACCTGCCTGCACAGTGCAGCATGGAACCCAGGGATAGCCATGCAAGAATGTGTGAGGATAAAGACGAGAGCGCAGACGCTGAGCAGCTCCTGGGAAAACCGGCGTCAGAAAAGAAGGAGGAAGGAGAGACCAATTTAATTGTCAGTCCACGGGGTCAGCGAGCAACAGGCACACTGAGAAAACATGTAATATTATTCCCCATTAAAGCGTTTGTCTTTTACTGTAGAGTACAGCAAGGTGCTCTCGCACATGTTGCGGCGCGTGAGAGCATAGAATCAGAGAATAGCACAGCACAGAAGGAGGCCATTCGGCCCATCGAGTCTTTCGAAGAGCAATCCAGTTAGATTTAAAAAAAAACAGAATGGGGCCAAAATTCAAAATCGTTGCACCGTTTTCCAGGCGCAACGATAACACGTTCAGCAGTAGGAAGGTCTGCACAGGATTTGTGTGCGCGCCCCCGGCCACTGCTAAATATGGCGAGGCCTTTTGTTTTATTAAGTGGTCAGGGCAGCCGCCTGCATTGAGCGCAGACTGCATATTGAAATGAGACGTCTTTGCCTCCATTACCAGACCCGTAGTCTGCAGTGTGAATACATCATCAACAGAGGGCGCTCCGGTGGTGTAGCACATTGCAGCATCAACACCAGACTGTCTCAGTGAAGGCCCTTCACCCCATCTGATCTTAAACTCCTAGAATACCAACCCCATCATCTACCCGTTGCAGAATCTAGTTGTTTCTAAAATAGGGCCAATGTCCTGGCTAAACCACCCTTCCTGGAAACCTTTCTTCCTACTGTCGATCACCCTCTGTACAAAGAAATATTTCCTGGTGTCTTTCCTACACTTGCCCTTCACATCTCTCCCTCTACCTTTCTTTTTTATTCGTTCCTGGGATGTGGGCGTCGCTGGCAAGGCCGGCATTTATTGCCCAACACTAATTGCCCTTGAGAAGGTGGTGGTGAGCCGCCTTCTTGAACCGCTGCAGTCCGTGTAGTGAAGGTACTCCCACAGTGCTGCTGTTAGGGAGGGAGTTCCAGGATTTTGACCCAGCGACGATGAAGGAACGGCGATATATTTCCAAGTCAGGATGGTGTGCGACTTGGAGGGGAACTTGGAGGTGGTGGTGTTCCCATGCGCCTGCTGCCCTTGTCTTTCTAGGTGGAAGAGGTCGCGGGTTTGGGAGGTGCTGCCGAAGAAGCCTTGGCGAGTTGCTGCAGTGCATCTTGTAGATGGTACACATTGCAGACACAGTACACTGGTGGTGGAGGGAGTGAATGTTTAAGGTGGTGGATGTGGTGCCAATCAAGTGGGCTGCTTTGTCCTGGATGGTGTCGAGCTTCTTGAGTGTTGTTGGAGCTGCACTCATCCAGGCAAGTGGAGAGTATTCCATCACACTCCTGACTTGTGCCTTGTAGATGGTCCTGCCTTGCCCTCTAGCTTTACCATAAAGTTGGATATGGGTGTCTTGGCTCCTATTGCGCACAATGCTGAGTTCCCTGTCGTATCTACTTCACTGTGCGGAAGCACTGAGCAGAGGCCAGGCACTTTCCCAGAAGGAGGAATGGGCAATCAGAGGGAGAGTTATCCCTCAGGTCACTCTGATGCGATGAGATAACTCAGCACAGAGCAGAGATCAAACTTTTGACCTTCCTGGTCTGTTTGGCTCAGTTTGTTTGCATATTTATGCAGATCGCACCTGCTTTGAATTCAAAGGAATTTAATTACATCTTTGCCTTCAACAGCAAGGGTGCTCCAGGAGGTGGTCCAGTGATCAAATGTCAAGTGATTTGGATGGCCCGTGGTCAAATGTCATGTGATCAAATATCACGTGATCAAACCCTCCAGGAATACGATAGCAAAATACTGCGGATGCTGGAAATCTGAAATAACAACAGAAAACGCTGGAAAAACTCAGCAGGCCAGGCAGCATCCGTGGAGAGAGAAAGAGAGTTAACGTTTCAGGTCGATGACCTTTCATCAGACCTCCAGGAATACGTCCAACCAGAGTTGCCAACCCTACTCCTGTATCTTCTAATGGCCTGCTTCAGAAGCCTGCGAGAAGGAAGACTCTGTAATCGCAGTTGCAGATGATCCATCCTTTTGAGCCCCGAGGAAGAAGGAAGTTGGATAAAAGCAGTGGGGTCTTATCTTTGCAAGTAAAAAAAAGTTAGCAACTATTGAAAAGTTTTTTTTTAAACAGGCTTAAGATACTGATAAGTGTAAAAGTTAGACCAATAGAATCACCATGAACGGAGGGTGGGCAAGTGGGTGTCATGAATGGAACTTCTGACTGAAAATGTAACCTATTTTCCCTTTACTAATTAAACTTGGGCGAGACTTATCCAAATGCCTGGACTGAGCAGGTCCATCTGGTCACCTTGAACAAACATTTCCCTAACTTTAACCGGCATTTTCTCCAGGAGTCGAAATAAATGCTCTTGTTGGCTACTAAGGAATCCATTTAATGCCAGTCTTTGTCCCTCTCCCCCCACCCCCCGATACCACAAGCTGGAATTACTAGCGCAGAGTACATTGACGTCTCTGCACAATCATGATGATTGAGAAAGGGCCTGAATGACGAAGCAAGCTGAATGAGGTGAATCGGCCTTTTTCCCTGCATTCCCATCGAGGTGTGGGCTGCAACAAGTAACCAATTCCTACAACAGAGACCACAGCTTACATTAGCTTCTTATTACAAGCCAATTCTACAAATGGGAACCTCATTCATTGGCAGCACAACTCGGGAATTTGCGCATGCGTTCCCAACAACCTTCTGCCCATTTTTAATGGACGCATCATAGTGGACAGTTCCCAAGATGGGCTCCCATGCACGGACCTTCATAAAAGAGCCTCTCTCTTTGACCTCGACTTCCGATGTATTATTCACATTAAAAGTTAATTATCTCCGGTGATGAAGTCATTCCTTACATTACAGAAGTTACTCTTCTCTCTAGTTAGTCACAAGTCTTCGCTGCTCAGGCCTTGAGAGGTCTTTCTACGTTAAAGGCGGTCTATACATTGCAAGTTGTTGTTATTTACATCACCTGCATTACTAGGACTTATTTTTCTCCTCTAAAGCAGTGTGGGCGACCCCTTGCAATTATTGACATGTTCCTGGGACTCGGGAGCCCATCCTAACTTACTAAAACCGTGTCAGCTACCCAAAGGAAAATAGTGCAGGAAACCTTTGTTAGTACACAGTAACAAAATAGCATGACAGTAGATCAAAAGATTATTTTAAAAAAACACAGATACCTGATGGCAAACATCTTAATGTCTGGTACAAAAAGAAAAATACTGCAGATGCTGGAAATCTGAAATAAAAACAGAAAATGCTGGAGATACTCAGCAGGTCAGGCAGCATCTGTGAAGAGAGAAACAGAGTTAACGTTTCAGGTCGATGGCCCTTTGTCAGAATTCTGACGAAGGGTCATCGACCTGAAACGTTAACTCTGTTTCTCTCTTCACAGATGCTGCCTGACCTGCTGAGCATCTCCAGCATTTTCTGTTTTTATTTTTATCTTAATGTCTGGCACTACCTGGGAGGACCACTATGGGTCCAGGGACCCCAGTTTGTAAACCTATCGTCTGGACTAGAGATACAGCACAGAAGGAGGCCAATCCGCCCATGGTGCCTGTGCCGGCTCTTTGAAAGAGCTATCCGATTAATCTCACTCCCCTGCTCATTCCACATCGCAATTTTTTTTCCTTTTCAGGTATATATCCAGCAATTGGAAGTAATGTGTTAGAAAACTCGTAGTCACTATGTGCGACCTTTCAGTCCCTCCACAATAACTCTTTCTCAAATGAGAATGATCTCGAATGGATCTAGCTTTATACAGGAGCTCCTTCTGCAGTACTTAACCAGTATTTTATGCAATACTACAGTACTTGCTTTACACCTACTCGCAAAGAAAAAAAAGAGAACTTGCATTTATCTAGCGCCTTTCACATCCTTCGGATGTTCAAAGGAGCTTCACAGCCAATTAATGACAGAGTGGTAATCTGGGACGGGAAGTGTATAAAAGAGTACGGGCCGAAGGAGTATGCAACAACTGCGAGATAACCACAGTAATCGGAGAATAGGAACTAAATAATGGAATAAATGCTTTCACCCTAGTGGATTAATTACAGTTTAGTACTAAACTCACAATCTAATATAGATCTCATGCTTTTGTACAGGTCCCAAGCATAGCAACAGTGAGGGTTTATGTACAGCCAAGGCACTTCTCACCCCCTTGCTCTCCTGGCTGTGGGTATTCTGCGGCAGAGGTAGTGCAAGCCAAGATTTATTTTACAAAAGCAAAATGCTGCGGATGCTGGAGATCTGAAATAAAACCAGCAAATGCTGGAAATACGCAGCAGGTCAGGCAGCCTCTGTGGAGAGAGAGAAACAGAGTTAACGTTTCAGGTCGATGACCCTTCGTCAGAACTGGAAAAAGTTGGGAGATTTAACAGGTTTTTAAGCAAGTGCAGGGGCAGGGAGAGGGGGGAAAGAAGGGAAACAGAAAGCAATGAAGATGAATAAGGCAAAAGAGACAAACGGAAATCCCGTCGGAGAGAAGAGCAGAACTTTAAGGTTTTATTTCAGATTTCCAGCATCCGCAGTATTTTGCTTTTGTATTAGTGTTTAATTCACTGCCACTTCTCTTCCAGGAATGCCCACCTTGAACAAGTTCTGCTCTTCTCTCCAACTGGATTTCCATTCATCTTCATTGCTTTCTGTTTCCCTTCTTTCCTCCCCTCCCCCCTTTCCCTGCCCCTACACTTGCTTAAAAACCTGTTCCATCTCCAACTTTTTCCAGTTCTGACGAAAGGTCATCGACCTGAAATGTTAACTCTTGTTTCTCTCTCCACAGATGCTGCCTGGCCTGCTGAGCATTTCCAAGATTTATTTTAACCGAGTATTTCTCAAGCCAGACCAATAAAGTAAAGCCACATTCGAATGAGCTGTTCTTTCAGAAACTTGAAAAGTAAAATTCAGTCAGCTGAGTATAGGTTTGGTTACCCTCTGCCACAGGGAACGTTTCACTGTCCAGTTCTTTTTTTTATTTTCCCTGAAGGTTATGGACACAGTCACTGTGCTCAAGGCTTGCAAATCGGTGGAACAATTGATCCTGAGAAACACGGGGCTGACTGATGACCTCCTGGAAATGCTCGTCTGCACGCTGGTAAACAACAGCCAGTCGGAGGTGGAAACAATTAACCTCAACTTAAATAACCTCGGGCCGCACAGCGCTCAACTTCTTGTGGAGCTGCTCAAAGCCAAGCCCTCAGTGAAGTGTCTGCTGTAAGTAGCGCCTTGTCGACGCGGTGTGTGACCGTTGATTTGTCTTATTCTGATTTATGAATGCGGGGCGAATTAATTTTTGGGGGTTCGATGTTTCGAAAAGTTTACAACTTTTTATTCAATCACCACTTCCCAATGTAGAGAATCCAATGAACGGAATCACTTTCCACACTGCGGATACTGGAAATCTGAAATAAAAACAGAAAGTGCTGGAAACACTCAGCAGGCCAGGCAACATAGAGAGAGAGAGAGAGAGAAACAAAATTAACGTTTCAGGTCGATGACCTTTTCAGTGGAACTGCTGACGATACCGCTTTTCCAATCAGCATTGCAACTGAGAATTTTAAAATCGAGGCGTCAGTACCAATAACTATTTAGTAGTCATGCGGCCCGTGGGCAAAATATCTTTTGTTCGACGTTTTTTTTCATAATCCCGTCATGTGATATAAAACCCCATAACAAAAGAGGCCACAAAATGAAAAATACAAATCTCAAAAGCAACACTCAGATGGAATAGCATTACAGACAAACAATTTAAAAAGGGGTTGAAATGTGTTCAAATCTGTCGTGCAATCAAGGGACTACATACATAGAATTACATAGAATTTACAGCACAGAAACAGGCCATTCAACCCAACTGGTTGATGCTCCTACCCTGCTACATCTCCCCCTATCAGCATAACCTTCTATACCTTTCTCCCTCATGTGTTTATCTAGCTTCACCCTTAAATGCATCGATGCTTTTCGCCGCAACCACTCGCTGTGGTAGCAAGTTCCACATTCTCACCACTCACTGGGTAAAGAAGTTTCTCCTGAATTTCCGATTGGATTTATTGATGACTATCTTATATTGATGGCCGCTAGTTTTGAACCACCGCCGCCCCCCCCAAACCCCACAAGCGGAAATACCTTTTCTACATCTACCCTATCAAACCCCTTCAGAATCTTAAATTACTTTCCCCGTTCATTGCCTCCCTTTCCATTTTTAACCTCTCCTCCTGAAAGCACTGGCTCGTCCTGGAATAACATTCCACAGGTACCGGCGACACTTTGGTACATCACCCAAGTAGTCATTTGTCATGTGTAAGCCTAGAAAGTGAATGTTGACAGGCTATTTGACTGCAAGGGGCATCACATCCAGTCTGATCCTGCCCTCATCTAGTGCACTCTCCAGCAGGGGTCACCAGATCGTGATCAAGAATGGCAGAATAATCCCTGTCACTAAGCCAGGACACAGAAGCCAAATGTAGCACTCTCCGCAAACGATCATGGATCAAAAGTGGGACCTTCATGGTCTGTATGGGCCAGTACCACCCTATATCCAGACTTCATGAGAAATGGGAGACAATACTTGAACGAGAAAAAATTGCAGGGATTTGGGGAAAGAGTGGAGAAGTGGGACTAAATGGATTGCTCTCCGAAAGAACCAGCGCAGACTCGATGGGCCGAATGGCCTCCTTCTGTGCTGTGCTATTCTATGATTCTATGAATACAACCTTTTAACACACTTTCCTTTACTTTACATCATTCTAATCTATTATTCTATATATTACGTGTAAATACCAAACCCACGCAGGTCAGTGTGTTTTTCTGCCTTCTCAATAGTATAAAATTGATCATTCTGATTGATTAGATATAACTATGATAGTAAGAAGATTTTTATTTGGAAAAAAGAGCTCAATTTCCAGGCAAAGTGACAGAAGTTTGGTGCAGAGAACAACAGATGGCTAGGAATGAGTCACACGCTACACCACCATAAGCTTCTGATATGAAATTGTGTTGTTTAAAATGAGGAAACCTCGGTGAATTACATGGAATTTACAGCACAGAAACTGGCCCGTGCTGGTGTTTATGCTCCACATGAGCCTCCTCCCACCCCAGTTCATCTAAGTCTATCAGCCTATCCTTCTATTCCTTTCTCCCTCATGTGCTTATCTAGCTGTCCCTTAAATGCATCGATGCTATTGGGCTCAACTGCTCCCTGTGGTAGCGAGTTCCACATTCTCACCACAGTCTGGCTGACACAGGAAGGGCCAACGCCCTCAGTGCCTATCTCCAATTTTAAAAAGAGTCGGAGAGAAAATGACAAACATCAGGAAGTTGTGATGCGGTGATGCCAAGTTTTGCTTTAAAATGGAAGAACAAGGTCTGAGCAATTTTACTAATCACAATCCTATTGGGAATCGGCAAACAGATCAGAACGTTAAGTTCCCTTCTATGTGTAATTGCTTATATAGTCTTCAAAGTGTATGGGGAGGGTTACTCTATATTTAGTCAGTTTTTAATACCTGTAATGGCTGCAGTGCAGATTCTAACCAGCTCGGCACGCCACGCTGTTTGATGAATTTCACATGAAGGAATCTAATGACTTGTGGCACTTATTACAGGGTTACAGCGGAAGGATGCTGTCTGCATTGGGATACACAATCCATGTGTTGTGTCAACAGATTTTTTGTATACAAAGGGAACTAAGGGATACGGGGATAGCGCGGGAAGGTGGAATTGAGGTAGAAGATCAGCCACGATCTTGCTGAATGGCGGAGCAGGCTGGAGGGGCGAAATGGCCGACTCCTGCTCCTAATTCTTATGCTCAATCATATCCCATTACTACTGTGATTTTCACTTTTTTAAGATTATATGGAAATGGATTGGGTGACGAAGGCGTTGGCGTCTTGATGAATGGGCTCATTGACCTCTTTACGGCTGAGAAGGCAGAAGAAGCCAGAGCGGGCATTCTGATAGGTGAACAGCCTGATCCCCACCGAAAGAGGCTGCAACTAACTGAACTTGACATTGGTGCCAACCAACTGACCAATGAAGGGTTGAAAAGTGTGGCCACGTTTCTCAGACTGAACCCACCTCTTGAATATCTGGGCTTGTCCCAGAATGGGGCTGTCGACTTGACAGGGTGGTGCGAGCTGTTTGAGACTCTGAAAGACAACGGGCGTGTCGCTCACGTGCTCCTCGACGAAAATGTGCTGGGCAACGAGGGGGCAAAACACTTGGCAAAAGTGCTCCGTGTCAATGGGAGTCTCTGTAAAGTAGACCTGGACCGGAATGAAATAGGGGATGAAGGTGGCCTGGCTCTGGGCGAAGCCCTGGCCTCCAATCCTGGCCGATCACTCACGCATTTGAGTCTAGATGGAAATGAGCTCAGCACTGGTGTGAAGGAAGAACTGAACGCATTGCTCGTAGAAAATGACCGGGGTTGCCCATACCATACAAGTCATGAACTCAGATGATCATTTTTTGACCGGCCTAAATACGATCAAAAGGAGAAAAGAAAAGATAGCTAATGGATGTTGGAGAACTTTTTCCATAGTTGGTAGTCCACAGCTAATTTCTATATTTGCTACATCGCAGTGATTTACCAAGACATTTACAAAATAATGAACAAAGACTGTGTAGAGAATTACTTTGCGCAAAAGTCAGTTATAACAACAACTTGCATTTATATAGCGCCTTTAATGTAGTAAAATGTCCCAAGGCGCTTCTTAGGATTGTTATCAAACAAAATTCGACACTGAGGCACATAAGGAGCTATTAGGAGAGGTGACCAAAAGCTTGGTCAAAGAGGTAGGTTTTATGGAGCGCCTTAAAGGAGGAAAGAGAGGTGGAGAGGTTAGGGAGAGGATTCCAGAGCTTAGGACCTTGGCAGCTGAATGCACGGCCACCAATGGTGGAGCGTTGAAAATGGGGAATGCGCGAGGCGCCAGAATTGCAGGAGCGCAGAGATTGAGTAGGGCTATATAAGAATAGGTGGTCATTATATAAAGAAGATATTCATCTAACCTAAGGAAGGACTGCCTCATGTTTAGAGATGTCGGTTTGTGAAATAAAGTGGGTAGGTAATGGCTGATGGATCAAAAAGGAAAAAGATCAATTTCTGAATTAGCAGAGAGATAAAAGCATGTGACTGTTTACTATGGACAGCGATATCATAAACACACGAACAAACAGGAAATGTACACAAAAATGAGCATGCCAGGCTGAATGAGCTTTTCTTCATATACTTTTAAGTTCTTAGCCTGAAACAATATAGATCTTTTTAAGTCCTCAAGACATGAACGAACAGAACTGGAAGGTCCCGGGGAATGGTGTGTTTCCAGTCAGCCTTAAACAAGAGCCAATGAAAATGATGTGCTTCCGATTAGGCTGAACGGCCATCAATCAATCAGTCCTGAAGCAGTAATCAGCAGCACGGGTGTTTATTTTACAGTTAAATTGTCTCATTGACACATGGAGATTACCCAAATTACCAGGAAGCTTTTTTAACAATTTAAACATCCATTAAAGCCCTTAAATTAAATATTACAACAGGCGGGTGAATTATTTGTATTAAAACTCTGAGAAAATGGAACCAAGACTCCAGGCAGATCAAGGGTCCATCACAGAGCCCCTGCACTCGCCCAGCAATGGGCAGTACTGCTTGTGGAGCCTATTAGCAGTGCTGCCCACTGTTGGCAACTACAATGGCTCACCATCTCCACAATGCGTCAAACTGAAATCAAAGTCTGCGACGAAGTTGTGGGTTTCTCTTTGTGCTACTGATTCCCTTCAAGTCTTAACGTGACAAACGTTTCATCCAGCCATTAGCCATGGTAACTTCTCCTAGAAGCTACTGCTCATTCGCCCCCCCGCTAGCCACGTGCCTATTTCCATGCTAACAGCTGCTCATTGGGCCAATTATTTGACATTTTGTCTGCTTTACATTAAATACATACAGCTCCATTGTTCAGGGTTTTATTTTAGATGCTGTGACTCATGTACTCCAAGCCAATACTTTCCTCTAATCTACAGCACAGGAAATCAACTGTTTAAAAAGGCTCGATGCTTTCAGTGGGGCTTGTGCACTTGGAATGCTAAATAATATACTGTGGCAGATACCTGCAGCCCCGAGGGCAACATGAGCGAGTCAAGCTCATGATTATGTGCAATCTACAAACCTACAGTCACCGCACTGCAGACAGTAATTGTGAAGTGCTGGTGATAAATGCTATGATAATTAATAATATAGCATTTGTAATATAGTTTTTTACTCCAGTGTAGTGCTGCACTGTCGGAGGTGCCGTCTTTCAGATGAGACACTAAACCGAGGCCCCGTCTACTCGCTCAGGTGGACGTAAAAGATCCCGCGGGCACTTTGAAGAGCAGGGGTGTTATCCCTGGTGTCCTGGCCAATATTTATCCCTCAATCAACATCACTAAAACAGATTATCTGGTCATTAACGCATTGAGGGATAAATATGGGAGCTTGCTGTGCGCACATTGGCTGCTGTGTTTCCTACATTACAACAGTGACTACACTTCAAAAAGTACTTGATTGGCTGTAAAGTGCTTGGGGATGTCCGGTGGTCGTGAAAGGCGCTGGTATAAATGTAAGATTTTTTTTATTTGTGAAAATTCAAAATTACTTGACAATTGACCCATTTAAGTTCCGGCATTAGTGTTGGAGTTCAGATTCTAACAGTGAAATTGCATTCTCTCTTTTATGGACACCTGTCACTAGTTATCAATTTCTTCGTTCATGCAATGAGAGCACAAGAAACGCCCCATGTTACACCCTCCGCCATGGCACATAGAAGCAACGTCCGTCATTTTAAAACTGTGAAACTAAGACAGTAGAAGGGGGTGGAGGAGGAGGACATTCCATTGCGTATGCACATTTGTTTCCACGAACAAGGTTAGACAGACGATTGAATGCAAAACTGGAGCAGAAAGCAACAGTAAGAACTCAGTACAATTAAGCCATATAAATCATGGATGATCCTAGATTCATGCCCCAGCTGAGTTTGCAGCCAAGGTATTAATAGGAACGCTACATGTTCCTGAAAAATTGGCCAGGGATCCTGTTCCTCACTACTATCCAGCCACTGAATAGTAGCGAGTGGATAGTAGTCACTGCCACTGAAGCATGCCTGTGGATGAACATGATAAATAGGTGAGCACCTGTGGAACCCTACCTGAGCACACATCAGTACCTTTGGAAGAGGAAACTGGTTGATCGATAAGTCCTTCTTGTGACCATTTCAAACAGATAATTGAAGGCAATAGCTCACAACTCAACCACTGATATAGTCACAAGAGCAGCAGCCATGACAAACCAATTACAGTTTTTCTTGGCCATTGTTAAGGCATCCAAGACTGCTCTCTACTGTGAGCACGAATCATGGACCTTGAGTGCGAATAAAAATGCGATGACACGTCGACACTTTTCTGGACTACCCCTGACTGCTCTTAGAAATGTTGCCAGAAAAGCTGTCCACTGCTATCTACCAGGAAGCAATTTCCTTTCAATCTCCCAACACAATGCCAAGAAAGTGCTCGAATTTACTGATCATCTTAGTATCGCAACATATGAAACCTTCAGATTCTTTATTTGGGGGGTGCGATGTGCATGTATAGTTACAACATTAGCCAACCCACACCCCAGTGTAGGCACAAAGACCCGATTACAAATATAATCCAGTCATGTCGGAAGAGGATCAGACGCCTGCTGTTATTCACACATGTACTTGCTGCGGAGGATTGGTGAGGAGGCGTTTCTGTAATAAAGCATTCCACCAGGGCGTCCTGTGATGTAACAGATGGAAAGAGTGCGCTTCTTCCAGTTGGAATCTGTGAAGTTATTTAAGAACTCAGCAGGGCAGGCAACAGCATTACGGATTCTAAATGACAGCACTGCTGCTGCATTAGTTAGTCCAGACCACGAGCACAGGACAACCCCAGCCCTCCCACACAATCTACTTGCACTGGAATCATGGCTTTCAGATTTATTTTTGAAGGCAATACGCAGTCTTTTTTTTTAAAAAAAAGAGATTATTCAACCTTTCTCCATGTCTCCCACTGGCCAAGTTGGCAACTTGACAGCTCTCTCACTCACCATAAACCTGCTCTTAAACCAGCTGCCAGCAGGGCTTTGAGCACGGCTTTCTTCCTCTTCACAGGGAAGTACCTGGCTTCTAGCCCACACCTCTTCACTGAAGCAAAATTGACCTGGAACTCCAAAGGAGTGGAGTGCAGGAGAAAGCAAACATAAATCCACATCCTATCCCTTCGTGGCACAGCCCCCCTCTCATACCTCAGGGTCTTCACATTGTCCTTTCAGATCCTTCCTGTGCAAAAGTGCATTTAAAAAAAAAGTGGACACAAATACTGAAACTGTTTGCAAATATATCCGATTTGGTGATGACAGCAGAAAGGTTTACAGAGCCACTTATTTCAGCCTGTTATTTGTGATACAAGGAGTCCAGAATAGTTAACTGAGATCAAAACCCTTAAGCTTGGTTTTATCTCCAGTATGCAACTTACACCAAGGTCACTTACATGTCCTGTAGTAGTATGGCTTACATCCAATGTTCACCCTAATTTTTTTTTTTTGGGTGTGCGATCCCTTTAATGGGTTGCATGGCCATTAGGTTAGCAGATTTTTTTAAATTTTCATATTGGAAAATGTTCTAAAAACTATACAAATCACAATCTTAATTCTCTTCCAGATATCAATCCACTTTTCTTCTTATAACAATATGTACATTTTCTCCCCGCTGCTGTGGAAGGTTGTAACTCTTGCGAGGGTTCAGTTCCACAGGTGCTGGCTGCCTCCACTACTTTGCATAAGTGCTCATTTTATTTCCCCCCCGTGTGAATCTGGACAGTAAGTGCAGGCAGGCTATTGCCACATTCTCTCGCACACACATGGCTCACTGGATACTGGTCAGCAGCAGGAACCAGGGCTACTTTTCCCCCCCCACTTAGGCCAGGGACACTGTTTAGAGCCCAACCTTTCAGGCAGCATTTAAATAAGTTTTTTAAAATTTAAAATTTGGAATGAGAATGGCCCAGAAATTGGACTTCGATGGTTGCCGCGGGGGTAAGGATCCCCCGCGATATCGCACTCCGCGCCTGCCTTTATGGTTTTGGCCCACACGAACTTCAGTTCCTGGGCCTCTCCCTGGTGCCGGCGCGCAGTGTGTGCGTGTCCCAGAGGCGCAGTTAGTGCGATGCGACCTCTGGGATCACGTGGGCCAGTTAGAGCCAATGGCAGCACACCATCTTTCATTCATAGTTTTGACAGGAAGAGCTGTCAAAACTATGAATACAACAAGCCCCCAAAAGAACAGCTAAACCTCAATTAAATTTTTTTAAAAAGCCATCACATTAATAAAATAACTATAGTTAAATAAATTAACCACTTTAAACAAAAATTAAAATTTTTGAAAGAATTTAAATTCTTTTTAAAAGTTATAAAAATAAACTTACCTTTCCTTCTTTAAAGTCTCTAAAAAAGATAAACCTGTTGAAAAAAATTTAAAATACTTAATTAACTACTTACCTTGTTAAAAGGGGGTCTTACGCCTGCTTTCTTTATGTGTAAAATCTTCAACAATTACCTGCGCGTTCAAACCTGAAAAAAAAACTAAGTGTGCTGCGTGCGCGCAACCTGTAGTGCGCACGCGGTTCACTTAAGAACCGCCCCCTTCGCAATACCCGAAGTGCCGGTTTCCCGCGCATGCGCAGTGCATGCAGGAAACCGGCACTTCGGGACCTAATACGCGAGAGTACACAGTGCGTACTCTCCCGTATTAGGTCTAATTTTCGGGCCATGATTCAGCAATGTGGAAACTTCTTTTTTGGGGGGGGGGCGGGGAAAAGAGGAGAAAGGAGAGTGGCGGAAAGCAATGTCCCCACTAAGGTGCGCGGCCGCGTAATAATCTGCAAAGCCCCGCGCGGGCCGCTCACCGGCTTTTACAGTGTAAACACCGGGCATGCGCAGAAATCTGAAGGGACCGCGCATTAAAAGAAACAGGCCGCGCAGAATAAAATGCAGCTTACAGGGAACATTGGTGAAAAGTGCCCGGAATAAAAGAAAAAGGTGCCTCATTACTGCAGCCACAGGACAGATGAAGATTATACTCCACAGAACATGGGTAAGGAAAAATAAATAGCTTTTGGGGGGGTGGGGGGGGCTGGAGGGAAGAGAAGGAACCAAGCATGCCGATTTATACATAAGCCCTTACTAGGAACAATGTCCTGTTTGCATTATCATTTGCAGACAGCAGCAATCCCTCAGTCCTCCCTGCCTTGTACAATCTGTTGAACTCCCAAATGTGGCATCAGCTAACCAGCGTTACTTGGCTTAGCTCATCGCCTCTGGCCTGACTGGTGTCCAGCCCCAAGTGGCCTTTGCTTTTCACCTAGTTTCAGAATTCAGATGTTGGTACAATCCAGTTTACAAAAATAGTAAACAGCCTGCAACTTCACAGAAACCAAAGTGGAATCCAGCAGACATGGTAAAAGTGGTCTGCAGAAATCGGATCTGGATTCACTTACTCCTGAACCCAGTGCATGTCATGTACTATACAGGCACTTCCCCGCCTTTGAAATTGCAGTTTTTTCTAACTGCAGGAAGCACGTGATTAAGTCAAGACACCACAAACTCTAGTGGAGTACTTTTCCATTATCCCCTAAACAAAAGACAAAAAGGTCACACACAGGTTGCAAAAATCATGTTTTAGTTGAAACTTGCTGCATGCGTGTTAGCTGCTGGGAAAGGTATCCTGTAACCCGCTTAGTGATTGAAGCCTTGCAATGGCACCGAGCTGCCGAGAAAACTACAGACTTCACTTTACAAACTTTAAAAGCTCCTTTTTACTAAATAAAGAAACTGTGATTTACAGCTGGAAAAAAATCAGGTGAATGCTGTACGAGAAAATATATAATTCTGGCCCGAAGTCTCAAAATTGACAGGCGTTTATAATATTCCGAGTTGCATATCTGACCATTGCCCACGGTTTGCTTAATCGCTTGGGCTGGAAGGGGGAGAGGAAAAGGTGGTTAAACAGCTTGAAAATTCCACTTGATTGAAGCTTCTGTTTGAAGCCAAGCTTCTTGTAGCAGGTCTTTACAAAAGTTCAATTAATTTAAAGACTTAATATTTTTCTGTTAACAACATCTTTAATGATCAGGCTCGGACGATTACTCTCCACCTTCCACGGCAACTGTTGCAACCGCTTTCACAAAGTAAGGGCCTTCCCGCAGGTATGCTCGGAGTTGCAGGTAATGCTGGTTCCCAAAGATTTCGGCGATAGTCTTGGAACCCGCAAGAGCTTTTACCAGTTCGAACTTGGCATCCTTTGAGGCTTTGTCAGGTTCAGCTGACCGGTCCACAATGTATTCCACGAATCCAGGCGTGCTGATCATCAGCCTCTGGCCCCAAGGCTGGCTAGCAATTGCCTGCGTTTCAAGGGAGACGGAGGAAAAGTCAATTAAAAAAATCATCAATTGCAGTTAACAAAAACAGGCTTTTCAACTCTAAGAATGGGTGCCTGAGAACAGATAAAGATCCAACCCCTTTTTAAAAATTGATTAAAGTGCACTCATGAGCAGAATAGAGTAGTTACAAGGGACAAAGCTGGGATAGAGCTACCGTCAGCATCATGAAAGAAAGACAGACTTGCATTTATATAGCACCTTTCACGACCACCGGACGTCCCAAAGCGCTTTACAGCCAATGAAGTACTTGTTGAAGTGTAGTCACTGTTGTAATGTAGGAAAGGCGGCAGCCAATTTGCACACAGCAAGCTCCCACAAACAGCAATGTGATAATGACCAGATAATCTGTTTTAGTGCTGGTGATTGAGGGATAAATATTGGTCTGGACACCGGGGAGAACGCCAATGCTCTTCTTCGAATTAGTGGCCGTGGAATCTTTTACGTCCACCTGAGAGCAGACGGGGCCTCGGTTTAACGTTTCACCCGAAAGACGGCACCTCCAACAGTGCAGCACTCCCTCAGCACCGCACTGGGAGGGTCGGGCTGGTTTTTGTGCTCAAGTCTCTGGAGTGGGACTTGAAGCCCCAACTTTCTGACTCAGAGGCAGAGTGCGCTGCCCACTGAGCCACGGCTGACACACCATGAGTGGGATATAGACGATAATCCAGTTTAACATACCACACATCATGTAGTTAAAAATGACAGTTTCTAATTGGGAACTAAATTGATGCGAGATGTCGAGGGCTTTGACTGACAACACAGGGATAAATAAGTTACAAAATTATAATCCTAAAACAAAAAGATGCTGGAAATCTGAAATAAAAACAGAAAATGCTGGAGATACTCAGCAGGTCAGGCAGCATCCGTGGAGAGAGAAAGAGAGTTAACGTTTCAGGTCAATGACCTTCATTAGAACTGGTAAATACCTGAAATGTTAACTCTGTTTCTCTCTCCATGGATGCTGCCTGACATGCTGAGTGTTTCCAGCATTTTCTGTTTTAATTAGAAAATTATATATGATTTGAATTAAATATAAAAAATTTAAACTGTATGTACTTCAACCTACATAATTACTGTCAAATCTGATGCACGAGTCATATCTTAAATCTCACTGAATATAGGAGCAACTCGTACATTCATAAGCAATTTATTAAAGAAGAAAAACAGGAAGAATGTGTGTGCCCTGTTAGAGAGCAGAATGCATAAACCAAAGAGTCTCCTTAAACACATTGCTGTAATATTTTAAAATCAAATCTTTTGCAGAAAATACACATCTTCAAACTAAAATGGCAGTTGTAAAGTGCTTTGTACAATGGATTTCATAACATTTAAAAAATTTTTACGAGAGATATTTAGGACATTTCTTCAGGCGCTGACTATTCACTTGTTTGATTTGTATCTCTAATGCTTCCACTAATTGTGAAAATACAACACAATCAGCGGCAAAATGCTGTCTCTCCGCGGCTCAGTGGGCAGCACTCTCGCCTCCGAGTCAGAAGGCTGTGGGTTCATGCCCTGCAACAGAGACGTGAGCACGAAAATCTAGGCTGACCCGACAGTGCAGTGCCAAGGGAGTGCTGCACTATCGGAGGTGCATCCTTTCAGAGGAGGCCCCGTCTGCTCTCTCAGGTGGACGCAAAAGATCCCATGGCACTATTTCGAAGAAGAGCAGGGGAGTTCTCCCCGGTGTCCTGGGGCCAATATTTATCCCTCAATCCATATCACTAAAACGGATTATCTGGTCATTATCACATTTCTGTTTGTGGGAGCTTGCTGTGCGCAATTTGGCTGCCGCGTTTCCCACATTACAACAGTGACTGCACTTCAAAAGTACTTCATTGGCTGTAAAGCACTTTGGGACGTCCTGAGGTTATGAAAGGCGCTACAGAAATGCAAGTCTGTCTTTCCTCCTTACAAACAAGCATGTCTACACTTAAATCTAATGGTTCACTCACCCCCTAAAGACATGCGCGACATCGCGAGTTTTAAGTTAGGTCACAGCGTCTAAACATTTTACAATAAATAAGAAATTGGATTTTTCATGCTAATGATAAAAGACTCACAGTGAAGAGCTTTAGCGCACCAATATGAATCTCTGGGAAAGGCTGGGTGCTCATACTGCGGAATGTTTCCATTGGGTGGCTGTGCAGAGCTTGGAACCAGGACTCGGTCATCCCCAGAAGGTCCTCGGTTTGCTGGTCAGTCTGTAAAACAGCAATGGCATAAGAAAAGGTCACAGATGGCTGTGGGTGAAACCTCCGATACAGTGCTGCACAGCAGGAGTGTGTGTGTTTCGAAGCAGCGGGACAGACCAGAGACAGTAGAATACCAGTAGCAATTTTTCTTTTGGTAGACCCAACACTCAATGGGGAATGAGATCTTGCAAATATCATAGGTTTTATACATTCCAGTGTGCGAATACAATATTGCGACACCCTACGAAGCCCGATTACCCTTAAAAAGCACCACATTGCTTGCCATAAACTATAAAGGAGAGCCCAATGGACGGCTACAAGTCAAGAACTACTCCAAATGAAAAGTTCACCTTGGATCGATCGTTCTCTCCAAACAGTGTTTGCCAACATGGATAAAGACTTAGTTGAGGTGCAATACAATACACACCAAACACACTACACAACGCTGGGCAATTTCAAAACTGCTTGTTGGCTACACAGTGAATTTTATTCACATGAGTGTACAGTACATCAGATATAGAGGCAAGAGAGAGATCTCCAGCACAGGTCCAACATAAACCAATGCAGCCTTGTTTTAGGAGGCACTAATCTGAAATCACCTTCCAGCTTCAGGTACCAGACAAGAATGTGTAATTGATAAAATGACTACCATACAAATTTAACCCAATTATTCATGAATTTTAAGTTTGAAGCATCGAAAATACATTGGAAAAAAAAAAGGAGGGCGCTCTTTTCAGTTAACTCTTCAAAATCCTCCAGCCCAAACATTCAAAGCCTAGAGAAAAATCAGTCTGCAGGTAGAGGAATTGTTTAGCAAAATGAAATGTAGCAATATCTATCCACTGCTACCAGAAGGAGCAACATTCACCCAGCTTACTTAGGAGTCGATATTGGCAGAAACCTAGTATAGCACCTGCAAACTTTACTACCTGAAACATGTTTTCTTCAGTGTATTACAGAAGAAACATTTTGCACTATACATATGTATAGAATTTAATTGCAGGGATATGGGGAAGCCCAGGCACCATGATGTGCACAGAGTTTCGGAGCAAGAGATCACACACACACACACAAATATAATTCACTACGAGCATTTAACACGGTTACGATCCGAAGTTGCTACTGAATAAGTAACTATATATATTGCTGTTGGTAAATGGAGAAGTCTGGCACCTGCGGCACTTTAATAGACAGCTGGGCGATCAGAATTTAGTACAGCACATTAGAAGTACAGTCAAGAGGTTCGGAGGAAACGCCTTGCTTCCTGGCTTTGTTTTCAGTTCACGCAGTTTGACACTGAAATCCCCCCTGCCCCTCTGCTGCAACATTAGTGATAAAACTACTCAAACTGCAGGGATTGCTATTACTGCAACACTCGCCCTACACGACTAAAACCACTTTACATAAACACTTTTACCTGTGTTTGCCCAGTCATTCCATTTTCTCCTGTCCTCTCCTCTTCCCTCTGTCCTAGTTTAAGTTTTAAAAATGTAGTTTTACTATTTTTCCAACTGACAAAACTCTAGTCTAACTTTTTCCTAAGTTTAAAATCTATATGACTTCACCGCTCATTCAGGAGGTGAAAGTATCTTTTTACAAGATCCATTGCTTGACTGGCTGAAAGAGAGAGACAATCAAGTGACAGTGTCCTGAAGATTGAGGGTCACATTGACCACACAGGCAACACTCCCCATTCACGTCACTCTGAAGGGGGGAAGTGTCAGACAAAAAGCATGCTTCTGGGCTGCTTTTAATCAATAACTTTAAATCACAGAACGCAGCAACAAGGTTATGACTAAGGAATGTCAATATGTGGCCAAATACATCTTCCGGTGTAACATTCAGGGCAATGTGAATTCAGTACATTTTCTACTTAAACAAGGGACGACTCTGGAGACCATTTATGAGCAATGTTCCCTTTAAGCTGCGTGGCGATCTGGACCACCCGCGCAGCCGGCTTTTCAATGGGGGAAAAAACACGCATGTGCGGTATTTTGAATGGGCTGCGCACCACCTTAAAGGGGCCACGCACCCAAAAAAAATTAAAGGGAACATTGATTATGAGAGCATCCTTTTTTTTTTCAAAAATATAGGCAAGCCTTATTGAAATATTATACAGCAAATCTGGACTATTCAAGTAACAGCTTGCTTTGGCAAAAACAGCAATAATATTTACAAAGTGTGTTCACAAATTTATTTTAGAAAATGGATATGAATTAAGCAGCAAAACACTTGTAAAATTTGTTCTGGGGAGGTGGAGGGAAAAAGTCCCGTGCTATTTTTGATCGCAAGGGTCGATTCAAATTCTGTCCTTGCACGACCCACGGCAGGCATATAAACTCATCGAGAGTCACGGTTCAAATCCAGAACCATTTGAACTTTCTCTCGCTTACATGCAACACTTTCGCAGGGCTCTTACCGGCAGAGAGAGGAGAGAAGCAATCGTGTCGAGGCAGCGGACCCGTGCGTCCGTGGAAGCGTTGCACGAGATGGAACCCAGCCTTCTCAAGACCTCCTGGAATGTACGACCTAAGAGTATATTTGGGGAAAACAGGAATAACTTTAAATTCTAATTCTGCATTTAGTGTAAGATCAGAACCACCCCCCACAGGTATCGTGATATTTAAGCCAGATTGGTGTTATATAAGAACATAAGAAATAGGAGCAGGAGTAGGCCATTCAATGAGATCATGGCTGATCTGATCTTGGCCTCAACTCCACTTTCCTGCCCGCTCCCCATAACCCTCGACTCCCCTATCGTTCAAAAATCTGCATCTCCACCATAAATATATTCAATAACCCAGCCTCCACAGCTCTCTGGGGTAGAGAATTCCACAGATTCACGACCCTCAGAGAAGAAATTCCTCCTCATCTCCATTTTAAAAGGGTGCCCCCTTATTCTGAAACTATGCCCCTTGTTCTAGATTCCCCCACAAGGGGAAACATCCTCTCAGCATCTACCCTGTCAAGCCCCCTCAGTATCTTAGATGTTTCAATAAGATCACCTCTCATTCTTCTAAACTACGATGAATATAGGCCCAACCTTTCTTCATAAGACAACACCTTCATCTCAGGAATGAACCTAGTGAACCTTCTCTGAACTGCCTCCAATGCAAGTATATCCCTCCTTAAATAAGGAGACCAAAACTGTACACAGTACTCTAGGTGTGGTCTCACCAACGCCCTGTACAGTTGTAGTAAGACTTCCCTACTTTTATACTCCAACCCCCTTGCAATAAAGGCCAACATTCCATTTGCCTTCCTAATTACTTGCTGTACCTGCAGGTTAACTTTTTGCGTTTCATGTACAAGGACCCCCGATCCCTCTGTACCGCAGCATTTTGTAGTCTCCCTCCATTTAAATAATAATTTGCTTTTTTATTTTTCCTACTAGTGGATAACCTCACATTTTCCCACATTATACTCCATCTGCCAAATTTTTGCCCACTCACTTAACCTATCTATATCCCTTTGCAGACTCTTTGTGTCCTCCTCACAACTTGCTTTCCCATCTATCTTTGTATTAGCAGCAAATTTGGCTACATTACACTCGGTCCCTTCATCCAAGTCATTACTATAGATTGTAAACAGCTGAGGCCCCAGCACTGATTCCTGTAGCACCCCACTAGTTAGCTTGCCAACCTGAAAATGACTCATTTATCCCGACTCTCTGTTTCCTGTTAGTTAGCCAATCCTCTATCCATGCTAATATATTACCCCCAACCCCATGAGCACTTATCTTGTGCAGTAACTTATGTGGCACCTTATCGAATGCCTTCTGGAAATCCAAATATACTACATCTACTGGTTCCCCTTTATCCATCCTGCTCGTTACATCCTCAAAGAACTCTAGCAAATTTGTCAAACATGATTTCCCTTTCATAAAACCATGCTGACTCTGCTTGACTATATTATGATTTTCTAAATGTCCTGCTCCTACTTCCTTAATAATGGATTCCAGCATTTTCCCAATGACAGATGTTAGCCTAACTGGTCTATAGTTTCCTGCTTTCTTCACAATTTGAAGACTTTTCTTGTGCCTAGCGCAAAGGATCTCTGTCACAGGCAAGTTCCTATGAACGTGACCTTATGCGCAAAGTGATATGGGAGGCACTGTGCCCAGGAAGAACAATTAGCCGCTAATGTTGCCGATAAGCTCACCGGAAATGAATGGGAGACACCCCCATAATCTTCGGACCTCTCCAACAGACAGACAAGTAACACACCGATCAAATGTCTCCAGCTTTAAACTACAAATCAGGTTGCAGATTTTTTTCCCCCCAAATCCCTCCATGGCCTCACTCCTCCCCTTCTCTTTAACCTTCTCCAGCCCTAGAACTGCCAAGATCTGCGCGCTCCTCCAACTCTGCCCTCTTGCTCATCCCCGATTTTAATCGCTCCACTATTGGCGGCCATGCCTTCAGTTGCCTAGGCCCTAAGCTCTGGAATTCTCTTCCTAAACATCACCGCCTTCCTGTAAGACTCTCCTTAAAACCTACCTCTTTGACCAAGCTTTTGGTCATCTGTTTTAATATATCCGTATGTGGCTCGGTGTCAAATTTTGTTTGATAATCGCTCCTGTGAAGCGCCTTGGGATGTTTTACTATGTTAAAGGCGCTATATAAAAGTTGTTGTTGTTGATGCACTTTGGGAGAAACAACATGGAGAGGCATTATAATCTAAATGGTACTATTTTGAGAGGGCTGCAAGAGCAGAGGGACGTGGGGATGCATATTGACAAATTCTTGAAGGTGGCAGGGCAAGTTGATAAGGCAGTTAAGAAAGCATATGGGATAATTGGCTTTGTAAAAAGGGGCATTGAATGCAATAACAAAGAAGTTATGCTAAATCTTTACAAATCACTGGTTAGGCCTCAGCTGGAGTAGTTGTGTACAATTCTGGGCACCACAGTTTAGGAAGGATGTCAAGGCCCTGGAGAGGATACAGAGGAGGTTTACCAGGATGATGGACTTCGGTTATGCAGAGATTGGAGAAGCTGGGATTGTTCTCCTTAGAGCAGAGAAGGTTAAGGGAGACCCAAGAGAGGTATTCTAAATTATGAGGGGTTTTGATAGAGCAAGTAGGGAGAAACTGTTTGCTCTGGCAAGTGGGTCGGTAACCAGAGGTCATAGAATTAAAGTAACTGGCAAAAGAACTAGAGGGGAAATGAGAAGAAATTTTTCCCACACTAAGGCTTGTAATGATCTGGAACGCACTACCTGAAATTGTGGTGGAAGCAGATTCCATAGGAAATTTCAAAAGGCAATTGGACCTGTACTTGAAGAGGACTAAATTGCAGGGTTATGGGGAAAAACACTAGGGTCTGGGACTAATTGGATCGCAGGACCTACTGATAAAGAGCTGCTTCGGCTGAGAGTTAGCTCTCCAATACCTTCCCAAAAAAAAATCAAAAACTTTGTCCAGCTTTCAGGATACAAGCTTAACTATTCCAAAACAAGGGCATGTGTCTCCTACAGCACAACCACACCATGGAGGTCAGGGCCCTCCAGACAGACACCCCTTACATAGCTTACCATTCAGACAGGGGTCTAGAAACACCAAACAGCAACAATGGCACTATCAGCTGCATAGAGGCCCGTCTAACCCTGAAATTCCTCCATGGACTATCAGCACTCACTCCAATCTGGAATAAAGAGGATCTGGATCTTCACCATAGGCACGAGAAAGGCATCACCAGCCTAAGCAAACTCAACAGGGGCTCCCAGAACTGGAACTTCACTTTCCTAAAGTCTCCACCCTTCGCACTCCATTTACCTCCAAATCCAAAGACAATGCAGAATGTCTAAAGATAGCCCGAGTCTCGGGGGGGGGGGGGGGGGGGCTCCAGCCCATTGGGTGCACGACCACACAAGCACCAGTCATGCCCTTTTCAGGCAGTAACCCAAGAGCCAACTCAGGCAGACCTGGATTTGTGCCTGTCCGACCTACCCAATGAGGAGTGAGCCGTCCCTGCAACACGCAGGCTAGCTTAACTGTTACTGTAAGATACATTCCCCCCGTGGTAAAGTGCAATCCTTCTTGCAACAAACGTGGGTGAACAGCTATGGGACGTGTCAGTTGCAACAGATAAAGTGTTAACGACGCCCCGATCCAGCTGAACCTCAGGGTACATTGCCAAACTATGACTCCATAAACAGTGCGTTCTTAAACTGATCCCACCCCACACAATATGTTGTTCCCAGCATGTCCACAAATGTACCAACAATCCCAATATACTGTCCTGTAAGTATTATCCGACAGAAAATAGCTACCACAAAGTAAACTTACAAATTATTAAAGACAAAATTAAAACAAATATACAAATAACATCCTGGTTTTTTTTCTTTAAAAAGGTCAACAAGGTTGAATCCATGGCCTATGCTGAGTTAGTGGATCTTAGCCAGGTAAGGGCCTTACAATTTGCCACAGTTCCCCCAAGCTAGTTAAGGGGTGGAAAAACAGAGGCATACAGCACAGATCCCACTCCTGTTCGCTATTCAGTGACCCCGTGCTGGAAAGTGCAAGTGCAGATGCAGAAAGAAGACGATCAGTTTCAGCTCTGACGTCCTCAACACGGTGGCATAGTGGTTAGCACTGGTGCCTCACAGCGCCAGGGACCCGGGTTCGAATCCGGCCTCGGGTGACTGTGTGTGTGGAGTTTGCACATTCTCCCCGTGTCTGCGTGGGTTTCCTCCGGGTGCTCCGGTTTCCTCCCACAGTTCAAAGATGTGCGGGTTAGGTTGATTTGGCTATGATAAATTGACCCTTAGTGTTAGGGGGATTAAATACTTGGGGTTACGGGGATAGGGTGGGATATGTGTCGGTGCAGGCTCGATGGGCCGAAATGGCCTCTATCTGCATTGTGGGGATTCTGTGATTCTACAACTTGCAGACTGCAGGCACTCACTGTGAAGGCTCACCTGAAAGGTCGCTTGGATTAGGGAACAGAGGGCTGCTAGCACCCAGAAAACCATAGACCAGTGCGAGTCAGCAGCTCCATGAGAGGAGAGATGAGATGAGGGGAGGGCAGCAAGGGGGAGAGAACTGGGGAAAAATAGTAAACTCACAGGCAAGTCAACTTGGGCAATTCTGTGAATAATTACAGAGCAGCATTGAAAAGGAGGTTACCTTCTCGTCTGATAACCGATTAATAGTGGCAGTATAGGAGAGACAGAGAGAATAGATGGTAAACGATACTAAATGGAAGGGTGAGGAAAAAAAAATCTAATTATAAATGAACTTAGTTTACTGGTGGGTTATGAGAAACTTGTTCTGTAAATAAGCTCGATAACAGCATGCTAAATGTTCAATTCTATTTATCAGAATGATGGAGTAAATTAGTTATACATCATCCTGCACACTAGCATTACAGCAGTGAATTGTAAGTGGAATTTTAGAAACTTTTATAGAGCACCTTTCACACCCAACTTGAAAGAACAAAATACTCAATTTATTTACCTTTAGTTCAGTTGGGAATTGAAGCAATAACATTGCTTACCTGTTTTATGGAGAACTTGCTTTCCTTCAGTGCATGATCCAAGAATCCCAATGGTATCCAGACCCACTCCAACCATGGTTGGCTCCTGCCCCTCAATCATCTCAAACACCTTCTCAATAAAGACAGGATAACGCTCACAGATCTGTTGAGGGCTGTCAACCATTGCCAGATTGCCAAAGAACTTCACTAAATCTGCAAAGAAAGGAATAAATACAAGCTCAGACGGAAGAGTGTACACAGACACCAGTGTGTCAAGATAATGCAAAAGAATTTTAACACGTATATACACTCAGTGCTCAAATACATAGTATGACTGGAGTTAATGCTCATAACTCCCAGTCACAGATCTCAACATTGCCTTTATGCTGAGTAGAGCTGCAACACCAATGCTTCCTTTAAATATTACCGTGGGTGCGCGGCCTGTATTTAAATGCGCTGTACCTTTAAATTGCAGTGTGGCCGGGCACGCGCAGTATCTTCAACGGGACAGCTTGTGAGCGGCCTGCCCGGTACCTTCACACATTGCTGCGCGGCCACGCACCTTACAGGGAACACTGCCTACCACAAGGAGCGAATTCCCCACGCCCCGTGTTTTTACTGTCCTCTCCTGAGGCACTGATCCACGTCCCGTGGACACTCACCTCTGGATGTTCAAACAAATGACCGTTCACATGCGAGCCTAAACAACAAACATCAACAGGCCCGTTCTACCACAGAGGACATCACAGTCCAACCAATCCGATTCTCCGCCCATATCCCCTTTCTAGCAGGGGTGTAGCAACCAGCACAGGAATCCTGGTCAGTTTTCCCCCTGCCTGAGCCAACTAGCGTTGCTGGAGATTGCATTTAGCTCCCAGAGTCCCTTAAATAGATCAGCGATTCAGAATATTTCTTTTGGTCGAGCTTTATAGGGTCCGAATTCCTTGATTAAATTACAGCTTTTAATTCACAGCCAGAACTGTATTGACTACAAAACAACTTGCATTTGTGTAGTGCCTTTAACATAGTAAAACTTCCCAAAGCTCTTCATAGGAGCACAATCAGATTTTAAAAATTGAGACCAAGCCAAAGAAAGGGACGCTGGAACAGGCGATTAAAAGCTTGGTCAAAGAGGCAGGTTTTAAGGACCGTCATAAAGGAGGAGAGAGGCAGAGAAGCGACTCTGCATCGCCATTCTTGTACAAATACATTTTGAAGATTTAATAATTTTTTTTTTAAACTCAATTTTGGAAGGTAGAGCAAGTACTTCAAGGGTAGTGAAAAGTAAATTTAAAACAGATACATTCAAGGAAAAAACTCTTTACTCAAAGGGGATGAACATTTGGAACAATCTACCAGGAACTGGGGTCAAAAAACATTAGGAGTGTGGAAAATTAAAGCGAATGCTAAGCCGGGTGAGTTGGATGCCAGGCCGGGGGAATTCGATCACCAGAGGAATGAGCTTTCTTGTCCGTAACTTTTACTTATTACTAGGTTGACAAAAAGATGGAAGCACAAAACAATTTCCTTTACTTACTTGGCAGATAAAAGCCAGAGAAGGGATCTGAATCAGCACCAATGATCATGTTTGAGATTCTATCAATGGTGCCTTGCTGAGCAAGGTACTGCCGTCCGTGCGGACTCTGAGCGAGTGCGGTAACCATCTCTATAGCAGTGGCTCTGAAAATGAATCGAAACACTTGTAATTCATTGAATTAGTCATTACAACAACAACAACTTGCATTTATACAGCGCCTTTAATAGAAAAACATCCCAAGGCGCTTCACAGGAGCGTAATCAAAGAAGATTTGACACGAGCCACATAAGGAGATATTAGGACAGATGACCAAAAGTGGGGTCAGAGGTAGGATTTAAGGAGCATCGTAAAAAGGAGGAGAGAGGAAAGGGGTTGAGGGAGGGAATTCTAGAGCTTAGGGCCCAGGCAGCTGAAGGCACGGCCGCCAATGGTGGAGCGATTAAAATCAGGGATGCTCAAGAGGCCAGAATTGGAGGAGCGTAGAGCTCTCGGAGGGTTGTGGGGCTAGAGGAGGTTACAGAGATAGGGAAGGGCGAGGCCATGGAGGGATTTGAAAACAAGGATGAGAATTTTAAAATTAAGGCTTTGCCGGACCGAGAGCCAATGTAGGTCAGCGAGCACTGATGTGATGGGTGAACGGGATTTATCCTGAAATTATTATTTTTTTAATTTATTTTTTTTAAACACGGTGCGCGAGAGGGAGGGAGGGCGAAGTAGAGCCGAGTGGTCCAGTGAATTACCCCACTGTCTTTTCACCTTGGCGATCTAGGTTTGAATCTAGCCCGCTGTAAAAGACACTTCGGGCCATCTCAAACCAGTTGACTGCACACATGTCTAGAATATCAAATTATCTTTAGACAGGCAATCTTACTTAGAAAAGCAGCAAGGTTGTCAATAATGGGGAAAACATTTTTCTATTTTGGGTACCCAGTGTCAGCAAACACTCCCAGGTCAGACATAACATAGGTTAGATTCAGGATGAGTCCAGCTCAACACTACCCCAACAATGTATGAATCCCCTACTGCACCAACGTGACATTTTCATTTCCCAACCCTGGCATCCTCGTGATTGGAGCGAGATTACCAGTTAGTGGCAAATTGTGGACAGTTCGGAGTTGTGAGCTTATATGGTGCCAGAGAAACCTTCAGATAGTTAACCCCAGTTTCCCTCTTGCCAGAATTAATCCGACTCCAGCCAGTTGGCTGGATGATGATGCTCACACAATTTTCTGTCCATGCTGCTCTGTGAGCAGGAGCCACAATTGTAGGGGAGCAAGGCAAAGCCAGGATAGGTATTGCCACTTCCATTTTGGCCTGGGGCACTGCTTTTACCCCCTTGCCTACAATGGTAAATCCAGTGCCCCGGGCCAAAATGAGAAAACGATCCAATATAACCGCCGAGGCGACAAAAACATATGGCTGCATTCAAGTGACAGACACCTCCAAAATTTGCTGAAGGTTAGTTACTGAAAGTGAACTGGTTCCTTCCAAAGCAATACAACACAACAGATTTTTAATAAGCAGTAACCTCCTCACCTGACCAGAACATCAGCCCCTGCAAGTTCGCCGAGCAGCTGAGATATGAAACCACTGTTGGCGCAATAACCCAGGGAGACAGGTGACACAGATGAGATCTCCACCACCAGCTGCAAGGCAATAACACAAGGGAGCTTAACGCTGCTCGCAGAATGAGATGTATAATGGTCACGTTACTTTAGGTGAAGAGTTTTGGATTATTAATTGCACTTGTAGGCAGCAATTCAAGAAATAAAAATTAAATTACGAAGCAGTTCCCTCCAGTTTAGCACACAATAAATGAGTGGTACCAAGCGACGTTCCCGTTAAGCTGCGCAGCGGTCTGGAGGTCCCGCGCAGGCCGCCCACCGGCTTTTACATGCAAGAAACCGCGCATGTGCGAAAATTTGAATGGGCCGCGCAGCCAGTTAAAGGGACCACGCACGGAAAAAAAATTAGAGGGAACATCGGTATTAAGATCATACTGCATATTCTGAAGCTGTAAATGATATATAAAACACAGCGCCACTAAAGAACTCCAGGTGCTAGAGGTGCTGAATGGCAATGTAGGGTTTGACTTGCCTATTCTCCAGAGTTACTAATGACAGCTGCACTAAGCGAGGGCCTAACGCAGCCCCTTTTGAGGCATGGAACTGAGGGAGGGGCACAGAAGAGGGGAAACTCATGCAGCTCCTTGCAGCCTATGAAGAGTGGTACGAATAGATGGCAGAGAGTAGGTCTCCTCACCTGTTGCCCAGGGAGACCAAAAAGAGGGACTACAAAAAGTAAAGTTCCTGTCACACATAAATTCAACAACCAAAAAAGTGCAAACAGCTGCAATGCAGTGGTGGTTTCCTTTGAAAGATTCAACTTAAAACCGTGTCAAATCAAAGACTCATATCACCCCCCCACTGTAATACCACTGAAAGAGGGAAAATGATAAAAGCAGTTATTTTTGCCTCCACTAACCAATTCATAAGTCCATTCCAAGTACCGCAAGAGCAATTTCCTGGCATCAGTCCTAAATTTGCCTTGCACCAGTTTAAACCCCTTTGGCCTACTGCCACAGTTCAGCTTGAACCAGATTTACCTTTTTATACTGTTTACTATCTTATACATGGAAAGAGCGAGCAAAGACCACCCCTACTCGCCCTGACCATTACAACAACTTGTATTTACACAAGGTCGAATTAAAGTCCCAAAGCATTTCACAGAAGCACAATCAGACAAAAATTGACATCAAGCCAAAGGAGGAAATATTAGGAGGTGGCCAAAAGCTTGGTTGAAGAGATAGGTTTGAAGGAGGGTCTTAAAGGAGAGAGAGAGAGGTGAAGAGGTTTTGGGAGGGAATTCCATAGTGTAGGGCCTAGACAACTGAAGGCACGGTCGCCAATGGTGGGGCGAAGGAGATGGGGGATGCACAAGGGGCCAGAGTTGGAGGAACATAGAGTTCTGCGAGGGTTGTAGGGCTGGAGGAGGTTACAGAGATAGGGAGGGGCGAGGCCATGGAGGGATTTGAACATGAGCTGTACAGGACTGGAAAAGACAATTTCCATCGATCGAGCCCCACTTTATCTCTCATACTCTTCAATTGATCTTGATTGCCAAAATTTTAATCTATCATCGTCTTGAAATTTCTAACACCCTCCATTTCCACATCCATCATCATAGAATCAGAAATTTACAGCACAGAAGGAGGCCATTCGGCCCATCGTGTCTGTGCCGACCAAAAAAAAGAGAGCTATCCAGCCTAATCCCACTTTCCAGCTCTTGGTCCGTAGCCCTGTAGGTTACGGCACTTCAAGTGCATATCCAAGTACTTTTTAAATGCGATGAGGGTTTCTGCCTCTACCACCCTTTCAGGCAGTGAGGTCCAGACTCCCCACCACACACGGTGAAAAAAGTTCTCCTCAACTCCCCTCTAATCCTGCTACCAATTACTTTAAATCTATGCTCCCTGGTTATTGACCTCATCCTCAGCATGAAGGAGTTATCTCTTTTCTGTATATTCACCTTTTCTTGTCTAAGCTTGAATCCATGTCCTTGTCCTAGAGCTTTTGTTAATAGTGAACATCTCTCTGGGTACCTCGATGAAGTCCCCTCTCAGTCACCTCTTTCCAAGCTTGAAGAGCCCATGTTTTTTCCCCCCATCCTTTCCTCATAACTCAATCCTCTGATGTTAGGTTATGTGAGGCCTTAAGACAAATGGTCTGGATCAACAATCAGTTTAAATGACCAAACTTCTGACGTGTCCCAGGTAAGTAACTATCTACAGCAGTGCCAGGCTCAGTAACAATTCCAAATGGTCACCAGTATTCAGGAAATGTTTTAACTCCAGTAAGAAGTCAAAATAAACAAACCTTTCAAGTGAATCACAGTTCTTCGCATCTATTTAATGGTTAAAATAGGGCTCTGATGTGTGACTCACTCCTTAAAAGGAAGCTGTGGACAACGGTACGTGACTAGTGAGCTGAGGAAAGTATGTGAAGAACATGCGCTTTTGAACATATTGTGTTAAGTACCATATGCACAGACAGTAAGTTGAAGGTTACAAAAGAACGGAGACTTGAGAAAAGCAATAAAGAATACACCAAAAGTTGATTATTGAAAAGAGAATAATTTTGGAGCTCTACTCCAGCAGGTGCACTGTACCTCATAGACTCGGTATCGTACCACATCATTGGTGCCCATGACATCTTTCAAATCTTGCAGCATACCGGTCATGAACAATGCATCAAGTCCAGCTTTACTCTGGGCAACCCTGGAAAGGGATTTGATTGCCTGAAGAAAACAAAAATGACACCATCAATAAATTTCCTACCAGTTTCTTCGGTCCCTTACTCGCAGAGGGAAATATCACCCGAGACAAGAAAAACTAGGCATATAGCGCGGAACACATTTATATAGTTGCCCGTCCCTGTAACAGTCACAGTTGCAGTATTGAATTTAGGATCATGCCATTAAAATCACAAACTTGTGCATCCCATCACACTAAGGCGGCACAGGCACAGTCCACCAGGAAAGTATTTTGCTACCATTCCAAGTTCAGGGGCCCATCTGCCAGCCAGGAAGCAGACAACGGAAACAAAAGCTAACACAGATGTGCATCAACACTGCAAGTTATCCCAGGGACCAATCGACTTGCAATGCAATATTCAGAGTTACTGTAGGGAAGATTGGTTCCTATATATATCTATATCTATATATATATCTATCTATATCTATATCTATATCTATATCTATATATTATATATATATCTTTTACACCAAGCTAGGAACAAGCATTTTATTTTACTTTGGTACTTTAAAATTTTTTTCCCCAGGCTGCTCAATTCTGCTCTGTATTCAGCCACGAGGAAATGCACAAGTGGACTTGCCTCCAGGTGCTCAACATTCCGTCCACACCTCCTTCAGAAATACCGGCCCATATCACAACTTTGTAATAAACAAACATTTAAAGCAGAGGAAAATACAGATCTATGCGGAGTGAACAGGGCAGTTGGATTTGTTCAGAGTTTCTCTTGCAAAGACCCCATGCAGACAAAATGTGCCAAATGGCCTTCATCTATGCTGTAAACATCTATGGTTCCACCAAAAATTTGCACCATGCCTACCTTGTTATACCAACAGCATCTCCACCTATAAGAATCACCATTTTTTTTTTAAAACACATCAAGGGATATCACTGCCCCTTCATGGTGGAACATTAAACCCCAAAGAGCTTTCAGAGGGCATCAGTAATTATTTGACTTGCACCCCCACTAAGTGCAACCTCACCTCTTTTGCGACAGATATTCTCTCGCCGCCAATGCAGTGAATCATCTCCTTGAGCAACTCAGGCGAGCCGAGAACTTCCGTGACTGCATCTGCATTTTCAACAATTCGCCCAATCTGGAAAAATTAACACGCAGTGTAAAGAGTCCAATATGAATGTTGTTCTTTTGACTGAAAGAAATGACAGATTTTATATACAAGCAGTTGCACCTCAATATTAAAAAGATTTAGTTTGTACTGCCCACACCCCCGGCTTTTCCCCAACTCTACATGTCACGTACTATATATTTTTTTTAAAACCACAATTCTCAACAGTAACATGCACAATGCATTATTGCTAAACTGCTGTGAATGACTCCAAAAACAGAAATACATTTACATATCGCTTACCAATCATGGGGGCAGGCAGTACCTATGCCAATTCCAATGTATAAATTGGGTAGATTATATAAATAAGACGAGGGTTGGTTCTCCAATATACAGGACCCTGGTCAGGGTGCACTTGTGAGTACTGTGCACAGTTCTGCTCTCCATACTATAAAAAGTCATGATGTGGAGATGCCGGTGTTGGACTGGGGTGGACAAAAATGAGAAGTCGCACAACACCAGGTTATAGTCCAACAGATTTATTTAATTTTACAAGCTTTCGAAGCAGTTCGCTCCTTCGTCAGGTAAGTTAGCAATGAGAGAATCTCCCAGAATTCACAATTTAAACCCAGACAAAATCTATTCACATTATTCCCTACAACAAAGAGCACAGCCAAGACAATGAGATGTGTCCCAGGGGGTCCAACGTGTCAAACCACCTGCTGGCTGCATATCCTGTCAATTTGTGTTCTTGTGTTAGTTTTAAAAAAAGAAAAAAACACCTGGGAAGACCGGCCATGATGTCAAGTCACGTTCTGTATCGTGACATGAACCCGATATCGCGATTGAGGCCATCCTCATGAGTGCGGAACTTGGCTATCAGTTTCTGCTCTATGATTTTGCGCTGTCGTGTATCTCGAAGGCCGCCTTGGAGAACGCTTACCCGCAGATCCGAGGCTGAATGCCCCTGGCTGCTGAAGTGTTCCCCGAACTACTATAAAAACTACTATATGTACTATAAAAAGGACATCGAAGCACTGAAGAAAGTGCAAAAAAGATTTACAAGGATGGTGCCAAAACTGAGAGATTACAGCTATCGGGAAAGATTGAACAGGTTGGGGCTTTTTTCTTTTAGAAAAGAGAAGACTTAGAGGTGACCCGACAGAGGTCTTTAAAATTATGAATGGGTTGGACAAGGTAGATGTGGAGAGATTGTTACCACTCGTGGGAGAATCCAAAACTAGGGGCCATGAATACAAGATAGTTACTAATAAATTCAATAGAGAAATAAGGAGAAATGTCTTTACTCAGAGAGTGGTTAGAATGTGGAACTCGCTACCACAGGAAGTGGTTGAGGCAAATAGCTTAGATGCTTTCAAAAGGAAACTAGACGAGTACATGAGAGAAAAGGGAATAGAAAGATATGCTGAAAGGCAGAGATGAGGTAGATGGAATGGGAGGACACTTGTGTGGAATATAAACACTAGCACAGACTAATTGGGCCAAATGGACTGTTTCTATGCTGCATATTCTATGTAATTCTATATAAAAACTAATGGTTCAATATAGGCATTTAAAAGAGGAGCAAAAAGCAACTAACCAATTGATGAAAGGTCATTGACCTGAACCGTTAACTCTTTCTCTCTACAGATGCTGCCTGACCTGCTGAGTTTTTCCAGCATTTTCTGTTTTTATAACCAATTGTTCCCCAGTCTACAGCTAAATAGCACTGAGAAGGATCTACCTTTGTTGCGTCATGTGCACTGAAATTAGTAACAATCATTTTTCATTCAATTAAATGGATTTGTCTGAAATAAAATAGAATATGGTTTTAGATTACACTTTTCGGGAGATTATTTAAAGCCTTCAGTCATTGCATTAGTCGCGCCAATCATGTGCAGCTTGACTTTTCGTTCTCCAAACATTTTTTTTTAATCTGGGAAACCAAGTTAAAGGCACAGGCCCAAAGTGCAAGGCAACGCCAAGTTTGAGTTTCAAAACGCAATTGAAAATAATAAGAGTGAAAGATACTTTTAAGGAAAAAAAAAAAAATCACACTTTCGCCTTACTTGGGACACTGCCAGGATTTTAACACTGTCATCGGAATGCTGAAGTCCCTTCTGGAGTTCCACCTTGAAATTCTGAGCCAGGTAGACCGGTTCCAAAGCTTGCAGAAGTCGCTCAAGAATGGCAACGCATGCATCAATCTGTTCCCTGAACAAAGAGGGACAACTGGATTTAGATAAACAGAATAAAATCAGATCTGGCAGACAGCTGACCAGATTGGCGAGCAAGAGGAGATGCAATCAATCAGTTGGGCCACATCACTGCATGGCCAGCAGAAACATTGCTGAGCTTTATTTTTTTTTTGTTCTTGGGATGTGGACGGCAGTATTTATTGCCCTTCCCTGACCGCCCTGAGGGCATTAAGAATCAACCGCATCGTTTGGGATTGGAGTCACAGCGAGGCCAGATTGTGCAAGGGTGGTGGGTTCTGTTCCCTGAATGGAATTAGAGAACCGGTTGGATTTTTAACAAAAATTAGCAGCTTTCACAGTCATTTTCTGGCACCAGCACACAAATGACCAGATTTATTAAATTCAACTCAAAGCTTTCCAAAATCACAGCATTCATTAAAAAAATGAAACAGTGGGGAAAATTCATGAATGGCATTTATGATCAAAAAAGTGAGAAAATGCAAATGGCTTTAAACAGAGGGAACATTTAAAAAAAAATTAAAATGAGCTATACTGATCAAAATACATATTATAAACCAAAATGAAGACTCAAAACCGTACAAGAGGTAGGTATAAAGAACTTGCATTTATCTAGCACCTTTCACATCAAGATGTCCGAATGCGTTTCACAGCCAATTAAGTTGTGTAGTCACGGTTATAATGTAGGTAAACATGGCTGCCAAATTGCGCACAGCATGGCCCCACAAACAGCAATTGAGATGTTGGACAATAACTTTGGGTGAATGTAATAAACCAGAATGGAAAGGGTTAATTGGAAGGAGCTTGCTAGTGTAATACTTCCAAAGCTTTGTTTTGTATATCAGAAGGTTACTGAGCATATTGTAACTGTGTGACAGTTTAATTTTGCATTGGAAAAACATGATAATATAGTTTTAAACCACAATATTTTGAAGTAGCTAATTAATGTCTGGAGTATTTGGGCATCTTCCCAAAGTTCAATAGTTGTCAGAAAAGGAAAAGATGTTCCAGGTGGAGAGTAGCCGATGGTTACCGATTCTTATTGTAAGGACGCAAAAGTATCAAGCCAGCAACAGGGGCACCAACTGCTCAAACACGTGTAATAAAGTTCATGTGAAAGGCGAACAGAAGAGAATTGCAGCATAGCTGGCACATAGCAATAAGGGTATAAAGGGAAAAGGTCCACACTCAGCAGGGAGCTATGTCGAATAATCCACAGAAGAATGAAACCTCTTGGCATAGTTCCCAGGACAGAGACAATCACTGTGTCCTGTTGGTACGGTTGCCCCATAGCAGGAATGTAGTGCAATGCCCTCTTAATGATATAGGCACATTGCTGCTTTGCTGGTATATTTGAAGTACGAACCGGGGTCAAGCAAGGCTGTGTCATCACACCAACGCTCTTCTCGATCTTCCTTGCGGCAATGCTCCATCTCACCCTCAGTAAGCTCCCCGCTGGAGTGGAGCTAATTTACAGAACAAACGGGAAACTGTTCAACCTCCGTCGCCTCCAGTCCCGATCCAAGGTCGTCCCATCCTCTGTCGTCGAATTACAGTATGCAGACGACGCTTGCGTCTGCGCTCACTCAGAGGTCGAACTCCAAACCATCGTCAACACCTTCACCGAAGCGTACGAGAGCATGGGCCTTACCCTAAACATCCGTAAGACAAAGGTCCTCTACCAACCTGCCCACGCCACACAGTACTGCCCCCCGATTATCAAAATCCACAAGGCCTTGGACAACGTGGACCACGTTCCATACCCTCGGGAGCCTACTGTCAACAAGGGCAGACGTCGATGACGAAGTCCAACACCGCCTTCAGTGTGCCAGTGCAGCCTTCGGTCGCCTGAGGAAGAGTGTGTTTGAAGACCAGGACCCCAAACCCGGCACCAAGCTCATGGTCTACAGAGCAGCAGTGATACCCGTCCTCCTGTATGCCTCAGAGACATGGACCATGTACAGCAGGCACCTCAAAGCACTGGAGAGGTACCACCAACGCTGCCTCCGCAAGATCCTGCAAATCAATTGGCAGGATAGGCGCACCAACGTCAGTGTTCTTGCTCAGGCCAACATCCCCAGCATCGAAGCTTTGACCACGCTCGATCAGCTCCGATGGACGGGTCACATTGTCCGCATGCCCGATACGAGACTCCCAAAACAAGCGCTCTACTCGGAGCTCCGGCATGGCAAGAGAGCCCCAGGTGGGCAGAGGAAACGCTTCAAGGACACCCTCAAAGCCTCCTTGAAAAAGTGTAACATCCCCACCGACACCTGGGAATCCCTGGCCCAAGACCGCACAAAGTGGAGGAGAAGCATCCGGGAAGGCGCCAAACACCTCTAGTCTCTTCGCTGGGAGCAAGCGGAAGCCAAGCGCAGGCAGTGCAAGGAGCGCACGTCAACCCAAACACCCCACCCACCTGCCCCTTCAACCACCGTCTGCCCCACCTGTGACAGACTGTAGGTCCCGCATTGGACTCATCAGTCACCTGAGAACTCATTTTTAATGTGGAAGCAAGTCATCCTCGGTTCCGAGGGACTGCCTAAAAAGAAGATATTTGAAGTCTGTCATGAATAAAGATTAAATCGATTTTAAAAATATACATATGTAGTCATGTCTGATTCAACAGGCCTAACCAGATAAATATCCAGATAATCTATTTTAGTGATGTTGCTTGTGGGATAAATGCTGGCCAGCACACCACAGAACTCCCCTGCTCTTCTTCGCATAGTGCCATGGGATCTTTTACATCCAATTGTTGCTGCTGTCATTGATGTTAACGTGTTGCTGTTGACATAACCAAATCTCAACTAGTCCACTCAGTATTAGTATTGAATGCCAATCTGACCATTCTGCCAGCTTATTAGTGCCTTACAGCTCCAAGTTGTGCTTTCTATCCCCACACCACGTGCACTTGTGATGTGTGAGCTCACTGCACAGAATAAGCTTGGGAAACCTGTCATCTATGAGCACGTCACACTTATTATTATTAGCACTGTCTCTGACAGGAGACTCGAGATCACAACAGCACGATAGACTAAGTTCCGTGTGCAAACCGAAAACATGCTGACCCCTAGACTTGTTCAGACTACTAAAGTAGTAATTGGCCTTTGTGATATAGCCATGCACTTCTTGATCAACAGCACCAGGCTTCCCAGATGAAAGCTGTAACATTCAGTCCAGTATTATCAATGATAGATGTTTATTGAGTGCTGGTTGGTTTATCACAGCTATTTTCTTTAGATTGATGACAAAGTCCACTCGTGTTGCAAATCTGTCCACAGTCAGTTGTAGATCCTCCTGTTTGTGTACAAGCTGTGCCATGGGACATTTTAAATACGTTAAAGGCGCTATGTAAATGCAAGTTGTTAACAGCAGTTTACAAAGAAGCTCCTCACAAATATTGGCCAAAGCAGTCTACTCAAATTGAAGATGTGCAATATCAGTTCACAGCCTTACAGAGATCTCTTTCAACAACAACCACTGCTGCAAAGGCTGAAAATAACCATTGAAACAAACAAGTCGACCCGCACCCACAGCCCCTCACACACACTCACAGCCATCGCCTGGCCCAGCAGCAGGAGCCGCCTACAACAATCCACGACACAAACTCGCCTGTCGTCACTATTCAGCAGGCCGAACAACACCCCGAAACGCAGGCCCGCCGCCAGCTCCCGCAGCGTGTTGAGCGGCACCGAGTAGACGGCGGTCTTGAGGCTCCGCAGCTCCTCCAACGGCTCCTCCAGCTCCGCGATCTCCCGCAGCAGCTCGGTGACGGAGGCCGCCATCTTGGTCTGGCCTGCGGGGAGAGCTCTCGCGATACCTCAGCGCCCGTGAGCAGCGGAGACCTCGCGAGAGTTGGGATAAAGGACCCGCCCCTGCCCCCCGGGATTTTGTTGTCTCCGGTTGCCAGGGGCAACCCAGCAGCCTCGCAGGGGAGGCAACCTCAATCCTTTTAATGATGTAAAAACAAATTATAAATTAAAGTTTGGCTTCGGGCTCATCACAAAGGGATGGCTGAGCAATTATTTATGTTTTAAGGTAGGTCATTGAGCATGTAAGACTGTCATGGTGCATTTGTGGATCTAATAAAGGTCTTTTAAGATTATGAAAGGATTTGATAGGGTAGGCTTAGAGAAGTTTCCACTTGTAGTGAAGTACAAAACTAGGGGCCATAAATATGAGAGTCACTAATAAATCCAATAGGGAATTCAGGAGAAGCTTCTTTACCCAGAGAGCGGTGAGAATGTGGAACTCACTACCACAGGAAGTGTTTTTATAAAATTTGTTCACGGGGATGTGGGAGTCGCTGGCAAAACCAGCATTTATTGCCCAGCCCTAGTTGCCCTTGCCGCTGCAGTCCATGCGGTGATACTTCTTTAAAAGCGCTTTGGTACAAACTGAGTAACTCTTGCCAGGCCATTTCCCACATTACAACAGTGACTCCACTTCAAAAGTACTTCATTGGCTGTAAAGCACTTTGAGATGTCCGGTGGTCGTGAAAGGTGCTCTATAAATGCAAGTCTATCTTTCTTTCTTTCTTCAGAGGGCAGTCTAAGAGGTACGGTAGCATAGTGGTTATGTTCTGACGAAAGCTCATCGACCTGAAACGTTAACTCTGTTTCTCTCTCCACAGATGCCCGCTGAGTATTTCCAGCATTTTCTGTTTTTATTAGTGGTTATGTTACTGGGTTAGTAATCCAGAGGCCTAGTCAAATGATCTGGAGACATGAGTTCTAAATCCCACCACAGCAGCTGGGGAATTTAAATTCAGTTAATTAAATAAATCTGGAAATAAAAAGCTCGTATCAGTAATGGTGACCATGAAACTACCGGATTGTCATAAAAACCCATTTGGTTCGCTAATGTCCTTTAGGGAAGGAAATCTGCCATCCTTACCCGGTCTGGCCTATATGTGACTCCAGACCCACAGCAATGTGGTTGACTCTAACAACAACAACTAGTATTTATATAGCGCCTTTAACGTAGTAAAACGTCCCAAGGCGCTGCACAGGAGTATTTTAAGACAAAAAATTTGACACCGATCCACATAAAGATAAATTAGGGCAGGTGACCAAAAGCTTGGTCAAAGAAGTAGGTTTTAAGGAGCGTCTTAAAGGAGGAAAGAGAGGTAGCGAAGTGGACAGGTTTAGGCAGGGAATTCCAGAGCTTAGAGCCTAGGCAACAGAAGGCACGGCCACCAATGGTTGAGCCATTATAATCAGGGATGCTCAAGAGGGCAGAATTAGAGGAGCGCAGATATCTCGGGGGGTTGTGGGGCTGAAGGAGATTACAGAGATAGGAAGGGGTGAGGCCATGGAGGGATTTGAAAACAAGGATGAGAATTTTGAAATCGAGGCGTTGCTTAACAGCCCTCTGAAATGGCCTAGCAAGCCAGCCACTCAGTTAAGGGCAATTAGGGATGAGCAATAAATGCTGGCCTTGCCAGCGACGCCCACATCCTGTGAATGAATAAAGTACAAAAAAGTTAAGTCAAATGTTGGGCCGAATGGCCTGTTTCTGTGCTGTACATTCCATGTAATTATGTAATTCCATGTGATCTCCAGTGGAATCGCTTACACTGAGTCGGAGGGCACCCAGTTTATAGAACAAATATACGCACACAATTCTTGGGAACTCCCTGTCCCAACTCACCAAACATAACAGCAACCAAATGTCAAAAAGCACAAAGTGCAGCCAAACTGTTTGGGAATATTTACGGGCTCCTTTATTGCCTTCCCCCCCACCCCCACCATGCACTTTGGGTTGCCTCAAAACCTTAATTTAATCTGCCTGAAAGGGTTGTTGAAGCAGATTCAATAATAGTTTTCAAAAGGGAATTGGATAAATACTTGAAAGGGAAAAATTTGCAGGACTATGGGGAAAGGGCAGGGGAGTGGGACTAATTGGATAGCTCTTTCAAAGAGCCGTCACAGGCACAATGGGCCAACTGGCATCCTTCTGTGCTGTATCTATGATTCTTATTCTTCACATTCCTAAAATTTTCCTCAGGTTGCACGCTCTGTATCTATTAGCAGGTTATTGCTTAGTGAGCGAATTTATGAGAAAATAACTTTGCAAACAATACAATGCTGATTTTTTTTGTTATTTGTGTTAGAGTTTGGAGCATGGTTGTGATGTTTAAGAGGTAACCTGAGCTTTCCCTCTGAGGCCTCTGCTTACAGACTCCCTGCGGGGAAGTAATCTAAATCCTCCCAAACCCGTGAGACCTCTTCCACCTAGAAGGACAAGGGCAGCAGGCGCACGGGAACACCATCACCTGCAAGTTCCCCTCCAAGTCACACACCATCCTGACTTGGAAATATATCGCCGATCCTTCATCGTCGCTGGGTCAAAATCCTGTAACTCCCTCCCTAACAGCACTGTGGGAGTACCTTCACCACACGGACTGCAGCGGTTCAAGAAGGTGGCTAACCACCACCTTCTCAAGGACAATTAGGGATGGGCAATAAATGCTGACCTTGCCAGCGACGCCCACATCCCGTGAATGAATTAAAAAAAAATAGGTCCATCAGTACAGGATTGTTGGAAGTTTCTCTACACTGGAAGCTGCTTGGCTCCTCTCTTTGAGGCAAGACCAGGATATCCATACCTCGGGCAGGTCCTAACTCAAGTCTCACACGAGATCCTTGAGCCACTTATTAGGGAAGTGTAGTCGAGATGGTTTCCCGTTGCCTTCCTCGCAATTTTTACTTTCAGAGTACCTTCTCCTAGGCGGGCTGCAACCAAGGCTAATGAGTCCCATCTACCCTTTACACCCGCACCCTTCGGATGCAAGTACCCCTGCTGGATGTGAACCCAGTATTCAGAGTCAGCGCACTGGCCTCCACAATCAAGTAGTGATCCAGAGGCCCCGCACCCTCACTTTCTGGATTTGGTATCTCTTGGAAGGCAAAGCCTGACAAAGAGTCATGATTGGGTAACTGGACAGTCAGTCAGAACAAGCTGAATCCTGGACTACAGAAATTATAATTTTTTTGGTGATAACCTCATTGATTCAAGGATCCACAGATCCCTGCTTCAGAACTTGTAATTTAGGAGAATCACAGCATTACAGTTGGGTTTTAAGCTGAACTGAAAAGTTTCCAAAGAACTGTTAATGCTTCACTTATTTTTATGGAGGTGGGGTGTTGTGGGGAAAGATCGCAGATATAAAATTGTACAAATATTAGCATATTGTATTCCTCTCTGTTTTTGCCAGCACTATGGCTACCTCCTATATTTGCCGCTGAATTTGGTTTCCTCTTTAATAATGTTCTCTCCATCCATTTTAGAAGCAGGTTGTTTCCTTGCCTGATGCTGATTCATTCTGAATGATGAAAGATTGTTCCATTCCATAATGGGTGAAGTTCGGGTTGTACCCAGTGGAAAGGTCTACAGGCAAATCTTTGATGCTGAGGTAAAGACAAAATAGCCTCCTGATCTAATTACATTATAAGACACAGTGCATCTTATTGCAGGGCTAGTGCTGTAATAGCTGTTATGCCTGGATATTAACTGCGGGCGTGAGTGCAGGGTGCGGAGGCCAGGGCAGGCGGGAGGTGTCCAGGCGTGAAGTTAGGAAACACTTCTACACTCAAAGGGTGGTAGAAGTTTGGAACTCTCTACCGCAAACGGCAGTTGATGCTGGGTCAGTTGTTAATTTTAAATGAGATTAATAGATTTCTGTTAACCAAAGATATTAAAGGATATGGGGCAAAGGCAGGCATATGGAGTGAGGCCACAGATCAGCCATGATCTCATTGAATGGCGGGACAGGCTCGAGGGGCTATGGTCCTCTGTTCCTATGACTGCGTTGACGTAAGTCCCTGGCCTCATTGCCATCATTCAGGACATGGGATTTCGCTGCTGGGAACCTCAGGGAATGGTCCCTGGTGCTAAGATGAAGGCGGGGGGGGCGCATCCAGAGCCTTTTGCAGTCAAAGGAGTGGGAGGGCAGCCCGGGGCAGGGGAGGCCCAAGCTTTCCTTGTGGCGCTCGGAGGACCGTTCCTGCTCCTTCTGGCCCATAAGGAAACTGTAAAAAATTAAAACTTACCTGGGCCTCTTCTGGCTACACTGTTGAGCTTTTTTTTTGTGCTTGGGATGTAGGCGGCAGTGGAAAGGCAGTATTTATTGCCCTTCCCTGACCGCCCTGAGGGCATTAATCAACCGCATCGTTTGGGATTGGAGTCACATCGAGGCCAGATTGTGCAAGGGTGGTGGGTTCTGTTCCCTGAATGGAATTAGTGAACCCAACCGGTTGGATTTTTAACAAAAATCAGCAGCTTTCACGGTCATTTTCTGGCACCAGAGCACAAATGACCAGATGTATTAAATTCAACTCAAAGCTTTCCAAATTCACAGCATTCATTAAAAAATGAAACTGTGGGGAAACCAGGTTTCATTGGTGATCTCTGCATTGAGCGTCACTGCAGCGATCAGCAGGTAAAATCATGTCGGGGTCCGAATTACATCATCGGACCCCGCTGTTTAAGCAGTAATGAGGCCCCCAGCCCCGACAGTGCAGAAAACCCGGCAGTTAAAATAGCGCCGTGCAGCATGAAAAGCCTGACCGCCATTTTAACCACCTGCCTGCCTCATTCCTGCTGGCGGGCAGGGTTTAAATCATCCCGAATGTATCGGTTGACCTTTTGTCGGTAGCCTTTTTATGTTTGGAAAGCTTTAAAAAAAATCTGAGTTACTGAGCAGATTTCACTTTGATTGACCGAGACTGAGCTATGGAATGGGCAGCACTAAATGACAGATTGAGTGTTATGGAATGGACGTGAATATGGCCCTGTTATTGACAGAGCAGTTTCTGTGGAACAATCATCACTGTGATTCACAGAGCAAGTATTATGGAGCGGTTCTCATTATTATTGACAGAGTGGCTGTGATGGGCAGCCATCATTGTGATTGAATGCGTACAGCTGAATTCATATAAATGGGATAGTTACAATGCCAGTCAAAAAGGCTGCAGGCAAAAGTTCCAAAACTGTTCTGGTGATTTGTGTCACTCGTATGACTGAAATATATTATTGGAAGAATGGTCACTGCACAGAGCAGCTTTCAAACTATTAGCAATAAAATCGAGGGATAATCCTTAAGGTAATTCCAATCAGACTAATTAGATTCATCCAAACTCCAATATCAATTTGAACTGAGAGCAGCGAGTGTTACGTGCTGAAGGCGAGAGAGAGAGCTGGTGATGCAGTAGTACGGGACATCTTTTGTTCTTTTCATCAGGGACTCATCCTGGAACATGGCCCCACAGACTGAAAGAACTTTGCTGTCTCTCCGACCTTGATCTTATCTAGAGGGTGGGGGCTAAGTGAAAAGGGCCAGTGTGGAAAAAAAACTCCCGACGCATGTGCCTCTGACAACATCTAATCTGACAGAGAAATACCAGAAGGGTAGGGGGGTATTTCAGCACCAATTTACCACACGTGGCAGACGCTATTCTGGCCGTTGAGGTGGAGTCATGGGGCTGGATTTTGATACTGGGGACGTGATGGAGGCGGGACTCCCACTTTTTGGGTTGTAGTCCCGCCTCCATCGACTTGTGGCCAACCCACTGTATTTTCACTTGATTGACCTTGTTGAGCCTGCCCAGTGGGCTCAGCAGGCCAATTAAGGGCCACCCGGCAACAGGTGACGTCACAGACTGACATTTCATCTGTCTAGAGCTTTTGACAGATGAAATATCAGCATTTGACAGCTCTGTGAAGCTGTCAAACACTGACAATCTGTCTTATAACTTGAGTCCTTCCACTCAGGCCGAGTTAGAAATCATTCCAGCACAGAAAACAGAGGCTGCAGCTTTTGACAGCTCCACGGCCATTCTGCTTTCTGTGCCGGTGAGATTTCTGACTCCCGAGACCTGAAGGGCTGACACCTGCAAGAGGAAGTTAAGGTAAGTAAAACTTTTTTCCACACTTTACACTTACCTTACACACTTACCTCTGCACACATGCACTCATCACTCACCTGCCCACCGGACATATCGACCCCTCCAACCCCTGCAGACCCACGGTCCACCTCGCTAACTTGGCATGGTTGGGACCTGTCTGGAAGCCCACATTTCACTCATCAAAATAGGGATTAGGCAAAAAACTGCCTGTTAACTACCTGTTAACAGGCAGTTTATTGCCACTAATCCCCTTCCCGCCTCGGGAGGCGGGTCCCTGACAGGTCGGGTACTCGCCTCCAGCGAAACTGGCATGGAGGCGGGTTGGGGGCGGGATGGGGTCGGGACCCCCGAATCTGCAACTTTAACCCCCCACACGCCTCCAAACCCGCCTCCACGGGTCAATGAAAATCCAGCCCATGGCGTCAGTCTTGGCTTTGAGGTCACAGTTTAAAACAACTAAAAGTAGCGACGCAGGTTAATAAGGCCATTAAAAAAAGCAAACAAAGCATTGGAGTTCATTTCTAGAGGGATAGAATTGAAAAGCAACAAAGTGATGTTAAACTTGTACAGAACCTTGGTTAGACCACACTTGGACTACTGTGAACAGTTTTGGTCGCCATATTATAAAATGGATATAAATGCACCGGAGAAGGTGCAAAAAAGATTTACTAGAATGATACCAGAACTGAGAGGTTATACCTATCAGGAAAGATTGAATAAGCTGGGGATCTTTTCTCTAGAAAAGAGAAGACTGAGGGGTGACCTGATAGAGGTCTTTAAGATTATGAAGGTATTTGATAGGGTAGACATAGAGAAGATATTTCCACTTGTGGGCGAGACCAGAACTAGGGGCCATATATATAAGACAGTCACTAATAAATCCAATGGGGGAATTAAGGAGAAACCTCTTTACTTAGACAGTGGTTAGAATGTGGACCTCACTACCACAAGGAGTTGTTGAGGCGACCAGCATTTAAAGGGAAGCTAGGTAGACACACGAGGGAGAAAGGAATAGAAGGATATGTTGATGGGTTTAGATGAAGAAGGGTTGGAGGAGGCTCGTGTGGAGATTAAACACCGGCATGGACCTGTTGAGCCGAATGGCCTGTTTCTGTGCTGTAAATACTGTGCAATACTATGTAATACTTCTAATTTAGTGTTAAATTAGCAATTTCACTCAGAATACCGAGCTGCTGATGTGGGAAATAGAAAGCTAGTGCAGTGGGGTCCTGAAGTAGAACATGTTGCAGTTCAACATCTCTCGACTTGATTCTAGCAAAGCTTAAAAATATCATCAGTCTGAATAATGTGAAGAGAAATATTATTTTTGGCATTGTATCAGTTCTTGCATTCAAAAAGATACATTTCAATTTTTAAAAATCTGCACACCTGTGAAGGTTCAGCTCGTCCGTACATTGGGTGAAACAAGAAGAAAATCCCTGCACCATGGTATTCCCTTTGACAGTGGGAGGATTCCCATTGTTCGGAATCTGGACACACCGACAGGACAAATCCTCTCACATCGTCAGCGTACTTGGATGGAGGGATTACTAAACGATGGCTTCACTGAAAATCCAGTGTTGCACAGGTAACTTGTGTCGAGTCAATCTCAGTGTGGTACTTTGAAATAGAGACTAATTTTGATGGGCTCAGTCTGCATTTAATGACACCAATAGCAACAGATAGCTCGGACTGATTATAAGGCAGCAATCTAGTCAGTGGGCTTCAGATGGGCTTTGATTATCATTTCAAGTAGTACACAACAGTCGCCCAATCCACGAGAAGAGACTGCTGTCTTTGAATCTCTTGTGGAATTTGTTTTTTTTTTAGCCTTAGATGCTTTTTCATTTAATGGCTTTTGAATTTTCTTCCTTCTTGTCCCCCACCCCTCCTGAAATCGCAAACTCATGCTGAGATACGGTTTGATAGGCAGCCGCACTCCAATACCTGGTCCAAGTCGCCATTCTTTGTGTTTGTGAGCCTTGACGGTAAGTGTCAGCAGGGAGCATCACAGCTGAACCTGATCCTGACCTCGCCAGGTGTCAACGCTTAACCACTTCCAATAAGGATCAGAAACAGGGACCCTGACTGTTTTCACTCTCTCTAATCGGGGTGCTGAGCCTAATTGCCGCACTCTTGCTCCCGCAACCTGCTGAGCACAAAGTAACATTCGCAGTGGCAGGCATGGGTGTGATCTACAACCAATTCAGATAGAGGAAGACTGACAGCGTTGTAAGGCTTCAAATGGGAGTGGCAGAGTGGGGAAACAAATTATTTTATAATTTGATGGGTTTTAAAGAAAAAAGACTTACATTTCTGTAGCGCCTTCCACGACCTCAGGACGCCCCAAAGCGCTTTACAGCCAATGAAGTACTTTTTTGAAGTGTAGTCACTGTTGTAATGTAGGAAACGTGGCAGCCAATTTGTGCACAGCAAGCTCCCACAAACAGCAATATGATAATGACCAGATAATCTGTTTTTTTTAGTGATGTTGATTGAAGGATAAATATTGGCCAGGACACGGGGTATAAACTCCCCTGCTCTTCTTCGAAATAGTGCCATGGGATTTTTAACATCCACCTGAGGGAGCAGACGGGGCCTCGGTTTAACGTCTCATCTGAAAGACGGCACTCGCCTGCCAGCCTAGATTTTTTGTGCTCAAGTCTCTGGAGTGGGACTTGAACCACAACCTTCTGACTCAAAGGCAAGGGTGCTACCAACTGAGCCACAGCTGACAAACAGATTAATATTTGCTAATTTTATATTAGTACAATTTTTGTTGTTGTCATCATCATTCATCACTTATTTTGCTTCAGGAAAGACTCTTGATGCAAAAACAAAGATTCATATCCTAAAGACTTAAAAAAATAGACCAATTTAGCTGAACTACAGTGAATAATAGGGTTTAAATTTTATTTAGGCTAGTACTTGCAATGTTTAGTGCATGAACATTAAGGGGGGGATTTTTAACTGGCAGCATATTTTGGGTGGAGGGGGCGCGGTGGGGTGAGCATCAACTCACTCATCCTTTCTTCCCCCGCCTCCCGCAATCCCGGCGTCATCAATTTGAGGCCCAGGCTATTTTGACTCCTGGGCCCTCATTTACGTCTCACTGTCCAGCTGCTAGCAGTTGAAGATTGGGCAGCCCGGAGGCTCCCCGTTAACAGTCTGGTAAGTCGCTGCAAGGGTTTTCGGCAGGGTCTCGTGGGTAGGATGGTGGGGGGGAGAAGCCTGGGGCAGCAGAGGCTCAGTCTTTCCCGGTGGGGCCTGGAGGAGCACTCCTGCCCCCCACAAAGGAAAGTTTTACACCTGCCTTACAGGACCTCTGCTTCCTACAGACCAGGTTTCACCGAGCAGGCCAGCTGTGATGAGCACCCCTCTCAATCGGTGGTTAAAATGACATCAGGGTCTGGACGACATCATAGGACCCCGATTTGCATAAATTAATAAGGCCTAAAAAGAGGGCTCAATTAAGGTGGTGGTGGGCGGGAATCGAATGGAAATGAGGAAGTAATTTTTCAGAAATGATTTTAATTGAACGGCTGCCCCGTTCCCATCAATGATGGGTTAAAATTTCCTCCTAAGTCTCAATCTTGGCTCAGTGGTAGCACTTTTGCCTCTGTCAGAAGGTTTTGGGCTCAATCCCCACTCCAGAGACTTGAGCACATAATCTAGGCTGACACTTCAGTGCAGTACTGAGGGAGCCCTCCGCTGCACTGTCGGAGGTGCAGTCTTTTGGATGATATGTTAAACTGAAGCCCTGTGTGCCCTCTTAGGTGTACGTAAAAGATCCCATGGCACTATTCAAAGAGCATAGGCGTTCTCCTGGTGCCTAGGCAATATTTATGCTTCCACCAACATCAGTAACATCAATTATCTGGTCATTTCTCTCATTGCTGTTTGTGGGACCTTGCTATGTGTAAAATGGCTGCTGCCTTTCCCTACATTGTAACAATGACTACACTTAAAAAGTACTGAATTGGCTGTAATTTAATTATTGAGTAGATTGGGCCTCTACTCTCTGGAGTTTAGAAGAATGAGAGGTGATCTCATTGAAACATATAAGATTCTGAGGGGGATTGACCGGGTAGATGCTGAGAGGTTGTTTCCCCTGGCTGGAGAGTCTAGAACAAGGGGGTGTAGTCTCAGGAGAAGGGGTCGGTCATTTATGACTGAGATGAGGAGAAATTTCTTCACTCAGTGGGTTGTGAATCTTTGGAATTCTCTACCCCAAAGAGCTGTGGGTACTTAGTGGTTGAGTATATTCAAGGTTGAGATCGATAGATTTTTGTACTCTAGGTGAATCAAGGGATATGGAGATTGGGCAGGAAAGTAAAGTTGAGGTTGAAGATCAGCCATGATCTTATTGAATGGTGGAGCAGGTTCGAGGGGCCGTATGGCCTACTCCTGCTCCTAATTCTTATGTTCTTATGTAATGCACTTTGGGAAGTCTAGAGGTTGTGTAAAGCACTGTATAAATGCAAGTTCTTTCTTCTTTATTTGTCTATGCTTACACAAAAGAAGTATATAAAAGTAAATGCCTGAAACATAATCCAAGAACAACTTCTGTTGTTGCATTCTGACATTGCAGAGATGCAGTCCTCTCAGCCATTAAACCTAAAGAGGTTGTCGAGCTGAACAGTGCAGTGAGGGAAGTGAAAGGTCTTCCTGATGTAATAGGTAAGCATGCTTTGATATATGCATTCTGAACATAGTCTTTTTAATGGTCTTTCCCCCCCCCCCACCACCACCACAATTTTCTCCCCCTCACCCCTGAAGGCATTGCCTTATACTGGGGTGCTGTTCCACAGACACTGGCAGCACTTCAGTACCTCACCCAAATGGCCTTCTTTATGAGAGTCAGTAGGCAATTTTCCAGAGAGGGCATAACATAGAATTACATAGTTACATAGAATGCACAGCACAGAAACAGGCCATTCAGCCCAACTGGTCCATGCTGGTGTTTATGCTCCACCCCTCTTCATCTAACCCTGTCAGCATAACCTTCTATTCCTTCCTCCCTCATGTGTTTATCCAGATTCCCTTTAAATGCATTGATGCTATTCGTCTCAACCACTCCCTGTGGTAGCGAGTTCCACATTCTAACCACTCTCTGGGTAAAGAAGTTTCTTCTGACTTCCTTATTGGATTTATTAGTGACTATCTTATAATTATGAGCCCTAGTTTTGGTCTCCCCCACAAGTGGCAACATCTTTTCTACGTCTACCCTATCAAACCCCTCCATAATTTTAAAGCCCTTTATTAGATCCATAAATGTACTGTCAACTATATCATGACACAGTCTTAGGTACTCAATGACCTACCTTAAAACATAAATAATTAACTCAGCCATTCCCTTTGCGATGAGCCCAAAGCCAAACTTTAGCTTATGATGGACCGGAATTTGCGGTCAGCGGCAAAGCAAAGGCGAAAGTTTGGGCCACCGCCGCCCTGAGTTCCCCTTTGCCCCCCACCACCTGAACCTCCCGCAACCTACCTGACTAATGACCTCCGGGCTGCCCGATCTTCGTAGGCCCAAAGCAGGCGAGCTGCCTCTGCACGCCTTTTTCAGACGGGCAGCTGGCTGGCGGAATGTAAACAAGGCCCAGCTGTTAAAATGGACCAGGCCTCCTACTGCAGCTCCTGGGCGGGCAGCCCGCTGGCTTCCCGTCTAGGATTTAAAATTCCTCCTACTGATGAACTGATTCTGAATTTATTAAGAAGTAATTGAAAAAGATATAATCCAGCTTTAAGGTTGGCTATGGTTTTACAAAAAATGCAAAATATCTCTCATTGAGCCGATGTACTTGAATCAAAATGTTAAAACACATGTACGTACATTGAGCTCTGTAGCAACTGCAGTACAACATGTTATTGTGCAATAATATTAAAAGAAAATGTGTGAAGATAACATTAACATTTTTAGCAACAGGAAAAGGCCCAATAAGCCTCCTCCTTTATTGATAAATCAACCCACCGTTTCACCATATCCCTCAATCCCTACTCTCCAGAAATGTATCCAATTGTTGCTTGAACCCATTTATCCTGTTCATTTTTGCTTCACAACTCTATTATTTTTGGGGTGAAAAGTTCCACCTGACTTCCCTTCCCCACCCTTATTTCTGACTTATTCCTAAACTTGAACTTGGCTTAGTTGTTCATTTTCTTGCCTGCGTGCCAGAAGCTTGTAGCTTTTGAGGCCCACACCACAGCTTGAGTTGCTTCATATAGTCTTGACACCCTGGTGCAGCACTGAGGGAATGCTGCATTGTTAGAGGCGCCATCCATAGTTGAGGTCTTAAACTGACCCATCTGCCTGTTCTGGTGGTTCACGTGGAGATTAAAGATTCCCCTGCACAAGTCATAGAAGGGCAGATAGTTTTCCCAATGTCCTACACAATATCCCTCTCTCTATCCATGCCATGGAAAAACAAATTAGCTAGTCATTCATTTGATGGCTTTTTGTGGGACATTCCTGCCACAGAGATGACTGCCTTGTTTGCTTACATAACAACAATCATTGCACTTTAATTCATTGTGTGAAACATCTTGGGATGCTTCAACGTGAAAGGTGCAGTGTTTAACTTCCTCATTTCTATCTGAACCCTTATCAATTCCCTTCATTATCTTGAAAATTTCAAAAACATCAGTCACCTTGAAGTCAGCTCTTTTCCACAAAAGAACAAGTCCCAGATATCACACAAGGTACTACATTTAAAATGTGTTGCTAAATGTGGTCTTTTCCTTTAAACTACAGTTCCCACAAAGATAGGCACCTCCATTATTCAGCAGCTGACTGATAGTAAACAGCAAAGCCATGAAACAGCAATAATGAAGTTGGAAGAAGAACTGGCCACCATCAGCGGGGTATGAGAACATTGTCTTTATTTCTTTCCTCAGGAAAGCAGGCTTAACACTCTCTGTAATAGTACTAGGTGCTCTGAGATGTGACGTATGGTATGTCCTGCAGTTGCAGTGATGCACCTCCCTCTCACTTTCCACTTAATTTACCCTGACAGCATGCCTAGGGTATCAACCTAAAGACAAAGTATAGCATTTGTATTCTCTCATGTCAAAGCTGAGATGGTAATAGATAGAGAAAGCATCACATCATTGCAAAGGATTAATTTAGCATCTTTTTTTTTGGTGGACCAATGGCTGTTTTGTTTGAATATTTTTATTGCACAGTGAATCCTGAAAGCGCTGTGTAACACTGTGAGAAAACAGTTAGGGGAAAAGAAACCTAGTGGCCAATTCAACATTATTAGTTATTACTCCATTATCCACACTCAAAATACCCCCCGCCCCCCCCTTCCCTATGATACACTGGAATTTTCTTGGGACAAAGCTTTGCGTAAGATGTTGCATCATTGCACAGCAGCCCACTAAGACTAATCTCCTGCCGGTCACATCTCAAGAAACTTTAAATTCATTTGTTGTTATTTGTTCTGTGTTTGTCTTCCTTGCCATACCTAGGGCATTGGTTAGACCATATTTTACAGTCTTGGTTTTATTCAAATTCCCATTATCAATTGAAGGGGTGTTAATTGGGATCCAGAAAATATGAGGGTCAGGAAATAGCAAGTAGATACATTTTGGAATTGCAGCTAATGTATGTCAGACTGTGTGGCATGCATAGCAACAATCATTAGCCATCAGGTATTTTGGCTTCGTGGCCAATTAACCAATTAAGCATTATGACCATGATCTCTTTCCCATCCACGTTCAAACCGTTGTGGACCACCAGACATAACCACAACCCTTGTATTTCAAAAAAATCTTGTCTTATGTATGTTAACTGGAGATCAGCATATTATGGAGACGGAATGCTGTCATTACTTAGCACTGTAACTTAAATAAGCCATAGAAGATAGGAGCAGGAGTAGGCCATTCAGCCCCTCGAGCCTGCTCCGCCATTTAATGAGATCATGGCTGATCATCCAAATTCAGTTCCCTGTCCCTGCTTTCTCCCCATATCCCTTGATCCCTTTAGCCTTAAGAAATATATCTAACTCCTTCTTGAATATATTTAATGAATTGGCCTCAACTGCCTTGTGTGGTAGAGAATTCCGCAGGTTCACCACTCTCTGGGTGAAGAAATTCCTCCTCATCGCAGTCCTAAATGGCTTACCCCTTATCCTTCGACTGTGACCCTTGGTTCTGGACTCCCCCGCCATCGGGAACATCCTTCCTGCATCTAGTCTGTCTAGTCCTGTTAGAATTTTATAAGTTTCAATGAGATCCCCTCTAATTCTTCTAAACTCTAGCGAATACAAGCCCAATCGTCCCAATCTCTCTTCATACATCATTCCTGCCATCCCAGGTATCAGTCTGGTGAATCTTCGCTGCACTCCCTCCATGGCAAGAACATCCTTCCTCAGATAAGGCGACCAAAACTGCACACAGTACTCAAGGTGTGGTCTCACCAAGGCCCTGTACAACTGCAGCAAGACATCCTTGCTCCTGTACTCGAATCCTCTCGCTATGAAGGCCAACATACCATTTGCCTTCTTAACCGCCTGCTGCACCTGCATGCTTACCTTCAACGACTGGTGCACAAGGACTCCCAGGTCTTGTTGCACTTCCCCTTTTCCCAATCTATTGCCGTTCAGATAATAATCTGCCTTCCTGTTTTTGCCACCAAAGTGGATAACCTCGCATTTATCCACATTATACTACATCTGCCATCTGTTTATGTTAAGAGAATAATTAGTCTGGAGTGCTAAGAGCCTAGGGTGGGGTGTCAATTATAATTTACTGCTGGAACAGTGGCTTAGAAAATAGCTTTTTCTTCCCAGCCGTGTGACTAAATCAGTTTTTAAAACAAACTATAATAATCATTTGAAAAGTAATCCTATTCCAGCCAGTGCGTCAGTTGTGATAACCAGGCCAGCTGTAGATGCTGCAAGATCTTGCCAACAGGTTGGTCCATTTACCAGTTACTGCAGCTTTTTTTGTTATTCATTCACGGGATGCGGACGTTGCCAGTAAGGCCAGCATTTATTGGCCATCCCTAATTGCCTTTGAGAAGGTGGTGGTGAGCCACCTTCTTGAACACAACTGAATGGCTTGCTAGGCCATTTCAGAGGGCAATAACAGTCAACCATATTGCTGTGGGTCTGGAGTCACATATAGGGCAGACAGGGTAAAGACGGAAGATTTCCTTCCTTTAAGGACATTAGTGAGCCAGATCGGTTTTTACGACAATCTGGTAGTTTCATGGTCACCATTACTGATACTAGCTTTTTATTCTTGATTTATTTAATTAATTGCATTTAAATTCCCCAGCTGCCGTGTTGGGACTTGAACTCATGGCCATGATTTTGCGGACCTCGGTGGGTCTGTGGCGGGCGATGTCAGTGGCAGGTCCCCGACCCCGCTGCTGTCTCCATTCCGGCCTCTGAAATGTATTTCCCTTGATGGGGCTTGTTAAGCCCGCCCAGCATGTTTCCCGGCCAATTAGAGGAAGCGGGTCTGGTGACATCATTTGATGACGCGTCATCAGCCGGTTGGTTTCCTTAAAGGGACAAAAGTCCAAATTAATTTTGATATTTGTGCTGTCAGTGTTCTACAGCGTTGAGATGCTGCAAACACTGACAGGCACTGCACAGAGGTGCAGGGCTGCACCCAGGCTGTCCCATGACTCCCTCCATATGCTTCTGTAGGGTGTCACAGCATGCAGGGAGGTCCTCTTCCCTTCCCATGGGTGGAAGAGACCTCCCCAGGAGATCAACACAGCCTGGTTGCACATTGCAGAGGAGGGCACAAGCAGAGAAGTGGTCAGGAGGACCTGGGTGCAGTGCCGCAAACATTTCAATGATCTCAGTAGATCACAAAACGTTAGTACAAAGCCATACTTAACCTCATCCTACTGTACCTCTCATCACATCCCCATCACTCTGCCTTCCCTACCCTACTCCTGCACATCCTTACTCACACCAACTTACCTTGCACCTCCACCCATCCCCCTCTATCTACATTATCACATCCCCATCTCACTAGCCACCCCTCACACTCACACTCATCCTAGTGCAATCATACCTACGAACAACACATAAGGGTAGCCACTTGGGTGTTTTCTGCAATGTTCATGTGAAGTTTCTGTTAATGTGCTGTCAAACGTTGAAACCTTTATTTTCAACACTTTGTGTTCTTTGACAGATTTGTGTGCACCTTTGGAAGTGGCTTGGTGAGTTGCAGTGAGTAGTGAGACATAATGGTACCCCCTGCAATGGTGATGAGTGTGAAAGGAATGGCTTGGGCATTGTAGGGATGCTTTATGGGGTTGTGCCAACCTGGCGCATCATGTGGCAGCCAGGGTGTACAGCGTCAAGTGAAGTAAATCTGGCCATGGTGAGGCCATTCCTGGCCTTCTGGGCAGCAATGTGGTCAGGTGCTGATGCCCTCTGTCCTGTGCAGCATCATGTGATTGCGGAGAAGGTTGGTGGTGTTGTTGTTGGTGCTGCTGGTGCTGCTGGTGTTGGGGCTGATCGTGGTGGGATTCTGAGGACCAAGGTGAGAGAGTATGAAGGGCTCCCATGCTGATGGAATAGATGGCAGGTGAAGTAGAGATGACAGAAGCGATCTGTCAATGGTGAGAGAGGTAATGAGATCAGACTGGATGGAGACTTGTGTAAAGACTTTCAGCATCCTGAATCTGTTGTGGAAATGCAGTGAGGAAGCGCTTATGGCTGAGGGAAGATATCTCTGTAAGTTGGGAGCGTTTACTGTACAGTTGAAGCTGTCAACTCAACAGCTGATTCAATGGCCACTGAACTCCCGCCTCAGCTTGACAGACGTGGTCCACGAACGGCGTGGACCCTGTGGACGAGCTGTCAAATGCAGAAGGTGAGCGGAAATTGATTCTTAAGTGGCTCTAAACAAGCCACTAATTACCTGAATTGGGTCCCCCGTTGTGAACCCGCTGCTACGTGTCGGGTCTGCTCAGCGCTGACAGACCCGACATCGGGGAAAGGCACGTGGCGGCAGGTTCACAGCGGGGTCCCGACCCACTGGGGAAAAAAATCACTTTCCCACCCAACCCGCCACTGATTGCGCCCGCTGATCCCCCAGAAAATCCAGCCCCATGTCTCCGGATCATTAGTCCAGGCCTCTGGATTACCAGTCAGTAACATAACCACTGTGCTGTCCATTGTCACTCCTCTGTTCAGAGCTTCCCATACACAGTCCCAACATCTCTTCTTTGGCCCTAAATGCAGCCTTTTCCTATTCATATTTTAAAGGCAGAAATAAGCTTTATCCTGTTGACTCTCCTAGGATTTGGAAAATCAGTTTACTGAAGCTGCAGAGCATCTACTGCAGGAAGTGGAGGAGTCTCGCCAAAACATTCAGAAACTGTTGTCAAATCCAGAAAATGACAGCGATGTGTCTGCATTAACATTTGAGGTACACTTCAAAGCTCTCTTCATTTTTAATACCATTCTACTGTCAGCAGGAGGAAGCATACAGCAGTTTGAAAGTTATCCCAAGTGTTCCGTCTTCAAATGCAGAGTTAACGATCCCTTGCTCAACCAAGGGTTATTGGAGCCTGCAGTAGGCTGTGGAAGGTATGCCTTTTCTTAATAAATGATAAGGAGACACTGGGTTGCCCCAGTGCCACTCAGACAAAAAACTAACCAAAGTGCCCCCTTTTTTAGAACTTATCGAAAACAAAATCATAAAAAAACAAAGGAAGCTTATCAAATTAAATAATAACAGTGCCACCCGTGCCCAATATGCCCTCCAGTCCCGAAAGGCCTCAAGCATACCGGCGGACACCGCATGCTTCTTCTCCAGGGCCTGTGGAAGGTATGTGACTTGCCTATTGGTTTCCCAGTCATGTTCTCCAATTCTTTTTGCCTTGCCAGCGACCACTAGTATCAAATTAAGTGAAGCGCCTGTCCTTGTCACAGTTTCCTGTTACCGTGCTGATTAATGTTGGATAACACACAGACGCACTGGTAGGCTTCACTTCCCTGAGGATTTCTCCTCTCCTGTTTGTAATTAGTTAGCTGTTACAAAAAGATATCGAGTGAGTAATGATGTAATCTGTTGAACTGCTGTAAAACTATTTATATATGATCTGGAAAAAAAAAACCCACACTGATTCATGTCGAAGATATTAGAGCTCCAGTTCTCAAAGCTTTTTGTGCCAATGCCGAGTTTTTTGTGTGCGTGTGTGTGAACATATTTAACTCTGTGTATATAGTTAAAGAAAAATCCTTTTAATAAGCTTTCATTATAATACTAATGGCAATGTGATTTTGCCCAGTTTAATTTTACAGTAGGGTGCGGAATCCTTCACATTACAGGCACAGGCTGTGCTACATGAAAACGTTTTAATAAAGTGACTTATACATTATTCCTGATGATGCGACCCCAGCCTCTGTGACTCTTAACCAGCTCGAGGGAGATGCACAGTAGTAGTCTGAGATTGACTGTCTCTGATTTAGAAACTGTAGGGGCTGGATTTTCCAAGCCCCGAGGAGGCGGGCATGGAGGCAGGACAGCCGGTAAATTCGGAGAAATTGGGGGCGGATGACAAACCCGCCCCCATCCTGCCTCCGTGCCCATTTGCCAGGAGGCGGGAAGATGTGCAGCTTCAGGTCCCGTCTCCTGGAGGCGGGAAAGGCATTTAATCCTTTTAACTGCCTGTTTTAACTTACCTTGTTTTCCTTCCATAGCCTTTAGCCGCGCTGGATGGGGAGAGCGGACATCCTCCTTGTCAATTTCAGGTAATGGCTGATGGACCCTCCAATCCATCAGACATCTGAAATTTACAAATTTGCAATGTTTGATGAGTCCCCAACACAAAGACTCATCCAACTAAAGAGAATGTCAGTGTTTGACAGCTTCACAGAGCTGTCATAAGCTGTCATTTCTTCTTTCAAGAAGTCTTGACAGATAGCACGTCTGACATTGACGTGGTCTGTCAGTGACTTCTTCCCTAATTGGCCTGCTGAGCCCACAGCGCGGGCTTAACAAGCTCAATCAGGGGAAAATCCCCTCTGAATGGTCAGGCGAGGATGGAGGCGGGACATTGACACGACAAGCAGCAGTCCCGCCACCAACTCGCCTCCATTCACAAAATCCAGCCCAGGATGTTCGAAATACACAGCAGGCTGATCAGCATCTGGAAGAGAAAGTTAGTTTGATTTTTTTTGATGAAGCATTACATAACCTATCATTTTCAGAGGCATTTCCATCATTTTCTGTGTACTTGTCAACATTTCCCCTTTTCCTTCCCACATCCTCCCTTGAAGGTGCTGACTCTTCTTAGGGTGTAGTTCCATTGGCAGCAGTCAGCCTCTTGATACCTCGCCCAAGTGGTCATTCTTCATCTCCAGATAGTGAGTGTTGGCGGGATATTTTTTATTAAGGAGGGCATCAGAGCCAGGCCCATTCCTGTCCTTGCTTGACATCCACTTCTAGTAGAGGTCACTGGCTACCGATCAGGAGTTGAAACCCGGGCTGTTTTTTTCCCCTCCCCCTTCCTAACCCAGGGCAGGATGATCATTGGTAGAACCCCTAACCGGACTGTGATCAGCTAATTCAGCACATTGGGAAGGAAGCTGTGATCCTCCTGGTCTGTATATATCAGCCAAACACAGCTTTAATCAGCTATATTTTAAAAAAACCTATACTTTTTAACTTTTGTGTTGTTTCTTTTCCCTGACTCTCTTAATACAAAGTTTAAGAATAAGACCCAACTTAGCTTTATCTGATGAAAGGTCATCGATCTGAAATGTTAACTCTGTTTCTCTCTCCACAGATGCTGCCTGACCTGCTGAGTATTTCCAGCATTTTCTGTTTTTATTCCAACTTATCTTCGTCTGTCAAAGCTTTGCTTCTGTTTGCAGAATCTGCATGAATTATGGGAGGTTATTATGAAACAGACACTGCAGAGGAGGCAACGGATCAATGAACTTGACAGAACTTACAACGAATATGAAAAAGAACGAGTGAAGCAGGTAAGTAATTTTTAATTATTGACTGAATGCCTTTTTCTGCATGCTCCATGTTTTGACTGCCTCCCTGCATACCTCCTCATCTTTGAGCTGCAGGTTGTTTGAGCTTGGGGGCTGACTACAAATCCCTCTGCCAATCGTTCTGTGAAATCCACAGGTTTTCAAACAGGAATCCCTGGATCGCAGGCAATCATACAAAATGATCCCAGGTGCTTCACGAGATGGTCGGATTTCCATCTGTCTGTCCGTCAGATTTCTCTTTTTCTGTAACTGTTGACTTGCAACCATGCTATTTATGTTGGTTATGGTAACAGAAAATGTTTCTCTGCAACGATGGGACTATTTCCATTTTGGTAGCTGACACTATGTCCCTCGATATTATCTCGGAGGCATGTTTGGTGCGGGGCGGGGCGGGGCGAGGGGGGGGAGGAGTTATAGACAGGAAACCTGGAAGTACGGGTTGGCCCAAATAATTTAGGTGGACACCAGGGCTGGTTATGCCACCCCTGCCCCCCTTGGGGGGAGGGAAATGGCTGTAGCGTCTTGTCACATTGTAGCATGGCCGGTGGTGCCAGCTGAAGATTAATTTAAAAAAATAATGAATTGCACGAGGCAAAGTACCTTTGAAATGGAATTTAGAATGAGAGTAAGTTGCTGGTGCTGCTTGGAAATCAGAGCGCAGCCTTTTAAAAAAACTAGGTCGGGCTGAAGATTGCAGCATTTGACTGGGGTTAGTAGTTTAGTCAAGTTGCTGCACTGGATGGCTCAAATGTGATTTTGTCCCACTTTTCAAGGATGTCATCCACTGGAGGATCTGGCACAGACAGTCAAAGGACAGGTGCATTGCAAGGAGAAACAAAATGACTCCCAGTGACTTTCAGTGACACTTTACCTCCAAACCGTCCTGGATCACGTGATTACCAGTGACCAAAGAGGAGTTGTTGCGAACCCATGACAAATAAATGGAACATAATATGGAGAAATGTGAAGTTAGCCACTTTGGTAGGAAAAATAGAAAAGCAGAGTATTTTTTAAATGGTGAGAGATTGGGAAATGTTGGTGTTCAGAGGTACCTGGGTGTCCTTGTACACGAATCACTGAAAGTTAACATGCAGGTACAGCAAGCAATTAGGAAAGCAAATGGTATGTTGGCCTATATTACAAGAGGATTTGAGTATAAGAGCAAAGACATCTTACTGCAATTATATAGGGCCCTGGTGAGATCACACCTGGAGTATTGTGTACAGTTTTGGTCTCCTTAACTAAGGAAGGATATACTTGCCATAGCGGGAGTGCAACGTAGGTTCACCAGACTGGTCCCTGGGATGGGGGGGATTGTCCTATGAGGAGAGATTGAGTAGACTCGGCCTATATTCTCTAGAGTTTAGAAGAATGAGAGGTGATCTCATTAAAACATACAAAATTCTTACAGGGCTTGACAGGGTAGATGCAGGGAAGATGTTTCCCCTGGCTGGGGAGTTTAGAACCAGGGGTCACAGTCTCAGAATAAGGGGTCAGCCATTTAGGACTGAGATAAGGAGAAATTTCTTCACTCAGAGGGTGGTGAATCTTTGGAATTCTTTGCCCCAGAGGGCTATGGAGGCTCAGTCATTGAGTATATTCAAGACAGAGATCGATAGATTTTTGGATATTAAGGGAATGAAGGGATATGGGGATAGTGCAGGAAAATGGAGTTGTGGTAGAAGATCAGCCGTGATCATATTGAGTGGCGGAGCAGGCTCGATGGGCCGATTGGCCTACTCCTGTTCCTATTTCTTATGTTCTTATTTTTGAGCCACATTGTTCTCACAGGCCAATCACAGCATTCTAAACCAATGATTACCACAAACCAATGAGAGATAAATTCTCACTCCTGACCAGCCTTCCTTTACTGGCATTGGAATTGAGCCCTGTCAATCAAACATAGATTAAAACAAAAAACCGTTCTGACGAAAGGTCATCGACCTGAAACGTTAACTCTGTTTCTCTCTTCAAAGATGCTGCCTGACCTGCTGAGTGTCTCCAGCATTTTCTGTTTTTATTATAGATTAAAACAAGTCAGTCTGGAGCAGCCAATGAGATTTCTCGATAGTGACATAAACAGAATGGTCACATGATTACCACTGACCAATGAGATTTCTTAAAAGCATCACTAACATTGATGGATCAATATTGGTCAATGAGTTCAAGAAAGTGTCACAAACAATTGGAAAAATCACATGACTATTATTGATCAATAAGATTACTCAATAGGGACACGCACACCAGCATTTTTATTATTACAGATAATATTCAGTAACATTGAGTAAAGAGAAACTCTTTGTTCTCTCACAGGAATTCTGTTGATTAGAAGTCTTTAAAAAAAATTAATAGTAGGTGGTCTCCAGTGCCATTGTTGTGGATTGATATGGATGTATCCTTGCCTCGGCCTGATGCTTCTCTGGGATCTGATTGGTTAAGGATCAGTAGTCTCTGATCTTGTGTCCTAACTGGCCAAAATGACACTACAGCAATACAGCCCATGTTCACACAGACTTTTAATAATACAAATTTATATCTGTGATTCAGATAACAGCTGGGCTTAAGAACTGCTTGGTGGCTTTAGAAAAGATTGCTTACTTACCGCCAGATGATATTTATCGATTTATAGATAAAGAAGCCATGGTAAGAACAAAATAATTCTATCAGTGCTGCTCATTTCAGAAGTGTAATTGCGGTGGGGGTGGGGGGCGTCGGTGATGGGGGAGGTGATGTGAGGGTTTGGGGGGAGATTGTGGAGGCAGGGTGGGTGGGTGCTGTTTACAGGTAAGCTTGTTGGGCCCGGAGGAAACACTCCTGTTCCTCTTGGCTCACAAGCAGTGCTGTAAATGCATTTACCTGATGGATCCAGCCCTTCTCACCTCAGGATAAGAAAGAGGAGAGAAGCAGAATATATTAGTGCTACTTGGCCATCACCAACAGCCTACGTGACAGGCACAGCCTTCTGCCTTTAGCCATCTTTATGTTTTTGCATGAATGGACACCTCAGGCTTGGGACTGAGAATCTCCCACCTAGGATTTGTCCATTGTTGACAGCTGTGATAACAGCATGAATTTCTGCTCCAGTGATACTATGAATGGAGGGTGCTGGCCACTGTTCCTAGTCAGAATGTCACCGAAGTAAAATGTGATGACATCACAAAAGCTGAGTTTCGTACAAGACAGTCTCCAACCCGCAGTACTACAGTATGGGGCACTGTAAAAATGGATAATTGAGAGATACTTCATTAGTTCACCTCCCACCCAGTTGATGAATAGTCACATTAACTACATTCGTTAATCATCCTATGGTTCCTGGTCTGATTCCACTGTGTCCATCGGGATTTCAGTAATCATGGGTGAAACCTTTATGCTATTTTCCCTCGAACTATCTACATCTACAGTGCAGTTATAGGTTTTGTCCTTCCAAAGTCTGGCTCGTTCTCAAGAGCATTTTAAGCAAAATAACACTAGTGAGAAATACTGATGATTACAGGTCATGGCAACAAGTTGAGACAATGAAGTAGGAGTACTGGCACAAAATTAGAGCAAAATAGGGCTTAAGTGCAATTTTGCCTAAAGCATATTTCTACCAATGCACTAAATAAGTCGAATAACAATACTGCATTCTGTTCTGATTTGGCACAGTTGGTAAACCAGGCCTTGCTGGCGAATCACAGAGCAATGAATAAGCTGTACGTTAATCTGACAGAGGCTGATCTGAAGCAGGAGTTGTCAGATCGGCAGAAGTGGAACAGTAAAGTGAAAGACCTGAAAGTCCTCATGAAGCATGACGTCCTTCAGAAATTCAAGTGGGTCTTTGTGTTACCAGAACTATAATTGTATGGAGAAAGAACTTTTTAATGTTTATGCTGACAGGTTAATTTGATAACTATGATTCTAGAAGTAAAAATGGTCCACCATCTTTATTTTCTCTTTTTTTGGCCATTGCTTCTTGGAACGTTGGTCTCACCCATCCTAAGCTACAAACATGGCATTGTGCGTGTATTGTGCTTTTTACCTCACTCAGTCTTTCCTTCCACCTGCAGCTTTCAAGCTTTCAGAACCTAAACTTGGCAACACATAACCACCAATTCTTGATTTACCTCCTCTTCTCTCCTACAGCTTTCACCTTTGGCATGAACTTTGGCCTTGCACTATGAACTTTAGCCCTTTGCTTATGTTTTTCAAGAAAAGATACAGGAAGTGCTTCCGCAATACCTTCATCTTTAAAAAGATATTGTGGTTTTCACGTGTCCGCATGAACATTAGCATATGGGAACAAAAAAAAATCATTGTAGGAATAGTGTTTTGTACCTGTGTGTTTTTTGCCATTGATTGTTGGAGTTGCAGAAATACTAATCACTGTACTGATTTTTTTTTAAACTTGCTGCTTGAGGAACAGTTGAATCGTCGCATCTTATAGATGAGAAGGAGGACATTCAGCCCATCGTACTTGTGCCGGTTGTCTAAAACAGCTATCCACTTAGTCTGACTCAGCTGCCCTTTCCCCGTACCTTTTTCATTTTTCTTTTTTCAAATATTAGAGGTGAAGTTCCAAGGGATTTGTATCTTTAGCCCTTTCTCCTGAATGTTGGCGATCCTTTGATCTGCCTCTGTCAATGACCCAACAAATCTGAGGAACTCAACCCCGCCCCCCCCGCACCCACCCCCGTTCCTTCCTCTCTCCTCATCAGAGGCTCCCTAATTCCCTTTGAGAAATGGCCCATGGATAACTGAAACTGCCCGATTTAGCGTGACTGGAAATGGATTTACCAGATGGCTACTCTCTCCGACTTTTATGGAACAAACATCCAAGCATTTCATGCTACCTTATCTTAATCTTTTCACCCTATGTGTTTGACATTGTACTGACTGCACTGCTGAATCTGTACATGTGTCTTATTCTCTAATATACGACACTATACAACAGTGGTGTAGGTGTACTTAGACATTTTCTTGTGTTTTTTTCTTATATGTATATCCATGAAAAAATTGTAAATAATTTATTTTTGAAAGTTGTTTAGTTATACCTTTCAGCCACCGGGTATATCTCAGTAATTTTGGTCCTGAGCTCCGATAGTCCACATACATAATTTAGGGCTTCTTTAATATAATTGTGTAATATTAATGCTTGTCCACTGGAATCCTAATGTTGGCCACCAAGAATAGGTAAAGTTTTAGGTAATCATTTTCAGTATTGAATATTATGGCATTGCTGTCATATCTGTTTGGCTGCAGGGAGTAAATTGATTTTTTTTGTAAATAAATGTGGCCTTTTACTTTGTTTGTTCCTTTCACAGAGATTTTTTAACAAAGGATTGGAATGCTGGATTAGCAATGGAAAAGGAATTATTGATGAAGGAACAGCAAGAACTAAACAACAAACGGGTCCAGCTTCTTGAAGATATGATGTGAGTTTAAGAAACAATGGTTCTGATGAAGGGTCACACCTGAAATATTAACCTATCTCTTTCAGAAGCTGACAGACATGTTGTACATTTCCAGCATTTTCTTGGTCTTATTTCAGAATTCCAAGATATGCAATGTTTCTTTTTACTGTCAGGAAAAATCACACTCCAGTGCAGAGAGGGGAACGGTGGTGGTGTTGATTAGGCAGGATGGTCTCGACTTTTTGATCCCCCCTTTGATTGGGACGCATTTCTGGTGGTGGTGGGATATCTTCCTCCCACTATGGCGATGCACCACTGACCCTGGCCGAACCTACAGCCTCAGGATCATATCGCTGTGGGCAATTGCCAAGTGGAGGCTGGACATTGTCCCCCACAAAGAGAAAGAAATAAAACTATAGTACAAACAGTTCTATTAAATAGTCCCATTCTAGTAGGGCCCTTTGACTTGCTGCATAAAAGCTAGGATAACCCTGTCGGTTATTTTGCCTCATCATAGCAATCCCTTGCCTCATTTTGTTGAGAGCAAGAAAAGCTGATACCAGCATTGAATGTCACCTTTTTCAACATCCTGTAAGCAGATAGGAGCTATGAATGGAGGCCAAAGGACATTGGTAATGGAGAAGGTGCTACAAATGGCACTCTGGGAGTTTTATAAGTACCACTGCTGTAAGATAACAATATGATCTTAATTTTTCAGATAATGACAACATCTGAACCACTCATTACTCTTATGTAATTTACTTAGAAGCACAACAACTTGTATTTATGTTGTGATTTTAATATAGTAAACATCTCAAATGTTTCTCAGAGGAGAAACAGATGATGAGTTAGGAAAGATGGCCGAAAACATGGTTCAAAGAGATGGATTTTGAGTAAGCTTTGTAAAGGCTAGGGGAGAGGTAGTGATCTACAAAGGAAGTTTCAGAGAGTGGGGACCAAGACAGTTGAAGGCTCTGTCACTGATGGTGGATCAAGGAAGGGGAGATGCATAAGAGGCCAAAGTTGGAGGACTGAACAGCACTGGTACAGTATAGGGCTGGAATAGGTTGCATAAGTAAGTTGAGACAAGGCCTAGGAGGGATTTGGAAATGAGGTTAAGAATTTTGAATTCAATGCATTGGGCGGGGTAAGCAGTGGAGGCTGGCGAAGATGGTGAAGAGAGTGTTAGGGAAGTGTGGAGGAACAAGAATGTGAATAAGGGTTTCAGCAGTGGTGGGGATGAGTAAGGGTGGATGCGGATGACATTGTGGAGGTGGGAGTGGGTTTTGTTAATGATTGATAGGCTATGGTGTTTGAAGCTCAATATGGTTATTTGTTAAGTAGCTTATTTAATGTTTATTTGAAATATAAACAGTTCTGTTTGTCATTGGTTTATTTGTGCTTTCTGCAGAAACCTGAATCCTTCTGACTGCAATAAAGCCTCAATGGCTGAGTGGCATGACTCCTTAAAAGCCTTAAATCTGGAGATAGGTAAGCATATACGACTGAAATAGACAGAAATCATCGAGGGCTTTGATTTCCTTTTGGTAGGATACTAGTTAACATAATCACATAAAATTGCTTAGTGCTTTTATTAAATCAGTTGTTAACTCATAAGATAAGTAGGTTAATGAGTGCATTAATTCATCGGACACTGGCACCAGTACTGGAACAGGAAGGAGCTGTTCCGCTGGGACGAATGGGACCAAAATCCTAAAGGAAAGGATAAAGGGCTCTGGATAAGATTTACACTAGTAAGTTGAGGGGAGGGATCTGGTGGAAATAACATAAGCCTGAAGATAAAAGAGATAAGAGATGAGAGTAAAGGTCAGACCAAGGTATGGAATAAGGGTAACATAAATGGTCAGGGAATAGATACAGTTATAGAACATAAGTTCTATGTGATAGTTTGTCACGATCAGTTATCTCTAATTTGCCTCATGCCACATTTTGGGAAAAGCAATTTATTCCAGTATGAAGTTATGAATATAATCTGTACAATGGAGGATCTTTGATAATAATACATGTTTAAATTTCTTTTCTTTCCAGATTCGCTTCATATTCAATACATAAGTAAATTGCAGGCATATTATGAAAAGCTCTATCGTGAATGGATGATAGAAATTGACCGCTGTAAGGTGGGTACATGTGTTAAAGTGGTGCAAAGTGGGAGAAGGACGAGTCCCCTGGAGAATGGGGAGATGGACTGTTAGGAAGGGAGTCAGACAGCAAATTGGACAGGCATGATCCATGTATTATCCGTTCAGATGAGAGTATTTCTGCTTTGTATATAAACACACACGTCTCCTTTTGTGTATTGAGGGCAAGGGGAAGAGTTTGACTTCAGTATTCAAAACACAGTGGCTGAGGTTGAGGGAGATCCTAACATTTCTCTGATCTGCAAATTAGTCTCAGTTTTGATTAGAAGCTGTGACTTACATTAGAAAGAGTGCAGAAACGAGCAATGAGATTGATCCCAAGTGTAAAGTGAATGAGGTATGAGGAAAGATTAAAAACTAGAAAGAAGAGATTTAGGAAAGACCTCATAAGAGTATATTAAATATTAAATGGTACAGATAAACTGGGATTATTATAGAGTCATAGAGTTATACAGCACAGAAAGAGGCCCTTCGGCCCATCGTGTCTGCACCGGCCATCAAGCCCTGTCTATTCTAATCCCATTTTCCAGCACTTGGTCCGTAGCCTTGTATGCTATTGCGTTTCAAGTGCTCATCTAAATGCTTCTTGAATGTTGTGAGAGTTCCTGCCTCTACCACCCTTTCAGGCAGTGAGTTCCAGATTCCAACCACCCTGTGGGTGAAAAAGTTTTTCCTCAAATCCCCTTTAAACCTCCTGCCCCTTACCTTGAAACTATGCCCCCTGGTTATTGACCCCTCTACTAAGGGGAAAAGTTCCTATCTATCTACCCTATCTATGCCCCTCATAATTTTGTACACCTCAATCAGGTCCCCCCTCAGCCTTCTCTGCTCTAAGGAAATCAACCCCAGCCTGTCCAGTCTCTCTTCATAGCTGAAGCGCTCCAGCCCAGGTAACATCCTGGTAAATCTCCTCTGCACCCTCTCCAATGCAATCACATCCCTCCTATAGTGTGGCGACCAGAACTGCACACAGTATTCCAGCTGTGGCCTAACTAGTGTTTTGTACAGCTCCATCATAACCTCCCTGCTCTTATATTCTATGCCTCGGCTAATGAAGGCAAGTATCCCATATGCCTTTTTAACCACCTTATCTACCTGTCCTGCTGCCTTCAGGGATCTATGTACATGCACAGCAAGGTCCCTCTGATCCTCTGTCCTTCCTAGGATCCTACCATTCATTGTGTATTCCCTTGCCTTGTTCGTCCTCCCAAAATGCATCACCTCACACTTTTCAGGGTTAAATTCCATTTGCCACTGTTCTGCCCATCTAACCATCCCGTCTATATCGTCCTGTAGCCTGAGGCTTCCCTCCTCGCTATTTACCACTCCACCAATTTCCGTGTCATCTGCGAACTTACTGATCATACCTCCTACATTCATATCTAAATCATTAATGTACACTACAAACAGCAAAGGACTCAGCACCGATCCCTGCGGTACACCACTGGACACAGGCTTCCAGTCACAAAAACAACCTTCGACCATCACCCTCTGCCTCCTGCCACTAAGCCAATTTTGGATCCAATGTGCCAAATTGTCCTGGATCCCATGGGCTCTTACCTTCTTGACCAGTCTCCCATGCGGGACTTTGTCAAATGCCTTACTGAAGTCCATGTAGACTACATCAACTGCACTACCCTCATCCACACACCTAGTCACCCCCTCGAAAAATTCAATCAAATTGGTCAGACATGATCTCCCCCTGACAAAGCCATGCTGACTATCCCTGATTAATCCCTGCCTTTCCAAGTGGAGACTAATTCTGTCCCTCAGAACTTTTTCCAATAATTTCCCTACCACTCATGTTAGGCTCACTGGCCTGTAATTCCCTGGTTTATCCCTACTACCCTTCTTGAACAATGATACTATGTTAGCTGTTCTCCAGTCCTCTGGCACCTCCCCTGTGGCCAGTGAGGTTCTGAAAATTTGTGTCAGAGCCCCTGCAATCTCCTCCCTTGCCTCACACAGCAGCCTGGGATACATCCCGTCAGGGCCTGGGGATTTATCCACTTTTAAGCCCGCTAAAACTGCTAGTACCTCCTCCCTCTCAATACTAATTTGTTCAAGTATATCACAATCCCCCTGCCTGATTTCTATGCCTACATCACCCTTCTCCATTGTGAACACAGATGCAAAATATTCATTTAAAACCTCACCTACATCTTCCGGCTCTACACACAGATTGCCACTTTGGTCCCTAATGGGCCCTACTCTTTCACTGGTTATCCTCTTGCCCTTAATATACTTATAAAACACCTTGGGATTTTCCTTTATTTTGCCCGCCAGTGTTTTTTCATGCCCCCTCTTCCCTCTCCTAATTTCTTTTTTAAGTACCCCCCTGCACTTTCTATACTCCTCTAGGGCTTCCACTGTTTTTAGTCCTTTGTATCTGCCAAAAGCCTCCCTTTTTTTCCTAATCCATTCTTGTATATCCCTTGACATCCAGGGTTACCTGGGCTTGTTGGTCCCACCCTTGACCTTTACGGGAACATGTTGGCATTGTACTCTTTCTCTATTTCCTTTCTGAAAGACTCCCACTGCTCTGATGTGGATTTTCCTACAAGTAGCTGATCCCAGTCTATTTTGGCCAGATCCTGCCTTATCATATTAAAATCGCCCTTCCCCCAATTTAGAACCTTTATTTCTGGTCCATCTTTGTCCTTTTCCATGACTACCTTAAATCTCACCGAATTATGGTAACTGTCACCAAAATGCTCTCCTACTGACACATCTACCACTTGCCCGGCTACATTCCCTAGAATTAGGTCCAGTACCGCCCCCTCTTTTGTAGGACTTTCTACATGCTGGCTCAAAAAGCGCTCCTGGATGCACTTTAAGAATTCCGCACCCTCTAAGTCTTTCACACTCTGACTATCCCAGTTAATATTGGGGAAGTTGAAATCCCCTACTATTATTACCCTATTATTTCTACACTTCTCTCTGAGATTTGCCTACACATCTGTTCCTCTATCTCCCCCTGACTGTTTGGGGGCCTATAGTACACTCCCAGCAAAGTGCTTGCCCCCTTTTTGTTTTTAAGTTCTACCCATATGGCCTCATTAGAGGAACCTGCTAAGATATCATCCCTCCTTACAGCAGTAATTGACTCCTTGACTAATATTGTGACACTCCCTCCTCTTTTACACCCCACTCTGTCTCGCCTGAAGATTCTATACCCCGGAATATTGAGCTGCCAGTCCTGCCCCTCCCTCAACCATGTCTCTGTGATAGCAACAATATCATACTCCCATGTGTTCATCAACACCTTCAATTCATCTGCCTTACTTGCAAAACTCCTTGCATTAAAATAAATGCCATCCAGCCTTGCCATACTCCCTTGTGCCGTTGCATATTTACTCTGTCTTCCAGGCTGACTTGTTTTTTCCTCTATATAGGCTGTGCATCACCCTGTACTATAGCTCCACTCCGTATCCCATCCCCCTGCCAAGTTAGTTTAAACCCCCCCCAACAGTACTAGCAAACCTCCCCGCAAGGATGTTGGTCCCGTTCTGGTTCAGGTGCAACCCGTCCGACTTGTACAGGTCCCACCTTCCCCAGAAGCAGACTCAGTGATCCAGGAAACTAAAGCCCTCCCTCCTGCACCAGCTCTTTAGCCACGCATTCATCTGCTCTATCCTTCTATTCCTATACTCACTAGCACGTGGCACCGGGAGTAATCCAGAGATTACAACCTTTGAGGTCCTGCTTTTTAATCTGCTACCTAGCTCCCTAAATTCTTGTTGCAGGACCTCATCCCTCTTTCTACCCATGTCGTTGGTACCAATGTGAACCACAACCTCTGACTGTTCGCCCTCCCCCTTCAGAATGCCCTGCAGCCGTTCAGTGACATCCTTGACCCTGGCACCAGGGAGGCAACATACCATCCTGGAGTCACGTCTGCAGCCACAGAAACGTCTATCTGTTCCCCTTACGATAGAATCCCCTATCACTATTGCTCTCCCACTCTATTTCCTCCCCTTACTTCAAAGAAATTAGGACCCTTGACTAGAAATAGAAATGAGTGAAAAGTAAATTTAGAATAGATATCGGGGAAAAGTTCTTTATTTAAATAGTGAGAAATGTTTGGAATAATCTACCAAGCACAATAATAGAAACATAAACACTGGGGCTATTTAAAATACAATTAAATATCATAATAGCAGAATCGGTGTACTGGAATGAGCTTGTTGAGTTGAATGACCTTTTCTCTTCCCTGACTTTTCTTATATTCTTACCTCAGGAGATGAATCAGGTGAGGATAGAGTCCTTAAAATAATGGGGTTATACATTGCGTGTGGAAGGAAGGGCCAGGTGGTCTTTCTCATTCATGATCTTCCATGCTGCATTACAGTGCATATGGTATACAGGCCTGCGGTAAATCCAGGGGACCTATGGGCGCGATCTTGCCAGCTCTGGGGAGGCGGGTTTGGAGGCGGGACTGCCGGGAAAATGGCAGAATCTGGGGCGGGTGCCCATCCCGCCCCCAACCTGCCATCTTCCCAGGAGGCGGGTAGCCGACCCGCGCCGGGTCCCGTCTCCTGGAGGCGGGAAGGGGATTACAGCCACTTAACTGCCTGTTAACAGGTAGTTAACAGGCAGATAAGAGGATTATCCCCATTTTACCCACACAAGTGCGGGCTTCCCGAAGGCTGTGAACCCTGCCAGGGTCAGCGAGGCGAGCAGTGGGTCTGCGGGGATCGGAGGGGTGCAAAAGTGCGCTGTGAAGGTAAGTGATGGGTGCAAGTGTGGAGATGTGAGTATGTGAGGTAAGTGGAAAGTGTTAGAAAAAGTTTACTTACCTTTGTTTCTTCCTGCAGGCTTCAATCGTTGGGCATGTGGAGAGTCTCGCATCTCCGCGGCAGAGATGACAGATGGTTACTGCATTCTCCAATGCAACAACCATCTAATTTCTGCTGAAGAAAGAGGTTTGATGAGTCTTGAATACAAGAACTCATCAAACTGCAGAGAATGTCAGTGTTTGACAGCTTCACAGAGCTGTCAAACGATGACAATTCATCTGTCAAAAATTTTCGACAGATGAAACGTCATACGCTGACGTTCTCTGTAACCGGCTTCCCCTTAATTGGCCTGCTAAACCCGCTGGGCAGGCTTAACGAGGTCAATCAAGGGAAAATAGCATGGGTTGACCAGAAGTCGATGGAGGCGGGACAAAAACCTGACAAGTGGGAGTCCCGCCTCCAAAAGCTCCCCATTGACAAAATCCAGCCCTTTGATTTCATAGTAAGAGTATGGTGGGGGTGGGGGGGGTGGTTGAGGGATTGATGAAATATTATTTTCAAAGCAGACTCTTTCTCCCAAGGTCTGATTTTATCTGAACTCCAAACTTGAATTTTTCCCGTTGTTCAAACCCTTTGGCAAATGTAGGAGACGTGCCGATTAGGTGCAGGCAACTGTGGCTCCTGCATGTCCCTAACAAGGTAACTTGCTGCTGTGCGAATCTGTCCAGTGAAATATGTAGTATTGTAACAAAGAATGACAACAGATTTGTCTGGTGTTGCTGTGTAACAGTGAGTGGCCAGTTTATATTTGTGCTGAACTGCATTAAATAGAAGCGGTTCTGTATGTGTCTGTAGAATCTGCCCTGTTTGCACTACAGGGCAGATTTCAAAGCATCGGTGGGAACGCAAAAACCCACCTTTTTAAAGGTGGTACAGATGCCACTGGAGGCATTTACATTTATTACAGCAGTGCCGCTGAGTTTGGGTGAATGGCGACGGTGACAGTGGCAATCATTCATTCCTTAATTGTGCCGGGTTCCGATAAAACTGGAATGTGGAAGTAGAACAGTCTGACTGTCAGTGCATGTGATGGCCTCTGTCACTCCTTGGCTAGATCATAGTGGTGGTGATGATGACAAGGGAATTCTTTCATTTAGTCTTGTCAGTCAGTTTATGTAGAATTAGTCCCACACAATGTGGTTCACTCTTAATGCCCTCTGAAGAGGCCTAGTAAGCTGTTTTTTTTTTTAAAGCAATTGCTGGAAGGCCCACCATCAGGAATGGGCAATAAATGTGACCTTTCCTGCACTGCCCATGTCCTGAGAACAAATATTGAAAAAAGTGACTGTTTACAACTCTGCCTTCCCCAATAGTCCATTACAAGATAATTTTTGGCCCACATTTTCCGACCCCCACGGGTGCGTACCAGGTGCGCACTTGCCCATAGGGGCCGCGCAAGTTCCGGGTTTAGGGAAGCGAAGCGCATGCGCTGAAACCCGGAACTTGCGATCTGTCAAGAATTCTCTTGACAGATCCAACGCATGCCCAAGAAAAGTGCCTCTGCGGGTGGAGAGTTGCGCTATTTGCTCAACCTCCGCCTGCTGAAAGGCCATAGAATTCTTATGCCTGGTAAAAGCAGACGTAAGGCCTGCTTTTACCAGCATAAGAGTTTAAAAAAATAGAAAAATTAAGATTTTATCACTCACTTATAAATTAAAAACCCTGTCCAATAAGGTAAGTTGAAATTAAACCCCGTTAAAACATATAAAGAATGTTTTCAAAAAGTTAGATTTTTGTTTAACATATTTAATTAAATGCCATTTTAATTAATTTTATATATGTAATGGTTTTTCTTTATTTATGTCAGTGTGTTGGTGCATTTTTGTAGTCATCCCCATTCATACTTTTGACAGTTCCGTGCGTACGGAACTGTCAAAAGTATGAAGGGGGATTCCCTTCTTCCATTGGTTGAGTTGGCCCACGTGATCACAGGGGTGCTTGCGAACCGCACGCGCCCCTGGGATATTTGGGCCTCTGTGCATTTCCAAGAGGAGAGGCCCAGGATCGGAAGCCTCTGTATCTCCGGGTACAGCAGGTAGGTTCGTAGATTTTTTGCTGATCGGAGGCATCCGCCCGCAGGAAGCCTCCGATCGGAAATTCAGGGCCAAGAAGTGAAAAGTCCTGTTGTGCTTTCTTCAGTATTTACAAGCTGGCCAGGTTACACGATGTAATTTTATTAATTTTCTGGTACTACATGTGCTGGAGTTGCTATACTGTGTCAGGTTTGTTACTGTGTTATTTACGGTAATATTCTTTCTGTATATTATTATTATATATATATATATTATATATTATATATACTATTATATAGGGCCCTGGTGAGACCACACCTGGAGTATTGTGTACAGTTTTGGTCTCCTCACCTAAGGAAGGATATACTTGCCATAGAGGGAGTGCAACGAAGGTTCACCAGACTGGTTCCTGGGATGGGGGGATTGTCCTATGAGGAGAGATTGAATAGACTAGGCCTATATTCTCTAGAGTTTAGAAGAATGAGAGGTGATCTCATTGAAACATACAAAATTTTTCCAGGACTTGACAGGGTAGATGCAGGGAGGATGTTTCCCCTGGCTGGGGAGTCTAGAACTAGGGGTCACAGTCTCATTCAAAGGGTGGTGAATCTTTGGAATTCTCTACCCCAGAGGGCTGTGGAGGCTCAGTTGTTGAGTATATTCAATAGAGGTACAAGACAGAGATCGATAGATTTTTGGATATTAAGGGAATCAAGGGATATGGGGATAGTGCAGGAAAGTGGAGATGAGGTAGAAGATCAGCCATGATCTTATTGAATGGCAGAGCAGGCTTGAAGGGCCAAATGGCCGACTCCTGCTCCTATTTCTTATGTTCTTATGTTCTTATGTCTCTATCATGATTCAGGAGGAGCTCGTGAGCTTACAGGCGTGTACAGAACAAGAGGCCAAACGGCTGATGATCTCTGACTTTCTGCCACTTGTTGGCAACTTACAGCGTCAGTTTGAAGAGGAGCAGTCCACCGTAGATGTAAGTCTGTTTATTTATTTTTTGAGCGGGTATCAATACCAAAACGATCATGGCAATTGAATAAATGGGGAGACTGGGTGGTTCCAATGGGAAACCAAGCACATGGCAGGGACTTGAATTTAAATCCAGCTCAGACTGAAGGGGTGAAAGTCTCCTTTCTCTGGTGGCTATGAAATGACTTCGGAGCAGTTTCTTGGTGAAGTGTTACGCTGTGGGAAGGGACAGGAATTTTAGTATACCGAGTTCTTGTCAAGGGTCATAATCCCAAACCAACGTCTTTCTTGAGAGCTTCCCTCAGGTCTACTGCAAAACGCTTCAGCACGGAGTAATGGGGCTCAGGTCTGCGCCTAGGATTCGCCACACAGTGAGCTGCTGATTTCAATCATGTCACTGTGGACAGCAAGCAGTTCTCCACTGGAAGAGGGGAAAGCAATTGAAGCCATGATTCTGTTCAACTTATGTTATTGGGGCCTTTTCACTTGCTATATGGAAGCTGGGATAACCTTGTGTTCCAAAAGCATTTGCTTCCCTTCTTTTGCTGGAGAGAAAGAAAAAGAGCAGGAAAGATCATAAAATCCTAGCTCTGGCAGCATCCTGCAGCCAGGCAGGGTACGAATGGAAGCACAGCTACCAAGACAAGTAGGTAAAGGCAGGCAGTAACTGGCCTCTGGGCCATATTATGTGTTCTACTGGGTTGTTGCAAATGTTCTTCGCTCCTGAAAGCATTGATTCCTGATGCGATACAGTTCTCAAGCAGCCACCAGTACCTTGCTGCAGTGGCCATTCCTCGCCTGTAAACTTAGTCAGTGGTGTTGGTGGGATATAGGGGAGGGGGTGGATCATCAAAGCCGAGCCCAATCCTGTCCTGGAATGGCACTCAAGAAAGAAAGAAAGTCTTGCATTTCTATAGCGCCTTTCACGACGTCCCAAAGCGCTTTACAGCCAATGAGTACTTTTGAAGTGTAGTCACTGTTGTAATGTGGGAAACGCGGCAGCAAATTTCCACACAGAAAGCTCCCACAAACAGCAATGTGATAATGACCAGGTAATCTGTTTTAGTGATGTTGATTGAGGAATAAATATTGCCCAGGACACCGGGGATAACTCCCCTGCTCTTCTTCGAAATAGTGCCATGGGATCTTTTACGTCCACATGAGAGGTCAGAAGGAAGAGTGCTACCAACTGAGCCACGGCTAACACTTACACACATGCATTGTCCAGTAGGGCCTGCTGGATAGTGATCGGGAACAGATACTTTCGCTGATTTTTCCCTTCCTAGTCGAGGGTGCTAAGGCCCTACTGCTACCCCGAATGAGATCAGTGAACGCAACACAGACCAGCAATCAAACAAGAGGGCCTTCTCACTCAGTGCGGCTAAGCTGCTCACTGCTGAGGCATCGGGGAGCTGATGTAGAGATTTTTAAGAGGAAATCATCAGATAGTGAAATGCCAGGAAGATGCTCTGACTGTTTCCACGCAGCTACTGCAAACTCCCTTGCGTAACTTGTGTTCCATTTGTTCCACATTGACAGAAACACATGGAGAGCTTAGCCCAGCAGATGGACTTGCAGTGTATGGTGATATTTAATATTTGCAAGGACGCCGCTCGTCTGTGGGAGGAGCATGAAATGAACCTGGCTGACCAGGAACACCAGCTGAAAGAGCAACTGGATGAATGTCGGAATAAACACGATAAAGTAAATCAGGTAGGCAGAGGGTCCTGGTGCTCAATGTGGAATCACACTGGGGGTAATTGCCAACTCATCATTGGGGCGTTTACTCCACTGACAGATTGCAGCAGGTTTGCCAGTAGGCTATTGTCATTATGTTTACTAGGGATCAATAATCTTCTCATTCCTGAATGGAGGTATTCAGAGAGACAAATATCGTTTGATACTGTGCTAGTGTAAACAATCTCATGCCAATTGGGCTCCTGTCGTTAAAAATGTTGGCGTCGTGACTTTTACATCAGCATGACACAAATGCGTTTCACTAAAGTAACTAGTTGCTTGGATTTCCGGATGTTTTGAAATACTAGGAATTGGCAATATTTCAAGATTTAATGACATTTGATGACTAATCGAATCATTTTTAAAGGGATGTGTGTAATATCTGTTGACCCTACTTAATTAGCATACTTTTCTCATCAAATTTTCATTCATCGAACATTTTATAGCAAAGTTCATGTATTTGTGTATCTATTAAAAATATAAATGTTTTATCAGGCGAGGGAAGCACAGCTGGATATGCTTATTGATCAACTAAGACAGAGAGACACACAGATGGAACTGAAGTCAGACCTTAAGAAGGCCATTTGCCTGCTGGATGGGATCAAAAAAGGGTAAGTATTTCTACTTTGCAAAGTTTTTTTTAAGATAAGTTTCTCTGCTGTTCTTTTTTTTATTTTCATGGTCAAAACATAATCTCCTTTCTCACAAATGAAGTGGTGTTGGGCTGGTGCTCCTCTCCCTACATCTCTATCTCATTCCCTGTGCCGAGACTCACTCCATTTGTCTAGTTTTCTGGGAAATGCTCTCCAGTTTGCATAGGCTTGGTCCCATGAGTCTATCTCACTGTTTTCTTTCCAGCCCTGACAGCTCTCGCCATTCTTGCCCTTTTTTCAATAACTAGATTGAGACTCGCCTTTTGTTTTCTGAAACGTACACTTGAAGGCCGATTTTAGCCCAGCCCCGCCCCGCCCCCCGCCAGTGGGATGTGCGGGGGTGGGTGGTAAAATAGAGGCGCCGTCATACCCTCCGGCTTGACACCGCACTCACGCCAGATTGTATTTTAACTCCCTGGTTTCAGGGAGCATGTCAGGCCCTTGCCGCAAGATGGCGAAGGCCTCATTAAAATGTAGAAGCCCGAGGTCTGATGACGCCAGTTTTAACTTTGTGTCACGAGGTCGACGACCTGGTGCTGGCCTTGCCGGTGAAACCTGGCGTGAAGAAGCAGCAGGCCCAAAAGGGTAAGTCATTTTGTTTTGGAAAAGAAGGTATCCTTGTGGGCCAGGAAGAGCAAACTAGGACCCGGGCTTCCCTTCCCTGACTGCGATTGCCTACCTTTCCTCCCCCACCCCCATCTCTGGTCATGCTGAAGTAGAGAATGTGCTACCTTTGGGTTAGAGAGTCTTCAAATCACTCTGATTGACTATTTACTGAACTCAAATTAGATGCTTTCTTCCTTTCTTTTTTATTTCCTGCTTTCCTGAAGGTGCAAACTCTTCCTGGGATACAGTCTTATGGGCAAAGGGAGCCCTGTGGATCCTCTTCCAAGTGGCCATTTCTCACATGTAAACATAGACAGTGAGTTTATTTGGCCATAGCAGGCATCGCAGTCAAGCCCAATCCTGTTCTCATGCAAAATCCACATATGCACACTTCCTAGTAGAAATCACTGGAGAGTGATCAGGAGCAGAAAGCCTGGATTTTTTTCCTTTCCAGCCCAGGGGTGGAGAGAACAACTGTAGCATCCCAACTGCTGTACTAATATCAGCTTACTCTATACAGATTGGGATTCAAATCTGGTCTTATTGATTAGCACCACTAAAAAGTGGGGAGAGTGGATGCTTTCTCTGTTTCATCAAACTGAAATTTTGCTAAAATGCACAAGTTTCACTATAAAATAGTTCCACTCTATTAATAGTACATTCATTTTAATAAGTTCAGTGTAACCATATACTGCTGTTAGCTGTTTTAACTTACGGTTTTATTCCATACACAGATACGAGAGCTTTTACCAAAAGCAGCTGAATATAGTTCATCTTTACCCTTCCATGTCGGAAAAGGAGCTGTACAGATTCAGCACTGCTATCAGTAAATATTTTGAAGTAAACGAAATCTATAAACTGGTATGAAAATTCTTCAACCTTGTAACAAAGTGACAGAAGTAATGAGATACTTGGGAGAATATTTTCCTCTGTTCGTTGTTCTTAGCCAAAAGTCGATATGAGTATAAAGTAATATTCCCTGCTTTATACTCCCAGCTATGGCAGAGGAAAATATACCACACAACGTTTTTACAATCGACTTTCAAATCAGATATTCAAATCAAATAGAATTGAAAAGTAGTGAAGTTATGCTAAACTTGTATCGAACCTTGATTAGACCACACTTGGAGTACTGCGTGCAGTTCTGGTCGCCATATCATAAAAAGGATATAAAGGCACTGGAGAGGGTGCAGAGAAGATATACAAGGATGATACCAGAAATGCGAGGGTATACCTATCAGGAAAGGATGAACAGACTGAGTCTCTTTTCTCTTGAAAAGAGATGACTGAGGGGTGACCTAATAGAGGTTTTTAAAATTATGAAAGAGTAGATACAGAGAGAGTGTTTCCACTTGTGGGGAAGAGCAAAACTAGAGGCCATCAATATCACCAAGAAATCATGTAGGAAATTCAGAAGAAACTTCCTTACCCAGAGAGTGGTGAGAATATGGAACACGCTACCACAGAGAGTGGTTGAGGCGAATAGTATAGATGCATTTAAGGGGAGGCTGGGCAAACATATGAGGGAGAAGGGAATAGAGGGTTATGCTGATAGAGTTAGATGAGGAAAGACAGGAGGAGGCTCGAGTGGAGCATACACGCCAGCATGGACTGGTTGGGCCGAATGGCCTGTTTCTGTGCTGTATGTCCTATGTAATCTGATGTAATGTATATTTCCTGCTCATTTGTTGCCTTCTTTTCTCCTTCATGTTCCAAAAGAGTTCCTAAGATTCTGCAAATGCCACTCTGTTAGTGACGTCCTTAGAGAGATGTGGCAGATCTGACCCAAAATAAAAACAGCAAATGCTCTAAATGCACTGCAGGTCCGTCAGCATCAGAAAAGAGTTAAGGCAGGTTAGCATTCCAGGCTTTGTCAAAAGGATGGAGCCTTTATCCAATACTTTAACCTGTTTTTCTTTTTCTTTTCAGAAGTTGACAGACCTGCTGCGCATTTGCAACAATTTCTGTTCTTATTTCATATTTCTAGCATTAGTCGTTTTTTTTGTTGGTAAAACTGACCTGTAGTTGGCAAGCTACCGAAATAGGATTGCCACCTTTAGCTGAGTCCAGAGACGGGGGCAGGATAAGGATGGGGAAGTGGGTGAGTGAGCTCGTGGCTTGAGTTCTGATGTTTAGTTTTCTGTTGGTGAAAATGAATTGAAAGCCTTCCTAACTAATGCCTCTGCACCAAAAGACATAAAAGTGTAGTACGAATGGACTTGTAAGTTCAAACCTTTGATGTGTGGTTTGTATTTTAGAAATGTTCAGACGCGACACTCCAAAACCGGGCTGTTCAAAAATTGGGCTGTTTGGAACCAACACAGGCAGTGACAGATCTTAAGCTCGATTACTTTCTTGTGTTACTGGACTTGCATTGTAAAACTATACTATTAATATGCATTGTCATTGCTTTGTAGAATAAACTAAAGATAATAATAGCCCCCCCTACGGAGTACAAGGCAAACTCTCCAAATGAAGGTATGCTTCTTTAATAACATTAATTTAGAAATGTATCAAGTTCAGATAGAGGCATGTACCTTGATATTAGTAATGAATATACTATCACAGTCAAATGAAATCCTTCTGTCTGCCATTTTAACAATATTATTGACCTGTTTCAGCTTAATACCTTCATTAAGGTAGTCGACAAAGAAATTTCATACTAATGTGTTAATGTATTCATGGAAAGTGTACAATTTCAAGGCAAAAGCTTTATTACAATCATGGTAGCTTTCAGAAGAAGTTACCCATATGAGCTGCGCACCAGTTATTGAGCTTTAAGTTTGCACTGCAAAAATACGCAGGCACTTTCAAAATGTCTTTGCTACATTAGAGTGGACGAAGCATTTCAATATACTGATGGGAGTTTATGAATATTTAAGAATATTCTGAACACCACAAGCCAGATGTGAGCAGAAACTTCTAAAGCTTCTTAACGATCCAGCTGGCTTTTAAGATAATAATTCGAGCGAGGGGTGAAGCTGTTCCCCCCATGTGCAGGGAACTGAAATCGTTTCATAGGCAGGGGGACTGCCTTTAAAAGAAAGGCCAATGCATAAAAATAAAATAAAATTGGATTTTTGGAGTGTGCTTTAAAAGACTGCTCTACGTGGAGCATTCAATCTACACAGCAGCTCCGGTGACCGGTCACCACGCTATCATTTATGTGTGTACAATATTTGCCTCTTTATGGCTCCAATTGTAGTTTTTGTTCCTCTCTCTAGATGCCAGTGTAGACGTTTCTGAGGATATTCCAGAGGAAAGTGATAGGAGTCAAAGTACCAGGGAAGAACTAACGATGGACCAGTCAATCATCCTTGAGGAACAAAGTGTAAGAATGTGTGATGACACCAAGTATCCCCGTCAAACTAGGTGGTGCTGTTTTCTTGCCACTAACCTGTGTGTGGCAGCTACTGCCTGACAAGACTTCCCATTTGTGTAGTAGCAATATGGTTATGTGTATTAAAGTTGCAGTTCCCATGCAAAGGTTGGTGGAACGGTGGCACAATGGTTATGTTACTGGACTAGTAATCCAGAGACTTGGTCTAATGATCTGGTAATCCGGAGGCTTGGACTAATGATTCAGAGACGTGAGTTCAAATCCCACCCCGGCAGCTGGGGAATTTAAATTCAGTTAATTAAATAAATCTGGAATAAAAAGCTAGTATCAGTAATGGTCACTATCGGTTTGTCGTAAAAACCCATCTGGTTCACTAATGTTCTTTAGGGAAGGAAATCTGCCATCCTTACCTGGTCTGGCCTATATGTGACTCCAGACCCACAGCAATGTGGTTGACTCTTAACTGCCCTCTGAAATGGCCTAGCAAGCCACTCAGTTGTAAAAAACTGCTATGATAAACAATAAGAATAAAACCGGACGGACCACCCGGCGTTGACCTCGGCACCGGCTACAGACACGACAACGGCACACCCAGCCCAGTCAACCCTGCAAAGTCCTCCTCACCAACATCTGGGGACTTGTACCAAAATTGGGAGAGTTGTCCCACAGACTAGGCAAGCAACAGCCTGACATAGTCATACTCACAGAATCATACCTTTCGGCCAAAACTCCTCCATCACCATCCCATGGTATGTCCTGTCCCACCAGCAGGACAGACCCACCAGGGGTGGCAGCACAGTGGTATACAGTCGGAAAGGAGTGGCCCTGGGAGTCCTCAACATTGACTACAGACCCCATGAAGTCTCATGGCTTCAAGTCAAGCAAGGGCAAGGAAACCTACTGATTACCACCTACCGCCCTCCCTCAGCTGATGAATCAGTACTCCTCCATGTTGAACACCACTTGGAAGAAGCACTGAGAGTAGCAAGGGCACAGAATGTACTCTGGGTGGGGGACTTCAATGTCCATCACCAAGAGTGGCTCGGTAGCACCACTACTGATCGAGCTGGCCGAGTCCTGAAGGACATAGCTGCCAGTCTGGTCCTGCAACAGGTGGTGAGAGAACCAACACGAGCGAAAAACCTACTTGACCTCGTCCTCACCAATCTACCTGTCGCAGATGCATCTGTCCATGACAGCATTGGTAGCAGTCACCACCACACAGTCATTGTGGAGACAAAGTCCCGTCTTCACACTGAGTACACCCTCTATCGTGCTGTGTGGAACTACCACTGTGCTAAATGGGATAGATTCAGAACAGATGTAGCAGCTCAAAACTGGGCATCCATTGAAGGGATAATTACTAGTCCTAGCCCCTTTAGGGCTACCCCGGATCAGGCGTATTCCCCAGACCTTCACTTTCAACTAAAGTTAGAGGTAGCCGAATCCCAAAGACGCTTAATTGGGTCTAAAGGTCCAGACTATCTCTCCCTAAAGGAAAGGAACAACCTGAAGATGTTACCGTCCTCCAGATAGCACTTTTAATAAGTTTAGCTAGACTGTAACGTTCCGGATATTATGAGGGTCTGGAAAACTCCCTCAGAGTTCTGCAACTCCTCACCAAAGAGCGTACAGAGATTGAGTTCACGAGTTTGATACAGAAGTACTATGTGAGACAATTCTAAAAATATATAGATTTATTAAAGAACCGACATGTAATTACAGTTGGTGATTCAATCGCAACATTAACAGTTCCAAATACAAAAATCTTACATTTCTATTATCAGAGATCCTTATTCTCAAATCTTAACTTCTCTAGTTTTACAGTTCTTACTTTGTGTTCGAAGCTTATCATAAAAAACGGTGTAACCAGCAGGTGCATCTATTTGATGTAATTCTTACCAAGGTCTTCTATGCAATTCTTAAGTCACCTCAGCTGGTTGCAACACAGAATCGTGTCTCCTAGGTGTTCCAAGTTCAACACAAAAACAATGTGACGGTTGGTGCCTCCCCCACTTGATGCCATTCCCACGAAGGCATATGTTTCTTAATTTTCTGTGATTCTTTTGATGTCATTTTTACGAAGGCATATGTTTCTTCTTCTTTTATGTGTTTCTTTCCAAAGTGTTATTTAAGACACCTTAACAGGGTGTACCATTGTGTTCTTTCCAAAGCTTCAGACTTCAGGAACCTTTAACCTTCTGTTTCAACAAGGCTATTGATTCAGTGTCAGCAACTTATCTTATCTCAATAGCCTGAATGCTGTTCACAGCTTCTCCATTGTTGAGGCTTTTAGATTTTCAAGCCCAGTTTGTCATGCTACAAAGGCCAGATTTATTTTCATAGAATGGTGTATTTTTCTGAATATGGATTATTCCTTCACACCATGAGGTGCTGTGAGCCATCAGCAGCAGCAGAATTGTATTCCACCACAATCTGTAACCTCATGGCCCGGCATATCCCTCACTCTACCATTACCATCAAGCCAGGGGACCAACCCTGGTTCAACAAGGAGTGTAGAAGAGCTTGCCAGGAGCAGCACCAGGCATACCTAAAAATGCCGTGCCAACCTGGGGAAGCTGCAACACAGGACTACATGCATGCTAAAAAGCGGAACCAGCATGCTGTAGACAGAGCTAAGCGATCCCACAATCAACGGATCAGATCAAAGCTCTGCAGTCCTGCCACATCCAGTCGTGAATGGTGGTGGACCATTAAACAGCTAATGGGAGAAGGAGGCTCCATGAATATCCCCATCCTCAATGATGGCGGAGCCCAGCATGTGAGTGCAAAAGACAAAGCTGAAGCGTTTGCAACCATCTTCAGCCAGAAGTGCCGAGTGGATGATCCATATCGGCCTCCTCCTGCGATCCCCACCACCACAGAAGCCAGTCTTCAGCCAATTCGATTCACTCCACATGATATCAAGAAACAGCTGACCGCACTGGATACAGCAAAGGCTGTGGGCCCCGACAACATCCCGGCTGTCGTGCTGAAGACTTGTGCTCCAGAACTAGCCGCGCCTCTAGCCAAGCTGTTCCAGTACAGCTATAACACTGGCATCTATCCGACAATGTGGAAAACTGCCCAGGTTTGTCCTGTCCACAAAAAGCAGGACAAATCCAATCCGGCCAATTACCGCCCCATCAGTCTACTCTCACTCATCAGCAAAGTGATGGAAGGTGTCGTCGACAGTGCTATCAAGCAGCACTTACTCACCAATAACCTTCTCACTAATGCCCAGTTTGGGTTCCGCCAGGACCACTCAGCTCCAGATCTCATTACAGCCTTGGTCCAAACAAGGACAAAAGAGCTGAATTCCAGAGGTGAGGTGAGAGTGGCTGCCATTGACATTAAGGCAGCATTTGAGCGAGTGTGGCATCAAGGACCCCTAGTAAAACTGAAGTCAATGGGAATCGGGGGGAAAACTCTCCACTGGCTGGATTCATACCTAGCACAAAGGAAGATGGTTGTGGTGGTTGGAGGTCAATCATCACAGCCCCAGGACATCGCTGCAGGAGTTCCTCAGGGCAGTGACCTAAGCCCAACCATCTTCAGCTGCTTCATCAATGACCTTCCCTCCATCATAAGGTCAAAAGTGGGGATGTTCGCTGATGACTGCACAGTGTTCAGTGCCATTCGCAACTCCTCAGATAATGAAGCAGTCCATGCCCGCATGCAGCAAGACCTGGACGATGTTCAGGCTTGGGCTGATAAGTGGCAGGTAACATTCGCGCCACACAAGTGCCAGGCAATGACTATCTCCAACAAGCGAGCGTCTAACCACTGCCCCTTGACATTCAACAGCATTACCATCGCCGAATCCCCCACCATCAATATCCTGGGGGGTCACCATTGACCAGAAACTTAACTGGACCAGTCACATAAATACTGTGGCAACAAAAGCAGGTCAGAGGCTGGGTATTCTGTGGCGAGTGTCTCACCTCCTGACTCCCAAAGCCTTTCCACCATCTACAAGGCACAAGTCAGGAGTGTGATGGAATACTCTCCACTTGCCTGGATGAGTGCAGCTCCAACAACACTCAAGAAGCTCGACACCATCCAAGACAATGCAGCCCGCTTGATTGGCACCCCATCTACCACCTTAAACATTCACTCACTCCACCACCGGCGTACCATGGCTGCAATGTGTACCATCTACAAGATGCACTGCAGCAACTCGCCAAGGCTTCTTCGGCAGCATCTCCCAAACCCTCGACCTCTACCACCTATAGAAGGACAAGGGCAGCAGGTGCATGGGAACACCTCCATCTCCAAGTCACACACCATCCTGACTTGGAAGTATATCGCCAATCCTTCATCGTCGCTGGGTCAAAATCCTGGAACTCCCTCCCTAACAGCACTGAGGGAGTACCTCCACCACACGGACTGCAGCGGTTCAAGAAGATGGCTCACCATCACCTTCTCAAGGGCAACTAGGGATGGGCAATAAATGCTGGCCTTAGCTATACTTAGCTAATAGCCAAGTACAACAACGAATCTGGTGAATTATCCTATGGCCTTGACAATGGCAATGTATTTGCGGTGTTTCTTATACACTTATAAGGTTGATAGTTTTAAAAAGCTGCCATCTTCATACAAAGGTGTTTGGCAAACTTTTCTTAATTTGTTTAGACCTGATTGTAACGAGACGAATCATTTCAAAAAACATCATCATATACCTTCATCGTGGTAAAAATGGTACATGGTTCTCCTCCTCCCCAAACAAAAAAGGTTTACCAATGCTTTATCATGACAGTACCTCTTTAAAGAGGGTGAGGATAACATAATTTTCATAGCAAATGATAACATTGACTTGCATTACTATGTTCTAGGAGGAAGGAGTAGAGCTTCTAGGGCACGAACAAACCCCTCAAACTCCAGGTGTGTATTTTTAAACTAAATAACTTCAACATAGAACCTCCTAAAGTTCAGGCTGTAGACTCGTATTTATTATTCTATGCCTCAAGTCATCTTTAAAACAATTACAGCTGTTTTCAGAATGTGCACTGTGTAAACTTGAGTCAGATTCTGGTTTACATTATGAAAATAAGAATGTGCTTTAGACGGTAACCTCACCATAAAAAATGAAAGTTAAAAAAGAATTCTGTTTAACATCCTTCTGTGTTTTTCCATTTCTTTTGATTTTTTTTGTGTGGGAGTGAATATTTTTGTATGAACATTGAGCACTAATTGCACATTCTGTGGATGTGCATAAAGGATTTACTGAGACTAACAGTGCAAGGGAGGTGAATTAATCTACACAATTTAAAATGACTCAGCCACTGGGTTAATGACTGTGTTTTCTAATGCTCACTCAACTCTTTCACACTGTTGGGTCCTGCAAATCCGCCTATACAGTTCTCCCCCATCGCCCCCATCATCTCAATTGCATTCACTGGAAAAATCAGGATGAGGATAAAGCTTTATGCTCACGCTGACTTTTTTTTACTCATTTTAAACAAAGAAAAATATTCCGCATTGTTCTATTTTTAAAAAATAGAATAGAATGGTGAAGAAACAAAATGATGTGAAAGTTAATCATAATTCTTTATAATGGTTTAATTTTCTCAGCTGGAGTAGAATTTGTGAAAAAAAATGTCAATCTTATAGATCATATTTAATGGATGAAGTGTTAAGAATATTCTAGGCACAAAGTCTTGTATTGTTGCACTACACAGAGTGGTGGAGGAAGGTTTGATTGCCTCCACTCAGCTTAGTATCTGATCTTAGCCCCTGGATGTGCTGAGCAGACACCAGGCATCCCTCAAAGGAGAGAGGAAGAGAGAAGGGAAGGGAAAATCAAATGGTGAATCTTTGTTGGGTCACTCGCGCAACTCCTGGTAACTGGCCAAGGGCAGCACCTGGGGGCAGACGCTGCCTCGCTCTCTTAGTTACAGAAGGTACATGATATAGGAGGGGCCGATAAGAGTGGAAAAACACGGAGAAAAAGAAGTCACGTACTTCCAAAACAGAGAACAAACTTTTGGGGGAAGGTGAGATCCAAGATGAGAGGAAAAAGCCTTTGGAGTTGATAAATGTAAGGTATGATTGTTAAATTAAACGATTACAAATATATACTTATTTTAAAGGAGACTATTATCAGCATAGCCTGTGTTTTTTAAATACATCCCATTGTATCATGTGAGCTGCCTCTCTACAGATTAAATACAAATATCACAATGCAGAAAGGGGCACTGTATAATTAGCATTACCTGTAAGGCTTCATGCTGCAATATTTTTATATAGATACATAGAATATGCAGCGCAGAAACAGGCCATTCGGTCCAACTAGTCTGTGCTGGTGTTTATACTCCACACAAGTCTCCTCCCATTCCATCTACTTCATCTCAGCCTTTCAGCATATCTTTCTATTCCCTTTTCTCTCATGTACTCGTCTAGTTTCCTTTTGAAAGCATCTAAGCTATTTGCCTCAACCACTTCCTGTGGTAGCGAGTTCCACATTCTAATCACTCTCTGAGTAAAGACATTTTTCCTTATTTCCCTATTGAATTTATTAGTAACTATCTTGTATTCATGGCCCCTAGTTTAGGATTCTCCCACAAGTGGAAACATTCTCTCCACATCTACCCTGTCCAACCCATTCACAATTTTAAAGACCTCTGTCGGGTCACCTCTAAGTCATCTCTTTCTAAAGAAAAAAGCCCCAACCTGTTCAATCTTTCCTGTTAGCTGTAATACCTCAGTTCTGGTACCATCCTTGTAAATCTTTTTTGCACTTTCTCCACTGCTTCTATGTCCTTTTTATGGTCTGGATACCAGAACTGTGCACAGAACTCGAAGTGTGGCCTGACCAGGGTCCTATACAAGTTTAGCATAACTTCACTACTTTTGAATTCTATACCCCTGGAAATAAATCCCAGCGCTTTGTTAGCATTTGGAATTGCTTTGCTGACCTGCGATGCTGCTTTTAATGATTTGCTCACCTGTATCCCTAGCTCCCTTTGCTCTTCTACCCCACTCAGTTTCTTATTTTCTAAGGTGTGGGTGATGTTTCAATTTTTCCTACCAAAGTGCATCACCTCACATTTATCTATGTTGAAGTTCATTTGCCACTTAACTGCCCAGTCTGCAAGTTTTCTAATGTCTTCTTGTATTATGTTGCATTCTTCCTCAGTGTTAGCCATACCCCCCAGTTTGGTATCATCGGCAAATTTTGATATTGAGTTACTTGTTCCTAAGTCCATATCATTAATGTAAATTATGAATAACAGTGGTCCCAGCACTGATCCTTGTGGAACACCGCTTTTTATCTTCCTCCAATCTGAATAACTACCATCTACCCCTACTTTCTATTTTTTAGCCAATTTGCTATCCATTCAGCTATTTGTCCCCTGACTCCACATGTCCTAACCTTTGTCATGAACCTACCGTGTGGTACCTTATCAAAGACATTAAGAATGCCTTAAGAATGTTTCCAAAAATATGAATTTCAATTATCATCAATTGTCTTTATAAATATTTATTTTTCCTTTTCTACAATTGGTACATATTCAATTAATTACAAGTGCATTTTGAAAGATTGATTTATTTCTTGATTTTCTCCCCTTTTCCCGGCTGCTCGCCTGAAGGTGCTTATTGTTGGGGGGGTATTCTCCCTCTGGTACCTTACCCAAGCAGCCTTGATGGTGCACATCTGCAGGCTTGTGACTGTAGAGGGATCGCAGCCAAGTCCATTCCTTTCTTCATCCGATGTCCACACGTATGCACATTTCAGCAGGAGTCATTGGATTATATGTATAATAAAAAATAAAGACCGTGAAATGTGACCGATCCAATCACACACATCCAATCATATGCAGCCCTTACCTCTTTGTGTTTCTAATTCTTCTTCACTTTAGGCCTCAGCATCGAAAGTGATCACAAACAGGAGGATCCTGACGAAAGTAGATTCACCAGTGATCAGTCGGACCCGGAGTTATCAGCTAGCCAGCGCTTTTCTGAGTTTGAGTATGAGGAGGAGGAGGCTTTCTTCCCTGAGCAACAAAGTGCAAGATCAAAGAGAGAAAAGGTGCCATAAGCTCCTGGAATCACCTTGTTTTTAATGGTTTTTAATGTTACTGAGATCCATGATTTGAGCTCACCTTATTTACACTATATTCTTGGCAGGGCAACTCTGGTGCCCAATACCCCTTCACAGACACATTATTGACAAGATTGGGGAATTTCTGTCCCAGTGGATGATTCAAATATGTATGTCGTGTTAGTGAAATGGCTGGTGGGTGCCCAACCTGCATGCAGACTCTGTACTTGGCTGATACTTATATGAAGCCCCTATGCAAACTGAACGAGAGATGAAACAAATTTCCCCCCACATGGTGTGGCAGATTTGTGGAGCAGACTCCCAGCAAAGCAATTAAATTTAAGGGTTTTTTTTCCAAAATCTTCAATTAACAGCTGGCTTTGTACCTGGTTGGGAACAGGACTGCAGGTTATGGGGATAGATATAGGCCAGCAATTTCCTCGGAGCTGCTCCTGCTCCGTCGCCGGATGTGTGGCAGAAAACCCGTTTGCACGTGTAAATGGGGTTCCCGGCGCTCATCTCCCAAAGTCACGGTGGCAAAGTGGGAGCCGCTCCAAGGAAACTTACGGCCATAACGGAGATTGCTAAATACGCATGCTGGGGCTGAGGGAGCGGGGAATATTTGTAGAGGCAGGCAGTGTAGGGTTGAATATCAAGATGTGGATATGGGTGAATATTCTGCAGATCTGCTTAATAAACTTTGGAACATCAAGGAGTATAAGTGCAGAGACTTCCTTCGGGATATTGAATGGGCGCGATATAATCCATGATAGGTTAGACTGCAAGATTTGTGGACAGAGCAGGGTCCATTTGGCCAAGTGGCCTTTTCTCATTCCATGTTTTTTTTAAATATTTTACGATTGTCTTGTATTTGTATTTATATTCTGGAATGCCTTTTAAAGGTGGTCATGTGTAGGCATAAAGCTGACACTTCAAAGATATCTACAGTATAATCAATTATTAGAAATTTTTCAAAATGAAGTTATAGATACATAGATACATAGAAAATAGGAGCAGGAGTAGGCCATCCGGCCCTTCGAGCCTGCTCCGCCATTTAATGAGATCATGGCTGATCCTCCAATTCAGTATCCCGTCCCCGCCTTCTCTCCGTAACCCTTAACCCCTTTTGCCTGTAGAAATATATCTAATTCCCTCTTAAATATATTTAATGAGCTGGCGTACACTGCCCTCTGTGGCAATGAGTTCCACAGGTTCACCACCCTCTGAGTGAAGAAATTCCCCCTCATTTCTGTCCTAAATGGTTTAGCCCTTATCCTTAAATGATGTCCTCTAGTTCTGTTCTCACCCGCCAAAGAAAACATTCCTTCTGCATCTAGTCTGTCTAGACCTGTCAGAATTTTATACACTTCTATGAGGTCCCCTCTCAATCTTCTAAACTCCAGTGTGTACATCCCTAAACTACATAGTCTCTCCTCATAGGTCAATCCCGCCATTCCTGGTATCAGCCTGGTGAATCGCCGCTGCACCCCCTCCATGGCAAGAACATCTTTCCTCAGATGAGGCGACCAAAACTGTACACAGTACTCGAGGTGTGGTCTCACCAGTGCCCTGTACAGCTGCAGCAAGGTATCCCTGTTCCTGTATTCCAACCCTTTTGCTATGAAGGCCAGCATACCGTTTGCCTTCTTGACCGCCTGTTGCACCTGCATGCTCGCCTTCAGTGACTAGTGTACAAGAACACCCAGGTCTCTCTGTACTTCCCCCTCTCCCAATTTATTGCCATTTAAATAATAATTTGCCCTCCCGTTCCTGCACCCAAGGTGGATAACTTCGCACTTGTCCACATTATAGTGCATCTGCCATTTATCCGCCCAATCACCCAGTCTGTCCAAATCGCTCTGGAGCTTCCTGGTCTCCTCCTCTGAGCCCACCCCCCCTCCTAGTTTAGTGTCGTCTGCAAATTTGGAAATGCTGCATCCGACTCCCTGATCCAGGTCATTAATGTAAATTGTGAACAGCTGGGGACCCAGGACAGATCCCTGTGGTACCCCACTTGTTACTGCCTGCCATTCAGAAAATGAGCCGTTTATTCCAACTCTCTGTTTTCTATCTGACAGCCAGTTCTCTATCCACGTCAATACTTTCCCCTTTATCCCATGAGCTTCAATTTTCCCTGCTAATCTTTTATGTGGGACCTTGTCGAAGGCCTTTTGGAAGTCCAGGTACACCACATCTACTGGCTCTCCCCCATCTATTTTACCAGTTACTCCCTCAAAAAATTCCAATAGATTAGTCAAGCACGATTTACCCTTTGTAAATCCATGTTGACTCTGTCCTATCCTGTCCCCATTTGCTAAATGCTCCGCTATTTCATCCTTAATGATGGACTCCAGCATTTTGCCCACAACTGATGTAAGGCTTACAGGTCTGTAATTACCTGCTTTTTCCCTACCCCCCTTTTTGAATAGTGGGGTAACGTTAGCTACCCTCCAATCCATGGGCACTGTTCCCGAGTCTAATGAATTCTGAAAAATCATACTTAGTGCATCCGCTATCTCTAGGGCCACCTCCTTCAGTACCCTAGGATGCATGTTATCAGGCCCTGGGGATTTGTCCGCCTTCAATCCCTTTAGCTTCCTTAACACCATATCCTTAGAGATATTGATTTGCGTCAGTTCCTCCTTTGCCAATGTCCCTATTTTTCCCGATATCCCAGGGAGGTTTTTTGTGTCTTCCTTCGTAAAGACTGACCCAAAGTATGCATTTAGTTGGTCTGCCATTTCCTTATTTCCCGTTATATATTCCCCCGTATCTGACTGCAATGGGCCAACTTTGGTTTTCACCAGTCTTTTCCTCTTGATATACTTATAAAAGCTTTTGGAGTTAGTTTTTATATTTTCCGCCAGCTTGCTTTCGTAAGCTATTTTGCCCCTCTTGATTAAGCCCTTTGTCCTCCTTTGCTCTATCTTAAACTGTTCCCAATCTTCCGCTCTGGCGCTTTTTTTGGCTATTTTATACGCCCTATCTTTGGATTTTATGCTGTCTCTAATTTCCCCTGTTATCCACGGTTGAGTCACCTTTTTAGATTTCCTTTTATGCCAGATTGGTATAAACAATTTTTGCAATTTTGTCATTCTATCTTTAAATGCTTGCCATTGTTTATCTACCTCCAGTCCTCCCAGGAACGTTGTCCAATCAGACCTACTCAGTTCCCGTCTAATGGCATCATAATGCCCCTTGTTTAAATTCAGGACCTTAGTCTCTGAGTCAATTTCTTCGCTCTCCATTTCGAGTGAGAAATCGATCATGTTATGATCGCTCTGACCCAAGGGTCCCCGTACAACAAGATTACTAATTAGTCCCTTCCCATTGCACAGTACCCAGTCCAATATAGCCTGTTCCCGAGTTGGTTCCTCGACATATTGATCCAGATAACCATCCCTTAAACACTCAAGGAATTCCTCCTCCTCATTATTTTTACTGATTAGGCTAGTCCAATCTATATGTAAGTTAAAGTCACCTATGATGACAGCTGTGCTCTTCCACATTATTCACAATTCCACGATTGTGAGAGATTAGCTCCTAGGGCTCTGCCAGTGCTATTCCGTACCTGTGGGTTAGTCGTTCACCTCCTCTCAACCTCTGCCCTTAATATCCTAGCAGAAATCAGTAACATGAGGACTTGCAAGTGTGAAACCTGTGTCCTACCACTGCAATGTACAATGCGTTCATATGATATGCTGTAGCAGTAGGCCACTTTTATTAAAAGTTTTTTTTTCTCTGAATTTTCTCCTCTCCTCTCCTCTCTCTGATACCTCACTCAAGTGGCTCTTCTTCAGGTGTGAGTCTAGCCAAGTGAGTGTTGCCAGTCTGTTCCCGTGTGGTGAGCATCACAGCTGAACCCCTGGTGTGTGCACCCACATAACCTTCCAGCAGGAGTTTGGAAAGTGGTCAGGAGCAGGAACTCTGCCTGATTTTTCTCCTTCCCTAACCAGGGGTGATGAGAACTGTTGTTGCACCCTTTCTGCACCCCTGCCTGAAATCAGATAACTCAGGACAGCCCAGCAGTCAAAACTGGAGCCAGCAACCATCTGGCCATGAGGGAAACTGATTGTTACCGAAAGTTTTAATTCAAGTATAGGTTTGTTTAGCAGTTTCTATGACAGTTGGTCAGGAATAACATATTTTATTCTACATCCTGAAGCACAGTGCAATAGGAACTTCCCTTTTTGTTTCTCTAGGATGTTTTTGAAGAAATATATTACGGCAAAAGTGTTATTAAATTTGAGTACTTCAGAACCTCCAAAGGGAACACCTATTCAGTGCTGCGTGAGAAAAAAAGAGGCACGTCGAGTAAGATCACTTTTCTGACTGAAGTTGAAGAGCAAAAGTATTTTCTAGACTATATGAAACATGCCTTTCTTCCTGTAGCAGTGTTTCTGGATTTAAAGAAAAGGTTAGTGGAGAAAAACTTCTATCTATATCATAATTGTATTATTTAGTTACGAAAGGAATTTAGAAGACAAAGAAAGACCGTGCATTTTTATAGTGCCTTTCAAATTCTCAGGATGTCCCAAAGAACTTCACAGCCAGTTAATTACTTTTGAAGTTGCAGCCACTATTGTTTTCTAGGCAGCCAAATTGCACACAGCGAGATCCCACAAATAAATGTCCAGTTAATGGTTTTTGGTGGTATTGGTTAAGGGTTTTGGTGTACTGATTGAGGGGTGAACATCAGCCACCATACTGGGAGGATTCTCCTACTCCTCTATGAATTGTGCCTTGGGATCTTTTACACCCACCCAAGCAAGCAGATGGATCCTTGGTTTAATGTCTCACCCAAAAGACATTATAATCCAGATAGGTTTGATCCTCTGTTAATTAAACAGTAAGTCTGGTATTTATACTGCATACATAGAAGGTCAGAAATATATAAATATTTTTCAGCACAGTATGTTGTTTCACTTTCCATGCTGTTTTCAATTGATTTATATTCCTAGGACAGCCCAGGTCATATGTCATTGCCAACATCATTGCTCAGCTGTACTCACCCTCAGATTTTTTTCCCCCCATCCTGCCAGAAAGAGCCTATCCTGTGCTTTCTACATTTCCTTTCCCGTACCCCCTCCTCACCTCGATTGGGATCTCAGCAAATTGGGATTATGGTTGCGAACCCGTAGCCTGGCACAACTATGTGCTGCATTGAACTTTATGGCCACGATTTTGCCAGTGGAGGCGGGATTGCGGCGGGAGAGGTGGTTGGCGGGTTCCGGTGCCACTCCCGGCTGCAGCCGCTCTGTAAAATGGATTTTCCGTCAATAGGGCTTGTTAAGCCCGCCCTGCGGGGTTCCCGGCCAATTAAAAGGAAGCAGGTCTGATGACGTCATTTGGTGACACGTCATCAGCCGGTTTCCTTAAAGGGACCATGTCCACATTCATCTTGACAGTTGTGCTGTCAGTGTTCTACAGCATTGAGGTGCTGCAAACACTGACAAGCACTGCACAAAGGTGCACGGCTGCACCCAGGCTCTCCCATGACTCCCTCCATATACTAATGGAGGGAGTCACAGCACGCAGGGAGGTTCTCTTCCCTTCCAAGGGCGGAAGAGACCTCCCCAGGACACCAACGCAGCCTAGTTGCACATTGCACAGGAGGGCACAAGCAGGAATGTCGTCAGGAGGACCTGGCTGCAGTGGCGCAAGCCTTTCAATGATCTCAGTAGATCACGAAACGTTACTGCAAAGCCACACTCAACCTCATCCTGCTGTGCCACTCATCACATCCCCATCACTCTACCTTCCCTACCCTACTCCGGCACATCCTTACACCAACTTACCTTGCACCTCCACCCATCCCTCTGTAGCTACATTATCACTTCGCCATCTCACTAGCCACCCGTCACACTCACCCTCATCCTCGTGCAATCATACCAACTAACAACACACAAGGGTAGGCACTTGGGTGTTTTATGCAATGTTCATATAAGTTTTCTGTTGATGTGTTGTCAAACATTGAAATCTTTATTTTCAACACTTTGCCTTATTGTACAGATCTGTGCTCACCTTTGGAAGTGTCTTAGTGAGTTGCAGTGAATGGTGAAACATAACAGTATTCCCCACAATGGTGATGAGTGTGAAAGGAATAGCTTGGGAATTGTAGGGATGCTTTATGGTGCTGGTGTGGGGTGGTGTTAACCTGGCGCATCATGTGGCAGCCAGGGTGTACAGTGTCAAGTGAAGTAAATCTGGCAATGGTGATGCCATCATTGGCCTCCCGGGCAGCAATATTGTCGGGTGCTGATGCCCTGTATCCTGTGCAGTACCAGGTGATTGCGGAGAAGGTTGGTATTGTTATTGGTTATGTTGGTGTGCCTCGTGATGTTGGTGTTGGGGCTGATTGTGGAGGGATTCAGAGGACCAAGGTGATATTTTTTCAAGGGCACCGATTGCTGGAATAGATGGCAGCTGAAGTTGAGATGACAGAAGTGATCTGTCAATGGTGAGAGAGCTTGCTCCAAGGAGGTGACAGTGGATAGAGAGTTTACTCCAAACACTTGTTCTGGAATTGTAGTCTATCAGAATGGCACTGGCGTATTACAGGAGTTGTAATCCACCAGAGTGATGTGCAGAGATGCACGGGTGAATCTCTTTGCTCGGAGATCTGGGGAGGCAATAAAGTTCAAGAGCCAGGCTTCTTCCACCACAGAGACAGATAATTATGACTATAAATTAAAACTGTGTTGCTAGGGTTCCCTGATGACTGCGTTGCTAAAAGCACTGTGTGAATCATATGGACCAGAAGCTACCAGGTTTTATTTCTGTTCTGTGTTGAATAAAGACATTTCAAACACACTAATCAATTAAGTATGTAAGCTAATGCTTTTATCATGAACTGTTTAATTTTTTTTCTTTCTCTTATGTCAAAAGCCTTAATTTATTATTCTTTTTCTGAGGTAACTAATAAGAAAAAGATCACCAAGAAATATTTGGAGCGATTTCATTGGCTCCCATTCACCTCCTACTTGGTTATTCTATTGCTAGTTGCTTTCTGACCAGTGATTGTTGATAGTTTTTATATATGTCCTTAGTAGATCTTGATTGGTAGTTTTTGTTTACGCTCTTGATCGATACATCCCATACCTGTACATTTGTGATTTGTTACTTTTTATGAATATAGAATTTAAGCCAATTGGGTGCAAATGTGCCATGGAAATTTACATATGTGACAAGTGTGACAGCTGAAGTTTGACAGGCAAAAATGTGCGCTAGACTTTTATATATACTCGTGGACCTCTGTGATATTACTCACAGTAAGCCAGAGGATGTGCTATTTAATGGAATAGGATCATTATATCATGTAAACCCTACAAGGCTAAAATGTTTAACTGATTTGAGTTAATGCAAAGGTTGATTGCTAGTTAGACTACTGATCAAAACCCTGAGTTTGTGACGGTGCAGACTTTCTGGCTCTGGTGTGTTCTATTGCTCGGAAGTTTCACTATTGATTCCAAATGCTAGCTTTTCTCCTTTATACTTCTCTCAAGTGTGATACAGAAACTTGCATTAGTGCGTGACATCTAAAGTGTGTTGGACAGGTGCGCACATGGCATAATGTTTATAGATAAATACTGGATGGATATCAGTGAATTACACACACTAATATAATCTTGAAGGTCCGAGAAATGGTTCTAAACTATTTGAGCATTTATTGGAATGATCAGATCCTCTCGATTGGATTACTAGCTGGTATTTCACTCTCGGCATTCATGTAGTCTCTGTGGCGACATTCGAAAGTCTGTCAATATATTGCTACAGAACAAGCTCTCCATTTAACAACACTGGACTTTGGAAATGTATTGTTTTTGCCAAATCTGGATATATATATATATCTTATCCTCATCTATATAGGATTCGCTTGAATTTTTTTGAACACTTAGAGGATTGGTATGATAAAGCCATGGAAAATGCCAGGAATATTGCTGTGATCAAGAAGAAAGAGTTTAAAGCAGAGTTGGAGCTGCGAACTCACCTGCACGAGCCCAGAGGAAAACGCATTAAGATGGATGTACTCCATGTCAGAGCTGGTACTGTATCGGTACTATTTCTAAAGTATATATAAACTGAAGGGTCCACTTAGCACCCCACCCCCACACCCCCCATGTCTCAGTCAGTAAATGTACCACCTAGTGTTATATTACGTCCTACAGACCTGCAAGGTCCCATGTTTGATTCCTGGTTTGATCACAACCAGAGTTACAATAGGGAAACTACAAATAGTCCCAATGTCCCTGGGCTATGGGGAGAAAATAATTGGCAAAGGGTTCGTTCCTTATTATTCAGTGACTCATCTGAGACGCCGCCCACAGTCAAATAGCCTGTCGACACACACGGTCTAACCTCCTGCCCAAAAAATGGTCAGTAGCGGTAATGAAGGCTGCCAGTGTTTGTGAAACCATATACAAACAACTTTCAAATCTGCTTGGGCCTTACCAGGCAACCACCTGACTAATTTTCTCCCTGTTTTTGGTAGGCCATGATACAGTTATCCCTCTGTGCAGGTAACCTGCTCCATTTTGATAGTGTCACGGCTTATGTGCAAGACCAGACTGTCGCCATTTACGTCATTTTTCCTGGTGTCCGCGGCTCTTCCGCCAAAATTACAGAAGACGGGTGGGAGAACCCCCCTGTGGAGTTTCCCCCACTTTATCTTTCCAGCTTCGTCAAAAATAACCATTGACCTTGTCTCACAGCGGAACTGCGCCTGCACAAGGAGAAAGTGGAACGTCACTGTAAAGGGGTGGATGAAGCTTTGAAAAAACTGAAAAATGAGTTTACAGCACTCCAGACAGCACACTGCAAATTCATCCTGAACTTCCGTAACAGCATATACAGCATGGAGGACATCTTCAAAAATGCAACTAAATCTGACAGGTAAATCATGTTCCAAAGGTGAATGTAAAGAGCTCCCCTAGTGGCTTCATGGATAAATGCTTTGCCCAATATTGGCCCAGAAATTAAACATCGATGGTTCCCGCGGGGGTAAGGATTCCCCGCGATATCGCACTCCGCGCCTACCTTTTTGTTTCGGGCCCACACAAACTTTAGTTTCAGGGCCTCTCCCTGTTGCAACCGTGCAGTGCTTGCGTGTCCCAGAGGCGCAATTAGTTCGTGCGAGCTCTGGGATCACGTGATTCAGTTAGAGCCAATGGCAGCACACCATCTTTCATTCATAGTTTTGACAGCTATGAATACTACAAGCCCCCAAAAGAACAGCTAAACCTCAATTAAATTTTTAAAAAAAAGCCATCACATTAATAAAATAACTATAGTTAAATAAATTAACCACTTTGAACAAAAAATTAAATTTTTGAAAAAATTTAAAATCTTTTTAAAAGTTATAAAAATAAACTTACCTTTCTTTAAAGTCTCTAAAAAAGATAAACCTGTTGAAATTTTTTTTTAAATAACACTTAATTAACTACTTACCTTGTTAAAAGGGGGTCCTACGCCTGCTTTCTTTATGTGTAAAATCTTCACCACTTACCTGTTCAACCCTGAAAAAAAAACTAAGTGCACTGCGTGCGCACAACCTGTAGTGCGCACGCGGTTCACTTAGGAACCGCCCCCTTCGCAATACACGAAGTGCCGGTTTCCCGCGCATGCGCAGTGCATGCAGAAAACTGGCAATTCGGGACCTAATACGTGAGAGTACACAGTGCGTACTCTCGCGTATTAGGTCTAATTTTCGGGCCATTATATATAGAAACATAGAGGGCTCGATTTTGTCATTGGGCCGGGCTGGGGTCGTGTCATCCGCTTTTCGTGTTAGCCACCCGACTTCAATTGGATGTGAGAGAATTATGTGATTTTCCCCTAATTGGGCAATTGAGTTCCAGCATGTGGGAACCCATGACCCAATTAGTTTTTTCAGTCTGAAAGTCGCCTCTGATGATGTCATCATTGCTGCTGCATTTAAGGTCTGCAAAGACTGGGAAGCTTTTGGCCTTTGCTGTGAGAGGGACCTGGAGGCAAAATGAGCAGCAGGAGACCTAAGTCTGCTCCCAGATTTTTTCACCACCACCACCACGCTCCAAACTTCCACAACAATGGTTATAACTGCTAAAAGTTCCCCCAGAATGATGATTGATCAAATCTCCTTCTTAATGGTGGACCTGCAGCTGATAGTCAGCAATCCAAGTGTGCTACCGCCAGGTTTTACCGTCGTGTTTCAGAGGAGGCGTGCATCACGTCGGAAAAGTCTTAATGGGATTATAGAGGCAATTAAGTGTTTGTTAAGGGCCTTAAGGGCCTATCCCGCCTCTTGGAGGCGGGACGGAGACGGGATCAGAAACCACACATTTGGGAAAATTGCTTGGAGGCGGGGTCGGGCCCGCCCGCCATTTTTTGCAATTTTAACACCCCACACGCCTCCATTCCTGCCTCCTCGGGCCTGGCAAAATCGAGCCCAGAAGCATAGAAGATAGGAGCAGGAGTAGGCCATTCGGCCCCTCGAGCCTGCTCCGCCATTCAATGCGATCATGGCTGATCATCCAAATTCAGTACCCTGTCCCTGCTTTCTCCCCATATCCCTTGATCCCCTTAGCCTTAAGAAATATATCTAACTCCTTCTTGAATATATTTAATGAATTGGACTCAACTGTCTTCTGTGGTAGAGAATTCCACAGGTTCACCACTCTCTGGGTGAAGAAATTCCTCCTCATCTCAGTCCTAAATGGCTTACCCCTTATCCTTAGACTGTGACCCCTGGTTCTGGACTCCCCCAACATCGGGAACATCCTTCCTGCATCTAGTCTGTCTAGTCTGTCTAGTCCTGTTAGAATTTTATAAGTTTCAATGAGATCCCCTCTCATTCTTCTAAACTCTAGTGAATACAAGCCCAATCGACCCAATCTCTCTTCATACGTCATTCCTACCATCCCAGGTATCAGTCTGGTGAATCTTCACTGCACTCCCTCCATGGCAAGAACATCCTTCCTCAGATAAGGCGACCAAAACTGCACACAATACTCAAGGTGTGGTCTCACCAAGGCCCTGTACAACTGCAGCAAGACTTCCTTGCTCCTGTACTCGAATCCTCTAGCTATGAAGGCCAACATACCATTTGCCGCCTTAACCGCCTGCTGCACCTGCATGCTTATCTTCAGCGACTGGTGCACAAGGACACCCAGGTCTCGTTGCACTTCCCCTTTTCCCAATCTATTGCCGTTCAGATAATAATCTGCCTTCCTGTTTTTGCCACCAAAGTGGATAACCTCACATTTATCCACATTATACTGCATCTGCCATGCATCTGCCCAATCACCCAACCTGTCCAAATCATACTGGAGTTTCTCTGTATCCTCTTCACAGCACACACGCCCACCCAGCTTTATGTCGTCTGCAAACTTGGAGATATTACATCTAGTTCCCTCGTCTAGATCATTAATATATATTGTGAATAACTGGGGTCCTAGCACCGATCCCTGCGGTACCCCACTAGTCACTGCCTGCCACTCGGAAAAAGACCCGTTTATTCCAACTCTTTGCTTCCTGTCTGCCAACCAGTTCTCTATCCAAGTCAGTACCTTACCCCCAATCCCATGTGCTTTAACTTTGCACGCTAATCTCTTTTGCGGGACCTTATCGAAAGCCTTCTGAAAGTCCAAATACACCACATCCACTGGTTCTCCCTTATCTATTCTACCAGTTACATTCTCAAAAGATTCCAGTAGATTAGTCAAGCATGATTTACTTTTTGTAAATCCATGTTGACTTTGTCCAATCCTGTCACTGTTTTCCAAGTGCTCTGCTATTACATCTAGCATTTTCCCCACTACCGATGTCAAGCTTACCGGTCTATAATTCCCCATTTTCTCTCTACCACCTTTTTTAAATAGTGGGGTTACATTAGCTACCCTCCAATCCATGGGAACTGTTGTAGAGTCTATTGAATTTTGGAAGATGACCAGCAATGCATCTACTATTTCTAGGGCCCCCTCCTTAAGTACCCTAGGATGTAGATTATCAGGCCCTGGGGATTTATCGGCCTTCAATCCCGTCAATTTCCCTCCTAACACCATTTCCCTACAAATACTGATTTCATTCAGTTCCTCCCTCTCATTCGACCCTATGTCCCCTGACATCTCTGGGAGGTTATTTGTGTCCTCCTTTGTGAAGACAGAACCAAAGTATGTATTTAATTGGTCTGCCATTTCTTTGTTCCCCATTATAAATTCCTCTGATTCTGACTGCAATGGACCTACGCTTGACTTCACCAATCTTTTTCTCTTCACATATCAATAGAAGCTTTTACAGTCAGTTTTTATGTTCCCTGCAAGCTTACTCTCATACTCTATTTTCCCCCTCTTAATTAATCCCTTTGTCCTCCTTTGCTGAATCCTAAACTGCTCCCAATCCTCAGGTTTGCTGCTTTTTCTGGCCAATTTATATGTCCTCTCCTTGGATCTTATGCTATCCCTAATTTCCCTTGTTAGCCACGGTTGAGTCACCTTTTTTGTTTTATTTTTATGCCAAACAGGGATGAACAAATTCTGTAGTTCATCCATGCGATCTTTAAATGTTTGCCATTGCCTATCAACCGTCAACCCTTTAAGTAACGTTCCCCAATCCATCCTAGCCAACTCGCGCCTCATACCATCGTAGTTTCCTTTATTTAAATTCAGGACCCTAGTCTCTGAGTCAACTACTTCACTCTCCATCTTAATGAAGAATTGGATCATATTATGATCGCTCCTCCCCAAGGGGCCTCGCACAACAAGATTGCTAATTAATCCTTTCTCATTACATAATACCCAGTCTAAGATGGCCTGATCTCTAGTTGGTTCCTCGACATATTGGTCCAGGAAACCATCCCGTATACACTCTAGGAATTCCTCCTCCACAGTATTGTTACTAATTTGGTTAGCCTAATCTATATGTAGATTAAAGTCACCCATGATAACTGCTGTGCCCTTATTGCACGCGTCTCTAATTTCCCGTTTAATGCCATCCCCAACCTCAGCATTACTGTTTGGGGGTCTGTATACAACTCCCACTAACGTTTTCTGCCCCTTGGTATTTCTCAGCTCTACCCATGCAGATTCCACATCATCAGAGCTAATATCCTTCCTTACTATTGTGTTAATCTCTTTAACCAGCAATGCTACCCCACCTCCTTTTCCTTTTTGCCTGCATAGACCTGGAAAGCCCCAGGTACAATTTATGGACTGTGCTAAATTGGTCGTTCACAGTCGGGGTAGCAGTGGAGGGGATGTAATTGGTTGCAATGTCTCTCGGCTAGGAAAGGGCACATTAGCCAGTAAGGGATATGGTAATGTAGTGGGTATGTTACTAGAGTAGTAATCCAGAGGCCCGAGCTAGTAACTCAGAGATCGCGGGTTCAAATCCCACCACGGCAGTTCGCGAATTTGAATTCAGTATAAAAGAAAAGTGACCATGAAGCCTTCGGATTGTTGTAAAAACCCAACTGGTTCACTAACGTCCTTTAGGGAAGGAAACCTGCTGTCATTATCCGGACTGGCCCATGTGTGACTCCAGTCCCACACCAATGTAGTTGACTCTTAACTGCCCCCTGAAGTGGCCTAACAAGCCACTCAGTTTTTGTAACCACACAGACTGCAGTGGTTCAGGAAGAATGCTCACCACCAACTTCTTGGGGCAACCAGGGGTGGGCAATAAATGCCACACGTGTCAGTGACACTTGTAGTGTTTTTAACTCTTTAGAGTACGAATGGTAAGAATCAACCAAGACTGAAACACTTTAGAACAGTTTTAAACACTCTAAACAATTTTATTGACATTAAGACGCAACAGTATTCCAGATAAAGATGCCATACAACCTTATCCGGGGAATATAGCTCAGAAGCTATCTGGGAGATTGTGAGGGGTTAATTTAGTCAACGACTTCTTCTTTGAATGCTTTGTGGTCTAAAATTCTTTGTAAGCCTATGTTTTTATATCTCTTTTTCCTGCTACTAGGAGAACAGCTTGCTGGTGTTTCTCCTAGTTCCCAAGGTCCAGCAGGTCTGATCTTTAACCTTGTTTATATCTCTTATTGTTAGCAGTTAGTGTCCTTCGAAAGTACACAGTCTTTCCCAAGCAGTTTGACGCAATAACAAGATCCATGATGCCTTTCGAACTTGGTCAAGTTTAACAATAGTCCAATAACTAAGACTGCCTATTTCCACCTCCATAACATCGTCCGTCTTCGCCCTTGCCTCAGCTCATCTGCTGCTGAAACCCTCATCCATGCCTTTGTTAACTCTAGAGTTGTCTGTTCCAACGCACTCCTGGCTGGCCTCCCACATTCTACCCTACGTAGACTTGAGGTCACCCAAAACTCGGCTGCCCGTGTCCTAACTCGCACCAAGTCCCGTTCACCCATCACCCCTGTGCTCTCTGACCTACATTGGCTCCCAGTTAAGCAACGCCTCAATTTCAAAATTCTCATCCTTGTTTTCAAATCCTTCCATGGCCTCGCCCCTCCCTATCTATGCAATCTCCTTCAGCCCCACAACCCACTGAGATATCTGCGCTCCTCTAATTCTGCCCTCTTGAGCATCCCTGATTATAATCGCTCAACCATTGGTAGCCGTGCCTTCTGTTGCCTCGGCCCTAAGCTCTGGAATTCCCTGCCTAAACCTCTCTGCCTCTCTACCTCTCTTTCCTCCTTTAAGACACTCCTTAAAACCTACCTCTTTGACCAAGTTTTTGGTCACCTGCCCTAATTTCTCCTTATGTGGCTCGGTGTCAAATTTTTTGTCTTCGAATACTCCTGTGAAGCACCTTGGGATGTTTTACTACGCTAAAGGTGCTATATAAATACAAGTTGTTATTTTTGTTGTTGTTGTATGCTATCTGATATTGGCCAGGTTTAACATAGTCCTTTGCTCCATTGGTGTTTCAAACGATCTGTCCCTTGGTAGGCTATCGATCCCAAATTAGTCTACCTCTAATTTTGACTTGATTGCACATGAGTTATCCTTCATTTGCTGTTCATACTTTTAATACATAGATACATAGATACATAGAAGATAGGAGCAGGAGTAGGCCATCCGGCCCTTCGAGCCTGCTCCGCCATTTAATGAGATCATGGCTGATCCTCCAATTCAGTATCCCGTCCCCGCCTTCTCTCCGTAACCCTTAACCCCTTTTGCCTGTAGAAATATATCTAATTCCCTCTTAAATATATTTAATGAGCTGACGTACACTGCCCTCTGTGGCAATGAGTTCCACAGGTTCACCACCCTCTGAGTGAAGAAATTCCCCCTCATTTCTGTCCTAAATGGTTTAGCCCTTATCCTTAAATTATGTCCTCTAGTTCTGTTCTCACCCGCCAAGGGAAACATTCCTTCTGCATCTAGTCTGTCTAGACCTGTCAGAATTTTATACACTTCTATGAGGTCCCCTCTCAATCTTCTAAACTCCAGTGTGTACATCCCTAAACTACATAGTCTCTCCTCATAGGTCAATCCCGCCATTCCTGGTATCAGCCTGGTGAATCGCCGCTGCACCCCCTCCATGGCAAGAACATCTTTCCTCAGATGAGGCGACCAAAACTGTACACAGTACTCGAGGTGTGGTCTCACCAGTGCCCTGTACAGCTGCAGCAAGGTATCCCTGTTCCTGTATTCCAACCCTTTTGCTATGAAGGCCAGCATACTGTTTGCCTTCTTGACCGCCTGTTGCACCTGCATGCTCGCCTTCAGTGACTGGTGTACAAGAACACCCAGGTCTCTCTGTACTTCCCCCTCTCCCAATTTATTGCCATTTAAATAATAATTTGCCCTCCCGTTCCTGCACCCAAGGTGGATAACTTCGCACTTGTCCACATTATAGTGCATCTGCCATTTATCCGCCCAATCACCCAGTCTGTCCAAATCGCTCTGGAGCTTCCTGGTCTCCTCCTCTGAGCCCACCCCCCCTCCTAGTTTAGTGTCGTCTGCAAATTTGGAAATGCTGCATCCGACTCCCTGATCCAGGTCATTAATGTAAATTGTGAACAGCTGGGGACCCAGGACAGATCCCTGCGGTACCCCACTTGTTACTGCCTGCCATTCAGAAAATGAGCCGTTTATTCCAACTCTCTGTTTTCTATCTGACAGCCAGTTCTCTATCCACGTCAATACTTTCCCCTTTATCCCATGAGCTTCAATTTTCCATGCTAATCTTTTATGTGGGACCTTGTCGAAGGCCTTTTGGAAGTCCAGGTACACCACATCTACTGGCTCTCCCCCATCTATTTTACCAGTTACTCCCTCAAAAAATTCCAATAGATTAGTCAAGCACGATTTACCCTTTGTAAATCCATGTTGACTCTGTCCTATCCTGTCCCCATTTGCTAAGTGCTCCGCTATTTCATCCTTAATGATGGACTCCAGCATTTTGCCCACAACTGATGTAAGGCTTACAGGTCTGTAATTACCTGCTTTTTCTATCTATCATGCTCTTTTACCCAGTATTCACCCTGCTAATCCAGGGTTTCAAGTCTATTTCTTTATCCATCTCACGGTTTCCAGACGAACTTCGCCCTAACAGTTCCTGCTCCATAGTCTTTACTTCGTCCTCCTTAAAAAGTAGGCATCAAAAAGTCCATATAAAATTTTCTACTCCTGGACATTATGCAATGACCTCTGTTGGACATTATCCAATGGCCCTTGCTGGACATTATCCAGTGAACCTTGCGAGACATTATCCAGTGAACCTTGCAGGACATTATCCAATGGCCCTTGCTGGACATTATCCAATGACCCTTGCTGGACATTATCCAATGACCCTTGCTGGACATTATCCAATGGCCCTTGCTGGACATTATCCAATGGCCCTTGCTGGACATTATCCAATGACCCTTGTGGGACATTATCCAATGACCCTTGCGGGACATTATCCAATGGCCCTTGCTGGACATTATCCAATGACCCTTGCTGGACATTATCCAATGGCCCTTGCTGGACATTATCCAATGGCCCTTGCTGGACATTATCCAATGACCCTTGCTGGACATTATCCAATGACCCTTGCGGGACATTATCCAGTGACCCTTGCTGGACATTATCCAGTGACCCTTGCGGGACATTATCCAATGACCCTTGCTGGACATTATCCAATGACCCTTGCTGGACATTATCCAATGGCCCTTGCTGGGACATTATCCAATGACCCTTGCGGGACATTTATCCAATGACCCTTGCTGGGACATTATCCAATGCCCCTTGCGGGACATTATCCAATGGCCCCTTGCTGGACATTATCCAATGCCCTTGCTGGACATTATCCAATGGCCCTGCGGTGCTGGAGCAGGTTATCCAATGACCCTTGCTGGGACATTATCCAATGACCCTTTCGGGACATTATCAAGTGACCCTTGCTGGACATTAACCCAGTGACCCCTTGCGGGACATTATCCAATGGACCCTTGCTGGTACATTATCCAATGACCCTTGGCTGGACATTATCCAATGGCACCTTGCTGGACATTTCCAATGACCCTTGCGGGGACATTATCCAATGACCCTTGCGGGACATTATCCAGTGACCCTTGCGAGACATTATCCAATGACCCTTGCTGGACATTATCCAATGACCCTTGCTGGACATTATCCAATGACCCTTGCGGGACATTATCCAGTGACCCTTGCGGGACATTATCCAATGACCCTTGCGGGACATTATCCAGTGACCCTTGCGGGACATTATCCAGTGACCCTTGCGGGACATTATCCAGTGACCCTTGCTGGACATTATCCAATGACCCTTGCGGGACATTATCCAGTGACCCTTGCGGGACATTATCCAGTGACCCTTGCGGGACATTATCCAGTGACCCTTGCTGGACATTATCCAATGACCCTTGCGGGACATTATCCAATGACCCTTGCTGGACATTATCCAGTGACCCTTGCGGTACATTATCCAGTGACCCTTGCGGAACATTATCCAGTGACCCTTGCTGGACATTATCCAATGACCCTTGCTGGACATTATCCAGTGACCCTTGCGGGACATTATCCAATGGCCCTTGCTGGACATTATCCAATGACCCTTGCTGGACATTATCCAATGACCCTTGCGGGACATTATCCAGTGACCCTTGCTGGACATTATCCAATGACCCTTGCGGGACATTATCCAATGACCCTTGCGGGACATTATCCAGTGACCCTTGCGGGACATTATCCAGTGACCCTTGCGGGACATTATCCAATGACCCTTGCTGGACATTATCCAATGACCCTTGCGGGACATTATCCAGTGACCCTTGCGGTACATTATCCAGTGACCCTTGCGGGACATTATCCAGTGACCCTTGCTGGACATTATCCAATGACCCTTGCTGGACATTATCCAGTGACCCTTGCTGGACATTATCCAATGACCCTTGCTGGACATTATCCAATGACCCTTGCTGGACATTATCCAGTGACCCTTGCGGGACATTATCCAGTGACCCTTGCTGGACATTATCCAATGACCCTTGCGGGACATTATCCAATGACCCTTGCGGGACATTATCCAGTGACCCTTGCTGGACATTATCCAGTGACCCTTGCGGGACATTATCCAGTGACCCTTGCGGGACATTATCCAGTGACCCTTGCTGGACATTATCCAATGACCCTTGCGGGACATTATCCAATGACCCTTGCGGGACATTATCCAGTGACCCTTGCTGGACATTATCCTATGACCCTTGCGGGACATTATCCAGTGACCCTTGCGGGACATTATCCAATGACCCTTGCGGGACATTATCCAATGGCCCTTGCGAGACATTATCCAATGGCCCTTGCTGGACATTATCCAATGACCCTTGCTGGACATTATCCAATGGCTCTGGAAATTGCACACAATGAAAGGACACCAGTTAGGTTGAAAAGTGTAGGAGAGAAGATCACATAAATCAAGAAGTAGATAGGTGGCACTAAGCTTAGATTTTAAAAGCTTGAAGGTTGTAGGAGGAAAATTGTAATATAGGCAAACGAGACAACCAATTTGCAATGTCTCCCAAACAGCAATGAGATAAATGACTAGATAATCTGTTTTTGGTGGTGCCGGTTGAGGGATAACTGTTGGCCTGGAGAACTGGAGGGATAAATGACACCAGGAGAACTTGTCTGCTCCTCTTTGCATGGTGCTATGGGATCTTTTGCATCTACTGGAGCGGGTCGATGGCACCTTCAGCAGTGCATTACTCCCTTAGTATTGCATGGAAGTGTCAGCCTAGATTATGTGTTCACGTCTTTGGAACCCACAACCTTCTGACGCAGAGACAAGAACGTTACCACTGAGCCAAGGCTGACCTACCTGACCCTCTCCTTAGAGAAGTGCCCAGCCTCCATCCAGAGAGCACACCTGAAACCAGTGGGTGGGGAGGTGGGGGAGGGGATCACATGTGGGTATCACAGGTAGTGGACCATCCGCCATGATTCATTGCTCAATGGTACAGCATTTCTGAGAGATTTGTCCTTGAGCACGGCACTTCTTTTCACTGTGAGCCACAACAAAATGTTAGCAAAAAACAGTAATCTGTTACACACTTTAGCAGAGTATAACATTACAGATGTTATTGGAGATCAAATAAAGATTTTTACTTGTTCTTGGATGTGGATGACACTTGCAAGGCCACATGTATCGGAGTGATTATCTGCATGAACATTCTGTGCAGTACCCTACAGTTACGGCCACGCTTTCTTCAGCTCCGTGGGAGAAGGTCACTGGATACATGCTAGCTATGGGGGAGAAGAGAGAGGATTGAAAGGGGAGAGAGAGAGGATTCGAAGGGGGGGGGGAGATAAAGAGAGAGGGAATCAGATGGGGGAGAGAGAGAGAGAGAATCGGAGGGGGGAGGGAGAGAGAGAGAGGGAGAGAGAGGAGGGGAGAGGGAGAGAGAGGAGGGGAGAGAGAGAGAGAGAGGGAATCGGAGGGAGAGGGAGAGAGAGGAGGGGAGAGAGAGAGAGGGAATCGGAGGGAGAGAGAGAGAGAGGAGGGGGGGAGAGAGAGAGAGAGGGAATCGGAGGGGGGACAGAGAGAGAGAATCGGAGGGGAGAGAGGGAGAGAGAGAGGGAGTCGGAGGGGGACAGAGAGGGAATCGGAGGGGGGAGAGAGGGGGAATCGGAGGAGGGAGAGAGAGAGGAGGGGGAAAGAGGTCAGGAACTCGGGGCGGGGGGTGGGGATTAAAGAGCATGGAGGGCACAGTGGGGATGGGGAAAGAACATGATCTAGGTCTAAGGGGGGGGTGGGGATGACAGCGAGAGCGTGATCCAGATGGTAAGACGGATCACGTTCTTCCGACTCCGCCCCCGTTACACCCGCACCACGTTCTCCCTCCCCTCCCCCTCGACCTGGTTGATTTCTCAGAAAGCTCGGTGTGTGTGTGGCAAGTGACATCATTGGACTGGACGAAATCCGGAAGTCATGACACTGTCACTAATCATTTCATGCCCAATAAACCGGTTAACGATCCATGACCCCCACACAATGCCCCATCTATGGAGCGGGGAGAAGGTCAGGAACTTGTTGGGATGAGAAAGTCATGAACCCGGGTGGGAGAGGAACTTGGGCAGGGGGAGAAGGTCAGGAACTTGGGGGTGAGGAACTTGGGCAGGGGGAAGTCAGGAACCCGGGGGTGGGGGGCAAAGAAGGTCATGAACTTGGGCAGGGGGAAAAGGTCAGGAACTTCGGGGGGTGGGGGGGAGGTCAGGATCTTGGGCAGGGGGAGAAGGTGAGGAGCTTTGGGGGTGGGGGAGGTCAGGAACTTGTTGGGGAGGGAAAAAGTCAGAAACCCGTGGGCTTGAGGAAGGTTAGGAACTTGTTTGGGGGGTGGGAGAAGGTCTTAACCCATGAGGGTGAGCCCTGTCTGTGAGCTCTATTCTGTCTGGAGCAAGGCAGTCAGAATGGCTCGAATTACACTTTGCAAACTAATTGATTACTTAGGCAGGCATGATCTAATTACACATTCCAGATAAACTGCTGGGTGTGTCTTGTCCTCCAAGGGGACCAATCAGAAATCAGGTGTTGCCTTCAAGGTGACCAATCAGAGACCTGGTGTTGGAAATAAACACGACTCACATTTATTGCCTGTCCCTAATTGCCCTGAGAAGGTAATGATCAGCCTTTTTGAACCACTGCAGTCCATATGATGATGAAGCTCCTATGATGGTGTTAGGTAGGAAATTCTAGGATCTTAACTCAGCGACAATTTAGGATCAGCAATATATGTCCAAGTCAGGATGGTGTGTGACTTGAAGGGTGATGATGTCCCCATGATGTTAGTGCTCTTGTCCTTCTCAGCTGTAAATGTCATGGCGCTGTTATGCTTTGTTTATTACTCTATAAATAGCTTTCGTTCTCATTTTCTGCTTTCTCCCAGGCTAGTTACTCTGGTAAACTCCCTTCAGAGCAAGCAGGACAAATACATGGAAGGTGTCAACAAATTACTTCGCAACTTCCAGCAGATGTTGGACAAATCTCTAGGAAAGTTACAAGATAACAATGCACAGTTTATCGCATCATTCAGGTACCAATGGAAAAAGATTGAACTTGGCTTTATCAAGGACTGTAAGCTTTAGATACATCAAGGGGAATGTGTAAAATTCTTATTAATAATGGGTTCTCATTTAGTGACTAGTGGATTAGAGTTGGAACTTTCACCTCAGGCACCTGGGTTCAAATCCACCTTAGACTACTGGGATGGCAGTCAACTTTGTCTGGTGGCTGTAAGGGTCCTATTTAAAATGGGTTTGGGTAATCTCTTTTGAAAGGTACTTTTGAAGTGTAGGCTGCGATTTCTCCTACCTCGGCGGGTCCGTGGCGGGCAAGGTCGGTGGCGGGTCCCGGCCCCACTGCTGGCTCCAGCCCTGCTGTCCAAAATGATTTTCCCCTGATTGGGCTTGTTAAGCCCACCTAGTGCGTTTGCCGGCCAATTGAAGGAAGCGGGTCTGATGACGCCATTTGATGACGCGTCATCAGCCAGTTTCCTTAAAGGGACCATGCGCAAATTGAGTTTGACAGTTGTGCTGTTAGTGTTCTACAGCATTGAGGTGCTGCAAATACTGACAAGCACTGCACAGAGGTGCACGGTTGCACCCAGGCTCTCCCATGACTCCCTCTATATGCTTATGGAGGGAGTCACAGCACGCAAGGAGGTTCTCTTCCCTTCCAATGGGCGGAAGAGACCTCCCCAGGAGACCAATGCAGCCTGGTTGCACATTGCACAGGAGGACCAGGCTGCAGTGGCGCAAACTAAATGATCTCAGTAGATCACGAAACGTTAGTACAAAGCCACACTCAACCTCATCCTGCTGTGCCACTCATCACATCCCCATCACTTTGTCTTCCCTACCCTACTCCTGCACATCCTTACTCACACCAACTTACCTTTGCACCTCCACCCATCCCTCTCTATCTGCATTATCACTTTGCCATCTCACTCGCCACCTCTCACACTCACCTCATCCTAGTTCAATCATACCAACTAACAACACACAAGGGTAGGCACATGGGTGTTTTAGCCAATGTTCATATAAAGTTTCTGTTAATGTGCTGTCAAACATTGAAACCTTTATTTTCAACACTTTGCGTTCTTGGACAGATCTGTGTGCACCTTTGGAAGTGGCTTAGTGAGTTGCAAATGGTGAGACATAACGGTACCCCCCGCAATGCTGATGAGTGTGAAAGGAATGGCTTGGGCATTGTAGGGATGCTTTATGGTGTTGGTGTGGGGTGGTGCCAACCTGGCATCAGTGAACAGCGTCAAGTGAAGTAAATCTGGCCATGGTGAGGCCATCCCTGACCTCCCGGGCAGCAATGTGATTGGGTGCTGATACCCTCTATCCTGTGCAGCATCAGTTGATTGCGGAGAAGGTTGGTGTTGTTGTTGGTGCTGCTGGTGTGCCTGGTGCTGCTGGTGTTGGGGCTGATCGTGGTGGGATTCTGAGGACCAAGGTGAGATAGTTTCAAGGGCACTGATGCTGATGTAATAGATGGCAGGTGTACTTGAGATGACAGAAGCGATCTGTCAGTGATGAGAGAGGTTGTTCCAATGAGGTGACACTGGATAGAGTGTTTACTCCAAGCACTTGCAACCTGCATAAAGCTCAATCTGTCTTCCAAATGCAGTAAGCAACAGCTTATGAGTTTGGAAAGTGAACAGATGTGAGATGGGAGCTGTTATAGCACATTTGCAGCTGTCAAGTAATGAGATGATTCCATGGTCATACAACTCCCGACCTGCTTACGTGATTCCCGAGCTGTGTGGACCCCGTGGGCGACCTCGTAAAATGTAAAGGTGAGCTCAAAATACTTCTTAATGGGCTGTTAACAAGGTCATAATGTCCTAAATTGCCTCCCCTGCCGCTGCATGTCGGGTCTGTTCAGCACTGACAGACTTGACATCTGAGAAAGGCGCATTTTCCCACCTGACCCGCCACCGAACGCGCCCACTGACCCCCCAAAAAATTCTCCCGTAGTCACTGTTGTAATATATATTTAAAAAACTGAGTTATCTAATGTGACGGATGTCACTTAATGTGAACAAATACAAAGTCATGAGATTGGGAAAGAATCATAAACAGTGGCAATATAAGCTAACTGTTAATATCCTACAAGACACAACATAGCAGAGAGATTTGAGGATACTGGTAGATAGATCAGTAGTGTGCAGTAGCAGTAAAAAGATCAAATAGGACCTTGGACTGTATAGCTAGAGGAATAGTGCAAACATCTCAGGAAATCTAATTTCCACAGTGAGCTGGCCTGGCCCCTCCTAGAGTACCGTATACAGTTCTGGGACGGTCACCGTATTATGAGAAGGACATTCAGGCATCGGAGAAGGGGCAGTGTAGGGCAACTCAATTGATGGCTGGGATTAGGCACCTAGGTTATGAGGAGAAGCTGCAGAAGTGGCCATTTAATGTCTGGCGAGGAGAAAAGTTGGAGGCAGAGGGGCCCCTCTGATCAAACAGTTCAAGTATAGGATGCCATATAATCATGGAGAGCTGCAAAAATGATTCCAGGCATTTAAGTGATGAGGAAGCTGGGCTAGTTTTCTTTGGAAAAGAGGAGACATCAAGGTGATCTCATTGAAGTGTGAAGATTGTGAAAGAGTTTTACGAAATTGATCGAGGCAAATTGTGCACTGTGCTGAATGAAGCGTTCAAATTCTAGGGTACACAAGTATAAAATGTAGGAGTACGAAGGGTAACCGAGTTGTGGAGCAAAGCTTTTGAGGAGGGCCTTTGAAGCGTACAATATAAGCGGGTTCAGGGGCAATTCGAGAATTATTGAGTGATATCCTGAGAAGTTGGGCAGGTGGGATTAATCCATCAAAAAGAGACAGGCTTGTTGGGCCTTTTTCTTGTTCCTAAAAATTCTTATGTTGTTATGTAATGCTTTGACTTTTAGGTTATTTGCAGAAGGCGGTAACTTTTCACCACCAGAAGTTGACATGTACCACGGGAGCGTGGAGAAAATAGCCACCAACATTGCCAAGACAGAAGGGACAATTATGGTTGATTTAGAAGTAATGGAGGCCCTGTCCTTAGAACAGGTACATACTGAATATTGAATAAGAAGTCATTACTTTCAGTTTATTTAAAATGAAAATGTCCTGAAAACATAGCTTATTATAGACTTTGGCCTAGAAATTCCCTACCTTACCGCCGTGTGTTTGCGCCGCATTTTGGTGAGGTCCATAGTGCTGCCGTTGCCAGCGCTGGGCTCTAAAATTCAATCGGCGTGCAACGCCTGATTTGACGCATGACTGCTATTTTTGACGTCGCCGCACACCATTATGCTCTCTTCAAACCACACACTGAAGAATGTGCAGTGTGAGAGGCTAGTGGTGCAGGTGGTAGGAGACGGCTTTTGAAGATGCATTCATTGACCTTGACCACTCGTCTGAGGTCATGAAACTTCTTTGGGCACTGGTGCCAGGTCCTGGGGGAGACACTGCTGCACCAAAATAACGGTGCTGCCTGCGATCTTTTTGCGGGCACGAGCAAACCTTGCCCCGCGGTGACACCGCCACCCTTTTCAGGCCTTATCGGATTTCTAGGCCTATGTCTAGACAGTTGCCAAGGCTTTAGCATGTCTTAGTGTGGATCTATACGTGAAATGGACTGAATGTTTTTATAATTTACAGCTTACAGTTGACTTCAAAAGAAGCATAGTTTAACGATTTGGCCCAACCAATATTCCTTTGGTTTGCATATCGAGGTGATAGAGCGGCCCCAAACTCATTATTTGTAGAATACTTAAGCCAAGAAAGTTAGGCAACTGGACTGGCTTTGAACTCAGAGGAAAAAGGACTGCGTATTAACTCGCTTCAACATCCAGTTTCCTGAATTTTATTACATTCATCCCCACTCGACATTTTTGCCTGGATTTTTTCCCCTCTGAAGGCACTGGCTTTTTATGGGGTACAGTTCCCCTGTTCCCAACATCCCTCCAGTGCCTTGCCCAAGTGGTCATCCTTTGTGCGTGAGCGAGACCGAGTGTCGACAGACTGTTCTACCTTGGAGAGCATCACTGCTGAGCTCAACCCTGTCCTCACCTGAGGGCCAGGTACGTGCACTTTCTAGTAGGCTCCGTATGCATGAGGTGCAGAGTCTCTTCTGACATTGGTGTGTTGCCTTTCACCTCACGCATGCTGAACCTGACCGGGAGTGCCAGACACTGACAGCGGATGCCTGACGTTATTCCATGCCCAGAACTAAAATTTCTCACCTCGGTGAGCACGGATTTCACCCAACGAAAGTTTTTTTGTTTTTTTAAAAGTTTGAAATAGTCTTTTACCAGCCAAATATGAGTGTTAACATGCTGGGATAGATTTCAACTTTCGGGTGACCGACAGAGAGTGCCACCGGCCAGCTGGGTGCTCGGAGTGAGGGGGGCCGGAGCCATTTCGAGGCCTGGACCCCATTTAAAGAGCACCAGCGAGCTGCCCAACCGAAATAGGCGTCCTAATGCAGCTCGCCGGATTCGGACTGGTGTAATATCAGGCGGCCTCTGGTAGCAAAGTAAAACTTGGGAGGGGGGGGGGGGTTTGTGATTGCGGGGGCGGGGGGGTGCGGGCAGCAGCGCCTCGGATTGTTTTTTGGGGACCCGGAGGAGCACTCCTGGTCCTCTTGGCCCCACGCAAAATAATTTAAATAATTGAAATCGAGCTTCCGGTCGCCTGTCACTTTAATTCTTCGCACCACTCCCACTCAGACCTCACCGTCCTCGGCCTCTTGCATTGTTCCACTGAAGCTCAGCGTAAGCTCGAGGAACAGCACCTCATCTTTCGATTAGGCACTTTACAGCCTTCTGGACTCAACATAGAGTTCAACAATTTCAGACCATAACCTCGGCCCCTATCATATATATATTTTTCATCCACACTTTTTGTCTGTGTCTTTGTTTCTTCTCTCCCACATGGCAGCTGTCTTTCATTCTGCCAGCGCAATTTACACTTCATCTAGAGCCATCCTTTGTTTCTTAACCTGTCCCATTACCATCTCCTTTTGCCTTGAATATCTCTTAATGTCTCTTAACCTCTCCTGCCTTCTATCCTATCACAGACCTTCCCTTTTGTTCTTTCATCCCCTCCCCCCTTTCCCAGCCACTACACTTGCTTAAAAATCTGTTCCATTTCCTGCTTTTTTCCAGTTCTGACGAAAAGTCATCGACCTGAAACGTTAACTCTGTTTCTCTCTTCACAGATGCTGCCTGACCTGCTGAGTATCTCCAGCATTTTCTGTTTTTATTTCAGATTTCCAGCCTCTGCAGTATTTTCTTTTTGTATAATTGAAATCTTACCTTTTTATTTTTGATCCTCTTGGGCTGTGCCGCCGGTAAAGTGATCGGCAGCGTGCGGTGCACGCTCCGCCCGGTCGTCTCACAAAATAGCGGTTGGGGTCTTATGTACGCCACAGGACCTTGATTTGCTTATTAAAGGGCGCTATTGCCTGAAACAGGTGGGCTCTCCAGCCCCCCCCCCGTGGTAGGTCTCTTTAAAATGGCGGCAGCCAGAGCGTCGGCGCTAACAGGGTGGTAATCTCACTGACCCCATTTTGAGCCCATTAGTGCCTCGTTAACACCAATGTGGCCAAGTTAAAATCAGCCCCGTTAACTGTTTAATATATTGATATATGCTTCCAAACAAAAAATGCTTCCATAAAAACAGTTTTGTCAAAAAATATTAAATGAAGACTGTATCGATATCCAGGATTGATGTGTTTCTGCTGGGCTGCATGAGTATTTTTTGAAATAGACAGATCTGCATCAGTGGTGGTAAGTCTTGTTTCGCATATCCACCCCTCCCTTTTCAATCATTGAAGACATATTGGAGAAACTGAACTGCAAGCTTGCACTGAAAAGAAAAACAGGGCCACCGGAAATCCGAAATAAAGACATAAAATGTTGAAAATGCACACAACAGGTCAAGTCATCATCTTACTGTGAGAGATGAGATCCTGCATCAGAACTGGAAGGAAATGTGGCTATGTAAATGGGTTTTAAGCAAATATACAGTCACAAGCAAGAAGGGAAGGGGACAGATTGATGGTGAACTGGACAAATGAAAATCACAACAAAGAGAGGAACAGACTTCTTCGAGGCTGGCTTATCTGGAAGGGAAGTCAATCAAACAATAGTGATAGAAGGAAAAATGGCACATGTTGGAAATGCACCATCGGCCTGTCAGTGTCTAAAAGAGAAAGGCGAGCTCGCATTTCTGGTGGGACTTTTAACCAATGCATTCCTTTTAAAACATTAGCTAAGGATGGATCTATTTTATTCTTATGCGCCCTGCAGATTATTGACTTAACCTTGGCAAGCAAGTCTTAGGAATTGTGAATCACAGCATGTTATTGAATGTGGCACTTTTATTTATTCTTTCAAAAAGTCTACTGATGTGATCAAAGAGGTTGAAGACAAATTTATGCGTTACACGTTGGATTTGATGTTCATTGAGAAAATTAAACGATTTCTGACAAACACTCAAGCAAGAATCAAAAGTGAGGTAAGAGAAACTTTCGGAGTCAATGGGCCGGTTAAGTGGGGACATTGTGAAAAACGAATGTAAACAGTCTTCCTGTACCAGCAAATTTTACTTGAGGAATGCAGAAAGAAAAAAATATCAACAGCTTCCCTGCTTGCTTGGTGAGCAGTGCAGACTAGGACAAACCCACGTTTGATCCCCGGTCTGTGCTGAGTTAGTGGTAACTTTGGGGGAGCTACAAATGCTCCTGGGTTTAGGGAGAGAAAAGACCAGTTAAAGGTTCCAGTTTCTAACAGCTCTCCCACTAGAAAGTGCACTGGTGAAGACAGATGCCTTTAGTGAAATCATAAACCTCTTCTTTTAAAATATTTTCACGATTTTGCGAGAAATGCCAAACACAGGAAATCTCCCTGCTGTATTTAAATGCTATTAATACATATGGGGAGAATTTTAACTCTTCCCAGTGCGCCAGAATGGAGCGGTCAAGCAGATAAAATGGAGCGGCTCCATTTCCCACTCCGTTCCCGGCGATCTCCCATTTTAACGCCGCTGGTTTTGCAGCCTCCTGCGTAAATGCTAATTGGGGTCCCATGACGTCAATAGGACCCTGATGGCATTTTAACCGGGGCCTGCGCAGAAAAGGCTTTCCCGCTAGGCTGAGGCAGGTCGGCAGCTGGTGGGAAGGACAAAGGAGCCCTCCAGGTAGGTGAAAAAGTTTCCTTTGTGGGACCCGCCTCCAGGACCCACAGAGAAAGTTGCAGCTGCCCCTGTCTGGGAATCCTCCCACCTTCCCATCGCGAGACCCTCCCGAATCCCCCTCCCCACCACTTACCTGGAAGCCAGTGGTCAGCCAAGGGCCGTCTGATCTTTACCTGCCGGCAGCTGCTCTGCTCCCTCTTCCTGCCCCCCGCCCCCCCACCCCAAATAAAAAGTAGGAAGTGGTAGTAGTACTTAAATGAGGCCTGAGGTAAAATACACCAAACCTGAAACTTTGGTCAGGGAGTGCGTTGTGCACTCATCCTGCCCCCGCCCATCCGATGGGTTAAAATCGACCCCAAATCTTCTTCCCCCAAATGTCCACAGACTGAAAAATGCCATCCAGAACTTTCCAAAATTCAGCACGATGGATAGCACTGAAGATGCAACACAGGAATTTTTTAATTCAATGTTTAAAACTATATTATAAGTCAATTGTCTGCTGTGTTGCCCACCATCGGCTCATCGATATAAGTTTATTATACACAAGATGGTGACGGAGTTGGGAAAGAGATTTCAGAAAGTCACCCCACAGAACCACCTACTGGCTAGAGCCTGCAATAGCATTGTCACAGGCAACTGTTTACATACAGGGCTTGCATTCTAAATGTTTGCATAGGCACTTTCAATATTAAATGGTGAGAGAAACACGTGACAACAAGAAGTTGGAAAGAGAGCGTGTGACCTTAAACGGCATATAGATATTGGCAGAGTGCTAGAGCAAGAATATTAGTGATTCTGGATTTGATATGCATTGTAATTAATAGCAGTACAGGTTAAAAGAGGTAAATTTCACAATTTAGTGCTCAATGGGAGCGCGAATTGGGCCCAGAGATCAGCATGCCCGATCTGCATTTCACATGATTTTCCAGCCATTAGCGTTAAAAGAAGTTCTGTGTCATATAGGGCCGGAATTTGCGGTCGGAGGCGCATCTCTGGAGTATGCCTCCGACCCGATTTAAAAAAAAAATCCACGCTTGCCTTCAGACTCCCGGGCTTCGGAGACTTCGGCTCCTGGACCTGCAGGCGTACAGACCCCAGGGACACAGGCGGTCCAGAAGTGTCCCTGGGATGACATGGGCCAGGTCATCCAATCAGAAAGGAGGATTCCTCATATGCTTATGGGGATTCCATTTACGAACGGAATCTCATTAGCATATAAGGAATCCCCAAATAATTAAATAATTTATACAACTGGAATAAAAATAAATGTTCCCATTTTCAAATTTAAATAAAAGTCCCTTCAATAATGCATTTACAATGAAAAATAAAACATTTTGAAAGATAATTTTAAATATTTTAATCCGGACCAAAATTTACATCAAATAATTTTAAATGAGCATGATTTTTATTTTTTAATTTTTCATTTAAGATTTATATTAACCCTTACGCTGGTGCAAGCAGGCCCCACGGTGTCAAATTTTTTGTCTTATAATACTCCTGTGAAGCGCCTTGGAATGTTTTACTATGTTAAAGGCGCTTTATAACTACAAGTTGTTGTTGTTGTAAGGGTTTCGTAGGCATTTGCTGGTCAGTAGTTGGGCAAATAGCCCAACTCTGTGCCAGCGAAAGTGATCTTTGAAGCGTTGCAGTAGATCTGTCAAGGACAACCTTGATAGATCGCAAGTTCCGGGTTTTCGTGCCTGCGCAGCACATGCGGAAACCCGGAACTTGCGGGGCCTTTTACAAGGCTTACGGTGTACGCCACCATCGGCACCGCAAAATCCGGGCCATCAAATCTACTCTGATGACCTTTATGGGGTCATTGTGAGAAAACGCCTTCTCTATTTTTATTTTAAATTAGTATGACTACATTGCAGGTGGCCATCAGCAACTACAACACGCTAAATATAGCTTCCCACCTTGAGCAGTTTGCAAAGAAAATAGATGCATGTGCCCGGCCCAACCTGGACAAAGAGGTCAGTTGTATTTCTATTGGATTAGCTCTTCTTTTGCAAAGCTTTACTCCATAAGACCAACATGTGATTTTGTTCCACCTTGTACTGATGATTGTTTTCCCTTTTATCACCACCAATGGTTACATCTTCCTGGATCACCTGGAATCGTACCTCCGCCACATCTCATAGACACTGCTATGGCCTTATAAGGATGTCCCAAGGCCGTTTTACACTTTGTGCATTTCCGATGCGGTTGCAGGAGAGCAACCTTCCTACACCGCTGTCCCTTTTTACATTTACTGTGGGGGAGCTGGTCTCTGTAACATTGCTTCGCTGTACAATATGGAGTGCAAATCCACAGGACCAGATCCCTGTACTTAGTTTGCTGAAACCTTCTGTCTTAATCCAGCAGCACATTCATCAACCCACACGGATCACAAAGCTGTCTGTTGCTCGGGTCATTTATACTCTAGTGTGCTGCCAACTGAGGCAGAATCGGGCATCTGTTGTTGGTTGCACTCCTGTAATGTAAAAGCACTTGTACTAATCTGTGTTTTAAAAAAAAAATCTTTTTTTCTATCTACCCCTTTTTTAATCTATTTCCTATAATCACTTTCTTGCCTCCTGTGAGCTCCAGGCTTTTGTAACCAAAGTTTGGCAACACCCAATCACTACTCAACATTTCTCCTGCGCGTTCTGCCATTTGTGATGTCCTGCATTACCGATCTTCATCTTTCAGTGAGGTTTCTCAATTTGAAAAAAAAAATCCTCAGACAAGTATATCCCAAGCTGCAGCATGACAAATGCAGTGCAGATGCCCAAAAGGGAGATGCATTGCTCACTTTCTGGGGAAGCACTTGCAGCCTCTCTCACACTCCCCTGAGCAAGATACAAGAAAAAAAACTTGTTATCTGATAGACAATCTTCCATATTTTATCATCACTACTATAACCATTGCTCCTCTCAACCTCATTCTCTTCCTCATTAACTGCAAATAAGCCTTCCTACAATCAACACTCCCCGTATTGTCTCCTCCTGCAACTTATTTTTCCCTGCACTTCAAAATCGTGAATTCTTTACTATCACCTTTTCTTCTTCTTACATTCTAGATTCTTTTAAAACCTAATTTTAGCCACTATTCATGATTTATTCTATCTTATCTCCAACTTTTTCCACTCTTGGTGTTGCCCTTCGCTATGGGGTCTTCCCTTAAGTTTCTCGATTATTCTACAACTTTTGAAATCACGCCAAACAATCATCAGATTTGGAGCATATCCTTTCCTGACTAATATAACATATGGCAAAACAGTGGCACTGAAATGCTGGCACATGACGGTCATTGCATTCCACTTGGTCACTACCTGCATTTCTCCAGTTTGCAATTTCTGGTTATTTTGAAACGGATGAAGCAGCAACATTTTATTTTGTTTTCAGTCCTTGTGCTTGTGAATGTTCTCTCATTCCTTTTATGTATCTCATGTGCCATTAACTGTGAGGTATGAGTGAGTATTGCAGGATAACCAGTGCTTTTGAGTTTCCCTCATAACCCGGTGTGGAAGTCCCCACTCAGCCATTGACAGCTGAGGTGAGGAAAGGACCCAAAACCGTGTTCTTCTGCTTCTTGGCAGACTGTGATGGGGCTTCCATGCACCATGACATTGGGCAATAGCAAGAGGGGAAATGCTGCTGTAATTTTTTTCCCCTATTCAAAAACAATAACATTTTAAAATAATTTCTTTAACCAAAAGAATACAGCATGAGTTATTTATTATCCAGAAAATACTCATTTTTCTGTTGCATGATCTCAAATTAATATAATTTTGCATCATTTATACACCTGAATTTTTGATATTTTGAATGTTATAAATAAACCCCTGAAAAAGAAAGACTTGCATTTCTATCGCGCCTTTCATGACCACCGGACGCCCCAAAGCACTTTACAGCCACTGAAGTACTTTTTGAAGTGGGGTCACTGTTGTAATGTAGGAAACGTGGCAGCCAATTTGTACACAGCAAGCTCCCACAAACAGCAATGTGATAAGGTCCAGACAATTTGTTTTAGTGATGTTGATAGAGGGATAAATATTAGCCAGGACACCGGGGATAACTCCCCCGCTCTTCTTCGAAATAGTGCCATGGGATTTTTTGGGGGAAAATTGGGTCGCGCCCCCTTTGGGGCACTAATTTCCCCGGGGCGCTACTTGTAGCGCCGCAAAAAAGTTAGCACCCCCGCACCGTAAATTGAGGTGTACAAAATTATATGGGGCATAGATAGGGTAGATAGAAAGGACCTTTTCCCCTTAGTAGAGGGGTCAATAACCAGGGGGCATAGTTTCAAGGTAAGAGGCAGGAGGTTTAGAGGGGATTTGAGGAAAAACATTTTCACCCACAGGGTGGTTGGAATCTGGAACTCACTGCCTGAAAGGGTGGTAGAGGCAGGAACTCTCACAACATTCAAGAAGCATTTAGATGAGCACTTGAAACACCATAGCATACAAGGCTACGGACCAAGTGCTGGAAAATGGGATTAGAATAGATGGGGCTTGATGGCCGGCGCAGACACGTTGGGCCGAAGGGCCTCTTTCTGTGCTGTATAACTCTATGATTCTATGAGTGGTAGCGCCCCAAGCAGGAGGTGGGGCGCTACTGGAAGCGTTTCCCCTCCCTCTTGGGGCGCTACCATCCAATATCGCGGCGCTACGTGCAACAGCTAAAGGCCTCCGTCCCCTGATTAAAGGGGAGGGTCCTAGCGCGGCGCGCACCAGGGCCCTGCTGGATCTCCAGGGAGCGGGGTGCCGGAAAAAGAGCCCAGCACTCAAGAGGAGTGCCGGGCTAACCGATCGCAGCTGGCACCCTGCATGAGCAGGCGACAGGGGGCTGGCAGGCGGCCCAAAAAAAAAGGCCGCCCAGCACCTGCCCTTTAATTTGCGCCGCCGCATCCGCAAGCACGATACCCTGACCTTGTCGGACATAGCATCCGGCGGTAGGTCAGGGGGCGCAAGCCAAGTTTGCGGCTGGGGCACGAATGAAATTTGCGGCCAGGGCGCGAGCGGCGTGCTGCGCCCGACAATGACATCATCGCCAGAGGCGCAGCGCCGCGTTGTGCTACTGGCTACCGCCGCCACTAACCTCCCGCTGAATTGCACGGGAGGCGTTAGCGGTGCTGCACCCAGGGTGCTAACGGGAGGTGCAAAGCAACCCAATTATTCCCCCTTTATGTCCACCTGAGAGCAGACGGGGCCTCAGTTTAATGTTTCATCCGAAAGGCGGCACCTTTGACAGTGCAGCACTCCCTCAGTACTGCACTGGAGTGTCAGCCTAGATTTTTGTGCTGCTGGAGTGGGACTTGAAACCACAACCTTCTGACTTAGAGGCGAGAGTGCTACCAACTGAGCCTTGGCTGTTAAACTGCTATCACACTTATGTGCAATATCATAGAATCATAGAATGGTTACAGCACGGAAGAAGGCCATTCGGCCTGTCGAGCCTGTGCCGACTCTCAGCTAGTCCCACTCCCCTGCCCTTTCCCCGTAGTCCTGCAAATTTTTTTCCATCAGATACTTATCCAACTCCCTTTTCAAAGATAATATTGAGTCTGCCTCCACCACCCTTTCAGGCAGTGCATTCCAGATCTTAACCACTTGCTGCGTAAAAAAGTTTTTTCTTACGTCGCCTTTGGTTCTTTTGCCAATCACCTTAAATCTGTGTCCTCTGGTTCTCGACCCTTCTGCCAATGGGAACAGTTTCTCTCTATCTACTCTGTCCAGATCCCTCATGATTCTGAACACCTGTATCAAATCTCCTCTCAATCTTCTCTGTTACAAGGAGAACAACCCCAGCTTCTCCAGTCTATCAACGTAACTGAAGTCCCTCATTCCTGGAATCATTCTCGTAAATTTTTTCTGCACCTTCTCTAAGGCCTTCACACCCTTCCTAAAGTGTGATGGCCAGAATTGGACACAGTACTCCAGTTGGGGCTGAACCAGTGTTTTAAACAGGTTCATCATAATTTCCACACTTTTGTACTCTATACCTCTATTTATGAAGCCCAGTATCCCGTAAGCCTTTTTAACTGCTTTCTCAACCTGCCCTGCCACCTTCAACGATTTGTGCACACATACCCATAGGTCTCTCTGTTTGTGCATTCCCTTCAGGATTGTACCATTTAGTTTATATGTCCTCTCCTCATTCTTTCTATCAAAATGTATCACTTCGCACTTTTCTGCGTTAAATTTCATCTGCCGTGTGTCCGTCCATTTCACCAGTCTGTCTATGTCTTCCTGAAGCCCATCACTCTCCTCCTCACTGTTCACTATACTTCCAAGTTTTGTGTCATCTGCACATTTTGAAATTGTGCCCTGTACACCCAAGTCCAAGTCATTAATATATATCAAGAAAAGCAGTGGTCCTAGAACCGACCACTGTATACCTTCCTCCAGTCCGAAAAACAACCATTCACTACTACGCTCGCTTTCCTATCACTTAGCCAATTCCGTATCCATGCTGCCATTGTCCCTTTTATTCCATGGGCTTCAACTTTGCTGGCAAGCCTATTATGTGGCACTTTGTCAAACGCCTTTTGGAAATCCATGTACACTACGTTAACTGCATTACCCTCATCAACCATCTCTGTTACCTCATCAAAAAACTCGATCAAGTTGGTTAAACACGTTTTGCCTTTAACAAATCCGTGCTGGTTTTCCTTAATTAATCCACACCTATCCAAGTGACTGTTAATTTTGTCCCTGATTACTGTTTCTAAAAGCTTCCCCACTACCAAGGTTAAACTGACTGGCCTGTAGTTGCTGGGTTTATCTTTACACCCTTTTTTGAACAATGGTGTAACATTTGCAATTCTCCAGTCCTCTGGCACCTCCCCCCACCCGTATCTATGGAGATTGGAATATTATGGCCAGTACCTCCGTGATTTCTGCCCTCAATTCCCTTAGTATCCTAGGATGCATCCCATCTGCTCCTGGTGATTTATCTACTTTAAGTACAGCCAGCCTTTCTAATACCTCTTTATCAATTTGTATACTATCAAGTGTCTCCAGTATCTCCTCCTTCACTATGTCTATGGCAGCATCCTCTTCCTTGGTGAACACAGATGCAAAGTACTCATTTAATACCTCAGTCATACCCTCTGCCTCCATGCATAGGTCTCCTTTTTGGTCCCTACTCGGCCCCACCCCTCCTCTTACTACCCTTTTGCTATTTATATGCCTGTAGAAGACTTTTGGATTACCTTTTATGTTGGCTGCCTTTCTATTCACATACCCTCTCTTTGCCCCTCTTATCTTCTTTTTCACTTCTCTGACCTCAGATTCTCAGATGTATTTGCAACCTGACATCTGTCAGACAAGCTCTTTTTCTGCTTCGTCATATTCTCTATCTGTTTCGTCATCCAGGGAGCCTTGACTTTAGTTGCCCTGCCTTTCCCCCTAGTGGGAATGTACCTGAACTATACCTGAACTTTTCCCTCTTTAAAGGCAGCCCATTGTTCCATTACAGTTTTGCCTGCCAATCTTTGATTCCAGTTTACCCGGGCCAGATCCGTTCTCATCCCACTGAAAATGGCCTTCCCCCAGTTAAACATTTTTACTCTAGATTGCTCCCTGTCCTTTTCCATAGCTAATCTAAACCTTATGATACTATGATCACTGTTCTCTAAATATTCACCTACTGACACTTGCTCCACTTGACCTACCTCATTCCCCAGAACCAGATCCAGCAATGCCTCCTCCCTCGTTGGGCCGGAAACATAGTGATCAAGAAAGTTCTCCTGAACACACTTCAGAATTCTTCCCTTTCTCTGCGCTTAACACTATTACGATCCCAGTCTATATTAGGATAGTTGAAGTCCCCCATTATTACTACTTTATAGTTCTTGCACCTCTCTGTAATTTCTCTGTAAATTTGCTCCTCCATATCTTTCCCACTATTTGGTAGTCTATAGAATGCACCTAGTAGTGTAATGGCACCTCTATTATTTCTTAACTCTAGCCATATAGATTCTGTCCTTGACCCCTCCAGGATATTCTCCCTCTCCAGCACTGTAACATTCTCCTTGACCAATACTGCCACACCACCTCCTAACTTTCCTTCCCTATCTTTCCTGAACACCTTATAACCAGGAATATTAAATACCCTTTTTTGAGCCAGGTCTCAGTTCTTGCCACAACATTATATTCCCATGTGGCTATTTGTGCCTGCAGCTCAGATGAAAAATATCCTACATGCGTGTGATCACACATCACGCTTACACATTCAGAAATCTGCCGCATTAGCTGGACAGACCAGGACGTTCCCAGCTTTGATCCCTGGTCTACATGGCTAACACAGCAGACTTGCGAATGTGAGTTGTCTGATCGCTGTTCAGGTAGTAGTGAGGGTGCTTACAATCGGCCTCAGGATCCCTGGGATAAAGAATGTGGTAACACAATACAGCTTCCTGTGACTCGAACTTTATTATATCACTTCCTGTGATTAGTCCAGGATAAATACTGGACTGATCAGTTGGATCCTGGAGAGGCATAGAGTAAGACCTCTTTTGTATGTAGCACCTTTTTAGTTGATTAAAGCTTACTTTAAGTTCACCACGCGTAAGGCTCATTCTTACGACAATGAATTTTTTTTTTAAGTGTAGCCAGAGTTCCTGCTTCTGGCCACTGTCTACTGGTGCCGACTGAAAAGTGCAGGTGTGGATGTCCGGTGAGGACACGAATAGGCTCAGCTGTGGTGCATGCTGTGGTAAAATAGCTGGCCAACGTTCATTCTCCAGGCCGAGACACGAAGACTAGCTGCTCCTGGTAAAGTGCTGGGGGACGGCCAGCACTCTTGGAGCCTGACTCCAACACGAGTCAGCAGCTTCAGGAAAGGAAGGGATTAGGAAACAAAATGACATCAGCATTTCCTCTCTTACCAACTGCTAGATGCGATAGAAGCCCAACAAGATGATGGCCTCTGAAAACAAATGAATTTGGTAACTACATATTTTAAACAATAAGCATTAAACTGCAAATGCCGGAAATCTCAAATAAAAATCGCAAATAGAGGCTGTACGCATCAGCATTCGAGAAGAAAAAATGGTAAGTTAACATTTTAGATAGAAGACTTTCATCAGAACTGAGAACGAAAGACTGGTAAGAGACAAGTAAGTCTTTTGTTAGCATTTTAAGGCAGAGACAATGAAAACAGGTTTAGTCTGTGTGATTTATGTTGCTGTATAATATAATTGTGACCCCCCTCTCCCCTCCCAGATTGTGTTGCCTAAGGAACTGTATAGATTTTCCAAAGTTATCAAGGACCTAATGGATAAGAGGGCTCACTATCTCAACTGTATGATGGTAAGTGGAAACTGGGTTTTTACTAAATAAAATCTTAAAATTGCATCCCCTGATTGCTCATGAGGTAAATACAATGCCTTGAATGATACTGAGCCCATGGAGGGCTCAAAAATTCATATTTGTATCTTTTTTCTGCATATTTTTGTATTTGTTGTCTTAGTAACAAGTTATTTCTGTTGCTGCATATTTCTGTTGCTGTATATTTACAGTGATACCACTATTTCCCTTTAGGTATCTGACACTGTATTTGGTAAATTAGAACAGGGGTTTCTGAGAGTGTGTCAATATTTGCAGGGGGCACTCTGGGAGTGTCCTATTATTTGCCAGGAGCTGCCTGAGAGCATATCATTACTTGCAGTGGATTCTGGAGGTATGCCAATATTTTCAGAGAGTCCCTGAACTGCATCAGTATTTTACAGGGAGTCCCCCATACAGGAAAGTTTGAAAACCACTGACATAGTCTAAAGAAAGATTTTAGGACAGAAAATCCAGGAGTAGGCTCCCATTACGCAGGTGTAGGGGGTGAGAAATTGGGCAAATAGGCTGTAGGTCTGAACCTCACCCAATGCTAATCTCACAATTTATTTTTTCCGGCAGGGCATAGAAAAGTGCAATTTGAGCTCTTGCGCAAAAGGGAAAATGTGTAATTTTATTTAATTAGCCGACACGGACAAATCCCTGTGCTTTCTGGCTGGAATGCATTGATACCATTGTGCGCCTGTATAAAATGAGCACTGGAGTCAAGGCGTGATCTAGCCTTTGAGAGTAGGATTCGTAAAGGTGTTTTGTACTATTTTTGCTGCTGCATTTAGGAGTTAGTTTATTATTGATGTTTGGAATTGTTTTCCTGCATCTTGATTGTTGCACTCCTTTTTTTCCTTTGGTGAACCCTTTCCAATTATTTGGTTTTCTACCCTTGCTCTTCCTACCAGCGTACTTCTGCCTGTTGAAATGTTGCTTGCGGGTCCCCTTTAAATCTGAGCAGTAGCCCTTTAAGAACTGCTTTGTTGAAAATACCACCCCTTTATGCCCAATGTGCACAGGGGGCATGAAGAATTTATTAAAATGGACTGATCGTGGGATTTCCAGTGAAGTCAGGGTTTCTGTTGAGCAGGCGCATTGTGCGTGCACTTTGAGCACAACTGTGCTAGGCCCGAATCTTGACCCTTGTATTGACACTTAGTAGTAGCCTTCAAACACAGGTGTAATGGCTGATGTGCACATGTACTTTCAGTATACAGCTGACCTTTAATACCCCATTTATATTGCAGCGCAACCTCTAGAGCCAAGACCCTTTTCAGGAGTGCATTCTCCTGCCGTCCTCCTGAGGCAAAGGCAAATGGCCACTTGTCATTTTGATCCTTGCCCTGCAATAAAAATAGGGCAAGTTCAGCGCCAACAGCAAGTGACTCCCATCGGTAGTTTTGCATGGGATATAAGGATGGCTTTATTGTATTTGGCTTACCGTTCATCAACATTAATAAATCAGAATGCCCAAAATGATTTCATTGTCAATCACCGATTGTTTGAGCTATTAGGCTTCTTTTAATTTGTCTTTATCCTAGGATCCAGCCTTAACAGAAGTTCCTCTCCAGGGGCCAATTGCTCTCGCCACTCGCATTGATTTTCAGAAAGAGGAGACTAAAGTAGGATTCTCTATAAACGAGAGTCTGCTGCAGCCCACCAGAAAGGGAAGAAATGCCACTGAAGATGTGGCTGTTGGTGTCATCAAAGAGTTACTACAGTAAGTGAAAATGGCTCAGTGATTTCACTGGCGCTAGCAGGGAGCCAATGGCAGCAGAGAGCTCCAGAAATGTGCGTCTACAAATTCATCATTGGGTTAAAGCACCCTGACCCACAAAGGTAAATGTAGGATGCTGGTTGTTTTTGTGCTCTGAGTCTTTGTATTACACAGCGCAGCCCAGCATGGAACAGAGAATGGCACCAAGCGCCAAATGTAAAAGAGGGAGAATGGTGCACAAAGATCACTCTGCTGAGACAGAAGCGAGAAAATCTTCCTATTGTCCGCATTGATTTTTTCCCTATCTCTTTCACGACAGACTTGAGTGCAGTTATTCAATGTTGCATTCGATATGGTTCAAGGTGGCTGCCCAAGTCACCAAATCTTACAAACCCATACACTTTCTAGGGGCGACTGGATAGTGATCGCAGAAGGAGCACTGGCTATTTTCCCCTTCCCTAGCCCAGGGACACTGGACCAACATCTTTCAAATGTCCTTGGATATGGAAATTGTGCCAGAGGAGGACCGGATGATTGCCATTAATAACAGAAAAGCTGTGGCTGGTGTGTATGTGGATTTTCAAAAGGCGTTAGATAAGGAGCTTTAATCCAACGATGAATTTGATGGGCTGTTGATAAAATGAAGGTGCATGGTATTAAAGGGAGTGTGGCAGCATGGTTGGCAAATTGGTTAAAGGACAGAAAACAGAGAGTAATGGTTAATGGGTGTGTTTTGGACTGGCAAGATGTAAACAGTGGGGTTCACCATGGGTCAGTGTTGGGGCCACTGTATCTCTCTCTCTCTCTCTCTCTCTATATATATATATATATATATATATATATATATATATAATATAGATTTGGGAGCAGGGGCACAAAATCAAAATTTGGAGACAACACAAAAACAAGGAGTGTGGTTAATTGTGAAGAGCACTTTAGGTGACCTCAGGAGGACATAGATAGGTTAGTAGATTGAAAGATAGATATAAAATGAAATTTAATGCAGGGAAATGTGAGGTGATTCATTTTGGGAGGTTAAATAAAGAATGATACATATTCTAAATGGTAAAACTTTAAAAGGAGTAGAGGAGCAGAGACAATTAGGGTTCAGATACACAAATCTTTAAAAGTAGGAGTACAAGTTCATAAAGCTGTAAAAAAAAAAAAGTATATGGGGCTCTAAGTTTTATAAATAGGGGCATAGAGTACAAAAGCAAAGAGGCAATGCTAAACCTATAGAAATCAATGATTAGGCTGCATTTAGAGTATTGAGTCCAGTTCTGGGTATCTTTAGGAAGAATTTCAAGGCCATGAAAAAGGTGCAAAGGAAATTCACTAAAAGGATACCAGGGATGAGAGGCTTTATGAGGAAGGGCTAGAGAAACTGGGGCTGGAATTTTCCAGGGGGTCAGCGGGTGGGATCGGTGGCGGGTCGGGTGGGAAATTTGATTTTATTGACAGCGGTTTGGGAACCTGCTGTCATCCCGCCGCAACGCGCCTTTCCCAATGGCGCGTCTGTGATCTCGGATCGGACCCGACCCGCAGAGGTGGGCGTCCCAACTAAAGCAATTATTGGCTTGTTGACAGACCCTTAATAATGGTTTTAACCTTACCTTTTAATTTTAACTGTTTGCCCACGAGGTCCATGCAGCTTGTGGACCGCGTCTGTTAACCTGAGGCGGGAGTTGAATGGCCATTGAATCAGCTGATTAGTTGACAGCTTGAAATGTACTATAAAAGCTCCCACCTCACAGCTGTTCACTTTCCAAATGCAGAAACTGTTGCTTACTCCATTTGGAACACAGATTGAGCTTTATGCAGGCTGCAAGTGTTTGAAGCAAACTCTCCATCCAGTGTCACCTCATTGGAACAACCTCTCTCACCATTGACAGATCGCTTCTGTCATCTGTACTTCACCTGCCATCTATTCCATCAGCATGGGTACCATTTATACTGTCTCACCTTGACCCTCAGAATCGGACCACGATGAGCCCCAACACTAGCAGCACCAACCTTCTCCGCAATCACCTGATGCTGCACACGACAGAGGGTATCAGCACCCGAGCACATTGCTGCCCAGGAGGCCAGGGATGGCCTCACCATGGCCAGATTTACTTCACTTGACGCTGTACACCCTGGCTGCCACATGATGCGCCAGGTTAGCACCACCCCACACCAACACCATAAAGCATCCCTACAATGCCCAAGCCATTCCTTTCACACTCATCACCATTGTGATGGGTACCGTTATGTCTCACCATTCACTGCAACTCACTAAACCACTTCTAAAGGTGCACACAAATCTGTCCAAGAACGCAAAGTGTTGAAAATAAAGGTTTTAATGATTGACAGCACATTAACAGAAACTTTACATGAACATTGGACAAAACACCCAAGTGGCTATCCTTGTGTGTTGTTAGTTGGTATGATTGGACTAGGATGAGGGTGAGTGTGAGGGGTGGCTAGTGAGATGGGGATGTGATAATGCAGATAGAGAGGGATGGGTGGAGGTGCAAGGTAAATTGGTGTGAGTAAAGATGTGCAGGAGTAGGGTAGAGAAGTAGGGATGTAATGAAAGACACAGCAGGATTAAGGTGAGTGTGGCTTTGTACTCACATTTCCTGATCTAATGAGATCATTGAAAGGTTCGCACCACTGCACCCAGGTGCTCCTGTCGACATCCCTGCTTGTGCCCTCCTGTGCAATGTGCAACCAGGCTGTCTTGGTCTCCTGGGGAGGTCTCTTCCGCCCATCGGAAGGGAAGAGGACCTCCCTGCGTGCTCTGACTCCCTCCACAAGCATATGGAGGGAATCATGAGAGAACCTGGGTGCAGCCGTGCATCTCTGTGCAGTGATTGTCAGTGTTTGCAGCACTTCACTGCTGCAGAACACTGACAGCACAAACGTCAAAAGTAAGGTTGCCATGGTCCCCTTAAGGAAACCGGCTCAAGACATGTCATGAATGGTGTCACCAGACCAGCTCCATCTAATTGGGCTGGGAATCTAAACAAACCCCATTAAGATAAGTTCATTTTAGGCAGTGGGATGGAGCCCGCAGCGGGTCCGCGACCCGACACCGGCTGCACCGGACCAGCCAAGGTGAGCAAAATCTCGGCCTGGGACTATTCTTATTAGAATAGAAAAGGTTAAGAGGCGATCTGATTGAGGTGTTCAAAACTATGAGGGATTTGGATGTTGGGGAATTGGTAACTAGAGGGCATAAATTTAAGATTATCACCACAAGAACAAAGGGTGAGATTAGGAGGATTTGTTTTATGCAAAGGGTTGTTAGGATATGGAATGACCTATCAGAAACAGTGGTGGAAGCATATAGAGCTTGTAAAAGGGAAATGGATCAATATTTGAAAAAGGAAAATGTAAAAGGGATTGGGAAATGGCAATGGAATGGAACTAAGTGGATAGCTCTTTTAAATAGCCGGCACAGGCACACTGGGTCAAACATTAAACTTCTGTAATTCTATGCTACAATTCTGTGATCTATACTGAATATATAATAATTCTGTATTGTACTGAAAAATGTAACCTGCAGGGTTCATAAATCAGAAATAATACCTGAAGCAGAGCCTGAGGCAACTGATGACCAATCTGTGGCAAGAGGTAAGACTTGTGTACAAAACAGAATCCCTTGCATCTTCAACTCAGCTCCAATAGTGAACAAAAGTGGCAGTAGCTGGGCGACGGGCAGAGTTTATTCCTGTTTATCCTTTGATCAATTCACCCATTGAAAAATGCAGAGCAAGGACTGCTACTATCTGTAAATTTAAAAGAGTGATGATAAAGCACTGTATTTGGCCTCTGCAAGCCTGGACTAGGGTAGGGGGCAAAAAAAAGTCAACTGCCCAGCAGTGTTCCCTCTAAATAGTTTTTTTGTGCGTGGTATCTTTAAATTTGCTGCACGGCTGCTCGCACGTGCAGTATCTTAAATGCAAACAGCTTGTGAGCGGCCTGTGCCATACCTTCCCGATTGCTGGGTAGCCGCACACTCGCGCAGCTTAGAGGGAGCATTGCTGCCCAGTGCCTCTAGCTGAAAAGTGCGCATGTGTGGATATCAGGCAGGGGCTTGGCTTGAAAACGGCCTCCTTCAAATAGGCTGCTGATACTGTCGAAGCTCATACACGAAGAATGGGCGAAATTCTGGAGGGTTGCCAACGCCCCGGCAGAAAATTTGCCATTAAATAAGCTAAAGTTGTAAATAAGCTTGATTTTTCTAAACCGGTTTGTTTTATAGCTGCTTTTTGTTATGGGATTTGGCTGTATACCCTCCACTGGACTGAATGGTACCTGAGAGTGTCGGTGAAACATGACACATTTGGTAGTCAATTGCCTAGAATTTTTCAAATTATGTTCTTTTCTTTTCTCCTTTCCAATTTTTTTCTTCCCTTATCTCCCCTCCTCACCCAAAGATACTAACTCAGTTACCAAAGGTACCAGCAGCCTCTAAAACTTCCCTCAAGTGGCTAGTGAGTTTCGGCAGGCCATTTAACTGTGTGGCGCATCGTAGCCCAACCCGATCCTAGCCTCACCCAAGCAGAAGTCTCTGAATCGTGATCAGGAATGGAAACCCTGCCTAATTTTTCTCCAGGGGCACTGAGACCAATTATAACTTCCTTGTCACCATCACAGTTTGGATCAGTTAACTTAGCATGGATTGGGAGTTGAACTTGGGCCTTTGTGATTTGTATGGCTCACCCTACACCAACTGAGGCCTACACCGTCCGCGTTCCACCAGCTGAGCCCTGCCCCGTGTTCCACCAACTGAACCCTGCCCCGTGTTTCACCAACTGAACCCTGCCCCGTGTTTCATCAGCTGAGCCCTAGACCGTGTTTCACCAATTGGGCCATTGAAGAAGCTTATTGAATTTTAGTATATTTCTGAGGGTGTAGAATAACAAAGAACACTACCAAAAATATCAGTAGGTATGTGAAACGTTAGCAGTAACTCCATTGGAAAAAGTCATATTGCTTCTTCATTCACTTCAACAGCATCTCAATTATCATCTGGTTCTGGCTCCCAAAATGTGCGCTCCCAAGCTGCATCTTCCAGAGGGCAAAAGACTGCTTCAACGCTACCTAGGTCAGTAACAAGAACTTAGTGCTCAGGCCTATTATTTTTGTCACAGTTAAGTCTCTAAGCTTTTAGGTTAGCTTGCCTTTTTTTTAAATTTCTGTTCATTCGCCCCCATTTATACTGGACCTTTAAATTTGGGTGGTGGGGGTGGGGGGGGAGGAAGGGGTGGCGGTAACATGGGTGGCTCTTCTTCCCCTCCCCCTAACATTAAACGGGGGTCTCAGGGGCTGTTTGTTACCAGGCTTCGCTGGAAAATTCCTCGCTTTATTCCCTTTAAAGGCCGTAGTCATTTAAACCCAGCACGAGTCCCTTTGAGTCCTACTGAAGGCTTCACACCTTTACTAGAACAAGGTCATTGATCTCAGTGGGTATTGATTACCTTCTCTTCGGCATAGTCGCTCCAGTGGGAGCCAAGACTTATCCAAAAAAGGATTCTTTCGGCCCGGTTGGATCTCTGGGGAAGTGACAAGGCACTTTTTGTCAGCCGTGGCTCAGTGGGTAGAACTCTCGCCTCTGAGTCAGAAGGTTGTGGGTTCAAGTCCGCTCCAGAGACTTGAGCACAAAAATCTAGGCTGACACTCCAGTGCAGTACTGAGGGAGTGCTGCATTGTCAGAGGTGCCGTCTTTCGGATGAGACGTTAAAGCGAGGCCCCGTCTGCCCTCTCAGGTGGACATAAAAGATTCCATGTCGCTATTTCGAAGAAGAGTAGGTTAGTTATCTCCAATGTCCTGGCCAATATTTATCCCTCAATCAACAGAACAAAAACAGATTATCTGGTCATTATCACAGTGCTGTTTGTGGGAACTTGCTGTGCACAAATTGGCTGCCACGTTTCCTACATTACAACAGTGACTAAACTTCAAAAAAGTACTTCATTGGCTGTAAAGTGCTTTGGGACATCCGTGGGTCATGAAAGGCGCTATATAAATGCAAGTGTTTCTTTCATTGCTCAGCCTTGCAAGGGCAGATCGGCTCGGGTAGGGTTGCCGACTTGGTTTGGACGTATTTCTGGATGTTTCGTCACGTGACCTCCCGCCACCAACTGCCCCACCCAGTCAAATAGCCCCCCACAATTTTATTTATAACTAATAAAGGATAGTGTTCAAAGAAAATGAAAATATCACCTTTTTTTTTAATGCCCCTATAAATTTTGTCCCGGGGTTGCTGGCAGCAGTGCCCAGCAGGTTTAATCTTTAATTCCTGAAGACTCCAGGACAATCCCGGAGGATTGGCAACCCTAGCTCGGGCTGGGTTGGGCGCCATTGATGCACCGTTGCAGACACCAGCTGCTCAGCCCAGATCGGCAAATAACCGCGTCCGCGGGATTTGGGATGGATCTTCCAGCTTGGGGCTCGGGTGGTTGGGGGGTTCTGCAATATTTACACTGGTAGAGCAGCCCCCACCGCACGCAACCCCCCCCCCCCCCCCCGCCTCCACCACCCCCTCAACCACCCCACCCCAGCAATAGTTTCCTGATTACTGGCTCACAGACCATGTTTTGCTCTTCTTTTGTTAATTTTTAAGCAGAAGATATCAAAGTGAGCGCCAGCTTTGTTATCGGTGACTGATACCTTGGGAATAAACGATTCCTGAAGACTTTGGCACTGCAGCTGTGAATTAAGCTCCTCTGTCGAAGGTCACAGACAAAAATACAGAGCAAAAATCTGACATGGCATAAAACGTGCCACCTGGGCATTTAAATTTTCTCTACTCATCCTGATTTCAAAGTCACTGGTGCAACTGCTTCAGTCACTTTCGCCAGTGTGAGATAAACTTCGAGCGCCCCGAAAAAGTTAGCACCCCTGTGGCCGATTTTCCCAGGTAGCGCCCCGAGAGGGAGGAGAGGCACTACTGGAAGCGCCTCGCGTCCCTCTTGGGGCGCTGCAAGCCAATATCACGGCGCTACGTGCCGTGGTACTGCAGGCCTTCATCTTATTAAAGGGGAAGGGCCTGGCGCAGCGCGTCCCGGCGCCCAGCTGGGCCACCAAGGATCAGGAGTGCCAGGCTCACGGAGAGCAGCCGGCACCCCGCGGGGGGGCTTCGCGGGGGCCGGGGGCAGCAACGGGGGCAGGTGTTGGCAGGTGGCCAGCAACAAAAATGGCCGCCCGCCACCTCCCCTTTAACTAGTGCCGCCCCGGCCGCAGGTAGGACCCCCTGACCCCGGCGGACATAGTGTCTGGCGGTAAGTCGGGGGGCACCACCCAATATTAGAGTCGGGGTGCGAGCAGGGCGCTAACGGTTAGCGCCACCACTAACCTCCCGCTGAATTTCGCGGGAGTCGTTAGCGGCGCCGCGCCCAGGTGCTAGTTGATTTGCGCCCAACGGGAGGCACAAATCAACCGAATTTAGCCCCCTATGAGTATTGTCGGGTCAGCTGGGTGTCTGACACACATGACAACCAGAAATCTAGCACCAGGTTTAAAAAGCTCCAGTGGAACCTACTGCCTTCGATATTGGCTTGCAGTGCCCCAAGAGGGACTCGAGGCGCTTCCAATAGTGCCTCTCCTCCCTCTTGGGGCGCTACCTGGGAAAATCGGCCACAGGGGTGCTAACTTTTTCGGGGCGCTAAAATTAGCGCCCCATCGAAGTTTATCTCACACTGGCGAAAGTGACTGAAGCAGTTGCACCAGTGTCTTTGAAATCAGGATGAGTAGAGAAAATTTAAATGCCCAGGTGGCACGTTTTATGCCAGAACAAAAGAGTGGCCCAAAGAGAAATAGTGCCAGCAGGCAATCGTTTACCTACCTTTGCCACTGGTGTTTGTTCTTAGAGGCAGGAAACACCACCTCAAAATGCTCGTTTGGTCCCCTGGTACCCTGTCTCCAGAAGTAGTGGGATAAATATATTGGGCCAGAATTTGCGGTGGGTAATAACGGCGAACTAACCGTGTTCGCTGTTATTACCCCTCTGAAACTGACTGCAACTTCAGCATTTAACGCATGCGCATTTAAACGCAGAAATCCTGACGTTGCGGTCAGTCATTCACTGCTCCGACACAGGCTGCGTTGTGGACCCCCCCCCATCCCCTCCCCCATACCCCATAGCCGGCAATCAGTGTAATGAGTGAAATCAGTGAAACTGACGAAAACTTGGGCTTTTCCGCGGTAATATCGCTGTGAAATACCCCATTAACGATTAGGCCTTGTTAGATGTAGTTGGGGTTTTAACAGTGAACTGACTGCTAAACAAACGTCATGGCCCTGAAAAAATAATTTTAATTTTCTGGGGCATGTCAAATTTCTCCATTATGATTAAAATTACAATTTTTAAGAAACTTCAAAAAAAATTGTATTTTTTTAAAATTTGTTCATATTTATTTGAGGTTTACCTTTTCCCCATGTGAGAGCCCCAATCTTTGTTTTGATCTCTGTAACATTTTTAAAAAGTGGGGATAAAAGCAGGTTCTCATTTCCTGCTTCCCTGTCTGTGAGAATTCTGCATTGTGATTGGCTGCTTAGACACAGCAGGATTCCCCACTATAGAGCGCTGTAATCTCTTACGCATTGAAAAAGGCAAACCTCTCGCCGCAGAAATCGCAAGATCTCTGTGGCCAGCTTTCTTTGGGGCCAGTGGTGAACGCCTTTGCTTCGCCGCTGACCACAAATGTCGGGGCAATGTTCCACATAACGAGTGAAAATATTGGATTGAGACATGTCTACATGACATTTCATCATATCAATGTAAATCTATCATTTGGAATTTCAGTTAGACTCTGGGTATTAGCACAAAAATGCTGCTTTTTTGATCCAGATGAAACTATGACTGTGACAATTATGTCCTTCTAAACTGAAGTGTACTTTTTGTGTAGGCTGCGCAGTCAGAGGGACTGTGAAATTTACCAAAGTCTCCTCAAGTCATTGAAAACACTATTAATATTCATTGATGAATTTCACAGGACTGCCCTTGATTTTGCAGACTCTGTGCCATGCAAATGTGCAGCACTAGCAATAACCCCCGATTTAATTTCAGATTCCTTTCTTCAGGTTTGTTTGCAATATCTTTTATTCTCTGTTGACTGTATGCTGCCCCCCCGGATAGCTCTAGAGTCAGTCAGCTGTCACATTCAGGGCGGAATCACAACTAAGCATTTCTGTCTTTCTAGTGCAATCAGATATTCCAAACCAAACCGCCTTGACTCGAAGTATCAAGTTTTTGGTGAAACAGCAGAAAAATCTGAGTACGTAGATTCTAATTATTATTTTTCTGGATGTCAGTGATGCATTCTTATTTTTGTAATAAGTAATTATAAAGTAAGTAAATTGCTTTCTGTTATTGGTACACACTGAAAGGATAAATTGACAAGTTTCACACCAGCGTGCTGCTTAGCAGCGTTCCACCTCCCCGTAGCGTATTACAGTGAGATTCCCTACAATACGTGACTAGCTATCTGAATATAACTTCAAAAAATCATAGCCCTGATTTTTTACCTCGGGGTGGGAGTGCGGTGGACAGGGGCCGAGGCGCTTGTTGCTCTCTCTCAGGATGTCAGCACATCTGCTCCTAGACCACACTTTCAACCAACACCTGCCATGCTGCCAGTCACAGCTGGGCCAGACTGTCCCGGCAACAACCAAGATGCAGCAGTCTGCAGCCGGGCCCTTACAGGCTCGATTGAGTACCCAGAGGTCACCAACCACAACCATCTCAAGAATCCCAGCATGAGGAACAGCAGACTTCCACCAGCTCTGCTGGCGTACTCCGTAGCAGTAGTAGAGCTAGTATATCTTGGTTAAAGAAAAGCACTATGGGTTGCTTACTTGGGTGAGAAATGAATGGAAGGCAATTATTGTGTTTGCTATTAAATTAATCACCGTTGTCACATTTGGGCTTTTGGTCTGGAGTGTGATTTAATAGCAGCTTCTGAGTCTGTATAAATGTTATCTAAATGGTTTGAATTACCTTTATTGATCGCTGTGGGGCGAGTTTCTGCAGTATGCAGCACACTACCATGATGCGGGAGACTCTTCATGGGTCATATCGTCGGGAGCTCCCAAACCTGTTGAGACACCTGAATCTCTGCTTCAGCCGCACTATGGTGTGCTCAATCATGACCATGATGGTCCCCTGCTTGCGAATTTGTACTTGTGTTGCTGAGACGTGAAGGGGTTGCAGAGGGGTGCCATGAGCCACATCTGTAGGGGCCATCTCTCGTGCCCCCAGCAAGCGTCCTGCCAATTTCCTGGGAGGGACGAATATTGGGGGATTGTAGACTGTCTCGGGATAAGTGCGTCATGGTAGCTGCCTAGGTACCTTGCAGAACCTTGCGAAATCCTGTTTGTGAGTGGGCACTAGCTGCACATTGATGGAGTAGTAGCCTTTACTGTTGGCGATTGTTGCTGGCTTGTATTGTCTCCTGATAGCAACTTGTGCGCAGTCAGTGATGTCCTGCACACAAGGCAAGCCGGCCACTGATGCAAATCCCTGAGCTCAGTGGGGAATCGGATGTACTGGTCAGCCCTTGCGAGCAGGGCGTTGGCATCTGGGAGATGCAGCTGATGCCCCATGTAGCAGAATGAAAGGAGCCAGTGGCAAAGATGCTAAGGGATGTGGTGGCTTTGGCAGCAACTGGTGAAGCATGCCCCCGCTGGTGCGAAAGGAAGCTGCCCTGTTGTCGGAGGCTGCCGAGGTCTGCCGTGGAGAAGTGTAGCCTTCTGCCTCTTTAGATAGGTCCAAGAAAGTGGTTCTTGGCCTGTGCACCCTGTGCACTGAGTATGGCCTCCCCTCCCTCACCTGCCAGCTTCTGATAGTGCTGGTTGTTGAGGCAGCTGCTCCTCTTCCTCCAAATGCTCCACCATCCAAAAGCAACTAGCAATCATAGCTGCCCAGATAAGCAGATAAAGCTTATGGGGGGGTTGATAGGTTTAAAATGAGAAGGAAGTGAAATGGAAGCTGGAAACTCTGCTGAGCAGCCAGACAGTAAAACAGTTCTATGATCCACTGAGCTGCAGCTCCGTGCCCCTTTATAGACAACTTCAGTGGCTCTGACACACCAATCCCACCAGGTTTTACTGGCTGCTTGGCCACTGGGCGGGACTCCCGCGATTTCCAGTTAAAATCGCCTCAGGGTCTGAATGGCATCATCGGAGCGCACTCTTAAGCACGCACCCACCCTCCCCGTTCCCTTCAGGGCGGGCATAATTAAAATCGGGCCTCGTATTTCTTTTTTTTTTTACAAAGTTGCTCCCATCAGCCATCAATGGTGATGGATGATCAAGCCTACAGAATTTCTAGATGCACCACTTAATGATCGCCCAAAAATAGGTACGGGTCGGGTCTGCTGGAGGAGAGTTGGCAATCTCCTACCCCAAGAAACGTTGCCCTTTCAAAGTGAACAATCTCACGAAGTGGCCCAGTCAGAACAAGCCACCTTTGAAACAGTCTCATAAAAAAACATTGGCCCCCTGCTCTGCCCCCTTAACTATAACGGTACGGGAATTGTGCCTGACCGGTGGGAGGAATTTCCAGGGGCAGGCCAGTTGCATAAAATAGGGATGCGCCCACACCAGTGTCAATATCTTAGGCACCCACTGGGGGGAGCGGGTGGGGGGCTGAGGGATCATTCACCTTTATAAGCGAACAATTTCCTGGTGGCTGCCTGCAATCTAATGCAGTTGTGGCCTAGAATACTCCTGCGGGCCCCATTTTACGCTGTTCCATCCATCCGGATGGCGTTATCTTGCCTTTGTCCAGGTTACTCGGGGCAGAGGTGGCAGGAGCATTGGCAAATCTCACCATCGCCGCCTCCTTCTTAACGTCAGGCCTTCAATGGAGCAGATGCAACTTCTGCCCACACCCAACAGGAGTTCCCAGTGAGTGCACTTGTGGCACCAGTCAGTCGCTGCCCCCCACACTTCAGCCCCAGGGCTATTATGTGTGAAACTTTAATATGCACCATTTGTCTTTTCCAGCCATTTTAAAGAAATAATAACATACATTTTGTGGGAGAATACCAATGCCTTACTGGCAGTTGCTGAGGTGAGCAATTATTTTGTTCTTTACCACACGTATAAGAGTTGAATGTTTTGCCATGATTTCTCATTTGCAATAATCCTCTGCATGACGTGTACGGAACTGTTGTATCCTAAGAACAGGAGTAGGCCATTCAGCCCCTCGAGCTAGTTCCGCTGGGTTCAGGATTTTTTAAATAACTTCTCTTCCTCCCCCCTTGCAATTTACTTTCCTTTCCTTCCCTCCTCCTGAAAACATTGACTCTGCTGGGGTACAGTTCCATCGTGCTGACAGTGTTTTAGTACCTTGTCTAAGTGGCCTTTCTTAACATGAGCCTAGAACTTTGAAAATAGCCGAGCCTGTTTTTCAGGTGCTAAATGGGCACTTAAACTTCCAATATGGCGCTCAGGAAGCGCGTGCTCATTACGAGCCGCAAGTGCGCCACCCGCCATATTGGTGTAGTCAAAACAATAGGTGTCCAGGGCCCGTGCCTGAAACGGGCGTTAGGCCCGTTGCACACGCAAATAAGAGGCCTGTCGCGTATTTGAGACCGTGGTGCAAAATTGGGTTATCCCGAACGCAGCTGGCGCCAGGGCTGACTGCGTTCAGGAAAAGTCGGTTCAACCGGCAGTCTTTAAAGGGAAGGCTGCAGGCCGCCCCGCCACCAAAAGCGTAAGTGTTTAAAAAATACTCATCTGAATGTGGAGCCAGGAGGTGCAGGAGTGCTCCTCCCGGCTCCACATTAAAACCCCCATAGGCTGCTGCTACCAGGGACCATGCCACGCACCGTTCCCCCACCTCTCCCGGTCGTGTACCCTCCCGATCGCCTTCCCTTCCTCTCCCCTTTAAGCACTTAACTGTAGGTCGTGACCGGCGACGCAGCTGCCCGATATTCACAGAATCACAGAATCCCCACAGTGCAGATAGAGGCCATTTCGGCCCATCGAGCCTGCACCGACACATATCCCACCCTATCCCCGTAACCCCACGTATTTAATCCCCCCTAACACTAAGGGTCAATTTATCATAGCCAAATCAACCTAACCCGCACATCTTTGGACTGTGGGAGGAAACCGGAGCACCCGGAGGAAACCCACGCAGACACGGGGAGAATGTGCAAACTCCACACAGACAGTCACCCGAGGCCGGATTCGAACCCGGGTCCCTGGCGCTGTGAGGCAACAGTGCTAACCACTATGCCACCGTGTTGCCCAAGCTTCTTTGCCAGCAAGCTGCCTGGGGATACCCAGCAGATGTCCGCTGCTCACCGGCCTAATTTAAATGAGGCCCAGTGCCCAATATCGGGTGCACCCTAAGGCCTACCCGTTCAGGTGCGGGGATTGTTCCCTGCACCCAGTTCGCGCCGGCCTGAGCGCCGGCAGGCTGTTGTACCGTGGAGAACACCACAGTTGAGCATGAGCCACAATTTACCGGCAGGAATCTCTGAAATACAATCAGGACTGGGAAGCCTGACTGATTTTCTTCTTCCTCTCCCAGAGGAGCCGGGGCCAATTGCAGGTCTCTGCCCTGCTGACAGCAGCTAATCAAGCACAGACAAGGGATTGGACTTTAAAACGCCTGAGCTAATGAATTTACCAACTAACCAGTTAGGGAAGGCAGTTTTGTCTTTTCAGTGATCTCATCAAATCCTGTGCCTAATGCAGGCAAGTAAAATCACCCCCACCACTCCGGAGTCCTGGTGCTTATTTTGAAGCTGCATTTTTGCACTAGAAATATTCCAAATTCTTGCTGAAGGCGGCGAGTCCTCGCCTGTCGACCACGCGTGCCAGGAAACCGCAGGCCCGGAGGTTGTGATTGTGGTCATGAACGGAAAGTCAAGGACAGCCCACCCAGACTTTCCTGATATGTGAGGTTCTCTGCTGGAAATACAAATTCAAAAAATTAGATAAATACTATAATTGTTTGGATGAATGCTTTTTAGGAATTGGAACGTATATGTAGAACAGATTAAATAGGTGGAGTATAGTCCTCAGTAGGGTAGATTGTATATGGTCTATGGAAGGAGCAGGCTTGACATGCCAAATGCCTTTTTATTACTCTGTATGTCATTTTGTTAGTAAGATGACCCTACTGGATAGATGATTTTTTTTATATGTCCTGCGACTCCTCTCCTCCCACCATGGGAAAATGCTAGAATCTATTATTAAGGACTTGGTAACAGGGCACTGAGAAAATAATAATAGGATTGGACAGAGTCAACATAGATTTATGAAGGGGAAATCATGTTTGACGAATCTGTTAAGAGTTTTTTAAGGTTGTAACTAGCAGAATAGATAAGGGGGAACCAGTGGATGTGGTGTATTTGGATTTTCAGAAGGCATTCGATAAGATGCCACACAAGAGGTTATTAAACAAAATTAGGGCTCATGGGATTTGGGGTAATATACTAGCATGGATTGAGGATTGGTTAGCGGACAGAAAACAGACAGTAGGAATAAACGGGTCACTTTCGGGTTGGCAGGCTGTAACTAGTGGGCTACCGCAAGGATCAGTGCTTGGGGCCTCAGCTATTCACAATCTATATCAACGATTTGGATGAGGGGACCAAAATGTAATATATCCAAGTTTGCTGATGATACAAAGCTAGGTGGGAATGTAAGTTGTGAGGAGGATGCAAAGTGGCTTCAAGGGGATATAGACAGGCTAAGTGGGTGGGCAAGAACATGGCAAATGGAATATAATGTGGAGAAATGTGAAGTTATCCACTTTGGTAGGAAAAATAGAAAAGCAGAGTATTTTTTAAATGGTGAGAGATTGGGAAATGTTGGTGTTCAGAGAGACCTCGGTGTCCTTGTACACGAATCACTGAAAGTTAACATGCAGGTACAGCAAGCAATTAGGAAAGCAAATGGTATGTTGGCCTTTATTACAAGAGGATTTGAGTATTAGAGTAAAGACGTCCTACTGCAATTATATAGGGCCCTGGTGAGACCACACCTGGAGTATTGTGTACAGTTTTGGTCTCCTTACCTAAACAAGGATATACTTGCCATAGAGGGAGTGCAATGAAAGTTCACCAGACTGATTCCTGGGATGGGGAGATTGTCCTATGAGGAGAGATTGAGTAGACTCGGCCTATATTCTCTAGAGTTTAGAAGAATGAGAGGTGATCTCATTGAAACATATAAATTCTTACAGGGCTTAAGAACATAAGAAATAGGAGCAGGAATAGGCCACTTGGCCCCTCGAGCCTGCTCCGCCATTCAATAAGATCATGGCTGATCTTGGGCTCAAAGCCACTTCCCTGCCTGCTCCCCAGGCTTGACAGGGTAGATGCAGGGAAGATGTTTCCCCTGGCTGGGGAGTCTAGAACCAGGGGTCACAGTCTCAGAATAAGGGGTCAGCCATTTAGGACTGAGATGAGGAGAAATTTCTTCACTCAGAGGGTGGTGTATCTTTGGAATTCTCCACCCCAGAGGGCTGTGGAGGCTCAGTCGTTGAGTATATTCAAGACAGAGATCGATAGATTTTTGGATATTAAGGGAATCAAGGGATATGGGGATAGTGCAGGAAAGTGGAGATGAGGTAGGAGATCAGCCATGATCTTATCGAGTGGCGGAGCAGGTTCGAGGGGCCGAATGGCCTATTCCTGCTCCTATTTCTTATGTTCTTAAGATATCTGCTGTCTATGAACACATACTGATGACTTTGACCCAGCAGTTCCATAAGTATCTATCCTCCTGTTACTGTGAATTCAAAAGCAGTTTTTTTTTAAAAAGCGTGTAATGCCATTTCTTAACCTGCCTTAGGACTATTACAAGAAGAAGGAACGAACTCCAATCTACAGGCCCGAATACCTGAAGGACACATTTGAACAATGTGCAGAAGAGCTGATTCAGAAGATGCAGTCGTATCAAACTCAGACAGATATCTATCACAATAACTGTCTGCAAGGTAATGGAACGCTTTAGATTAAAACTTCATAAATGTAACTTCACGAAGCATACAAAGAAATGCTTAGCAGGAGACAGTGTGGAGCAGGGACATGACTCTTCAAGCACATTTCTATTTCTATATACCATTATGTATTATTTGTGTTCATAGCTTGTTTTGGTTCACTTTGTGGGAGGAAGCGGGTAAGCAAAAGAGAACCCTTTGTACACTTTTTCTCCCCTTCCTTCGTCTCCCGAAGGCCTTCTTTCTTGCTGGGTTACAGTTCGATGGGCATTGACCCCACTGTGGCCATTTCTCGAACATGAGCCTAGACGGTGAGTGTCAGGGAGCTGTTTGAATCCAGAGGCTCATCCCAGCTGAATATCATCCTGTTCTCGCTCAATGCCCACAGGGTACGTTATCCAGCAGGAGTAAAGAGCAAGAATTCCAGCTGATTTTTACTTTCCCTAGCTCAGGAATTGTAAGCATCACCATGGCTGAGATCAAATAATTCAACACGGACCGGCCATGGTACTGAAATGTCAGGAGTAGCTTTATCACAAAATAGTTCACAAATATTACATAATATTACAAAAATGTAAACAATTTACATTTGTTCAATGTGTTCATTTGTTCAACTTCACTCCTTTCTCACCCTCTCTTGGATTGTTATCAGCTTAGCATTCATTTTACTTCTTTAATATTAAATTTAACATATCCATTCAACCATTTTCTCCAAAATAATAAGTTCAAACATTTTCCTTATCGGTTTTCCTCTTTCTCTTGGCTCCTGCCACCCATTTTAGAGGTGGGAGCAACTTTCAAAACATTGGATATGATTTGCCTGATCATCAATTCCAAAGACAATTTTCCAAAAGTCAAAAAATGCAACAAGGTTGATCTTTAATGTGTAATGCCTGCAGCCATTGAGAAAGTTGACCATACCATCCTCCTCCAATGCCTCTCCTCTGACGTCCAGCTGGGTGGGACTGCCCTCGCCTGGTTCCTTTCTTATCTGTCCAGTCGTAACCAGAGAGTCAGCTCCAATGGCTTCTCTTCCCGCTCCCGCACCGTTACCTCTGGAGTCCCCCAGAGTTCCATTCTTGGATTCACCAACACTATCCACCTCCCTTCTCTCCCTGACTAGTCTGTTCTCCACATTCACCCCCCCCCTCCCCCCCATGTAAATTAGTTAAAGATAATGGGAGTGAATTTCCATGGCAGCTCTCCCACTCGTCTGGCATAACTATGGCGGATAAGCCTAGAAACCCCGGAAAAACGGAATAAGCAGAGTTCTGGGGAGAATGAGCGGGAGAACCCCTGTGGAAATTCTCCCCCAAACAATCTGTGCACCTTTCCTCTTATAAGCTCGAGTCCATGGCCCCCGGTCACACAGTTTGTGACGTGTCAGGCAATTTGTTCCGGTTGAGCTGATCTGCAGCCCCTCGAATTTCGAAAACTACAATAAGGTTTCCCTTTTGGCCAGAGCAGACATTACAACCTTCCTTTGGTCTCTATGGATAATTATCTTTCCTTCAGAGATCCAAGAGCAGCTGAAGGTGTTCGAGCAGTTGCTCTCCTCCGTGCCTCAATTCCTATTCGAAGAAGTCCTCAAGCAGCACATGGAATTTGTCACAAGGGCCTTGGCAGAAATACGCTCCACATTCAGCAAGAAACTGCAGCAACTGGAGAACACTAAGGTAGAACAGCAAAATGGAAAATATATATATATAAAATATGTAGCACTGCTTGTTGTCTTTTCTGTTGCTGCTACTTGTGTTTTTCCACCTTCACAGAATCACCACAGTGCAGATAGAGGCCATTTCGGCCCATCAAGCCTGCACCGACACATATCCCCGCATATTTAATCCCCCTAACACTAAGGGTCAATTTATCATAGCCAAATCAACCTAACCCACACATCTTTGGACTGTGGGAGGAAACCGGAGCACCCGCAGGAAACCCACGCATACACTGGGAGAATGTGCAAACTCCACACAGACAGTCACCCGAGGCTGGATTCGAACCTGGGTCCCTGGCGCTGTGAGGCAACAGTGCTAACCACTATGCCACCGTGTTCCTCCTCAGTCAGTGAGAATGTTCTAAGTCTGGGATGATCCTGGAGGGCTGTTAACACCCCAATCCCCCCGCCCCCGCCCCCCTCCATACACACACACTTATGACTGAGTGTTGTCCTGCTGTGAAATGCTTGGACCACAAACTAAGCTGAGAGTGGGGAGAACTGCCCAATAGGTACAGGAAAGTTCTAATGTCAGTCGAGGTTTGGATTCGAATTGAAGCTGTTCAGGCGTCCAGTGCTCTACCACTGCCACGTTAGGGCTGTTGGGTTGCCAGTCTGGTGCTCCGCCAATGGCACCAGTGTTTTGTAGCTATTTCTGTATTTGATCCTTATCTGAAATAGAGAATGAGGAAAATCTTGTGGCAAAGAATTCCTCCACTCTGGTTTTTTTCATATTCATTCATGGGATGTGGGCATCGCTGGCAAGGCCAGCATTTATTGCCCATCCCGAATTGCCACTGAGAAGGTGGTGGTGAGCCGCCTTTTTCAACCGTACAGGTTTCATACAGGAGCTTTTTGGAAAAGGAAATCACTGCCAACGTCACCGGACCTGGCAAATGCACGAAAAAGGCTGTCCCCTGCTTTAACCGGCACACACTGTCCCTCTCGAAACATTAAAAAGGCAGTATGCAACTGAGCCACACAGACTACAATAACCCACAAAGCAGAGAATAAAACTTCCAATAAACAAATCTATCTTCCAATACACAAACAGTAATGGGGAAAGACACAATGCTCATGTTTTCTTGGAAAAGAAAGAGTTTTAAGCTGCGTGCTTTTAAGTTTACACATATTATGTAGATTGCACTTTTTGATTCAACTTATATTTTACTTTGGGAAGGAAAATAAATGTTACAATCCATAATAAGCAATGTGAAAATACAGTTCAAAAGGGGTCTGGATATGGCAAAGGTGTGTAGTTATATTAAAAGGACGCATTACCAGAAAGGGTGGTTGTGATACGAGAGGTGCGGTGTGACGAGGCGCGGTGTGACGAGGCGTGGTGTGACGAGGCGCGGTGTGACGAGGCGCGGTGCGAGGAGGTGCGGTGTGACGAGAGGTGCGGTGTGATGAGATGCGGTGTGAGGAGGTGCGGTGTGTCGAGGCGCGGTGTGTCGAGGCGCGGTGTGTCGAGGCGCGGTGTGAGGAGGCGCGGTGTGAGGAGGCGCGGTGTGAGGAGGCGCGATGTGAGGAGGCGCGGTGTGAGGAGGCGCGGTGTGAGGAGGCGCGGTGTGAGGAGGCGCGGTGTGACGAGGTGCGGTGCGAGGAGGTGCGGTGTGACGAGAGGTGCGATGTGACGAGGTGCGGTGTGACGAGGTGCGGTGTGAGGAGGTGCGGTGTGACGAGAGGTGCGGTGCGAGGAGGTGCGGTGCGAGGAGGTGCGGTGCGAGGAGGTGCGGTGCGACGAGGTGCGGTGCGACGTGGTGCGGTGCGACGTGGTGCGGTGCGACGAGGTGCGGTGTGACGAGTTGCGGTGTGACGAGTTGCGGTGTGACGAGTTGCGATGTGACGAGTTGCGGTGTGACGAGGTGCGGTGTGAGGAGGTGCGGTGTGACGAGTTGCGGTGTGACGAGGTGCGGTGTGACGAGGTGCGGTGTGACGAGGTGCGGTGTGAGGAGGTGCGGTGTGAGGAGGTGCGGTGTGAGGAGGTGCGGTGTGAGGAGGTGCGGTGTCACGAGGTGCGGTGTCACGAGGTGCGGTGTGAGGAGAGGTGCGGTGTGACGAGGTGCGGTGTGACGAGGTGCGGTGTGAGGAGGCGCGGTGCGAGGAGGCGCGGTGCGAGGAGGCGCGGTGTGAGGAGGTGCGGTGTCACGAGGTGCGGTGTCACGAGGTGCGGTGTCACGAGGTGCGGTGTGACGAGGTGCGGTGTGACGAGGTGCGGTGCGAGGAGGCGCGGTGCGACGAGGCGCGGTGGGACGAGGCGCGGTGTGACGAGGCGCGGTGTGACGAGTTGCGGTGTGACGAGTTGCTGTGTGACGAGTTGCGGTGTGACGAGGTGCACTGTGACGAGGTGCGGTGTGACGAGTTGCGGTGTGACGAGTTGCGATGTGACGAGTTGCGGTGTGAGGAGGTGCGGTGTGACGAGGTGCGGTGTGACGAGGTGCGGTGTGAGGAGGTGCGGTGTGAGGAGGTGCGGTGTGACGAGTTGCGGTGTGACGAGTTGCGATTTGACGAGTTGCGATTTGACGAGGTGCGGTGTGACGAGGTGCGGTGTGAGGAGGTGCGGTGTGAGGAGGTGCGGTGTGAGGAGGTGCGGTGTGAGGAGGTGCGGTGTGAGGAGGTGCGGTGTGACGAGTTGCGGTGTGACGAGGTGCGCTGTGACGAGGTGCGGTGTGACGAGTTGCGGTGTGACGAGTTGCGGTGTGACGAGTTGCGATGTGACGAGGTGCGGTGTGACGAGGTGCGGTGTGACGAGGTGCGGTGTGAGGAGGTGCGGTGTGAGGAGGTGCGGTGTGAGGAGATGCGGTGTGAGGAGATGCGGTGTGAGGAGTTGCGGTGTGACGAGGTGCGGTGCGAGGAGGTGCGGTGCGAGGAGGTGCGGTGCGAGGAGGTGCGGTGCGAGGAGGTGCGGTGTGAGGAGAGGTGCAGTGCGACGAGGTGCGGTGCGACGAGGTGCGGTGTGAGGAGGTGCGGTGTGAGGAGGTGCGGTGTGAGGAGGTGCGGTGTGAGGAGGTGCGGTGTGAGGAGGTGCGGTGTGAGGAGGTGCGGTGCGAGGAGGTGCGGTGCGAGGAGTTGCGGTGCGAGGAGTTGTGGTGTGAGGAGGCGCGGTGTGAGGAGGCGCGGTGTGAGGAGGCGCGGTGTGAGGAGGCGCGGTGTGACGAGGCGCGGTGTGACGAGGCGCGGTGTGACGAGAGGTGCGGTGTGACGAGGTGCGGTGTGACGAGGTGCGGTGTGAGGAGGTGCGGTGTGAGGAGGTGCGGTGTGACGAGGTGCGGTGTGACGAGAGGTGCGGTTATGAGAAGAGAGATGCGATTAATGTTTTTTGTCTTGATCCTCTGACTCCCTTAAATTGTTGTTTCATGATATCTGTACTTCGTCCACCAGCGTTGAATCTCCCTCTCCTTGATGATCACACAAAAAGGATAACACATAAGCTATAATCCATTACATACGGAACAATGGGACATGCCCTGTGTGCATCATATAGTGCTTATTTCCCTTTATTCTATTTATTTTCATTAGATGAAAAACAAACACAGGTTGCGCCCAATTTTGGGACACCCCAACAACCTGGAGAAGCTGGAGAGCCTGTGCAGAGAGGAAGTAGAAAGGCAGGGCACCGAGGCCACGGAGATCCTTAGCAATGCCAGAAACCTCCAGGCAAGAAAACAATTTAAAATTCCCAATATTAGGTAGTCTGCTAACAATCTTCAATTGATTTTCTCCATATTGAGGTGTTCCTCAGCAGAGTGATGGGCTCCCTCTAAATGTACAGTGGTGTTCCTTCAGGATGAAATCGCATTTGTGTGAAACTGCTTCGCCTGCCACGATACTCTCTGTTGACAAAAGTAAAGAACGGAAATGAAATGCGCCTGTCCCCACCAACTGTGCAGTATATACTGGATACCAGGGGCTCCCCAGATGCCTTGCTGAGTAAGCTCACTGCCTGGTAGGGTACGAAGCCATAAAGACCAGCTCTGCGTGGAATCAGGTCTCCGCTGCAGCAGTTGGTGATGTTATAATTGGCCTTAGTTCTAAGCAAGGTATTCAGCCTGCGCCTCACAAACAACCTGACGACTCCCAGTGATTCAGAGACACAGAGTCCACAGCGCCTGGTCTGCACTCAAGGCCTCCATAATCAGCACCTGTGAAGAGACGCTCGGTCACTCGACCAGGAAACACCAAGACTGGTTCGACGAGAACGACCAGGAGATCCAGGAGCTAATAAGCCGCAAGCGCAAGGCATTCTTGATCTGGAAACAGCAACACAACTCGAGAGCAAGAAAGCAGCTCTGCAGACGCCTGAAGGCCGAGGTCCAACAAAAAACTCGCGACCTAAAGAACAGGTGGTGGGTGGAGAAAGCGCAGGAGATCCAGCAGCTAGCCGACAACCACGACGTGCGTGGATTCTTTAGCGCAGTCAAGACCATCTACGGCCCAAGCACCCAAGGTCCTACCCCACTGCGGGCCAAGAACGGAGAGTTACTCATCAAGGACAGAGAGGCAGTCAGTGCCCGCTGGAAGGAGCACGTCGAAGATCTCCTTAACCGCGACTCTGTCTTCGACGCGAGTGTCCTCAACTCCATCCCGCAGCATGCTACCCGCCACCACCTCAGCGCAACCCCAGCACGGCATGAGGTTGAAAAGGCCATCCGACAACTGAAGAACAACAAGGCCTCAGGAGCAGATGGAATACCCGCCGAGGCACTAAAACATGGCGGAGAAGCACTACTGGCACGAATTCATGAACTCATTTCTCTTTATGGAAGGAGGAGAGCATGCCAGGGGATCTCAGAGATGCCGTAATTGTGACCATCTTCAAGAAAGGTGACAAGTCCGATTGCGGTAATAACAGAGGAGTTTCCCTGCTGTCTGCCACAGGGAAAGTCATCGCAAGAATCCTCCTCAATCGCCTTCTCCCAGTGGCCGAAGAGCTCCTCCCAGAGTCGCAATGCGGATTCCGCCCACTAAGGGGCACAATGGACATGATCTTCACCGCACGTCAATTATAAGAGAAATGCAGGGAACAGCACCAACCGCTGTACATGGCCTTCTTTAATCTCACAAAGGCCTTCAACACTGTCAACCATGAAGGATTATGGAGTGTCCTCCGCAAATTCGGCTGCCCTCAAAAGTTTGTCACCATCCTCCGCCTGCTTCACGATGACATGCAAGCCGTGATCCTGACCAACGGTTCCACCACAGACCCAATTCACATACGAACCGGGGTCAAGCAAGGCTGTGTCATCGCACCAACGCTCTTCTCAATCTTCCTTGCTGCAATGCTCCATCTCACCCTCAGTAAGCTGCCCGCTGGAGTGGAGCTAATTTACAGAACAAACGGGAAACCGTTCAACCTCCGTCGCCTCCAGTCCAGATCCAAGGTCGTCCCATCCTCTGTCGTCGAATTACAGTATGCAGAAGACGCTTGCGTCTGCGCTCACTCGGAGGTCGAACTCCAAACCATCGTCAACACCTTCACCGAAGCGTACGAGAGCATGGGCCTTACACTAAACATCCGTAAGACAAAGGTCCTCTACCAACCTGCCCCCGCCACACAGTACTGCCCCCCGATTATCAAAATCCACGACAAGGCCTTGGACAACGTGGACCACTTTCCATACCTCAGGAGCCTACTGTCAACAAGGGCAGACGTCGACGATGAAGTCCAACACCGCCTTCAGTGTGCCAGTGCAGCCTTCGGTCGCCTGAGGAAGAGAGTGTTTGAAGACCAGGACCTCAAACCCGGCACTAAGCTCATGGTCTACAGAGCAGCAGTGATACCCGCCCTGCTGTATGCCTCAGAGACATGGACCATGTACGGCAGGCACCTCAAAGCACTGGAGAGGTACCACCAACGCTGCCTCCGCAAGATCCTGCATATCCATTGGCAGGATAGGCGCACCAACGTCAATGTTCTTGCTCAGACCAACATCCCCAGCATCGAAGCTTTGACCACACTCAATCAGCTCCGATGGACGGGTCACATTGTCCGCATGCCCGATACGAGACTCCCAAAACAAGCGCTCTACTCGGAGCTCCGGCACGGCAAGAGAGCCCCAGGTGGGCAGAGGAAACGCTTCAAGGACACCCTCATAGCCTCCTTGAAAAAGTGTAACATCCCCACCAACACCTGGGAATCCCTGGCCCAAGATCGCACAAAGTGGAGGAGAAGCATCCGGGAAGGCGCCGTAACACCTCGAATCTCTTCGCCGGGAGCAAGCGGAAGCCAAGCACAGGCAGCGCAAGGAGCGCACGTCAACCCAAGCACCCCACCCACCCGCCCCTTCAACGACCATCTGCCCCACCTGTGACAGAGACTGTAGGTCCCGCATTGGACTCATCAGTCACCTGAGAACTCATTTTTAATGTGGGAGCAAGTCATCCTCGGTTCCGAGGGACTGCTTAAGAAGAAGAAGGAGGGGGGAAAACAATCAGCCAAACCCCACCCCCTCCCAACCCCACTCTTGATCACTGTCTGTGCTGGAGGGTGTGTGTGTGTTTGGCCTTGGTCTTCACAGTCGAATAGCCTACTGACATTCACAGTCATAGCTGCCATATAAAGAGTGGCCACTTGGGTGAGGTAACGGAGGGCTACTGGCAACCAATAACCCGTATCCCTGTAAGAATCAGTGCTTTTATGAGAGGGTGATGTTGAAGGCCTGGTTAAGCAGAAGAGGTTTTAGAAGACTTCCGAAAGAAAGGGAGGGAGGTGGCAAGGTGATGGGATTTTGGGAAGTGGGTTCCAGTCAGCAGGTGCACGATGGCTGAAAAAGCAGAGGAAGTTAATAGTCAACGTAAAGATTCTAGTTACCAACAGCTGTCAGACAAAGATAGAGATAGGCCAAGAAATTGGACATGCGCCCAAAACGGGCTGCAAGTCAGTGAAGCGATTGCTTCCCACTTCGGTCCCCGGCGGCCTGAGGTCTGATCAAATTGACATTAAACAGGCGAGCTGCAGACACCAATCAGGCATCCCGATGCAGCTTAAGGTCGGGGCCTGACCAAATCCAACTGGCTCCGCCACCGAGCCGGCCCACAGCTAGGTCCTGAGGGAGGGGGAGGGGGAAGCGAGGCTCAGGGTGGGGGGAGCGAGGCTCAGGGAGGGGGGAGCGAGGCTCAGGGAGGGGGGGAGGGGGGGGAGTGAAGCTCAGGGAGGGGGGAGTGAAGCTCAGGGAGGGGGGAGTGAAGCTCAGGGAGGGGGGAGGGGGGGAGTGAGGCTCAGGGAGGGGGGAGTGAAGCTCAGGAGGGGGGAGTGAAGCTCAGGGAGGGGGGAGTGAAGCTCAGGGAGGGGGGAGGGGGGGAGTGAGGCTCAGGGAGGGGGGAGGGGGGGGAGTGAAGCTCAGGGAGGGGGGAGGGGGGAGTGAAGCTCAGGGGGGGGGAGGGGGGGAGTGAAGCTCAGGGAGGGGGGGAGTGAGGCTCAGGGAGGGGGGGAGTGAGGCTCAGGGAGGGGGGGGAGTGAGGCTCAGGGAGGGGGGGAGTGAGGCTCAGGGAGGGGGGAGTGAGGCTCAGGGAGGGGGGAGTGAGGCTCAGGGAGGGGGGGGGGGGGGGGGGGGAGTGAAGCTCAGGGAGGGGGGAGTGAGGCTCAGGGAGGGGGGAGGGGGGGAGTGAAGCTCAGGGAGGGGGGGAGTGAGGCTCAGGGAGGGGGGAGGGGGGGAGTGAAGCTCAGGGAGGGGGGGGAGTGAGGCTCAGGGAGGGGGGAGTGAGGCTCAGGGAGGGGGGAGCGAGGCTCAGGGAGGGGGGAGGGGGGGAGTGAGGCTCAGGGAGGGGGGGAGGGGGGGGAGTGAAGCTCAGGGAGGGGGGGGGAGTGAGGCTCAGGGAGGGGGGAGGGGGGGTAGTGAAGCTCAGGGAGGGGGGGAGTGAGGCTCAGGGAGGGGGGAGTGAGGCTCAGGGAGGGGGGGAGTGAGGCTCAGGGAGGGGGGGAGTGAAGCTCAGGGAGGGGGGGAGTGAAGCTCAGGGAGGGGGGGAGGGGGGAGTGAAGCTCAGGGAGGGGGGGAGTGAGGCTCAGGGAGGGGGGAGTGAAGCTCAGGGAGGGGGGAGCGAGGCTCAGGGAGGGGGGAGTGAAGCTCAGGGAGGGGGAGTGAGGCTCAGGGAGGGGGGGAGCGAGGCTCAGGGAGGGGGGAGCGAGGCTCAGGGAGGGGGGAGTGAAGCTCAGGGAGGGGGGAGCGAGGCTCAGGGAGGGGGAGTGAGGCTCAGGGAGGGGGAGTGAGGCTCAGGGAGGGGGGGAGCGAGGCTCAGGGAGGGGGGAGTGAAGCTCAGGGAGGGGGGGGAGCGAGGCTCAGGGAGGGGGAGTGAGGCTCAGGGAGGGGGGAGCGAGGCTCAGGGAGGGGGGAGTGAGGCTCAGGGAGGGGAGAGGGGGGGAGTGAAGCTCAGGGAGGGGGGAGCGAGGCTCAGGGAGGGGGATTCGGGCTGACAGCCGCCCACTGTATTTCTGTGGAGTCAGGAGCCACACTCTGATAAGAGGAAGAGCCGATAACCAAATTCAGGCGCTCTGAGCCCTGGAAAGGTGCAGCACCCTTTGAGATCCACTGTACCCATCAAGAACCCAGGGATAGGGTGGAGGAATATCAGATGTACATGTCTGCAGCCTCTTATTGGCCTTACATGGCATAAAATCCCTGTCCTTATAAAACAGCATTCGACTTACAGTGAGCAACACCGCTGGAGATCTGTTCAATATATTAAAAATCCACGTCACGCAAAACAAAAACTCTGCTTTAGTCCCAACATTAATAACAGTGAACTAATTCCAGTAGCAGCTCCAAGGAATTTCCTAGCCAGTATCTTCAGTTTGGAATAAAGTGCAGAACAAATTTTAGGAATTTCTTTTCCTGATTTTTCTCTCCCCTTTAAATGACAATGCTAAGTCTCGCCGGGGTGAAGTCCCACAGGCACTGCCAGCCCTCTGGTACCTCACCATTCTACATGTGTGAGCCTAGACAGGGCGGGGCGGTGGGCTAGTCAACTCTGGTGGGCATCAGCGCCAGGCCTTGTCAGACTCCCTCATACATGCTCCTTCCACGGCCACTGGATAGTGATCAGGAATGGGAACCCTCATTGTTTTTTTCCCCCTCTCTTTACCCCAATGATGCTGAAGCCAATTATAACATACACCACTCCCCCCCCCCCCCCCACCCCCACCAACGGAACCCGATTTTTAATGAGTATTTATAAATGTGGGGCTCTGGCTACATATGTACATTACACAGATAATGAGGATCGAAACATCCTCTATAAAAACACGAGTTCACTTCTTGCAAAGCCCGTAAACACATTGGGGTATAAACCCGTCTTGGGCAGTCATGCAAAATGGGCCATAGCAAATCAGCTGCAGCCCAAGACAAGTTTATGCCCCATTATATCTCCAGTGTCACGTAATGTACAGTATTTTGGGTGTTTTCCTATGGGCAACCTATATTGCTGCCACGTGACTGATTTGCTTGTGAGTTCTGGTTTCATTCGCACCTGTGTAATATGAACCGTACTGAATATTTTACTATCCAGTGCCCTGTGTCTCTGTTAGAATGTGTCTGTTGTCTCACTTGTAAATGTCCTTAATGCAATCTTTTAATGCTTTCACAGCGATGTATGCGTGAACATGCCCATAACTTTGTAGCTGCAATCTCCTGCCTCTCGGAAGAGGTCCTCTTGGAACTTGACGACTTCCTCACCGTTGATGATGTCCAGGCTTCCCGTAAGCTGCTGATAGTTCCGTCGTTTTTTTTTCAAAATTTAGTCTTAAGTAGTTTCAAGAATCTCAGAGAAAGTGTATCCCTTTAGCTGGGATGTGTTGGGAATGCTCCACAAACACGCGCAGTCACCCCAACAGTTAATACTTAAACAACCTACAGATATGCAGCACTCCTCGTGTAGAAGAATAGCTCAGAGCCTCTTACAAGGGAGAAAGGTGGACGACAAGCAGTAGGTAAAGGAATTTTGGCATGGAGAATGAAAAATGGCCTGTTGAGTGAGGTACTAAAGGACAGCTGGGACAGAAAACTTGGTTTTACCTAGTCGTCAGTACCTGATCTAACCTTTCAACTCTGGTGGCGTCTCTCGCAATAGGCCAAATGCCTTCACTTCAGTTTCTCAATTTTTAAAAGAGAATCATACTACAGCACGAGTCAGAGGCTTCAAGAGATAAGGAAAAAGATTGGAGGGAAAGCTCCAATAGGTGGCTAAAGAGCATCTCTCCATTTATTACACATAAAATGTGCCAGAGTTTTCAGGATTACCTGAATCTGAATCCAGCCAGAAAATGTACACATGGGTTTCATCTCACTTTTGGCAGTTCAAATGGTGATTGTATTGCTTGGGACAGTGTGAATCCAGCTCCAAACACACGCGTGAGCCACAGCACCAAAAATACAGGTAATCCAAATAACTCGAGAAACCACCAGCTTCGGTTTTAGGTCTGATTGTGCTTTCTGCCTCCCTCTTATTTTTCAGAAGCAGAAGCAGTGAAAGAAACGGCAGTCCCTTGGATTCGACTGCATCGAGCTGAACCCACATTGCAAGAGCAGGAATATTATCCCACCTTTAACATTGAGGTTCCCAGGGACAGCAGGTGATCAGTTCAGAGTCGCCCGAAGCAAACCGCTTTATCTTTCTTTTTCCAAATCTTGCCCATTTTCTCCAGAAGGCCTGTTTCTCAAGCTGGAGTTGGTTCCGGGGGATGGGAGTGAAAGCTCGCACACCCTGTGGTATCTCGACCTCTTGTGGCCCAGTGTTCATGCGTGAGCCAGGACAGGACAGCCTAGAATTTCCACGTTCCATCACTGTTTAAAATTACTGATCCGAAAATCTAGTTTTGAGTGTCAGTAAGGTATTGAGCGTAGGGGGTGGATGGGGCGGGGTGGAGAGACATCGCAGTGGTCCCATCATGGACACACACTTCTATCAGGGATCACAGGGTAGTGATCAAGTACGGGAACCCAGTAAACTATCAACAGGAGCACAGACTGTGAGGAAGTTATAAGAACATAAGAGCATAAGAAATAGGAGCAGGAGTAGGCCATTCGGCCCCTCAAGCCTGCTCCGCCATTCAATAAGATCATGGCTGATCTGATCTTGGCCTCAACTGCACTTTTCTGCCTGTTTCCCATAACCCTTGACTCCCCTGTAGCTCAGAAATCTGTCTATCTCAGCCTTGAATATATTCAATGACTCAGCTTCCACAGCTCCCTGGGGTAGAGAATTCCAAAGATTCACGACCCTCTGGGAGAAGAAATTCCTCCTCATCTCTGTCTTAAATGGGCGACCCCTTATTCTGAAACTATGCCCCTTAGTTCTAGATTCCCCCACAAGGGGAAACATCCTCCCTGCATCTACCCCGTCAAGCCCCCTCAGAATCTTAGATGTTTCAATAAGATCACCTCTCATTCTTCTAAACTCCGATGAGTATAGGCCCAACCTGCTCAACCTTTCCTCATAAGACAACCCCTTCATCCCAGGAATCAACCTCGTGAACCTTCTCTGAACTGCCTCCAATGCAAATATATCCCTCCTTAAATACGGAGACCAAAACTGTACGCAGTACTCCAGGTGTGGTCTCACCAATGCCCTGTACAGTTGTAGCAAGATTTCCTTACTTTTATACTCCATCCCCCTTGCAATAAAGGCCAACATTCCATTTGCCTTCCTAATTACTTGCTGTACCTGCATGCTAACTTTTTGTGTTTCATGTATGAGGACACCCAGATCCCTCTGTACCACAGCATTCTGTAGTTTCTCTCCATTTAAATAATATTTTGCTTTTCTATTCTTCCTACCAAAGTGGATAACCTCACATTTTACCACATTATACTCCATCTGCCAAATTTTTGCCCACTCACTGAACCTATCTATATCCCTTTGCAGACTCTTTGGGCTGGATTTTGAATGACCTGTGGAGTCGGGTTTGGAGGCGTGTGGGGGGTTAAAGTTGCGGGGTCGGGGGTCCCGACCCCATCACGATCCCATCCCGCCTCCACGCAATTTTGACAAAATCGGTCACGGAGTTCCCGCCTCCAAGAGGCGGGAGAGGCCATTAAAGCCCTTAACAAGCCGTAAATTGGCTCTGTAATGCCATTTTGAAAGGTTTGAGCTAGTTTAACCCTTTTCGGACGTGAAGTACGCCTGATGTGAAACACTCCAGTGAAACCTGGCGGGAGCACAAGTGGATAGCTGACTATCAGCTGCAGGTGCACTATTACAACGGAGATGTGATGAAGGTAGTCTGAAAGTTGCCTCTGATGCTGCTGCATTGTCTTGAGAGACTGCCTGGTCTTACTGTGAGAGGAAAAAATTCTCATTCTCTCTCTCTCTCTCTCTCTCTCTCCATATCCAGGTCCACTCACAGCAAAAGCCAGACAGGTCCACTCACAGCAAAGGCCAGGCAATCTCTGAGACCAGGCAGCCTGCAATGATGACATCATCAGAGGCGACTTTCCCACTGAAAACACTAATTGGTTCATGGGTTCCCACATGCTGGAACTCAATTGCCCAATTAAGTGAAAATTGCATCATTCATCCACATTAATCTGGAGTCGGGGGGACAACACGAAATGCGGGTAACACGACCCCAACCCGACCCCAAGACAAAATCCAGCCCTTTGTGTCCTTCTCACAACTTGCTTTCCCACCTATCTTTATATCGTCAGCGAATTTGGCTACATTACACTCGGTCCCTTCATCCAAGTCATTAATATAGATTGTAAATAGTTGAGGCCCCAGCACTGATCCCTGTGGCACCCCACTAGTTACAGTTTGCCAACCTGAAAATGACCCATTTATCCCGACTCTCTGTTTTCTGTTAGTTAGCCAATCCTCTATCCATGCTAATATATTACCCCCAACACCATGAGCTCTTATCTTGTGCAGTAACCTTTTATGTAGCACCTTATCGAATGCCTTTTGGAAATCCAAATACACTACATCTACTGGTTCCCCTTTATCCACCCTGCTCGTTACATCCTCAAAGAACTCTAATAAATTTGTCAAACACGATTTCCCTTTCATAAAACCATGTTGATTCTGCTTGATTGTATTATGATTTTCTAAATGTCCTGCGACTACTTCCTTAACAATGGAATCCAGCATTTTCCCAATGACAGATGTTCGGATAACTGGCCTATAGTTTCCTGCTTTCTGTCTCCCTCCTTTCTTGACTATGGGCGTTACATTTCCGGTTTTGCAATCCGCTGGGACCTTTCCAGAGTCTAGGAAATTTTGGAAGATTACAACCAATGCATCCACTATCTCTGCAGTCACTTCTTTTAAGACCCTAGGATGCAGGCCATCAGGTCCAGGGGACTTGTCAACCTTTAGTCCCATTAGTTTGCCTAGTACTTTTTCTCTCGTGATAGTGATTGTTTTAAGTTTCTCTCCCCCCCCTTTTGTCCCTTGATTTTCCACTATTATTGGGATGCTTTTAGTGTCTTCTACCATGAAGACAGATACAAAATATTTGTTCAAAGTCTCTGCCATTTCCTTGTTTCCCATTATTAATTCCCCAGCCTCATCCTCCAAGGGACCAACGTTTACTTTAGCTACTCTCTTCCTTTTTATATACTTGTAGAAGCTCTTACTGTCTGTTTTTATATTTCTTGCTAGTTTCCTCTCATAATCTATTTTCTCCCTCTTTATTTTTTTTAGTCATCCTTTGCAAGTTTCTAAAAATTTCCCAATCTTCTGGTCTACCACTAATCTCCACAACATTGTATGCCTTTTCTTTCAATGTGATACCCTCCTTAACTTCCTTAGTAAGCCACGGATGGTTCATCCTTCTTGTAGAGTCTTTCTTTCTCACTGGAATATATCTTTGTTGAGAGTTATGAAATATCTCCTTAAAAGTCTGCCACTGCTTATCTACCGTCTTACCTTTTAATCTATTTTGCCAGTCCACTTTAGCCAACTCTGTCTTCATACCCTTATAATTGCCTTTACTTAAGTTTAAGACACTAGTTTCAGACCCAAGTTTTTCACCCTCAAACTGAATGTGAAATTCTATCATGTTATGATCACTCTTCCCTAGAGGATCCTTTACTATGAGATCGAGATCATTAATTAATCCTGTCTCATTACACATTACCAGATCTAAAATAGCCTGTTCCCTGGTTGGTTCCACAACGTATTGTTCTAAGAAACTGTCCTGAATACACTCTATGAACTCGTCCTCAAGGCTACCTTTACCAATTTGATTTGTCCAATCTATATGAAGATGAAAATCGCCCACGATTATTGCAGTACCTTTCTTACAAGCCCCATTATTTCTTGATTTATACTCTGCCCCACAGTGTAGCTACTGTTAGGAGCCTATAAACAAATCCCACCAGTGACCTCTTTCCCTTATTATTTCTTATCTCCACCCAAACTGATTCTCCATCTTGATCTTCCGAGCCATGATAATTTCTCACTACTGTTCTGAGCTCACCCTTTATTAACAGAGCTACCCCACCTCCTTTTCCTTTCTGCTTATCCTTCCAAAATGTCAAATACCCCTGAATATTCAGTTCCCAGCCTTGGTCACCTTGCAGCCACGTCTCTGTAATGGCTATCAGATCATACCCATTTATTTCTATTTGTACTGTTAGTTCATCTATCTTGTTACAAATGCTGCGTGCATTCAGATAAAGAGCCTTTAATTTTGACTTTTTACCATTTTTCCCTCCTCTGACCCTATTTGCTGGTACACTATTATGCTTGTATGCTCTGTCCCTTCCTGTCACACTCTGGTTATCATTACCCCTATCGCTACCCTGCACTATTGCCTCTTTAACTTTCTAAGTTTCCCCTCACCTGAACCCTCCCCCCCCCCGACTATTTAGATTAAAGCCCTACAGCATTGGTGAATTGCACAGTCTTTATGCCAAGGAGGCAGTTCCGCAATCTTATGTCACATTATACAAAGCTGCTCAAAATACCATCGCAAAGTCACACATGATCATATCGCTGGTGTTTGCTATCCCGTAACTCCTGCTGAAAAGTGCTCGTGTGGGTGTTGGGTGAATACAGGTTCAGCTTCAGCTCTGGTAACCGTTCCCCCCATGATTGAGTAGCCTGGTGATCCTCACTGCTTAGGATTCTACACCAAGACTAGTGTCTTGGATGAGATATTGGTGGGACAACTGGGACCCATTGAACCGTACCTCAATAAGAGTCCCGAGCGTTAAAGAGAGGTGGGGAGAAAATTAGCGGGAAAAATAAATGTATCTGTTTGCAGTAGATCACGATTAAATTGTGTCAGACTCGGGCATAGCAAAGTTAGAGGCAGCATGAAGGTCCTCATACTCCACTCCAATAATGTCTCAGGCCAACCTCATACCCTTACCGTACCAGTGTGACATTTTTCCCACTCAAGCCTTTCAGTGGTGTGTGTAGTGCCAACTAGGGACAGATTTGTGCTCTACGCCCGTGCCCACTTGGAACTGGGTTGAGACAGCCAAACTTGTTCAGCTCTTCGATCACAGACACATCCTCACCCAATATTCACACATGTACCATACAACTAGTAGATAGAGGAGACTTTCAGCCTGGATTTGAACCCAGCTTCCAGAAGTGAAAGGCTAGTATCTTTCCCTCCGCACCAACCACTTGCTCCAGTTTTCCTTTGTACAACTATTATCTCAGACACCTGTGTTATTACAATTGTGGCTGTATTACCCTGTCTGGTTTGTGAAAACAAGAACTGTGCCACGTTGGTGCAGTGCAAGCTTAAAAGTGGACTGCATGTTACAGAATCACTCCACAAATCTTTATTGTAGAGGTGAAATATCAGCACATTTGTTGGTGCCTCAGTCATCCCTTGGTACCAAACTTTACACTTTCAAACTGCTAGGTTAAGGCAGGAAGCAGCAGTTATTTCGGGGATAATTTTCCAATTACACGCTAGTGGCGGGGCCCCTTGCTCGCGTGCCAATCTAATGAATGGGAAATCATAGGCAGCTTGTCTGTGCTTTATGTACTGGCAGCAGATGAGGTTCCCCACTGCTAGATTCTGCTAATCCCATTTACACCTCCTCTAGACCCATCTTTTGTTTCTTTACTTGTCCCATTACCATCTCCTTTACCTCGCACCGTCATCCTTTTTGTCTTTTAATCCCTCCGCCACTTTTACAGTTTCCTGGCCATAACCGTCTCCTCTTCACCAATCCCGCTACACCTCCATTCCCCACCAGGACGGCCTGAGGGCGCTCCGCTTCTTCCTTGAACGGAGGCCCAACCAGTCCCCATCCACCACCACCCTCCTCCGCCTGGCTGAACTTGTTCTGACATTGAACAACTTCTCCTTTGACTCTACTCACTTCCTACAAATAAAAGGTGTTGCTTTGGGAACCCGTATGGGTCCTAACTATGCCTGCCTCTTCGTGGGATATGTGGAACATTCTTTGTTCCAGTCCTACTCGGGTCCCCTCCCTCACCTCTTTTTCCGGTACATTGATGACTGTATTGGTGCCGTTTCCTGCTCTTGCCCTGAACTGGAAAATTTCATCAACTTTGCTTCCAATTTCCACCCTTCCCTCGCCTTCACATGGTCCATCTCCGACTCTTCCCTTCCCTTCCTCGACTTCTCTGTCTCCATTTCTGGGGATAGGCTGCCGACCAATATCTACTAAAAACCCACTGACTCCCACAGCTACCTTGACTACACTTCCTCCCACCCTGCTTCCTGTAAGAATTCTGTTCCATTCTCCCAGTTTCTCTGTCTCCGTCGCATCTGTTCTGATGATGCTACCTTCCTTACCAGTGCTTCCAAGATGTCTTCCTTTTTCCTCAACTGAAGCTTCCCCTCCACCGTGGTTGACAGGGCCCTTGACCGTGTCCGTCCCATTTCCTGCACTTCTGCTCTCACCCCTTCCCCTCCCTCCCAGAACCACGATAGGGTTCCCCTTGTCCTTGCCTTCCACCCCATCAGCCTCCACATTCAACAGGTCATCCTCCACCATTTCGGCCACCTCTAGCATGATGTCACCACAAACACATCTTCCCCCTCCCCCTTTCAGCATTACGAAGGGACCGTTCCCTCCGTGACACCCTGGTCCACTCTTCAATCACCCCCAACACCCCCTCCCCTTCCCACGGCACCTTCCCATGCAAGCGCAGGAGATGCAACACCTGCCCTTTACCTCCTCCTTTCCCACTGTCCAGGGCCCCAAATACTCCTTCCAGGTGAAACAGCGATTTACTTGTACATCTTTCAATTTAGTATGTTGTATTTGCTGCTTATGATGCAGTCTCCTCTACATTGGGGAGACCAAACACAGATTGGGTGACTGCTTTGCGGAACACCTCCATTCAGTCCGTAAGCGTGACACTGAGCTTCAGGTCGTCTGTTATTTTAATTCTCCGGCCCACTCCCACTCTGTCCTCTCTGTCCTCGGCCTCCTACACTGTCCTAATGAAGCTCGACAAAGCTCGAGGAACAGCACCTCATCTTTCAATTAGGCACTTTACAACCTTCCGGACTCAACAATGAGTTCAACAATTTCAGATCATAACCACTTTTTTGGACAGCAACTGTTGGTAATTATTCTGTTATTGCCATTTACACCTCCTCTAGACCCGCCATTTGTTCCTTTACTTGTCCCACTACTATGCCCTTTTGTCTTGCACCATCATCCCTTTTGTCATTTAACCTCTCCTGCCTTCCACCCTATCACAGACCTTCCCTTTTGTTCTTTCCTCCCCTCCCCTCTTTCCCTGCCTCTACTTGCTTAATACCTGTTACATCTCTAACTTTTTCCAGTTCTGACGAAAGGTCATCGACCTGAAACGTTAAACCTGTTTCTCTCTCCACAGATGCTGCCTGACATGCTGAGTATTTCCAGCATTTTCAGTTTTTGTTCCCCACTGCTAGCACTTAGTTGGAAAATTACCCCCTTTTGTGCTTAGAGTTCTGTAGGGGTCTAAACTTCCACTTCAGTGATGATGTGAACACAGTGTCATCAGAGCAGAACTTCAAGGTGTCACATCAAGGCACCGTACACAATACAGTAATATAAAAGCAAAATACTGCGGATGCTGGAAATCGGAAATAAAAACAAAATGCTGGAAACACTCAGCAGGTCAGGCAGCATCTGTGGAGAGAGAAACAGAGTTAACGTTTCAGGTCGATGACCTTTCATCAGAACTGGAAAAAGTTAGAGATTTAACAGGTTTTAAGCAAGTACAGAGGCAGGGAAAGCAGGAGGGGAGGAAAGAACAAAAGGGAAGGTCTGTGATAGGGAGGAAGGCAGAAGAAATTAAATGACAAAAGCGATGATGGTGCAAGGCAAAAAGGGATGGTAATGGGACAACTAAAGAAACAAAAGATGAGTCTAGAGGAGGTGTAAATGGCAATAACAGAATTATTACCAACAGCTGCTGTCCTGATAAAATGGGAGCAGTGGTTCTGATCCAGTTGAATTCAATGTTGGGTCCGGAGGGCTGTAAAGTGCCTAATCAAAAGATGAGGTGCTGTTCCTCAAGCTTTATTAGAACCGTGTAGGAGGCGAAGACAGAGAGGTCAGAGTGAGAGTGGGGCAAAGAGTTAAAATACTATGTCTGTCTCTGTGAATTGTTAGTTCGAGGCAGTGTGGAGGCACAGCATGCTAACAAGAATGACCAAGAGACGTCAATAAATGTGAAGATTCTGTATTTCCTTCTTTTCCCCCCCAATTCCTTTTTTCTCTTGAAGACAGTGGCTCTTGCTGCTGTGTAGTTCCTCAGCTGCCAGCCTTCTAGTACTTGGCCCAAGTAGCCATTATTACGCGTAAGCTTAGGGTCAGTGGGCTATTTGACCACGAAGGGCATAACAATCATGCCTCATCAAGGCCTTCCTTACCCAACATGCACACTTGCACATCAAGGCAGAAGTCACTGGATGGGAATCGGGAGCATTGATGATTCCCCTCCACCCCACCCCCCCACTCCAGGAAACGCTTAGGACAGTTGTAGTGCCCTGAGTGCTGCCCCAGCTGATATCAGTCAGCTCAACCTTGTGGTCTATACGGCTTATTACTGCAGACGGGGGCGACTTTCCAAAGCAGGCCATCAGGGAAGCTTAAGGAGGAATTTTGGGGCAATGCATTTTTTTTTAAATTCATTCACGGGATGTGGGCGTCGCTGGCAAGGCCAACATTTCTTGCCCATCCCTAATTGTCCTTGAGAAGGTGGTGGTGAGCCGCCTTCTTGAACCGCTGCAGTCCATGCGGTAAAGGTGCTCCCACAGTGCTGTTAGGGAGGGAGTTCCAGGATTTTGACCCAGCGACGATGAAGGAACGGCGATATATTTCCAAGTCAGGGATGGTGTGTGACTTGGAGGGGAACTTGGAGGTGGTGGTGCATGGACTATATTTTCCCTGTAACGGTGATGTAAAAGCTAGTATCACTGAGGCCCACTCTCTCTTGTGCAGTACCCATCCACTATTCAGAATTATTTTCTTTTCGAACTTTAACTGCACGAGAGTGATTGCGCTGCTGCTGGTGGACGCCGTGATTCAGTATCATTTTGTTTCATTTTCCTTATTCCCTGCTGAAGGATCTGGCCAGGAATTCCAGCCTACGAACTTTCACACATTAATATTCCGAGTCCCGTCAAGCAAGCTGCATCCAGGCAAACCTTTCCTATGGAAACTGCAGCTGTGACGACTGCTAAGACGGTGCTGGCTCATATAGCTACAGTGGAGGCGAGAGATGCTACTTATACGGTTAGTTTGCACCTGCGCTATTTGTTTTCTTTTTATTGGTCTACTTTCATATTTCTTTGCATGTGAATTATCGATAAAAATTTGTGTTTTTAAAAATGAAAGGTGATTTATACCTCCCACTGGAGATCCAGTGGGTACATGCATCACCCAGTGTGATATTGAGCCATACCGAGCAGCAAGGTGGTAGGTTCTGCCCCCCCCCCCCTGCCTGTGCTGACTTAGTTGAACCCAGCCAGGGCAGCAGCTGCAACACTCCAGTTGGTGTCAGCCAGTGACTCAGTGGGCAACACCCTCTGCCTCTGAGTCAGAAGGTTGTGGGTTCACAGTCCCCACTCCAGAGACTTGAGCACAAAAATCCAGGCTGACACTCCCCAGTGCAGTGCCGAGGCAGTGCCGCACTGTCAGAGGTGCCGTCTTTCGGATGAGACGTCAGGTGGACGTAAAAGATCCCAAGGCCACTATTTCGAAGAAGAGCAGTGGTGAGACAAGATTAAGCTCCAGCCGCAGAGCTCTCCGCAGTGGAACATGCTGCTGACATTCGCTCTGTAGGAAGAATGGCTACTCGGGCAAGCGATCGAGAGAGCTGCCGACACCCTTTGCGCTGCTGCTACTGCCCCAGCTTAATCAGCACAGACTGCAGATTGAATCTAGGGCCTCACTGCTCTGTGTGGTTCATCTAATCATCATGACATCGAGAAAGCTGCTCTGTGGACCCTTTCTGTCGATTATTTATTTTGGTTGTTGTTGAAACTACTTTGAACAGTTATAATTCTGCTGACTGATTAAAGGTGAATCTGGTTCAGACGAGTTACCAAACCGCTCAGAACAACCTTGCTCTTTGTGTAGGGTTACCTAACCATTACAAATCAGTAAAATAATCTTCTTTTAACTTTACAAAATTGATCAAAATATACCCAAAGTCATTAGGATTGAAGTTACCTCAAGTTCAATGTCAAGGGATGAAAAACATCAGTTATGTGGAGAGTTGTTCCAATCTAGAATGCGCTGCCTGAAAGGGCGGTGGAAGCAGATTCAATAGTAAATTTCAAAAGGGAATTGGAGAAATACTTGAAGGGAGAAAATTTGTAGGGCAATGGGGAAAGAGCAGGGGAGTGGGACTAATTGGAGGGCTCTTTCACGATGGGCCAAAAGGCCTGTTTCCGTGTGGTCTCATTCTATGATTCTATAAATGCTAGCTCCCACTAGTGGCCCAGCAGATCAAGGCTCGGCCTACTGCTCTACTAAGCCATATAGGTTAGAAGGCTCCAGGTTTTATCTTTAGCCTGTGCAGACCAGCAGTTGGGGCTTTACAGTGCCTCAGCACTCCTGGACTAGCAAGGGGGGAAATCAACCAGGCTTCCGACCCCGTTCATTATCCATTCGCTCCTGCTGGGAATGCACGCATAAGGGGAGTTGTGATGCCCTCCCACGGTCACTGTCTTGATTCACAAGGGCGAGCTACTGAAAGGCTGAGTGCTTCTGGAACCAAACCAACAAAGTATGTCAATGGGACAGATTGTCCTGTTCCAGGGCTATTGGATTGCATAGACGCAGTGAATGCAGGAAAATCGGGTGAGCTGCGTTAAGGGCGTGTGTACTCCTCCTCCTCGTCCAGTATATTCACTGCGTCCAACAGCCCCTGCCCAATATAAGCAACAAAGCGTGCATTAATCTTAATGCACTTGGTTTGGGAGAATTGTTTTTGTCTGACACATGCCTCCCCACCACACCCCCTCCCCACCACACCCCCCTTCCCCACCACACCCCCTCCCCACCACACCCCCTCCCCCCACACACCCTCTAACCCCCACATCCACTCCCCGAAACACCCCCTCCCACCACACCCCCTCCCCCACACCCTCCCCCAACACCCTCCCCCACCACACACCCTCCCCCCACACACCCTCTAACCCCCACACCCCCTCCCTGAAACACCCCCACCCCCTCCCCTCCCCCCACCCCCTCCCCACACAGCCCCTCCCCCCACACCTCCTCCTCCCCACCACACCCCCTCCCCCCACACACCCTCCCCCTCCCCCCACCCCCTCCCCCACCACACCTCCTCCCCCCACACCACCTCCCTGAAACAACCCCACCCCCTCCCCCTCCACACACCCCCTCCCCCCACACCTCCTCCTCCCCCCACACCCCCTCCTCCCCCCACAAACCCTCCCCCCACACACACCCTCCTCCCCACCCCCTCCTCCCCCCACACACCCTCCCCCCACACCCCCTCCTCCCATCCCACACACCCTCCTCCCCCCACACACATCCTCCCCCCCAGACCCCCTCCCCCCCACACACCCCTCCCCCCACACACCCCTCCCCCCACACACCCCTCCCCCCACACACCCCTCCCCCCACACACTCCTCCCCCCCACACACCCCTCCCCCCACACACTCCCTCCCCCCACACACCTCCTCCCCCCACACACCCCCTCCCCCCACACACCCCCTCCCCCCACACACCCCCTCCTCCCACACACCCCCTCCTCCCACACACCCCGCCTCCCACACACCCCCCTCCCCCCACACACCCCCCTCCTCCACACACCCCTCCTCCCCCCACACCCCTCCCCCCCCCCACACCCCCTCCTCCCCCCCACACCCCCTCCTCCCCCCACACACACCCCCCCCCCCACACCACCCCTCCTCCCCCACCCCCCCTCCCCACAACCCCCTCCCCCCAACCCCCCTCCCCCCACACACACCCCTCCCCCCACACACACACCTCCTCCCCCCCACACACCTCCTCCCCCCACACACTCCTCCCCCCACAACCCCCTCCCCCCACACCCCCCTCTCCTCCCACACACCCCCTCCTCCCCCCCACACCCCCGCCTCCCCCCCACACACACTCCTCCCCCCACACCCGCTCCTTCCCCCACCCCCTCCCCACCCACACCCCCCTCCCCCCACACACTCCTCCCCCACACACCCTCCCCCCCGCACCCCCCCTCCCCCCCACACACCCCCTCCTCCCCCACACCCCCTCCCCCCACACACCCCCTCCCCCCACACCCCCTCCCCCCACCCCCCCCTCCCCCCCATACACCCCCTCCTCCCCCCCACACACACCCCCTCCTCCCCCCCCACACACACCCCCTCCTCCCCCCCACACACCCCCCCTCCCCCCCACACACCCCTCCTTCCCCCCCACACACACCCTCCTCCCCCCACATCCCCTCCGACCCCCACATCCCTCCGACCCCCACACACCCTCCTCCCCCCTACACCCCCTCCTCCCCCCCACACCCCCTCCCCCCACACACGCCGCCTCCCCCCACACATCCCCTCTCCCCCCACACCTCCACACCCCCTCCCCCCACACATTCCCTCTCCCCCCACACCCCCTCCCCCCCACACCCCTCCCCCCCACACCCCACACACACACACTCTCTACCTGCTTCTCATTTCCTGGTTTTCATTTGATATAATTATTGAATATCTCCTTTCAACAGAAATACAAGCAGAATTTTCTGCATGAAATGACACAGATAGAACATGAGACAAATGGGCAGCTGACTAATGCCGAACGCTGGGTGGATGGCTGGAAAAACTCTGTGCTGAATATAAAGAAGCTGTATGCCCAAGTCCGAGCTCCTTGTAATATGCATTAGTCCTGTGCCTTGAATTGCTCAATATTTATCCATCAGTTGTATTTTAGTTTATTAAATTAATAAATATATATTTGTTTTTCTCAATTATCTATTAACTTTATCAGTTATCCGTGGCACGACAGTGTTGGTGCTGAACACCTTTATTCATCTTTTAGATGCAGACATTATTATTTATCTTATGATCTTCGAGCTCCAATTTTGGGTTCCAGCCCACATACCCTGTACACACACAGCCCACACACACGCCACACACTGGGTCATTCTATATGATTCTAAATGGTATATGTCACTACTTCATCTAAGGAACACTGCTTTAAACCATACTGTGAGAGTACCCCACCCACCTGTGACAGAGACTGTAGGTCCCGCATTGGACTCATCAGTCACCTGAGAACTCATTTTTAATGTGGAAGCAAAGTCATCCTCGGTTCCGAGGGACTGCCTAAGAGAGAGAGAGAGAGAGAGGACACAGGAACACAGGTTCAAACTAGTGAAAGGCAAATTTATGGCCGATATCAACATGTTCTGCGCGCAAAGAATGACCCAGCACATGGAATAGACTGTCGGGCAGAGTGGTGGAGGTCAAAACCCTGGGGTTGTTTAAGAAGCACTCGGATTCGGTGATGGGAGGCTGGACCGAAGAGGTAAAATGGGCCGAACGACCTTCCTCATCCATATTTGTCATGCGGATCAACAACAACAATAACAACTTGTATTTATGTAGCACCGTTAACGTAGTAAAACGTCCCCAGGGCGCTTCACAGGAGCGATTATCAAACAAAGTTTGACACCGAGTCGCATGAGGAGATATTAAAGCAGATGACCAAAAGCTTGGTCAGAGAGGTTGGTTTTCAGGAACGTCTTAAAGGAGGAAAGAGAGGCGGAGAGGTTTATTGAGGGAATTCCAGAGCTTAGGGCCTGGCAGCTGAAGGCACGGCCGCCAATGGATCGGAGCAGAAGTGGAACAAAAAAAACGTAAATACTGCAGGTGCTGGAAATCTCAAACAAAAGCATAAAATGCCGGAAGCACTCGGCTGGCCAGCCAGCACCCGTGGAGCGAGGAAGGTAAGGTTAACATTTCGGGTCGATGATCAGAGTCCACCCACTAAAGTGAACAGCTGGAGAATCGGTGACTGGCGCACCCAGCGGCTTCACTCGGATTTTCCAGCACCCTGTCTGCTGTTCTCTGTTAGGCCACAAGATGGCAGCAGCCGAATCAGTGTGACCTAAAGGGGCCAACTTTTCACATTGTTTAAATTTATCACTCTAGAGCTTTTGACGTTTAATCCTCATCTCATGAGGCTTCTGTCAACTAAGATCCTTAATATTAAAATTCCATTTGCAGTGCATTTTCTTCCGACCTTAAAGTGTGATTAATCTCTGCAAGTGTTTACTAAGCTGCCGACTCCAGCCAGGGGCACAGACTTAAGGCACGTTGAACAGTCCAGATGTAACTACCTAATTACATCAACTGTGGTGAACGTATAGCATGAACCACCCAAGGAGAGGGTGGAAGCAAATAGTGTGGGGAAAATGCAAGAGGCAACCTGATAATTTAGCAAAAAAAGTGATTGAGGTGTACAAGAGACAACATATAGCATGGGGTCAAAGGTTATAAGAGATGGACTACAGTATAAGAACATAAGAAATAGGAGCAGGAATAGGCCATACGGCCCCTCGAGCCTGCTCCGCCATTCAATAAGATCATGGCTGATCATCGACCTCAACTCCACTTTCCTGCCCGATCTCCATATCCCTTGATTCCCCTAGAGTCCAAAAATCTATCGATCTCAGCCTTGAATATACTCAACGACTCAGCATCCACAGCCCTCTGGGGTAGAGAATTCCAAAGATTCACAATTCTCTGAGTGAAGAAATTCCTCCTCATCTCAGTCCTAAAAGGCCGACCAATTATCCTGAGAATTTACCCCCTAGTTCTAGACACTCCAGCCAGGGGAAACAACCTCTCAGCATCTATACCAGATGGGATAAGGGGTACAAAAGATAGAGTACAGTATGGGATTGAGGGGTATAAGGGATGACTATAGTATGGGTTGAGGGCAATGTTCCCTGGAAGCTGCGCTTTGATCTGCGCAACCTGTTTCTTTCAATGCGCGGTCCCTTTAAATTTCTGCGCTTGCCCGGTATTTCCGATGTAAAAGCTCGTGGGCGGCCCACGCGGGACCTTGCGGATTACTGCGCGGCCACGCACGCGTGCAGCTTAGAGGGAACATTGGTTGAGGGATATAAAAGATAGAGGATGGGATTAAGTTAAAAAATATAGTATGGGATTGAGGGGTTTGAGTGATAGAATATAGTATGGGATGGAAGGGTATAAAAGATAGAATATAGTATGGGATTGAGGGGTTTCGGATGAATACAGTACCATATCTTTTGAGTTTTGACACCAGTCTGATTGACTCCCAGATGGTCTGTAGACTCCTGTGTTCCAAGTAAAGGTTCTTTGATTTAAGTTTGGAAACATTTCACTGCATCAGTTTTATACTTAGGACTAGAAGCATGGCCAACTAGAAAGAGAAGGACGGGCAGCGTGCGACCTGGAGCAAGGAAACTCAGGCACGTAACTCATGCCAGAAATGTATTGGAAGGGAATCATCACCCCTTCATCCTTCCCTCCCCACGTGCTTTGGACTGAATATTGATGCCTTATTTGTAGACAGCTTATTTACAAAGGTCACTAACTTTATATAAGTGAATGCTGAGAGCTTACGGTAGGACGTGTGTGGTTCCCAATGACTCTGTGGGTAAATATTTCACCTGGTGTGCTACTGAACCACACGGGTGAGATAGGTCTCCAGGTGAATCCCTGGTCTGTGCTGAGTTTGCTGGGATGGTGCTAGTGGGGCATTTTTCTTTAAACTTTCCCCCCTACCCCCTTCATTTTCACAAGACGTTGGCAACCCTCCACAGTGCTTTGTCCGAGTGACCATTTCCTTTTTTTTAATTCATTCTTGGGATATGGGCGTCGCTGGCAAGGCCAGCATTTATTGCCCATCCCTCATTGCCCTCGAGAAGGTGGTGGTGAGCTGCCTTCTTGAACCACTGCAGTCCATGTGGTGAAGGTACTCCCACAGTGCTGTTAGGTAGGGAGTTCCAGGATTTTGACACAGTGACAATGAAGGATCGGCGATATATTTCTAAGTCAGGATGGTGTGTGACTTGGAGGGGAACTTGGAGGTGGTGGTGTTCCCATGCGCCTGCTGCCCTTGTCCTTCTAGGTGGAAGAGGTCATGGGTTTGGGAGGTGCTGGCGAAGAAGCCTTGGCGAGTTGCTGCAGTGCATCTTGTAGATGGTACACACTGCAGCCATGGTACGCCGGTGGTGGAGGGAGTGAATGCTTAAGGTGGTGGACGGGGTGCCAATCAAGCGGGCTGCTTTGTCCTGGATGGTGTCGAGCTTCTTGAGTGTTGTTGGAGCTGCATTCATCCAGGCAAGTGGAGAGTATTCCATCACACTCCTTACTTGTGCCTTGTAGATGGTGGAAAGGCTTTGGGGAGTCAGGATGTGAGACACATGCCGCAGAATACCTAGCCTCTGACCTGCTTTTGTTGCCACAGTATTTATGTGACTGGTCCAGTTAAGTTTCTGGTCAATGGTGACCCCCAGGATGTTGATGGTGGGGGAATTCAGCGATGGTAATGCCGTTGAATGTCAAGGGGCGGTGGTTAGACTTTCGCTTGTTGGAGATAGTCATTGCCTGGCACTTCTGTGGCGCGAATGTTACCTGCCACTTGTTAGCCCAAGCCTGAACGTCATCCAGGTCTTGTTGCATGCGGGCATGGACTGCTTCATTATCTGAGGAGTTGCGAATGGCACTGAACACTGTGCAGTCATCTGCGAACATCCTCACTTCTGACCTTATGTTGGAGGGAAGGTCATTGATGAAGCAGCTGAAGATGGTTGGGCCTAGGACACTGCCCTGAGGAACTCCTGCAGCGATGTCCTGGTGCTGTGATGATTGACCTTCAACCACCACAACCATCTTTCTTTGTGCTAGGTATGACTCCAGCCAGTGGAGCGTTTTCCCCCCGATTCCCATTTACTTCAGTTTTACTAGGGCTCCTTGATGCCAGACTCGGTCAAATGCTGCCTTGATGTCAAGGGCAGTCACTCTCACCTCACCTCTGGAATTCAGCTCCTTTGTCCATGTTTGGACCAAGGCTGTAATGAGGTCGGGAGCCGAGTGGTCTTGGCGAAACCCAAACTGGGCATCAGTGAGCAGGTTATTGGTGAGTAAGTGGCACTGTCGATGACACCTTCCATCACTTTGCTGATAATTGAGAGTAGACTGATGGGGCGGTAATTGGCCGGATTGGATTTGTCCTGCTTTTTGTGGACAGGACATACCTGGGCAGTTTTCCACTTGTCGGATAGATGCCAGTGTTGTAGCTGTACTGGAACAGCGTGGCTAGTTCTGGAGCACAAGTCTTCAGCACGATAGCCGGGATGTTGTCGGGCCCCATAGCCTTTGCTGTATCCAGTGCGCTCAGCCGTTTCTTGATATCACGTGGAGTGAATCGAATTGGCTGAAGACTGGCTTCTGTGATGGTGGGGACCTCAGGAGGCGGCCGAGATGGATCATCCACTCGGCACTTCTGGCTGAAGATGGTTGCAAACACTTCAGCCTTGTCTTTTGCACTCGCATGCTGGGCTCCACCATCATTGAGGATGGGGATATTCTTGGAGCCTCCTCCTCCCTTTGAGGACGTAACAAACAGGGTGGATAAAGGGGAACCAGTGGATGTGGTGTATTTGGACTTCCAAAAGGCATTTGATAAGGTGCCACACAAAAGATTACTGCACAAGATAAAAAATCACGGGATTGGGGGTAATATACTGGCATGGGTGGAAGATTGGCTATCTAACAGAAAACAGAGAGTTGGGATAAATGGTTCATTCTCGGGTTGGCAATCAGTAACTAGTGGTGTTCCGCAAGGGTCAGTGCTGGGACCCCAACTCTTTACAATCTATATTAACGATTTGGAGGAGGGGACCAAGTGCAACGTATCCAAGTTTGCTGATGATACAAAGATGGGAGGAAAAGCAGTGAGTGAGGAGGACATAAAAAACCTGCAAAAGGACATAGACAGGCTAAGTGAGTGGGCGGAAATTTGGCAGATGGAATATAATGTTGGAAAGTGTGAGGTTATGCACTTTGGCAGAAAAAATCAAAGAGCAAGTTATTATCTAAATGGAAAGAAACTGCAAAGTGCTACAGTACAAAGGGATCTGGGGGTCCTGGTGCATGAAACACAGAAGGTTAGTATGCAGGTACAGCAGGTGATCAGGAAGACCAATGGAATATTGGCTTTTATTGCAAGGGGGATGGAGTATAAAAGCAGGGAAGTCTTGCTTCAGTTATACAAGGTACTGGTGAGGCCACACCTGGAATACTGCGTACTGTTTTGGTTTCCATATTTAAGAAAAGATATACTTGCTCTCGAGGCAGTTCAGAGAAGGTTCACTCGGTTGATTCCGGAGATGAGGGGGTTGACTTATGAGGAAAGGTTGAGTAGGTTGGGCCGCTACTCATTGGAATTCAGAAGAATGAGAGGCGATCTTATCGAAACATATAAGATTGTGAGGGGGCTTGATCGGGTGGAGGCGGGGAGGATGTTTCCACTGATGGGTGAGACTAGAACTAGGGGGCATAATCTTAGAATAAGGGGCTGCCGTTTCAAAACTGAGATGAGGAAAAACTTCTTCACTCAGAGGGTAGTAAATCTATGGAATTTGCTACCTCAGAGCTGTGGAAGCTGCGACATTAAATAAATTTAAAACGGAGATAGACAGTTTCCTAGCTGATAAGGGAATTAAGGGTTATGGGGAGCGGGCAGGGAAGTGGACGTGAGTCTAGGTTCGGATCAGCCATGATCCTATTGAATGGCGGAGCAGGCCCGAGGGGCCATATGGCCGACTCCTACTCCTGCTCCTTATGTTCTCCCGTTAGTTGTTTAATGGTCCACCACCATTCACGACTGCAGAGCTTTGATCTGATCCGTTGATTGTGGGATCACTTAGCTCTGTCTATAGCATGCTGCTGCTTCTTTACCATGCATTTAGTCCTGTGTTGCAGCTTCCCCAGGTTGGCACCTCATTTTTAGGTATGCCTGGTGCTGCTCCTGTACATTCCTTATTGAAGGAGGGTTGGTCCCCTGGCTTGATGGTAATGGTAGAGTGAGGGATATGCCAGGTCATGAGGTTACAGATTGTGGTGGAATACAATTCTGCTGTTAGATCTATCCCGTTTAGCACAGTGGTAGTGCCATGCAACACGATGAAGGGCGTCAAGAAGGAATTTCATCTCCACAATGACTGTGGTCACTGCTACCACGGACAGATGCATCTGTGACAGGTACAGTAGGTTTTTCCCTCGTGTTGGTTCTCTCACCACCCAGACTGGCAGCTGTGTCCTTCAGGGCTCGGTCAGCAGTGGTACTACCGAGCCACTCTTGGTGATGGACATTGAAGTCCCCCACCCAGAGTACATTCTGTGCCCTTGCTAACCTCAGTGCTTCTTCCTAAGTGGAGGAGTACTGATTCATCAGCAGGAGGTTTCCTTGCCCATGCTTGACCTGAAGCCATGAGACTTCATGGAGTCCAGAGTCAATTTTGAGGACTCCCAGGGCCACGCCTTCATACCACAGTGCCACCTGCTCTGGTGGGTCTGTCCATACGCAGGGATGGTGATGGAGGAGTTTGGAAATTTGGCTGAAAGGTATGATTCTGACTATGGCAGGCTGTTGCTTTGACTAGTCTGTGGAACAGCTCTCCCAATTTTGGCACAATTTCCCCAGTGGCGGTGAGGAGGAACATTGCAGGGTTGACTGGGCTGTTGCTGTGTCTGGTGCCGAGATCAATGCCAGGTGGTTCATCCGGTTTCATTCTTATTATGTTGTGTAGCCATTTCAGAGGGCAGTTAAGAGTCAACCACATTTCTGTGGGTCTGGAGTCACATATAGACCAGACTAGCAGATTTCCTTCATGAGCCAGATGGGTTTTTACAACAATCCAATAGTTTCATGGTCACCATTACTGATACTAGCTTTTTATTCCAGATTTATTTAATTTACTGAATTTAAATTCTGCAGCTGCCATGGTGGGATTTGAACTACACCTCTCTGGATCATTAAGTCCAGGCCTCTGGATTACTAGTCCATTAACATAACCACGATGCTACCATACCTCATGTGCATGAGCCCTAACTTTATTGCCAATGACCTCTGACAGGATTTGACTGTGAAGTGTTGGGTGATTTGAAGAGCAACAGTGGACTGTTCGACCATGGGAGGCAGCGATAGCCAAGCCAAATCCTCCCCTCGCCCGAGGTCCACACATATGCCCATCATGGGATGTCCCTGGTCTGCACGATTCATTGCAACAGCAGCACCTGATGCACTAAAACCACTGAGCTGTCTGAGGAGCAAGAGCAACACAGATTCCTCTCTCGACCTCGAATTTCTCCTGCCGCTGCCTGCTCAGACATCTCGGATGGTCTGAGATCAGCAGGTCATAACGTAATATAGTCATAGAGTCAGCCGTTGGCAGCAGCACTCTCTCTCTCGCCTCTGAGTCAGAAGGTTGTGGGTTCAAGTCCTCACTCCAGAGACTTGAGCACAAAGATCCAGGCTGACGCTCCCAGTGCAGTGCTGAGGGAGGCTCCGTCTACCCTCTCAGGTGAAAAAATCCCATTACTGTTGTAATGTAGGAAAATTGTAGCACAACTACTGTCAGTCCCAACTGGGATGAAGCTAACTGGGAGCTTCTGGTCTGTACGGCTAGTACCACACCTTAATTGGGGGGTGGGGGAGAGAAAATAAATCAAGGACATAAATTACAAACTCATTCAATTCTAAAGAAGGGTATTGATCTGAAATCTTTGAGATGTTGACAGACTAGCTGTGTACTTCCAGCATTCACTGTTGTTGTTTAAGATTTTCAGCATTCACACTCTTTCTTTCTAAGGATGAAAGAATCTGTTCTAGTTTAAGGTGCGATCTTTAGTTTTGTTCCCCACAGTGTCGGCGCCCAGGGGGATTTCATCACGCTGGTTGCCCCAAAAGACGATGGCAGAGTTCCCCGGTGGGCAGCGAGACGCAGGCACTGTGCCGGGAAAACCAACAATAAATCATTCCCCATTTCCCGAGCCCTTCTCCCCAGCACCGGTGCAGCTACAGCGTTGCCATGGTGACAGACAGCTAGTGGTGACGGACATTTCCATGTCACCTCCTTACGAGATGCAAACGGCAAGTTGAACAATGCAGAATCAAGGGCCGTTGATTGCTCCCAGAGATTACTGAACAACATCTAACAGAAAGAATGAATTATTAAGAGCTCCATTTACACTTGACCTACATTGCACACCGCTGAGCTTGTTTGAAGACGTCCTGATGCTGTCCCAGAGCCGCACTGTCACAAAGACTTCAATCATGGGCAATGGAGTCTGCGGGGGGGCTGAGGGCTTTGGTTAACAAGGTTAAAGAAAACCTAAAGGTTACTGAGTGAATTCCTGGTGTGGTAATGGGCTATATATGTTCTTAACACATGCAGGCACCTCTCACTGCGTTTAACAATCTCCAAACCAATGATTAAAGAATAAATTCTTGGGACCTGGCCAACGCAAGCAAGGCCACGTTTATTGCCTATCCCTAGTTGCCCTGGGAAGATGGTGGTGAGACTTGTGGTGATGGCTGTCAGCCGTGACTCTCGCCTCTGAGTCAGAAGATCGTGGGTTCAAGTCCCACTCAAGAGACTCGAGCACAAAAATCTAGGCTGACACTCCCAGTGTAGTACTTGAGGGAGTGCTGCACTGTCGGAGGTGCCGTCTTTCAGATGAGACGTCAAACCGAGGCCCCGTCTGCCCTCTCAGGTGGATGTAAAAGATCCCATGACACTATTGGAAGAAGAGCAGGGGAGTTCTCCCCGGTGTCCTGGCCAATATTTATCCCTCAATCAACATCACGAAAACCAAATGGGCCAGAAATTCGGGTCTCCACAGGTGAGTACGCGCTGGGGTGCTCACCCGTAGACCCAACGAAAGTGCCGGTTTCGCGTATGCACTGCGCATGCGCTGGAAACCGGAACTTCCGTTCCCCTGAAGGAAGGGGTTCAGAGGTCGAATGCGTGCGCCGGAGAGGCAGCGCGTAGACCTCGAACTTCGGCTTTTATTTCAGGTTTCTCCGTGAGGGTAAGTACGGAGAAGCTGTGCGGGGAAAAAGGAGGCGCAAGGTCTGCTTTTAACAAGGTAAGTGGTGAATTAAGTACAATTTAAACATTTTTTCCACAGGTTTATCTTTTTTACATACTTTAAAGAAAGGTAAGTTTATTTTTAGCACCGTTAAAAAGTGTAATTAATTTTTTCAAAAATTTAAATTTTTGTTTAAAGTAGTTAATTTATGTAATTTATAATGTGGAGATGCCGGTGTTGGACTGGGGTGGACAAAAGTGAGAAGTCGCACAACACCAGGTTATAGTCCAACAGCTTTATTTGAAATCACAAGCTTTCGGAGCGGCTGCTCCTTCGTCAGGTGAAGTGAAGAGATGCATATAGGCACAGCATATATAGTCAGAGAACACTGCCAGATGATTACAGTTGATCTTTCTAACTGCCCTTTATCACACCTCGGCAGAGAGATAATCACGGCAATCAAAGGTGTGGATGGTGTCCAAACAGGTCAGTCAGGAAAACATTACATCAAAGACAATGAGGTGGGGTCACAAGGGGTCAAATGTAGCAGATGCTGGGGTCTGTATGGAAAACAAAAAAGGGCAGTTAGAAAGATTAACTGTAGTCGTCTGGCAGTGTTCTCTGACTATATATGTTGTGACTATATGCATTTCTTCACTTCACCTGACGAAGGAGCAGCGCTCCGAAAGCTTGTGATTTCAAATAAAGCTGTTGGACTATAACCTGGTGTTGTGCGACTTCTCACTTATGTAATTTATAGTTATTTTAAAAATGTGATTTAAAAAAACATTTATTTGAAGTTTTAGTGAGGTTTTGGGGCCGATCTCTATTCATAGATTTGACAAGTCTTCATGTCAAATCTATAAATGAAGATTCCCTGCTCCGATTGGCTCTCCGTGGCCCACGTGATCCCAGGGGACGCTTTGAACTAGTTGCGCCCCTGGGATACGCGAGCACCACACACCGGCAGCTGCAGGAGGCCCAGGAGCCGAATTCCACGCGGGCCCACAGCACAACGGCAGGCGCGGTATCCAAATGCAGGTCAGGGGCTTGCACCCGCGGGAAGCCCCCGACCCGAATTTCTGGCCCATTTATCTGGCCATTATCACATTGCTGTTTGTGGGACCTTGCTGTGTCTAAACTAGCCACCGCGTTTCCCTAGATTAGAACAGTGACTACACTTCAAACGTACATCATTGGCTGTAAAGCGCTTTGGGACGTCCTGAAGTCATAGAATCATAGAATCTTATTACAGTCGTACCCGTGCTGGCTCTTTAAACGAGCTGTTTGTAACCGGCTACTTTGGAAATAAAGATGCCCTTTGTTCCAAATCAAACACCTACTGCTTGTCTTTTTACAGTGTAAGATCGATTAGCTCAATGCATTTCTAACATGGTGCAGTATAGTGAAATCTCCATTATCTACCAACCTGATTATCAGCAGAATTTACGCAGGACGAGGCCTTGCTTGAGGCACCACCTCATTGCACAGTTTCTCTTGTATTTGCATTTCATCTTTTCTTGGAGAATAAACCCATGTAATGTTTATTTTGTTATTTGCATTGCCGGGGGTATTGCTGCACCATAGGTACAAGATCAAAACCCTTTCGATTATTTGCCAATTTCCATGATCTGCTGGGGATCCTGGAGGATAGTTGTGGTACTTCAGAGTCGATTACTAATGGTTTATACACACTGCTTATTACCATTTTTCAAATACCGGGCACTTGCAATGTCAACAAGATTTTCGGAGACTTTGCTTAGGTTTTGACGGCCGTCAGTTTCCTCCGATTCTGGCCCCTTGTGAATCCCCGATTTCATTCGCCCCACCATTGGCGGCCATGCCTTCAGGCGTCCAGGGCCCGAAGCTCTTGAATTGCCTCTAGTGAGGGGTGTCCTGCACTGCAGCAACTCGCCAGGGCTTCTTCGGCAGCACCTCCCAAACCTGTGAGCCTCTACCACCTAGCAAGGCAAGGGCAGCAGGCGCATGGAAACACCGCCACCTGCAAGTTCCCCTCCAAGTCACACACCATCCCGACTTGGAAATATATCGGCCGTTCCTTCATCGTCGCTGGGTCAAAATCCTGGAACTCCCTCCCTAACAGCGCTGTGGGAGTACCTTCACTACACGGACTGCAGCGGTTCAAGAAGGCGGCTCACCACCACCTTCTCAAGGGCAATTAGTGATGGGCAATAAATGCTGACCTTGTCAACGATGGCCACCCCAGATTTTTTTTTAAATGATGCCAATGGGTTAGTTGGTCAGGGAGATTCCTGTGAGTGATCCCTGTTGGCACAGAATGTGTCTGTATTCCTTGGTAGAATGGGGTGGGGGATGGGTTGCATCTGCATTCCCTGCTGCTCTAGGAGGGCTCACATCCCACTCTGTGTGATTAGATCTTTAACTTACCAAATATCTGAACGTCATGAGCACTGATGAATAACCAAATCCCCTTCTCCCCACTCCCCTCTGCCAATGTGAGAATTAAAGGACTAGAAAGACATGACAGGTCCTGGGGTGCCAATAGCTGAGGGTTTAAGTCTTGAGTTGAGTTAGCTGGGCTGGAATTTTAATTTGGAGGCGGGTAGGGAGCGGTGTGGAGTGGGGGTGGGGGCTGGAAAGCAGTCGGGAAACCTGGGAGAACGGGTTTGGCTCAGGCCCTGCCGAATTTAACGGCAAGGCCTGATTAACATTTTGATTCTCTGTTTCCCGCCTGCAGCCAGCTGATGAAGGGTCCCAGACCTGAAACGTTAACTCTGTTTCTCTCTCCACGGATGCTGCCTGGCCTGCTGAGTATTTCCAGCATCTTTTGTTGTTATTTCAGATGGACAGGCTATCTGGCTGCGGGTGGGTAGGCCGCAGAGAGGAGGGCGGGAGGGATTGGAGGTGGGGAGGTGGAAGGCCGGGGATCGTTGTCGAGGTCGGGGGCTGGATCATTGGAAGGGGCGGGGGGGGGGTCGGGGGGTCAAAGGCCGGAGGGGGGATAAGAGATCGAAGGCCTCATGGGGTGGGGGGGTCGGAGGCCTCGGGCCGGGAGGTTGGGGGTTGGGGGTGAGGGGGGGGGGGGGGAGAGATCGGAAGGGTCGGGGGGGTGGTGTCCGATCGCGGGGGGGTTGATGAAGCAGCTATGCTGGATCCAGCAGGTAAGTGGAAAGGCACAGGCCTCCTGGATCCAGCGGTCTTTGCCTTCCTTTAGCTGGCGGGTTTCCCGAGGCTTGGGAAACCCGACCAGCCAGAGTTAAATTTAAAATGGTGCTTCCAAATGAGGCACAAAACCTAATTATAATATTGAAACCGTCCACCCGCCTCCTGGGAGCGGGTTGGCTGCCCGCCCCCCCCCCCCGCCCCCCATCCCACCTCGATTAAAACCGGAAGTGGGTGGGTTGGAGGCAGGTTGAGGTCGGGATTCAGATTTTGAACTCTTTAACCTCCCACGCGACCCCAACACACCCGTTTTATGGGGTTAAAATCCCCCCCCCCCCATCGATGTCAGCCAATCTGGCCTCAGCAGCCCCTGGGCTAGGGAGGGGAAAATTCAGCCAGGGTTCTGACTCCTGATCACTACCCAATGATCCTGATCAAAACCTTACGCGTGTAGACCTTGGATAACAGTGCTGTCCAATAGAAATTGATGACTAGCCACAGGCGTAGCTATGGTGATACCATTTTAGACACGTGACTAATTTTAGTAGAAACCGCCTTACACACGATACAGGTAAACGTACCTGATGTGTATACATTTACATAACATCTACCACCATTCAGTAAACAAGGAAATAATGCACTCACAATGATCAAAAACAATTGCGCTCTCTGCCATTTCGTCTTACCATTTTACCAACAAACGCACAAAATGGTTTAAGTTCACCAGCGTACGCCATGCGAATATCAGTATTGAGATCGCAGGCCTACACAGTGTCTATTACACATCAGAAATGCAATTAGCTGCATCTGGCTTCCCAATTAGTCTAGTGGCTAATGTATTGGATGGACAACACTGGGATAGAAACAAGATCCAGCGTGCCCGTGATGCCCTCCGTGGTCTAATAGCTGCCAACACTCACTGCCGGTTTGGCCACACATGAAGAACGGGGACTGGCACGAGGGCTACCGACTCCTGAGGAATGGTGCCCAAGAAACCTTTGGCGGTAAATGACAGTTCTGACGAAAGGCCAGCGACCTGAAACGTTAACTCTGTTTCTCTCTCCGCGGATGCTGCCTGACCTGCTGAGTGTTTCACGCATTCTCTGTTTTTGTCAGCTGTGGCTCAGTTGGTAGTTGTGGGTTCAAGCCCCACTCCAGAGACTTCAGCACAAACATCTAGGCTGACACTCCAGCGCAGTGCTGAGAGAGCTGTCGGAGGTGCCGTCTTTCGGATGAGACGTTAAACCGAGGCCCCGTCTGCTCTCTCAGGTGGACATAAAAGATCCCACGGGCACTATTTCGAAGAAGAGCAGGGGAGTTATCCCCGGTGTCCTGGGGCCAATATTTATCCCTCAATCAACATAACAACAAAAAAAATTATCTGGTCATTATCACATTGCTGTTTGTGGGAGCTTGCTGTGCGCATATTAGGTGCCGCGTTTCCTACATCACAACAGTGACTACACTTCAAAAAGTATTTCATTGGCTGTAAAGCACTCTGGGTCATCCGGTGATCGTGAAAGGCGCTATATAAATGCAAGTCTTTCTTTTTTTCTTTTATTTCAGATTTCCAGCATCCGCAGTATTTTGCTTTTGGAGGGGATGAGGTTGAAAACTTCGATAATAAGGCGGGGGGGGGGAGAGAGGGGAAACCCCCCACAGACAAACATATTTACACTGGAACATTCACTTGCAGTGAGAGAGGGAAAAACCTCTGGCTTGTAATCCAGCCAGAGATAAATCAGAGCTCAATATGCATCGAGCCCAGTCCCAGTGCTATTTGGATGAGGTTGATCTAAACCCATTAGTGTCGAATTTTAATTTATTGGAGAGGGTCAGCGGCAGATTAGATCTATTAATAGTGTTAATGGCAAGGCAAGACAAAAAAAACATTGCATCCGATCCAATTCGTTTTTGAAACATAATGGAAAAGGGCGGCGAATGCTTGTGCGATGGGTTAATGCTGCCCCCCCCTCCCCAGGGCAGAGCGGTGATGCTGTAAGACGCTGTTAGCTTACGTGGGACTATTTTGTATTGTTTAAAAAAAAACCTGGAGAGAGAGAGAGAGAGAAAGGAGATTATTTCATGGCTGGAAGGGGCCGAGGGGAGAGAGAAGGAGATGGAGCTTCGCCTGCTTTTGATTTGAATGACGAAGGGGGGCAGAGATTTGCAATGTGGATGATGGAGTATTAGGAGTCAATATTCAGCATCGCTCTACCTGACCATCAACCAACCTGAGAGAGAGAGGGAAAGAGAGAGAGAGAACAGCGATACTGGGCAGGAATCCTCGCATGCAACCGAGAAAGGAATCTGCACTCATTATACAGACGATCATCATTCCTTAGGATTGTATTTTTCTGTGCTGGATTATCTTAAATGAAGACAATTTTTTGTGCATTCGATTTGCCCCCCTCCCTCCCTCACCCCAAAATAATTTTTTAATAATTTATAAAATTGTTCTCAAAAGGACTGGCTATTTTCACCCAGTCTGCCTCAAGCTATAATTGTAGTTTTGCTCCGTCCCTCTTAAAGAGACTTTGCATTTGTTCAGGATAACCCCAGGGTTTTATATATATATATATTTTTATTATAAATATATATTCATTCCTGGAATAGAAACATTTTCACCCGCAGGATGGAAACTGTAAAGAAGACAGGCTGGGAGAAGAGCTTGTAGAATCATCCCCCCCCCCAACCCCCAGGTACAGACTGTGGGTTGCAACTATTCGGCGCTGGGGAGACGGAGGGGCTGCACTGAGCACACTGGAGAGACTATGGTTTGGAAATGATGAGGTGGAATGCCCAGGTAAGATGTCCAACTCCCTTCCCTAGTTCCTGCTACATCAACAAGCTGGAAATCCCAGCTGAACTGCAACCCTTGCATGAGATTTGCATTATTGTGTTTTAAGAGCGATTCCTGTGCAGAATCCCCAAGTCAGCTGTGCTTTCAAACCCAACTTCAGGATAGGCAATATTGTCTGTTGGACAGGCAATCCTGTTTTGTTTTTATTTTATCGCGTGTATTTAAATACACGTATTTCTTTTAGATTTAAGGCTTAACGTTTATAGATAAGTGCATCCCTGTAACTGGATGAAGACATGTCAATCAAAAGCCCAGGTTTGGGCAGGTATATTTGCTACTTTTCAAGTGGGTAAGGGATTGAGGGGACAACCCGCCCGGGTCGGTTTCAGGTTCAATCGCTGTCGTGACTGAAGAAGGAATTGCTCAGTTGCTCAGCGCCGCCCACTCCCCTGTCAGTGACGCCCAGGCTGTGAATGATGTAATGCTTGTTAGCACAATAGCGCCTATTTCATTTTGAAACGCATCAAGTGGAAAGCTTATAAATCTCAGGAGCAGGCCTGTGTCTGCAGATGTGTCGTTTCTCCCCCCCCCCCCCCCTCCTCCTCCCTGTTCGCCTCTAGGGTAAAATCTTTGGGTAATAATGCGGGCTCTGATTTTTAACCTAGATTGCAGTCCTGCTGAATTACACCCAAGCAATCACTTTATGTTTTTTTATTCGTTCATGGGATCTGGGCGTCGCTGGCAAGGCCAGCATTTATTGCCCATCCCTTATCCAAGGTAGTCCCAATGTAGTTATTACAGCAAAGTGTTGATTATAATCTATTTACTATTTGCCCCCCTCTCTAACTTTTTTTGCTGAGGTGCGTTTTCCATGGGTCTCGATGGCCCTCAGTTACCTTGGCCATTCTTCAGGGCCGAGCCTAGCCTGTTAGTGGCGATGGGTATTCCAATATTGGGTTGGTAGGCTGGTAATTGTTATATATAGATTTTTTTTTAAATTCAGTTTATCTAGCTCAAACACTCCTCCCCCTTGTGTTGTGTGAAGCCCTCATTGAAGGGTGAACAATTGCGATCCAATTAAATGCAAGTTTGCCAAGTGATAATCTGCAGGTGATTAACAGAAAGGAACAGAGTCTGTCTACAGTGTAGAATGGTAATGGGGGCTTTGTGTGGGCTTCCTTTATTAAACTAAGGACAGGCTGGATGGCCGATTGTTAAACAGTCTTCACTCAGACAGCCTAGCTATAATCTACAGAGACATGTCTGACCATCATTGTATAAATCAACCCTGGGGATATTTCAACCTGATGTAGGTCATTTAGCAGCCCGGTAATGGTGCAAGGTCTATTCCCTGCTCTGCTGATGGCAGTTCAGCCTTGGGTGCCAAGCCAGCATTGTAAACCTGGTGCCATACTGAGGAGGGGATGTCTCCAAACCTGACTCTGGGGAAGGCAAGTCACGTCTGCCTTGGGAAAGGAGAGAGGCCTGTAAGTTGGGGCCATCCCGCCTGTTCTTAAGTGTCAGCCGTGGCTCAGTGGGCCGCGCTGTCGCCTCTGAGTCAGAAGGTTGTGGGTTCAAGTCCCACTCCAGAGACTTGAGCACAAAAATCTAGGCTGACACTCCAGTGCAGTGCCGAGGGAGTGCCTGCACTGTCTGAGACATTGTCTTTCGGATGAGGTGTTAAACCGAGGCCCCGTCTGCCCTCTCCGGTAGACGTGAAAGATCCCATGGCACTATTTTGAGGAAGAGCAGGGGAATTATCTCCGGTGTCCTGGCCAATACTTATGCCTCAATTAACAGAAACAGATGATCTGGTGATTATCACATTGCTGTTTGTGGGAGCTTGCTGTGCGCAAATTGGCTGCTGCGTTTCCTACATTACAACAGTGACTGCACTCCAAAAGTACTTCATTGGCTGTGAAGTGCTTTGAGACATCCCAAGGTCGTGAAAGGCGCTACAGAAATGCAAGTCTTCCTTTAACTCCCTGTGAGGCTCCCGAGGCCTGACTATAACAAGGGCTGACCTGACCATTCTCAGCCCTACTGCAGAAATAACAAGAAGTCTTTTTAGTGACCAGAAAGAAGTTGTGTCACTGGCTCTGAGAGCACAAGGAGGACGTACAACCCCCACTACCTATAGCAACAATGGCGTTGGATGACATTACATTACAACAGTGGCTACACTTCAAAAAGTACCTCATTGGCTATAAAGCGCTTTGGGACATCCTGAGGTCATGAAAGACGCTATATAAATGCGAGTCTTTCTGTCAGCTGTGGCTCAGTGGGTAGCACCCTCGCCTCTGAGTCAGAAGGTCGTGGGTTCACAGTCCCACTCCAGGGACTTGAGCACAAAAATCTAGTCTGACACTCCAGTGCAGTGCTGAGGGAGTGCTGCACTGTCGGAGGTGCCGTCTTTCGGATGAGATGTTAAACCGAGGCCCCGTCTGCTCTCTCAGGTGGATGTAAAAGATCCCGTGGCACTATTTTGAAGACGAGCAGGGGAGTTCTCCCCGGTGTCCCGGGGCCAATATTTATCCCTCAATCAACATCACGAAAACAGATTATCTGGTCATTATCACAGTGCTGTTTGTGGGAGCTTGCTGTGCGCAAATTGGCTGCTGCGTTTCCTACATTACAACAGTGACCACACTTCAAAAGTACTTCATTGGCTGTAAAGCACTTTGAGACGTCTGGAGGTCGTGAAAGGCGCTATAGAAATGCAGTGCAATTTCCGACACAGGCACGATGGGCCGAATGGCTTCCTTCTGTGCTGTATCATTCCCCGATTCTAAATCTTGTCTTTTTTTACCAAAGGATGTCAGCAATTTATTCAACGCAGTACTGGTGTTTATTTATTCGCCATCGCTATGGTTTCCTGTTTATTACAGACCCCATCGAAGACTACAACTTCCACAAACCCCCGTCCTCCCAGGCCCCGTGTCCAATTCCAAGTAGGAGCACATCTGCAACAGCAATGGGCTTCGGGATATGCCTTGAGGTCTCGGCAAATGAGTACCGGCTCGCCTAACCCGTACAGGCTTGCCTAAATGTGTAGATAGGGTGCGGCTGCCACATGCTATGTGTGATAGTGAGTCAGGAGCCACCGTGACAAGGCACACGGGTGTCGGGCCTTCGGGCCTTCGCAGCGTGCACTCGGTCTGCTCTGTGGGCTCACTGACTGCACTCCCTGCCACTTCAGCTCATCTGCCAACCATCAGTTAGAGCCAAGCCAGGCACAGAGCACGCACTACTGCTGCACTGACAGGACTCGAGTCTCCCCATTAGCTGTGTCTCGTTGGACATGATCTGTGGGGTGTTAAATTGATAGATTTCAGGGAGAGCGAGAGCGACAATAAATTATCATTTGCCAAGGTGAAAAATGTGAGTTTGTAATTTTTTTTTTTTTTGCGTGCCTGGGTTTTGTGATTAAGGTGCCATTGCTCGAGGGGGGAGGAAAGTAGATTCCGAGCAATCAGAATTTTTTATTTTTTGGCATAGTTCTGTGCTTATTGAAGTGAGGGACATTTAGCGCTGGAGGATTGCAATGCTTTCCATTTCAGGCATCCCTGGGCCGGGTACAGCGCAGTTAGATACAGAGTAAAGCTCCCTTCTACGCTGCTCCAGCCGCCGATACCCACCACTCGACAAGTGTGACATGTTTTCCATTTCTGTCACCAGCAACATATCAATAATATGTAATAATAAATATAAATAATAATAATAATATTCTGACGAAAGGTCTTCGACCTGAAACGTTAACTCTGTTTCTCTCTCCACGGATGCTGCCTGGCCTGCTGAGTTTTTCCAGCGTTTTCTGTTGTTATTATAAATAATACAGGTATGGCTTTTCTGAGTAAGATTGATGCTCCCTGCGGGGAAGCCAACCCTCCAGGATTGTCCTGCAGGCTCGACTCGAGGGATTAGAGATTAATCTCCTGGACACTGCTTCCAGCAACCCTGGAGAAAAATTTATGGGGGTGTTAAAAGAAATGTTTGACTTTTTAATGTTCTTTTGAACACTTTAATTTATTAGTTCTAAAAATATTGGGAGATGGGGGGGGCGGGGAAAGGCGGTTTGACTAACAGTCAAGAACTATCCAATCAGGTAACGAAGAGTGTTGACTTTCCAATTGTTGAGTGCCGGTGAGGTGTGGTGAGGATGGTTATGTTGAGGGACCAATGGCGGGGGAGGGGGGGAGGGGGGGTGTGTGTGGTTGGAGGTGGGAGGGTCATGTGACGATACCTCCAGCGATGTGCGTCCAACCATGGTTGCCAAGCCCAGCTCCAGGGCCAGATGTGAGCTGTGGACCTGTGCGCAGTAGGAACAAAATAAAGATTCCCCAAAATCAGTACGGCTCGGTCTATTGTGGACTCGACCCAAGCCATTTCATCTCCCCAGGTCCTGCAAAGTGGGTTTTTTTCTGCCCTCATTTGGCCTTTCCCCACCCAAAAAAAAAGTTAACCGGTGCAGAATATCCAACTGAACCCATTCCCACACTGTCTGACTGGCTGCCCTCCCTCCCTGCCCTGCCCTGGCCTCCGCAGCTCAGGAGCTGATGTATTCCACACAGCATCTGACAATCTCCACCTGTCTTTATGCCCCCAAACCTCAACTTCATTTCCAGGAGCATATTTAATGGCTCCTTATTAGCCCCCCCACCCCCCCATTGGCTAGAGTCCCGTCCCCATTGATCCAAGACCCCCCACCATCTGTTCAAATGGTATTTGGAGAGGGTGGGCAGCAGGTTGGAACTTGTGTCCCACGTCGGTGGTCTCCCCGCCCCATCCCTCCTGGAGATGGCCTGGCCTCTCGCTAAAACATAGCTCTCAAATTCAGGAAATTCCTTTCAACCAAACAAATGGTTGCTTGTGTTTTCAACAAATCGCAGAAACTAGCTGCAACTCAACAGATTTTATTTGTGACAGAGTATAATTGTAATGTCTTCCAACCTTGGAACAACGCCAGACGTGGGACATTTTGGATATGGTCCAACTTCGGAGGTGTTTTTTTTTTAATGAACCAGATGTGTTTTTTTTAGAATTTTGTTTTTTTCTCCTCTGATTTCTCCCCATTCCTCTCCTGAAGACCCTGATTCATGCCGGGGCCACAGCCCCACACACACACACACTGGCTGTCCTCTGGTACTTTGAACCGTGGCCATTCTTCTTCTGTGAACCAGCCCTCACCTGATAGTCACACACGCACACACTTTCTATCAGGCGTCATTGTATAGCAATCAGGAGTATAAAATCCCACCTTTTTATTTCTTCCTCCCCTTTCTACCACAAGAACAACAACAACTTGTATTTCTACTGCGCCTTTAATGTAGTAAAACGTCCCAAGGCGCTTCACAGGAGCGATTATCAAGCAAAATTTGACACCGAGCCACATAAGGAGATATTAAGGCAGGTGATCAAAAGCTTGCTCAAAGAGGTAGGCTTTAAGGAGCATCTTGAAGGAGGAGAGAGAGGTGGCGAGGTTTAGGGAGGGAATTCCAGAGCTTAGGGCCTAGGCAACAGAAGGCACGGCCACTGATGGCAGAGCGATTATAATCAGGGATGCTCAAGGGGGCAGAATTAGAGGAGCGCAGCTATCTCGGAGGGTTGTGGAGCTGGAGGAGATTACAGAGATAGGGAGGGGGTGAGGCCATGGAGGGATTTGAAAACAAGGATGAGAATTTTAAAATCGAGGCGTTGCTGGACCGGGAGCCAATGTAGGTCATCAGCGAGCACAGGGGGTGATGGGTGAACGGGACTTGGTGCGAGTTAGGACACGGGCAGCAGAGCTTTGGATGAGTTCAAGTTTACGGAGGGTGGAATGTGGGAGGCCGGCCAGGAGTGAGTTTCCAGCCCAATAACCCAGGCTAACTGCAGCATCTCTTCTACCACCCCAGCCTAGATCAGTGAGTTAGCACAGGCTTGGGTTTAGTCTGGGACTTTCTTGGTCTTTCTGACCTGGTTTCATATTGGAGAGGGACCTTAAAACTGAGCCACCGGGGGTGTCTATGAACCAGATCTAATCCCAATGACTGGACCAGCTACGTTTTCTGCTGAGCTTCCGTCATGTAATGGATTCTTACTGTCAGCAAGAAATCGAAAGGAGAACGTGATTTCAACCACCATTACCCTGACCCAGAAATGCTGTGTCTAACTCTATCTCATCAGCCAAACTACTAACTGCGACGTGATCTCTTGTCCCCAGCAAGTCCCCAAAAAGGTTCAGCTACATTCCTCAACTGAAGAGCTTGAACTGGTTCTCAAAACAGTGATTGATGATCCAGTGAAGATTGGTTATTGGATCTCTGTTTCTGGAGACTGGGTGTTGCAGTCAGGGTTCCAACTCTTTTGAACAGGCTGTCTAGAACTGGACGCTAAAAGCTATCTACTACTATTGGCTATCTCACTTTCTCCCAGCTTCCCCTCCTCTTTCCATAGAACTCAGACCTTGAGCTAACCTGCTATCCTCTCTCCTGTCCAGTTTTGGACTTTGCCAAAGGTTCTCACCCTAGTCATAATGGGTTATAATATGGTTCATTTATCTCTGTGGCTGGACTCCAAATTGTTAATGTTTTGGCAAGTCTTGTTTAGTGACCTGCTTCAGCTATAGAATATGGTGGAACTCTGTCAAAGGTTCAGGAAGCTTCAAGGTAAAATCCAGGAATTATCCAATGAGTTGTATGTACTGTAAATTTTTTCCATCATTATATATTAACATATATCTGTGTCAAAGCCTGGTTTTATCTTAGCCTAGCAGAGTAACCCAGAAGTTTTGAGCTTCTAATTATCATTGGGTTTATAGTAATCCAGTCTTGTAAAAGGTCTGGAGCTGACTCTGAGGTGTATCTGGACCCGACTCCTAATGTACCGTATGTGGGAGCTGTGCCAGCCTATTTATAATTAATAACCTGGAGCTGTTTTACTAATTTAAGTCAATTGAAGATATTTCCATTCTGCACACACAAATGGCCAGCCATGTGCATTAAATCAATCTCCGAATGTATTTTAACAGATCAAGGTTGGAATTCAAGGTTCAGCTCGGGCACAATGCAAATGGAATTGTTCCCATGGTGATACTGGGCTCCCTCCAGGAAATGTGACTGCCAAGCTGCTTCCCTGATTAACGTCCCCGCACGGAACTGTTTTATTGCAGGATGCGAGGGAAGAATTAACCTGCCAATTAACCTGCGCATCGAAAATCAGTCGATTCTCAACCTTTAGCATGTTCACACGTTGAAGTGTTCACCGGCCTGTGACCCGATTGGGAAGGGTGGGGTGGGGGGGGCGCAATATGTTGGTGTGTGATGTCATGGCTAAGGCTAATGATCTGTCACAGCGTGACGCCCCATGTGATCTAGTGGGAGGGATTTTTCCCTCCGAGTAAACATGGTTTTTGTGTAAATCCCACTTTAATGGGACTCGTAACAAATTACACTATGAGCGCATTTGATTATTTGATGTTGTCCTGGTCAATATTTATCCCTCAACCGACATCGCTAAAAACAGATGATCTGGTCATCATCACATTGCTGTTTGTGGGAGCTTGCTGTGCGCAAATTGGCTGCCGCGTTTGCTACATTACAACAGTGACTGCACTTCAGAAAGTACTTCATTGGCTGTAAAGCGCTTTGGGACGTCCTGAGGTTGTGAAAGGCGCTATAGAAATGCAAGTCCTTTCTTGCTTTCTAAAATGCGCCATTGCTGAGAGAAGGAACTTTAAAAATCTGAGCACTGGGGTCAGCTGACCGACTTATCGCCTGACTGCACGGTTAAACCGCGCCGGGGCGCTGCAGGCACGCTCGGGTTCTGGTGCCTATTGTCTTTAAAAGGTACAATTTAACGAGCGCATCTGTTGTTAGCAGCATGTTGTTACAATGAGCTAAGGTGTGCCAGCTTCCGACGGGTGCAGGGGGCGAGTTTTAACGGCAGTCACTGATTGTTATCGAGAGGTGTGGCCGAACCAAAGGAAGACAACGTACCGGCATTAATGGGGATTTCAGAAACTGCCCTCAGCAAGTTCGTTGAGTAAAGATAGTAGGAACTGACATGAATCTTGTCATTCATGTATGAAGTAATACTGGGTGGCCTGCTGGTGGCGCTGTCCAGGGAGAGTATAAATACTCAGGCACGGGCCCAGCTTGCTTAGGACATTCCTCAACAGGAACTAGTGAAGGACACAACTAGACCTCCATGTTGTAAAACAGTTGATTAAAGCTTTGTTTAACGCTTAGACCAAGTGCCGAGTAGTTTTCTTACATCGGGAACCTTGAGGTGAAGGTGGGGAATCACCTACTGGTGTTGCACTGTATCAGCACAGGGCTCCTTCGGCAGCACCTCCCAAACCCGCCACCTCCACCACCTAGAAGGAGGAGGGCAGCAGGTTCACGGGAACACCACCACCTTCCAAGTTCCCCACCATCCCGACTTCGACATATAACTTCCTTCATTACAACAGTGACTACGCTTCAAAAACAGCACTGGCTTTGGGTCGTCCCGAGGCCGTGAAAGGCGCTATACAAATGCGCGTCGTTCTTCGTATGTCGCCGTTCCTTCATGGCCGCTGGGTCAAGATGCTGAAACTCGCTGCCAAGGTCCCCTTGCATTTTTTTTTGGGGCGCGCGGCCCATTCAAATCTCCGCGCACGGGCGGATTTTCCCATTGTAAAGCCGGCAAAAAGCGGCCTTGCGCGGCTTAACAAGAACATTGCTCCCGACCCAACCGCACTGCGGGAGCACCTTCACCACACGGGACTGCAGCGGTTCAAGAAGAAAGCCCACCACCAACCTTCTCGAGGTTCAACTGGAGATGGGCCATAAATGCCGGCCTTGTCAGCGACGCCCACATCCCGAGAATTGATTTAAAAAAAATAAAACCCCCCCGCCCCAGCAAGCTCTAGCTCGAGCTGATGCAATCCAGCAGGAACGCCCAAGCTCTTTGTCTTTGTGGGCTGCTTGGGTGCATAACTGCGCAGCCTGGGAGACCACAGCTAAAGTTTAAATCCACCCTCCCATTTGTTTGCACGGACCTCGGGCTGACACCGACACTCCTTTGATGTTCTGAATTTTTAGGATTGATCCACTTCCGAGGCAAATGTAGATGGTACACACTGCAGCCACGGTACGCCAGTGGTGCAGGGAGTTAATGTTTATGGGTGAGGTGTCAATCAAGCGGGCTGCTTTGTCCTGGATGGTGTCGAGCTTCTTGAGTGTTGTTGGAGCTGCATTCATCCAGGCAAGTGGAGAGTATTCCATCACACTCCTTACTTGTGCCTTGTAGATGGTGGAAAGGCTTTGATGAGTCAGGAGGTGAGAGACTCGCCGCAGAATACCTAGCCTCTGACCTGCTTTTGTTGCCACAGTATTTTTTTGGCTGGTCCAGTAAGTTCTGGTCAATGGTGAGCCCCAGGATGTTGATGGTGGGGGATTCAGCGATGGTAATGCCGTTGAATGTCAAGGTGCGGTGGTTAGACTCTCGCTTGTTGGAGATAGTTCATTGCCTGGCCCTTGTGTGGCACGAATATATTGAGGGAATGAATAACACGATTCAGTTTCTGCATATGATTTCAGTACATGTACAAAGTAATTTTTTTAATTCTGTATTATCCGATTGAATAAATCACTTGAAGTGCCTTGAAGTGACTCAGAAAACCAAAGCTTCTGCCTCCAGACCTAGAAATAGTTCCTGACTCATCCTGTCAGAGCATGTCTGTGTCGGGTCTGCACTCGTACAGTTTAAATCGGCGATAAATGGCCCTGGACGCTGGAGCAGTCACAGCCCCCTCCTCCCGATGGCTCCGTGGGTGAATGCACAGCCCACCCGCCCCCCCCACCTCTGTAACCTCCTCCAGCCCGACAACCCTCCTCGATCTCTACGTTCCTCTAATTCTGGCCTCTTGTACATCCCCGATTATAATCGCTCCACCATTGGTGGCTGTGCCTTCAGCTGCCTGGGCCCTAAACTCTGGAATTCCCTCCCTAAACCTCTCCGCCTCTCTACCTCTCTTTTTCCTCCTTTTAAAACGCTCCTTAAAACCTACCTTGCCACCTGTCCTAATATCTCCTCGTGTGGCTCGGTGTTCAATTTTGTTTGATTACGCTCCTGTGCAGCGCCTTGGGACGTTTCACTACGCTAAAGGCGCTATATAAATGCAAGTTGTTGTTGTATAAGAACTGAGCCGTGCAGTCCAGGGGGGGCCTCGGAGTAGTGGGTGAGGACTTCACCGCAGATGAGTTGGCCTTGGAGTCCCCTGCACGTGCGAGGGGGAGGGGGGGGAATCAGCAAGGGTTCCTGCTGCTGATCGCTGTCCAGGGACCCCCCGCATTCCAGGGACCCCCGCATTCCAGGGACCCCCCGCATTCCAGGGACCCCCCGCATTCCAGGGACCCCCCGCATTCCAGGGACCCCCCGCATTCCAGGGACCACACCCCCCCCCCCCCCGCTGAAAAGTGCACATGTGCAGGATGCTGGGTGAAGACAGGATTGGGCTCGATTGTGATGCCTCACCACGGTTGAATAGTCGCGGTACCTAGGCAACGCATGGGAGGGGTGAAGGTGCTTGTGGAATGCACCCCAGAATGAGTCAGTGCCTTCAGGTCGGAGGGTCCGGTGAATAGGACTCCACTTTATTTAAACACATGTAACTGGCGAGTCACCCTGTGTCACAGTGCAGCTTCTGTCAAGGCAGTGTGTGTTTCGAAGCTCTTCCCCCCTTCCAAGAAACCCCAGAAATCACCAAACCTGTTCAGTGTCCTTCTTAGATCTGTAGAAAAGCACAACGCTGGATTTTTTCTTGTAAAATAAATGTTCTTGGCTTTTTGTGCGTTCATTTCCACTGATGTCAATGGGGCAAGTCTGGAGAATTAACTACATTTCAATCGCTATTGACAACCCTGAAAGCCTCTCAGATACTCTACAACAAGGTGGAAGAGAAAGCGTGTTGTTTGACTGTCCATGCTTCTCTCACCTCCAACCTCTGTCACCACCTTCATTGCCTGTGTTTTTTTTTATCAACCGCCTTTATATGTCACATCAAGGGATTGTGGAGTTGACCTACAGGTCAGCCATGTTCTAACTGAATGGGCTGCACAGGCTCGAGGGGCTGAATGGCCGACTCCTCTTCCTACCTTCCACTTAGTCGTGTCTCTCAGAAACCTCTCGAGCTGCTCCCTGCGCAGTGAGTCACTTTGCAATGCGGTGACTTAGAGGCAAATGGCTTGCAAGATTACACAAATTTGCTTTTGGCTGAGTGAGTTGCTGCCCTGGAGTGTCAGCCTAGATCATGCGATCAAATGCTGCAGTGGACCGTGAAACCATAACCTTCTGACTCATAACCGAGAGTGTAGCAACTGAGACAAGCAGGCAGCATATTTCTCCTCTGAACATTCCTCTCTTCTTTCTTCCTACTCTAACTTATTCCTTCCCAGGAACTCAGTTCTTCAGCTCCCTGGGTTTTTCCCTTCCTCCTACTATCTTAAGGGTTTTGAAATCCGAGCTTGTGTTATCTAACCGCTACTTCCCATTCCATTTGCTCCACCAGTCTTTCCAACCTGTGTGTCTTTTCATTGCGAACTGCCGGCGTGACATCGGCCGTCTCCATTTCTCCGCTCCCCTCTCTCACTCCAACCTACCTCCCTCTGAACTTGCGGTTCCCTCCGATCCAACCCCAGCATCGTCATTAAACCTGCTGACAAGGGCGGCGCTGTTGTTGTTTGGCAAACCGACCTCTACCGTGCGGAGGCTGAACGCCAACTCTCTGACACCTCCTCCTACCTCCCCCTGGACCATGACCCCACTACCGAACATCAAGCCATCGTTTCCAAGACTGTCACTGACCTCATCTCCTCTGGAGATCTTCCCCCCACGGCCGCCAACCTCATAGTCCCCCAACCCCTCAACCCGTTTCTACCTCCTTCCCAAGATCCACAAACCGGGCTGCCCTGGTAGACCCATCGTTTCAGCCTGTTCTTGCCCCACAGAACTGATTTCTTCCTAACTCGACTCTATATTTTTTCTCCCCTTGTCCAGTCTCTTCCCACCTACATTCGCGACTCTTCCGACGCCCTCCGCCACTTTAACAGTTTCCAGTTTCCTGGCCCCAACCGCCTCCTTTTCACTATGGACGTACAATCCCTCTACACCTCCATCCCCCACCAGGATGGCCTGAGGGCGCTCCGCTTCTTCCTTGAACAGGGGCTCAACCAGTCCCCTTCCACCACCACCCTCCTCCGCCTGGCTGAACTTGTTCTCACATTGAACAACTTCTCCTTTGACTCCACTCACTTCCTCCAAATCAAAGGTGTTGCTATGGGAACCCGCATAGGTCCTAGCTATGCCTGCCTTTTTGTGGGATATGTGGAACATTCTTTCTTTTGTCCTACTCAGATCCCCTCCCTCACCTCTTTTTCCGGTACATTGATGACTGTATCGGTGCCGTTTCCTGCTCTCGCCCTGAACTAGAAAATTTCATTCACTTTACTTCCAATTTCCACCCTTCCCTCACCTTCACATGGTCCATCTCCGACTCTTCCCTTCCCTTCCTCGACTTCTCTGTCTCCATTTCTGGGGATAGGCTATCGACAAACATCCACTATAAGCCTACTGATTCCCACAGCTACCTGGACTACACTTCCTCCCACCCCGCTTCCTGTAAGGACTCTATTCCATTCTCCCAGTTTCTCCGCCTCCGTCGCATCTGTTCTGACGATGCCACCTTCCATACTAGTGCTTCCGATATGTTTTCCTTTTTCCTCAACCGAGGATTTCCCTCTACTGTGGTTGACACGGCCCTTGACCGTGTCTGTTCCATTTCCCGCACTTCTGATCTCACCCCTTCCCCTCCCTCCCAGAACCACGATAGGGTTCCCCTTGTCCTCATCTTTCACCCCACCAGCCTCCACATTCAACGGATCAGCCTCAGCCATTTCCGCCACCTCCAGCGTGATCCCACCACCAAACACATCTTCGCCCCCCCCTTTCAGCATTCCGAAGGGACCGCTCCCTCCGCAACACCCTGGTCCACTCCTCAATCACCCCCAACAGCCCCTCCCCTCCCCACGGCACCTTCCCGTGCAAGCGCAGGAGATGCAACACCTGCCCTTTTACCTCCTCCCTTCCCACCGTCCAGGGCCCCAAACACTCCTTCCAGGTGAAACAGCCATTTACTTGTACTTCTTGCAATTTAGTATACTGTATTCGCTGCTCACGATGATTGGGTGACCACTTTGTGGAACACCTCCGTTCAGTCCGTAAGGGTGACCCTGAGCTTCCGGTTGCCTATCACTTTAATTCTCCGCTCCACTCCCACTCTGTCCTTGGCCTCTTACACTGTTCCAATGAAGCTCAACGTAAGCTCGAGGAACAGCACCTCATCTTTCGATTAGGTACTTTACAGCCTTCCGGACTCAACATCGAGTTCAACAATTTCAGACCATAACCTCTGCCCCTATTTTTTCAGGCGGCAGCTGTTGATGATTCTGCTATCCCCATTTGCAACATTTAATCTCTCCTGCCTTCCACCCTATCACAGACCGTTCCTTTTGTTCTTTCCTCCTCTTTCCCCCGCTTTCCCTGCCTCTGTACTTGCTTAAAATCTGTTACATCTCCAACTTTTTCCAGTTCTGACGAAAGGTCATTGACCTGAAACGTTAACTCTGTTTCTCTCTCCACGGATGCTGCCTGGCCCGCTGAGTGTCTGTTGTTATTTCAGACTTCCAGCATCCGCAGGATTTTGCGACTTATTTTGTTTATTCAGTGCAGTCTGCCTTCTGACCACCAGATGGAGCCATTGACTTACTCCCAAGGCAGCAAATCTCATCTCCCCTTACAACATCAACTGGCATTTATATAGTGCCTTTAGTGTAATACAATGTCCCAAGGTGCTTCACAGGAGCGATTATCAGGCAAAATTTGACACCGAGCCACATAAATAGATATTGGGACAGGTGAGCAAAAGCTTGGTCAACGAGGTAGATTTTAAGGGACGACTTAAAAGATTGTTATTTGAGTTCAAAATATTGTTGTGGTTGAGACAACGAGCGTGTCAGAGTTTGTTTTATTTTAATTTCTCGATCCACCGGTAAGAATGGAATAATTTCTTGAGTTAAAACTCTGTTGTCCGTGTCCTAACCCGCACCAAGTCCCGTTCACCCATCACCCCTGTGCTCGCTGACCTACATTGGCTCCCGGTTAAGCAATGCCTGGATTTTAAAATTCTCATCCTTGTCCTCAAATCTCTCCATGGCCTCGCCCCTCCCTATCTCTGTAATCTCCTCCAGCCCCACAACCCCCTGAGATATCTGCGCTCCTCTAATTCTGCCCTCTTGAGCATCTTTATTATAATCGCTCAACCATTGGTGGCCGTGCCTTCTGTTGCCTCGGCCCTAAGCTCTGGAATTCCCTCCCTAAACCTCTCCGCCTCTCCACCTCTCTCTCCTCCTTTAAGCCGCTCCCTAAAACCTCTCTCTTTGAACAAGCTTTTGGTCACCTGTCCCAATATCTCCTTATGTGGCTCGGTGTCAAATTTTGTTTGATAATCGCTCCTGTGAAGCGCCTTGGGAGGTTTTACTATGTTAAAGGCGCTATATAAATACAGGTTGTTGGAGGTTGAAAATTGTTCGGGCGATTTTGAACCCTACATGCTTGGTGGAAACCGGATGACTTACCCGCCGATATAATCCGCCAGGAATCCCGCCATCTTCCTTTTTAAGCTGCTCTTCTGATCGGTCGGCACAGGAACTGATCTGTTGATCATTGTCTTGTTTGTTCGTGATGTAGGCTACCCTCTTATCTGTAAGACCAGGGACCACTTTCATTGCTCACAAAAGCCCTCGCCTTGCTGACAAAGCTTTTTCTTGTTAAACGTCATCCATCCCCCCCCGAAGCATTTTGGGAATGAGCAAATTGACCATTTTATTATTTCTAGCTGCAGCACAAGTCTGCAAGCTATTTATATAAATCAGAATGAGATTAAACCTAATCCTAATCCTACGGTTATAAGAATAGGTTATCTTGCAAGCCGTACCTCAACAGGAGCCATCATCCTCAGAGGAGAAGCAAAGGGACAAAATATTAGTCAATCTTCCTCGTCCTTCTCCTCAGAGCGGTGAAGGTTAAGGGCAGATTTGATGGAGGTGTTCAACATCGTGACGGGTTGTGATTGAGTAAAGAAGGAGAAACTGTTTCCACTGGCAGGTTGGTCACTAACCAGAGGACACAGATTTAAGGTGATTGGCAAAAGAACCAGAGGCGACACGAGGAAACATATTTTTAACACAGCGAGTTGTTGTGATCTGGAACGCGCTGCCTGAAAGGGCGGTGGAAGCAGATTCAATAGTAACTTTCAAAAGGGAATTGGATAAATATCCGAAGGGGGAAAATTTGCAGCCTTATGGGAGTGGGGCTAATTGGAGAGCTCTTTCCAAGAGCCGGCACAGGCACGATGGGCTGAATGGCCTCCTTCTGTGCTGTATCATTCTACGATTCTATCCCGAGAGGCTTTCTTAAAATATATGCTAGTGCCATACCCTGCGATCATTTTACCCGACAGTCGGGAACTAGCTTAATCACTGCATTGATTAATGATTAGATGCTATTAGATAGGCCAATGCTTCCTGTTCTGTGGCTGTAAAGAGCTTTATACCGACTGCAACAGTATTCTGGGACAATCTGATAATCGGTAGCTATCTATTTACAACACACTATTCGCTCCGATGTTCTCCACTGCTGAAGGTGAGGTACAGTTCCATGGGCATGGGTCCTCCCTACTGTACCTCACCCAAGTGGTCATCCTTCATGTGGGAGCCCAGATAGTGAGTTGTTGCTGGATTATTCAATTGTGGGGCTGGCTGGGTGTCACCGACAAGACCAATCCTGCCCTCTCCTGGCATCCATGCAAATCATTTTTTTTTAAATTGCCAGCGACGCCCACATTCCCTTTCGGATGAGACGTTAAAACCGAGGCCCCGTCTGCTCTCTCAGGCGGACGTAAAAGATCCCATGGCCACTCTTTCAAAGACGAGCAGGGGGAGTTATCCCCGGTGGCCAATATTTATCCCTCAATCACTAAAAAAATCAGATGATCTGGTCATTTATCACATTGCTGTTTGTGGGAGCTTGCTGTGCGCGGGTTGGCTGCCGGGTTTCCCACATTACAACAGTGACTACACTTCAAAAAGTACTTCATTAGCTGTAAAGCGCTTTGGGACATCTGGTGGTCGTGAAGGGTGCTGTAGAAATGCAAGTCTTTCTTTCAGAATGAATAATCATGCTCGCTACCCATAGAATCATAGAAAGTTACGGCACAGAAGGAGGCCATTCGGCCCATCATGTCCGTGCAAAACGCAGCGACAGAATGAACTTGCTCACACCCGGGAAGGGGGGGGGGTGCAGATTAAAGGCTCCTTCTACCTAACACACAGAAGATGTTCTGGCCACGCGCGAGACTGCGGACGCTGCCTATCGGAAGGCAGTGCGTGTTGCAAGCAGATGGGGGAGTGATGATTAAAGCGTGAATTTGTCGATAACCATGATTCTAACTTCCTTACTAAGAAATGAGGAGCTGGCGGAGATACATAGAATCATAGAAAGTTACAGCACGGAAGGAGGCCATTTCGGCCCATCGTGTCCGCGCCGGCCAACAAAAGAGCTCTCCAGCCTAATCCCACTTCCCAGCTCTTGGTCCGTAGCCCTGCAGGTTACAGCATCCCAAGTGCACATCCAAGTACTTTTTAAATGTGGTTAGGGTTCCTGCCTCTACCACCCTGCCTATACCCCCAAGCAGAGTGTCTGCTGTCTGTGTGTGCTGGCGTAGAGTGCGCCGGTGGGACTGTGTGAGATTTGGGAGGCGTACCGCGCAGTTAGAGACAGGGCGACGTTGTCAGTTGGGACCTGGTGCGTGTTAATCTCTGATTTGTCACGCCTCTTGTTCGACATCCAGTTCTGGATGAGCAGAAATTTTCTCCAATTAAATATTGGGAAGACCGAAGTCATTGTCTTCGGTCCGCGCCACAAACTCCGTTCCCTCGGCACCGACTCCCTCCCTCTCCCTGGTTGCTTTCTTATTTGACCCTGAGCTGAGTTTCCGAGCACATGTCCTTTCCATCACCGAGACTGCCTACTTCCACCTCCGTAATATCACCTGCATCCGCCCCATCACATCACCTGCTGCTGAAACCCTCATCCATGCCTTTGTTACCTCCAGACTCGACTATTCCAACGCACTCCTGGCCGGCCTCCCATCTTCCACCCTCCATAAACTTCAGCTCAGCCCCTCGAGCCGGTTACACAGAAACAGGAGGAGGCCATTCAGCCCCTTGAACTTGTTTCATAGGAACTGGAGGAGGCCATTCAGCCCCTCGAGCCGGTTACACAGGAACTGAAGGAGGCCATTCAGCCCCTTGAACCTGTTTCATAGGAACAGGAAGAGGCCATTCAGCCCCTTGAACCTGTTTCATAGGAACAGGAGGAGGCCATTCAGCCCCTTGAACTTGTTTCATAGGAACTGGAGGAGGCCATTCAGCCCCTCGAGCCGGTTACACAGGAACAGGAGGAGGCCATTCAGCCCCTCGAGCCTGCTCCGCCAATCAATTAGATCATGGTTGATCTGCATCTTAACTCCATCCACCCAACTTGGTTCCATACCCTTACCCAACAAAAATCTGTCGATCTCAGTTTTGAAAGCTTCACTTGACCCCCAGCCTCAACAGCTTTTTGGGGGAGAGAGAGTTCCAGATGTCCACCACCCTTTGTGTGAAGAAGTGCTTCCTGACATCACCCCTGAACGGCCTGGCTCTAATTTTAAGGTTAGGCCCCCTTTGTTCTGGACTCCAGGCTGCAGAAAGCACTTCTAGTGTTCTGATGGGGCACGTGTCCAGTATTGTAGCATGACCCGTGTTTAAAGTTAGCAGCGACTCCCCGCTGTTTGTAACGAGGCAGCCACATGAGCAGGCGATGTAAATAGCCAGCCCTGTCTCCAAGACATCCTCAGCTGCCTGTGGTTGCTGGCCGTATTGATCGATCGCTCGAGTGTGAGCAGAAGAGGTACTTCACAATCGATGTGAGTTTGTGTTTCTCCCCCAGTCTTATCACTGACAGAAAGCCAGTTTCGGTCGGGATATTGAAGATTGCCGCACTGGAGGAAGGAATTGTAACAAAGAATGTGGAGGCAGCGTTTGATGAGGCGTAAACCGTCCTTACTCTGTGTGGTTTCTGACCAGTTTATTTTTTTTTTAACTACTCATTTTGACCACGGCTGATATTTTTAAACACCTACAATTCTCAGCCTTGCATATTCTCTCACGCCATGAAACGCCTCGATCTCTCCTTCCCATCCCGCCCTGCCCGCTCTCCTCCTGCTGTGGAACTCTCCAATAACCGAAACAAGAGGCCATCCTCCAGATGTGAACTTGTGAGACAGAGAATGGTGGTGGACTATTCGACTAGGTGTGGCATCACACACAAGCTCTATAATAACATAAGAAGTAGAAGCCGGAGTCGGCCATTCGGCCCCTCGAGCCTGCTCCGCCATTCAATAAGATCATGGCCGATCTTCTAACTTAACTCCACTTTCCCGCACTATCCCCAAATCCCTTGATTTCTTTGGATCCAAAAATCTATCGATCTCTGTCTTGAATATACTCCAAAGATTCACAACCCTCTGAGTGAAGAAATTCACATAGGATTGCAGCACAAACAGGCCATTCGGCCCAACCAGTCCGTGCCGGCGTTTATGCTCCACTCGAGCCTCCTCCCGTCTTTCCTCATCTAAATCTATCAACATAACCCTCTATTCCCTTCTCCCTCATGTGCTTATCCAGCCTCCCCTTAAATGCATCTATACTATTCGCTTCAACCACTCCCTATGGTAGCGAGTTCCACATTCTCGCCACTCTCTGGGTAAGGAAGTTTCTTCTGAATTCCCTATTTGATTTCTTGGTGACTATCTTATATTGATGGCCTCTAGTTTTGCTCTTCCCCACAAGTGGAAACGATGCGGAGATGCCGGTGTTGGACTGGGGTGGACAAAAGTGAGAAGTCGCACAACACCAGGTTATAGTCCAACAGCTTTATTTGAAATCACAAGCTTTTGGAGCGCTCACCTGACGAAGGAGCAGCGCTCCGAAAGCTTGTGATTTCAAATAAAACTGTTGGACTATAACCTGGTGTTGTGCGACTTCTCACAAGTGGAAACATTCTCGCTGTATCTACTCTATCAAAACCTTTCATGATTTTAAAGACCTCTATTAGGTCACCCCTCAGCCTTCTCTTTTCAAGAGAAAAGAGACCCAGCCTGTTCATCCTTTCACTTTCTCCTCAACTCAGTCCTAAATGGCCAACCCTTTTATTAGAGGGGAGGATTCCAGAACTTGGGGGCTAGGCAGCCTCTCTCTCTCTCTCTCTCTCTTTCTGCCTCAGCACTCAGAGCTGGGGTTCAGACATGAATAACCACCACAAGGGTGCCTGGTGCCTGTGAAAATATAACTTGGCAAGAGACTAGCACCTTCAGGGCAAGGCGAGGAGGGGGAATAGGCACTGTTGCATCCTGCAGCAACACTAGCTGTGCTCCAGTAATTAGTTTCCACACCCATGCAATTATCTGTCTGCGTACATGTGTGTGCATTGTTTGTCTGCCACTGTAGAATTAAAATGAGAAGTCGCACAACACCAGGTTATAGTCCAACAGTTTTATTTGAAATCACGAGCTTTCGGAGCGGCTGCCCCTTCGTCAGGTGAAGTGAAGAGATACTTTGTGTATTTTGTGTATCTCTTCACTTCACCTGACGAAGGAGCAGCGCTCCGAAAGCTTGTGATTTCAAATAAAACTGTTGGACTATAACCTGGTGTTGTGTGACTTCTCATTTTTGTCCACCCCAGTCCAACACCGGCATCTCCGCATCATGGCCACTATAGAATTACGCGCGGACGAGCCCTCTGCCTGGGAGTGAGTGTGTGGGAAACTGTATCGGGCCTTGTTTATCGATTGCTTTGCTTGTGTAACATGCCGTTAGGCTGTCCCAGGTTTCCCTGGTGGTTTGAGGAGCTCAGTCGAGTGCCAGCCTGGAAGTACATGCGTATGAAGAGCTGCCATCAAGCCTGTTCCTCCTGCGTCAGGACAGCCCGGCGTAGATTGCGTCAGCTTGTGCACAAGTCTCAAAATATTTCAGAAAGTAAACAAGCGAGTGGTTTTCTTTTTGTTGCCCCAGGCAACTAGCTTTAGTGACAGACTGTTATTTTACCAGTCTGTGTTGGCAAGTTTCACAATAACTCGTTAAGTCGAATCTTTTAAGATAACATCAAAATACATCTGGTTCCCACAAGTACCTCTTTCACCCCACCCCTCCGGAAAGGAACAGACTGCTGATGGGTTACACTTGCCATGGATGCCAGCTGCCCCTTGGGTACCTTGCCCACGTGTGAGCCCTGACAGTGAGTGTTAACGGGCTATTCGACCATGCGGGTCATCGCATGCCCAGCCTGATGCTGTCCTCACCTACACTATCCAGCTTGGGAGGGGTGGTGGGTGGGCTGGGTGGGGGGTGGGCACGGGATACTGATCAGATAGGAGGAATGAACAGGGATGGTTTTTTTTTTTCTCTTTCCCTAACCGAGAGGCACTGAGACCAGTTCTAGCCCCTACATTCTCGCCTCGGAGTCAGAAGGTCGTGGGTTCAAGTCCCACTCCGGAGACTTGAGCACCTAATCCCAGCTGACACTCCCAGTGCAGCGCTGAGGGAGCGCTGCACTGTCGGAGGTGCCGTCTTTCGGATGAGACGTTAAACCGAGGCCCTGTCTGCTCCCTCAGGTGGACGCAAAAGATCCCACGGCCACTATTTCAAAGAAGAGCAGGGGGAGTTATCCCCGGTGTCCTGGGGCCAATATTTATCCCTCTAACCAACATCATTAAAAACAGATTATCTGGGTCATTATCACATTGCTGTCTGTGGGAGCTTGCTGTGCGCAAATTAGCTGCCGCGTTTCCCACATTACAACAGCGACTACACTTCAAAAAGTACTTCATTGTCTGTAAAGCGCTTTGGGCCATCCTGAGGTCGTGAAAGGTGCTGTAGAAATGCAAGTTCCGTATTTCTTTTACTTTTGCCGCACTCGCTTGGGATCAGCAATCTGACCTCGGGCCTAGCTGTGTGTTTCAGTCACTCGCTGGGCGATGCATTTAAATACTGTTGGAAATGTAAGTTGAGCATTTTTTTTAAAAGAAAATGGCTTTGAATGAATCCGATAGAAATGTGCAAAGCTCCATCGTCCACACCATCTATCCCGGCGCCCCGGCGACACCGAGCAGCAGTTTAGAAACATAGAAACATAGAAACATAGAATCTAGGAGCAGGAGTAGGCCATTCGGCCCGTCGAGCCTGCTCCGCCATTCAATACGATCATGGCTGATCATCCAAATCCAGTACCCTGTCCCTGCTTTAATCCCCACAGTACACATATCCCACCCTACCCCCGTAACCCCACGTATTTAATTCCCCCTAACATATCCCATCCTATCCCCATAACCCCACATATTTAATCCCCCCTAACACTAAGGGTCAATTTATCATAGCCAAATCAACCTAACCCACACATTTTTGGACTGTGGGAGGAAACCGGAGCACCCGGAGGAAACCCACGCAGACACAGGGAGAATGTGCAAACTCCACACAGACAGTCACCCGAGGTCAGATTCGAACCCGGGTCTCTGGCGCTGTGAGGCACCAGTGCTAACCACTATGCCACCGTGTTGCCCTTTAAAGGGGATAGTTAGCCCCTTTCCTGTTTTAAAAAAAAGTTGCAAATTTGAGATGTCGCGTCATAAGCCAGTATAAACGTCATGCATTCTGAAGCAGTTTTGTGGTGAAACGAGATTTTTCCGAGTTAATTCCCGCCCTTCCCCCGCACTAGCTGGGGGACGCCATTGTTCCTCCACTGCGCAAGGCACTGTGGGAAGGATGACGCATGCTGTTTACTGTACTAGGCTGTGCCGTGGAGATGTACCGCAGACTGTAATTGTAGCTGTACAAAATTCACTGGAATTTCACCTCACAAACAAGCTAATAAATATCAGGTTGTGTCAGCAGGTTTTTAAAAAAAAAACCCTTAGGAAGACTTTAAAGCACCTCTACAGCTGGCTGTGATTAGGTTCATGATGCGGAGATGCCGAATAAAACTGTTGGACTATAACCTGGTGTTGTGCGACCTCTCAATTTTGTGATTAGGTTGCCCTTCCTATGATGTGCTGCATCTGTGCGATTTGATATCTCCCTGGTGTCCCGAGAGATCTCGGTATCGAACCAGCTATATTGTATCTGCACCAGAGGGCCGTAGGCTCCTTGACAAAGGTTTTTTTTTAAATTCATTCACGGGATGTGGGCGTCGCTGGCAAGGCCAGAATTTATTGCCCATCCCTAATTGCCCCTTGAGAAGGTGGTACACACTGCAGCCACGGTGCGCCGGTGGTGGAGGGAGTGAATATTTAAGGTGGTGGATGGGGGCGCCAATCAAGCGGGCTGCTTTGTCCTGGATGGCGTCGAGCTTCCCTGAGTGTTGATGGAGCTGCACTCATCCAGGCAAGTGGAGAGTATTCCATCACACTCCTTACTTGTGCCTTGTAGATGGTGGAAAGGCTTTGGGGAGTCAGGAGGTGAGACACTCGCCGCAGAATACCCAGCCTCTGACCTGCTCTTGTTGCCACAGTATTTATGTGGCTGGTCCAGTTAAGTTTCTGGTCAATGGTGACCCCCAGGATGTTGGAGGAAGTGTGTGTAGGACGTTGTAAGGGATTTGATAGGGTTGAAAAAAGGAATTATTTCCTCTGGTGGGGGATCCCAGAGGAAGTGAGCATAATCTTAAAATTAGAGCTAGTCTATTTAGGAATGAAATTAGGAAGTACTTTTTCACACAAAGTCTAGTGGAAATCTGGACCTCCCTCCCCCAAAAGGCTTTGGATGCTGGGGGCCAATAGAAATTTTCAAGACCTGAGATCGATAGATTTTTATTAGGCAGGGAGGGTATCAAGGGATATGGAGCAAAGGCGGGTAAATGGGGTTACGGTGCAGATCAGCCATGATCTAATCGAATGGCGGAGCATCCTTGAAGGTCTGAATGGCTTCCTCCTGTGCCTATGTATTCAGTGGCGTCTTGACTGTAGTAGTATGGATAAGATAGAGAGAGATAAGAAATGGTGTGACAAAGAAGGAAGATGGAGGCTAGAATGGATAAGCTATCCGATGACCAGCTCACTCCTCTGTCCTGTCCAACGGGTTAATTTGAGCATCGAGAGTTAGCGGGTTTTCTGTCTTTTTCTGTTTCTGTTTAGACAGGAAGTGGTAAGAGGGCCAATGAGGCTGCGGCGTTCCTTTTCATGTAATGTCTTTGTAAGCTGTAAGCAGCAGTACAAACCTCTACATCACACAAGTGCGATTACGGACCACGTTCCTTGCAGAGAGGATGGCGCTCCACTGGGAATTGTAACTGCAGCTGTTTACGTGTCAGCTTGTCTCCGTTAGTAGCGCTCCAGCCTCGGAATCAGCAGGTTATAGGTTCAAACCCCGCCCCCAGCGCAGGATCTGAGCACGTATTCGAGGCTGGCACTTCAGTGTAGTGCAGAGGGAGTCCTGCATTGCTGAAGATGTCGTCTTTCAGATGAGACGTTAAACCAAGGCCCTGTTTGCTTGTTTGGGGGTTGTAAGTGGTCACATGGCACTATTCCAAACCAGCAGGGGCGTTCTCTCTCTCTCTCTCTCTCTCTTTCTCTCATCAATGATATAACACAATAAGAACATAAGAACTAGGAGCAGGAGTCGGCCATACGGCCCCTCGAGCCTGCTCCGCCATTCAATGAGATCATGGCTGATCATCGACCTCAACTCCACTTTCCCGCCCGATCTCCATATCCCTCGATCTCCCCAAGAGTCCAAAAATCTGTCGATCTCAGCCTTGAATATACTCAACGATTCAGCAATCATTGATCTCATTTGGTCTTTGTGTAAACCTACTGTGCCTCGATTGGCTGCCCTGTTGGCCGTCATAACAATTGCATCCACACCTCGGAAGTAATATGTCGTTTGTGAAGGATGTCATAACGCGCTATATAAATGCAAGTTCTTTCTTGTGCTGATGTGGCCCTGTCAGCACCAGGAGCAATCTCATCCAGAGTCTATAGTTTTTCACTGTCAACTAGGATGCAATCACGTGAAATTGGATCTTGTTTATCATAAAACAAACAATCCATCGAGCAATGTACTGTAGATTGTAACGAAAGAAAGAACTTGCATTTCTATAGCGCCTTTCACGACCTCGGGATGTCCCAAAGGGCTTTGCAGACAATCAAGTACTTTTGTAGTCACTGTTGTCGGAAACTTGGCAGCCAAGTTATGCACAGCAAGATCCCAGAAACAGCAATGAGATAAATATTGGCCAGGACACCAGAGAGAACTCCCCTGCTCTTCTTCAAAATAGTGACCACGGGATCTTTTACGTCCACCTGAGAGAGCAGACGGGGCCTCGTTTTAACGTCTCATTCGAAAGACGGCACCTCCGACAGTGCAGCACTCCCTCAGCACTGCACTGGAGTGTCAGCCTGGATTTTTGTGCTCAAGTCTCTGGAGTGGGACTTGAACCCACAACCTTCTGACTCAGAGGCGAGTGTGCTACCCACTGAGCCACGGTAGGTGGAATGGGTCCACAGGCCCATATATGCGCCGGGGGGGGGGGGGGGAGGGGTGGGGTAGCCACTCCAGTGAGGTCCCGGGGGGGCTGGCAGTGTCCATGAAGCTGTATCACAGCACAAGTCCGTGGAATCGGGAGGGGTGAAAATCTGAGGCGTGGGGTGAAATATAAAGGGGGGAAAAAGCACCCTGACCTTCCACCGTGTGCGACCATTTGGAACTTGGTATCTCATGGGCCTGAGTCAAATATTCAGCTTGTACAATCTTTTTGCTCTTATTTTCTTCTCTTCCCAGGTGACACAGGTCCTAGATTTCAGGCAAATACAGTTCCCCTTTAAGAATACAGTTCTCCTTTAAGATATCTGATGTCCAAGATCCTTGGGTGTATGGGTGGGCACTGCTCCTGGTTTCTAACAATGGCTTCTTCCCACCCTCCCACCTCTGCTACAGTTCTAGGAATACCTTCCCCAATTCCAATTCTGGCCTCTTACGCATCCCCGAATTTAATCACTTCAGGGGGAAAAAAGGTTGCTTTGCGCCTCTCATTAGCGCCTTAAGAGGGCGCTAACGGGGCACAAAGCAACTAGCGCCCGGGCATGGTGCCGCCAACGCCTCCCGCGGAATTCAGCGGGAGGTTAGCGGCGGCGCTAACCGTTAGCGCCCCGCGGAGCTGCGTCGCCGGCGATGACATCATCGCTGTGCGCAGCGCCCCACTCGCGCCCCGGCCGCGATCTTCGGTAGCGCCCCCTGACTTACCGCCGGACGCTATGTCCGACGGGGTCAGGGGGGCCCACCTGCGGCCGGGGCGGCACTATTTAAGGGCGAGGTGCCGGGCGGCCATTTTTGTTGCTGGCCGCCTGCCAGCACCTACCTCCGCTGCCGTCCCCGGCCTCCTCAGCAGTCACCCCCGCGGAGAGCCGGCTGCGCTCCACGAGCCCGGCACTTCTCTTGAGTGCCGGACTCTTTTGCCGGCACTCCGATCCCCGAGGGCCCAGCTGGGCCCCGGGTCGCGCTGCGCAAGGCTCCTCCCCTTTAAAAACGGGAGGAAGGCCTGCAATACCGCGGCGCGACGTGCCACGATATTCCCTCGCAGCGCCCCAAGAGGGAGGCGGAGCGCTTCCAGTAGCGCCCCGCTTCCCTCTTGGGGCGCTACCGCTCAATTTCGGTCGCCGGGGTGCTAATTTTTCCGGGGCGCTACTTTTAGCGCCCCGGCGAAGTTAGCGCCACAAAGAGGGCGCGACGCAATTTTTCACCCTCAGCCATTAGCGGCCGTGCCTTCAGCCGCCTAGGACCTAAGCTCTGGAATTCCCTCCTTAAAGCTCTCCGCCTCTCTTTCCTCCTTTAAGACGCTCCTTAAAACCGACCTCTTTCCTGCCCTAATATCTCCTTGTGTGTCTCGGTGTCAAATTTTGTTTGATAATCGTTCCTGTGAAGCGCCTTGGGACGTTTTACTATGTTAAAGGCGCTATATAAATGCAAGTTGTTGTTGTGTTGGCTGTTTCCCATACGTGCACATGTATGACCACGAGGGGATGATGCAGCTGGGCACAAACCCGCCCTGAATCGACATCCACACATGGAATGACTGAATAGTGATCAGGGCTGGGAACCTTGGTTGAGTTCTCGATCCCCACCCCCCACTCCGGCTCAGGGGGACAGATCCAGTTGTTTCCTCCCTGGGCCTCCTTCCTGCTTGAGATCAAACCTGGCACCACTGCAATAAAAAACATAAAGAAAATGTTCAGCGGGTCGGGCAGCATCTGTGGAGCGAGAGAAACAAGAGTTAAGGTTTCAGGTCGATGACCCTTCGTCAGAACTGGAAAACGTTAAGAGATGGAACAGGTTTTTAAGCAAGTGTAGGGGCAGGGAAAGGGGGGGAGGAGAGGAAAGAACAAAAGGGAAGGTCTGTGATCGGGTGGAAGGCAGGAGAGAGTAAAAGACAAAAAGGATGATGGTGCAAGGCAAAAGGGGGTGGGTTTATTTTCATTCGTTTATGGGATGTGGGCGTCGCTGGCAAGGCCAGTATTTATTGCCCATCCCTGATGGTAATGGGACAAGTAAAAAAAACAAAAGATGGGTCGAGAGGAGCTGTAAATGGCAACAGCAGAATCATTACCAACAGCTGCCGTTCGAGAAAATGGGAGCGGTGGTTATGATCTGAAATTGTTGAACTCGGTGTTGAATCCGGACCTCTGTCCTTGACATAATGAATGAGATTGAAACATCTGACTGCTTTATAGAGTGAAATTCAAAGCATTTATCATCAGAATGCTTTGAATTAATTAAGCACCTTAAAGCAGCCATGAAACACACTGGAAGTGAGCTACCATTCAGTCCCATCCAGTCTGCAGTTAAGCCAGTTCAGGTATTCTTTACAGCTCTTAAGTCTGGCCATTGAGGTGGAGTTTCAGTAATACCATGTGGTGCAGTAAAGCACTGGCCTTTCACCTCCTGGTTCCAATCCAATCTGTTGCTGGATGACTGCGATGAGTCATCTACTTTGGAAAGTTCTGATAGCAATAAGACAGAAATGTGGCACAGAAATGTCCATCGTTGAAGAGCAAACAGTATTAATGTTACTCCCAGGGATCGTGGGCTGAATTGGAATGAAAATGCAAAAGCCCAGGCATAGCAAGCCTGGGAGCGCATCCAGAATTCAGAATTGTGAGGAATCCTCCCCGGCACAGAAGTGCAGAGAGGCAGCTCCTGGACATGTTGGAGGGGTTTACTAGAATCATAGACTGGTTACAGCACAGAAGGAGGCCATTCGGCCCATCGAGCCCATGCCGGCTCTCTGCAAGAGCACTTCAGCTAGTCCCACTCCCCTGCCCTTTCCCCGTAGCCCTGCAAATTTCTTTCCTTCAGATACTTATCCAACTCCCTTTTGAAAGCCGTGATTGAGTCTGCCTCCACCACCCTTTCAGGCAGCGCATTCCCGATCCTAACCACTCGCTGCGTAAAAATGTTTTTCCTCATGTCGCCTTTGGTTCTTTTGCCAATCACCTTAAATCTGTGTCCTCTGGTTCTCGACCCTTCTGCCAATGGGAACAGTTTCTCTCTATCTACTCTGTCCAGACCCCTCATGATTTTGAACACCTCTATCAAATCTCCTCTCAACCTTCTTTGCTCCAAGGAGAACAACCCCAGCTTCTCCAGTCTATCAACGTAACTGAAGTCCCTCATTCCTGGAATCATTCTCGTAAATCTTTTCTGCACCTTCTCTAAGGCCTTCACATCCTTCCTAAAGTGTGATGGCCAGAATTGGACACACTACTCCAGTTGGGGCTGAACCAGTGTTTTAAACAGGTTCATCATAATTTCCACACTTTTGTACTCTATACCTCTATTCATGAAACCCAGGATCCCGTAAGCCTTTTTAACTACTTTCTCAACCTGCCCTGCCACCTTCAACGACTTGTGCACACATACCCATAGGTCTCTCTGTTTGTGCATTCCCTTTAGGATTGTACCATTTAGTTTATATGTCCCCTCCTCATTCTTTCTATCAAAATGTATCACTTCACACTTTTCTGCATTAAATTTCATCTGCCACGTGTCCGCCCATTTCACCAGCCTGTCTATGTCTTCCTGAAGTCTATCACTCTCCTCCTCACTGTTCACTATACTTCCAAGTTTTGTGTCATCTGCACATTTTGAAATTGGGCCCTGTACACCCAAGTCCAAGTCATTAATATATATTAAGAAAAGCAGTGGTCCTGGAACCGATCCCTGGGGAACACCACTGTATACCTTCCTCCAGTCCAAAAAACAACCGTTCACCACTACTCTCTGTTTTCTGTCACTTAGCCAATTCCGTATCCATGCTGCCACTGTCCCTTTTATTCCATGGGCTTCAACTTTGCCGGCAAGCCTATTATGTGGCACTTTGTCGAATGCCTTTTGGAAATCCATGTACACACAGTCAACTGCATTACCCTCATCAACCCTCTCTGTTACCTCATCAAAGAACTCAATCAAGTTAGTTAAACACGAGTTGCCTTTAACATATCCGTGCTGGCTTTCCTTAATTAATCCACACTTGTCCAAGTGACTGTTAATTTTGTCCCTGGTTACTGTTTCTAAAAGCTTCCCCACTACCGAGGTTAAACTGACTGGCCTGTAGTAGCTGGGTTTATCTTTACACCATTTTTTGAACAATGGTGTAACATTTGCAATTCTCCAGTCCTCTGGCACCACCCCCGTATCTAAGGAGGATTGGAATATTATGGCCAGTACCTCCATGATTTCCTCCCTCAATTCCCTCAGTATCCTAGGATGCATCCCATCCGCTCCTGGTGATTTATCTACTTTAAGTACAGCCAGCCTTTCTAGTACCTCTGTCTTTATCAATTTTTATCCTATCCAGTATCTCCACTACCTCCTTCTTCACTATGTCTATGGCAGCATCCTCTTCCTTGATGAAGACAGATGCAAAGTACTCGTTTAGTACCTCAGCCATATCCTCTGCCTCCATGCATAGATCTCCTTTTTGGTCCCTAATCGGCTCCACTCCTCCTCTTACTACCCTTTTACTATTTATATGCCTATAGAAGACTTTTGGATTACCTTTTATGTTGGCTGCCATTCTATTCTCATACGCTCTCTTCGCCCCTCTTATTTTTTTTCACTTCTCCTCTGACCTTTCTATATTTAGCCTGATTCTCCGATGTATTTGCAACCTGACATCTGTCATACGCGCTCTTTTTCTGCTTCATCATATTCTCTATCTCTTTCGTCATCCAGGGAGCCCTGACTTTAGTTGCCCTGCTTTTCCCCCTAGTGGGAATGTACCTGAACTGTACCTGAACTATTTCCTCTTTAAAGGCAGCCCATTGTTCCACTACAGTTTTGCCTGCCAATCTTTGATTCCAGTTTACCCGGGCCAGATCCGTTCTCATCCCACTGAAAATGGCCTTCCCTCAGTTAAACATTCTTACTCTAGATTGCTCCCTGTCCTTTTCCATAGCTAATCTAAACCTTATGATACTATGTTCCCTAAATGTTCACCTACTGACACTTGCTCCACTTGACCTACCTCATTCCCCAGAACCAGATCCAGCAATGCCTCCTCCCTCGTCGGGCCGGAAACATACTGATCAAGAAAGTTCTCCTGAACACACATCAGAAATTCTTCCCTTTCTCTGCCCTTTACACTATTAGAATCATAGTCTATATTAGGATAGTTGAAGTTCCACATTATTACTACTCTATAGTTCTGTAAATTTGCTCCTCCATATCTTTCCCACTATTTGGTGGTCTATAGAATACACCTAGTCGTGTAATGGCACCTCTATTATTTCTTAACTCTAGCCATATAGATTCTGTCCTTGACCCCTCCAGGACATCTTCCCTCTCCAGCACTAACATTCTCCTTGACCAATACTGCCACACCACCTCCCATCTTTACTTGCCCATCTTTCCTGAACACCAGGAATATTTAATACCCAATCCTGCCCTTTTTTGAGCCAGGTCACAGTTATTGCCACAGCATCATATTCCCATGTGGCTATTTGTGCCTGCAGCTCACTTACCTTGTTTACTACGCTTCGTGCATTCACATACATACACTGTAAACCCATCTTAGACCATCCTGTATTCTCCGCCTCCTCGCTGACGCCGCTGCTCTGGTCTACTAAAGCAGTGCGAGCCCTTAGGTTCCATCTGATGGGCTACCACGTCCTACAGCAGGGGCCTGAGGAACTCATTGCGGAGCCGCAGAGGTCAACCGCAGATTCTTGATCCTTAAGACGGCAGATTCTTGGGGCCCATATCGTGTGGGTCTCTGGTGCCATCCACTCCCGGTGTCACGGGGTCCCGGTGCCGCTGACTCCCGGTGTCACGGGGTCCCGGTGCCGCTGACTCCCGGTGTCACGGGGTCCCGGTGCCGCTGACTCCCGGTGTCACGGGGTCCCGGTGCCGCTGACTCCCGGGGTCCTGGTGCCGTCCACTCCCGGTGTCACGGGGTCCCGGTGCCATCCACTCCCGGTGTCACGGGGTCCTGGTGCCGCTGACTCCCGGTGTCACGGGGTCCCGGTGCCGCTGACTCCCGGTGTCACGGGGTCCCGGTGCCGCTGACTCCCGGTGCCACGGGGTCCTGGTGCCGTCCACTCCCGGTGTCATCCACTCCCGGTGTCACGGGGTCCCGGTGTCACGGGGTCTCTGGTGCCGCTGACTCCCGGTGTCACGGGGTCCCGGTGCCGCTGACTCCCGGTGTCACGGGGTCCCGGTGCCATCCACTCCCGGTGTCACGGGGTCCCGGTGCCGCTGACTCCCAGTGCCACGGGGTCCCGGTGCCGTCCACTCCCGGTGCCGCTGACTCCTGCTTGCAATTATTCCTGGAGGTTTCATCACATGACCTCACCGAGATATTCCGTGTCAGATGTAACATGTGATGGGTCTGTAACCACCTGAAGCTGCTGGGGCTTAACCCTGCCCATGCGCGGCCAACTTAATTACACCCACAATCTTCGGCACTTGGCCGAGCCTTCACAATCATAACATGTCTGTTGGGTTGGAACGTCCGGTGTAAACATGGCCTCAGTTTGACACCAGAGTAGAACCTCTGATCTGTGTGAAAGAAGGATGTCTGACCTTTGCCTGGGACGTACTGACTGTAAGTCTCCAGGCTGGTGATCGGACCCCATACCTGCGTCATGCTGCGGTGTTATCCTTTGCTGCTATTGTGTCGAGGGATGGCTTCTGTTTTGTTGCATTATGTCAGTGTTTGGAGTTTCAGTAGGAAATGGGGAATATCCGTCAGCATCAATGTTTGGAGTTGGCTGGAAGTTTCTTTTGACCTAAGGGAACTCTTACTCTCACACATGTAAACAGTAGAAGGCTCCACCCCGCAGGGCTCAGTGTACAAGATCGAAATCCTTCCTCGGCTAGACTCACTAAGTGCACAGCACAATTCTGTATCCAGTAAGTTCCTTCATTTCACTGTAAACTCCAAGTTTGGATGTGATCCCACAGGAAGGGCCGATGTCAACTTGTTGTCCCAGTGAATGTTACACATCAGAGGCAGGGACATGTTGGGGGAATTTTTCGGGGGAGGGGGGGTTCAGCGGGTGCGTTTGGTGGCAGGTCGGCTGGGGAAATGTTATTTTTTGACTGTGGGTAGGGAACCCGCTGTCAACCCGCCTCCACGCTCGTCTCCCAGATGTCGGGTCTGTCAGCGCTGAGATCTAATTAACAGGCAATTAACTAGTATTTTATGCTCACCTTTAGATTTTTAGAGTTCACCATCAGCTTCCCTGCTGCTCGGGGATCACGTCAGGTAAGCAGGTAGGGTGTTGTGTCAGCATGGGATGATTTCTTTACTTGACAGCTGCAAATGGTCTACAAAAGCTCCCATTTCATAGGTGTTGGCTTTCCACGGTCAGGAGCTGTTGCTTACTGCATTTGGAAGACAGATTGAGCTTTCTGCAGCTTGCAAGTGTTTGGAGCAAATTCTCTATCCAGTGTCACTTCATTGGAACAACTTCTCTCACCATTGACAGATCGCTTCTGTCATCTCAACCTCACCTGCCATCTATTACATCAGCATCAGTGCCGTTGAAACTATCTCACCTTGGTCCTCAGAATCCCACCACGATCAGCCCCAACACCAGCAGCACCAGGCACACCAGCAGCACCAACAACAACACCACCAACCTTCTCCGCAATCAGCTGGTGCTGCACAGGACACAGGGCATCAGCACCCGACCACACTGCTGCCCGGGACGCCAGAGATGGCCTCACCATGGCCAGATTTACTTCACTTGACGCTGTACACCCTAGATGTCACATGATGCGCTAGGTTGGCACCACCCCACACCAACACATAAAGCATCCCTACAATGCCCAAGCCATTCCTTTCACACTCATCACCATTGCGGGGGGTACCGTTATGTCTCACCATTCACTGCAACTCACTAAGCCACTTCTAAAGGTGCACACAAATCTGTCCAAGAACGCAAAGTGTTGAAAATAAAGGTTTCAATGATTGACACCACATAAACAGAAACTTTACATGAACATTGGACAAAACACCCAAGTGCCTACCCTTGTGTGTTGTTAGTTGGTGTGCTTGCAGTAGGATGAGGGTGAGTGTGAGGGGTGGCTAGTGAAATGGGGAAGTGATAATGTAGATAGAGAGGGATGGGTGGAGGTGCAAGGTAAGTTGGTGTGAGTAAGGATGTGCGGGAGTAGGGCAGGCAGAGTGATGTGGATGTGATGAGTGGCACAGCAGGATGAGGTTGAGTGTGGCTTTGCAGTAACGTTTCGTGATCTACTGAGATCACTGAAAGGTTTGCGCCACTGCAGCCAGGTCCTCCTGACGACATCCCTGCTTGTGTCCTCCTGTGCAATGTGCAACCAGGCTGCGTTGGTCTCCTGGGGAGGTCTCTTCCGCCCATTGGAAGGGAAGGGAATCTCCCTGCGTGCTGTGACTCCCTCCATAAGCATATGGAGGGAGTTATGGGAGAGCCTGGGTGCAGCCGTGCACCTCTGTGCCGTGCTTGTCAGTGTTTGCAGCACCTCAATGCTGTAGAACACTGACAGCACAACTGTCAAACTCAATTTGCGCATGGTCCCTTTAAGGAAACCGGCTGGTGACGCGTCATCAAGTGACGTCATCAGACCCGCTTCCTTCAATTGGCCGGCAAACGCGCTGGGCGGGCTTAACAAGCCCAATCAGCGTAAAATTCTTTTCACAGAGCGGGCTGGAGCCAGCAGCTGGGTCCCACCCCGCCACCGACCCTGGCCGCCCCGGATTCGCCTCAGTACGCGAAATCGCGGCCGTTGTGTTCAGAAGATGCTGAGCCTTGTCCTCCCTTGAAATATACATTTTTTGCCTTTAATGTTTTGTTAAAATGTTGCCTTTTCAGAAGATTTTAACTGTTTAAAGGCCAAAACTCCTATCCCAACTCATTCTTTCACAGGTGCTCCAAACTGAGCTGAGTGTGTCCGGGATAGTTTTCTACAACAATATGTCCTAGAGGCAACAAGGGGCCAAGCCATATTAGATTTAGTAATGAGCAATGAGCCAGATTTAGTTAACAGCCTAACTGTGTGTGAACATTTATCCAATAGCGATCATAACATGATCGAGTTCAACGTAGCGTTTGAAAGGGAGAAACGCGAAACCGCTGCAAAGATTCTAGATTTGGGTCAGGCCGACTTCAAAGGGATGAGTCAGAGACTGTCCACAGTAAACTGGGCAAATCTGTTAATGAGTAAAACGACAGAAGATCAGTGGGAGATGTTCAAAAAAAATTTAAGGTGATACAGAACCAGTTTATACCCCTGAGGGCCAAAAAAAAACAGCCATGGACGACTAAAGAGGGAAGGGACAGCATAAAACTAAAAGAAAAAGCATTAAAAAATGCAAAAACTAGCACAGATCCCGGTGAATGGGAAAGATACAAAGAACAGCAAAGGATCACAGAACAAATAGTAAGAGCTACAAAAAGGGATTATGAAAAGAAACTTGCAAGGGATATCAAAATCAACACAAAGAATTTTTACAATTATATTAGGAAAAAGAGGGTGGTCAGGAGCAATGTTGGCCCCTTAAAAGCTGAAAGCGGTGATATTGTCAATGATAATAAGGAAATGGTGGACATGTTGAATAATTACTTTGCGTCAGTGTTTACAATAGAGGAAGAGGATAGCATGCCAGAAATCCCAAAGAAACTGATATTGTACGATATGTGTCTCTGTGCCTATATGTGCCCGTTTCTTAGAGTACTGCGGTACTCTGTATTTGAGGGGAAGCTGGATAAGTACATGTCGGGGAAAGGAATAGAAGGATATGTTGATAGGGTGAGATGTAGAGGGGTGGGCAGAGGCTCGTGTGGAGAATAAACACCGGCATAGACCTGTTGGGCCGAATGGCCTGTTTCTGTGCTGTAGACTCGATATCATTTCGCATCAAACAGAATAAGTTCAGGGTTTTGACAACCCAAAACTGATGGTGGGTCTCAATCCTAGCCCTTTGGATTTACCCCTACGGCTTTGGCACTTGGCTGGATCCTCAACTCCACCGGGATATGTTAACACGACCTCAGTTTGACACCCTGCGTGGAACCTTTGATCTGCTAGTGTTTTTCTCCGCACAGGAAAGGATGTCTGGCCGCTGTCTGGGACGTACTGGCTGGTGATCGGACTCCATACCTGCGTCATACTGCGGTGTTATCCTTTGCTGCTATTGTGTCGAGGGTTGGCTTCTGTTTTGTTGCGTTATGTCAGTGTTTGGAGTTTCTGTGGGGAAGCGGAAATATCCGTCGACGTCAGTGTTTGGAGTTGGCTGGAAGTTACTTTCATTGTAGAAGGCTCCACCCCGCAGGGCACGGTGTACAAGATCGAATTCCTTCCTCAGGTAGACTCACTAAGTGCACAGCACAATTCTGTATCCAGTAAGTTCCTTCATTTCGCTGTAAACTTGCCCCAAGTTTGGATCTGGTCCCAGTTGGAAGGCCTGATGTTAATTGTTGTCCCCAGTGAATGTTACACAACAAAGGATGCTGGCCCTTGTCCTGTGAAAGCCACCTCTTTCCTCTAAATGTTATTTAGATTGTCTCTTCAGGGAATCCAAGCTCAATGCGTAGGTTTTAAGAACAAGATTCGCTCTTTGCCAGGGCCCCGAAACTGGAACTCCTTGCCTCTCAACCTTCCCTTCCAACTACAATCTACTACTTTGGGTCAGACATTAACCTGAGGCCCTGTCTGCCTGCTCCGGCCAACCCACGAACTATTTAAAGAAGGGCAGAGGAGTTCTCGCCGTATTCCTCCCTCAGACAAGACCACCACCAAAAAAAAAAGAGATTGGCTCATTAGTTGTCTCATTTGCTGTTTGTGGGATCTTGCTGTGCGCAGAGTAGCTGCAATGTTGGCTTGTGTAACAGCAGTGACTGGAAAATGATGTCAAAAGTAATTCATTATCCGTGGAGTGCTTTTGAGATGTTTCTGAGAAAAGTGGTAAGCCTTTCTACCATCTACAAGGCACAAGTCAGGAGTGTGAGGAATACACAAGGCAGGAATACTCTCCACTTGCCTGGATGAGTGCAGCTCCAACAACACTCAAGAAGCTCGACACCATCCAGGACAAAGCAGCCCACTTGATTGGCACCCCATCCACCACCTTAAACATTCACTCCCTCCACCACCGGCGCACCGTGGCTGCAGTGTGTACCATCTACAAGATGCACTGCAGCAACTCACCAAGGCTTCTTCGACAGCACCTCCCAAACCTGCGACCTCTTCCACCTAGAAGGACAAGGGCAGCAGGCACATGGGAACACCACCACCTCCAAGTTCCCTTCCAACTCACACACCATCCTGACTTGGAAATATATCGCCGTTCCTTCATCGTCGCTGGGTCAAAACCCTGGAACTCCCTCCCTAACAGCACTGTGGGAGTACCTTCACCACACGGACTGCAGCGGTTCAAGAAGGCGGCTCACCACCACCTTCTCGAGGGCAATTAGGGATGGGCAATAAATGCCGGCCTTGCCAGCGATGCCCACATCCCATGAATGAATAATAAAAAAATATATAAATGCAAATTTTTCTTTTATTCAGCTCGAGCCTAGTAGTACCTAACCAAGACTTCTTGATTTACCCCATCTACTATCCCACTCTTTTCAATCTCAGTGGCGTCCTGTGCTATGGTACCTTCTTTTCCCAGAGAGTCATCGGCTTCTGGAACCGATAACCAGAGTGTGGGGTGAGGACTGGGTCTCTCCTGCCTTCAAAAGGGAGCTGGACACAAGTTCCTGAGAGGAGAGGACTTCGCCATGGTCCGCACAGCAAGATCCCTCAAACAGCAGTGAGATCACTAGTTATGTCAAACTGTTTTTTTTTTGGCGGTGGTCTTGCTTGAGGGAGGAATGTTGAGCAGGACACTGTGAGAACTCCTCTTGCTCTTTAAATAGTTAATGGGATGGCCTAAATAGGCAGATTAAACAGACAGGTTACTGTCTGATGCAAAGTAGTAGATTGTATCTGGATGGGAAGGGAGAATGAGACAAGTTATAAAAGTAAAGTTGTGGTTGAGTGATTTATTTGCCTCTCCCAGAAGATTGTGTCACTTGGAGGTGGGCGAGGGCTGGATCGATTGTTTATGTGGCTGGGTGGGACAGGCCAGTGTCTGTGGAACTGTACCCCAGTGTGGGCCAGTGTCAGTGGAACTGTACCCCAGTGTGGGCCAGTGTCTGTGGAACTGTACCCCAGTGTGGGCCAGTGTCTGTGGAACTGTACCCCAGTGTGGGCCAGTGTCTGTGGAACTGCACCCCTTGTGGGCCAGTGTCTGTGGAACTGTACCCCAGTGTGGGCCAGTGTCTGTGGAACTGTACCCCAGTGTGGGCCAGTGTCTGTGGAACTGTACCCCAGTGTGGGCCAGTGTCTGTGGAACTGTATCCCAGTGTGGGCCAGTGTCTGTGGAACTGTACCCCAGTGTGAGCCAGTGTCTGTGGAACTGTAGCCCAGTGTGGGCCACTGTCTGTGGAACTGTACCCCAGTGTGGGCCAGTGTCTGTGGAACTGTACCCCAGTGTGGGCCAGTGTCTGTGGAACTGTACCCCAGTGTGGGCCAGTGCCTGTGGAACTGTACCGCAGTGTGGGCCAGTGTCTGTGGAACTGTACCCCAGTGTGAGCCACTGCCTGTGGAACTGTACCCCAGTGTGGGCCAGTGTCTGTGGAACTGTACCCCAGTGTGGGCCAGTGTCTGTGGAACTGTACCCCAGTGTGGGCCAGTGTCTGTGGAACTGTATCCCCAATGCCTGTGGAACTGTACCCCAGTGTGGGCCAGTGTCTGTGGAACTGTACCCCAGTGTGGGCCAGTGTCTGTGGAACTGTATCCCCAGTGTCTGTGGAACTGTACCCGAGTGTGGACCAGTGTCTGTGGAACTGTACCCCAGTGAGAGTCAGTGTCTGTGGAACTGTACCCTTTGTGGGCCCGTGTCTGTGGAACTGTACCCCAGTGTGGGCCAGTGTCTGTGGAACTGTACCCCAGTGTGGGCCAGTGTCTGTGGAACTGTACCCCAGTGTGGGCCACTGCCTGTGGAACTGTACCCCAGTGTGGGCTAGTGTCTGTGGAACTGTACCCCAGTGTGGGCCTGTGTCTGTGGAACTGTACCCCAGTGTGGGCCAGTGTCTGTGGAACTGTACCCCAGTGTGGTCCAGTGTCTGTGGAACTGTATCCCAGTGTGGGCCAGTGTCTGTGGAACTGTACCCCAGTGTGGGCCAGTGTCTGTGGAACTGTACCCCAGTGTGGGCCAGTGTCTGTGGAACTGTACCCCAGTGTGGGCCAGTGTCTATGGAACTGTACCCCAGTGTGGGCCAGTGTCTATGGAACTGTACCACAGTGTGGCCAGTGCCTCTGGAACTGTACTCCAGTGTGGGCCAGTGTCTGTGGAACTGTACCCCAGTGTGGGCCAGTGTCTGTGGAACTGTACCCCAGTGTGGCCCAGTTTCTGTGGAACTGTACCCCAGTGTGGGCCAGTGTCTGTGGAACTGTACCCCAGTGTGGGCCAGTGTCTGTGGAACTGTACCCCAGTGTGGGCCAGTGTCTGTGGAACTGTACCCCAGTGTGGTCCAGTGTCTGTGGAACTGTACCCCAGTGTGGTCCAGTGTCTGTGGAACTGTACCCCAGTGTGGGCCAGTGTCTATGGAACTGTACGCCAGTGTGGGCCAGTGTCTGTGGAACTGTACCCCCAATGCCTGTTGAACTGTACCCCAGTGTGGACCAGTGTCTGTGGAACTGTACCCCAGTGTGGACCAGTGTCGGTGGAACTGTACCCCAGTGTGGGCCAGTGTCTGTGGAACTGTACCCCAGTGTGCGCCAGTGTCTGTGGAACTGTACCCCTTTGTGGGCCAGTGTCTGTGGAACTGTACCCCAGTGTGGGCCAGTTTCTGTGGAACTGTACCCCAGTCTGGGCCAGTGTCTGTGGAACTGTACCCCAGTGTGAGCCAGTGTCTGTGGAACTGTACCCCAGTGTGGGCCAGTGCCTGTGGAACTGTACCTCGATGTGAGCCAGTGTCTGTGGAACTGTACCCCCAATGCCTGTGGAACTGTACCCCAGTTTGGGCCAGTGTCTGTGGAACTGTACCCCAGTGCCTGTGGAACTGTACCCCAGTGTGGGCCAGTGTCTGTGGAACTGTACCCCAGTGTGGGCCAGTGTCTGTGGAACTGTACCCCAGTGTGGGCCAGTGTCTGTGGAACTGTACCCCAGTGTGGGCTAGTGTCTGTGTAACTGTACCCCAGTGTGGGCCAGTGTCTGTGGAACTGTACCCCAGTGTGGGCCAGTGTCTGTGGAACTGTACCCCAGTGTGGCCCAGTGTCTGTGGAACTGTACCCCAGTGTGGGCCAGTGTCTGTGGAACTGTACCCCAGTGTGGGCCAGTGTCTGTGGAACTGTACCCCAGTGTGGGCTAGTGTCTGTGGAACTGTACCCCAGTGTGGGCCAGTGTCTGTGGAACTGTACCCCAGTGTGGGCCAGTGTCTGTGGAACTGTACCCCAGTGTGGGCCAGTGTCTGTGGAACTGTACCCCAGTGTGGGCCAGTGTCTGTGGAACTGTACCCCAGTGTGGGCAGTGTCTGTGGAACTGTACCCCCAATGCCTGTGGAACTGTACCCCAGTGTGAGCCAGTGTCTGTGGAACTGTACCCCAGTGTGAGCCAGTGTCTATGGAACTGTACCCCAATGTGGGCCACTGCCTGTGGAACTGTACCCCAGTGTGGGCCACTGCCTGTGGAACTGTACCCCCACTGTCTGTGGAACTGTACCCCAGTGTGGGCCAGTGACTGTGGAACTGTAGCCCCAGTGTCTGTGGAACTGTACCCCAGTGTGGGCCACTGCCTGTGGAACTGTACCCTCAGTGTCTGTGGAACTGTACCCCAGTGTGGGCCAGTGACTGTGGAACTGTAGCCCAGTGTGGGCCAGTGTCTGTGGAACTGGACCTCGATGTGGGCCAGTGTCTGTGGAACTGTACCCCAGTGTGGGCCAGTGTCTGTGGAACTGTACCCCAGTGTGGGCAAGTGTCTGTGGAACTGTACCCCAGTGTGGGCCAGTGTCTGTGGAACTGTAACCCAGTGTGGGTCAGTGTCTGTGGAACTGTACCCCAGTGTGGGCCAGTGTCTGTGGAACTGTACCCCAGTGTGGGCCAGTGTCTGTGGAACTGTACCCCAGTGTGGGCTAGTGTCTGTGGAACTGTACCCCATGTGGGCCAGTGTCTGTGGAACTGTATCCCCAGTGTCTGTGGAACTGTACCCGAGTGTGGACCAGTGTCTGTGGAACTGTACCCCAGTGAGAGTCAGTGTCTGTGGAACTGTACCCTTTGTGGGCCCGTGTCTGTGGAACTGTACCCCAGTGTGGGCCAGTGTCTGTGGAACTGTACCCCAGTGTGGGCCAGTGTCTGTGGAACTGTACCCCAGTGTGGGCCACTGCCTGTGGAACTGTACCCCAGTGTGGGCTAGTGTCTGTGGAACTGTACCCCAGTGTGGGCCTGTGTCTGTGGAACTGTACCCCAGTGTGGGCCAGTGTCTGTGGAACTGTACCCCAGTGTGGTCCAGTGTCTGTGGAACTGTATCCCAGTGTGGGCCAGTGTCTGTGGAACTGTACCCCAGTGTGGGCCAGTGTCTGTGGAACTGTACCCCAGTGTGGGCCAGTGTCTGTGGAACTGTACCCCAGTGTGGGCCAGTGTCTATGGAACTGTACCCCAGTGTGGGCCAGTGTCTATGGAACTGTACCACAGTGTGGCCAGTGCCTCTGGAACTGTACTCCAGTGTGGGCCAGTGTCTGTGGAACTGTACCCCAGTGTGGGCCAGTGTCTGTGGAACTGTACCCCAGTGTGGCCCAGTTTCTGTGGAACTGTACCCCAGTGTGGGCCAGTGTCTGTGGAACTGTACCCCAGTGTGGGCCAGTGTCTGTGGAACTGTACCCCAGTGTGGGCCAGTGTCTGTGGAACTGTACCCCAGTGTGGTCCAGTGTCTGTGGAACTGTACCCCAGTGTGGTCCAGTGTCTGTGGAACTGTACCCCAGTGTGGGCCAGTGTCTATGGAACTGTACGCCAGTGTGGGCCAGTGTCTGTGGAACTGTACCCCCAATGCCTGTTGAACTGTACCCCAGTGTGGACCAGTGTCTGTGGAACTGTACCCCAGTGTGGACCAGTGTCGGTGGAACTGTACCCCAGTGTGGGCCAGTGTCTGTGGAACTGTACCCCAGTGTGCGCCAGTGTCTGTGGAACTGTACCCCTTTGTGGGCCAGTGTCTGTGGAACTGTACCCCAGTGTGGGCCAGTTTCTGTGGAACTGTACCCCAGTCTGGGCCAGTGTCTGTGGAACTGTACCCCAGTGTGAGCCAGTGTCTGTGGAACTGTACCCCAGTGTGGGCCAGTGCCTGTGGAACTGTACCTCGATGTGAGCCAGTGTCTGTGGAACTGTACCCCCAATGCCTGTGGAACTGTACCCCAGTTTGGGCCAGTGTCTGTGGAACTGTACCCCAGTGCCTGTGGAACTGTACCCCAGTGTGGGCCAGTGTCTGTGGAACTGTACCCCAGTGTGGGCCAGTGTCTGTGGAACTGTACCCCAGTGTGGGCCAGTGTCTGTGGAACTGTACCCCAGTGTGGGCTAGTGTCTGTGTAACTGTACCCCAGTGTGGGCCAGTGTCTGTGGAACTGTACCCCAGTGTGGGCCAGTGTCTGTGGAACTGTACCCCAGTGTGGCCCAGTGTCTGTGGAACTGTACCCCAGTGTGGGCCAGTGTCTGTGGAACTGTACCCCAGTGTGGGCCAGTGTCTGTGGAACTGTACCCCAGTGTGGGCTAGTGTCTGTGGAACTGTACCCCAGTGTGGGCCAGTGTCTGTGGAACTGTACCCCAGTGTGGGCCAGTGTCTGTGGAACTGTACCCCAGTGTGGGCCAGTGTCTGTGGAACTGTACCCCAGTGTGGGCCAGTGTCTGTGGAACTGTACCCCAGTGTGGGCAGTGTCTGTGGAACTGTACCCCCAATGCCTGTGGAACTGTACCCCAGTGTGAGCCAGTGTCTGTGGAACTGTACCCCAGTGTGAGCCAGTGTCTATGGAACTGTACCCCAATGTGGGCCACTGCCTGTGGAACTGTACCCCAGTGTGGGCCACTGCCTGTGGAACTGTACCCCCACTGTCTGTGGAACTGTACCCCAGTGTGGGCCAGTGACTGTGGAACTGTAGCCCCAGTGTCTGTGGAACTGTACCCCAGTGTGGGCCACTGCCTGTGGAACTGTACCCTCAGTGTCTGTGGAACTGTACCCCAGTGTGGGCCAGTGACTGTGGAACTGTAGCCCAGTGTGGGCCAGTGTCTGTGGAACTGGACCTCGATGTGGGCCAGTGTCTGTGGAACTGTACCCCAGTGTGGGCCAGTGTCTGTGGAACTGTACCCCAGTGTGGGCAAGTGTCTGTGGAACTGTACCCCAGTGTGGGCCAGTGTCTGTGGAACTGTAACCCAGTGTGGGTCAGTGTCTGTGGAACTGTACCCCAGTGTGGGCCAGTGTCTGTGGAACTGTACCCCAGTGTGGGCCAGTGTCTGTGGAACTGTACCCCAGTGTGGGCTAGTGTCTGTGGAACTGTACCCCATGTGGGCCAGTGTCTGTGGAACTGTACCCCATTGTGGGCCAGTGTCTGTGGAACTGTACCCCAGTGTGCGCCGGTGTCTATCGAACTGTATCCCAGTGTGGGCCAGTGTCTGTGGAAATGTACCCCAGTGTGGGTCAGTGTCTGTGGAACTGTACCCCAGTGTGGGACAGTGCCTGTGGAACTGTACCCCAGTGTGGGTCAGTGTCTGTGGAACTGTACCCCAGTGTGGGTCAGTGTCTGTGGAACTGTATCCCAGTGTGGGTCAGTGTCTGTGGAACTGTACCCCAGTGTGGGACAGTGCCTGTGGAACTGTACCCCAGTGTGGGCCAGTGTCTGTGGAACTGTACCCCAGTGTGGGCCAGTGTCTGTGGAACTGTACCCCAGTGTGGGCCAGTGTCTGTGGAACTGTACCCCAGTGTGGGCCAGTGTCTGTGGAACTGTACCCCAGTGTGGGCCAGTGTCTGTGGAACTGGACCTCGATGTGGGCCAGTGTCTGTGGAACTGGACCTCAATGTGGGCCAGTGTCTGTGGAACTGTACCCCAGTGTGGGGCAGTGTCTGTGGAACTGTACACCAGTGTGGGCCAGTGTCTATGGAACTGTACCCCAGTGTGGGCCAGTGTCTGTGGAACTGTACCCCAGTGTCGGCAAGTGTCTGTGGAACTGTACCCCAGTGTGGGCCAGTGTCTATGGAACTGTACCGCAGTGTGGGCCAGTGTCTGTGGAACTGTACCCCAGTGTGAGCCAGTGTCTGTGGAACTGTACCCCAGTGTGGGCCAGTGTCTGTGGAACTGTACCCCAATGTGGGCAAGTGTCTGTGGAACTGTACCCCAGTGTGGGCCAGTTTCTGTGGAACTGGACCTCGATGTGGGCCAGTGTCTGTGGAACTGTACCCCAGTGTGGGCCAGTGTCTGTGGAACTGTACCCCTTGTGGGCCAGTGTCTGTGGAACTGTACCCCAGTGTGGGCCACTGCCTGTGGAACTGTACCCCAGTGTGGGCTAGTGTCTGTGGAACTGTACCCCAGTGTGGGCCTGTGTCTGTGGAACTGTTCCCCAGTGTGGGCCAGTGTCTGTGGAACTGTACCCCAGTGTGGTCCAGTGTCTGTGGAACTGTATCCCAGTGTGGGCCAGTGTCTGTGGAACTGTACCCCAGTGTGGGCCAGTGTCTGTGGAACTGTACCCCAGTGTGGGCCAGTGTCTGTGGAACTGTACCCCAGTGTGGGCCAGTGTCTGTGGAACTGTACCCCAGTGTGGGCCAGTGTCTATGGAACTGTACCCCAGTGTGGGCCAGTGTCTATGGAACTGTACCACAGTGTGGCCAGTGCCTCTGGAACTGTACTCCAGTGTGGGCCAGTGTCTGTGGAACTGTACCCCAGTGTGGCCCAGTTTCTGTGGAACTGTACCCCAGTGTGGGCCAGTGTCTGTGGAACTGTACCCCAGTGTGGGCCAGTGTCTGTGGAACTGTACCCCAGTGTGGGCCAGTGTCTGTGGAACTGTACCCCAGTGTGGTCCAGTGTCTGTGGAACTGTACCCCAGTGTGGTCCAGTGTCTGTGGAACTGTACCCCAGTGTGGGCCAGTGTCTATGGAACTGTACGCCAGTGTGGGCCAGTGTCTGTGGAACTGTACCCCCAATGCCTGTTGAACTGTACCCCAGTGTGGACCAGTGTCTGTGGAACTGTACCCCAGTGTGGACCAGTGTCGGTGGAACTGTACCCCAGTGTGGGCCAGTGTCTGTGGAACTGTACCCCAGTGTGCGCCAGTGTCTGTGGAACTGTACCCCTTTGTGGGCCAGTGTCTGTGGAACTGTACCCCAGTGTGGGCCAGTTTCTGTGGAACTGCACCCCAGTCTGGGCCAGTGTCTGTGGAACTGTACCCCAGTGTGAGCCAGTGTCTGTGGAACTGTACCCCAGTGTGGGCCAGTGCCTGTGGAACTGTACCTCGATGTGAGCCAGTGTCTGTGGAACTGTACCCCTTGTGGGCCAGTGTCTGTGGAACTGTACCCCAGTGTGAGCCAGTGTCTGTGGAACTGTACCCCCAATGCCTGTGGAACTGTACCCCAGTTTGGGCCAGTGTCTGTGGAACTGTACCCCAGTGCCTGTGGAACTGTACCCCAGTGTGGGCCAGTGTCTGTGGAACTGTACCCCAGTGTGGGCCAGTGTCTGTGGAACTGTACCCCAGTGTGGGTCAGTGTCTGTGGAACTGTACCCCAGTGTGGGCTAGTGTCTGTGGAACTGTACCCCAGTGTGGGCCAGTGTCTGTGGAACTGTACCCCAGTGTGGACCAGTGTCTGTGGAACTGTACCCCAGTGTGGCCCAGTGTCTGTGGAACTGTACCCCAGTGTGGGCCAGTGTCTGTGGAACTGTACCCCAGTGTGGGCCAGTGTCTGTGGAACTGTACCCCAGTGTGGGCTAGTGTCTGTGGAACTGTACCCCAGTGTGGGCCAGTGTCTGTGGAACTGTACCCCAGTGTGGGCCAGTGTCTGTGGAACTGTACCCCAGTGTGGGCCAGTGTCTGTGGAACTGTACCCCAGTGTGGGCCAGTGCCTGTGGAACTGTACCCCAGTGTGAGCCAGTGTCTGTGGAACTGTACCCCAGTGTGAGCCAGTGTCTATGGAACTGTACCCCAATGTGGGCCACTGCCTGTGGAACTGTACCCCAGTGTGGGCCACTGCCTGTGGAACTGTACCCCCACTGTCTGTGGAACTGTACCCCAGTGTGGGCCAGTGACTGTGGAACTGTAGCCCAGTGTGGGCCAGTGTCTGTGGAACTGGACCTCGATGTGGGCCAGTGTCTGTGGAACTGTACCCCAGTGTGGGCCAGTGTCTGTGGAACTGTACCCCAGTGTGGGCAAGTGTCTGTGGAACTGTACCCCTTTGTGGGCCAGTGCCTGTGGAACTGTACCCCAGTGTAAGCCAGTGTCTGTGGAACTGTACCCCTTTGTGGGCCAGTGCCTGTGGAACTGTACCCCAGTGTGAGCCAGTGTCTGTGGAACTGTACCCCAGTGTGAGCCAGTGTCTATGGAACTGTACCCCAATGTGGGCCACTGCCTGTGGAACTGTACCCCAGTGTGGGCCACTGCCTGTGGAACTGTACCCCCACTGTCTGTGGAACTGTACCCCAGTGTGGGCCAGTGACTGTGGAACTGTAGCCCAGTGTGGGCCAGTGTCTGTGGAACTGGACCTCGATGTGGGCCAGTGTCTGTGGAACTGTACCCCAGTGTGGGCCAGTGTCTGTGGAACTGTACACCAGTGTGGGCAAGTGTCTGTGGAACTGTACCCCAGTGTGGGCCAGTGTCTGTGGAACTGTAACCCAGTGTGGGTCAGTGTCTGTGGAACTGTACCCCAGTGTGGGCCAGTGTCTGTGGAACTGTACCCCAGTGTGGGCCAGTGTCTGTGGAACTGTACCCCAGTGTGGGCTAGTGTCTGTGGAACTGTACCCCATGTGGGCCAGTGTCTGTGGAACTGTACCCCATTGTGGGCCAGTGTCTGTGGAACTGTACCCCAGTGTGGGCCGGTGTCTATCGAACTGTATCCCAGTGTGGGCCAGTGTCTGTGGAAATGTACCCCAGTGTGGGTCAGTGTCTGTGGAACTGTACCCCAGTGTGGGCCAGTGTCTGTGGAGCTGGACCTCGATGTGGGCCAGTGTCTGTGGAACTGGACCTCGATGTGGGCCAGTGTCTGTGGAACTGTACCCCAGTGTGGGGCAGTGTCTGTGGAACTGTACCCCAGTGTGGGCCAGTGTCTATGGAACTGTACCCCAGTGTGGGCCAGTGTCTGTGGAACTGTACCCCAGTGTCGGCTAGTGTCTGTGGAACTGTACCCCAGTGTGGGCCAGTGTCTATGGAACTGTACCGCAGTGTGGGCCAGTGTCTGTGGAACTGTACCCCAGTGTGAGCCAGTGTCTGTGGAACTGTACCCCAGTGTGGGCCAGTGTCTGTGGAACTGTACCCCAATGTGGGCAAGTGTCTGTGGAACTGTACCCCAGTGTGGGCCAGTGTCTGTGGAACTGGACCTCGATGTGGGCCAGTGTCTGTGGAACTGTACCCCAGTTTGGGCCAGTGTCTGTGGAACTGTACCCCAGTGTGGGCCAGTGTCTGTGGAACTGTACCCCAGTGTGGGCTAGTGTCTGTGGAACTGTACCCCAGTGTGGGCCAGTGTCTGTGGAACTGTACCCCAGTGTGGGCCAGTGTCTGTGGAACTGTACCCCAGTGTGGGCCAGTGTCTGTGGAACTGTACCCCAGTGTGGGCCAGTGTCTGTGGAACTGTACCCCAGTGTGGGCTAGTGTCTGTGGAACTGTACCCCAGTGTGGGCCAGTGTCTGTGGAACTGTACCCCAGTGTGGGCCAGTGTCTGTGGAACTGTACCCCAGTGTGGGCCAGTGTCTGTGGAACTGTACCCCAGTGTGGGCCAGTGTCTGTGGAACTGTACCCCAGTGTGGGCAGTGTCTGTGGAACTGTACCCCCAATGCCTGTGGAACTGTACCCCAGTGTGAGCCAGTGTCTGTGGAACTGTACCCCTTTGTGGGCCAGTGCCTGTGGAACTGTACCCCAGTGTGAGCCAGTGTCTGTGGAACTGTACCCCAGTGTGAGCCAGTGTCTATGGAACTGTACCCCAATGTGGGCCACTGCCTGTGGAACTGTACCCCAGTGTGGGCCACTGCCTGTGGAACTGTACCCCCACTGTCTGTGGAACTGTACCCCAGTGTGGGCCAGTGACTGTGGAACTGTAGCCCCACTGTCTGTGGAACTGTACCCCAGTGTGGGCCACTGCCTGTGGAACTGTACCCTCAGTGTCTGTGGAACTGTACCCCAGTGTGGGCCAGTGACTGTGGAACTGTAGCCCAGTGTGGGCCAGTGTCTGTGGAACTGGACCTCGATGTGGGCCAGTGTCTGTGGAACTGTATCCCAGTGTGGGCAAGTGTCTGTGGAACTGTACCCCAGTGTGGGCCAGTGTCTGTGGAACTGTAACCCAGTGTGGGTCAGTGTCTGTGGAACTGTACCCCAGTGTGGGCCAGTGTCTGTGGAACTGTACCCCAGTGTGGGCCAGTGTCTGTGGAACTGTACCCCAGTGTGGGCTAGTGTCTGTGGAACGGTACCCCATGTGGGCCAGTGTCTGTGGAACTGTACCCCATTGTGGGCCAGTGTCTGTGGAACTGTACCCCAGTGTGGGCCGGTGTCTATCGAACTGTATCCCAGTGTGGGCCAGTGTCTGTGGAAATGTACCCCAGTGTGGGTCAGTGTCTGTGGAACTGTACCCCAGTGTGGGACAGTGCCTGTGGAACTGTACCCCAGTGTGGGTCAGTGTCTGTGGAACAGTACCCCAGTGCGGGTCAGTGTCTGTGGAACTGTATCCCAGTGTGGGTCAGTGTCTGTGGAACTGTACCCCAGTGTGGGACAGTGCCTGTGGAACTGTACCCCAGTGTGGGCCAGTGTCTGTGGAACTGTACCCCAGTGTGGGCCAGTGTCTGTGGAACTGTACCCCAGTGTGGGCCAGTGTCTGTGGAACTGTACCCCAGTGTGGGCCAGTGTCTGTGGAACTGTACCCCGGTGTGGGCCAGTGTCTGTGGAACTGGACCTCGATGTGGGCCAGTGTCTGTGGAACTGGACCTCGATGTGGGCCAGTGTCTGTGGAACTGTACCCCAGTGTGGGGCAGTGTCTGTGGAACTGTACCCCAGTGTGGGCCAGTGTCTATGGAACTGCACCCCAGTGTGGGCCAGTTTCTGTGGAACTGTACCCCAGTGTCGGCTAGTGTCTGTGGAACTGTACCCCAGTGTGGGCCAGTGTCTATGGAACTGTACCGCAGTGTGGGCCAGTGTCTGTGGAACTGTACCCCAGTGTGAGCCAGTGTCTGTGGAACTGTACCCCAGTGTGGGCCAGTGTCTGTGGAACTGTACCCCAATGTGGGCAAGTGTCTGTGGAACTGTACCCCAGTGTGGGCCAGTGTCTGTGGAACTGGACCTCGATGTGGGCCAGTGTCTGTGGAACTGTACCCCAGTGTGGGCCAGTGTCTGTGGAACTGTACCCCTTGTGGGCCAGTGTCTGTGGAACTGTACCCCAGTGTGGGCCAGTGTCTGTGGAACTGTACCCCAGTGTGGGCCAGTGTCTGTGGAACTGTACCCCAGTGTGAGCCAGTGTCTGTGGAACTGTACCCCAGTGTGGGCCAGTGTCTATGGAACTGTACCCCAGTGTGGGCCCAGTGTCTGTGGAACTGTACCCCAGTGTGAGCCAGTGTCTGTGGAACTGTACCCCATTGTGGGCCAGTGTCTGTGGAAATTTATCCCAGTGTGGGCCAGTGTCTGTGGAACTGTACCCCAGTGTGGGCCAGTGTCTGTGGAACTGTACCCCAGTGTGGGCCAGTGTCTGTGGAACTGTACCCCAGTGTGGACCAGTGTCTGTGGAACTGTACCCCAGTGTGGGCTAGTGTCTGTGGAACTGCACCCCTTGTGGGCCAGTGTCTGTGGAACTGTAACCCAGTGTGAGCTAGTGACTGTGGAACTGTAACCCAGTGTGGCCAGTGTCTGTGGAACTGTACCCCAGTGTGGGCCAGTGTCTGTGGAGCTGTACCCCAATGTGGGCCAGTGTCTGTGGAACTGTACCCCAGTGTGGGCCAGTGCCTGTGGAACTGTACCCCAGTGTGGGCCAGTGTCTGTGGAACTGTACCCCAGTGTGAGCCAGTGTCTGTGGAACTGTACCCCAGTGTGGGCCAGTGTCTGTGGAACTGTATCCCAGTGTGGGCCAGTGTCTGTGGAACTGTACCCCAGTGTGGGCCAGTGTCTGTGGAACTGTACCCCAGTGTGGGCCAGTGTCTGTGGAACTGTACCCCAGTGTGGACCAGTGTCTGTGGAACTGTAACCCAGTGTGGGCTAGTGTCTGTGGAACTGCACCCCTTGTGGGCCAGTGTCTGTGGAACTGTAACCCAGTGTGGCCAGTGTCTGTGGAACTGTAACCCAGTGTGGCCAGTGTCTGTGGAACTGTACCCCAGTGTGGGCCAGTGTCTGTGGGACTGTACCCCAGTGTGGGCCAGTGTCTGTGGAACTGTACCCCAGTGTGAGCCAGTGTCTGTGGAACTGTACCCCAGTGTGGGCCAGTGTCTGTGGAACTGTACCCCAGTGTGGGCCAGTGCCTGTGGAACTGTACCCCAGTGTGGGCCAGTGTCTGTGGAACTGTACCCCAGTGTGGGCTAGTGTCTGTGGAACTGTACCCCAGTGTGGGCCACTGCCTGTGGAACTGTACCCCAGTATGGGCCAGTGTCTGTGGAACTGTACCCCAGTGTGAGCCAGTGTCTGTGGAACTGTACCCCAGTGTGGGCCAGTGTCTGTGGAACTGTACCCCAATGTGGGCAAGTGTCTGTGGAACTGTACCCCAGTGTGGGCCAGTGTCTGTGGAACTGGACCTCGATGTAGGCCAGTGTCTGTGGAACTGTACCCCAGTGTGGGCCAGTGTCTGTGGAACTGTACCCCTTGTGGGCCAGTGTCTGTGGAACTGTACCCCAGTGTGGGCCAGTGTCTGTGGAACTGTACCCCAGGGTGGGCCAGTGTCTGTGGAACTGTACCCCAGTGTGAGCCAGTGTCTGTGGAACTGTACCCCAGTGTGGGCCAGTGTCTATGGAACTGTACCCCAGTGTGGGCCCAGTGTCTGTGGAACTGTACCCCAGTGTGAGCCAGTGTCTGTGGAACTGTACCCCATTGTGGGCCAGTGTCTGTGGAACTTTATCCCAGTGTGGGCCACTGTCTGTGGAACTGTACCCCAGTGTGGGCCAATGTCTGTGGAACTGTACCCCAGTGTGGGCCAGTGTCTGTGGAACTGTACCCCAGTGTGGACCAGTGTCTGTGGAACTGTACCCCAGTGTGGGCTAGTGTCTGTGGAACTGCACCCCTTGTGGGCCAGTGTCTGTGGAACTGTAACCCAGTGTGAGCCAGTGACTGTGGAACTGTAACCCAGTGTGGCCAGTGTCTGTGGAACTGTACCCCAGTGTGGGCCAGTGTCTGTGGAGCTGTACCCCAATGTGGGCCAGTGTCTGTGGAACTGTACCCCAGTGTGGGCCAGTGCCTGTGGAACTGTACCCCAGTGTGGGCCAGTGTCTGTGGAACTGTACCCCAGTGTGAGCCAGTGTCTGTTGAACTGTACCCCAGTGTGGGCCAGTGTCTGTGGAACTGTATCCCAGTGTGGGCCAGTGTCTGTGGAACTGTACCCCAGTGTGGGCCAGTGTCTGTGGAACTGTACCCCAGTGTGGGCCAGTGTCTGTGGAACTGTACCCCAGTGTGGACCAGTGTCTGTGGAACTGTAACCCAGTGTGGGCTAGTGTCTGTGGAACTGCACCCCTTGTGGGCCAGTGTCTGTGGAACTGTAACCCAGTGTGGCCAGTGTCTGTGGAACTGTAACCCAGTGTGGCCAGTGTCTGTGGAACTGTACCCCAGTGTGGGCCAGTGTCTGTGGAACTGTACCCCAGTGTGGGCCAGTGTCTGTGGAACTGTACCCCAGTGTGAGCCAGTGCCTGTGGAACTGTACCCCAGTGTGGGCCAGTGTCTGTGGAACTGTACCCCAGTGTGGGCCAGTGCCTGTGGAACTGTACCCCAGTGTGGCCAGTGTCTGTGGAACTGTACCCCAGTGTGGGCTAGTGTCTGTGGAACTGTACCCCAGTGTGGGCCACTGCCTGTGGAACTGTACCCCAGTGTGGGCCAGTGTCTGTGGAACTGTACCCCAGTGTGGGCCAGTGTCTGTGGAACTGTACCCCAGTGTGGGCCAGTGCCTGTGGAACTGTACCCCAGTGTGGGCCAGTGTCTGTGGAACTGTACCCCAGTGTGGGCCAGTGTCTGTGGAACTGTACCCCAGTGTGGGCCAGTGTCTGTGGAACTGTACCGCAGTGTGGGCCAGTGTCTGTGGAACTGTACCCCAGTGTGGGCCAGTGTCTGTGGAACTGTACCCCAGTGTGGGCCAGTGCCTGTGGAACTGTACCCCAGTGTGGGCCAGTGTCTGTGGAGCTGTACCTCGATGTGGGCCAGTGTCTGTGGAACTGTACCCCAGTGCGGGCCAGTGTCTGTGGAACTGTACCCCAGTGTGGGCCAGTGTCTGTGGAACTGTACCCCAGTGTGGGCCAGTGTCTGTGGAACTGTACCCCAGTGTGGACCAGTGTCTGTGGAGCTGTACTCCAGTGTGGGCCAGTGTCTGTGGAACTGTACCCCAGTGTGGGCCAGTGTCTGTGGAACTGTACCCCAGTGTGGGCCAGTGTCTGTGGAACTGTACCCCAGTGTGGGCTAGTGTCTGTGGAACTGTACCCCAGTGTGGGCCAGTGTCTGTGGAACTGTACCCCAGTGTGGGCCAGTGTCTGTGGAACTGTACCCCAGTGTGAGCCAGTGTCTGTGGAACTGTACCCCAGTGTGGGCCAGTGTCTGTGGAACTGTACCCCAGTGTGGGCCAGTGCCTGTGGAACTGTACCCCAGTGTGGCCAGTGTCTGTGGAACTGTACCCCAGTGTGGGCTAGTGTCTGTGGAACTGTACCCCAGTGTGGGCCACTGCCTGTGGAACTGTACCCCAGTGTGGACCAGTGTCTGTGGAACTGTACCCCAGTGTGAGCCACTGCCTGTGGAACTGTACCCCAGTGTGGGCCACTGCCTGTGGAACTGTACCCCAGTGTGGGCCAGTGTCTGTGGAACTGTACCCCAGTGTGGGCCAGTGCCTGTGGAACTGTACCCCAGTGTGGGCCAGTGTCTGTGGAACTGTACCCCAGTGTGGGCCAGTGTCTGTGGAGCTGTACCTCGATGTGGGCCAGTGTCTGTGGAACTGTACCCCAGTGTGGGCCAGTGTCTGTGGAACTGTACCCCAGTGTGGGCCAGTGTCTGTGGAACTGTACCCCAGTGTGGGCCAGTGTCTGTGGAACTGTACCCCAGTGTGGGCCAGTGTCTGTGGAGCTGTACTCCAGTGTGGGCCAGTGTCTGTGGAACTGTACCCCAGTGTGGGCCAGTGTCTGTGGAACTGTACCCCAGTGTGGGCCAGTGTCTGTGGAACTGTACCCCAGTGTGGGCTAGTGTCTGTGGAACTGTACCCCAGTGTGGGCCAGTGTCTGTGGAACTGTACCCCAGTGTGGGCCAGTGTCTGTGGAACTGTACCCCAGTGTGGGCCAGTGTCTGTGGAACTGTACCCCAGTGTGGGCCAGTGTCTGTGGAACTGTACCCCAGTGTGGGCCTGTGTCTGTGGAACTGTACCCCAGTGTGGGCCAGTATCTGTGGAACTGTACCCCAGTGTGGGCCAGTGTCTGTGGAACTGTACCCCAGTGTGGGCCAGTGTCTGTGGAGCTGTACCTCGATGTGGGCCATTTTCTGTGGAACTGTACCCCAGTGTGGGCCAGTGTCTGTGGAACTGTACCCCAGTGCGGGCCAGTGTCTGTGGAACTGTACCCCAGTGTGGGCTAGTGTCTGTGGAACTGTACCCCAGTGTGGGCCAGTGTCTGTGGAACTGTACCCCAGTGTGGCCGAGTGCTTCAGAGAAGAGGGGGAAAATAAGAGCAGTGGGAGGAGGGAATCAAACCTGCGCCCCCCCTGCATTCTTGAGGTGTTGTGCCCCCGCCTCCCCCGTTGTCACAGGGACAGCACAAACAACTAGGAAAATAGTGTGCAAATGCTGTAAATCTGTCTGAAGGCTGATTCCCGAGATATTAACGTCTGTACAGGGGCTGACTGTGTATTTCCAGACACGATGTGCTGAATGGCCTCCTTCTGTGCTGTAAATTTCTGAGTCTTTGCCCCAGGGTCAGTGCCGCTTTAATAGCCTTGTTCAGTGAAGAATTATATCCAGTGTTGAAGTGGTTAAGTTGATTGTCAGAGATCTTTGCTTGCTGGGTGTACACACCTAGTTACCAGAATGAGACAACGTTCTTGAGTTCTTGATGCTATCAGTACAATGAGAAATGATGGACGATGATGGTATGAATGGCATGTTATTATGGACTGTTCTCTGAAAGGTTGCCGTGGAAATCTATTTATCTAGCATCAAGGAAACAAGTTGGTTTCTGGCCTGCGGTGGTTTTTGGCAAACATACCTGAAGCTCAAAACATGCAGAGGGGAGTGAGTCATCGTAAATCGTTTCAGTCGCTCGGCTATGGAAAAAAAAATATGAAAACCTGCAGTCCTGCAAAAAAAAACAAAATAGTTGTGCTGACACTGAAACTGCGTTCTTTGGAAATGTTTTCCGAATGGGGGTGGGTGGCTGTCAACCGGCAGCTGACTGGGTCAACGCACCCAGCCATACAGACCAGGAGAGGGCCGAGGCTCGATTCCCGGCCTGTGCTGAGGCAGTTGATCTTAACGACGTGCGGAAAATGGCGGGCAGGAAAGGTCCTGCTGGTCCATCTAGCCTGCCCCGTACCGTTGTGTGATGCCTTGGTGCGTCACGTCACGTCACATACATTCCCCCATCCTACCTGCAGCCACGCCGTCTTCGTTTGGGTGATGGGTCGGGGGGTCCTGGCATTCGCCTCACTCTCATGCCCTGAAAAAAGAAAAAGAAAGACTCGCATTTACATAGCGCCTTTCACGACCTCCAGATGTCCCAAAGCGCTTCACAGCCAATGAAGTACTATTTCAAGTGTAGCTACTGTTGTAATGTGGGAAACGCGGCAGCCAATTTGCGCACAGCAAGCTCCCACAAACAGCTATGTGATAATGACCAGATAATCTGTTTTAGTGATGTGGATTGAAGGATAAATATTGGCCAGGACACCGGTGTTAACTCCACTGCTCTTCTATGAAATAGTGGCCATGGGATCTTTTACATCCACCTGAGAGAGCAGACGGGGCCTCGGTTTAAGGTCTCACCTGAAAGACGGCACCTCCGACAGTGCAGCACTCCCTCAGCACTGCACTGGGAGTGTCAGCCCAGATTTTCATGCTCAAATATCTGGAGTGGGATTTGAACCCACAACCTTCTGACTCAGAGGCGAGAGTGCTGCCCACTGAGCCACAGCTGACACTACTGGGGATGGGTAAATCAGCCAATGGTCTTTCTGCTGGTTGCTTCCACTGCCTCCCACTGGAGCATGTGTCTGTGTGTGGGGACAGGACCATGCTCGGCTGTGAAGCCCCAACCCCGCCTAGTCAAATATCCTGCTAATGCTGCCTGGGCCACTTTATGAGGTACCGGAGGGTCTCCCATGCCCCAGCAAGAGTCAACACCTACAGGAGTGAGGACGTTGGAAAATTGGGGGAGAAATCTTACGTGGTTCAAAAATAACAGAGTTCTTATTAAGAAACTGCAGTAGGATTGCGCAGGACTGGGTAGTTTCTTGTTTTCGGTTATTGGGGTGTGTGTGTTCTGCAGGGACAAGACTCTCCTGGGGAAACATCTTGCATTGATACAGCGCTTTCAATGTAGCAAAGTGTCCCAAGGCACTTCACATGGGAGGGGGCATCAGACCCAAGTAGGATGGAGGTTGGGTGGTATAGCCGAAGGAGCTGACCAGGAGGAAGGCTTAAAGGGGGATTTTGAAGGGGTGGGGAGGCAAAGAGGTTGAGGGAGGGAGTTCTACAGAGAGTGAGGGCAAGATGGCTGAGGGCTCTGCAACCAGTGGCAGAGCGGAAAGAGAGGGGGTGGGGGGGGGAGCACATGGCAGAGTAGCGTTAGAAGAACGGGCGGGAACGTGGGGCCAGGAGAGGTTAGAATAATAGGGAAGATCAAGGGAGTGTATTGAATACGAGGATTACGAAACTGAGAGGCAGAGAGAGAAACTGGAGCCGAGCCAAGGTCAGGGTGCTGGGAGTTTTATGTGAGCAGCAAACCCATGAGTACTCGGGACGGCTGCATTTCCCAGGCCGCGTTGTGCTCGACCTCCTCGTCCCGCCACTAGATGTCTCCAGCGTGACAGCAGGTGGCTGCTCATATTTCATTTTTAGAACTGAACCTGATTAGTGGACATGGTGTTGGCACCGACTTACAAAGGCCTTCCTGTCAGAACCGTCCTGTCTCTCTGTAAATAAACAGCGGATCCTGAGAACAGAATCGATCTTTTTGTCTTGTCGGATATTGATGGGCCTGCTGTGCGCCATCGACATTTCTGTGGGGTGTTTTTTTTCCTCTCATATCTCTCCATTTTATAAACACTACCTTTAAACTTCCCTCTTCCACGAGCTGAATGCAGCACCTGAAACAGTCTCCCCCAAGTTGAAATCGAGACCGAGTTGGGTTGAATTTTCAGACCTCCTGTAAACAGAACGACAGCGCCCCGTTGACACCGTCGCCACGGCAATGCCCCTCCCCCCGGGGCCTACCGCCAGGCGGCTGGAGCAGGCCCTGAGTCAGGCCCTGGGCCCACTTAAAATGGACGTCAGGGTCCGGTGACGTCAATAGGATCCCGATTGCCATCTTCCGACTGAACTGGCTGGAGCGCACGCAGTGCCGGCTCGGACCCAGTATTAGCTGGCGGTCCGGCTCCAGAGGATCCCGAGGGAGAGATTCCTCTTTTATTTTTGCGAGGGCCGGGAGGAGCAGAGGGTGCTTCCACCAAACCAACCTGGGCCGCAGTTGTTGCCCCCCCCCCCCGCCCCACCGGCTCCCTCCCCACCCCCTTCTTGAATCGGGCCCCGTCCCCCACCCCCCCCACCCCCACAAACCCCCTCACCAGAGGCCGGCTGTGCTACCCGAGGGCAATTGACTGCCGGCCATCAGCCCGCTAATGAGGCCCGGCACTTAAAATGGACCAACCTCCCGCTGGGACAACCGGGCGGCTGGTCGGCATTTTCCGTCACCCGGCAACCTGAAGACCACGCGGGGAGCGGGAGAGGGGGAATCCACCCCATTGCATTGCTTCCTACTTTAACGCATTGATTGCCAGGAGCTGAACACTGTGGAAATCCTCATCCGTCTCAGTCTGCATTTATATAGCGCCTTTCACCACCTCGGGACATCCCAAAGCGCCTTACAGCCAATGAACTACATCTTGAAGTGTAGCCGCTGTTGTAATGTAGTCTGATGACCCTCTGAGGACCTACTAGTTAGAGCGACAGACATTGGTAGTGAGCCCACTGAGTTAACCTCTGACTCCATCCCCTCCTCCTCCCCAGTAGGGTGGCAGGATGCGAGATTGGGTCATGGAGTTTCCAATCTCGGTCCGTCCACCCTGAGTCACCCAAGGGTTGCTGTTACGCTGCCCCTAGTGGTCAGCTCCAGAACAATATCGCCTTCAACTAGTTTAACCCATTCACTCTCTCAACTGGAGACGGTGGTGCAAGATGCAGAGAGAGGCGAGGACATAAAGAACGAACTTGCATTTCTATCGCGCCTGCCATGATCTCAGGACATCCCAAAGCACCTTACAGCCAATGAAGTACTTTTTGAAGTGTAGTCACTGTTGTAATGTAGGAAACGCGGCAGCCAATCTGCACACAGCAAGCTCCCACAAACAGCAAAGTGATAATGACCAGATAGTCTGCTTTTAGTGATCTTGGTTGAGGGATAAATATTGGCCAGGACTCCGGGGGAAATTCCCCTGGTATCAGCCAGCTTGCCACCAACTAACCACTGCCCCCCACCCTTGGAATTATCCTGTCTTCTCTTTTATTCTTTCCAGCCTTGGCGATGCCCCTGCGCTGTGGGTCTTGGGCCTTCACCATGGCCTCTCAATAACCATTTTTTAAATAGTGCACTGAGTGTGCGAGCCAAGGCTCCATGTCCTTGACCTGAATCAGTCCCCCATCATTGCAAGGGCTTTAAGTGAGGCGTTGCTCCAAGTGGTATTTTTAACTGGTTGGGAAGTTGCTGAACAGAGGGCATTGGATGGAAAATATTTCAGGACGGTCAACAGACTTTTAACTCATTCCAAATTCAGGAGTTAAGAGTAAACCAGCAGCTGTTGCGTTGCCAACAGTCCGAGACAGGGCTTACAAACTGTACTGGTGGTGACATGTACATCATACCAAAATGGGGGGTGAGAGACTGTTGCCAGTGAACCAGCATGAACAAAACAAATGACAGTAAGCTCGGGTTTATGTCAGGAGAGGCGGGGATGGGAATAATTGATTGCAGTGCTGTTGACAATGGACCAGTGCTGTCTCAGCCGATTTCAATGGAAAACAGAAGTAACAGGCTAAGTTTCTTCATTTTACAGCTTGAATCAGAACTAGAGATTCTCCACAGTTCCCCTATGAGCGAAATTGGAACAGGAAGGAGGGTTTCTATAGAAACGCATTAAACAATAGTCACAATATTTCATTTTACAGCAGTTTTGCTCAAGCAGAGATGAATGATCCTCGGGGTCCCATATGGGAATCAGGGACCGAGCTCATCGAAACCTGAGGCCGGTGCTGCCCCCCAAGTGGGTAAATGCACCTTCTGAGCTGGGGGGGGCGGGGCGGGGCGGGGGAGTAAACGAACAATGAGCCCAAGAGTTGCTGATCCAACCCGCTATACAGTGATCTCTGGATCAAAACAGGTTAGGCATGGGGATCATATCCTTCCCTCCCAATAGCCAAGTAGACAGCAGGCAATCACTGTCGAGGGTCACTAATAGCTAGTGGCTCATTCCAGCATCATGCGGTGAACTTGCCCACTGAGCCAATTGCCCACCTCATTTTTAAATCTTCAAAAGAAATGAGTGGAGTGGCGGAAACAACAACAACTTGCATTTATATAGCGCCTTTAACGTAGTAAAACGTCCCAAGGCGTTTCACAGGAGCGATTATCAAACTAAATTTGACACCGAGCCACATAAGGAGATATTAGGGCAGCTTGGTCAAAGAGGTAGGTTTTAAGGAGCGTCTTAAAGGAGTAGAGAGGCGGAGAGGTTTAGGCAGGGAATTCCAGAGCTTAGGGCCTAGGCAGCTGAAGGTACGACAGCCATTGGTAGAGCAATTAAAATGCTCAAGAGGCCAGAATTGGCGGAGCGCAGAGATCTCGGGTGTGGGGGGCGTGGGGGGGGGGGGGTGGAGGCTGGAGGAGATTACAGAGATGGGGAGCGAGACCATGGAGTGATTTGAAAACAAGGATGAAAATTTTAGAATCAAGGCGTTGCTTAACCGGGAGCCAATGTAGGCCAGCGAGCACAGGGATGATGGGTGAGCGAAACAGTGAAAACACATCTCCCAGTCTAGTAAAATTACCAATAGGGGTGGAAACGATTGTTGCGTTTCTAGAGCACCTTATTAAGCCCCCCCTAGAGATGTCGCAAAGCACTTTACAGGCAATGAATTACTTTTGAAGAGCAATGGCTGCTATTGTGTAGGCAAACATAGTCGCCATTTTGCACAACAAGATTCCACTAATGACCATAAGATGAATGACCAGTTAATCTGTTTTTTAATGGAGTTAGTTGTGATTGGCCAGGAGGTCAAAAAAAGAATCTCTCTCCTCCACTTCACTTCAAGTAGTGCTGGGGGATCTTTCATCTCAATTCAACAAGACCTGGACGACTGTTCAGGCTTGGGCTGATAAGTGGCACGTAACATTCGCACCACACAAGTGCCAGGCAATGACTATCTCCAACAAGCGAGAGTCTAACCACCGCCCCTTGACATTCAATGGCATTACCATCGCCGAATCCCCCACCATCAACATCCTGGGGGGGTCACCATTGACCAGAAACTTAACTGGACCAGCCACATAAATACTGAGCAGGTCAGAGGCTAGGTATTCTATGGCAAGTGTCTCACCTCCTGACTCCCTGAAGCCTTCCCACCATCTACGAGGCACAAGTCAGGAGTGTGATGGAATACTCTCCACTTGCCTGGTTGAGTGCAGCTCCAACAACACTCAAGAAGCTCGACACCATCCAGGACAAAGCAGCCCACTTGATTGGCACCCCATCCACCACCTTAAACATTCACTCCCTCCACTACCAGCGCACCGTGGCTGCAGTGTGTACCATCTACAAGATGCACTGCAGCAACTCGCCACGGCTTCTTCGGCAGCACCTCCCAAACCCACGACCTCTTCCACCTAGAAGGACAAGGGCAGCAGGCGCATGGGAACTCCACCACCTCCAAGTTCCCCTCCAAGTCACACACCATCCCGACTTGGAAATATATCGCCGATCCTTCATCGTCGCTGGGTCAAAATCCTGGAACACCCTCCCTAACAGCACTGTGGGAGCACCTTCACCACATGGACTGCAGCGGTTCAAGAAGACGGCTCACCACCACCTTCTCAAGGGCAATTAGGGATGGGTAATAAATGCTGGCCTTGCCAGCGACGCCCACATCCCATGAACGAATAAAAAAAAAATTCAAGTCTCACCCAAAGAATATAATGAATCCTCAGTGCTACACTGCAGCCTAGCTTTGAGGCCCAGGTCCCGGCGTGGATCTTGAACCCAGGGACCATCTCCTGACTCCGAAGCGATAAACTGCTACCAACAGGAGCAGCGGCCTGGAGTAACACAGGGCGGAGAATGGCCGCTATTCCATGAACCTCATTGTGCCACTCAATCTGAAGACGTGTAACCTCAGTCAGCTGGTACAATGGTGTTACAAGTTGTCTCTTCCCCTTTTTGAGTGCTTGGTACTTATAACTCGTTAGAAAAAGGGGAAACGTTTCTGTATCTTGCCATGAATTAATTCACGAAGTAACAATAGCGAGACGCCATTCTGCAGACGGGTTCATCCTTTGTGACAGTGTGATGCCAATCCAGTGGCAGTGGTGCTGCCTTTATTTTATTACGATTCATATTTTTTATGTTTCCCCCCCTCAAAACCCAGATGAAGGATCAAAACCCATAAGAGGTCATCGCCAGGGTTGTAAAAAGGAGTTAAGACAACAAACTGACATTTATATTATGTTCAAAAATTTAAAAAGACAGTGTAAGTCAAGAAGTCGGGGCTAGGTTTTAAAGGCTTGTCGATTATAAGAACATAAGACATAGAAGCAGGAGTAGGCCATTCGGCCCGTCGAGCCTGTTCCGCCATTCAATAAGATCATGGCTCATCTGATCTTGGCCTCAACTCCACTTTCCTGCCCGCTCCCCATAACCCTTGACTCCCTTATCGTTCAAAAATCTGTCTATCTCCACCTTAAATATATTCAATGACCCAGCCTCCACAGCTCTCTGGGGAAGAGAATTCCAAAGATTCACGACCCTCTGAGAGAAGAAATTCCTCCTCATTTCCGTTTCAAATGGGCGACCCCTTATTCTGAAATTATGCCCCCTAGTTCTAGATTCTCCCACGAGGGGAAACATCCTCCCTGCTTCTACCCTGTCAAGCCCCTTCAGCATCTTATATGTTTCAATAAGATCATCTCTCATTCTTCTAAACTCCAATAAGTATAGGCCCAACCTGCTCAACCTTTCTTCATAAGACAACCCCTTTCATCCCAGGAATCAACCTCGTGAACCTTCTCTGAACTGCCTCCAATGCAAGTATATCCCTCCTTAAATAAGGAGACCAAAACTGTACACAGTACTCCAGGTGTGGTCTCACCAACGCCCTGTACTGTTGTAGTAAGACTTCCCTACTTTTATACTCCATTCCCTTTGCAATAAATTATAGGAGAGGAGAAGAGTGATGGGGGTGGGGGGGGGGGCGGGGATAGTTCTATGGTTTGAGGGCCTAGGACAGAGTAAGGGTGTGTTTAAACTGCAAGTTTATTGTTGCTGTGAAGCGGTTTCACCACAATCTTAAAGTTGTGGCCCGACCATACTCCAGTGAGAGGCAACCTGAGACTCTCCAGTGGAACTTGGTTTGACACCGCAGTGTGGTGTCGAGCCAGGTTTAAAAAGTGTTGAAGGGGACTCCCCTATCCCCCAACCTTCTAGTTAAGTTAAATTGTTAGAGAGTGCAGAGACTACTGCCCCACACTCTGAGAGAGAGATGGTCTGCCTTGGGCAACAAGATTGGGACGATCAGTCCAGGCACGGTGTAAGCTGGGTATTGCCTGGTCTAAGGCCGCGTTGCAGCTATCTGCCTGAGATCCCTCAGGGTAGGGCTCCACGTGACGAGATTTAAACACGGTGAGAATGCAGAGGAATCCACCCATGGCTGGATCAGTGCGTAGCACTCTTGTCTCTGAGGCAGAAGGTTGTGGGTTCAAGTCCCACTCCAGAGACCTGAGTATACAAGCTAGGCTGACACTCCCCGTGTAGTGCTGAGGGAGTGCTGCACTGTCGAAGGTGCTGCCTTTCAGATGTGATGTTAAACCGAGGCCCCGTCCGCCCTCTCAGGTGGACGTAATAGATCCCACGGCCACTATTTGAAGAAGAGCAGGGGAGGTGTCCCGGCTGTTTGCGGGAGCTTGCTGTGTGCAAATTGGCTGCCTCATTTCTCTACATTACAACAGTGACTACACTTCAAAAACAAAACCTCATTGGCTGTAAAGCGCTTTGGAACATCCTGAGGTCGTGTAAAGGCACTAGATAAATGCAAGTTCTTATAAACCAGCTTCACTGGTAGCTTACCACAAATGCCACAAATACATTAGAGGAATTTGACAGAAGCTCGCTATGTGTTCATATCATCATATCGCAGCATGGAGTTTCAGTGCTGGAAGACGTGCTTATCTTATTGAAGTACCAAGCTTGTCAAACTTGTGCAAAGAAAGTTTAAAAATATTTAAAATATTTTCTGTGTCTTATCATAGAGAAAGGTGAAAAACAAAAACACCAAAGAATTCAGGAGAGGATATGATAGAAATAAGGAACTTGCTTTTACACAGCACCTTTCACAACCTCAGGACGTCCCAAAGCGCTTTACAGCCAATGGAGTCATTAAAAAAAAAAAATAGTCGCTGTTGTAATGTAGGAAATGCAGCAGCCAAATTGTGCACAGCAAGCTCCCACAAACAGCAATGTGAGAATTCAAGGTTTTGATAGAGTGGACACAGAGAGAATGTTTCCACTTGTGGGGAAGAGCAAAACTAGAGGCCATCGATATAAGATAGTCACCAAGAAATCCAATCGGGAATTCAGAAGAAACTTCCTTACCCAGAGAGTGGTGAGAATGTGGAACTCGCTGCCACAGGGAGTGGTTGAGGCGAATAGTATAGATGCATTTAAGTGGGGGCTGGAGAAGCATATGAGGGAGCAGGGAATAGAGGGTTATGCTGATAGAGTTAGATGAGGAAAGACGGGAGGAGGCTCGAGTGGAGCATAAACGGCGGTATGGACTGGTTGGGCCGAAAGGCCTGTTTCTGTGCCGTATATCCGATGTAATCCTCTGTAGAATGACCACACCATCTGATTTTAGGTGTTGGTTGAGGGATAAATATTGGCCAGGACACTAGGGAGAACTCCCCTGCTCAACTTCAAAATAGTGCCATGGGATCTTTTCCATCCACCCAAGATGGGGCTCCAGTTTAACATATCATCCGAAAGACGGCACCTCTGACAGTGCCTCAGCAATGCACCGGGAGTGTCAGCCTAGTATTTTTGTGCTCGAGTCTCTGGAGTGGGACTTTGAACCCACGACCCCCTGAGGCGGAGGCGAGAGCGCTACCCACTGGGCCACGGCCGACACCTGGAACTCAGTCAGGCCTGATGGAGGGCCGGGCCAATATTCGTTTGCAATTTTTGGGAATGAAGTGGTTTTTTTTTAAGTTTAAAGAAGAGGCAGGGAGGGACATGCATTTATGGGGTTTTTTTTTGCTTTAAGGAGCTTTGTTAATGTAAGTGATTGGCCCTGTAACCTTAGCAACCAAGTGTCGAAAGGGGCCAAATGTAATTTTCTGAGTAGGATGGTGTTTTTTTTTATAGCAGCAGCAAAGGAATGTTTCTGAACCTTAACCTCTAATCCATCAGCCTGCAGTAAGGAAATGAGGAAACAAGCAGATACTTGTCATAAACAATAGTACTTCATTTTGCATAGCAACGGTAACCAAGTCTTATCTGAATTGAATCTGATTGTCCATTTATAAAAAATCTTAAGACCGCTATCTTCACTGGAATCCATGGCATTTTAAAGGGACAGTGTCACTCGACTGTGGAGTTTCATGGAATGCTATTATTTTTGTAATGAGGCAGCTCTGTCAAGCGCACTGCAAAGCCACGATACTGCCGGCAGCACTTCACTTACATTGCAGATACAGTATCGCCCGCCGTGTGCAGTCTTGCCGAACACCTCTTGCATATTTTTTTGGTCAAAGCAGGAAATGTTTGTGGTGGCGAACAGATACAGGTTTACATTCCCCCACCACTCCACTGCTGGTCTGAGCTGCCTCTACGACTGACCCCAGAACTGAGAGGTTAGAACTATCGGGAAAGACTGAACAGGCTGGGGCACTTTTCTCTAGGATGGAGGCCTTTTTTTTTGTACATTCCTGGGATGTGGGCGTCGCTGGCAAGACCAGCATTTATTGCCCATCCCTAATTGCCCTTGAGAAGGTGGTGGTGAGCCACCTTCTTGAACCGCTGCAGTCCTTGGTGTGAAGGTGCTCCCACAGTGCTGTTAGGGAGGGAGTTCCAGGATTTTGACCCAGCGACGATGAAGGTACAGTGATATATTTCCAAGACAGGATGGTGTGTGACTTGGAGGGGAACTTGGAGGGGATAGTGTTCCCATGCGTCTGCTGCCCTTGTCCTTCTAGGTGGTAGAGGTTGCGGGTTTGGGAGGTGCTGCCGAAGAATTCTTGTAGATGGTACACACTGCAGCCACGGTACGCCAGTGGTGCAGGGAGTTAATGTTTATGGGTGAGGTGCCAATCAAGCGGGCTGCTTTGTCCTGGACGGTGTTGAGCTTCTTGAGTGTTGTTGGAGCTGCACTCATCCAGGCAAGTGGAGAGTATTCCATCACACTCCTGACTTGTGCCTTGTAGATGGTGGAAAGGCTTTGGGGAGTCAGGAGGTGAGACACTCGCCGCAGAATACCTAGCCTCTGACCTGCTCTTGTTGCCAAAGTATTTATGTTGCTGGTCCAGTTAAGTTTCTGGTCAATGGTGACCCCCAGGATGTTGATGGTGGGGGATTCAGCGATGGTAATGCCGTTGAATGTCAAGGGGCGGTGTTTAGACTCTTGCTTGTTGGAGATAGTCATTGCCTGGCACTTGTGTGGTGCGAATGTTACTTGCCACTTATCCGCCAAAGCCTGAATGTCGTCCAGGTCTTGTTGCATGCGGGCATGGACTGCTTCATTATCTGAGGATTTGCGAATGGAACTGAACACTGTGCCATCATCAGCAAACATCCCCACTTCTGACTTTATGATGGAGGGAAGGTCACTGATGAAGCAACTGAAGATGGGCCTAGGACGCTGCCCTGAGGAACTCCTGCAGTGATGTCCTGGGGCTGAGATGATTGACCTCTAACAACCACAACCATATTCCTTTGTGCTAGGTATGACTCCAGCCAGTGGAGGGTTTTTCCCCTGATTCCCATTGACTTCAATTTTACTCGGGTTCCTTGATGCCACACTTGGTCAAATGCTGCCTTGATGTCAAGGGCAGTCACTCTCACCTCACCTCTGGAATCCAGCATTATTGGGGCGACACCAAACCAAGATGGCTGCCTCAACAGGACTAACAAAAACCAAATAAAACACCAAAAATGCTGGAAATACACAACAGGCCTGTCATCTGAAAGAGAAAAGGTAAGTTAACCTTTTCATGTTCCGATGAAGGGTGATAAAGAAAAAGTGTTAACCGACCTTTCTCTTTACAAATGCAGACGGACCTACTGTGTACTGCCAACATTTTCTGTCTGTTGACTGTAATCCTTCAGCCCAGCTCTGTTGTCCGCCCCTGGCCCCAGTTCCTGCCTGTACCAATCCTTTGTGTTACTGGGTTCTATCTAGCTCTGGAGCAAACCATTTTATTCCCATGACCACTGGAGCTTGTTTGTCCAGCCAGATGAGGACACAAGGTGACACATTGTCAATACTGGGTCGAAAGTGTCTTGCAGTAAGGGTGAATTACATCAATAAGCTGCACTGGTCTACCCATCAGCTACTCATCCGCGTCTAGTCTGAATCTGTATTTGACTAAATCAATCCGAAGACCATTTGTCAATTATACTTTTCTTTCTCAACTCTCTGATGGTATTTTTTTTTAGACAAGGCCAACAACAGCTGCACACTGTGTATTTTGTCGTCTCGTAGAACATATTTAAAACGCCAGTCTACGTGCTATAGTGTTGTTCACTGTAAATCAGAACATCTGTTCATTCTCTTGCCTGTTCCTGTTGTGTGGTCAGCCAGTGGCTCAGTGGGTAGCACCCTTGCCTCTGAGTCAGAAGGTTGTGGGTTTAAGTCACGCTCCAGAGACTTGAGCACAAAAATCTAGGCTGACACTCCAGTACCGAGGCAGTGCTGCACTGTCGGAGGTGCCGTCCTTCGAACGAGACGTTAAACTCGGGTGGATGTAAAAGATCCCGTGGCCACTATTTCGAAGAAGAGCAGGGAAGTTCTCCCTGGTGTACTGGGCCAATATTTATCCCTCAATCAACATCACTTAAAAAAAACCCACAGATTATCTGGTCATTTAAAGATCGCATGGATGAACTACAGAATTTGTTCATCCCTGTTTGGCATAAAAATAAAACAAAAAAGGTGGCTAACAAGGGAAATTAGGGATAGCATAAGATCCAAGGAGAGGACATATAAATTGGCCAGAAAAAGCAGCAAACCTGAGGATAGGGAGCAGTTTAGGATTCAGCAAAGGAGGACAAAGGGATTAATTAAGAGGGGGAAAATAGAATATGAGAGTAAGCTTGTAGGGAACATAAAAACTGACTGTAAAAGCTTCTATAGATATATGAAGAGAAAAAGATTGGTGAAGTCAAGCATAGGTCCCTTGCAGTCAGAATCAGGGGAATTTATAATGTGGAACAAAGAAATGGCAGACCAATTAAATACATACTTTGGTTCTGCCTTCACAAAGGAGGACATAAATAAACTCCCAGAGATGTCAGGGAACATAGGGTCTAATGAGAGGGAGGAATTGAATGAAATCAGTATTTGTAGGGAAATTGAAGGCCGATAAATCCCCAGGGCCTGATAATCTACATCCTAGGGTACTTAAGGAAGTAGCCCTAGAAATAGTAGATGCATTGCTGGTCATCTTCCAAAATTCTATAGACTGTGGAACAGTTCCCAGGGATTGGATTGGAGGGTAGCTAATGTAACCCCACTATTTAAAAAAGGTGGGAGAGAAAAAATGGGGAATTATAGACCGGTAAGCCTGACATCGGTAGTGGGCAAAATGCTAGAGTCCATTATAAAAGATGTTGTGGCGGATCGCCAGCTAAGCGGGCATAATCCACTCTTCCGTCCGTGGACAAATATCCGGCACCTTACCTTTAAGGCAGGAGTGGGCGGGGCCTCAGGGTTTGCCCAGAGAATTCTGGGAGCTTTTCTGTTCAGCCTTTTTTGTGCCATGCAGTGATTAAAAAGTCTCTTGTTTAACACACATGGATTCAGCCTTAATTCGTGTTTCGTGGCAGCCTCAACATTGGTGACCCCGACGCTCAGAACGTATTCCGAGCACTGCAGTGGCGGACACGAACGCAGTTTCCGTGAAACTGCCGGAGTTTTGGGAAAACCAGCCCGAAGCCTGGTTTCTCCAAGCTGAATCGCGCTTCCGGCTGCAACGCATCACCACAGATGGGACGAAGTACGACTATCTCGTCACATCACTCGGTAGCGCCACAGTTTCGAAGGTTTGGACAACGCTGCAGAACCCACCAGAGGAAGGCAAGTACGCACATCACAAGACAGCGCTCCTTAAAAAATTTACGGCCTCGGCATATCAGCAAAACTGCCACCTCCTTGACCTTCCAGGCCTCGGTGATGCCTCACCGTCAGACCTCCTCTCCCACATGCTCTCCCTCACCGACGAGAGCCCACCCGGATCCCTCTTCCGCACGCTGTTCATCCGCCAGCTCCCTCTCAGCATCCGCCCAGCTATCGTGGTGTCCGGCCTCACGAACCTGGAAGCCCTGGCCGATGAGGCCGACAAGCTGCTGTCCGCTCACTCCAGCCGTGATGTTACTCCGGACCTGGCAGCCAATGCCTGGGCGCGCCCCTCACCGGCCAGCACGCGGCCACAAGGGCCTACCACCAGGCCCACGGGGCCTTCACGCCCCACTAACCCGGGCCACTGTTACTACCACGCACGGTTCGGCGCCAGGGCACAACGGTGCACACCTCCCTGCTCTTTCAAGTCCGCCCCCGTACCAGCCCCCGCGATGGCCGTGGGCCACGCGGGCTCCCTGCTGTTTGTCACGGATGACAAAACCGGCCGCCGGTTCCTGTGCGACACTGCGGCTCAGCACAGCATCATCCTGGCCTCCTCCCTCGACATCCAAAAGGGCGAACGAGGACCGGCGCTGGCTGCTGCTAACGGCTCGGAAATCCGGACGTATGGCACCCGGACAGTCACCCTCAACCTTGCTGGTCACTGCTACCGATGGGAGTTCATCACTGCCAAGGTGCTCTCCCCCCTCATCGGCACAGATTTCCTCTGCGCCCACGGCCTACTGGTAGACATCCCTCGTCACCGCCTCGTGGACATGAACACCATGTCCCCCATCCTGAGCGCCATGGCCCCCCGTCAACCCGCCGACATGGCGTCACAGTGCCACGCCCGGGCCACGGATGACTACTCGGCAGTCCTGGCCGAATTCCCGGCCCTTACCAATCCGACCTTCTCCGCGGAGGCCGCCAAACACGGGGTGGAACACTTCATCCCCACCACAGGCCCCCCCAGTGTACGCCCACACCCGCAGGCTGGACCCGGCCAAACTGGAGATCGCGCGGACCGAGTTTGCCACCATGGAACAGCTCGGCATCATCCGCCGCTCCAACAGTCCTTGGGCCTCCCCACTCCACATCGCCCCCAAACCAGGCGGGGGTTGGCGCCCCTGTGGGGATTACCGCCGCCTCAATGACGCCACCACCTCTGATCGGTACCCCATGCCGCACATTCAGGACTTCTCGGCTAGACTGGCCGGCCGCTCAGTCTTTTCCAAGGTCGACCTGGTGCGCGGCTACCACCAAGTCCCCGTCCACCCCGCGGACGTCCCCAAGACGGCCGTAATCACCCCCTTCGGCCTGTTCGAGTTCCTGCGGATGCCCTTCGGCCTCAAAAACGCGGCCCAGGCATTCCAACGGCTCATGGACTCGGTCCTTCGGGACCTGAAGTTCCTGTTCGTCTACCTGGACGACATTCTGGTAGCCAGTTCCTCCAAGCAGGAACACCTCGAACACCTTCGCATCCTGTTCAGGCGCCTCAGCGACCACGGGCTCATCCTCAGCCCAGCCAAATGCCAGTTCGGCCTGGACAAGATCGACTTCCTCGACCACCACATCACCCATGCTGGGGCCATTCCCCTGCCCACCAAGGTGCAGGCCGTCCAACAATTTCCCCGCCCCACCACCATCAAAGGCCTCCAGGAGTTCCTCGGGATGGTGAATTTCAATAACCGCTTCATCCCCAAAGCGGCGTCCCTCATGAGGCCCCTGTATGAAGCCCTCCGGGGCAGGAGCGGCAAGATGGCGGTCGAATGGACGGCAGACGCGTCCGCCGCCTTCGATTCCACCAAGACCGCGCTCGCCAACGCCACCCTGCTCGCGCACCCATGGCCCAATGCCAGGGTAGCGCTCACCACGGACGCCTCCGACCACGCGGTCGGCGCCGTGTATGAGCAGTGGGTCGACGGCGCCTGGCAACCACTTGCCTTCTTCAGCCGCCAACTACGCCCCCCGGAGGTCAAGTACAGCACCTTCGACCGCGAGCTCCTCACGCTGTTCCTGGCGGTCCGCCATTTCCGGTTTTTGCTTGAGGGCCACCCCTTCACTGCGTTTGTCGACCACAAGCCCCTGACATTCGCAATGGCAAAGACAACCGACCCCTGGTCCGCCAGGCAGCAGTGCCAGCTCGCGGCAGTGTCCGAGTTCACCACGGACATCCAACATGTCTCCGGCCGAGACAATGTGGTAGCCGACTGCCTCTCCCGCCTCTCCCGCCCCGCCATCCACGCCGCACACCTAGCAGTCGACTATGCTCAACTTAAAGCAGACCAGATCACCGACCCTGATCTGCTCTCCGCACCCACGAACCTACCAGGGCTACGCCTGGCCGACGTCGCCTGTGGCCCGACCGCAGTCACGGTCAAGTGCGACATATCCCTATGTCAACCTCGGCCCGTCGTCCCAGCGTCCTGGCGCCGCCGGGTATTCGACATTCTCCACAACCTCTCCCACCCCGGCGCCCGTGCATCCATCAAATTGGTAGCCAACCGCTTCGTCTGGCGCGGCCTTCGCAAGGATGTGCGTACTTGGGCCAACTCCTGCCTAGCCTGCCAACGGGCCAAGGTACAGCAACACATGAAAGCACCCCTCGAGGAGTTCACCGTCCCCTCGTGGAGATCCGACCACATCCACGTGGACATCGTCAGGTCCCTGCCGCCGTCGCAAGGCCACACGCACTTGCTGACCATCGTTGACCGCATCACACGCTGGCCTGAGGCAATTCCACTGACCTCTACCACCACCGCCGACATCACCAGAGCCTTCGTCAGCACCTGGGTTGCACGGTTCGGCGTCCCCTCCGACATGACGTCGGACAGAGGTCCACAATTTACCTCTGAACTCTGGACCGCTGTCGCACGCAATCTCGGGGTGACCATTCACCGCACCACAGCGTACCACCCCCAAGCCAACGGACTGTGTGAGCGGTTCCACAGATCCTTGAAGGCATCTCTTAGAGCCAGCCTCCAAGACGGCGCCTGGACCGACCGACTTCCGTGGGTCCTCCTCGGCCTGCGCACCGCGGTTAAAGAAGACCTCCACGCATCGGCAGCAGAGCTCGTGTACGGTCAGCCGCTGCGCGTACCCGGCGAGTTCCTGCCCACCGCCACGACACCCTGGTCAGCCGACCAGCAACGCCACGACTTCGCCTCACCGGCGCTGCAGTTCGCCCCGGTGCCCATTGCCCGACACGGCGAATCCACCTCACACGTCCCACTAAGCCTGCACCAGGCACGGTTTGTTTTCGTCCGGCACGACGCCCACCGCGGACCCCTTCAACCCCCGTACGACGGGCCCTACAAGGTGCTACAGGCTGGGGACAAATTTTTCACCCTGCAAGTGGGCGACAGGACCGAAAAAGTGTCGGTTGACCGACTCAAGCCAGCACACTCAGAGCCCGGTGAGCAGGTCCCTGTAGCTCGTCCACCTCCACGCGGCCGACCTGCCCTCAAGCCGGTTCACCCGGCTGCTCCACGCCCGGCCGTTACACGTCCACCGGCATCCTACAAGAGCTGCTCTGGCCGGCCCATCAGACCACCGCACCGTCTCGTCCACACCTCCTAAGCAGATTCTGGGGGGAGCTGTGTGACGGATCGCCACCTAAACGGGCATAATCCACTCTTCCGTCTGTGGACAAATATCCAGCACCTTCCCTTTAAGGCACCTTACCTTTAAGGCAGGAGTGGGCGGGGCCTCAGGATTTGCCCAGAGAATTCTGGGAGCTTTTCTGTTCAGCCTTTTTTGTGCCATGCAGTGATTTAAAAGTCTCTTGTTTAACACACATGGATTCAGCCTTAATTCGTGTTTCGCGGCAGCCTCAACAATGTAATAGCAGAGCACTTGGAAAACAGTGACAGGATCGGACAAAGTCAACATGGATTTACAAAAGGTAAATCATGCCTGACTAATCTACTGGAATTTTTTGAGGATGTAATTGGTAGAATAGATAAGGGAGAACCAGTGGATGTGGTGTATTTGGACTTTCAGAAGGCTTTCGATAAGGTCCCGCATAAGAGATTAGTGTGCAAAGTTAAAGTACATGGGATTGGGGGTAAGATACTGATTTGGATAGAGAACTGGTTGGCAGACAAGAAGCAACGAGTTGGAATAAACGGGTCTTTTTCCGAGTGGCAGGCAGTGACTAGTGGGGTACCGCAGGGATCGGTGCTAGGACCCCAGCTATTCACAATATATATTAATGATCTAGACGAGGAAACTAGATGTAATATCTCTAAGTTTGCAGATGACACAAAGCTGGGTGGGTGTGTGTGCTGTGAGGAGGATGCAGAGAAACTCCAGTATGATTTGGACAGGTTGGGTGATTGGGCAGATGCATGGCAGATGCAGTATAATGTGGATAAATGCGAGGTTATCCACTTTGGTGGCAAAAACAGGAAGGCAGATTATTATCTGAACGGCAATAGATTGGGAGAAGGGGAAGTGCAACGAGATCTGGGAGTCCTTGTGCACCAGTCGCTGAAGGTAAGCATGCAGGTGCAGCAGGCGGTTAAGAAGGCAAATGGTATGTTGGCCTTCATAGCGAGAGGATTCGAGTACAGGAGCAAGGATGTCTTGCTGCAGTTGTACAAGGCCTTGGTGAGACCACACCTTGAGTATTATGTGCAGTTTTGGTCGCCTTATCTGAGGAAGGATGTTTGTGCAGCGAAGATTTACCAGACTGATACCTGGGATGGCAGGAATGACATATGAAGAGAGATTGGGTCGATTAGGCTTATATTCACTAGAGTTTAGAAGAATGAGAGGGGATCTCATTGAAACTCATAAAATTCTAACAGGACTGGACAGACTAGATACAGGAAGGATGTTCCCGATGGCGGGGGAGTCCAGAACCAGAGGTCACAGTCTAAGGATAAGGGGTAAGCCATTTAGGACTGAGATGAGGAGGAATTTCTTCACCCAGAGAGTGGTGAACCTGTGGAATTCTCTACCACAGAAGGCAGTTGAGGCCAATTCATTAAATATATTCAAGAAGGAGTTAGATATATTTCTTAAGGCTAAAGGGATCAAGGGATATGGGGAGAAAGCAGGGACAGGGTACTGAATTTGGATGATCAGCCATGATCTCATTAAATGGCGGAACAGGCTCGAGGGGCCGAATGGCCTACTCCTGCCCCTATCTTCTATTATCACATTGCTGTCTGTGGCAGCTTGTTGCTGCATTTCCTACATTACAACAACAGTGACTACACCTCCACCACTTAGAAGGACAAGGGTAGCAGGTTCAGGGGAACACCATCACCTCCAAGTACCGCACCATCGCAACTTCGGCCTGTAATCTCCCTCATTACAACAGTGACAAAAGTACCGGCCGCAAAGCGCTTTGGGACGTCCTGAGGTCGTGAAAGCCGCTCTAGAAACGTAAGATTGTCTCTTCGTTATCTGGACACACTTGCAGGCAGGCAATTGGTTTTTGAGAGGATACAAGCCAAAACAACACTGAACTAACTGTGTGAGTGTGTATTGTTAATGAGGCTGGAGTGTTACCTGACGGCCAGATGCAAATGTGGGAGCGTGTTGCAGCATGTAAAGGGATGAGCGATGAGCTGCACAGCTAGCTGAGGGCTGCAGTGGAGCCAGGAGCTGAGAGGAAGGAAGCTTTGCTGCAGCATCCGCCAAATTGGGTGAGAAATAGAAAGTGGAGGGGGAATTTCCTCCCGTGCGCGGCTCGCAACTTCAGTGCTTGGGAGCCCACCATGTGAAGCGTCCTTTCAGACTGCAGTGTTTGCAAGACGGGAGAGGGGGAAGGAAATGGAGACAAAATCGCTGTTTAATCTTCAGAAAGCACTGGCACAGCCCGTCAGAGTCTGCATGTTTGACCTGCTCGATGGTGGGGTAAGTCAATTTCCAAAATCTCCCTATAGGGTTGAAATTGACAGCTCGCTGTCTCAGCGCCGCCCAGTTCCCGCTAGCCTGAAGAAAAGTGAGGTCTCCGGAGGAATTCAGCGGCGGGTATTTATCTAATAAACTCAGGGAGGGGGGGAAGTGACCTGAGCAGCACACCAACAAAATAGAATTTGCGTTGAACAGTGGTTCCTCATTCTGTGGGCTCCACTGTGTTGTGCATTGAAGATTGATCACCTTTGCAGTCAAGACAGAATTAGACGCTCAGCATTGAATGTAACCCTGGGGTGTGGTGGGGGAGGAACAGCAACAACGTTCAAAGCTATAATATCGTTAGTAACACACCCATCGGTTATACTGTGAGTTTAATGGTGTTTGATAACGCTCCTGTGAAACGCCTTGGGAAGTCTTGCCAAAATGCAAGTAGTTGTTGTGAAGGAGATGTGTGTTTGGGAGGGGAGGGGGGATGTGTACATTTTAAAAGTCTGCTCTCTTCATTTCCCCATTGTCTCTTCTTCTTAGGCAGTCCCTCGGAACCGAGGATGATTTGCTTCCACACTAAAAATGAGTTCTCGGGTGACTGATGAGTCCAATGCGGGACCTACAGTCTCTGTCACAGGTGGGGCAGACGGTGGTTGAAGGGGCGGGTGGGTGGGGTGCTTGGGTTGACGTGCGCTCCTTCCGCTGTTTGCGCTTGGCTTCAGCTTGCACCCGGCGAAGAGACTCGAGTGTTCGGCGCCTTCCCGGATGCTTCTCCTCTCACTTTGGGCCAGGGATTCCCAGGTGTCAGTGGGAGTGTTGCACTTTTTCAAGGAGGCCTTGAGGGGTGTCCTTGAAGCGTTTCCTCGGCCCACCTGGGGCTCTCTTGCCGCGTCGGAGCTCCGAGTAGAGTGCTTGTTTCGGCTGCCCTCCCCAATGTAAAACCATTGGGAACACAGCTGTCTTTGACATCTGTCGCCCAATAGTTGAAGTGGGAGCAAGTGTCAGGAATGCTGCTCCTCCTCCCAACCCACCCCAAAATCAGTGAGGAATGACTCAAAACCTTGTGGCAAGGATTGAAGAGGCGATTCTGGCGTTTGAGCCTCCTGCCACTTTGGTCCCACCAAGATGGAATGGGCCTCCCCTCTCCCCGCCCGGTGGATATTGGAGGTTGGCGGAAAATCTGGAGTCTCCTACGGCCTGGCAATACCTCTAGACAGCTGCCTAGGCCCTAAGCTCTGGAATTCCCTCGCTAAACCTCTCCGCCTCTCTATCTCGCTCTCCTTTTAAGACGCTCCTTAAAACCTGCCACTTTGACCAAGCTTTTGGTCGCCCGTCGCTAATATCTCCTTATGTGGCTCAGTGTCAAAATTTTGTCTGATCACGTTCCTGTGGGGCGCCTTGGGACGTTTTACTACGTTAAAGGCGCTATAGAAATGCAAGTTGTTGTTATAGACGGGGGAATGAAGACAAATTTCACACGAGATTTTTAAAAAAATAAACATTATAGCCGGGAATTTCCGTGGGACAGGGTTTCCGACGCACTCTCGCCAAAGTTACATCAGCGGGAGTAGCTCCAGGGAAATTCCGAGAAGATTTTTTTTATTCACCAAGAAGAAACATTATACAACAGTAAATCTGTGTCGCCCACTTGACCCTGCCCCATATAAATAAATAGAATAGCTGAGTGTCTGATATATATATATATATATATATATATCTCAGGTTGTTGTTTTCCTATCTTCATGCTCTTCCCTTGGCGAACAGTCTGAAGTCATGAAAGGATTCGCGGGCTGTTTAAGAGTCTGACGGGCCGTGATCTGAACACTCCTCCCATGGCCGTAACCATCTCTATACCAGTCGATAGGGTGGTTAGCAATGTTCCCTCTAAGCTGTTCGGCCACGCAGCTGTCTGGAGGTCCTGCGCAGCCCGGGACCGGCTTTTCAAAGGGGAGATTTTGCGCGCGCGTGAAATTTTGAATTGGCCGCACAGGTCGCGCACCCAAAAAAAAATTAGGCGGAACATTGGTAGTTAGTCCTTCATGGTGGGTGGGTTTTATGGGCGCCCGTAACCCATACAACGAGGAGCACCACTCACACCCACCAGACGCGAGTATCCCACCGGATGTCAACCCAGAATTGAGAGATGGACTCCATACATACATACATACATATACTCCAGGGACTTGAGCACATAAAGCTAGGCTGACACTCCAGCGCAGTGCTGAGGGAGTGCTGCACTGTCAGAGGTGCCGTCTTTCGGATGAGACGTTAAACAGAGGCCCCGTCTGCTCTCTCAGGTGGACGTAAAAGATCCCATGGCACTATTTCGAAGAAGAGCAGGGGAGTTATCCCAGGTGTCCTGGCCAATATTTATCCCTCAACCAACATAACAAAAACAGATTATTTGGTCATTATCACATTGTTGTTTGTGGGACCTTGCTGTGCGCAAATTGGCTGCTGCGTTTCCCACATTACAACAGTGACTCCACTTCAAATAGTACTTCATTGGCTATAAAGTGCTTTGAGACGTCTGGTGGTCATGAAAGGCACTATATAAATGCAAGTCTTTTTTTATACATATATATACTATCGGTGGTGGGTAGTTATTGGAAACCATGCCTTTCCAAATGAAAGTTTATTCTGCCCTTGATAATGGTTAATCAAGGAGAGCCAGCATGGATTTGTTAAAGTCAAACCGTGTCTGACTAACTTGATTGAATTCTTTGATGAGGTAACAGAGAAGGTTGATCAAGGTAGTGCAGTAGATGCTGTATATATGGACTTTCGGAAGGCATTTGACAAAGTGCCACACGGAAGGCTTATTAAGAAAATGGAAGCCCATGGAATTAAGGGGAAAGTGGTGGTATGGATACGGAATTGGCTCAGTGACAAGAAGCAGAGGGTGGGGGTGGATGGATGTTCTTCAGACTGGGAGGTGGTTTGCAGTGGTGTTCCCCAAGGGTCAGTTTTGGGTCTATTACTCTTTTCAATTTTTAGAAACGGCCTAGACTGGTGTAGGGAGCCGCATTATAAAGTTTGCAGATGATACGAAACTTGTCAAAGTAGTAGATAGTGATGAGGATAGTTATAGGCTTCAGGATGACACAGACAGGATGGTGAAATGGGCAGAAGCATGGCAGATGGATTTCAATGTGGAGAAGTGTGAAGTGATACACTTGGGGAGGACTAATATGGAAAGACAGTAAACTATAGATGGCACGATTTGGAAAAGTGTAATGAGCAGAGACCTTGGTGTCCATATACACAAATCCTTAAAGGTAGCAGGGCAAGTTGATAAGGTGGTTAAAAAAAGCATACGGGTTACTTGGGTTTATAAATAGAGGAATAGAATATAAAACCAAAGATCATACTAGAACTTTATAAATCACTGGTTAGGCCTCAGCTGGAGTATTGTGGACAATTCTGGGCCCCACACTTCAGGAAAGATGTAAAGGCCGTAGAAAGGGTACAGAGGAGGTTTACCAGGATGTTACCAGGGATGAGGGACTTCAGTTATGAGGAGAGGATAGAAAAGTTCGGACTGTTCTCCTTGGAACAGAGAAGGTTAAAAGGTGACCTAATAGAGGTTTTCAAGATGATGAGAGGTTTTGATAGAGTAAATAGAGAAAAGCTATTCTCTCTGGTGAGTGAGTCAATAACCAGAGGTCAGAGATTCAAAATCATTGAAAAGATCTAGAGAGGAGATGAGAAGAATTTTTCTTACTCAGAGAGTTGTGGGGATCTGGAACGCTCTACTTGAAAATGTGGTGGAAGCTGATTCCATAAATAATTTTAAAAGGGAGTTGGACAGTACTGGAGGGTGAGGATCTTACAGGGTTACGGACAAAAAGCGGGGAATGTGGGACTGAGCACGACTGCTCGTTCAAAGAGCCGGCACAGGCACGACGGGCCGAATGGCCTCCTTCTGTGCTGTAAGTTTCTATGATTCTTGGGTCTGGTGCAGATCTGTCATAATCTAGACATCGTTCTTTAAGTGTTACAAGTATTAAAGAGGAGAGAAAGAAAGCCATCATTTCGTGCTTGTTTCTTCTGACCTAAAAGCGAGAACCGTACACTGTTGTTATACGGTGTGTTATAGGTTAGAACGCTGTGTCTCTATAAAACAGCGTATCGTGCAATTAACAGTGAGCAACGTCTTGGAAGATTTGACACAAAATATAAATATATTGAATTATAGAAGTATATCCAAATATATAAAGGTAAATGTATATAATTGTATAAAATTCCTTAACTTTGCATATAAATAGATCATATTATTAGACGTAAATTTATATAATTTTCTCTGAAATCTGTCTGTCATTTCCTGCTTCTCGCTCTAGTGTGTATTTATATGTACCATGCCTTGCTGATATCGGTGCTCCTCTGACTTGTCTTATTCGCTGATGTTATAGCCCCTGGTTTATTGAATATACTCATATACACGGCCTCCTGTGTATAATACAGCTCCCCCCCACTTCCAGCTGAAAAAGTCTATGATTTCCCCCCCACCTCCCATATAAAACAAGGGTCAAGGGTCAATCTCCTAGACCCCATTGGCCAAGTTTACATACAACTAACTGCCTCTTTGCCGGTACTCGATGGTAAAGGTTTTGTCTGGAATAAAAGCAGCTGTTAATCTGACCTCACTGTTCAGGCGAGTCCTGCCCTGACCAGACTGCCCTCTCTAAAGACCTTTGACCTGACTCCACTCTCGGGCAAGAACCTGACCCAGCCCCAGTCTCGGGTTGAACCCCATCGCCCCCCCTTCCACCCCCACCCCCCACCCCTTTCAAAACTGTCAGACAGAAGTGCCGTCCCAGCTGAACTCTCTCCAGCAGCAGCATGCTCCATTGAAAGTCACGGCTGTCTCTGTGCCCCCACGCGCCCCCCACCCCCCCCCCCCCCCAAACTTAAGAGTGGGACTAGGCCGGCTTGTGTTCTGCACTGTCGGAGGTGCCGTCTTTCAGATGAGACGATAAACCGAGGCCCCATCTGCTCTCTCAGGTGGACGTAAAAGATCCCATGGCCACTATTTTGAAGAAGAGCAGAGGAGTTCTCTCTGGTGTCCTGGCCAATATTTATCCCTCAATCAACATAACAAAAAACAGATTATCTGGTCATTATCACATTGCTGTTTGTGGGAGCTTGCTGTGTGCAAATTGGCTGCCGCGCTTCCTACATTACAACAGCGACTACACTTCAAAAGTACTTCATTGGCTGTAAAGCGCTTTGGGATGTCCTGAGGTCGTGAAAGGCGCTGTATAAATGCAAGTCTTCTTTCTCTACCCTCCCTCCTACCCTCCCTTCCCTTCCCTTCCCTTCCCCCCATCCTCTGGCTTTTTCCTCCCAATTCCACTAAGCAGACACCCTGCTTCCTCTCTCCTCCGCCAAGCACGATGCCTGAGCACCGACCGCTGTAAGTGATCAGTGTCACTGCACATAGTGGCTTGGACAAGGTACTTGTGGGCGAGGAAGACCCACATGGTCCACATGGGTTTCCATCCATGAACACAAATGCGCAGTTTCTTCAAAACACCTCCAGATGGGGATTGTTGGCCTGTACGTATAAAGGATGTTTGTGCTTTCTGCTGTGAGGAGCTGAATGTTGACAGATTACAGGGGGAAGACTTTGCAACACTGTCTTTGGAAGTTCTACAGAAAGCAGGCTGTTGTTGTTTTCGTATCTTCAGACTCTTCGCTTGGAGAATAGCACGACGCAGTGGCAGGATTCTCAGGCTGATTAACAGCCCTTCCATGGCCAGAACCATCTTTAGACTGGCCGATAGGGTGCCTGGACCGGTACCGGCATGAGGGTTTTATGGGCTCACCAGAACCCTTGCGACGAGAGGTGCCCACTGGACACGAGTATCCCCGTCGGCTAGCGACCCGGAATTCCGAGCTGGAGTGTAGTCCGGAGCGGGTTTCCAACCCTGCACCTTCTGACTCGGGGAGGCGGGAAAGGAAAGGGATTGTGTATTGGTGAGCGAGCCGGATACAGTGTGTGCGATGTGGTGTCACAGGTCATGGGACCTCAGCGAGTGCGGGACGTGCAATAGAGAGGGTGCTTTATACTGATACTGATCGCAGACAGCCATAAACAATGTGCAATAGAAAGTTCGCACTGGGTGGCTTGGCTGTTCTATTTTATGATGGGGACTTTTCAATTACGACATATTTGAATGTGGTGTTGGTCTGTGTGGGTTTCATTTTCCAGTCTAAATACAGTAAAAGCATTATGACTGCGCTGTGGTAATAGTGATACCGAAACACTGTTTTGGCACCATAGTCTAAATTTAGGGATTATTTTTAATCCTCTCCAATCTTAGGATCATAGAATCATTACGGCACAGAAGGAAGCCATTCGGCCCATCGTGTCTGTTCCGGCCGGAAAAGAGCTATCCAGCCTGATCCCGCGTTCCAGCTCTTGGTCCATAGTCTTCTCTCCTGAAGAGACAATGATTGCCGACTGATACTTTTGTCCACTTGTAAGGGAGAAGGTTGGAGGGGCTGGTGAAAGGTGAACATCTGGGCAGAAGATGGGGGGGTGATTTAAAGGGAGGAAGCCTGGAGGTTAGTGAAAAGTGTTGGAGAACAGGGATTTGCTCTGTATTTAGGAGCTTGCTTGAGCTTCAGGTCTCTGCAAGCTGAAAGGAAGGAGAAACGTCGTTTGTTAAAGGGACGGATGAAGAAGGAAATAAAACCGAGGACTGGGACAGTCGACAATGTAGATTGAGGTGAGGATGCTGGCGAGAGAGGTCCCGAGAGTGTAAATGGTAGCAGTTGAATTGAACGAAATGGTGAGGGTCGTGGACTGAGGAACATGAAAGAAAGAGTTACATTTCTATAGCGCCTATCACGACCACCGGACGTCTCGGAGCGCTTTACAGCCAATGAAGTACTTTTTTTGAAGTGTAGTCACTGTTGTAATGTAGGAAACGCGGTAGCCAATTTGCACACAGCAAGCTCCCACAAACAGCAATGTGATAATGACCAGATAATCTGTTTTAGTGATGTTGATTGAGGGATAAATATTGGCCCAGGACACCGGAGATAACTCCCCTGCTCTTCTTCGAAATAGTGCCCGTGGGATCTTTTACGTCCACCCGAGAGAGCAGACGTGGACCTCGGTTTAACGTCTCATCCGAAAGGCAGCACCTCCGACAGTGCAGCACTCCCTCAGCACTGCACGGAGTGTCAGCCTAGATTTTTGTGCTCAAGTCTCTGGAGTGGGACTTGAACCCACAACCTTCTGACTCAGAGGCGAGAGAGAGTGCTACCCACTGAGCCACAGCTGATACATGCAGTACTCCATTCAGATTTGTGGCAATTGTGCTGTTTTTCTTTTGTAGCTTCTGAACAGTGTTGTGTCAGAAGGCGTGATGCATCAAGTGTGGCAACGAGACACAACAACAACCTGCTTTTATATAGCACCTTTAACGTAGTAAAACGTCCCAAGGCGCTTCACAGGAGCGATTTATCGACTACACGGACTGCAGCGGTTCAAGAAGGCGGCTCACCACCACTTTCTCAAGGGCAATTAGGGATGGACAATAAATGCTGGCCTTGCCAGCGACGCCCACATCCCATTAAGGAATAAAAAAATTTTGACACAGAACCACCTAAGGAGTTATTAGGACAGGTGACCAAAAGCTTGGTTAAAGAGCTAGGTTTGAAAGAGGGAGAGAGAGGTTTAGTGAGGGGAAATTCCAGAGCTTAGGGCCTAGGCGGAAGAAAGCACAGCCGCCAATGGCGGGGCGAAGGGAGTGGCCAGAGCTGGAGCAATGCCGAGTTCACGCCCTAGAATGTACTCCTCTTGTGAACGAGTCATAAATAACGTGTGCTTATATCAAGGGCTGCGGCACTCCAGAAAGTGGAAGGGTTAGACAAGGTGTCCTCACATGGATTAGTGTTGAAGCCATAAAGAACATGGATTGTGCCAAAGGTCACAGCTAATGTAGGATGTGAAGGCAGGAGAATTACCAGGCGACTGTTTTGCTGCAACACTCATGCACTTGGAGTTTAAAAAAAAGTTGTTCTGGGGATGTGGGTGTCGCTGGCAAAGCCAAATTTATTACCCTCCATAGTTGTCTCGAGCAGATAGGAACTGACTACCACCTTGGACCACTGTAATCCAAGGGAATTCCAGCATTTTGACCCAACGATGATGGAAGACCAGCGATATATGTCCAAGGCGGTGTGTGACTTGGAGGTACTGGTGTTCCCGTCACATTCCTTTTGTAAATAAGTTTACATCGTTACCTTCTTAAAGGGGCACTGCCTTTATGAAAAAATATTTAACATGGCTGCTTTGATTGTGAGCAACTGTATCCATTGAGTCGCCAAGCCATACAGACTTGGTCCCGGGTCTAGTCACTGATCTGTGCTGTTACTTGGTAAAGGAAGAAAGAAAGAACTTGCATTTATATAGCGCCTTTCGCCACCTCGGAACGTCCCAAAATGCTTGACAACCAATGAAATACTTTTGTTGTAATGTAGGAAACGTGGCAGCCAATTTGCGCACAGCAAGCTCCCACAAACAGCAATGTGATAAATGACCAGATCAGCTGTTTTTAGGTGTTGGTTGAGGGATAAATGTTGGTCAGGACACTGGGGAGAATTCCCCTGGTACCAGCCAGGGTGGCAGTAGGGTCTCTAACGTTGCTCCTGGTTTTTATCTGGTAATCTCTACTGGATAATACATGGATGTGGATGTTGGGATTAGGCTTGCCTTGAAGCTGTCCCAACACCAAGAGGTTGAATTCCTGTGGAGGTTCTTCCAGTCGTCCGCTGTAACTTTGCCGTTCCCTCCGGGGTTTCCGACCCCCTCAGTGTCTGGGATGACACGTGAGGAATGGGTCACTCGGATGACGTACTGTAGGGCGGCCAACCTCCTTGGAACTGTACCCAACGGGAAATCTCGGCCTTCGGAAGGGGAGGAAAGAAAACTGGAGAAAGAGGAAAATATAATCCATAAACTTAGACTTTTGGTGCGAAAAAGAGGTTTTCAGTATCGTAATCACCACAGTGCAGTCAGACTTGAAAATGAGAACCACAGAGATAAACAACGCAGCCAGGCCTGTTATAATTGAAAAGTCCTTTTCACAAAACACAACACAGTCAAGCAGCATGAGCCGTCTCTCACTCCTTGTGTGTGGGGAGCGGATAGCTGGTTTTTAATTATGCTGCACAGTTCCTCTAACTAGTTAAGACTGCACTGTTTTATGTAGCGTGTTATATCTTTCTGGATAGTGTCTCCAACCAAGCTCTTTATAGGCAGCCGCCTCTGTGCTGGATCGGGTTCACCCTGAGTGGATCACAGATCATAGTAATGGAGGGGGGAGACGGGTATGGGCAGTGAAATTACTGCCATGTCAGGTCAGTGCTCGAGTGGTTCAGCTAGTCTCTGAGGAGCACAAAGAGAATTAAACACCAACAGGCTGATCTCCCGTGGCATTGCACAGTGTTCAGCGCCATTCACAACTCCACAGATAATGAAGCTGTCCATGCCCGCATACAACAAGACCTGGACGACGTTCAGGCTTGGGCTGATAAGTGGCAGGTAACATTCGCGCCACAGAAGTGCCAGACAATGACTGTCTCCAACAAGCGAGAGTCTAACCACTGCCCCTTCATATTCAATGACATTACCATCGTCGAATCCCCCACCATCAACATCCTGGGGATCACCATTGACCAGAAACTTAACTGGTCCAGCCACATAAATACTGTGGCAACAAGAGCAGGTCAGAGGCTGGGTATTCTGCGGCGAGTGTCTCACCTCCTGACTCCCCAAAGCCTTTCTACCATCTACAAGGCACAAGTAAGGAGTGTGATGGAATACTCTCCACTTGCCTGGATGAGTGCAGCTCCAACAACACTCAAGAAGCTCGACACCATCCAGGACAAAGCAGCCCGCTTGATTGGCACCCCATCCACCACCTTAAACATTCACTCCCTCCACCACCGGCAGACCGTGGCTGCAGTGTGTACCATCTACAAGATGCACTGCAGCAACTCGCCAAGGCTTCTTTGGCAGCACCTCCCAAACCCACGACCTCTTCCACCTAGAAGGACAAGGGCAGCAGATGCATGGGAACACCACCACCTCCAAGTTCCCCTCCAAGTCACACACCATGCTGACTGAGAAGTATATCGCCGATCCTTCATCGTCGCTGGATCAAAATCCTGGAACTCCCTCCCGAACAGCACTGTGGGAGTACCTTCACCACACGGACTGCAGCGGCTCAAGAAGGCGGCTCACCACCACCTTCTCCAGGGCAATTAGGGATGGGCAATAAATGCTGGCCTTGCCAGCGACGCCCACATCCCATAAAAAAACGAATAAAACAAAAAATTGCTGGTGGTTAGACTGGGATCTGAAGGCAGGATGTGAAGAAACCTCCAGGATTGCATTCAACCGGAGTTAGTCACCCCAACCTCTGAACTGAGGGTCATTTGAATTTTCCTCGCGGAGACCACCTGGGGGCGGATGTTGGCTGTAACAGCCGGCCTCTTTGCTGCCACTCATGGGCTTTTTGACCATTTCAATTTTAAAGGGTCCCTGCCACAGTCCACGGCAATACTGGACACCAGGGACAAGCGGGCATCTCTGGCTCCCATCGTTGCTCTGACGCAAATGGTGAGAAATACGTCAGGTGGCTTATTTCTGTCATTTGCATATCATTTGAAATGACCAGCCCCTATTTGAGTCTCCATATTTTCTATCTCTCCCACCAATAATTGCAGTGGGAAACCATAGAATGATACATCACAGTAGGAGGCCATTCGGCCCTTCGCCCCTGTGCCGGCTCTTTGGCAGAGCTACCCAGTTAGTCCCTCTTTCCCCATAGCCCTGCACATTCTTTCCTTTTCAAGTATTTATCCAATTCCCTTTTGAAAGTTATGATTGAATCAGCTTCCACCGCCCATTCACACAGTGCATTCCAGATCATAACCACCCGCTGTGTAAAAAAAATTTCTCCTCATCTCCCCTCTGGTTCTTTTTGCCAATTATCTTGAATCTGCGTCCTCTGGTTACCGACCCTTCTGCCACTGGAAACAGTTTCTCCTCATTTACTCAATCAAAACCCTTCATGATTTTGAACACCTCCATTAAATCTCCCCTTAACCTTCTCTGCTCTTAGGAGAACAACCCCAGCTTCTCCAGTCCCTCCACATAACTGAAGTCCCTCACCCCCGGTACCATTCTAGTAGATCTCCTCTGCACCATCTCCAAGGCCTTGACATACTTCCTAAAGTGTGGACACAATACTCCAGCTGAGGCCTAACCAGTGATTCGTCAAGGCTTACCATAACTCCCTTGCTTTTGTACTTTATGCTTTTATTCATAAAGCCAAGAGGACAAGTGGAGAGCTGGGACAGTCGCTGACAAACAACTTTCCAGCACATTCTGCTGGAGTTACGCTGGTTCGCCAACATAACTCCAGCAGAAAATCTAAGCCAACATGGTTTGTTTTTTACATCCTGCCCATGGGCTCCTCTGACCCAGCACTGCTGCGGCACATGGTACCCGGTACAAGTGCTACATGCTGAGAATTCAACCCTCAAACCTCACCCGAGCTGCCTGTATTTAAACAGTGTCAAATGAGGATAAGACAGAAGTAACACAACTCATAGTAACAGCACTGCTGTGATTAGCTGCGACCGTTTCGAAACAAGACTGTTTGGCACAGAGCTAAATTGTCATCTTGAAGTGTCCAAAAGAATATCATATTTTTATTGATTTTGATATCTGAATATAACTGTCGTTTCACTTTAATGGCATGCTAAATTGATAATATAATTCCAGAGAAGCACTGTAACTCAGTAATACACTGGCACTCGGCTCAGTTGCTAACACTGACACTGAGGTGAGAACGTAATCCAAGCTGACAGTCCAGTGAAGTACTGAGTGAGTGCTGCACTGTCGGAGGTGCCGTCTTTCATGTAAGACGTTAAACCGAGGCCCCATCTATCCTCTCAGGTGGATGTAAAAGATCCCATGGCACTATTTGAATTAGAATAAGGAACCCTATATATGTTTTAAAGACCAGGGCACCCTGTACATATTATAGAGAATAGCGAACCCTGTATAATAAAGAATAGCACACCCTGTATAATAGAGAATAGCGAACCCTGTATAATAGAGAATAGCGCACCCTGTATATATTATAGAGAATAGCGCACCCTGTATATATTATAGAGAATAGCGCACCCTGTATATATTATAGAGAATAGTGCACCCTATATATATTATAGAGAATAGCGCACCCTGTATATATTATAAAGAATAGCGCACTCTGTATATATTATAGAGAATAGCGCACCCTGTATATATTATAGAGAATAGCGCACCCTGTATATATTATAGAGAATAGCGCTCCCTGTATATATTATAGAGAATAGCGCACCCTGTATATATTATAGAGAATAGTGCACCCTGTATATATTGTAGAGAATAGTGCACCCTGTATATATTATAGAGAATAGCGCACTCTGTATATATTATAGAGAATAGCGCACCCTGTATATATTATAGAGAATAGTGCACCCTGTATATATTATAGAGAATAGTGCACTCTGTATATATTATAGAGAATAGTGCACCCTGTATATATTATAGAGAATAGTGCCCCCTGTATATATTATAGAGAATAGTGCACCCTGTATATATTATAGAGAATAGCGCACCCTGTTTATATTATAGAGAATAGCACACCCTGTATATATTATAGAGAATAGCACACCCTGTATATATTATAGAGAATAGTGCACCCTGTATATATTATAGAGAATAGCGCACCCTGTATATATTATCGAGAATAGCGCACCCTCTATATATTATAGAGAATATTTATCTCTCAATCAACATCAGTAAAACAGATTATCTGGTAACTAACGCATTGCTGTTTGTGGGAGCTTGCTGTGCGCACATTAGCTGCCGCGTTTCCTACATTACAACAGTGACTACACTTCAAAAGGTGCTTCATGGGCTGTAAAGCTTTTTGGGATGGCTGGTGATCATGAAAGGCGCTACACAAATGCAAGTCTTTCTTATAGAGGATAGCGTAACCTGTATATATTATTAAAAAGCATCTTGTGGCAAATTTTAAGCTGTTATCTCATTTTGGGGTTCAAATCACACTTATAAACTGTTCGAGCTTCACCTGTGGGGTTTGTGACACCACCGAGGGCCTTGCTGAGGTTGCTGTCTTGCAGCCACTGCTTGGAGTCCTGTGCTGTGTGCCCTGCGGCTGCTTGTGATGCTTTAGTTTAGGAGAGTGGGAGAGACTCGGAACAAAGGATCACAGAATCCCCCAGGGAGTCGTGCTGCCCAGTGCAATAATGTGCGGCAGTGGAACTGACACGGCTGTTGTGTCTGAAGCTCGAGCTCAGTACGTAACCCCTCATAAATAATACATGCTTCACGGGGAATCCGAAGATTATCCAATAAATGGGAATGATTACATAGCCCTGGGGTTTTGCTCCGTGCAAGAGTGGATTTGCGTGGCAGTGTTGGAATTTTCCCGGGCTGTTCTCCCCCTGCTGTCTAGTAGGATATTAAGGGGAACGGATAGGGTAGATAAAGAGAAACTATTCCCGCTGGTTGGGGATTCCAGGACTAGGGGAGATAGCCTAAGAATTAGAACCAGACCCTTTCGGAGTGAAGTTAGGAAACACTTCTACACACAAAGGGTGGTAGAAGTTTGGAACTCTCTTCCGCAAACGGCAATTGATGCTGGGGAGCAATTGTTAATTTTAAATCTGAGATTGATAGATTTTTGTTAACCAAAGGTATTACGGGATACGGGGCAAAGGCGGGTATATGGAGTTAGGTCGCAGATCAGCCATGATCTCATTGAATGGCAGAACAGGCTCGAGGGGCTAAATGGCCTCCTCCTGTTCCTATGTTCCACAGATGGGGCACAATGCAATTGTAAGGTTCAAAAATTAGAACCAAGACTGTAGTATTTTTAATATTATTTCCAAAGGAATATATATACATCATAATCCCGTCTAAACTATCCAATTCAGAAATCTTTATATTAAGGGAATTGGTTATATATACTTGAAAGGAAACATTTGCAGGGCTACGGGGAAAGAGCCAGGGGAGCGGGACTAATTGGATCTCTCTCTGAAAGAGACTGCACAGGCATGATGGGCCGAATGGCCTCCTTCTGTGCTGTCTGATTCGGGGTGGAATAGCGTTTGAATATTCTGCTGCGAGCATTGTCTGTCTGTAATCATCAGGATGCGCTGACGTGAAGCAGGGAAACTGAGAACAACAGCCGTGACGCATCAGACTCCCGAGGCCAAACCAGGTCGCAGAAAGCTGCACTCCCGCCCCCTCAAACCCTGACTCAAATTCCAACCCTTTCACAATGCAGTCAAGAGCAGGGCGCAGTTTGGAGCGAGAAGTTGTGATCAAAATCAGCAGGACAGATAGGGTTTTTTTTATTTGTTCGTGGGATGTGGGCGTCGCTGGCAAGGCCAGTATTTTTTGCCCATCCCTAGTTGCCCTTGAGAAGGTGGCGGTGAGCCGCCTTCTTGCACCGATGCAGTCCATGTGGTGAAGGTACTCCCACAGTGCTGTTAGGGAGGGAGTTCCAGGATTTTGACCCAGCGACGATGAAGGAATGGCGATATATTTCCAAGTCAGGATGGTGTGTGACTTGGAGGTGGTGGTGTTCCCATGCGCCTGCTGCCCTTGTCCTTCTAGGTGGAAGAGGTCATGGGTTTGTGAGGTGCTGTCGAAGAAGCCTTGGCAAGTTGCTGCAGTGCATCTTGTAGATGGTGCACACTGCAGCCACGTTGCGCTGGTGGTGGAGGGAGTGAATGTTTAAGGCGGTGGATGGGGTGCCAATCAAGTGGGCTGCTTTGTCCTGGATGGTGTCGAGCTTCTTAAGTGTTGTTGCAGCTGCACTCATCCAGGCAAGTGGAGAGTATTCCATCACACTCCTGACTTGTGCCTTGTAGAAGGTGGAAAGGCTTTGGGGAGTCAGGAGGTGAGACACTCGCTGCAGAATACCCAGCCTCTGACCTGCTCTTGTAGCCACAGTATTTATGTGGCTGGCCCAGTTAAGTTTCTGGAGGCAAAATAGAGCGATCAACCCCAAACGAGTGAGGCTCGGCAGGTCTGCCTTCAACTCGGTGCAGGTTGAGAAGTGTGACTGCGAGGTGTGTTCCGATAGCAGCAAGTCAATCAGCATGAGAGAGCAAGAAACATACACCAGCTTTTGACAGGTCAAATTCCAGCCCTCCATTTAGTGGAATGAAATCTAATTTCTCTGTTTCTCCACAGTCCCTTCTCCCTACAGTGGTACATGTGTAGGACTGGATCAGTTGGATATGATACATGTGCACTGGATGGGGGGGAGGGTTAGAAGTAGCAAGGTATTGATATCCACTCTGATTTAGTCATGTTGGATGTCTCTCTGGGTAGCACTCTTGTCTCTGAGGTTGTGGGTTCAAATCCCACTTGGGCCTTGAGACTTGAACACATAGTCTAGGCTGACGCTCCAGTGCAGTGCTGAGGGAGTGCTGCACTGTCAGAGGTGCCATCCTTTGAGATTATGACCCGATATAGTGATGATGATTGAGGGATAAATATTGGCCAGGACACCAGGGGTAGAGCTCCTCTGCTCTTCTTCGAAATAGTGGCCGTGGGATCTTTTACATTCACCTGAGAGAGCAGACGGGGCCTCAGTTTAATGCCTCATCCGAAAAGATGGCACCTCCAACAGTGCAGCACTCCCTCAGCACTGCACCGGGACTGTCAGCCTGAGTTTTTGTGCTCAAGTGTCTGGAGTGCGACTCGAACCCACAACTTTCTGACCCAGCAGCGATCGTGCTACCCACTGAGCCACAGAGAAAAGAGTAGAAGGATATCTTGATGGGGTTAGCTGAAGTTGGGTGGGAGGAGGCTAGTGTGAGGCACCTACACCGGCATAGAGCAGTTGGGCCGAATGGCCTGTTTCTGGGCTGTGCATTCTGTGAAAACTCCCCTCTTAACTTGAGTTAGCACCTGGAGGAAAAAGGGGCAGAAAATTACCGGAAGGGTAAAAACCGTAAAATGTAAAATCTTGCCTGAAGAACAATCAACCAGAACGATCTTGCATTTCTGTAGTGCTGACTGTGTACAGAGGACGCCTCTGACTGCTCCACACAGTGCTGGATAGCCAGTCAACGTGTTTCAAATGTCTTTTTTTTTGTTATTTTGGAAGATGTATCGTAAGCCCGGCCAGCATTCACATGCAGCCATTGCTGGCTTTGTACATTTATGCGGAGATATTCCTGGCTTGCAAGCCATAAATCTCAGCTGCAGGTCCGGCATTAAGCAAAATGATCAGCTGTTGCATGAGCAGGACACAGAGGTGCTTCACTGAGAGCAAGGCACTGGGGGAAGGGGCGGGGGGGCGCAGTCTGGTCTGGCCTGGCCTGTCAATCAGCTGGCTTATAATTGCAGCAACTAACAGCAAATCTCTGTAACCGGCTCAATTAATTTTGACAACTTGTTTGCAGCAGGGCTGAACTGATCTTCCTTTCGACCAGCCCCCTCCAGAGCAGGGCAGCGCTGATACGCTGTTACCACAGCCTAGGTCCGGTTGTAGCATCTCTCGTGCTGTGCTGTCAGGTCAGCTAACTGAGCACAGACTAGAGATCGAACCTGGGACCCTTCTAGTTCTGTGTGGCTGATTCCAGCACAGTGCGGTGTGCTGACCAATCTACACCGAATTACATAGAATGTACAGCACAGAAACAGGCCGTTCGGCCCAACCAGTCCATGCCGGCGTCTATGCTCCACACGAGCCTCATCTCCCCCGATCAACATATCCTTCTATTCCTCTCTCCCTCATGCGCTTTGAATGTCGAAGAGCACTATTTCGAAGAAGAGCAGGGAAGTTCTGGGGCCAATATTTCTCCCTCAATCAACATCACTAAAACAGATTATCTGGTCATTATCACATTGCTGTTTGTGGGAACTTGCTGTGCGCAAATTGGCTGCCGCGTTTCCCACATTACAACAGTGACTACACTCCAAAAAAGTACTTAATTGGCTGTAAAGCGCTTTGGGGCGTCCTAAGGTCATGAAAGGCGCTATATAAATGCAAGTCTTTCTTCCCCTTAAATGCATCCATGTTAATCGCCTCAACTACTCACTGTGGTAGCGAGTTCCACATTCTCACCACTCTCTGGGTAAAGACCTAGCACTAACTCAGTGAATCAGACTTCACTAAGAGGACACCTCCCTGTAAAGAACTTCAGAAACCCAACCCAAAGATATTTACTATATGACTGTGTACTGAGAGCAGCTTACTACACTGTGAGAGACAGGAAAGGGTTAACGATATTTGTTGAGCGTGGAGATGCCGAGGTGATACTTGATTCTTCTGATTGCTGGAAATTCACAACTTGCCGAACGAATGTGATATTTTGCGGCTGACAGACCATTGATTATACATCTGATCTATGTTTTGCAAATCTCCATAAACGTCGGCGATGCAGAATGTGTGGAAAGCTGAACTGTAGGAATCGTGGAATGGATTACGAACGTTCTGTACGCTCCATGACAAAAGAAGCTTTCGGACAGTTTTCTTTTTAACCACAGAAAAGGCAAAGTCAAAACGGAGGACGCTGGGTAGGATCAGGGGGTCGAGGACAACATCACTCGGGGAGAAGGTACTGGGCAGGGTGGCACCAGTGAAAGGGATTGAATGTGGGGAAGGTGGCAACAGTAAGGCTGCTGGGTCGGGTGGCAACAGACTGAGGTGAGGCGAGGTTGGGTACGATCATGACCTCTGGGGTCGAGTCATGAGCGGGAGAGGACAATGACACTGAGCCAGGTTGTGATGGGAAAGACGGAGAAGTGTCACAAATTAATGGTCGGTAATAGTTACCTCAGCAATAAAGTGCAACAATGCTCGTGAACTAGTGAGGCATTCCTTAATCGCGCAACTCCAAGCGTTCCATGATTCCGTGTCACGGAAATCGATGCAAAATATCTTCTCTGCCATTTTTTTCTCCTTGCTTTCCTGAAATGGTTTTCCACATTGTAATTACATTAGAGCCAGCGTTTCCCGAGGCTGCCTGGTGTCAGGTGACACCAACCTTTGACCAATTCGGAACGATCCTCCTAGGAGCAGAGGGCCAACGCCAAGTCAACCCTCCCTGGCTGATGCTCTGATACCAGAATCGGGCCGTGCTCCAGGGCACGGTCGATGATTGACCAGCGAGCTGGCACAGTTCATGGGGCCGGGAGGGGTAGACTTGTCATTTGAGGATGGGATTATTCCATCTCTGCTCCAGATAACCCTTCAGGCCAAAGCCCTAACGGGTAGGGTCCAAGCAGTGGGAAGCGCGCCAATTCTCTGTACTGGTCAGCTGTGTTGTTTTACCAGTTGTAGATGCCTCAGCAAAATATTTCAATGCTATTTCACCCCGAATCAGACAGCACAGAAGGAGGCCATTTGACCCATTGTGCCTGTGCTGTCTCTTTCAGAGAGCGGTCCAATTAGTCCCACTCCCCTGCTCTTTCCCCATAGTCCTGGAAATATTTCCTTTTCAAGTATTTATCCAATTCCCTTTTGAAAGTTACTATTGAATCTGCTTCCACCGCCCTTTCAGGCAGCGCATTCCAGATCACAACAACGCGCTGCGTAAAAAGGTTTCTTCTCGTCTTCCCCCTCCGCCCCCCCCACCTTTCTTTTTTGCCAATTAGTATTTGTTTATTTTTCTCATTTGCTGGTTGGTCCTGTTTGTGGGTCTGTAGGTTTGGAAAGGGCTGTTAAATCCGAAATCAGAACATCAAGGTCAAGGTCTATTGGTGTCTGCAAATTTTAGATATATGCCGATTAATAGGAACATGGATTTAAACTTCAGGTCTCTGAGGCTTCACGGTACACAACCATCCGGGCCTCAAAGAGAGAAGGCTTGGACATCCTTGAGCTAGTCCTATTGATCCAAACTCATTCAGATACGTTGTTGTGTGTGCCAGCACCTTAAGCAAAAAAGGCCATTAGTTTACAACAACAACAACTTGTACTTATATAGCACCTTTAACGTAGTAAAACATCCCAAGGCGCTTCAGAGGAGTGTTATAAAACAAAATTTGACACCGAGCCACATAAGAAGAAATTAGGGCAGGAGCTTGGTCAAAGAGGCAGGTTTCGAGGAGCGTCTTAAAGGAGGAAAGAGCGGTCGAGAGGCGGAGAGGTTTAGGCAGGGAATTCCAGAGCTTAGGGCCCAGGCAACAGAAGGCACGGCCACCAATGGAGCGATTATAATCAGGGCAGAATTAGAGGAGCGCAGGTATATCTGGGGGGGGGGGGGGGGGAAGGGTGGTTGTGGGGTTGGAGGAGATTAGAGAGATGGGGCGAGGCCATGGAGGGATTTGAAAACAAGGATGAGAATTTTAAAATCAACCAGGAGCCAATGTCAGCGAGCACAGGTTTAGCTAGCTGCCACTTGGCAGCTAAGAGTCTCTTGTAGTTTGGTTGAAAAGTCGAGTGAGATGGCTCGATGGTAAAAGGCAGCTATCTGGGTTACAGAGGCCAGGCACAGCAAACGCACTCTTGAAATGCCTGATTTATTTTTTTACACTGTATTTAAAAAATATATATATTTCTTATAAATGGAGAGGATTACAGAATGTAATCCTTAAAACATTGGTTCGAAAAACCTCCTGAATAATTAAAAATGGATTTTGACTGTATGAGTCACCAGAAACTCCAGCCGTGATTATAAACAGATGGAACTGCAGAATGTGATCCCAAAGAAAACACTGGTTTAAAAAAAAACCCGGAATCTCCTAATTGAAAACAGAATTTGACTAATTCTCCACCACTGGCGGCCGTGCCTTCCACTGCCAAGGACCTGAGCTCTGGAATTCCCTCCCTGAACCTCTCTGCCTCGCTCTACCTTTCTCTCTCTCTCCTCCTTTTAAGACGCTCCTTAAAACCTAATATCTCCTCATGTGGCTCGGTGTCCAATTTTGTTTGATAATCGCTCCTGGGGGGGGATGTTTTGCTGTGTTAAAGGCGCTATACCAATGAAAGCTGCTGTTGTTGTAATTCATGCACTGTAAACCAGTGGCCTTTGCTTACAGGATGTGGACACACACCGCGACTGTCCCAAAAATAAAACTGTCGCCGACGCGGAGAGTAATTTCCACAGAGTGCCACGTTTCTGCCTCGCCTATTATCAGCGTTAAGTAATTAGAGTTGCAACAAGCACTTCTGTTTTACCTGGAGTTGCTAATTATCACTCATTAGATGGAAATATCAATGTGTTTCTCACAGGATGTTCGAAATGAAAGCGTTTCGCAGGGAACCGGTAATGTGCTGCAGGGGCGTGCCTCCTGCTTCAGCCCACTTGAAAAACACCGAGCAGAATAATACTTGTCTTATCCCACCCCCCACGCTCTCTCTCTCTCTCTCTCTCTCTCTCTCCAGTTTTCTCCCTTTGGTCTTCGAAGTTCGCTGACTCCGGCTGGGGTTCCACAGGCACAATCCGCCCCCCACCTCCGGTACCCCGTTCAAGTGCTTATTCTTCATGCGCGAGTCTCTGCATTGAGTGTCAGCAGGGCATTCAACCGTGGGAGGGTCCTCCCAACAGGAACCTGTCCACAATTAACAGCCACATCCGCTGATTTCCTACCCCTCCCTCCGCCTCCCCCGCCCCCCCAGCCCAATGACACTGAGGTCAATTATAAAAAGAAAGACTTGCATTTCTACAGCGCCTTACACGACCTCAGGACGTCCCAAAGCGCTTTACAGCTAATTAACTGCTTTTGAAGTGTGGTCACTGTTGTAATGTAGGAAACGTGGCAGCCAATCAGCAAGCTTCCACAAACAGCAATGTGATAATGACCGGATAATGCTTTAGTGATGCTGGTTGAGGGACGAATGTTGGCCAGGACACCAGGGAGAACTCCCCTGCTCCTCTTCAAATTAGGTACGTCCTCCAGAGAGGGCAGACGGGGCCTCGGTTTAACATCACATCCTTAAAATGGCACCTCCGACAGTGCAGCACCCCCTCAGCACTACACTGGGAGTGTCAGCCTAGATTTTTGTGTTCAAGTCTCTGGAGTGGGACTTGAACCCACAACCTTCTGACTCAGAGGGGAGAGTGCGGCCCACTGAGCCAGGTCTGACACGGGATCTTACTGCCAACCCAGCTGTGATCAGTATCTCGGCACAGGCCAGGAATCAAGCCAGTGACCTCCCTGGTCTACGCAGCGTGGTAGGGATGAGTTTGTGATCCAGTGCTCGCAGAGGGGGGCAGTGCTTGCAGCAAGCTCATCTTGGGAACTCACTGGCTTCATGCCTGTGATTTGCCCCCATGGGCTACCTTTTTTCCCCGTTTTTTTATGGGATCTGGGCGTCGCTGGCAAGGCCAGCATTAATCGCCCATCCCTAATTGCCCTTGAGAAGGTGGTGGTGAGCCGCCTTCTTGAACCGCTGCAGTCCGTGTGGTGAAGGTGCTCCCACAGTGCTGTTAGGGAGGGAGTTCCAGGATTTTGACCCAGCGATGATGAAGGATCGGCGATATACTTCTAAGTCAGGATGGTGTGTGACTTGGAGGGGAACTTGGAGGTGGTGGTGTTCCCATGCACCTGCTGCCCTTGTCCTTCTAGGTGGAAGACGTCGCGGGTTTGGGAGGTGCTGCCGAAGAAGCCTTGGCGAGTTGCTGCAGTGCATCTTGTAGATGGTGCACACTGCAGCCAGGGGGCGCCGGTGGTGGAGGGAGTGAATGTTTAAGGTGGTGGATGGGGTGCCAATCAAGCGGGCTGCTTTGTCCTGGATGGTGTTGAGCTTCTTGAGTGTTGTTGGAGCTGCACTCACCCAGGCAAGTGGAGAGTATTCCATCACACTCCTGACTTGTGCCTTGTAGATGGTGGAAAGGCTACAAGAGCCTTTCCCCGCTGGGGAGTGCCAGATTGCGGCATCAAGCCTACCATAAACCTGGATTATGCTTTTAACTACTGAGAAAGCAAAGGAGCCTACCAGAGGCCTCCTCCACTGTATTGTAGCATCTAAATAGCCCTGAGAGGACCTGGGTGCTACGCTGTCCTTTCATCTAGGATCACTTGGACAGGTGTGACCAAAGTAAGCTGCTACATTACACAAACTAGGGTTGTATTCCCTGGAATTTAGACGGTTAAGGGGTGAGCTGATCGAAGTTTTCAGGATATTAAGGGGAACAGATAGGGTAGATAGAGAGAAACTATTTCCGCTGGTTGGGGATTCTAGTACTAGGGGGGGCATAGTCTAAAAATTAGAGCCAGACCTTTCAGGAGTGAAGTTGGGAAACACTTCTACACACAAAGGGTGGTAGATGTTTGGAACTCTCTTCCGCAAACAGCAATTGACGCTGGGTCAATTGTTAATTTTAAATCGGAGATTGATAGCTTTCTGTTAGCCAAAGGTATTAAGGGGCAAAGGCGGGTATATGGAGTTAGGTCGCAGATCAGCCCTGATCTCATTGAACGGCGGAGCAGGCTCGAGGGGCTGATTGGCCTCCTCCTGTTCCTATGTTCCTACGGAAAGTGAGTTGGGGGGGGGTGGGGGGCATTTAGTAAGTGGGGTTCACCGCACAAACTGCATAGAACAGCACCGAAATAAGACCACTGCAAGCAAGCTCAGGGTACCGGAATTCTTTGTCATGAATCCTGTGCTAATTGTCGGTATGAGATGTCGGTGCAGGGGGACAAAGGTGATTTTGACTTTGGACGATATTGTAAAACGGGCAATGTCGGATCAGCCGTCCCGCTATACCCTCCCTTCTGATTTAATGAAAAGCAGAATAGACTGTATAACGGGCGGCTGCATCGATATCGGCCGTTTTACACTATCACCCAAAGTCAAAATGACCCCCTTTTTTTCTCTCTGAGACACCCATTGATCATGTCAAGCCATCCCATGTCCCGGATTACATCTAATCTGCAGTGTTAATACTGGGAGCCTAAAGAGGGAAAGTTCTCTCTTTTCATTCACTGGATGTGGCCGTCGTTGGCAAAGCCAGCATTTATTGCCCATCCCTAATTGCCCTTGAGAAGGTGATGCTGAGCCACCTTTTTGAACCGCTGCAATCCAAGAGGTGAAGGTTCTTTACAGCAGTTTGGTACAACTGAGTGGCTAGTTAAGAGTCAACCACATTGCTGTAGGTCTGGAGTCACTTATAGGCCAGACCAGGTAAGGACGGCAGATTTAAAGGACACTCATAAACCAGATGGGTTTTTACAACAATTCAGTAGTTTTATGGTCATCATTACTGATACGAGCTTTTCATTCCAGACTTACTTCATTAACTGAATTTAAATCCCCAGTTGCCGTGGTGAGATTTGAACTCATGTCATGGATTATTGGTCTAGGATCTCTGGATTACTGGTCCAGTAACATAACCACTATGTTACCGTAACCCACATGCATGAACCCTGACTTTATTGCCAATGACCTCTGACAGGATTTGACTGTGAAGTGTTGGGTTATTTGGAGAGCAACAGTGCTCGTTCTGTGATTCTAATATGGTGCTGAGAACCAGTGAATCACATCACCACTTGGACAGGTTACAAGCAAGCAAAGCAGCAAGACTCTGAGCATTTCCCATCAACTCACCAGGCTGAGATCACACAATATGTTTGGATGCAGAAGGCCTGTCGGCCAATTTGATCGCATTCTTCCAGAATACCAACCCTATACCATCATCCCACTACAGCATCGAGCCGTTCCTTTAAATGCAGTCAGTGTTCTGGCCCCAAATACTCTTCCTGGCAATGAATGTCAGCTGTTGATTACTCTCTCTGTAAAATACTTCCTGGCGTCTGTCCCAAACTCGCCCTTATCAAAGTAGAATACTTTGAGCATGGACTGCTGCAGAGCCAGCAGGCACTGCCCATTCACCGCACCATCTGTGGTTCATAGAGAGAGTCATCTGACTGGTAACTGGGAGGATACTGTCACTAAATTAGAGTAACCTGGCTGTATGGGGGTGGCGTCTTTCGGATGAGACGTTAAACTGAGGCCCCGTCTGCTCTCTCAGGTGGACGTAAAAGATCCCATGGCCACTATTTCGAAGAAGAGCAGCGGAGTTATCCCCAGTGTCCCTGGCCAATATTTATCCCTCAATCGACATAACAAAAAACAGATTACCTGGTCATTAGAAAACATGTTTTCTAAGTCTTTCTTTTTCTTTTAATGTTGTCATGAAATGCTGAGGGATGCCTAACAGAGAAGTCAAAATTATACATCAACCGGACACACTGCCTTCAAGAGAGGAGGGAAGAAAATAAGATGGTGGGGGGGGGGGAAATGTGGAGGGGCACACGTCTGTTTACTGTAACAAACATTAGGAGGAACAGGCGGGGAGTATCATGGCGTTGCTCTCGGCTGCTGGTAGTGAAAGTATTCTTCCCCGTGTGCCTGTAGGTGGAGGTCAGGACTTGGCTCCAACCCCCATGCCATGGTCAAATAGCTTGCTTGACTAGACTTGAAGAATGGGAATCTGGGAGAGACACTAAAGCCCAGCCAGCTGACTCCCGTGTACCCAGCAATCGCCCAAAACCCTTTGGAGAAGGAGGGCGAGAAATGGAAGAGAGAGAATAAATATTGCTTTTAGAAAAGTGCGTCAGGGACTCCGATTAGTAGCTTTGTAATTCGGAAGTTATGAAATTGATGTGAAATTGCTAAGCAGATCTTTGGGAGAGGGATTACACAGCCTAAGAGACTGTGCTATTTGTGACAGTGAAATCTACTTATCCACTCAGCTCATTCCTTTGTTCTTCGTGTTGTTACGCTGGTAAATGTAAATTCCACCTGACTTGGTTGAGAAAGGATGTTCCTCTGGCAGTGGCCCAAACAAGCAGAGCATTTGAACAGGAAAAGAAAAAAGCCAGCAAGGTGGTGCACTGGGGTAGGTATGGAGCTGTTTTGCTTTACCTCGGGCTTGTCTGCACTCTGTTAGCCAAGTGTCAGGCGTGGCTCAGTGGGCAGCACCCTCACCTCTTGGTCAGAAGGGCATAGGTTCAAGTCCCGCTCCAGAGACTTGAGCACAAAAATCTAGGCTGACACTCCCCAGTGCAATACTGAGGGAGTGCTTCATATATATCATTCATAAAGATAGTGGATGTGTATATATTCCTGTGAAGGAGCAGGGGAGTGTATAGCACAATGGACAGAATGGCCTCCTTCTGTGTCCAGTCCAGACTTGGGCAAGGACCAGCATGTGTACATATAACATGTTTTATGAATGAAGCCATATTCCTTCACCAGAACCTAAATCAGCTCTGGGGCCAAACTACATTGTCCGCATTGATAATCGTCAAGATTGTTGATTGAAGCTGGGGCTGTTCTCCTTAGAGCAAAGAAGGCTAAGGGGAGATGTAATAGAGGTGTTCAAAATTATTAGTGGTTTTGATAACATAGATTTCTCTCTCTCTCTCAGGCAGTCCCTCGGAACCGAGGATGACTTGCATCCACACTAAAAATGAGTTCTCAGGTGACTGATGAGTCCAATGCGGGACCTACAGTCTCTGTCACAGGTGGGGTGCTTGGGTTGACGTGCGCTGTTTGCGCTTGGCTTCCGCTTGCTCCCGGCGAAGAGACTCGGAGTGTCCTCCTCAAATTCGGCTGCCCTCAAAAGTTTGTCACCATCCTCCGCCTGCTTCATGATGACATGCAAGCCATGATCCTGACCAACGGTTCCACCACAGACCCAATTCACGTACGGACCGGGGTCAAGCAAGGCTGTGTCATCGCACCAACGATCTTCCTGGCTGCAATGCTCCATCTCACCCTCAGTAAGCTCCCCGCTGGAATGGAGCTAATCTACAGAACAAACGGGAAACTGTTCAACCTCCGTCGCCTCCAGTCCAGATCCAAGGTCGTGTCATCGAATAGCATAGATAGGGAGAAACTGGCAGGAGGGCACAGATTTAAGATAATTGGCAAAAAAGCCAGGGAGGAGATGAGGAGAATTTTTTTTATGCAGCGAGTTGTTGTGATCTGGAATACGCTGCCTGAAAGGGCGGTGGAAGCAGATTCAGTAATAACTTTCCAAAGGGAATTGGATAAATACTTAAAAAGGACACATTTGCCAGGCCTGGGGGAAAGAGATAGGGAAAGTATAGCACGATGGCCTCCTTCTGTGTTGTATTATTCTTTGATTCTACTCCAGTCCAGACTTGGGCAAGGGACCAGCATGTGGTCAGCTTTCCCTTTCGTTAACCTGGAATTTGTCCCTTTCTTCTGCCTCCGGAATAGAGAAAAGTAGATTTCCAGGAAAACATGTCCCGGGTGCTGGAAACCCCGCTCTGGAATTTCCTGGCAATTAGTATTAATTCCCAGTTAAATCACTGCTGCCGATTTATAATTGGCACAGCAAGTACAGAAAGCAATTTACTACTGGGCCTGTTTGGGGAATTCCATTTAATGCAGGCTTTGTGTGTTGTTTTTATATAGAAAACCCATAGTGCAAGAGAACGCTAAGGTTCGAAAAAAGTAGCAAAGGGAAATCAGGAAGTAGAGACAAGGTGCCGTCAAGCTTCGGTTTTCAAAGCCTGTAGATTTTTGGAGAAAGGGAAGGAGATAAGACGTTTAGATGTCTTGGGAAAGAATGAAGAGGATGTGTGTACTGGACAATATGCATGGAGCTTGGGACGTACAAGAGATGAAATTTTGGTGGAGCATTGACTATTGTAGCATAGGGAGAAGCAAGCAAAGGTTACACATTGCAGGGAGAGCTGAAAGCTGAAAGAGAGAGAGAGAGAGAGATTGCCTATCTGAAAGACAGCACCTTTGACGGTGCAGCACTCCCTCAGTCAGCCTGGATTTTGTGCTCAAGTTTCATGGAGTGGGACTATGAACCCACAGCCTCTGACTTGGAAGCCAGAGTGCTACCCACTGAGCCACAACCGGCACCTGTATAGTTCTGGTGCTGTGGAGTATGAGGAGGGGGATATCCCGCGGCAATGGGACCCACAGGTTGCATTGCCTCGTGAAGTGTTCCTGTGCTATAAAAAGGGCCTGTCATAGGAGTGCGCTTGACAACTGAGGGACATAAGGGTGCCTTTTATGAATTTGAGCTCCCAGCACAAAGCTGGGAATGCACGTGAGGAATTTGGGAGGTTAGTGTGCCCACCAGGTCTTGATGGATCCTGCCAGGTGCGCTGATCTCCACGCCCAAATTCCCCCGTATACCCTCCTGGCACACCAAGCTTGCCTTAACGGGCAATATAGCCGCAGGTCCCTCCTTGAGCACTGAGGAACTGTCGAGACTATTCACTGAGACATTGTCTACTTAGTCACCACATGCACAATGGAGTAGGTGCCTATGGAGAGGTTCTGTGTACTCTGTAGCTATAGACTCTGCATCCCGCGTGACTATCAGCAGACCCTGCGTTCCCAGTAGTTCTAGCTGCTCTTCCCACTTGGTTTTTCATGGAAAGTTTCTCCCAGGAGCCGTGGCATAAACCGGAGATATCAGCACTTGAGGTTGTGGCTCTCTGTTTGAGTGCTGCTTCTCTGCACCCACATATCTTCTATATCTATACAACCAACTTCGCTAAAACAGATTATCTGGTCATTCTTCTCATTGCTGTTTGTGGGACCTTGCTGTGCGCAAATTGGCTGCCGGGTTTCCTACATTATTCAGCCAAGGAACCCATTGATGATTTCTGTCTGGAGAGTCCTGTTGGAAAGCACACACTCGGATGTCAGAATCAGCTGTGATTCTTCCTCACCCCCACCCCAGGTGTCAGCTGTGGCTCAGTGGGCAGCACCCTCGCCTCTGAGTCAGAAGGTTGTGGGTTCAAGTCCCCACTCCAGAGACTTGAGCATAAAACCAAGGCTGACCCTCCCAGTGCAGTGCTGAGGGAGCGCTGCACTGTCGGAGGTGCCGTCTTTCGGAGGAGACGTTAAACCAAGGCCCCGTCTGCTCTCTCGGGTGGACGTAAAAGATTTTGAAGAAGAGCAGGGGAGTTCTCCCTGATGTCCTGGCCAATATTTAGCCCTCAAATCAACACCTAAAATCTGGTCATTTATCTCATTACTGTTTGTGGGACTATGCTGTGTGCAAATTGGCTGCTGCGTCTACATTACAACGGCCATTACTACTTCAAAAAATAGTACTTCATTGGCTGTAAAACGCTTTGGGATGTCCTGAGGTCGTGAGAGGCACTGTAGGAATGCAAGACCTTTCCTTCTTCAGTACTGAGTTATGATGCGGAGATGCCGGTGTTGGACTGGGGTGGACAAAAATGAGAAGTCGCACAACACCAGGTTATAGTTAAAGTGACCTGACGAAGGAGCAGCGCTCCGAAAGCTCGTGATTTCGAATAAAACTGTTGGACTATAACCTGGTGTTGTGCGACTTCTGAGTACTGAGCTATACAGAGTGCTCTATGTTGAGTTGAGCTCGTTCAAGCCCCACTCTTAACAGTTGAGGGCATTATCTAGGCTAACACTGGGGGAGTGCTACATTATCAGAGCTGCTGCCTTCCACATGCGATATCGAACTGAGGCTCTGTTTACCCGTTCAGGTGGATGTAAAGGATCCCCTGGCACTCTTTGAAGAAGAGCAGGGGAGCTCTCCCAATGTCCCCATGCCAACGTTTATCCCTCAAAAAAAAACCAGATTAACTGGTCAGTTATCTCATTGCTGATGATGCATGGCATAATCTGCGCTGCTGTGAGGTGTTTTTTTTTAAATGGGAGATTTTCTCCAGAGGCTTGGAGAGAATGGCAGAAAACTCCGTCTCTTCAGGCTAGACTTAAGAAGCCGGGCAGCCCCCATTAGCTGCTGATTACTGAGTAAAACGCTGTGCTCCTGGCCCTCAGCCAGACCCTTTCTTGTCCGGCTATCCGTGCCTGACAACTGATTCATTCCCCATTCACTCTGGGCCTGGATTTTCCTGCTGTCAGTTGCGAGGTCGTGTGGCTGCCACGTAATGAAGTGTTTGTTCCTCTGTAGGCCCATAAACAGAGCCAGAGTGCTTCAGGCGTGCTGTGTGCCAGAGGAGGGTGTCTCTCTCTCTCTCTCTTTCTTGGAAGCCGCCTGCGTCTGAGATGTTGCTTCTCTGAGTCACGGCTTATCTTGCAGCAAAAATAAGTGTGCCGTTTGTCACAGGGTGCACAGGGCCAACTCAGCTCTCTGACATTGCATCTGCCTCACATACCATCCATATATTTAAAAGAAAAAATGTTGATGGTTGGGAGGGGTGGGGAGGGAAGAGGCTAAACGAGAGCATCATATTTGACCCCACCCTCCCCCCACCCTCGCCCCGCCAGTCCTCGCTCAACCTCCAGCAGGGGGCCACTCACTCACTGGAGCAAGAACGTTGTCTTAAGTTTTCTCCTCCTTAGCCCAGGAACTGTGAAGACCCCCACCCCCTCCTCCTCTCCCCCACCCAGCACCTCCCTAACGTTGCCAATCCTCCAGGAGAAAAATCATAGGGGTCTTTAAAAAAGATAAAAAATGGCATGGGTTACTTTTCAGTTTCTTTGAACATTTCTGTTTATCAGTTATAAAAATATTGGAGATGGGAGTGAGGGGGGGGGGGGGAGGAATGACTGACCGTCAAGAATCATCCAATTGGGTGATGAAGGGTCTTTTCACTTTCTGATTGGCCGTGGGAAGGCGGGGCGCCGTGAGGGTGGACATGCCGGGCGACCAATGGCGGGAGTCTGGGGGGAGGGGCGGTTGGAGGTCCTGTGACAGAAACCTCCAGGAATAACATCCAACCAGAGTTGGCGACCCTACCTGATGTACTCAAACAATGGACGGTGCGTTAACTAACTGAGCCACTGGAGGAGCTGCCGAGGCCGCCATTTGAACGGATTGAATAAATTGAATTGCAGATGGCCGGCCTCCTGGTCGGAGGTGATGGGGAGGGGGGCCGGGGGGGAGGTAATTTTAACCTTACCCGCCAGGTGGGAAGCCGACTGGATCAGGTTGGACGCCTGTTTTCCACCCCGCCCGAATTTACTTACATTGCTTTAGTCAGCCCCTCCCGCACACTCCACGGTCGGGCCTATCTCCATCACCGAGAGACGCACAGCAGCAGAAGAAAGAGTTTAAATCTGATTTTACTTGCCACAAAAATACTTTGGGCGCTTTTCAGTAAATGCCCAAGATGTGAATTCTCTGAACGACATTTTTTTTTTACAATTTATTTATGGTCTCACTTTGCAATCGGCCATTCAAGTTTAAAAGATGAACTAGAATAACAAATAGGTCACTGAACTGATGCCTTTTTATTAATCCTCCCAGCTCTCGCTCTTTTTAGTTCAACAATGTCGCCTGTTTTAACAGATCTCAATAAGCCCAGCTTCTTGTGTTTAATGGATGTATGCAATCTGTCTTACTCTTAATCTCACTCCTGACATTTCCTGATCTCCATGGCACCACACGCCCTGTGCGTGGTTTGATACTGAGGCTACACAAGCTGTACAGTACCAGATGTGAGTACATTGACTGTTCTTTACCCGTCAGGTACTGTACTTATACTGGGGAGTACAGAGGGGCGTTTCATCTTTAAGTTCATTGAGAAGCCGGTGTGTTAAGGTCAAGGCTCAAAGTTCAGGTCACCACTGAGGTCGAGAGTGTAGGAGAAGAGAGCGGGTAAATCAAGAAGAATTGCTCTTGTTCAAGTTCTGGACATGAGGGAGAAAGGAATAGAAGGACATGCTGATGGGGTTCAATGAAGAGGGGTGGGAGGAGGCTGGTGTGGAGCAGAAACACCGGCACGGAGCAGTCGGGCCGAACGGCCTGTTTCTGTGCTGCACATTCAAGTTTCCAGGGGAGTAGTAGTGGAAGGGAATGTATTCGGATCTTTTATTTTTTCTTCAATTCTGGCATAAGCTGAAGTATCGGGTGAAGAAACCGAGAACAGGGAGAGCTTGTAATGATAGCATTTGCTAGAAGATTTTCAGAACATGCAATTTTTATTGTAGAGTTACCGCACTCATCCCCGGAGGAAGGATCGCCCTGGTTTAATTTCTATTTAGTTTGCTGTTCTCTCGCTCTTGGGCATCTTCTCCTCCCTCCCATCAGTGGGAAGTACAGTGAACTTCAAGCCCAGATTATCACTGGATGCAATTTAGATCCAAATTGCTATTGGTGGGTTTATAGAAAGAAGGTCTTGCATTTATATAGTGGCTTTCACGACCTCAGGACGTCCCAAAGAAGTACTTTGTGAAGCAGCAATGTGATAATGACCAGATAATGTGCTGTTGATTTGAGGGATTAAATAGTGGCCAGGACACCAGGGATAGCTCCCCTGCCCTTCTTTGAAATAGTGGGGGGAGGTTTAACGTCTCATCCGAAAGACGGCATCGCTGACCGTGCAGCACTCCCTCAGCACTGCACTGGGCCTGTCAGCCTGGAATTTGTGCTCAAGTCTCTGGAGTGGGACCTGAACCCACAACCTTCTGACTGAGAGGTGAGAGTGCGGCCCACTGAGCCACGGCTGACACTGTAATAGCGATGTGCTGCTTGCACCCGATTTTCTGAAGTCAGCTCATTTGCTTAACAACTTACCTCTTTGACCAAACTTTTTCGTTGCCCGTCCTAATGTCTCCTTATGTGGCTCGGTGTCAAATTTTGTTTGATAATCGCTCCTGTGAAACGCCTTGGGACGTTTTACTACGTTAAAGGCGCCATATAAATGCAAGTCATTGTTGTATCATCTCATTAGTGTAATTGAACTGAATTGGTTCAAGAAGGCAGCTCACCACCACCTCCTCAAGGGCAACTAGGGATGGGCAATAAATGCTGGCATTGCCAGCGACGCCCTGATCCCATAAACGAATAAAAAAAATAAAAATTCCTGCCATCTGCACATCACTTCCCAGGAAGCAAGTCTCAGTTTGAAGGGTGAGAGGGAGACTGCTGACTGCACTTCCTGCCATTTTATCTGCAGAAACTTTAAGAGGAAATGTTAGTTTATTAGTGCATGCTGGTAATGGGTAAATCTGATTTCAAGTTGCACAGGGGAGCTGTGGAAGGATGGGCACTTGTCTAATGGCTATTAGTAGGTATAGATTGAAATGTGCAGCCTGTGATTGCTCCAGCGTCTTAGCCACTTCAAAGGGAAATCAATACCATGTCCAAGAACATCTTCATCATCCCGGCACTGGCTGAAACACAAATGATTCCAGCCTTAATAATGAAAAAGTGCCCTGCAGGAATCCTTGTGCTTTGGAGAGAGACTAAAGGAGAGGGGTTGAAGGGAAATAGTTTCATTTATTAAATTCCACAGATAATTTGCCTCATTAGTCGATTTATAAGCCTTGGCCTCATTATATGTAAAACGCTTCTGTCCAGGTCAAAGGTCATTAGGAGTTTTTTTCCCCGTTAGCTGTAAAGTTGTTCGGGAAAAATAATAATTGTTAAATGATTGGGGAATTGCAGGCATCAATCCGAGGTTCCCGCGTCACTCTGGTATTTTGGGAGAGGGACAAGCAACCACGTGCTTCTGTATATGGAGAGACACAGGGTGGCTCGCTGTGCCAGTCTCACACTTGTCCCGGTGACCTTGGCCTCGGCAGAGACTCGATAACGGGTATCCTGCCCATCCAGTCGGTCAAGGAAACTTGTTTCGCAGGGGGTAGGGCGCCAGGCAATGGGGTCGTTTACCTCGATCGAAGTTCTTCCCCCAAAACAACCTTTCTCATCTAACCAGACACCTGCCATACTGCATCACCGCCCTGCAAGGTCTCCCCATCACATCACTATCGGGGAGACGCCACAGAGTGGCTCCATTGGTCCGATGGGGAGGGGTTACTTCTGACTGACCAGAGCGCCGATCCAGAGGCACCTGACCCCAGGAATCATAGAAATTTAAGAAATTTATGGCACAGAAGGAGGCCATTCGGCTCATCCTGTCTATGCCGGCTGAAAAAGAGCTATCCAGCCTAATCCCACTTTCCAGCTCTTGGTCCGTAGCCCTGTAGGTTACAGCACTTCAAGTGCATATCCAAGTACTTTTTAAATGCGATGAGGGTTTCTGCCTCTACCACCCTTTCAGGCAGTGAGTTTCAGAGCCCCACCTGGGTGAAAAAAGTTCTCCTCAACTCCCCTCTAATCCTTCTACCAATTACTTTAAATCTATGCCCCCTGGTTATTGACCTCTCTGCTAAGGGAAATAGGTCCTTCCTATCCACTCTATCTAGGCCCCTCATAATTTTATACACCTCAATTAAATCTCTCCTCACTCAGCCTCCTCTGTTCCAAGGAAAAGAACCCCAGCCTATCCAATCTTTCCTCATAGCTAATCTTTAAACTGACGACTACTTCCGGTAATTAGAATGTGATCTGACAATATCATTTCAGAGAGGTTGGGTATCAAGCGTCAAATTAAAAGGATGTAATGTTACTATGAGTGGTAACGTTACATCATTTTGCTCACTAAGGGTACGGTAGTGTAGCGGTTATAGTTGCTGGGCTAGTAATCCAGAGGCCTAGGTTTAAACATCCTAGGAGATCATGAGTTCAAATCCTGCCATGGGGATTTGAATTCAGTTTTCAAACATCTGGTATCAGTAAAAGTGAACATGAAGCTGCTGGATTGTCGTTTTAAAGAAACAATACAAACTGTTCACTAATGCCCTTTTAGGGATGGAAACCTGCTGTCCATACCTGGTCTGGCTCATATGTGACTCCAGTCCCACACCAATGTGGTTGACTCTTAACTGAGGAAAGAGGCCATTCTGTTGTCAAACTGCTAGCCGTGGTTCAGGAAGGCTCACCAGCACCTTCTCAAAAGCACTAGGGATGGGCAATAAATGCCGGCCTTGCCATCGACGCCCATAATCCCAAGAATAAAAAATTAAAAATGAGGCGTTCCAGTCTTCCACTTGCACTACTCCACTCCGATCCCTCACGCCATTTTCCAGATCTGTCAGAGCTGGCTCGACATGAGGATTGATAGAAAATATTTAACCGCACTTCCATGAGGACTGGATAGCGCTGTGGTTGAGTGCACTGTTTCTTGTCCCTCAGGAGCCCGGATTGAATCCAGCCCAAAGTGATGGGATATAAGTCCCCATTATGTTTGCAATACCTTTTATATTGTACTGCGTATAGCACGCTCCCACCCTTGTGTTGTCCTGTGCATAACACACTCCCACCTGTGTGTTGTTCTGCGTATAACACACTCCCACCCGTGTGTTGTTCTGCGTATAACACACTCCCACCTGTGTGTTGTTCTGCGTATAACACACTCCCACCCTTGTGTTGTCCTGTGCATAACACACTCCCACCTGTGTGTTGTCCTGTGCGTAACACATTCCCACCTGTGTGTTGTTCTGAGTATAACACACTCCCACCTGTGTGTTGTCCTGTGCGTAACACATTCCCACCTGTGTGTTGTTCTGAGTATAACACACTCCCACCTGTGTGTTGTTCTGAGTATAACACACTCCCACCTGTGTGTTGTTCTGAGTATAACACACTCCCACCTGTGTGTTGTTTTGTGTATAACACGTTCTCACCTGTGTATAATTGTGCCTGGTATCTGCGATCACTGGCTTAGTGATTTTTGTTCAGTGCTAACCTTTCTCCTTTTAAGAATGAAGTACGGAGGGGAAGGGGAAGACACATTTCATTTCCTTGCGCTCAGGCCAGCTCTCTGAAGACCGAGGCTGTCAAATTAGCAGTTTTATGATCGCTGTGACTGTTCACTGGGAACTGGTCTGGACTGAAATGCCAAAACCCATTTCTCTAGCGATTATTAACAAATGTCAGTGACTGAATGGTGACCTTCACCGCAATATCAAATGAAACGTTTAAAAGTGCTGCATTGGTCCAAATTTTGCGTATCAATAAATCTTATAAGGAATTAAAAAGGAAAATTCAAATTTTGGGTTTCAAATATTTGCGAGGGTGGTGATTTGCATTGAGGTCCTGGTTCCACAGGTGCTGGCAGCCCATAGCCTTTGTGTAAATCTAGGCTGTTCAACCGTGAAAGAAAGAAAGAACTTACATTTATAGAGCGCCTTTCACAACCTCAGGATATCCCAAGGTGCTTTACAGCTAAGGAAGTACTTTTGAAGTGTAGTCACTGTTGCAATGTAGGAAATGACTAGATTTTAGGTGTTGATTGGGCCGGACACTGGGGAGAACTCCCCTGCTCTTCTTCAAATAGTAGCCGTGGGATCTTTTATGTCCACGTGAGGGAACAGACGGGGCCTCGGTTTAACGTCTCATCCGAAAGACGGCACCTCCGACAGTGCAGCACTCCCTCAGCACTGCACTGGGAGTGTCAGCCTAGATTTTTGTGCTCAAGTCTCTGGAGTGGGACTTGAACCCACAATCTTCCGACTCAGAGGTGAGGGTGCTACCCACTGAACCACGGATAACACCGGTGGTGGGGGTGGGGAGGAATCACAGCTGATCCAGCAGGGATCCTTGGCTGACTTTCTCTCCTCCCAGCTCAGAGGTGCTGAGGCCAATTGTAGTGCCCCTTCCATTTCTCCAGCTGAGATTAACTATCGCAGCCCAGGTTAAACCTGGCACTTTCTTGCCTCCTTAACCAGGGAAGGGGAATCTTCACTTGTGTTTTTTCCTGGGTCAGGGGGAATCCCTAACCTCTGCTCAGGGGAATTCCCTCAGTGAAAATATCCCAAAGCGCAGTTCTAGAAACTTCCTCCTGAACTGTCAATAACAAATGCACCATAATTAACTTGTCTTGCCAATTGCACAGGCACTGAGCAGAGTTTCATCCTTGCTCATAATGAACCGAGGAAAATAATGTGTAATAGTCCTCGTCGATTACCAGTACACAATAACTAGCAAATCATTGTCAGTTTCATCGATTACCAGTAAACAATAACTAGCAAAACATTGTCAGTTTCGTCGATTACCAGTACACAATAACTAGCAAATCATTGTCAGTTTCATCGATTACCAGTAAACAATAACTAGCAAAACATTCAGTTTTGTCGATTATCAGTAAACAATAACTAGCAAAACATTGTCAGTTTCGTCGATTACCAGTACACAATAACTAGCAAATCATTGTCAGTTTCATTGATTACCAGTACACAATAACTAGCAAATCATTGTCAGTTTCGTCGATTACCAGTAAACAATAACTAGCAAATCATTGTCAGTTTCATCGATTACCAGTAAACAATAACTAGCAAATCATTGTCAGTTTCATCGATTACCAGTAAACAATAACTAGCAAACCATTGTCAGTTTCATTGATTACCAGTAAACAATAAGTAGCAAAACTTTCAGTTTAAATTAGACATTAGAAATGAATGGGGAAACTGCAGCAATGTGAACCAACCACTGGCGATGCCCCTGGGCTCAGACAACACCTGTGGTAGAGACAGGTGAACCTTTCAGCCCCTGGATCAGAGCTGAGCGAAGAACCTCCACCCAAACCTGTAGCAGGCCTTCTCTCCATCAGATGCTGACGGACCTGCTATGACCAGCGTTTTCTGTTGGCGTGGCCGACACCCAGCTCGGGGTGGAAGCCACCGTTACGGCATGTTTATAATTGATTAAAGGTTTTCTATGCTGTGTAAGTGTAATGAAGGAGCACTGCAGAGTGGTATTGGTCGAACGCTTGCTCGACCCCACAGGTTAAGACTGATCTCGGCAGCCGCATCTGGGGGAGGGGTCGGGGCACAGGCCATTTGCTTAGTCCCCATGGCCGAGAAAGGAAGGTCAGCGGTTTAGCCACCCCTAGTCTGCTCTCCAGCAGCTGGCTAGAGGGAGCTGCCCTCCTCCCTGCTGCCTCCTCGGGGGGGTGGGGGAGGCGAGGCGCTGGTCCCTGGGGCCGAGAGATCAAAAATAATAAGAGCAACTGATTTATATTTTAAAGAGCATGGGGGAAGAGGTCCAAAAAAAAAAAATCATTCAACCAGCACAGTTCTGTGAAGGTTAACCAGCCGTGTTCATTCTGGCGGACTGCACACAGCTGCACAGACTGAACCACTGGTTCACAGAAGGTGACTGTTACCATAGTGAACCTTGCTGAACCGTGTAGAACAGAGCTGCACTGAACCATACTGAACCACACTGAACAGAGCTGCACTGAACCATACTGAACCACACTGAACAGAGCTGCACTGAACCACACTGAACCACACTGAACAGAGTGGCATTGAACCACACTGAGAAAGAAGGCACTGAGCCGTATGGAGCAAGGTGGCACTGGGCAGTACAGAGCAGGAAGACCCCAGATGTTGACCCTCATCGGTACTGACTTTGCCGACCTCAATCAGGGTAGGTGCAAGAAGTATGACACCTGGCCTCAATGTTCCTGTAGGAGGGACGAGGGACATTCAGCCAGGGCTTCAGATCACTGTCCAGTGACCCTTGCTGGAAAGGGAGCATGCGTGGACATTGAATGAAGACAGGATGAGGACTGGGCTCACCTCCTGAAGCTGTCCGTGATCGAGCAGCTTGCCAGACATTCAGGGCAGAATTTTCATTGACCCGTGGAGGCGGGTTTGGAGGCGTGTGGGGGGTTAAAATTGCGAAAACTGGCGGGCGGGCACAAGCCCGCCTCCATCCCGCCTCCACGCAATTTTCATTAAATCGTGTCTACTGGTCCCACCTCTAAGAGGCGGGATAGGCTGTTAAGGCCCTTAACAAGCACTAAATTGCCTCTATAATGCCATTTTGAAAGGCCTTTGTGATTTTAACCCTTTTTCTACGTGAAGCACGCCTGTTCTGAACCACGAATGTGAAACCTGGCGGGAGCACATTTCGATAGCTGACTATCAGCTGCAGGGTCGTCGTCGTCATCGTGGTGGTAGCAAAGGTAAACTATCTGGGAGCAGACTTAGGACTGCTGCTGCTCATTTTGCCTCCAGGTCCTCTCACAGCAAAGGCCAGGCAGTCTTTGCAGACCTTGAAGGCAGCAGCAATGATGACATCATCAGAGGCGACTTTTAGACTCAAAACACTAATTGGGTCGTGGGTTCCCACATGCTGGAACTCAATTGCCCAATTAGGTGAAAATCGCATCAATCTCCCACATCCAATTGCAGTCGGGTGGATAACACGACAAGTGGATAACACGACCCCTGCCCGCCCCAGTATCAAAATCCAGCCCTCAGTGTCTAGACTCACACACGACCTCAAAGCATTGCAGGAGTGCAGTACGTTCCCGAAAAAAAACCACATTAAAAAGTGAATGTAATGCACTCACTAATGTAAACCGCAGTGTCACTGTATCAACTGACTGAAACTACGGCAACGTGAGTCTTCCTTTGAAGGGAAATATTATACCATGTCGCTATTATTATACAGTATTGATCAGCATGTATTCTCAAACCTCTAAAGGACTTGCAGTGCTAAAAATGTCCCTTGTTTGATTGATGCCAATGAACTGCATCATAGGGATATCATGATGTTTCCAGATTAACACTGGGTGTTCCCTGAACATGTAAATCACGTTCTCCTCGTTTCTTATCTACGTGAGTTCTGAGGAACTTGTCAGACTGGAAGGAGATATTGATGTGTTAATAGACACATAGATAAAGGCATTCTCAATGTAGTCGCTGGACTTAAAAATATCCAACCTTATGTTTGTGGCAAAGAATGATTGGTGGGTGATCTGAACTGTTGATCAGAAGTACCCAGAAGATCTTGTTCTTTCAAACTTGAGTAGTGTTTGGAGAGTATTTGAGCGGTGTAACACCAGAGTGAATACTGGTGGTCACACGAATACCACTGGTTGTGAGAGCACTTTGAAGTGGTGGGTCCTGGAATGTAGCACTGCTTCAGGATTACACTCCCATCTCTCCCACCACTTCCTGTTTGAGACTCTCCAATCCAGCTTTTGCCCCATACGCAGTACTGAGACAGCATTGATCAAAATTACAAATGGCGTCCTGTCCAACTGTGCCCATGGCTCTCATCCTCCTCTACATCTCCACTGCCTTAGACACTTGTTCCACTGCTCACTCCTGATTTCTGCCCATGTCTGTCTCAATGCAGACATTATATCACCTTCAACTGCTTGTGCATGGTCACCGCTGGTGTATCTCAAGGTGCATCCTTAGTCCCATCTTTATTTTTTATCACTAACATCACCAAAATCACCCAGAAGCATGGGGTCAGCTTCCACATGTACACTGATACCAACCAGCTCTACCTTGCTGCCTTCTCCATTGAGCCAAACATTACACTCTCTCCATCCTCTCCAAACTCCATCACCCCCATCCTCTCCCAACTCCATCACCCCCATCCTCTCCAAACTCCATCATCCCTATCCTCTCCCAACTCCATCATCCCCATCCTCTCCAAACTCCATCATCCCCATCCTCTCCCAACTCCATCACCCCCATCCTCTCCCAACTCCATCACCCCCATCCTCTCCAAACTCCATCACCCCATCCTCTCCAAACTCCGTCAATGGGTTGACTTCAGATTTGTCATCTTTGTTTTCAAATCCCTACATGGCCTTGCCCACCCTACCTAAGTGAGTCCCCCCCCGCCCCCAGCCTTCTGTCCCTGCAAGCTCCTTCCACTCCTCTAACACTGGGCTACTCTTCCCTTCGCACCATGATTGGCAACCACTTGCTCAGCTATTATGTTGCTGTCCTCTGGAACTCGCTTCTGAGCTCCTTCTGCCTTTCATCCTCCCTCCTCTGCTTTCAAAAAGTTTCTCAAAACCAGCTCCGTTCTACCATTTCCCTCCTGCTCAACATCCATCGTTGTTCCTCTCCAGTGTGCAGAGCTTTGAGACATGTGATGCTCATGATAGAATTGAAAGTTGTTGTGGTTGTTGTCGGCAACAGGAAACCAAATTGGTTCAAGTGCAGCTTTCGGTTTGGTATTAATTCACTAAAGAAGAGTTGTGACAACACTGAAGAGACATGTCAATAGATTTATGGGAATGATAAGGGGCACTGTATGCCAGCTCTTGTACCAATGTACTCTGACCATACTCGGATTACCTGATTCGAGTGTAGTTGTGTGCCAAACACATATTTCCAGGGTGCCCCATCTGTCAGGATTATTTACATAGTGGAATGGTAGGACATGGGGGCACAGCTTTGGTTTCCCTTCCCTTCTGCCATGACTATTCACGCTCGCTGTACCCTCTTCTTCATGAATGGTTTGTGACTTGGGTGACGTACAAGAATACAAGGTCTTGTGGAGGTCGGGCAGGGAGAGGGTTGGGGTGGCATTTGTTGCGCTTGCTAACGAGCATTGGTCAGGCTCATACGCTTGGGCGAGATAATGGAGTGCCGATGGTGAGTGCACTGCCTGATGTACTGCGCCATGCAGGACTCGGGTTCAGTCCCCAGTTTGTGCTGTCAGCTGATCGCAGTTTGGGTGGCAGTGAGGGTGATATAATTGGCTTCAACATCCCCAGGCTTTAAAGGGGAAAAGGACCAGCCAGGGTTGCCTCTGTGGATCACTGTATAGTGCACGTGTGTGGATATCGGGTGACGGCAGGACCAAGCTTGGCTGTTGCCCCCCATGGTCTAATAGTCTGCTGACGTTGCATGGTCACGCATGAAGAATGGCCACTTGAATGAAGTGTTTCAGGAACGATGTTGGTCCTGGCATGTTTGAGTCAGGTGGTGGTACTGAGAATATAGTATAGGATCACGTGTTACCCTTCCAGACTATCCTATTGGAGTTATAGAATGATACAGCACAGAAGGAGGCCATTCGGCCCACCGTCTCTGAAAGAGCTCTCCAATTAGTCCCTACTCATTTCCTATAGCCCTGCAAATGTTTCCTTCTCAAGTTTCCTACATTACAACAGTGACTACACTTCAAAAAGGACTTCATTGGCTGTAAAGCGCTTTGAGACATCCGGTGGTCGTGAAAGGTGTTCTATAAATACAAGTCTTTCTTTCTTTATATAACGAATTCTTTCTTGAAAGTTACGATTGAATCTGCTTCCACCACCCTTTCAGGCAGCGCGTTCCAGATCAGAACAAATCGCTGCGTAAAATGATATATAAAAAAAATTATCCTCATCTCCCCCTTGGCTTTTTTGCCGATGATCTTAAATCTGTGTCCTCTGATTAGCGATCTGCCTGCCAGTGGAAATAATGTCTCCCTATCTACTCTAGCAGAACCCCTGTATGAGGTGTGTACAGTAAGACGAGAGCAGATGCCGATTAACAGGCAGGCTCTGATGGCGGGGGCTTTCAGCCCTCTCTGCTGCAGTTCTCTCCCTGCAGTGTGCTGTCGCTGCCAACTGCTATAGAGAACAGCGTTAATCATTAAAACCTGCTGGACAGACGACTGAATCTAATTAAAGATAATCACTGCCGGGCTTCCATTGGAGGGCAGACCAATAACCGAACAAAGCAGTGAGAAGAACAACATCTCGCCGGGTCGCTAACTTTGTTTTTGGACGTATTCCAGGAGGCCTGATCACATGACGTAGTGACTTTAAGGACTGAGCTAGGTAAAATGAGACCGCTCTGACTTTATGGTATCGTCATCATTTCCGGTAGCATTGTCACCGATATTCCCTTTTAAACGTGGTCGCGCAGCGCTCCAGGGAACCCGTGCAGCCGGCTTGCCGGCTTTTCAGTGTAAAAACTGCGCAAGCGAGGTATTTTGAATGGCCCGCGCAGTCCCTTAAAGGGGCCACGCGGCGCCAAACAAAATTACAGGGAACATTGACTGTGACCGCGGCTCATGTTGCTGCTTCAAAATGTTGCGCGCGAGAGGAAGAATGTGATGACAAGATGAATCTGATTTCCCCATTCAGGATTCATTTTGAGAAATCCCGATGATTATTCTCCCGGGCGGCTCGCAGCAGTGCCTGGGAGACTAGTCTTTCACTCCAGGGGTTGGCGACCCCAACGTCACGTGGAGATTTCCTGCTGCACTTCCACTATCTGTAAGCAAATGGCAGCAATGAGATCATGCAGAGGCTTGAACTGTCCTAATCTCCCTACATGGCGAGTTCCGCATCTCAGTGCTCCATCAGTGGATGGTGCTGGGAGAAAGCCACGTACTCTCCTTGTGTGGACAGCCAACACAGGCTGCTTGGATCGATTTCCGAGCCAGTGATCACAGAGCAACAGAGGAGAAAGAAAGAAAGAGAGAGAGAGAGAAAGAAAGAGCCCCATAGCTAATGAAGTACTTTTAAAGTGTAGTCACTGTTGTAATGAAGGAAACACGGCAGCTGATTTGCGCACAGCAAGCTCCCACAAACAACAAAGAGATAATAACACCAGGGATAAGTCCCCTCCTCTTCTTCGAAATAGTGCCGTGGGAATCTTTTACATCCGCTCAAGAGGGCAGACGGGGCCTCGGATTAACATCTCATCTGAAAGACGGCACCTCTGGCAGTGCAGCACTCCCTCAGTACCCGGACTAGTGTGCTGCCAACTGATCCCATGGCACTGTTTCGAAGAGTTCTCCCGGTGTCCTGGCCGATATTAATCTCTCAACCAACATCACTAAAGACAGGTTAACTGGTCATTATCGCATTGCTGTTTGTGGGATCTTGCTGTGTGCAAATTGGCTGCCGCGTTTCCTACATTACAACAGTGACGACACTTCCAAAAGTACTTCATTGGCTGTAAGGCGCTTCGAGGTGTCCCGAGGTAGTGAAAAGTGCTATAGAAATGCAAGTTTGTTCTTTATGTCCTAGCCTCTCTCTGCATCTTGCACCGTCTCCAGTTGAGAGGCCATGATGTGGAGATGCCGGTGTTGGACTGGGGTGGACAAATGTGAGAAGTCGCACAACACTAGGTTATAGTCCAACAGCTTTATTTGAAATCACAAGCTTTCGGAGCGCTGCTCCTTCGTCAGGTGAAGTGAAGAGATGCATATAGGCACAGCATATATAGTCAGAGAACACTGCCAGATGATTACAGTTAATCTTTCCAACTGTAATCATCTGGCAGTGTTCTCTGACTATATATGCTGTGCCTATATGCATCTCTTCACTTCACCTGACGAAGGAGCAGCGCTCCGAAAGCTTGTGATTTCAAATAAAGCTGTTGGACTATAACCTGTTGTTGTGCGACTTCTCACATTTGTCCAGTTGAGAGAGTGAATGGGTTAAACTAGTTGAAGGCGATGTTGTTCTGGAGCTGACCACTAGGGGCATCTTTATCAGCAACCCTTGGGTGACTCAGGGTGGACGGGACTGAGATTGGAAACTCCATGGACCCAATCTCGCATCCTGCCACCCTACTGGGGCAACATGAGGAGGGGATGGAGTCAGAGGTTAACTCAGTGGGCTCACTACCAGTGTCTGTCACTCTTGCTCGCAGGTCCTCTAGAGGGCTGTCCGACTGCTGTATTTTGTCGACTTGTGAGCATGTTAATTCTGTTGCCATATCCGAACATTTGGCAATGCCTTAACTGCACCCCCCTCCCTTTTTTGGGGGCGGGTTCTAGGACGGACGGGGCTGTACGACGTTCAGGGGGATCCACAGGAGAGAGTGTCAATATTTGCAGGGGGTTCCCCCCCCACATACGGAATATTTTTTTTAAAAAACCACAGTCCCAGAAGCAGTGGAGGTAGCCAGCACAGGCTGGATTCCAGGGTAGTTGGAGCAACACGTTAGAAATCTAAAAAGCATATGCTTAATAATTTCATGCATCATTTAAAAAAAAAAGGAAAACATTCCTTCTCCATTAAGTATATATATTTGAATCTAATAGATTACAAATAACTCCACAGCACTTTTTATTTTAACAGGTCTTAGTTCTAGCGTCATGTGAACTTTTTAAATTGTTAATGTTCAGTCCAATCCAGTGTCTTAAACTCCAGTCCGTTGTTGGGAGGCTGCACACAGCTCCGCTGAACAATGCTGACATCATGGCCTGCCTTAGAGAGGGGGCGGGCTATAATTGCAGTGACTGCCTGCCACATCCCATTTATGGCTCAGCCCCGCAGTTCAGTGTCTTCAGAGAGTGGCAAGTGCAGAAGGAGAGACGTTTCCCTCCTCTCCCTTAAAGATTCAGCAGCCCCTTGTTTGACAAGCGCCTCCCTGATAGCCCGAAGGAAAGGATGGCTCGACCCGTGCCATTGCAGTAGACCTGCCCTTTTTCACATGGTTCACCTGATGTGGCCAGAGTTGCAGAATGACTACGCCGGCTGCGGGCAAAAGATGTTTGACAGCTCCCGACGAATGAGGCACATCTGGGATGGCGTGAGGCTTGAGGTGACTGGAGATCCCAGCTCTGTGATCCTCAACAGCATCACCCAGCTGGATCCCGATCTCCCCTCCACTGAGGTAGGTAGGGTGGCTCCTAGATGTTTTTTTTTAATGTACTCCTTGTGAGGAAAGATCTTTTTTTTTACTGATGAGCACCAGCACTCTGAACCGGCCCCTGCAGTTGCTATGGAGCTGTGGACTGATTTGTATTTGTTTATGTAAGTGGTATCTTTGCCTGTATCATGAGGTACACTAATTTCACGTTATTGCTGTACAGTCAGAGGCTTAACACTCCTTACTGTAATCCAGAGTGCAGTCTCGTCTTGAAAAAGTTGATGGGGGAGGAGGGAGGGAGGGAGCAGGGATTATCTCAGGATTAATGGGGACATGATCCCACGTTCCCATTGGTTGTGATTTTGCTCCCATCTGTGATGAACATGGAGAAAGTGGGGCTCCTAAAGTATTAAATTCTCAATGAACCAATAAATAGGATCAGATAAATGGTGACTATAAATCGGACGATACGTGTAATTATTAATACCCCCAGTTGCCAAAATTCACACGATAATTACTTCAGGAGTACAAAAGCAAAATACTGCGGATGCTGGAAATCTGAAATATAAACAGAGAATGCTGGAAATACTCAGCAGGTCAGTCAGCCTCTGTGGAGAGAGAGAAACAGAGTTAACGTTTCAGGTCGATGACCCTTTCCCTGCCTCGACACTTGCTTAAAAACCTGTTCCATCTCCAGCTTTTTCCAGTTCTGACGAAGGGTCATCGACCTGAAACGTTCACTCTGTGTCTCTCTCCACAGAGGCTGCCTGACCCGCTGAGTATTTCCAGCATTTTCTGTTTTTATTTTTATTACTTCAGGAGCGTTGTGACGGTTATGTGTTCCACAACGGGAGGAGATTGCCCCTCTTTTACTTTGCGTAATGAAATCATAAATCCGTTTATAAGGAACAGCTTTATGATATTGCTCCGCATAGCTCACCCAGGACCTCCCCTCTGACATCTCGAATGATGGGTGGTGAGGAGACAATTGCAGCTAATCTGCTCACTCCGAGGTCCTGCCCTCTCGGGCTGAGAGTGCAGAACTTGAGAGTCTCATTTAAGTTGGCAGCACTGTGCTGGATGACTGGCCTCTCGCCTCGCCTCGCTTTTTAAGTGATAACCATGTTCAAACTGTCCTTGGGTTTCTGGGATGGCGCAGAATGACCGCACATTTTAACGACCGACGAGACAGACAAGCACCCTGCCATGGGTTCCTACCCTTCCCCTGAAACCTCGAGGGGAACATAAACATGTCCCATTCCCCCCCGCCCCCCCACCCAAGAGCATCTTGCGTGGAGTCTTTTGGAGGGTGACGGTGAAGAGGGAGAATTGCCTCAGTGCTGTGCATCCTGGAATCTTGTTCATCTCCATGCTACCTCAGTTCAGGCTACCATGATAAAAGAAAAAAAGACTTGCCTTTATATAGCGCCTTTCACGACCACCGGACGTCTCCAAGCGCTTTACAGTACTTTTGAAGTGGAGTCACTGTTGGTAATGTGGGAAACGCGGCAGCCAATTTGCATTCAGCAAGGTCCCACAAACAGCAATGTGATAATGACCAAATGATCTGTTTCTGTTATGTTGGGATAAATATTGGCCAGGACACCGGGGATAACTCCCCTGCTCCTCTTTGAAATAGTACAATGGGATCTTTTACGTCCACCTGAGAGAGCAGACGGGGCCTCGGTTTAAGGTCTCATCTGAAAGACGGCACCTCCGACAGTGCAACACTCCCTCAGTACTGCACTGGGAGTGTCAGCCTAGATTTATGTGATCAAGTCCCTGGAGTGGGACTTGAACCCACAACCTTCTGACTCAGAGGCGAGGGTGCTGCCCACTGAGTCACAGCTGACACATAATGCTAGCCACATTAGCGCGTACACGTCACGAGAATCCGTGAGGCTATGACGGCAGATGTCAGTTTGGCTCTTGCCTCTGGGGCAGAAGATTGGGGGTTCCAAATCCCACTACAGAACGTTGAGCACCTAGTCTCTAGGCTGATGCCTCAGTGCAGTTTTGAGGGAGTGCCGCATTGTTCAATGTGTTGTCTTCCAGAGAAGATGTTAAACCGCGGCCCCATCTGATGTTCAGATAGACACAATGGCCATGAAATTCAGGAGCATCTGTCTTTCAGGCGCTGAATGGCCTCCCCAAGCCGCCAATATACGAGCCAGCAGTGCGTCGCCCGCCATATTGGTAAAGTCAGTGCCCACGGCTGAGACAGGCATTGGGCTCTTTGCATGTGCAAATAAGGGGGCCCAACACCTGTTCGAGGCCCCCCCACCCCACTGCAAGATTGATTTGTCCTGAGGGAAACCAGGGCCATGTGCAGCCCCCTCCCCTGTCCCCCTTTACTCATTTACCTGAGGGCCTCTGCTGGCATCGCAGTGGCCCAATCTTCCATCCCGCTTTGCCGGCGAGCTGCCTCTCACTGTCCGCAGCTCGTGAGGCCCAAGGCCCAATATCGGGGGTGCCTCGGGCCTCACCCTTCAAGCGCAGGGGCTGTTCCCTGCGTCCCCCCACGTGCCCGATAATGGGCGTGCCCGAATTTCTAGGCCATTGTCTCCTTGAAGAAGAGCAGGGGAAAATTCTCCCAGTGTCCTGGCCAACACTCTTCCCTCCACCAATACCGTCAAAAAACAGATTAGTTAGGCATTTGCTGTGTGTGGGCACCTTGCTGTGGGCAAACCGACTGCTGCTTTTGCCGACATACCAACCGTGACCGCACTTCAAAGGTACTTCGTTGATTTGTGAAGCAGTTGGGGACATCCTGAGGGTGTGCACAGGTGCTGCTGGTGCCTGCTGACTCTCTCACGGTCAGAGCTCACCTATGAAGGTTGGTCACTTGGGTGAGGTACCAGAGCCCGTGGACCCCAGCAGGAGACGGCATCGTCCGGAGAGGAGGGTGGAGAATTGGGCAACAGTAAACTACAACAAACGTGGTGTCGCGTGCTTGCTGTTTTTGTTTGAAGAGCCGGTTGTCGAAACTCATTAACTCAGCATCTCCATGATGTCTGAGATGGCCGTGGTGCTTCAGTAATTCCATGTTTATTCAGAGAGAGAGAGAACTGGCAGGCCTGTAGAAGGGCAAAGCACACGTGTGCATGTGCCTGAGTGTATGCACATCAAACACATGCGCGTGTATGTACATTTAATTAATTTCTTACTGGTATCAGTTTCCACAATCTCTACTGCTCTGGTACAAGAAGTGTCGCCTTCTCAACCTCAGTATATTATTTAAAGGGCCATTGCTGGTTTGGTTAAACGCTCTAGTGAGAGGTTATCAGGTGTGATTGCTGATGTAATTGCCAATTTTTACCACCCCAATTAACTTCAAAACTGCATTACAAAAAGCTTCCATTTCAACAAATGTACGACCTCTCAAGCACTTGTGTTACATAACTTGTTTCTGCTGTGCCTTCAGTTACCTCGCCTCCCCTGGCTTCCCTCCTGCTTAATGTCCATCTCTCTCCCTGTAAAACAGCACGCGATGTTTTATTACATAAACGTATGTTGTTCAAATAACCACCATGGCCTCGCCCCTGTCTATCTCTGTAACCTCCTCCAGCTCGACAACCCCTTGAGGACTCTGCGTTCCTCCAATTCTGGCCTCTTGCGTATCCCCGATTTCCATCACTCCACCATTGGTGGCCGTGCCTTCAGCTGCCGTGGCCCTAAGCTCTGAAATTCCCTTCCCAAACCTCTCCGCCTCGCTCTCCTCCTTTTTTACGAGGCTGCTTAAAATCTACCTCTGATCAAGCTTTTAGTAACCTGGCCTAATGTCTCCTTCTTTGGCTCAGTGTCAATTATTTTTGATCTGATTATATTCCTGTGAAGTGCCATGGGACGTTTTAATATTCATTATATAAATGCAAGTTGTTGTTGTTGAGATGCAAGCTGTGGAGGGGAAGAATCATAGCATGGTACAGCACAGAAGGAGGCCATTCAGCCCATCGTGTCTGTGCCGGCTCTTTTGAAAGAGCTCTCCAATTAGCTCCACTCCCCGGCTCTTTCCCCATAGCCCTGCAAATTTTCCCCCTTTCAAGTATTTATCCAATTCCCTTTTGAATGTTATTATTGAGTCTGTTTCAGACCTCAGTGCATTAATGCACTCGAGAAGATTAGCATATAGCAGCCAACGTTGTAGCTGACAAGGCAAGACTTCTCCAGTCTCGCTTTTTGGTAGTGAGCTTTGTTTCCCTGCTTATAGATTTAGTTGATTGGGGCCCAGGAATCGTGGCCCACCCAGAACATTTCCCATCGATTTGTTTTTGTTGTTCAGAGGGGGAATGTTTGGCAAATCTTTGACAAGCACCCAGTGCATTGAAGTAGATCCCGTATTTCTTTTTATTGTTCATTCTCAGGATGTGGGCGTCGCTGGCAAGGCCTCGGGCACTTGTTGCCCATCCTCGGGCAGATGGTGGACCGCCTTCGAGCTTTGATGCAACCTAGTGGCTTGCTGGGTCACTTCAGAGGGCGTTCAAGAGTCAGTCACATTAGCGTGGGCCAGACTGGGTAAGGACAGCAGGTCCACATCATTGTACCACTTGCACACGATGATGCTGAGGTGACAATGATTCAGTGCTCAATGGGATCTCCTCCTTTTCCCCCCCCCCCACCCCCCACCTTCAAAAGATTTTTTAAAATTAAGTCTATGGTTTTTTTCCTGCCAATTTCCCCCCCACACCTAAAGATGGCTACCCTTGTCCACTGGTACCAGGTGCCCGTCAGTACTGTACCCCAGTGACCGTTCTTAATGCGTGAGGGAGTGCTGCACTGTCGGAGGTGCCGTCTTTCGGATGAGACGTTAAACCGAGGCCCCGTCTGCTCTCTCAGGCGGACGTAAAAGATCCCATGGGCACTATTTCGAAGAAGAGCAGGGCAGTTATCCCCGGTGTCCGGGGCCAATACTTATCCCTCAACCAACATCACTGAAACAGATGATCTGGTCGTTATCACATTGCTGTTTGTGGGAGCTTGCTGTGCGCAAATTGGCTGCCGCATTTCCTACATTACAACAGTGACTACACTTCAAAAAAAGTACTTCATTGGCTGTAAAGTGCTTTGGGACGTCAGGTGGTCGTGAAAGGCGCTATATCAATTCAAGTCTATTTTTCATATGCATGTGAGTGTTAGACGGTCATTTGACCATGAAGGCCATCACAGCGGAGCTTGCTCCTGTGCTCACCGGATTCCCCCACACAGCAGGAGTCACTAGACAGCAAACGGCAGCCAAAAGCTGTGCCTGATTTCTCTTTTTTTTCTCTACTCCTGGGGGCGGGGGTTGATGCTGAGGCCAGGTGTAGCACTCCACTAGTGCTCAGCATATATCTGGGTCTCTCCTTCCCCTCTGTATGGCTCGGTACAACATCAGGAGCTCCACTTAACCAGCGCGCCCAATCAGGCGCTGACGTGCGGCCCTTTAAGGGCTGACGGGACATTTTTTTTAAATGAATTTTTTTTAAGATTCAGGGAATATCACAAGTGGAAAAACTAGCCTGCGTTTCCTCGCAATCTTGGCGGTGGGAATGTACAGAAATGTAATCTTCTGCACAGATGTTTTATTGTGTGGTTTTTTTTTGTTGCTCAAGGACACTTGCATTAAAAATAAAATGACTAAAAGGAAGTCACAATACCTGGAAACTAACCTCAGCGGCCTTCAACAAAAATAATATTGCCAGCATAGCAGGGAGCTTTTCTCCTTTCCAAGGATCTTCCCTGTGTTGCTGTGAGCAGGGAATTCTCTATGGTTGCCTGCCCTGTACACTCGTCAGTGATGGCTGCCCCACCACTCCATCACGCACAGATCATTCGCTCTTCTTTCTTCCTCTTCTGAAGCTTTGCCTGGTGGGCAAGGTTTCTCGCCCCAGCTGCCGTTCTTTGTGTGTGGCGCTAGGCTCATTGGATATTGGCAGGCTGTTCGACCGTGGGAGGGGAGGAACATAGCCAAGGCCGATCCTGCCCTTGCCCTAACAGAGGGAACCCTGCCTGATATTTCCTCCCCCCCCCCCCCACAGTGTCCGCTGTGGCTCAGTGGGCAGCACTCTCGTCTCTGAGTCAGAAGGTTGTGGGTTCAAGTCCCACTCCAGGGACTTGAGCACATTAAAGCTAGGCTGACACTCCCAGTGCAGCACTGAGGGAGTGCTGCACTGTCGGAGGTGCCGTCTTTTGGATGAGACGTTAAACCGAGACCCCGTCTGCCCTCTCAGGTGGACGTAAAAAGATCCCATGGCCATTAATTCAAAGAAGAGCAGCGGAGATATCCCCCGTGTCCTGGACAATATTTATCCCTCAACCAGCATCACTAAAACAGATTATCTGGTGATTATCACATTGCTGTTTGTGGGAGCTTGCTGTGCGCAAATTGGCTGCCGCGTTTCCTACATTACAACAGTGACTACACTTCAAAAAGTACTTCATTGGCTGTAAAGCGCTTTGAGACGTCCGTTGGTCGTGAAAGGCGCTATAGAAATGCAAGTTTTTCTTTCTTCCTTAACCTAGGCCAGTGGTGGTGTCCCTATCATTACCCAGGCTGAGATTAACGAACTCACACTGATGATCAAACCTGCTACCCTCCTGTATGGCTCAGTACCAAAATTTACCAAATGGACAATTAGGGGCAACAACCACTGGCATTTCCTACATTACAACAGTGACTGCACTTCAAAAGTACTTCATTGGTTATAAAGCTCTTTGTGACGTCCTGAAATTGTGAAAGGCGTTATACAATTTCCTTCCTCTCCTTCCCTCCCTCCCTCCTTCCCTTCCCTTCCCTTCCCTTCCCTTCCTTCCCTTTAGCCCCTGAGCTTGAATCCAAGTCAGACTGATGGGATGACTGTCCCCTCCATTTGCTGGCTGTTTGGGTGGTTTTAACCCAGCACATATTTAGCACTAAATCGCAGCCTCGCTCGAGTGAGACCAAAAGGGGATGGCGGAAATGGAAACTACACACTTGTGCTGTAGGGGGGAGAAGGCAGATTAATGGGGCAGCGTAAGAGGGAGGTTCACTCCACAGTTAGCCTGTGCAAACCTGGGTGGAGGTGGCTCCAGTACTGTGTACAAAAATGAAAACTATTCAAGCCCACAGTTGTGATATCTCACTTTGATGATGCAGAAACCACCGTCTCCCGATGGAAAAAGAAAAGAAAAGTGAGATATATTTTGTCAGATTTGTTTATACAGATTCCCAGCTAAACACGTTTGACATAGTTCGCACCATCCATCAGGTTAAAGCGGAACATTGTAGGCAGCACAGTCAGGGGACTTCACCTTGCAAGCCAACAATTCTCAGTTCCAAATATACAGATGTTGCAACATCATTAGCATAGCATGGACAGAATTCCCCTAGATCAATCTCGGAACGCTGTAGAGTAACATAATGAGGGCAATTGAGAAGATTCAGAGTGACATCCGCTCAACGCTCACTCTCACACTGGTATGGGAAGGGTAGATCCGGAAAATGACTCCAGCCTAAATTGAGACACTAGAACAACGTTCAAACCAGTAAAAGGCAAATTTAGGATTCAGATCAGGAAAAAGAGACAAAGACTTGCATTTCTATAGCGTTTTTCATAATTTCAAGATGTCATAAAGCACTTTACAGCCAAGTGTAGTCACTGTTGTAATGTGGGAAACGCGGCAGCCAATTTGCGCACAGCAAGCTCCCACAAACAGCAATGTGATCATCACCAGATCATCTGTTTTTAGTGATGTTGGTTGAGGGATAAATATTGGCCAGGACACCTTCTTCAAAATAATGCCATGGAATCTTTTACATCCACCTGAGAGAGCAGACGGGGCCTCGGTTTAACTTCTCATCCGAAAGACGGCACCTCCGACAGCGCAGCACTGCCTCAGCTCTGGAGTGCCGGCCTAGGTTATGCGCCGGCGTCTCTGGAGTGGGACTTGAGCCCACAACCTTCTGACTCCGAGGCGAGAGTGCTGCCCACTGAGCCACAGCTGACACTTCAGAGTAGGATAGTGGAGGTGGAACCTCTGGAATCATTTAAGAAACAATTGAATGCTGCAGCGAGGGGATCGTTTTGGACGGATGAACTAAGATGAGCCGTTATCTGTAATTATCTTGTGATCTTTTGGATTGCTTTGAGATCTGCGGAGGATTCAGAGGCTCTCTGTCTCCCATTGGCTCATAATCACTGCGAAAAGGAAGGAAACTTAACTAAACACAGCCACTGAAAAGAAAACAAATCAATTTGAATTTGAGTATCAGTATTTGAGCTCGGGCCACCATGTTGAACATAGATGTGTTTGAACAGATCGCAGTTGCATCTGTGCTCAATTCCCACTTGCAACCTTACCTCTGGTTGCTAGGCAGCATGTGGAACAGAAACAGATACAATGGGCTACCCAGAAGGTGTCTCAGTCCAACCAGTGTGGGGTGGGGCAGGTTAGGTCCAGTACTGTCACACAGGACCTGTTCTCCACCTGCGCTGCGGGTTGCAAATGTTCCTTTACATGGGGTGCCTTGTAGAGCAGTAGAGCTCGCCAGCGCGACAGAGCCTGTTTTACACAACTCCAACACTAAGGGATTTGATCTGACTGGTGGGGAAAGATGAGAATTTGAGAAGAAAGAAAGACTCGCATTTATATAGCACCTTTCACAACCACTGGACGTCCAAAAGCGCTTTACAGCCAATGAATGACTTGTTGAAGTGTAGTCACTGTTGTAGTGTAGGAAACGCGGCAGCCAATGTGATAATGACCAGATCATCTGCTTTGTTTAGTGATGTTGATTGAAGGCTACGTCTTGGCCAGGACACCGGGGAGAACTCCCCTGCTTTTCTTCAAAATAGTGGCCGTGGGATCTTTAACGTCCACCTGAGAGAGCAGACGGGGCCTCGGTTTAACGTCTGATCCAAAAGACGACACCTCCGACAGTGCGGCACTCCCTCAGCACTGCACTGGGAGTGTCAGCCTAGATTTTTGTGCTCAAGTCTCTGGAGTGGGGACTGTGAACCCACAACCTCATGACTCAGAATCAAGAGTGCTGCCCACTGAGCCACAGCTGATACTGATCAACTGCTAAAAGTGAGGATTTATTTGATCCAGTGCATACCCTGGGAGTTTTGGTACAGGCTCAAAGGTTAAGCGATGAGTCACTGAAGTTTGTTTTTTTCCTGTCAGTAATTTTTTTTTGTGGCCTGTGAGATGGTTCATCCTGCCCCACACAATTTAGAGTTGTATTTCTCATAGGAAGCTTTGAGGTTAACTGAGGCCTTTCTGGTCAATGCTAATTATTATACGTACCTGCGATTTGCTGCCTCATCATTGAGTTCCTGATCCACAGGCTGTGCCTGGAGTTGGGACAGCAACAGGAATGATGAGCCGGTGGACAACTTCCGTTCAACCCATTGCCCCCCTCGCCAAGCCCCCATAATCAAAGGGAGTCCACGATCAACTCAATGAATGGGCAGTTCACAGAGATCCGACTGCCCTCCTAAAGCCCCCATCGAGACCAGGCACCACTCCGATCCAAAGTCCAAGGAGCCATCTGTCGCTTCCCTTGTTCCTGCTTGATCCACGCAACTGCCAGAGAATTAGCTCAGCCAAATATATGGAACTGTCAAAGACCCTCAACGTATGTATCTGCAGGTAGCATGGAAGCATTTTTACATTATTTTGTGAATTTAATGCTCGTCAAGCTCACGGGTGGGACTGATGCCTCTTCCGTCTTTCGGATGAGACGTTAAACCGAGGCCCCGTCTGCTCTCTAGGGTGGATGATCCCACGGGCACTATTTCGAAGAAGAGCAGTGGCGTTCTCCCCGGTGTCCTGAGGCCAATATTTACCCCTCAACCAACATCACCACAAAGAGATGATCTGGCCATTATCACATTGTTGATTGTGGGACCTTGCTGTGCGCAAATTGGCCGCCGCCTTTCCCCACATTACAACGCAGCAAAAGTACTGAATTGGCTGTGAAGCTCTTTGGGACGTCCCGAGGTCGTGAAAGGCGCTATAGAAATGCAAGTTCGTTCTTTCCACTGCAGCATAAAGAACCGCTCGATCAGGTATGTAAAGTTATTCTGCCTCAGTGAGCGCTGCTAGATCAGGTTACACATGGAACCGATCCCTCCACACTCCACAATATGCCTCAGGCCAAGCCCAGGAGAGCCTCCATACTGCACCAGTGTGTCACTTTCCCATTTCCAAATCCAGCCATCCTGTCTGAGTGAGATTGCCAATTAGGGCCAGTGTTTTTGCGGTGAGCCCTAATGCACTGGGAGATGCGTTGGGACGGCCCAGATTCATACCACTAATGTGTGTCTGCAAGCGAATGGGGAAAAAGATTTGTCAAAAGACTTTTTTTCATGAGGACTTGTGTACATTTACTGACCTAGTAAATTTGGCTTACAAGGCAGTTTACCAAAAAAATGACACCGCCCCTTTCAAAGGATATTTACAGGACTTTCAGAGCTTCCTGAACAATGGGTTGTGTGTGTGTGTGTGTGTGTCAAGATGAACCTTGACCCTTCTGACCAATGGGAACTTGCTCCGCTCTTCCTGGCTGTTTGATCAGTGAAAGGGTGACAACAAGCCGTACTCTGCCTGCAGTTAACAAACACCCTGTCGCTACGTCAACTGGAAAGGAAACTACTGGAATATGCACAGAAATAATGGGCTCAAACAAATGAACTACTTTATCTAAAAACGCAACACTGCAGATTGACTGTTGCGCTGGCTTGCAATGCAGAAAATAAATTACCCACAATACGGGGGTGGGGGGGGGGATGAATGCCACCCTTCTGAGCATTGGTTCTGTCCTTGCTGTCTCTGGAGTGTGTGAAAAACTGATCGCAGTCTGTTTCTAAATTAAAGAAGCTCTTAAAGGGACAGCGTCCATTTAGTTTATAGAGGGGAGTGGCACTATGTTGCTGGAGAGAGTACAGGGGATGTACAGGGGGCTGATGTTAGGTCAGGACGGTACAGGATGGAGCTCGGCTGTGATGCCCTTCATTCTCTCTCACACGCATACACACACACACACAATGAAATAGCACACTAGCATTCACTGTCTCTCTAACCTCCTCCAGCCCCTATAACCCTCTGAGATCTCTGCGCTCCTCCAACTCTGCCCTCTTGCACATCCCTGATTTTTTTTTTTTGCTCTACCATTGGCGGCCATGCCTTCAGCTGCCTAAGCTCTGGAATTCCCTGCCTAAGCCTCTCCACCTCTCTTTCCTCCTTTTAAGACGCTCCTTGAAACCTACCTCTTTGACCAAGCTTTTGGTCACCTGTCCTAATATCCCCTTATGTGGCTCGCTGTCAAGTTTTGTCTGATAATCGCTCCTGTGAAGCTATGTTAAAGGCGCTGTATAAATGCAAGTTGTTGTTGTTGTCGTCTAGGCTCACTAATGAAGAATGGACATTTGACTGAGGCACTGCGGAAGGATAGTGGAGGAGAAAGAGGGGGGGGTCAGAAAGGAAGAATATTGGAAGGAAAAAATGTTGTCGTTAGACCACCCTCCATCTCCACTGTAGGTGGTGGGAGATCAGGGTGAAAATAGAGGCGTTTGTGTTGATGAGCACTCATGGTTGGAAAATAGAGGGATCTGTCTTTCCTTCACACTGCAGCATTTATTAACAAGCTGCCTACATTTTGAAAAAGCTCCTTTCTTCCTCTGGTAGAGAGAGAGAGAGAGAGAAAAAAACTGCAGTGTGCTTATATTTCTTTCTGTGTCCCTGTATTCGGTTGAAAGCCTCGGCCTATTTGTCTGCCCTGTGTTGAACAAAATAACAATACATTATTGAGCGAATGTGTTTTTGAAATCTGCTCTCATAGACCCCGTATTGTGTACGGCAACAATTGTTGGGGCTTATGAATACTGCTAGTCATACGATCCGGACTGGTATTGGGGAACGGGCAGGGGTTATTCCAAGGCACCAAACTAGGCATTAATAGTGCAATTGTGAATATGAATGCGCCTTGACAGAATTAGCATTCAGTAATTGAGAAGACCCATGACTCTCAGCAGCACTGCTGATACATTGAGCTATCAGTGTGTTGTGTTCATCCGAAAATGAGATTATTGTTCCCCTGATAGTTTAGGATCTGTTGCATTGCAGCCGACTGCAGACACCATGTTCTCCCCCCTGTCGGCTGGTCCCTTTAGTAGAAACCACCTGGAACATAAGGCATGAAAATGTGTCTGAGGATCTGCCATTGGGATAAGAAGCTTGGGGCTGGAAAATCAACCCAGGGAGCTGCTTCCCTGTGTTTGGACTTGGGTCTCTGCAGTACACCCGTGTGAGCGGCACCTGACTTTAAGTAAAAGGCTGGGGGGAGGTGAAGGAGGAGTGATGCATGGGGAATGCTCTCCCTCAGCAGGGACAGTAAAAATAAAAAAATAAGCACCTAAAGTTCTCTCTAGCTCCCCCAACCGTTCAGTTATTGCGTGTGTTGCACAGTGTGGGACTGAGCTGTACAGACCAGCCGAAACGATTCTTGGTCTTTGCTGAGGTAGCTGGTAAGTGAGGGAGGTGGTGCCACAATTGGTTTAAACGCTTCTGGACCTGATCACATTCCAGGGTCCCAAGCCGGAACGTGCCTTTTAATGTGATTGTTGGGTGAGGATAGGATTGGTCTCGGCTTTGATTCTCTCACAGTCAAATAGTCTCCTGATTCTTGACTTCTAACAGAAAAAACTTGCATTTATATAACGTCATTCACGACCTCAGGACGTCCCAAAGCGCTTTACAGCCAATGAAGTACTTTTGAAGTGGAGTCACTGTTGTTGTAATGTAGCAAAGGTGGCAGCCAATTTGCGCACAGCAAGCTCCCACAAACAGCGATGAGATAATGACCAGATGATCTGCTTTTTTTAGTGATGTTGGTTGAGGGATAAATATTGGCCAGCTCACCAGGGATAACTCCCCTGCTCTTCTTCGAATTACGTCCACCTGAGAGAGCAGACGGGGCCTCGGTTTAACGTCTCTTCTGAAAGACGGCACCTCCGACAGTGCAGCACTCCCTCAGCACCGCACTGGGGAGTGTCAGCCTGGATTATGTGCTCAAGTCTCTGGAGTGGGACTTGAACCCACAACCTTCCGAGGCAAGAGTGCGACCAACTGAGCCAAGGCTCCCATATGAAGAATGGCATCTTGAGTGTGGTTATGGGGAGTGGGTGGCACTTGTGAAGCTGAACCCCAACAGAAATAGACCATCTCTGGAGACAAAGGGGAGGAACTGGGAAAGAAAAAAAAGGCTAAAGTTTTCTTTTACAAATTTTACTGGAGATGAATTACACTTCAAATACAGGATTGGGGTTCTGGGAGTTAACAGGGAAGGTAATTTAATCCTGGGTAAGGCAACAGTTTCAGTGCACAATGTTTCCGCAAACAGCACAAGTTGTCAGTGTGGTTCTCTGAGGAATGTTGGGCAGCAGGACTGTCTACTTCTCTCATTCCTCGGCACTGATCTGCTCTTGGTAACTGGAGGGGCTGAAAAGACGCAGGCAGCGGAACTCTGCCTTCTCTGTGCCATGTTATACAAATACCGGAAACTACTTTAAATGGGTATTGAGGAGTGTTCCGGCCAACTTAGTTCTTTGAACTGACTCTTCCAAAAAATCCCCTATCTCAGCTGCCAAAGGCACATCTGTCCTTCAGTAGATGTGGTTATCTGCGGCACTGCACTTGTTCCCATTCCGGCATTTTATTCTCTTTCGTAATTATTTCTTGTGCTGGGGATCAGCTTACTTTTCCTCTTGGGGTATCTAATGCCAGCATCACGTTCAGGGGTAGCGTGGACCAGACATGTAGGGTACAGTTCTCTCCTCGCTTTCTACTCCACGTTAACCTCAATCTCAAAAGATTGACGACTTGCACTGGCATGGATTTTCTGTTCCATTTCCCCATCAGGGCTAGGGAAGGGGGAATAATCATCCAGAGTCGCTGCTCCTGATCACTTACGGCGCCCCCTGTTGGGATGTGTGCATGTGTACGTCAAGTGTGATGCCCACTGCAGTGGAATACCCTGCTGGTGCTCACCGTCAAGGCTCGCAGGTGAAGAGTGGGCCAATTGGCTGAGCGTATCGGGGAGTAACTGGCGGCCATGGGACAGCATGAGTCAGCATCTCGAGGAGGGAAGAAAATTAGCCGGGCGAAGGAGGAAGTGTGCTACATTCGGCCGAGCATGTAAACATCATTCCTTGCCCCGGGCAGCAGCTTTGAGATTACGATTAGTTTGAGGTGAGGTGATGGATGACTGCCCTCCAAGCGGGTTCTCTCGACATTGCTGTCTGTCCTTTAGATTGGCCTTTTAGAAAGGGACCTTCTAGCTGCTGAGAATTTGGGGGGTGAAAGTGGCTTTGCGACCAGGTGCGGCGCTGACATCGTCTCCCGCCATATTCGGCGGGAGTTTTGCGGCGGCGCTACAGCGTTGCGCCCCGATCTCCTTCACCTGGAGATCGTGACGTCATCGCTGTGCGCATCGCCCCGGACCCGAAATTGACTTCCGCCCCCTACAGCAGCGCCGGTCGAAAACACCGACGGCTGCAGGAGGCGCGCATCGGGCGGCCGGCCACTTCGGGGGCGATGATTAAAGGCGAGGTGGCCGAGGTGGGGGGGAAACTTGCCTTTCCTGTTCTAGTTTTTTTCGCGGGTTCCTGCCCGCGATCAATCAGCCCGGCACTCTTCTTGAGCGGCGGGCTGATCGCGCGGGATCGCGGCTGCCTTGGTGGTCCAGGTAGGTACTTTTTCTATTGCAGAGCCTGCAGCGATGGCCCTTCCCTTTAAGGGAGGGAAGGAGCCTTTGAACGCGGCGGCGCTGCACGGCCCAGTGTGAAGCTCTGCTGAAGTCTCCGCCCTGCTCTCCGACGTCAGTGCCCTAAGAAGGAAGTGGAACGCTTGATTTAGTGCTCCACTTCCCTCTTGGGGCGCTAAAACTCAATTTCACGGTCGCCGGCGCTAAAGTTAGCGCCCAGGTGATGTTAGCGACCCAAAATGGTCGAGAGAGATAGAGAGTGTGCTCTGACTACTGTATCTACATTCATCTGTATTTACTAGTTCAACAAGCTCTGTCCAGCCCTTTGGCTGGTACAATTGAATGTAATGTTACACAACGATTGTGTTTGAATAGTTCTACTGTATCCCTCCAATAAATAGACAACTTGGATATTTCTAACAGCCCAACTTCTTGTGATTCCTGCTTTCTATTTTGTGCCCTCCAACATGATCCAGAAAGCTGCGAGGAACCTTGGCTAACTGAAGCTGGGGGAGGGTCTACACATTCCCTCTGCGCCAGGCTGTTCACCTGCTCGGCTCTGTTCTGACCAGAACTCTGGAACTAAGTCAGCCAGCAACTTGCATGAAAGGGTTGACGTGTATGGGTGCTGGCTGTACAACTCCAGGCCTCTCTAAAGCTCTCCTGTACAACTATCAATGGCCACGCCCGGTCGCAAAGCCATTTGCGCCCCTGAATCTCACCGGAGTCTCTTTTGGGCACAGCCATGGAGTGAAGTTTGGAGCGTTAGGCCCAGACACCAGGATTATACCCGAGTCAATCTGTTGTGATCAACTCCACCAAACGGGAGGCACCCATTTGGTGGACATCATGAGCTCTGAAGTTCAGATATTCGCTGTAGTGTTAATGAAGTAGATCTCGGGCCTTGTCTTCATGATTCCCACACTGATCAATGCAGGAATGTCCCAGTTCAACTCCCTGTTCTGTGCTCAACTACCTGATCCCAGGGGGATGGGGGGAAGGCGGGGGGCGGCCTCGGTGTCCTTGGGCAATGGAGGGGAAATGTTGGCCAGGGTGCCTGTTCCTCTGAACCCCCACCCCCCCACTGTTGGGAAAGCACGTGCACGAACCTTGGGCGAAGTTCAGCTGGGGTTGTCCCCTCACAGTCCAGCAGCCTGTCCGCACTCCCTGTCTAAGCTCACACACAAGGAGTGACCGCTTGGGTGAGGTACTGAGGGCTGCTGGCACCTGTGGACCCCTAGAGTCACGGAAAAAAGGGAAGGAGGAAACCCCACTACACACCAGTCAATTTTTTTAGAATTAAACTGTAAAGGAACATTTTTCATTGACAGAAAATGGGTGCTTATTTTTATATTGAAAATTTCAATTTGGTTAGCAAATATTTATTGTAACCATGGTGCCTCAACTGGCATGGTCCCAAGGGACTAGGAGATGTGGAACAGCGAAAGGAGAGAGGTTCTTTCAGTAAACACTCTGTCCACAGAAAAATAGAACATAAAGTTTTTTTTCATGGGCTTAAGGTATGGGATTGGAACTGTCCCAAGTACATGTTTGTGTACGTGTGTGTGTACGTGTGTGTGTGTGCGCGCGTGTGTGCGTGCGTGTGTGTAAGTACATGTGTACGTGTGTGTGTGTACGTGTGTGTACGTGTATGTACGTGTATGTACGTGTGTGTGTACATGTGTACGTGTGTGTATGTACGTGTGTGTGTACGTGTGTGTGTGTGTAAGTACATGTGTACGTGTGTGTGTGCGTGTGTGTGTGTGTACGTGTATGTACGTGTGTGTGTGTGTGTACGTGTATGTACGTGTGTGTGTACATGTGTACGTGTGTGTGTACGTGTGTGTACGTGTGTGTGTACGTGTGTGTGTACGTGTGTGTGTGTGTGTACGTGTGTTCACATTGCTGAACGATTCTACGAATGGAAATTGTAACCGCAATTTATTCCATAAACCTAAGCAGGAACGAATCCAGTAAATATCATCATGCATAATATTCTTTCCAGACACATTCTGGGATAGCAAAGGGCGAGACATAGACAGACCTGCATTTATCCAGCGCCTCGTCACGGCCCTGAGAATCTTTTCAACACAAATTACCTTTGAGGTGTGGTCACTGTAATATCTGCAACCTCAGCTGCCAGTTTACACACAAGACCCCACAAACAGCAAACAAGGTGAATAAACCTGTTTTTGGTTGAGGGATAAATATTGGCCAGAACTCCCTGCTCTTCTTCGAAATAGTGGCCGTGGGATCTTTTACCTCCACCTGAGAGAGCAGACGGGGCCTCGGTTTAACGTCTCATCCGAAAGACGCAATGAAAGTGCAGCACTCCCTCAGCACTGCACTGGGGAATGTCAGCCTGGAGTACATGTAGTCAGTTTATCCAAAGACTTAGTTTAAGAACTGCACCCTTCCTCCAACCCCAGATTACCTTGTAGCAACTGGCATTGAGTAGAGAGCAATTAAAAAATAAATAAATCTGATTGCGCTCCTGTGAAGCGCCTTGGGGCGTTTTACTATGTTACGGTCACTATATAAACACAAGCTGTTATTGAGAGCAATCGATTGGCTTGCAAGCCAGATATTCCTTGACTCAGCCATTGAGTAAACATTTCTAAAACTGGGGACAGCAGTTGCTGAGGCAACGCCCGTGACTCATCGTAGCGAGGGAAACCCCAGTCACGTGAAGCAACGAGGACTGGGTGTGGGGCGGGGGGGGGGTAAAAATAAACCCAGTGACCGAACGAGAAGTAGAATCTAAGGAAATGGGCGTCCCGAAAATAACTGCACTGGTTGGGGAAGGCAAGGGGAAGTATTTGCGCCGTTTCATCAACTGTCCGTGAAGCTGACTTGGTGGAAGTTCTTTGTGGTCACGACCTCATCAGAATTCACCAAACTGCAGAGACCCAACAGTCACAAAATTAGCAACCGCTCTTCTGAAACACGGAAGTCCCCAACAGTGGAACTCGTGCTGAAACTGGTCAGCAAAATTAAAAAAAATACACAAGCACCAAGAAAGAGGAAAAACAAAACTGGCTTTGGTTTGGTTCCGTTCTGCCTTGGTTTTCTTTTCCTCGCTTTCTCCTGCAGGCATTGATTCCATCGGCTGACCTCCCACCCCCTGCAATTAGTTTGCCCAATTGGCCATTCATAATAAGTGACCTATTCAAATTGAACCAAAAAAAAAGCAAAAAGCCTTGCATTTATATAGCATCTTATTACATCATGGAAACATCTCAAAGTGCTTCACGCTGTGAGTTACTTTCAAAGTCCAGCTCCTCCAATTCTGGCCTCTTGCGCATCCCCCGATTTTTTTTTTTCCTGGCTCCACCATTGGCGGCTGTGCCATCAGCTGCCTGGGCTCCAGGCTCTGAAATTCCCTTCCTAAACCTCTCCTCCTTTTAAGATGCTCCTTAAAACCTCCCTCTTTGACCAAGCATTTGGTCGCCCATCCTAATATCTCCTTAGGTGGCTCGTTGTCAAATTTTGTTCGATAATCGCTCCTGTGAGAAGCGCCTTGGGACGTTTTACTACATTAAAGGTGCTATATAAACGCAAGTTGTTGTGTAGGCAAACACAGCACGCACTCTGTGCCCGGTGTATCCCACCAACAGCAATAAGATATAAACAACCAGTCAATCGGTCCCTGGTGGTATTGGCTGAGGGACGAATCTAACCCAGGCGGGTTCATGCTTTCCAGCCATGGAGTGGGAGCATCGCAGCTGAGTCCCATTCTGCCCTCCCCCGATGTCCACGCAGACACCTTCAGGCAAGACCCACTAGCTAGACCAATGGAATGTTGGCCTTTATCTCAGGGGGTTGGAATACAAAGGGGGCGGAGGTGATGCTTCAGTTGGACAGAGCTCGTTCAGACCTCATAGAAACATAGAATCTAGGAGCAGGAGTAGGCCATTCAGCTCGTCGAGCCTGCTCCACCATTCAATACGATCATGGCTGATCATCCAAATCCAGTACCCTGTCCCCTGCTTTAATCCCCACAGTACACATATCCCACCCTACCCCCGTAACCCCAAGTATTTAATTCCCCCTAACATATCCCATCCTATCCCCATAACCCCACATATTTAATCCCCCCCTAACACTAAGGGTCAATTTATCATAGCCAAATCAACCTAATCTGGAGTAATGTTCAGTTTGGGGCACCGCTCTTCAGGAAAGATATATATTGGCCTGGGAGGGGGCGGGGGGGGCGCAGCGCAGAGTCACCAGAATGATACCAGAGTTTGAAGGGTTAAATTATGAGGACAGGCTGCATTAACTTGGTTTGTATTCCCTTGAGTTTAGAAGCTAGATCCACTTAAAAGGGGACAACTTTACATTTTAAGGAGCCGTTTGGTAGATTTTTTACAGTCTTAATGGCGCAATACGGTGAAACGCAACAATGGCGTCTTCAGCGGGTGATGTCGTCTTAATGACAGTAACAACTGTTGTTCCTCTCTTCCCGTAACAAAACCAAAGAAAAATTGCCGAACGCTTTATCGTGAAGACATCGAGCGGCCCTTTGAATAGGAAGTTTAAACCGAGGTCCACGTCGGCCTGTTCAGTTACAGGTCTAAGAAGAGCCGGCTGGAACAGTGACCGCTCAACCCCTGTCCTCGAGCCAGTCAGAGGCCCCGAGAGGGTCCAGGGATAGCGCACCTACTCAATGCCAGTAGCTGATCGTTTGGTCAACTGTTTTCTACATCGCCTCTTGCAAACTGGCCTTTTCACAATCGTGTGTGTGCGGATTTGATGCCAGGTCAAGTATAGAATCATACAGCACAGAAGGAGGCCATTCGGCCCAAAGCCCCTGAGCTCTTTGGTCGAGCGATCCAATTAGTCCCACTCCCCTGCTCGTTCCCCAGAGCTCTTGCAATTATTTCTCCTTTTTCAAGTATTTCTCCAATTCCCCTTTTGAATGTTACCATTGAATCTGCTTCCACCGCCCATTCAGGCAGCGCGTTCCAGATCGCAACATCTCGCTGCGTAAAAATAAAATTCTCCTCCTCTTCCCCTCTGGTTCTTTTGCCTAGGTAGTATTTAGTGCCATCATCTAGTAAAATGTAGGGGCCCCAAACCGAACCTTTGCACAGGCGTCCCCGCAAAGCAAACACCGCCCCTAAGAGCTGGGAGTCTCTCTTGGTGTCCTCGCTCAGCTTCGCCCCGCAATTAATACCACCAGAGATAAATGAATTGGTCGTTTATCTCATTGCTGTTTGTGGCACAGTGTGGCTGCTGTGTTTGCCTACACACCGGTCGCTGGACTTTGAACGCAACTCTCAGTGTGAAGCACGTTGAGATGTTTCGATGATGTAATACGCTGTTGTATAAACGTTCTGTTAAATGGTTCACCTCCCGAAGGAGTCCAGTCCTGGTTTTGTGACAGACCGCTCTTGGGGAGAAAAAAAGCCCAGAGACGGTGCACAGTTCAGCGAACTCATAATTTGTATGTAAGGAAAAAGCCAAATTAGAAAGGACACTGCTCCGAAGACGGTGCAGACACTGTCATCTCAGAAAAGGGACCTGCCCCATTAATTGTTGACCGATTTCACGCAAATAGCATCCATTTTAACTAAAAGGTAGGGCAGAGCACTGACCGTAGAGGTCACGGCCTCGCCGGGCTCTCTTTCTCTCTGTGGGTAGATCACTTCCACGTTGCAATGACAACAGCAACAACCTGCATTTAGATACCGCCTTTAACGTAGTAAAACGTCCCAAGGCGCTTCTGTTCAAGGGAGCGATTAACAAACAAAATCTGGCACCGAGTCACATCTTGGGACAAGTGAGCAAAGTCTTGGCCAAAGAGGTAGGTTTTAAGGAGCGTCTTAAAGGAGGAGAGAGAGGCGGAGAGGTTTAGGGAGGGAATTCCAGAGCTTGGGGCCCAGGCAGCTGAAGGCACGGCCGCCAATGGCGGAGCGATGAAAATCGGGGATGAGCAAGAGGCCAGAATTGGAGGAGCGCAGAGAACTCAGCGGGTGTATTACAGAGCAGGTCGATTTCTGTTCGCTTCCGACACCTAGTCCTTCCCCAACAGGTTACTAACCAGGCAGGTGGTGAATGGTGATTGAATTCTACCCAGGCACAGGAAGCCGATTCATTTGCACTCTGCCGGCGTTAATGATTACGTTCAACAAACTTTGCTTTCACCCTCCTAGCACTGAAATACTCCCTGCACCTTCTCGTTTCTGACCAGTGTTGAGTCACTGTATACATTATTCTATCGACTATCCAAATCAAGAATATTCTGAGCGATAACTGGACAAGCCGCACATCTATGCGTTTGTGACGTCTTTTAGCAAGGGGGCTACCACTGAGTCAAAGCGGACACTTATCAGGGGAAAAGTCAAGTACTCTGAGCCTCTTTTTTTTAATTCGTTTTTATGGGATGTGGGCGTCGCTGGCAAAGCCAGCATTTATTGCCCATCCCTAATTGCCCTTGAGAAGGTGGTGGTGAGCCGCGTTCTTGAACCGCTGCAGTCCGTGTGGTGAAGGTACTCCCACAGTGCTGTTAGGGAGAGTGTTCCGGGATTTTGACCCAGCGACGATGAAGGATCGGCGATATATTTCCAAGTCAGGATGGTGTGTGACTTGGAGGGGAACTTGGAGGTGGTGGTGTTCCCATGCGTCTGCTGCCCTTGTCCTTCTAGGTGGAAGAGGTCGTGGGTTTGGGAGGTTCTGCCGAAGAAGCCTTGGCGAGTTGCTGCAGTGCATCTTGTAGATGGTACACACTGCAGCCAGGGTACGCCAGTGGTGGAGGGAGTGAATGTTTAAGGTGGTGGATGGGGTGCCAATCAAGCTGCTTTGTCCTGGATGGTGTCGAGATTCTTGAGTGTTGTTGGAGCTGCACTCATCCAGGCAAGTAGAGAGTATTCCATCACACTCCTTACTTGTGCCTTGTAGATGGTAGAAAGGCTTTGGGGAGTCAGGAGGTGAGACACTCGCCACAGAATACCCAGCCTCTGACCTGCTCTTGTTGCCACAGCATTTATGTGGCTGGTCCAGTTCAGTTCCTTGCAAGTTAGGTTCTGTGCTGCAGAACCCAGGAAGTTAGGGTTGCCAACGCTACAGGATTGCCCTGGAGTCTCCAGGAATTTGAGATTAATCTCCTGGACACTGCTGGGAGCAAACCGGGAGAAAAATCATAGGGGCGTATGAAAATATTGAAGACGGGGGTGGGGGGGAAAGAACAGCTGTTTGACCGGGTGGGGCGGTTGGAGGTCATGTGATGAAACCTCCAGGAATATGTCCAACCTGAGTTGGCAACCTTACTCCGACTGGGATACAGTTCTACGGTGTCGGTAGGCCTCCAGTACGTCATCCACTTGGTCAGTCTTCATCTGTGGCCTTGTTAATCGGTAGAGGCTTACTGACGGAAGGACATCCCAACCAAGCCTGACCTCATCCTTTCCTTATACGCCCGCACACTCCAGCACAAGGGACCCCGTGTGCCACCTGGCTGAGGTCAGCTAACTCTTCTGGTAGCTCACACTACAAGTGTCAACAAAGAGGAAGAGAAGAACATCATAATAAATTTTAGGAACAGTGAAAGGCCCTTGGGCCCCAACAAGCCTGCTGCTTTGTGATAGACCAACCCTCTCTGGCATGTGAAGCGGTTGCCGTAGTAACCAATTTGCCAGGGTCGACTTTTGTCGGTCTCCCTCCATAACCTTTCAAACTTCAATGAGGTCACTTTTTTGAAGTTTCCATTTTTTCAGAAGAAGTAGCTATTGGTAGGAATTGCTAGATGGGATGCCAAGTACAATTTGTATCTAACAGCAGGACTTTAATGAGCTGTCCAGAGGAATACTGTGCCCGTATCGCCATGGCGATGTCCTCTCAACTTGTCTGTAGCTGTCGAGCCGTCCATTAATATTTAGGGCGGAGCAAACAACAGGGGACAATTTAATTACCCAGAAATCACCTTGCTCAACCAGCAGGAGCGACAAGGCTGAACATGGTCGTTACAGAGTGGCTTACTGACGTCAAGCTGGGCACTCTTTGTTACAGGCCCTTCCCCATCTTATGGGACAAGCAGCTTTCAGCTCCTGTTCCCTTGAAAAATGAAGAGCGACAGTCTTTATTTCTTTCTCTCTGTTTACTACCCCTGAACTGTAGGAGAAACTTTTTTTTTTTTTTAAACGCTTCAGTCTCCCCCACTCACCTCCCCTTGAAAGCACCGACTCTCGCTGGGTACCGAGGCCGGTGCAGCATTCAACCGGCCGTTCTTCACGGGCGAGCCTTGGACCTGGGGCAGGCTCGTCAGGCCCTAATTGGCCTCTCCCTGTTCCTTATGTTCCTCTTTTTTTTTGTTTTAAGTTCCACTCCTCAGGGTGACGCGTGAAGAGTTGGGACGCAATTGGCTGTTGTCAGCCGGGTGGCCAGACAGGGTCCCGCAAGAGTGCCTCTTGGAGGAGGGGAGACTCAGCCAGCGCTCCTGTTTCGTGATGGACCGGCATTGTCCAAGCATTATGTCTTGGTGTGTCAATTAGTCGCACACCGTGGAACCTCAGGGGTCTGCGTATGAAGTTTTTAATCCGTGTTCCCATTAATTTGCCTTTATCTCAGGCTCACAATAGCAGCAGGTCACCGTGTTCTGACTTGGATTTAGCTACTAATCAAACCACAGCACTCGGAACAAACTGCCCTTTCCAAACCCTCCCGGCCCGTGAAATTCAAACCGGCCAAAGCAGTGTTTTTTTTTAAACTAAGCACAAATACAACCGAGTTGCCTGGGCTTCAAGGGCCAGCGCGCCTCGCCAGTGAGTGTTGGCGGGCATCGCACTGACCGATTTATTTCCCTTTCAGAGCGCTGCGCAGGAGATTGGCGAGGAGACGGAAGACGGCGCCATCTACACCATAACGCTCCGGAGGGTACAGGTGCACCAGGCAGCCAACAAAGGGCAGCGATGGCTCGGGGTAAGCAGCGACGGGACGCCAATTACCGCAGGTGCTCCCGCAGCACCAGGAGAAGAGGGACAGCTCACCGACCTCCTCACACCCACTGATGGGCTTTTTAATTCCTGAAATTCCCCGGTTCCCATCAGTGTCCTCGCAACGCTGTTAGCATCGCTTTAATTCCAATGTTTTGAGAACAAGTCTTTATTACATTTGAAAGGAAAAGGAAGAACTTTAATTTCTACAGCGCCTAGTGGGGGAATCTAGAACTAGGGGGGCATAGTTTCAGAATAAGAGGGTCGCCCATTTAAGATGGAGATGAGGAGGAATTTCTTCTCTCAGAGGGTCGTGAATCTTTGGAATTCTCTACCCCAGTGAGCTGTGGAGGCGGAGTCACTGAATATATTCAAGGCGGAGATAGACAGACATTTGAACTACAGAGGAGTCGAGGGGTATGGGGAGAGAGCGGGAAAGTGGAGTTGAGGCCAAGATTGGATCAGCCATGATCTTATTGAATGGTGGAGCAGGCTCGAGGGGCCGACTGGCCTTGGCCTACTCCTGCTCCTGCTTCTTAGGTTATGTTCTTTCACGACCTCAGGACGTCCCAAAGCGCTTTACAGCCAATGAAGTACTTTCTGGGGTGTGGTCACTGTTGTAATGTGGGAAACGCGGCAGCCAATTTGCGCACAGCAAGCTCCCACAAACAGCAATGAAATAAATGACCAGATAATCTGATTTTAGGTGCTGGTTGAGGGATAAATATTGGCCAGGACACTGGGGAGAACTCTCTCCTGCTCTTCTTTGAATAGTGCTGTGGAATCTTTTAATTCCATCTGAGAGGGCAGACGAGGCCTCGGTTTAACGTCTCATCCGAAAGACACTCCGACAGTGCAGCGCTCCCTTCAGTACAGCACTGGAGTGTCGGCCTGGATTATGTGCTACGATCCACGCATTAAAAACTCCCTCATGGTCCTGACCGTAAATGCACTGCCTATTGTGCAACTGATCCACACACACCTGGAAAGTCCCCGTTACACCTTTGGCCTAGACGGTGAGTGTCGGCAGTGTATTGCACCATCCGGGGCGTCACAGCCATGTTCACAGTCCGCACTTGATGTCCACGTGAGGAGTGCTCCAGTAGGGAGTCCCGGCATAGTGATCAGGAGTGGGAGCGCTGGCCAATTTTCTTGCTCTATAACCCAAAGTTAATTGTATGGTGTCAGCCGTGGCTCAGTGGGCAGCACCCTCGCCTCTGAGTCAGAAGGTTGTGGGTTCAAGTCCCCACTCCAGAGACTTGAGCACAAAAATCTAGGCTGACACTCCCAGTGCAGTGCTGAGGGAGTGCTGCACTGTCAGAGGAGCCGCCTTTCGGATAAAATGTCAAACCGAGGCCCCGTCCGCCTTCTCAGGTAAAAGATCCCATGACACTATTTTGAAGAACTGGGGAATTATCCCCAGTGTCCTGGCTAATATTTATCCCTCAACCAGCACCTAAAACAGTTTATCTGGTTATTATCACATTGCTGTTTGTGGGAGCTTGCTGTGCGCAAATTGGCTGCCATGTTTCCTACATTACAACAATGACTAAGACTTCAAAAGTACTTCATTGGCTGTAAAGCCCTTTGGGAGGCCGTTTCTTCTACCACAGACCCATTTGAGCCTCTGAACAGTTGAACATGAGGCTTTGTTGGTTTCTATTATTCAGCCACTCCCAGGATAAACTTGCCTGAGTCATCAAAGCTTCATTTAGGGTTCTAATAATATTTTGTTGTTGTTCATGCTGTACCAAACAACAATGGACAAGAAGCTGACATTGTTCCAGACTATTTGAACAGAATGATAACAGGGTGTTCAGTTCGCTCACTTGTGTGCTCGACGGGTGCAGAATGTCCTGCCCCGCAATCTAACTGCCTGGAAACCTGGCAACCACCCATGTCACCATGACGTGCATTTCCTTCCTCCTAACAGGTGGAGAGTGAGTCTGCCATGAACCTGTACGAAACGTGCAAAGTGCGGACCATCAAGGCTGGGACGCTGGAGAAGCTCGTGGAGTACCTGGTGTCTGCCTTCAAAGGCAACGACTCCACCTATGTCACCATCTTCCTATGCACCTACCGGGCCTTTGCATCAACCAAACAAGTGTTAGACCTACTGCTCAACAGGTAACTGCTCAACAGGTAACTGCTCAACAGGTAACTGCAACGACGGGTGGACAGAGACACATACCAGAACTGAGAGGTTAAACCTACCAGGAAAGATTGAACGTGCTGGGGTTCTTTTCTCTAGAGGGGAGACCTGATGGAGGTCTTTAAGATTGTGGAAGGGTTTGATAGGCTAGACGTAGAGAAGATGTTTCCACTGATGGGGAACACCAAAACTAGGGGCCATCAATATAGGATAGTCACTAATAAATCCAATAGGGGATTCAGGAGAAACTTCTTTACCCAGAGAGTGGTTAGAGTGTGGAACTCGCTACCACAGGGAGTGGTTGCGGCGAATAGCATAGATACATTTACGGGGAATCTAGATAAGCAGATGAGGGAGGAAGGAATAGAAGGTTATGCTGATAGGGTGAAATGAAGAGGGCTGGGAGGAGGCTCGTGTGGAGCATGAACACCCGGCATGGACCAGTGCGCCGAATGGCCTGTTTCTGTGCTGTACATTCTATGTAACCAGCAGGTTTCACCGAGTTGCCCATGGTGATTTGCTTGGTAAATAGGGTGATGAGATACACGGCAGGAGGAGGCACTATAGCATCCTTGAGGCCAGGGAGGGGAATAAAATCAGCCAGGGTTCCCATGCTAATGCTTGTTCACTGACTCCGTAGCTTGCTGAGGCTCGCTGTCTAGGTCCTCACATTGAAAAATGGCCATTTGGGTGAGGTACCACATGGTGGAACCATACCCCGGAATAGGTCATTGACCCCTTGTCCTGGACCAACTGACCCAGTACAGACCATGGACCGAATCTGAGACCTTTGGGATCTGGGTGGCTCAGTACCACACCGACTGACCCAGCAAAGACCCATGGACCGAATCTGAGACCTTTGGGACAGGACAGCACAATCACCACCTGACACGGCCCTCAAAGCTCTCAAATCCTTTTGTACTCAAACAATACTGACTCCTCTGTTCTAACTTCTCTCTCTCTCTCTCTCTCTCTCTCATATCTTACAGATATGGAAACTTACATCAAATAAATGGAGATGTATCCAAGCTTACTCCAGACGACAGGGTGGAATTGAAAAAGTAAGGGCTTCTTCTGCTGGTAATTCTTGCAGTGCTGTATGAGTCATTGATGCTGAGAATGCCAAGTAACAAGTTTGCTATGACTTGCCGCATTCTTAAAGGGCAGTGCATCCAAATTTGAATATACTTTTGTTTGGGGGAGGCCAAAACATCCTGCTTCGAGACAGCAGCTTCCATGTTTAACTCCTCCGCGCGTTTGCTCTGTGACAGGGGAAATGGGCCAAGGTGATTTACATCTGTTTCAATGCTCGTCGTAAGTTTCACATACATTTGGAAGCCATTTGTGTCTAATTGGACTTTGCCAATAAATAAAGGTAGACAATTCTTCAAAGGAGCTAACGGTTGAGGATGAGTAATGCAGGATGTAACAATAGACAGATGCTTTGAAGATTGGGCTTTGTTTATCTTCGGTGCAGGAAGAAACACTACAAAAGCTTCCTCTGGTGATTTATTAGCAGAGATTCCATGATAGAGTGGACGGTTGCTACTCTGTGACAGGAAAGGGCTTGATGAGCCAAATGGGCTTCCTTCCCCCCCATGCTTTCTTATGTCCAATTGTTCTGTACGGTCTCCCCTTGGCTGCCCCTTTTGGGGACTGGCAGAAACCATCTATCGTTCGTTGCAGAGTGTTTACACGGCTCTCTCCTCTCCTCCTCTTCTTTCAGCACCATTTCATCGATCCTTGGCGCCTGGCTCGATCAGTATTCCGAAGATTTCAGGAAACCGCCAGATTACTCCTGCCTGAAGCATCTATACGCCTACATCCATCAGATATTTCCGGGTTCGGATCTGCAACGTCGCGCCCATATCCTCCTTGGCACATTCCAAAGGCACAAAGAGCCAGAGCCTGATCAGGATGGTAGGTCTTTTCCCCCACCCCAAACTTAACACTGACTCCTGCTGGGGTACAGTTCCACCACTGTAATTGACAGCAATTTGTACCTCATCCAAGTGCCTATTTGACGAATATAAAAAAAAGAACGCCTTTCACAACATCTTGAAGCACTTTACAGCCAATTAAGTACTTTTTGAACTGAAATCACTGTTGTAATGTAGGAAACGGAGCAGCCAATTTGCGCACAGCAAGATCCCACACACAGGAATGTGATAATGACCAGATAATCTGGTTTTTTTTCAAATGATATTGATTGAGGGATAAATATTGGCCAGGACATCGGGGAGAACTCCCCTGCTCTTCTTCGAAATAGTGCCCGTGGAATTTTTTACATCCACCTGAGAGAGCAGACGGGGCCTCGGTTGTTACCAAAATATTTTAATTGTGAGGGGCACCAGATGGTTAAGTGGCAGCAGTCAATGGTGGCACTGCCTGTTATGATTGCAATGACTCCCAAACAATTGTGAACAACAGCAACTTGCATTTATATAGCGCCTTTAACATAGTAAAACGACCCAGGACGCTTCACAATGATGTTATGAAACAAAACTTGTCACTGAGCCACATAAGGAGATATTAGGACAAGTGACCAAAAGCTTGGTCAGAGGAAGGCTTTAAGGAGTGTCTTGAAGGAGGAGAGAGAGATGGAGAGGTTTAGGGAGGGAATTCCAGAGCTTAGGGCCTAGGCAGCTGAAGGCACGGCCGCCAATGGTGGAGCGATTAAAATCAGGGATGCGCAAGAGGCCAGAATAGGGGAAGATCAGAAGTGGTCCCCTCATCAGCCGTGGCTCAGTTAGTAGCACCTTCGCCTCTGAGTCAGAAGGTTGTGGGTTCAAGTCCCACTCCAGGGACTTCACAAAAATCCAGGCTGACACTCCAGTGCAGTGCTGAGGGAGTGCTACACTGTCTGAGGTACCGTCTTTCGGATGAGACGTTAAAACGAGGCCCCCGTCTGCTCTCTCAGGTGGACGTAAAAGATCCCATGGTGCTATATTCGAAGAAGAGCAGGGGAGTTATCCCCGGTGTCCTGGGCAATATTTATCCCTCAATCAACATCATTAAAAACAGATTATCTGGTTGCTGTTTGTGGGAGCTTGCTGTGCGCAAATTGGCTGCTGCGTTTCCCACTTTACAACACAGTGACTACACTTCAAAAAAAAAAGTACTTCGTTGGCTATAAAGCACTTTGGGACGTCCGGTGGTCGTGAAAGGCGCTATAGAAATGCAAGTCTTTTTAATGTGCAATCCCAGCTCTGAGTGTGTCAGGGCTAACTTTGATAGTTAAATGCGCCTGGTTGTGTCGTTGCAGCGGCCGATCACAGTAGCTGCACATTCGCGATGGTGGAGGAGAACGGATTTGAAGACGGAAAGCCTGACTTCCTCTCCTTCCTCGCTAACGTGGTGGCCGAGCAGTTCACCTTAATGGATGCGGTGAGTAGCGCAGGAGGCTTGTCACTTATTCTATTACGAAAGCACAGGAGCGTGATAACCAGACAACACTTCCTTCCTGTGCCCTCAGAAAGGTTGTTGCCCTCAGTCTTAGTTTCATTCCAGTCACATTGTGTTTCCATCATCTACCAAACCTTACGAACTTTTGGCAGTTTCCACCCAGTGGGTTAGATTCAGCACGGTTTGGCTTCCACAGCAACGACTTTTAAAAAACCCCCAGCGCTGTTGCCGAGTGAACATTTTCACTTTGTAACTCTTCCGCCTGCTTAAAGACACGGGGTCGATTTCACGGCGTTGAGCTCCAAATGTGGGGCGCCACCCTCTGGGAGCGTATATAGGTTAAGGAGCCCTGCAGGACTTCCCATTCCTTCATTTCACTGGATGATCTCTACACCCACATTCATGATATGTGCCCCAGGCTCCACACTGGGGCATGAATTTGATCATTTACATTGGAACAGGAGTAGGCCATTCAGCCTCTCGAGCCTGTTCCGCCATTCAATCAGGATGCTCTCAAATTGTTGATAAGTCACATAGAATAGAATCATAAAATAGTACCCATGATGCGGAGATGCCGGTGTTGGACTGGGGTGGACAAAAGTGAGAAGTCGCACAACACCAGGTTATAGTCCAACAGCTTTATTTGAAATCACAAGCTTTCGGAGCGCTGCTCATTCGTCAGGTGAAGTCTTCACCTGACGAAGGAGCAGCGCTCCGAAAGCTTGTGATTTCAAATAAAGCTGTTGGACTATAACCTGGTGTTGTGCGACTTCTCAATAGAATAGGACAGCACAGAAGGAGGCCATTCGGCCCATCGAGTCTGCGCCGACTCTTTCGAAGAGCAATCCAGTTAGTCCCACTCCCCCGCTCTCTCCCCAAATCCCTGCAATTTTTTCTCCTTCAAGTATTTATCCAATTCCCTTTTGAAGGCTACTATTGAATCTGTACCCACTGCCCTATCAGGCAGCGCATTCCAAATCCTAACCACTCGTTGCGTAAAAAAGTTTTTCCTCATGTCGCCTCTGGTTCTTTTGCCAATCGCCTTAAATCTGGGCCCTCTGGTTACCGACCCTTCAGCCATTGGAAACAATCTCAATCTTTCATGATTTTAAACACTTCTATCAAATCGCCTCTTGGCCTTCTCTGCTCTAAGGAGAAAAACCCCAGCTTCTCTAATGTATCCACGCAACTGTAATCCCTCGTCCCTGGAACCTTTCTAGTAAATCTCTGCTGCACCCTCTTCAAAGCCTTCGCATCCTTTCTAAAGTGTGGTGATCAGACTTTAATAAATAAATCGAACAAATCAATTTATGAAGCACAGTCGAATTTCTGTGATTTATCCATTTTCCAAAAGGTGTCAGTTCTGAGATTCTATTGTTTCTTTTTATAGGAGTTGTTCAAGAAAGTGGTTCCACATCACTGTCTAGGGAGCATCTGGTCCCAGAGAGATAAGAAGGGGAAAGAACATTTGGCGCCCACAATTCGCGCGACCGTCACGCAGTTTAACAGTGTCACGAACTGCGTCATTGCAACCTGTTTGAGCGACAAGACCTTGAAGCCTCAGCAGAGAGCGAAGATCATTGAGAGATGGATTGAGGTGGCCCGGGTAAGTAAACAAGAAGCTGGACCTGCTTAACGGTAGTGCATCGAGTAGCAGTTCACTTAGAGCTTGGGGCCTAGTGCATCACGGAAGGATAAGGTGCAGGATGGTAGCTGTGGATCATCCCACATGGATGGGGAACCCAGTCTCGGATGGGCCACTGAGGAGGGGAAATCACGACCGTGCCAGTGCCAGTGCCCTTCCTAAAGGCTGGGATTGATAAAAGCCCGTGAATTGGGGGTTGCCAACTCTGGTCGGATATATTCCTGGAGGTTTCATCACATGACCTCCTGCCTCCCACTGCCCCGCCCCACGCTCCGCCATTGGTCCATCCTCACGGCGCCTCGCCTTCCCACGACCCATTGGAAAGCGAAAAGGCTCCTCACTACCTGATTGGACGATTCTTGAGTGTCAGTCAAACAGCCTCCACCCCCCCCCCCACCCCCCACCCCAACGCTTTTATAAGCAATAAACGGAAGTGTTCAAAGAAAGTGAAAAAAGCACGCCATTTTTTTTTTCGAACGCCCAATGATTTTTCTCCTGGGTTGCTCGCAGGAGTGTCCTGGATTTAATCTTCGATTCCTGGAGACTCCCTAACAGGAGCTTGATACTTTGTTCTTTGTGAACGGTTGGGCAGTCCGAGGATGGAAAGTTAAATAAGAATCTCTTGGCGGGGGGGAAAAAGTAAAACACAAAGGATGCTGAGTTCAAAACATTACTCCCTTTCGGCAGTCTTCATTTCTTTGTTTCTCTTCACCACAGGAGTGCAGAATCTTCAAAAATTTCTCCTCGCTGCGAGCCATTCTCTCCGCTTTACAATGCAACTCGGTCCACAGGCTCAAGAAAAGCTGGGACGAGGTATCGAGGTAGGAGCGGGATAAAGCTTTCAGTTTTATTCTTTTATTCTGTCATCCGGTTTTCTCTCTTCATCCCCAAGGTGCTGACTTACACTTGGATGCGGTTTCATGTGTATCCGCTGCTGAAACCCACATCCGCGCCTTTGTTACCTCTAGATTCGACTATTCCAATGCTCTCCTGACCGGCCTTCCATCTTCCACCCTCCATAAACTTGAGCTCATCCAAAGTTCTGCTGCCCGTCTCCTAATTCGCACCAAATCTCAATCACCCATCGCTCCTGTGCTCGCTGACCTACATTGGCTCCCGGTCTGGCAACATCGCAATTTAAAAATTCTCATACTTGTTTTCAAATCCCTCCATGGCCTCGCCCCACCAGTCCTAATCTCCTGCAGCCCTACAACCCTCCCAGATCTCTGCGCTCCTCCAATTCTGGCCTCTCGCGCATCCCCGATTTTAATTGCTCCACCATCGGCGGCCGTCCCTTCAGCCTCCTAGGCCCTAAGCTCTGGAATTCCCTCCCTAAACCTCTCCACCTCGCTTTCCTCCTTTAAGACACTTCTTAAAACCTACCTCTTTGACCAAGCTTTTGGTCACTTGCCCTAATATCTCCTTATGTGGCTCGGTATCAGATTTTGTTTCATAACATTCCTGTGAAGCGCCTTGGGACGTTTTACTACATTAAAGGCGGTATAGAAATGCAAGTTGTTGTTGTTTTGTTGTATGATCTCCTCCCATTCCTTGGCTGAGTGGACATCTTTTGTGTGTGAGTGTTGGCAGTCTGCTTGACAGTGGAGTTTCATAGCTGTGCCTTATCTTGTGCCCATCAAGACCTACCCTCAGCCCAGGGGCCGGAGACCAATTGTCGCTTCTACCTCTGCTGATAGCAGCTAACACAGCAGAGACTGTAGATTGAAACTTGGGACCCTCCAGTCGTGTACTAACTAGGGGCTGCCTTTAAATACTAGGCCATCTAGCACTTTGATGATTCATTGACAGCTTCCACATTTCTTTTGACCATTTTTCCACAGGAAGGATTTGGAAAAAGAGTTGCTTTACTTTAAATGTTGTGTTTTAAAGCATAGTGTATTCATGCAAGTTTTAAAAAAAAAAACCAAAGTCTGCCACACCTGCGCTTTAGAGCATGGTATCTGGGGAGCTGTTGGAGCGGAAACCATGGCTAGATATTTACCCTCTCTCATCCAGCGGGCACTGAGGCCAGTTCTAGTACCCTGGAGGTGTGATCAGTTAATTCATGACAGACTGGAATTCAACCCTGGAACCTTCCTGCTTAGTGTGACTCGCTCCCACACTAGTAGTGCACTCGGTGTGACTCGCTCCCACACTAGTAGTGCACTCGGTGTGACTCGCTCCCACACTAGTAGTGCACTCGGTGTGACTCGCTCCCACACTAGTAGTGCACTCGGTGTGACTTGCTCTCACACTAGTAGTGCACTCGGTGTGACTCGCTCCCACACTAGTAGTGCACTCGGTGTGACTCGCTCCCACACTAGTAGTGCACTCGGTGTGACTCGCTCCCACACTAGTAGTGCACTCGGTGTGACTCGCTCCCACACTAGTAGTGCACTCGGTGTGACTCGCTCCCACACTAGTAGTGCACTCGGTGTGACTCGCTCCCACACTAGTAGTGCACTGCACTCGGTGTGACTCGCTCTCACACTAGTAGTGCACTCGGTGTGACTCGCTCCCACACTAGTAGTGCACTCGGTGTGACTCGCTCCCACACTAGTAGTGCACTCGGTGTGACTCGCTCCCACACTAGTAGTGCACTCGGTGTGACTCGCTCCACACTAGTAGTGCACTCGGTGTGGCTCGCTCCCACACTAGTAGTGCTCTTGGTGTGGCTCATCCCTACACTAGTAGTGCTCTTGCCAACTGCGCTGTTTGGGAGCTCTCTGACATGTGTAACTAAGGCCCTTCACGGGTTAATGTAACAGGAGATGGCGGTTTAATTCCTATTTTTTAGATACATGCCACCGACGTTCCCTTTATTTTTTGGGGTGCGCGGCCCTTTTAAGGGGCTGCACAGCCCATTCAAAATATTGCGCCCGCGCCGTTTTTCCTATTTAAAAGCCAGTGAGCCGGCTGTGCAGCTTAAAGGGAACATTGCATGTCACCAAACTTTGAAAAACTGGCCAGCTAGCTAGCAATTTAAATTTGTCGGCGGAGAATGGGCGTTCACGCTTACACGTTTTCCGTGGAAACTAGTCGTTAAACCAATGGTCAGGAATCTGTTGAGGCTTGTAACGTGTTGCAAGCAGCACTATGTTGTAACGGGCACGAATACGCATTCCACTGCGTAGTTCTCCAGCTGCCCAGGAATATAAATTCCATTAAGCAGTGGACAGGTTGGAAATAGTTCGGCACTATCTTGTGCGTAACAGGTACTCTGTGTACTCAGCCAGTACTCTGGATGACAGACCTTGCTTGGCCAGAAGGCTTCCTGGAATCATGTGTCGGACAATTCCAGAATCTCCAGCCTTCAATTTCTAGTTGCACATGGAATAATGATTTGGCCTCTTCTGTTAATTCTATTTAAGCGAATTGATAGATCTGCCATGGTTATCAGTTTTCTTGTGAGTATCAAGTAGAATTGTGCTGTTTGTAACCTTTTTTGTGCCTTTGCTTGGAATTACACAGAGAGAACATCCGGATATTCCAGGAATTGTCGGAAATCTTCTCCGATGACAACAACCACTCCTTGAGCCGTGAGCTCCTCATCAAGGTAAGAGCTCGCTGTTCATCTTACGAGCCCCCACCCCCCAGAGTTTTCTTTCCCCGACTCGTGCTGGGATCTGTTAGCCTATCGGTGCTTCGCCCAAGTGGCCACTCGTCAAGGGTGAGAGCCCAGACAGGCGGAAGGCCACAGCCAGCTCTCAGTCGCCGTCCACACACACACACACACACTCTCACACACTGTCTTTCACACTCACTCACACACTCTCTCACTCTCTCTCTCTCTCACACACTCTCACACACTCTCACACACTCTCACACACACTCACACACACTCACACACACTCACACACACTCACACACACTCACACACACTCACACACACTCACACACACTCTCACACACACTCTCACTCTCACTCTCCAGCACGAAACGTCACTGGATAGTGATCAGAAATGGCAATCCTGACTGAACGGCTCCACTCCCCAGCCCAGGGGGCACCGAGACCGGTTAGAGCACTCCTCATCTGCCCCCAGCTGATACCAGCTAACCCAGTATAGACCACGCATTGAATCTGGAACCTTCCAGTATATTGCTGCACCAGACGCTGCCTTTAAATCCTACGCCATCTGCGCCAGTGTCTTCTCGAGTTTTTGACGATTCACTGCATTGCTGAGCTGTTGTGTTTTGGGATCTTAAAGAGTTGCTTTAAATGTTCTGCTTTTAAAAGCATGGTAGATGCTGTTGTACTGTATGGTAGCAAAGTGGTTATGTTAATGGACCACTAATCCAGAGGCCTGGCCTAATGACCCTGAGAACATGAGTTAAAATCCCACCATGGCAGCTGGGGAATTTAAATTCAGTTAATTAAATAAATTTGGAAAAAAAAGCTATTATGACCATGAAACTACCAGATTGTCATAAAAACCCATCTGGCTCACTAATGCCCTTTAGGGAAGGAAATCTGCCGCCCTTACCCGCTCTGGCCTATATGTGACTCCAGACCCACAGCAATGTGGTTGACTTTTTGACTCTCAAGGGCAATAAAAAAAGAGTTTGATAGGGTAGACCAGAACTAGGGGCCATCAATATAAGATAGTCACTAATAAATCCAGTCGGGAATTCAGGAGAAACTTCTTTACCCAGAGAGCGGTGAGAATGTGGAACTCGCTACCACAGGGAGTGGTGGAGGCGAATAGCACAGATACATTTAAGGGGATGCTGGATAAACACATGAGGGAGAAAGGAATAGAAGGATATGTTGATGGGGTGAGATGGAGAGGGGCGGGAGGAGGCTCGTGTGGAGCATAAACACCGGCACGGAGCTGTGGGGCCGAATGGCCTGTTTCTGTGCTGTAGTACTTTTGTAATATTCATGTGAGTTCTTTTTGAAAAGGTTTCTGAGACAATGAGTAGGTAAAATGCTAGTGGGCTAGCTTTGACGTCGTTTCCTCACAGACTGTAAATAATAAGTCATTTGTTATTTTGACTCCGGTAATCAATAAACGCCTCACACCCATTATGTTGGGAAGTTGCAGAATCCCCGGCGCTTGGCAGGGGCTCTGGGAGTTCTTCCCTTTCTGGTTGCGAACAGTGAGGGATTAAAAACACACAAACACGAGCAGTCAAGCAGAGGTTTTTGAAGCAGAATGCTGTGAGGTAGGCAGGCTGCAAGAAGGTTGGCCTATAGTAGGGAGCGGTTAGACGCTATTCTGTTTAAGTCAGCCAAGATAGCCCACAGATCAGTGGAAACATAGCATATTTGTTATTTTGTATTATTACGCCAAGACAAGTTTCACTGATTTAAAATAAGTGAATCCAATCATAAGTGTATATTCACGTGCTGTGCAGTAAAGCAGCTTATCCATTTATATCAAGCTCGGTCTCACCAAGTGTTTGCTCACTCCACCTTCGAAGAGACCGAAGAAGCCTCCGTGCGAAAGACACGAATATCCAATTCAAATCATAAGGGGCTACGATTAATATGCCTCTAGATTACGCTATCGTGCAGGTAGATACAGGGCACTGAAATTCTCATCCTTGTGTTCGAATCCCTCCATGGCCTCGGTATCTCCGTAACCTCCTGCAGCTCTACAACCCTCCCAGATCTCTGCGCTCCTCCAATTCTGGCCTCTCGCGCATTCCGTGATTTTAATCGTTCTACCATTGGTGGCCGTGCCTTCAGCCACCTGGGCCCTAAGCTCTGCAATTCCCTCCCTAAACCTCTCCGCCTCTCCACCTCTCTCCTCCTTTAAAACGCTCCTTAAAACCTACCTCTTTGACCAAGCTTTTGGCCGCCTGTCCCAATATCTCCTTATGTGGCTCGGTGTCAAAACTTGCCTCTTAACGCTCCTGTGAAGCGCCGTGGGATGTCTAAGTATGTTAACGGTGCTGTATAGACGCAAGTTGCTGTTGAACCCGACAGGGTATTTACAGCAGACCCGAATCCGTAACGCTGGCATTTGGTGCAAAGTTAGCTTAACGAACCTCACAAAGAACGTTACCAATGAAAGTGAAAAGCATTCGGCATCAAAGGGGGCTTTTAACATCAAAAACAGACTGAGCATATTAGATGACCGATTAAACTATTGTATAAGGCCTGCAGTGTGGTGAGAGTGAAGGCTCGAGCCCTTTAGTTTCTTGGAAATAGCAGCATGGTCAGGATTTTCGCGCGTCTTGTAGATACAGTGGAGATCTGACGGCAGGATGTGGTTGTAAGCCCGGTCCTCGACGTGTGATGTTTTCAGACATGCTTCGGTGCTCTTGCAGGCGCCTCTCCCGGAGGTTGCCTTCCAAAAGGTGGCCAGCTGGTTGCCCGAGCGTCAGCCATCGAGCTCTGCAATGGGTATTTGCTGTCAGCGGGGGAGTATGCAGCCTGGCCCAGTTCCTGGCAGAGCCCCGGTGACTCTGCCAGGGGAAAGTTTGCACCGCAGTATATTTGTTAAAATAAAGACTATTACCAGATATCGATTTTCCCCCCCGGACCTCCCGCCCCCACACTCCTCGCCACTCATTTAACTCTGCTTACAGTAAGTTTATAAGGTCAACAGAGTGGTGGGTTTGCGGCTACGAAAAAGAAAGACTTGCATTTATACAGCGTCTTTCACTACCGCAGGACGTCCCAAAGCACTTTACAGCCAATGAAGTATTTTTTGAAGTGCAGTCACTGTTGTAATGTAGGAAACGCGGCAGCCAACTTGTGCACAGCAAGCTCCCACAAACAGCAATGTGATAATGACCAGATAATCTGTTTTTGTTATGTTGGTTGAGGGATGAATATTGGCCAGGACACCGGGGAGAACTCTCCTGCTCTTCTCCGAATTAGTGGCCATGTGATCTTTTACGTTCACCTGAGCGAGCAGACGGGGCCTCGGTTTAACGTCTCCTCTGAAAGACGGCACCTCCGACAGTGCAGCACTCCCTCGGCACTGCACTGGGATTGTCGGCCTAGATTTTTTTGTACTATCTCCAAATCATTGAGTTAGTGAGGAAAAGAAGAGTCACTCATTCGGAACTGCCCTTACACACTCCTGAGCAGCCAGTAAGAGGACAGCATCTTAAGGCAGGGCTGGGAGAGAAATAGAAAAGGGGGAGGGGAGTTGATGGGTAAAGGCACAGTCTGGTGTGGTAGTGAGTCATCGAGATGAAAAGGATCCCAACTTCAATCTCTGCTCTGTGCTGAGTTAGCTGACCTCAATTGGACATGTACTTAAGAGAGGCCCAATTTGCAGGGTTATGGGGAGATAGCTGGGGACTGGGACTAAATTGAGCAGCTCTTTCAAAGAGCCGGCACAAACACGATGGGCCGAATGGACCCCTTCTTGGCTGTATGATCTCGGGCACGGTGGTGGTGGAGCAGTTACAAATGTCTTCAGCATCCTGGGGCTGGAAGCAGTAAAAATCCGCCAAGCTTGCGGCTGACTGTCCAGTGAGCCTTACTAGAAAGTGGCGTGAGTGTGTGCGCGCGCGCGTGAGTGTGTGTGCGCGCGCGTGTGAGTGTGAGCGTGCGTGCGTGTGCGTGAGTGTATGTGAGCGTGCGTGAGTGAGTGTGAGCGTGCGTGCGCGTGTCGTGTGTGCGCGTGTGCGCGCGTGCGTGGACATCGGGTGCAGACAGGATTGGGGACCACCATCCTCCACGGTGTCACACTTATTGTTCAGTCTCACGCGTGAGGAATGGCCCACTTGGGTGAGAAATCAGGGAGTGGTTGGTGCTAAAGTAACAATACGGCAGCACGCGTCACCGCGTTCAGTGGAGCAGGGAGAAGTACTTGGCGGGTGGAGGGGGGAAAATGAAAAAGCAAAGAGGGGAAAATATCGCTAACTTACAAAGAGAAATGTTTTTAAAGGACCACTACTTTCGTGCAAAGCTGTGTAGCAAACGCTTTATTGCTGTAAGAGACAGACAAACGTGTGTCATTTCCTTCCACAATGATATGCACGAGCGTCACGATGATATGTTCGGCATAACGTCATTGTAAACAAGCACGAGATGGATTGCCAAACGCGCCTTCACGCCCCCCCTGTTCAGTCCAGCACTGTGGCGCAGAGCAGATGCACTGATAAACGTCTTGGACAAGACACTCGCTGTCGAAGCTCACACAGGAGACCTGGCCACTCGGCCCAAGACACAGAGGCCAACAAGGGCCGTGTGTGTGTTCATCATTGGGAGCGGTTGAAAGGGGCGTGACCCGGCAGAGAAAAAAGTGTCAAGAAAAAAAAAGTGAGGGGATTCCATAGGAAAGAGCGATCTGATAACCACAGGGGTGGGGAGGAGTCTGTGTGTAGCAGATATGTACAAGAGGTGTACAAGATTATGACGGGTTTGGATAGGCTAGACGGGGAAAGGCTGTTCCCACTAGTTGATGGTACATGGACTAGGGGACACAGATTTAAGGTTTTGGGCAAGAGATACAGGGGGAACGTGAGGAAATGTTTTACGCAGCAAGTGGTGAGGACCTGGAACTCGCTGCCGACGGAAGTGGTGGAAGCGGAGACACACAAATGTTTTCAAGGGGAGACTGGATAGGCGCTTGAGGGAAATAAACTTGCAGGGCTACGGGGATAGAGCGGGGGAATGGTACTGACTGGATTGCTCTGCAGAGAGCTGGCACGGACTCGATGGGCCGAATGGCCTCCTTCTGTGCCATTATGACTCTATATGATGAAGGAATTCGGGCTGGGAAGGGAGGTCCCAGTGCTGTATCTCTTGAAACAGAAAAGTCTGCCTGTGTTCCAACATCTGTGTGGGCAAAATAGGCAGTTTGATGGAAGTCCCAATCATTTATCTGAGCGTTTGCTTCTACTGAATGGTCACAAATAAAGCTTTTTTACTTGTTTTGTTTCCGTTCATTTAAGTCACAGGCAGGGTGGCCGCCTGGATACGACAGCTGGGTTTGGTATCCCTAGGCTAGGGAAGGGGTTCCTGCTCCTGATTACCACCCAGTGACTGCTGCTGGCAAGGGGTGGGGTGTGTGTGTGTGTGTGTGTGTGTGTGGGGTTAGGACAGGTTGGTCAAAGAGGTAGGTTTTAGGAGGGTCTTAAAGGAGGAGAGAGAGGCGGAGAGGTTTAGGGAGGGAATTCCAGAGCTTAGGGCCCGAGGCAGCTGAAAGCACGGCCGCCAATGGTGGAGCGATGATAATCAAGAGATGCGCAAGATTGGAGGAGCGCAGAGATCCCGGAGGGTTGGAGGGCTGGAGGAGATTGCAGAGATAGGGAGGGGGCGAGGCCGTGGAGGAATTTGAAAACCAGGATGAGAGCCTCTCTTAAACCGGAGAGGTTTAGGGAGGGAATTCCAGGCAGCTGGAGGCACGGCCGCCAATGGTGGAGCGATTAAAATCGGGGGTGCACAAGATGCCAGAATTGGAGGAGCGCGGAGATCTCGGAGGGTAGTAGGGCTGGGCGAAGGTTACAGAGATCGGGAAGGGCGAGGCCATGGTGGGATTATTCTGGTGCTCTACTGCCCAGGCCGAGACCAGCCAACTCAGTATGGACCGTTGGCTGAGCCTGGTCCGTGTGGCTCAGCTAGTCCGTGGATACGAGGGAGCCTAGTTAAGGCTGCTCTGGAATTATGTCACCTTTATAGGGGGGGTGGGAGGGGGGAATGACAAAGCAAAGAGGGGTAAATATCACTAACTTACAAAAGAAATGTTTTTAAAGGGCCACTACTTTCGTGCAAAGCTGTGTAGCAAACGCTTTATTGCTGTAAGAGACAGACAAACGTGTGTCATTTCCTTCCACAATGATGCACATGAGCGTCACGGTATGATGTTCGGCATAACGTCATTGTAAACAAGCACGAGATGGATTGCCAAACGCGCCTTCACGCCCCCCCCCTGTTCAGTCCAGCACTGTGGCGCAGAGCAGATGCACTGATGGACGTCTTGGACAAGACACTCGCTGTCGAAGCTCACACGGGAGACCTGGTCACTCGGCCCAAGACACAGAGGCCAACAAGGGCCGTGTGTGTGTTCATCATTGGGAGCGGTTGAAAGGGGCGTGACACGGCAGAGAAAAAAGTGTCAAGAAAAAAAAACGTGAGGGGATTCCATAGGAAAGAGCGATCTGATAACCACAGGGGTGGGGAGGAGTCTGTGTGTAGCAGATATGATGAAGGAATTTGGGCTGGGAAATGGAAATCCCAGTGCTGTATCTCTTGAAACAGAAAAGTCTGTCTGTGTTCCAACATGTGTGTGGGCAAGCTATGCAGTTTGAGGGAAGTCCCAAACATTTATCTGACCGTTTCCTTCTACTGAATGGTAGCGAATAAAGGTTTTATACATATTTTGTTTCCTTTCATTTAAGTCACAGGCGTGTCTAGTTTTGCACTTGTCGGGCTTGGCGCTTTGGCTCTGCTGCCTCCCTTGTTCAGACTCAATATCTAGGCCCACTCGTGTAGAACAGGCACTCGGTTGAGGTATCGGGAAAGGGGTCAATGCCCGTGGGACTATCCCAGCACCTTTAGGAGAGCGGGGGGAAGGAGTTGGGGAAAGTTTAAAAAAAAAAAAGGAAATACAAAACTGAATGGCAAACCTTGTTGAGTTGCAGATGGAACATGTCTGGGCCAGACACACAATATTATAAATATTCCCACTTATGAGCCAGTTGTGAAAATAGTTCTTCCTAGCTGTCATCCGTGGATCAGTGAGTTGCACTCTCTGCCTCTGAGTCAGTAGGTTGTGGATTCAAGTCCCACTCCAGAGACTTGAGAATAAAATCTAGGCTGACACTCCCAGTGTCGTGCTGAGGGAGTGCCGCACTGTCGGAGGTGCCGTCTTTCGGATGAGACGTTAAACCGAGGCCCCCGTCTGCCCCCTCGGGTGGACGTAAAAGATCCCACGGCCACTAATTCAAAGAAGAGCAGGGGAGTTATCCCCAGTGACCTGGTCACTACTTATCCCTCAACCGACATCACTAGAAACGGTTTATCCGATCATTATCACATTGCTGTTTGTGGGAGCTTGCTGTGCACAAATTGGCTGCCGCGTTTCCCTACACTGCAGCAGGGACTGCACTTCAAAAAGTACCTCATTGGCTGTAAAGCGCTTTGGGACGTCCTGAGGTCGTGGAAGGCGCTATAGAAAATGCAAGTCTCTCTTCTGATCGTGGTTGCCGTGGATACTGGTAGATTTACGTTCGTTGTTTACAGCCCAGGCAAAATGCCATTGCCAAGTGCGGTGCTGCCACCTGCAGGAAAGGCCTGGTTTAGCAGCCGGTGCTGACTTGTGGGGGAGAGTCTGTCTGCTTGTGAACACAATACAATGCCTGTCCTGTTGCTAGATGCTCACCGTGTCTGTGTGTCTCTCTCTCTTTTCTTTTTTACCCCTGGAACTCTAGGAGGGGACCTCGAAGTTCGCCACACTCGATATCAATCCCAAAAAGGCTCAGAAACGGCAACAGCAGCAGAAGGAACTGGTGGGTTTGCCCCTGAGCACCGTTTGTGGGTCACACGGCAATGAAAGACTGGGCATTTTGTTTTTAAATCACGTTCAAACCATTTTTATGTCAAAACCCGAAAAGAGCCAAGTTTCTTTTAAAGGTTGCGTGTTGGAACTAACCTGTATTTTGATTATCTGCAATGATCCATGCCCCTCCCACCAAGTAATGGAAATTGGCAGCTGATTATGCAAAGTTTTTTTTTTGCACACAAATATTCAATAATTTGAATGAAGCAAAGTGGGAATTTAGTGCTGTAGCCATTGGAGAATCAGAATGTGAATTAAGCGACTTTAAATTACATGGAGCGGACCGTAACTGAGAAAGAGGACAATGGGAACTCTCTACCCCAGAGGGCTGTGGATGCTCAGTCGTTGAGTATATTCAAGACGGAGATTTTTGGATGCTAAGGAAATCAAGGGCTATGTGGATAGTGCGGGAAGGTGGAGTTGAGGTCGAAGATCAGCCATGATCTTGTTGAATGGCGGAGCAGGCTCGAAGGGCCGAATGGCCTACTCCTGCTCCTATTTCTTATGTTCTTAAGGGAACGCTAATAATCGAGATCCCGCTAATCTTATGCATTTCCTCAATTTTTGTTTTGGAGGATGAGGCTCTATCGTGTATTTTCTCCTCTTCCCCTTTCTGAGGCCTTGTGCCACACTCTGGGCCTAGTGAAGAGGGCAGGCCTCCACCATTACGGCTCGGAAGCTTATGGCTAGGAGCTGCCCCGTGGGAGTGCTGCTCACTCTCGGTTTTGCCTCCCTCTCTATATTAGGGTTGCCAACTCTGGTTGGATGTATTCCCGGAGGTTTCATCACATGACCTCCCTTTGGGCCCACGCTCCTGCCATTGGTCTACCCGACACGTCCATCCTCGTGGCACACCGTCCTCTCACACCAATGGCAAAGCGAATAGACACTCATGACTCAATTGAATGATTCTTGACTGTCAAACAGCCTCTCCCCGCCCCCCCCCCCCCCCCCACCAAACGCCTATATTTTAATAACTAATAAACTAGTGTTCAAAGAAAATGGAATAAAACCACTTTTTTTTAATGCTCCTATGAGGTTTCTCCTGGGTGTCGCTGGCAGCAGTGTCCAGGAGATTAATCTTCAATTCCTGGAGACTCCAGGTCAGTCCTGGAGGGTTGGCAACCCCTACCCTATCTGCCCTCTTGCCTTGCCCTCAGCTAACTGCCCCCTGGTGGTGGCTTGCTGTACCTTTTACAGTACGTGCGCTGATGATCCTAGGCTGGCTCCAACTCCCGCTGGCCAACGCCAAACCTCCCAACAGGGCAAGGGGCCAGCGCAGTCCGGAGCTGCGTAGCCTACGCAGGCAACGTGGGATCCTCCTGGACAGGCTGGGGAATTTGCGCGGTGTCAGGGAGGCAGCGGGCAAATCGCTATGGCGACAGGCCCATCTGCTGCCATATTCCAACACGCTGCCCCACCCTCGCACTGTTCCAATTTGGTAATCAGTCATTTATTCAGGGAACTGTCTTTTTAATTCATAATGTAAGCGTTTGTTGTGTTTCTCTAGGGTGTCATGCAGGGCACGATCCCATACCTGGGAACCTTTCTCACTGACCTGGTTATGTTGGACACTGCGGTGAAAGATCATTTGGACGTAAGTGAGAAATAGCCTGCGATAGTCTTCCAAATGAGGCTCCTTATTTATATAACAAATGGTTATAGCCTAGAAACCGCTGCTTGTGATATTCGAGTTGTTTTATTTATTCAGTCACAGGATGTGGGCGTCGCTGGCAAGGCCAACATTTATTGCCCTTGAGAAGGTGGTGGTGAGCTGCCATTTCAGAGGGCAGTTAAGAGTCAACCACATTGCTGTGGGTCTGGAGTCACACATGGGCCAGATATCCTTCCCTAAAGGACATTAGTGAACCAGATGGGTTTTTACGACAATGCAGTAGTTTCATGGTCACCATTACTGATACTAGCTTTTTTAAAATTCCAAAATAATTTAATTAACTGAAATTAATGGTGTGTAGCACTGCTGCAGTGTCTCATATCTCCGGATCATTAGTCCAGGCCTCTGGATTACCAGTCCAGTAATATAACCACTGTGTTACCGTACCCCTAACAGAGGCTTGATGTGTTCTCTCTCCACTGGTTTAACTAAGGAGTTAACTGTTGATTTTAAATGGGTTAATCCCTCTGTTTAAATGTCATATAAATGTGTTAAGCAATCATTCGCGAATATCACAAATGATAATTTCTGCACTTGGGCAACTTAAAAATAAAATGGCTCCCCTAATGGTTCAGTTAGTGTAGGACTGCGTCATACAGACCAGGAGAATCAAAGGCTTTCATCCTTGTCTTCAAATCCCTCCATGGCCTCGCCCCCTCCCTATCTCTGTAACTTCCTCCAGCCCGACAACCCTCCAAGATCTCTGCGCTCCTCTAATTCTGGCCTCTTGTGCATCCCCGATTTCCATCGCTCCATCATTAGCGGCCGTGCCTTCAGCCATCTAGGCCCTAAGCTCTGGAACTCCCTCCCTAAACCTCTCCGCCTCTCTCTCTCCTCCTTTAAGACGCTCCTTAAAACCTATCTCTTTGACCAAGCCCTGTCCTAATATCTCCTTATGTGGCTCGGTGTCAAATTTTGTCTGATAACGTTCCTGTGAAGCGCCTTGGGATGTTTTACTATGTTAAAGGCGCTGTATAAATGCAAGATGTTGTTGGAGTTTAATCCCCGATCTGTGCTGTTAGAGTCCCCACCACCACTCCAACTGTGATCAGCTACCATTGGATTCAGTGCCCCTAGGCTAGAGAAGGGAAACATCATCCAGAGTTCCCGTGCACTGTCCAGCGACCCCTGCTGGGAAGATGCGTGCGGCTGGACGTCAGCTGAGGACAGGCCCAGGCTTCTGTGTGGTAGGCCCCCATGACTGAATATCCAGCGTCTGAGCTGGCACACATGGAAAGTTACCATTTGGGTGAGGCTATTGGCACTAGTGTGTCCAGTAAAGCAAGGGCTCGGCACCATCGGGAGAAGGGTGGGGGAGCACTGTGGATTATCACACGACAGTCATATGGATGTGTGACTCCTAGGATTCTCTCGGCTGAACTAAACTGAAGTACAGATCCTGACGCAACGGTGTGCAATTTCAGGAGTGCCTGTTAAATATCGCAGCCAGGTTTGCGTTGATTATTCTGAATGAGCAAGTTTAATTTAACAGTCACACTCCCCCCTCCTCTCAGTCTGCTGACACTTTGGAGCTGTGTTCTTACAGGGACTTTTCGCCAAAGGAATTTCTGGCTTGCAAGCTGAAATAGGAACCATCAGATTAACCGGCCTTAATGCCCCTGCACTAAAGAGGCAAAGGATAAACCAAAGGCTCATCCTACCCCCACCCCGCTACTTCTGATCACTATCTAGTGTCTCCTCCCCACCGCTAGAAAGCTCACTTGTCGGGATGTTGGGTGCAGACAGGATCAGGCTGGCCTGTGATGCCTTCCAAAGCTGGATAGCCGGCCGCCACTTATACTCCAGACAGACGCATGAAGAGCGGTCGCTTGGGCGAGCTGCCAGAGGGCGGCTGGCGCCTGGGGGGGCGGGGGGGGGGCGTACCCCAGGAGAGAGGGAGAGACTGTGGGGAGAGGGAAACGCACACACAACAGTGTTTGAACTCTACGGTGTCACCCGTGGCTCAGTGGGCAGCACCCTCGCCTCTGAGTCAGACGGTCGTGGGTTCAAGTCCCACTCCAGAGACTTGAGCACAAAAATCTAGGCTGACACTCCAGTGCAGTGCTGAGGGAGTGCTGCACTGTCGGAGGTGCCGTCTTTCGGATGAGACGTTAAACCGAGGCCCCGTCTGCTCTCTCAGTTGGACGTAAAAGATCCCACGGCCACTATTTTGAAGAAGAGCAGGGGAGTTATCTCCGGTGTCCTGGCCAATATTTATCCCTCAATCAACATCACCAAAAATCAGATGATCTGGGTCATTATCACATTGCTGTTTGTGGGAGCTTGCTGTGCGCAAATTGGCTGCTGCGTTTCCCTACATTACAACAGTGACTGCACTTCAAAAAAGTACTTCATTGGCTGTAAAGCGCTTTGAGACGTCCTGAGGTTGTGAAAGGCGCTATATAAACGCAAGTCTTTCTTTTCTAATCTGTTCATTTCTAATTCACAGGGAGGCTTGATCAACTTTGAAAAACGGAGAAAGGTATGAGATTTAACCGCCCGTCTCATTATTGAGTGCTCGGGTCCAAGATTTAGTATTCACCAAAGGTAGTCAATGTCGCTGGGCATGTGCTGCCCAGCTCACACAGAGAGGTCTGATCTCAGATAAAAGTGAGAAGTCGCACAACACCAGGTTATAGTCCAACAGCTTTATTTGAAATCACAAGCTTTCGGAGCGCTGCTCCTTCGTCAGGTGACCTGACGAAGGAGCAGCGCTCCGAAAGCTTGTGATTTCAAATAAAGCTGTTGGACTATAACCTGGTGTTGTGCGACTTCTCACTTTTGTCCACCCCAGTCCAACACCGGCATCTCCGCATCTTGATCTCAGATAGACCAGCAAGTGGCACCGAGCGGAGGTAAACCCCCAATCTCCCCCCCCCCCCCCCCCCCCCCCCCCCCACCCAATCCTACCCACCACTTCCAGCCCATGTATATTTCAGTGCTTTGGAGGAGCGCTGTAATGTAAGTACACTGTCTCATTAACCTCTGGAGGCCCTGAGCACCGACTCACAGGGTGGGTTTGCTCCCTGCCCGCTGGAGGCACAGCCGCGCAGCAAATGATTGTTGACGCAAGGCATCGGAGCTGCCCCCTGTCTTTAGCCAGACTGTGCAGGACAGTAGTGAGGTTCTCCCGTTGCTACCTAATGCTGACCTCTTCCCCCCCCCCCCCCCCCGAACGTTGGAGAAGATGCACGCCCCAATGTCACAAATGTGACTTTTAAGTAACTGCGCAGAACGTGCAGCGTTGCGGAAACGCGGCCCTGCCACTGTCAACGGGGAGAACATAGCGCGCGAACACCCCCTCCATATTGTAGAACAGCTCCCAGGTTTAAAATGGGATATTAAAGGCTGAGTGTACAGAGCAGGATTGGCAGAGGGAATAGAGCAGAGGGCTGGCGTTGAAAGGAAAAGCAAACTTTATATAACAGATGTTGAAGAGTCCGAATTGGCTGTTCTTTGCTCGGCCTGCTCCCACAATACTAATTAACTGGATTAATGAACGTTTTCTTTTCTTTTGGCAGGAGTTTGAAGTGATTGCCCAGATTAAGTTGCTGCAGTCTGCCTGCAATAACTACTCGTTTACACCGGACCACGGCTTTGTGGAGTGGTTTCGAAGCGTGGAGCGACTAACTGAGGCTGAAAGGTAAGGGGAGGGCGGGGGGGGGGAACCAATGTTCCCTCTTAGTTTGTTTTTCCGTTGCGCGGGCCCTTTTTAACGGGCTGCGCGGGCCCATTCAAATTTTAGCGCAGGCGCGGTTTTCCCCCCCGTATAAAAGCCGGTGAGCGGCCTGCGCGGGACCTCCCGACCGCCGTGCGGACGGGCAGCTTAACGGGAACGTTGGAAGGGACGCCGACTGCAGCGGGTAGCGCTGTTGTCAGTTCACAACCTTTAAGAAAACAATAACTGGGTAGTTCGCCTGACGAATGGGGTGAGCCGCACGACACAGGAATGCCCCCCGATTTTTGTGCTGGCCTAAGCTTAGCCGGTGGGGCGGGAATTGGCCTCGGTGCCCTGGGCCAAGGAGAGGGGGGGGGGAAAGTCAGCCGCTCTTGATTGGTATCCACTGTTGGAATGTGTGGACTGTGAGCAAGGCCTGCATTGCGCTTGGATTGAATCGCCCAGTGGTCGTCGCTATCTAGGTCCATACGTGAAGGTGGTGCTTGGAAGGTCTACCGTCCCCGCCCCGCCCCTTGCCATGGAACCATGCCTCATTAAAGGACAGCGGGGGTCAGTTCTAAGTTGCCGCCAGAGCATTCGAATCAGCGTTGTGGGGACGGGCGCCCGTTAATAGAAACCGCCCGATTTTTATTTTCCGTTGATTTGAACGCCGAGGGATATCGGGCGGTTTCTAGAGTGGGGTTGAGGTGCAGATCGGCCACAATCTAACTGAACGGCGGAGCTGGCTCGAGGGGGCTGAATAGCCTGCTCCTGCTCCTGTGTTATGCCCAACTCGCAACACCAGCAAGTTGAAAATGACCCTCAGCATCTTCAGGATAAGACTATGTGTGGGGGTGGGGTTGTAGAAAGGAGCAGGGGCGAGTATCTGGTTAGCAATGGGATTGAGGTTTGTAAAGATGAGCTCAGGTAGAGTTGATTGAAGGATGGCGCCTGATGTTTCCGAGCTGCTCAAATCAGGAAAATGCCCGTCTGAGGAGTTAAACGTCGGATGTCAGACTAGACAGACAGACTGGAGTCTTGGTCCATTTTTACCTTTGGGGAGTTGTTGTCAGAACATTTCATCAGGCTATTAAATGGATTGGACAGAATCCCAGATGGAGTAAGTTGTCGGTCTGTGGAACGAGCGGGCTTGCTGAATAGCCTTTTCTCATTCAGTGCTTCCTTCTGTTTCTGTTAGAAGGGATTTGTGAGCTGCGTTCTAGGCTGTTGCAGAAGGCAGCGTAAATACCCGCACCAGGCTTCGCTCTCCGGAAGTGTGGTTTTAAAAAAAGGACCCCGCCAGATCTGGGCAGGTGTCCTCGCCGCCTGCTCAACAGAGCAGCTGAGAATCGAGGCGGGTCAGCTCCCGGCGGGTCCGGGGTGGGTAAAGGACCCGGCCGATTTTCACCGCCCACCTGCCCGACTTCCACCAAGCGGGAGGGTTAAAATTTCCCCACCGATTCACTCACACATTCACACACCCGCGTGCGAAGATTTTCCGATGCTATTTTCCGTGTTGGTTTTAGCAATATCGATCTTGATGGTGGAATCGGATTTGTTTTTTGAACTGAGGAACTTGGGTCAAGGACTGAGTGCCCAACGCTATCCCCGGAGAGAAGATGAGATGAGTCGGGAACTAGTGATTGGGTAACACCAAGCTAGGATTTTAAAAGCTTGCCGTTTGAGGAAGACTGAGAGGGCTGAGGGGGGGGGGGTTCTGCAGTCTTAAGGTCCTGGGGGTGAGTGAGATAGATCGGCAGACAGGCTCCAGTTCAACCTAGCGAAGAGACAGAGAGGAGGAAGAACGTGTAAGACAGGAGAGAAAAGTGAAGAGGAGCAAAAGCTATAGTAATATTGGTAAAATAGAGAGAGATTGGAGGAGAGAGGCAAACCAGAGGATAACCTTTTCCCTGTATCCTGTCCGGCAGGTGCTAGAGGATCAAGTCCGAGATAGGCTTTGTTCCTTATTGTAATATTGTTGTTATTATTATTGTTCCAGTTACAACCTGTCCTGTGAAATCGAGCCTCTGGCTGAGTCGGCAAGCAACACTCTGAAGGCAAAGAAGAACTCCGGCATCATTAAGCGATGGAGCGAGTGAGTGTCGTTTGCTGCCTTGCCTTTGTTACGTGATACAGCACAGAAGGGAGGACATTCGGCCCATCGTGCCTGTGCCGGCTCTTTCAGAGAGCTCTCCAATCAGTCCCACTCCCCTGCCCTTTCCCCATAGCCCTGCAAATTTTTTCCCCTTCAAGTATTTATCCAATTCCCTTTTGAAAGTTTATTATTGAATCTGCTTCCACCGCCCTTTTCAGGCAGCGCATTCCAGATCACAACAATTGGTTGTGTTAGCACAATCTCCTCATCTCGCCTCTGGTTCTTTTACCAGTCGCCATAAATCTGTGTCCTCTGGTTCTCGAACCCTTCTGCCACAGGAAACAGTTTCTCATCATGATTTTGAACACCTCTATCAAATCTCCTCTTAACCTTCTCTACTCTAAGGAGAACAACCCCAGATTCTCTAGTCTTTCCCCGTAACTGAAGTCCCTCATCCCTGGTACCATTCTAGTAAATCTCTTCTGCACCCTCTCTAAGGATTTGACATCCTTCTAAAGTGTGGTGTCCAGAATTGGCCACAATCCTCTGGCTGAGGCCTAACCTCCTTGCTTCTGTACTCTTATGCCTCGATGAATAAAGCCAAGAATCCCAAATGCTTTTTTTAACAGCTTGTCTTGCCACCTTCTCCCCCAAAGGCTCACTGGATGGTGTACTTACTTACTGAGGCAGTGCTGGAGCTCTTTAAAGCTCTATATTTTAAAAACTGTTTGAACTTTCCCCCAGTGGCTGAATTGGTAAGTGTACTGAGTGGCGTGCCGCTGAGCCACGCAGGCCGGGGGTGGCGGGCCCCACGCAGGCCGGGGGGGGGCGGGCCCCACGCAGGCCGAGGGGGCGGGCCCCACGTCCATTCCCTGGTCCTTGCTGAGCTGGTTGATCTCGGCCTGGGCCAGCAGGTGGGGGTTGCTACGATTGGCCACATTGCTCTTGGGGTACGAGAGGACAAAGGTTTCTGTTCCTGATCGCCATCCAGTGATCCTCGGTGGAAAGTGCCTGTACAAGGGACGTGAGAGAGCGACTTGCATTTCTAGAGCGTCTTTCACGACCACCAGATGCCCGAAAGTGCTTTACAGCCAATGAAGTACTTTTTGAAGTGTAGTCACTGTTGTTGTAATGCAGGAAACGCGGCAGCCAATTTGCGCACAGCAAGCTCCCACAAACAGCAATGTGATAATGACCAGATAATCTGTTTTTGTGATGTTGATTGAGGGATAAATATTGGCCCAGGACACCGGGGAGAACTCCCCTGCTCGTCTTCGAAATAGTGCCCGTGGGATCTTTTACGTCCACCTGAGAGAGCAGACTGGACCTCGGTTTAACGTCGCATCCAAAAGACGGCGCCTCTGACAGTGCGGTGCTCCCTCAGCACCGCACTGAGTGTCAGCCTAGATTTTTGTGCTCAAGTCTCTGGAGTGTGACTTGAACCCACGACCTTCTGACTCAGAGGCGAGAGTGCTGCTCACTGAGCCACAGCTGACACACAGTTACTGTGAGGCGAGGATAGGATCGAGCCCAGCTCTGACGCCCCCCCTCACCCACCCGCCATGCTTTAAGTACAGTGAGGGCACTTGTTGTTGAGCCTCACACATGGAGGGCGCCCTGTTGGCACTCCTGGACCGTGTCCCAGCGCGAGTCGGCACCTTGAGGAGAGGAAAGTGGGGTGGGGGAGGGAAAACCTTCACTTCGGCCAGAATCAAAGCATACCTTTAGTTGGTTATGGGGTGGATGTTATTCTGACCTGTACTGATCCTCAGAAACCAGAGGCTTGTCCCTCATAGGTGCCCATACAATGGTGGCAATTTTGACAATGTGTGATGGTGTAAAATGGGTGAAAGAGTGTCGGCAGCCTGTTTTTATATTTACGTGGAAGTCGATGGAAATAGAAATGGGGAGCAATGTAAAACGGGTCGCCGATTCGCAGTCACTCACTTTACACTATCACACAAAGTCAAGGGCTACCCCAATGTTACGATTCCTCAGTTCGACACTAGTTACGTCTTTGGCTAAGTCGGGCTTTTTAACTCCTTTCTGCTTCCTTCCCATTGACAACTACAGCAGGCAGACACCGACCGCAGACGCTCCAAGTACGGGCGCCCAGTCCCGATCCTGCGAGCAACTCAAGTACGCACCGTTCCTGGGCGGTGGGGACACGGCAGATTCGGTTAGTGTCACATCCGCCGGCTCCAGCAACTCCGACGTGGAAGAAATCAATATCAGCTTCATCTCGGAATCGCCAGATTCCCAGGAGAAAAAGGTAGGAAAGTGGCTGTGCGTGGTGCTCAAACAGTTTATATAAAAAAAAACGCGCCCATTAATTGAGAGGCCTGGCAGCGCAGGCTGAAATGCTTCCGCCCATCGGCACAGCAAAGCCAGGCAAGCACGGACTGCAGAGTGCCTGCTTGGGAAGGCCGAGTGTAAAGCAGCCGCCTGTCTCTCTAAAGAGGCCTGGTCGGGTAGATTTAAAATACCACGCTACAGGAAGGCCTGTTAGAATGGGCTAAGAGGTCCCTGCTCCCACTTGCAGACTCAATCCAAGGGCCAGCCCTGCCTTCTGCTCAATCTGTCTCCCACTGCTGATCCAATTTTGTTTTTCCAGTTGACACTGTTGGGTTGCCAACCCTCCAGGATTGGCCTGGAGTCTCCAGGAATTGAAGATTAATCTCCAGGACTCTGCTGGGAGCAACACCCAGGGGGGGAAAAAAATCATTGGGGCATTAAAATAATTCAACATTTTTGCCTAATAGTTAAATAAAAATGTTTGGAGTCGGGAAAGAAAAGATTGCTTGACTGATGGTCAAAAATCATCCAATCAGGTGGCCAAGAGTCTATTCGCTTTCCAGTTGGCGCTGGAAGGTGGTGCACCCCGAGGATGGACATGTCGGGCTGGAGTGTGAGGGCGGGGCAGTTGGAGGGAGGAGCTCATGTGATGAAACCTCCAGGAATAAATCCGGCCAGAGATGGCAACCCTACCATCCACAGACACATCCCTACCACAGAACATTATCATTCGCTTTATGATTGCCTGCAGCCCAAACTGCTGTGCCTCCCCTCCCGAGGTTTACTGAGGCTGCATAGGTTGGGATATGGAAATATTTTTTTAAAAAGGGAATGATAATTTGGAATTGTCCCCAATTCCTTTGGCCTTGACTGTAAAGTAGGTCGTGTCAGCCGTGGCTCAGTGGGTAGCCCCCTCGCCTCTGAGTCAGAAGGTTTGTGGGTTCAGTGTCCCCATTCCAGAGACTTGAGCACAAAAATCCAGGCTGACCCTCCCAGTGCAGTGCTGAGGGAGTGCTGCACTGTCGGAGGGGCCGTCTTTTGGATGAGACGTTAAACCGAGGCCCCGTCTGCTCTCTCAGGTGGACATAAAAGATCGTTTGTCCACTATTTCGAAGAAGAGCAGGGGAGTTATCCCCGATGTCCTGGGCCAATATTTATCCCTCAACCAACATTAAAAACAGATTATCTGGTCATTATCACATTGCTGTTTGTGGAAGCCTGCTGTGCACAAATTTGGCTGCCGCGTTTCCTACATTACGCTTCAAAAGTACTTCATTGGCTGTAAAGCGCTTTGGGACATCCGGTGGTCGTGAAAGGTGCTATATGAATGCAAGTCTTTTTCTTTTTGAACTTGGCTTGGCAGCAGTGTAGGTAAAACACTGGGCTGCTGATGGCAGTGCAGGGGTCACAGGTAGAGGTTCACTGTAAACCCACTGCAGTCCTGACCTAGAGGCTCGTAGCCTTATTTTATTCCCTCGTAATTTTCTTTGCATTGATCTTTGGATGGTACCAGTGCCGCCTTTGAAACGGCAGGTACTACATTCCAAGACGGACCGGACTGGGCGATCTCGGTACCAGTCTGTCCCGACGGTAAACCTTATTTTTTATTTTTTTTTTAAATTTTCTTTTAGTTCTGGGAATCAACGTCGCTGTCCTCATTGGACACGTCTGGAATCGGCTCAGGGTCAAGCAGTGCCTCCTCTTCCTCGGTCTCCTCCACGCCCATAACCTCCTCCAGGACACACAAGCGCTCTGTCTCTGGAATATCCAGCTACTCCACACTATCTCTGCCACTTTATAACCAGCAGGTGGATGACTGCTGTATCATTCGGGTCAGCCTGGACGTTGACAACGGAAACATGTACAAGAGCATTTTGGTGAGTGTCCTGCAGGTCCAGCTCCTGCTGCGTTTCATTGGGGAACGGGTGAGATGGGACGCAGCGGATGGTGGCCGATGGGTCGGTCTCAGCGAATTGTTCTTCTTAGGCAGTCCCTCGGAACCGAGGATGACTTTGCTTCCACACTAAAAATTAGTTCTCAGGTGACTGATGAGTCCAATGCAGGACCGACAGTCTCTGTCACAGGTGGGGCAGACGGTGGTTGAAGGGGCGGGTGGGTGGGGTGCTTGGGTTGACGTGCGCTCCTTCCGCTGTTTGCGCTTGGCTTCCGCTTGCTCCCGGCGAAGAGACTCGAGGTGTTCGGCGCCTTCCTGGATGCTTCTCCTCCACTTTGAGCGGTCTTGGGCCAGGGATTCCCAGGTGTCGGTGGGGATGTTGCAGTTTTTCAAGGAGGCTTTGAGGGTGTCCTTGAAGCGTTTCCTCTGCCCACCTGGGGCTCTCTTGCCGTGCCGGAGCTCCGAGTAGAGCGCTTGTTTTGGGAGTCTCGTATCTGGCATGCGGACGATGTGACCCGTCCATTGTCCGCATGCCCGATCAGCGAATTGCAAAGACGCTCGTCCGGTCAACGCGTTAAACTCCGGCTTCCCCCCCCCCCCCCTCCCCTGTCTGCCCCTTCAGGTGGACGTAAAAGATCCCGCGGCCATCTATTTCAAAGAAAAGCGAGTGAGTTCTTCCCCAGTGTCCTGGACAATATTTATCCCTTGACCAATGTTCCCTCTAAGCTGGGCGCGAGCGTGGCCGCGCAGTAATCCGCACGGTCCCGCGCCGGCCGCTCACAAGCGTTTACATTGGAAGTACCGCGGAAATTTAAAGGGACCGCGCATTGAAATAAACAGGCCGCGCACGACAGAGACAATTTAGAGGGAACATTTCCCTTGACCACCATCGGTAAAAACAGATTATCTGGGTCATTATCTCATTGCTTTTTGTGGGAGCTTGCTGTGTGCAAATTGGCTGCCGCGTTTCCCACATTACAACAGTGACGTACACTTCAAAAGTACTTCATTGGCTGTAAAGCGCTTTGGGACGTCCAGTGGTCGTGAAAGGCGCTGTATAAATGCAAGTTCGTTCTCCTGTAATGCTCATCAGCTGGATCCTGTCAAGCAACACCAGGGAGAAAAATCACCGGGGCAATAAGAATGTAATTAGTTATCAAAATATTGGAGATTGGCGGGTAGAGGGGGGGAGGCTATATATATGACCGGTCGGGGCGGTTGGAGGCCATGTGATGAAACCTCCAAGAATACATCCAACCAGAGTTGGCGACCCTAGTTGGAGGGAAGGCTATGCCTGTGGCTGGTTACCGAGCTCACTGGTGACGGTGTGGGGAGTGGGCCCTGTGCCTGTCCACCCCAACTGCAGGCGTCAGGCTGGATGGATAACGGAAAGGAGCACAATTACAAGCCAAAGAAAAAAAAAACAAATGGCCAAACTGAGCCTAACTTGCCCAATAAAGTTTTAAAAACTGTCAATGATATTCCTGTTTTCATTCTTTCTGAGAGTGAGCTACCCTCTTTAACACGTCCTGCTACCTTCCCCCTTTTCTCCTGGTTCCGCGTACCACGCGCACTGTTGTCAGCTGAGCAGGTGTGGGCAGAATGCTGCTGTGAAACTCTCTGCCAAGAGGTGCCCGTAAGTTGCTTTACTTTCCTCGTGGCGGGGGAGCAGGCGCCCAGCACCTCCCCCTGGTGGCTCAGCTGAGAACCGCAGGTCACATGTCAACGCAATTGCCACTGCATTCATTAAGAAAGGTGGTGGGAGGAGAGGTGGGGGGAAACCTTCCCGCGTGGCTTAGTTGAACCACCCAGTGTGTTACTGAATCCTACAGACCAGGATGGTCCCACATCCGATGGCCAGGCCGGGCTGAGCTAGCTGACCTCAATTGGGGGGGGGGGGGGGCAGTGGTTGGGATTCTGCAGTTGGCCTTCCTCACCACCCCCCCCCCCCCCCCACTCCTGCGCCACGGAGAGGGCAATCAGCCAATGTTCCACATCTTTACCGCTGGCCTGATGAACTAGTGTGACACCGTTGCATAAGGACAGAGGTGGGCTTGGTTGTGATGCTCTCCATGATCAAGTAGCCCGCTGATCATCCCGAATATAGGCTTGAGCATCAAGAGAAGCCCCCGTGGCACTGTACCAATAACATGAGTTGGTGTCTTACGGCCAGGGGAGGAGAAAATTTGTAGGGGGATTTAAAAAAAAAAAGAGAAGGGAAGATGAGAAAACCATGGAACCCAGACTCTTTACTGTTCATTCAGTAAATGAGAATATATAATGTAGCTTGTTAGCGCAACAAATTCCACGGCTGGTGATATAAAGGGTTAAAACTCTCTGTTCCAGGTGACGAGCCAAGATAAGACGCCCGTTGTCATTCGAAAGGCTATGGCCAAACACAATTTAGACGGGGACAGGCCCGAGGAGTACGAGCTGGTGCAGATCATCGCTGAGGACAAGGGTACGTACGTGACTCAAACACGCGGGGCATAGAGGACTGAGCGGTCCAGTATGCGGCAGAGCTGTTACCCCAGAAAGTGATCCAGCGATTCGCTAACTACCCACTGCGAGCGCTTGGACGCCACCCGAGGACTCTGCTGCGGTGCAGCCAGCGGTCGGCGCTCACCTTTTTCACCCAGAGGGTGGTTGGAATCTGGAACTCACTGCCTGAAAGGGTGGTAGAGGCAGGAACCCTCACAACATTCAAGAAGCATTTAGATGAGCGCTTGAAACGCCATCGCATACAAGGCTACGGACCAAGTGCTGGAAAATGGGATTAGAATAGACAGGGCTTGATGGCCGGTGATGTAAGAAAACTACTAGGCACTTGGTCTAAGCGTTAAACAAAGCTTTAATCAACTGTTTTTCAACATGGAGGTCTAGTTGTGTCCTTCACTAGTTCCTGTTGAGGAATGTCCTAAGCAAGCTGGGCCCATGCCTGAGTATTTATACTCTCCCTGGACAGCGCCACCAGCAGGCCGCCCAGTATTACTTCATACATGAATGACAAGATTCATGTCAGCCGGCGCGGACACGATGGGCCGAAGGGCCTCTTTCTGTGCTGTATAACTCTATGACTCTATGACCTGCCCGGCTGGCCCACAGACAGTGGCCACTGTGCAAGATCTTGGCATTTGTAGAATGGTACCCCTAGCAAGAGTTGACACCTTCAGGAGAGGGAGAAAATTAGGGGGCAGCTGGGAGAGGGAAATAAAAGAGAATTTAACCTGTTACATTTTTTCTTTCTATAACAGAGCTGAAAATTCCTGACAACGCAAACGTATTTTATGCCATGAACTCGTCCGTCAACTATGACTTTATGCTAAAGAAAAGGGGTCACTCAAAAGCAGGAAAAACAAAACACGTTTCAAGCTCGACTCTCCCCAGAATGAAACAAAAGGGACTGAAGATTACAAAAAGTATCTTCTAGCCCCTCCGAGCCGGACCTGCTTCGTGCGTTTGCTGGATTCATCGAAACTTTATATAAAGAAAAAAATCAGTGTTACGAACAAATGTGCAATATTTTCTGCGACTAAGACTGCTGGAAACATCACACCACGGGCACCTATTCAGTTTTGTTTGAGAGACTGAAAGGCATTGCCCTCAAACGGATTGTGGAGTTGAGAAGGAACTCTCTCTACTGGACAACTGATCTGCCCCGTTACACAGTTTGGGGAGAGAGGGAAGCGTCCTTCCCAAATACGGTGAGAGAAAGGTCACGTATTGAGTGAAGTGACTTAGAATAGATCAGTCGCGTTGAGCAGTAGTGTGAAGGTAAGAAGGTGGAACAGTCTCTCCATTATCTGCCTGATGGAGGGGAACGCTCCAGAAACACTGGTTCTCCATGAAGACAGGAACCATTGTCCTTCAACACCTGCACAGTAGATTGCTTTGTCTGGGATATCGGAGGTTATTAAGGTGCAATGAGAACGCTAAACTTGTCATCGTAATATAGAAACTTTTGGTCCCTCAGTTGCAGAACTCTTAGCTCTGTAGGTGACTCACCTATTGCCTGCGCTTGTACAGAAACCCAAGATGCGCCCTGAAATTCTGCGAGGAGAGCGAGAAGAGAAAAAGATGGCTTTTGACCAGGTATGGGAATCCTTCTGACTGTCTCTCCTGAGTCCTGTTTGAAGAGTCCTCCACCTTCGAGGCTGTCTGGCATCAAAGGGACCCCACCTTGATCCACAATCAAGACAACACAACTATCAAAAGGTTGATCCCAACTGCATGTTGTGTGGAACTCAGAGAATTTTAGCCTGCAAAGCAGGACTAATGTTCTCTTGGCCTGACGTCACCAATCGGACCAAAGACTGGAAGACGTCTGCTAAATGATCGTCAACTGCAATAGGTCAAGGTGACCAAGAAATGACGGCCAACACGCGACAACCCATTATTACATACTAACAAATGGTCAGTTCTTATTGAATAGTTAGGCAGGAGCTGACAGAATTGTACAGTTATAACCTGAGCCATTCTTTGGCTGATACAGGAAACATTTGGTTTTTTTTTATTTGCAAAGAATATGACTCATTTTCAAATGAGCTGTGTTGATTTTTTTTTTTAAGTTTGTTTTGTAAAAAAAAAACTGAATCTCTTTTGGGGCAATATTTATTCATTGTACAGACATTATATTGATGAGTGGAATTGTAAATTTCTTACTGTTGAATATTATTTAATATATTGACTTGTTACCGATACGTGTATTTAAGTTGCTGTTTGCTCAATGGGTCTTTTCTTGTCCGGTGAAATGTGTTGTCTTTGTTACTTTTTTGTATAATGTAAAAAGAGGGACGATCATGAACACTGCTTCAAACGAGTCATTTTCTTTTGGTTGTTTATATGTGGCTTCTAGTCAATCGTCCTAACCGCGTTGCCGTTCTGTGTCACAGGGCTTCGTTCCCCCTTCCGCCGGCTCCCACAGCACTCGGCCTACGGACACTCTTCCATTCAACTATTCCCCCTACGCAGTCCCAGTTTTGGCCTTTCCCATCACCTCGGACACACGGCGCGCCTACCCCTGCACGTCGCACTTAACCCACCAATACGTTTCTTTGTTACTGCGCACTGACCAGGTGACACTTTTTAGTGAAAGACGTCAGTCGCGCCAGCCCTTTCAGCTGATGCCCAACGTCCTCTTTGCACAGCCCATTCCAACAGCATTCGACCTCGCTCTCTGTGGCAGGGTCCCGGTCTTGGTACCATGTACAAGTGCAAACTGGACGCTAACTTCCTACCCTGCCACGGTACCAAAATCAAATCCCATACCTTACTCATCTGTTGCTTTTATGAAAGCTGTTCTGTCATTGAATCGTACAGCACAGCCATTCGGCCTTTTGAATTTGGTTTTTATTTTAATAAGGGGGGGAGGGTGCAGAAATTTGTGAGGATGTTGCCTGGGCTGGGGAATTTTAGCAATGAGGAGAGATTGCCTCGGCTGGAGTTGTTTTCTTTGGAACAGAGGAGGCTGAGGGGAGACCTAATTGAAGTGTATAAAATTATGAGGGGCCTAGATAGAGTGGATAGGAAGGACCAATTTCCCCTAGCAGAGAGGTCAATAACGAGGGGGCATAGATTTAAAGTAATTGGTCGGAGGTTTAGAGGGGATTTGAGGAGAATTTTTTTCACCCAGAGTGTGGTGGGGGTCTGGAACTCACTGCCTGAAAGGGTGGTAGAGGCAGAGACCCTCATCACATTTAAAAAGTACTTGGATAGGCACTTGAAGTGCCGTAACACACAGGGCTACGGACCAAGAGCTGGAAAGTGGATTAGGGTGGATAGCTCTTTGTCGGCCGGCACGGACAAGATGGGCCGAATGGCCTCCACCTGAGCTGTAAATTTCTATGATTCTCTCCTGCTTGTCACAGCCTCCCTGTAGTACAAACCGTCCCCGGCTGATCAGCAGCTCTCTGACTTGCTTCCCAAGCCTTCCCCAGTGCTGATGTGAAGCCAGCTCCGCTCCACACCTTCCTGCGATGACCAGATTGAGATCGAAAACTCACCGCATGCGAAATCACAGGTGTTAACCCACGCGTTGCTCCTCCCGCACACAGACCATCACCACTGGATGTAAGGTTGCCAGAGTGTTATTGACCTTTCTGTACTGTAATTCAGAATTATGGAAGGGAAATTTGGTACCAATTGGGATTTAGGCTGAGCTTAAAGATCTTGCTCTAAACACTGTCTTGACAATTGTGATTCCAGAAACTGGCTACAGTTTAAGAGCTACGGCCAAATTGTACATGGCACTCCAAACACATACACAACATGGCAGGATGTGTTTGGGGGTTGAAATTTAAAAAAATAAAACATTTTAATTTACTATTTTGACAAAGGAATGGCCAGTGACATGTAGGCCAAGAGTTTCAGCTTTGGACGCAATCAGCGATCCGGCCACAAATCGCGCTCAAAATTACGCTAGTTTTCAGAAGTATTTTTTTTTTTGCTCAAGTTTCCACTCAAACTCCGTTGCATATCGCCGACCATAAAATCATCCGCGAACCAGCGCAACAGGGCAGCGTTTTGGAGCGTAATTTTTTTTAAAAATTGCATGAGAAAGCATTCCTTGATATATTGAAGAGCGGTGAGCTGATGCAGTTTGATTCAATACAGCTGAAAATAGGTTTATCACAAAAAAATAATATTTTAATCAGAGTGTCTAGTCCTCCACCTGTGAGTAACCCCATTTTAAATAACTGGAAATGACGTTAAAGAAACGAAACTGAACCATTTACTAGTTGCAGTAAAAAAAAATTTTTTAAAGGTGCCTATTACTGTAGTGTCCTTGCACCAAAAAAAGCTTCATTTTAAGAGCCTCCTCGAAGGCCCGCAAACGAGCGCAATTATCGGAAACGCGCCGCGGTGGTTAATTCGATCTGGGGGCGTGGCCAGTTTTGTGGGCGGGGCCTGCTTCTGGCGCGATTTTTTTTTTAAACTAGCGCAAAAGTTCGCGGAAACTCGATTTGCGCTGAACGTAACTTGCGCTTGAAATTCTTTGATCTTTTGCACTGGTTTGGCTTGTTTCGGGCAAACTGCGCTGGAAAAAAAAACCATCGCAACTCCTGTCCAGAGAGAAACCAGCAGGAAACGCAGAGATCAGAACCACACCCTCAAATATACATTCATTTACACGTTACTGCCCGAGAGCTGCAGCCGCCAGCTATTAAGAGCTGGTTGTTGTATGGTTTCAGTTTGGTTCAGTGCTTCCGAAGGGCGGTGATTCCTAGTCCATTAAGATACGTACAGTAACAGCGAGGAGAACTGGCTTTCCTTGGCTCAGGCATAGCACTCTCACCTCTTGAGTCAAGAAGGTTGTGGGTTCAAGTCCCACTTCAGAGACTTAAGCACAGAATCTAGGCTCACCCTCCAGTGCAGTGCTGAGGAAGCGCTGCACTGTCAGATGAGACATTAAACCGAGGCCCTCAGGTGAACGTAAAGGTTTTCATGGCACTCCTCAAAGAAGAGCAGGTGTGTTCTTCCCCAGTGTCCTGGGCCAATATTTATCTCTCAACCAACGTCACTGAAAAAAACAGATTATCTGGTCATTATCTCATTGCTGTTCGTGGGAGCTTGCTGTGCGCAAATTGGCTGCAGCGTTTCCTACATTACAACTGTGACTACACTTCAAAAAGTACTTCATTGGCTGTAAAGTGCTTTGGGATGACCTGAGGTCACGAAAGGCGTTATAGAAATGCAAGTTTCTTTATTTCATGAAGGGACATCGACCTCCTGATGAAATGTGATTGGTTTTAAAGCAGTAATACAAAGCTTCCATGAGGTCCGAGTGGGTTAAACTCAGTTGGCCTCAGCGCCCCCTCGGAATTCAAAATAAGTCAGCACCACACCCACCCAGATTCTATCCAGCAAGTCCTACTTATTGGATAGTGCGGGTGTTGGCTATGTGCGAGGACAGGAGCGTAAGAACATAAGAATTAGGAGCAGGAGTGGGCCGCATGGCCCCTCGAGCCTGCTCCGCCATTCAATAAGATCATGATTGATCTTCGACCTCAACTCCACTTTCCCGCCCGATCTCCATATCCCTCGATTCCCCTAGAGACCAAAAATCTATCGATCTCAGCCTTGAATATACTCAACGACTGAGCATCACAGCCCTCTGGGATAGAGAATTCCAAAGATTCACAACCCTCTGAGTGAAGAAATTCCTCCTCATCTCAGTCCTAAATGGCCGACCCCTTATCCTGAGACTGTGACCCCTGGTTCTAGACTCCAGCTAGGGGAAGAATTTTTGCAGGGCTACAGGAAAGAGTAGGAAAGTAGACAGCTCTACCAAATAACCAGCACATGCACGATGGGCCGAACGTTGTCTTTCTGTGTTGTATCATTATATGATTGCATGAACATAATCTTGGCGCAACTCCCTCTAACTCAGAGAGGGATCGAACGCAGCCTGGACCCGAGCATTATAAACACCACGCTCCAAACCAACGTGGACTAACCTGCCACTTCAGGCGGGGGGTGCGGAGACCACCACAGTCAAATAGCCCTGCCGACATGCACTGTTTGAGTTGACCCATGAAGAATGCCGCTTGAGTGAGGCACCGAGGGGCCAGCTGGTACCCGTGGTATCTCACCCAGTGAGAGCCCGTACCCGGGGTGAAAGGGCAAGAGAGAGAGAATGGTACACGGTGTAGGTTTCAATCCAGGTCAGTCATTCCGAGCATCGGTGACTCCCATTCATTAGCAAAGGGAGAAAGAAACCTCCCCCAATAATAGGGGCTGGCTTTAAAGCAGTTCTACAGGGTGATCGTCAAAGGAGAATGGTGGCATTCTAATCACCGAGATTTCCTATGCTAATAAATGGAGCACTCTGCTTCACTGAATGAAGTGCAGATTAAACATCACAGAATGTCCATTAGCACAGAGTGGAATGCCTTTCCATCGCTCTGTTGCTGCGTTCTCAGAGGAACATCAGGGTAATGGACCAATGCAGAAGTCTCAATTGTACTGCATCACCATGGAAACACAGCTCAGCCCTGGCTCCTGCCGCAGTGCTTGCTTTGAGCAGCTTTGTTGTGTTGGGCTTAATCTCAGTTCACAACGTGGGGTGAAATTCGACTGTGCCGGGGCCGCACAACCAGCAGGAGTGGATCGGCCGCCGGTGATACACCGCTCCCCCAGCCCCACCACCCCGATTATCCTTTCCATTGAAGTAAATCGGGCGGGCGAACCACTAACGCCCGCTTTGCGCCCCCGCCAAAGTTGAATTTCACGCACAATCTCCCTATTATATATACAATGTGCGCTATTCTCTATAATATATACAGAGTGCGCTATTCTCTATGTATACAGGGTGCACTATTCTCTATAATATATACAGGGTGCACTATTCTCTATAATATATACAGGGTGCGCAATTCTCTATAATATATACAGAGTGCGCTATTCTCTATGTATGCAGGGTGCACTATTCTCCATAATATATACAGAGTGCGCTATTCTCTATAATATATACAGAGTGCGCAATTCTCTATGTATACAGGGTGCGCTATTCTCTGTATACAGATTGCACTATTCTCTATAATATATAGAGTGCGCTATTCGCTATAATATATACAGAGTGCGCTATTCTCTATAATATATACATAGTACGCTATTCTCTATAATATATACAGGGTGCGCTATTCTCTATAATATATACATAGTACGCTATTCTCTATAATATATACAGGGTGCGCTATTCTCTATAATATATACAGGGTGCGCTATTCTCTATAATATATACAGGGTGCGCTATTCTCTATAATATATACAGGGTGCGCTATTCTCTATAATATATACAGGGTGCGCTATTCTCTATAATATATACAGGGTACGCTATTCTCTACAATATATACAGGGTGCGCTATTCTCTATAATATATACAGGGTGCGCTATTCTCTATAATATATACAGGGTGCGCTATTCTCTATAATATACACAGGGTGCACTATTCTCTATAATATATACAGGGTGCGCTATTCTCTATAATATATACAGGGTGCACTATTCTCTATAATATATACAGGGTGCGCAATTCTCTATAATATATACAGAGTGCACTATTCTCTATGTATGCAGGGTGCACTATTCTCTATAATATATACAGAGTGCGCTATTCTCTATAATATATACAGAGTGCGCAATTCTCTATGTATACAGGGTGCGCTATTCTCTATGTATACAGATTGCACTATTCTCTATAATATATACAGAGTGCGCTATTCTCTATAATATATACAGAGTGCGCAATTCTCTATGTATACAGGGTGCGCTATTCTCTATGTATACAGATTGCACTATTCTCTATAATATATACAGAGTGCGCTATTCTCTATAATATATACAGAGTGCGCTATTCTCTATAATATATACATAGTACGCTATTCTCTATAATATATACAGGGTGCGCTATTCTCTGTAATATATACATAGTACGCTATTCTCTATAATATATACAGGGTGCACTATTCTCTATAATATATACAGGGTGCGCTATTCTCTATAATATATACAGGGTGCGCTATACTCTATAATATATACAGGGTGCGCTATTCTCTATAATATATACAGGGTGCGCTATTCTCTATAATATATACAGGGTGCGCTATTCTCTATAATATACACAGGGTGCACTATTCTCTATAATATATACAGGGTGCGCTATTCTCTATAATATATACAGGGTGCGCTATTCTCTATAATATATACAGAGTGCACTATTCTCTATAATATATACAATGTGCGCTATTCTCTAATATATACAGGGTGCGCTATTCTCTAAAATATACACAGGGTGCGCTATTCTCTATAATATATACAGGTTGCGCTATTCTCTATAATATATACTGGGTGCACTATTCTCTATAATATATACAGAGTGCGCTATTCTCTATAATATATACAGGGTGCGCAATTCTCTATAATATACACAGGGTGCGTTATTCTCTATAATATATACAGGGTGCGCTATTCTCTATAATATACACAGGGTGCGTTATTCTCTATAATATATACAGAGTGTGCTATTCTCTATAATATATACAGAGTGCGCTATTCTCTATAATATACACAGGGTGCGCTATTCTCTATAATATATACAGGGCGCGCTATTCTCTATAATATATACAGGGTGCACTATTCTCTATAATATATACAGGGTGCGCTATTCTCTATAATATATACAGGGTGCACTATTCTCTATAATATATACAGAGTGTGCTATTCTCTATAATATATACAGAGTGCGCTATTCTCTATAATATACACAGGGTGCGCTATTCTCTATAATATATACAGGGCGCGCTATTCTCTATAATATATACAGGGTGCACTATTCTCTATAATATATACAGGGTGCGCTATTCTCTATAATATATACAGAGTGCGCTATTCTCTATAATATATACAGGGTGCGCTATTCTCTATAATATATACAGGGTGCGCTATTCTCTAATATATACAGGGTGCGCTATTCTCTATAATATATACAGGGTGCGCTATTCTCTAATATATACAGGGTGCGCTATTCTCTATTATATATACAGGGTGCGCTATTCTCTATAATATATACAGGGTGCGCTATTCTCTAATATATACAGGGTGCGCTATTCTCTAATATATACAGAGTGCGCTATTCTCTATAATATATACAGAGTGCGCTGTTCTCTATAATATATACAGGGTGCACTATTCTCTATAATATACACAGGGTGCGCTATTCTCTATAATATATACCGGGTGCGCTATTCTCTATAATATATACAGGGTGCGCTATTCTCTATAATATATACAGGGTGCGCTATTCCTTAATATACACAGGGTGCGCTATTCTCTATAATATATACAGGGTGCGCTATTCTCTATAATATATACAGGGTGCGCTATTCCTTAATATATACAGGGTGCGCTATTCTCTATAATATATACAGAGTGCGCTATTCTCTCTAATATATACAGGGTGCGCTATTCTCTGTAATATATACAGGGTGCGCTATTCTCTAAAATATACACAGGGTGCGCTATTCTCTATAATATATACAGAGTGCGCTATTCTCTATAATATATACAGGGTGCGCTATTCTCTGTAATATATACAGGTTGCGCTATTCTCTATAATATATACAGGGTGCACTATTCTCTATAATATATACAGGGTGCACTATTCTCTATAATATATACAGGGTGCGCTATTCTCTATAATATATACAGGGTGCACTATTCTCTATAATATATACAGGGTGCGCTATTCTCAATAATATATACAGAGTGCGCTATTCTCTGTAATATATACAGAGTGCGCTATTCTCTATAATATATACAGGGTGTGCTATTCTCTATAATATATACAGGGTGCGCTATTCTCTATAATATATACAGAGTGCACTATTCTCTATAATATCTACAGGTGCACTATTCTCTATTATGGCCCAGAAATTGATCTCGCTCTGTTCCCGCGGGGGTAAGCCTTTCCCGCGATGTCTCACCTCGCTTATGCTTTTTCTGATCCAGCTCGCACGAAATTGATGTTCCAGACATCAGCTGTGCTGGGCTTGCGTATCCCAGCGGCGTAGTTAATTCGTGCGAGCTGTGGGATCACGTGACTCAGTTAGAGCCAATGGCAGCACACCATCTTCCATTCATAAGTCTCACAGCATGGCTGAGAGACTTATGAATCTTACACCCCCCCAAAATAACAGCTAAACCTCAATTAAATTAAAAAAAAAAACCATCACATTAATAAAATAAGTATAGTTAATTAAATTAACCATTTTAAATAAAAAATTAAATTTTTGAAAAAATTTAAAATCTTTTAAAAAGTTATAAAAATAAACTTACCTGTCTTTAAAGTCTATAAAAAAGATATACCTGTAAAAAAAAATTCAAAAAAATACTTAATTCACTACTTACCTTCTTAAAAGCGGGTCTTACTCCTCCTTTTTACATTTCCAAAATCTTCAGTACTTACCTGCGCGTCCAAAGCATGAAGTGCACAGCGTGCGCGCAGCCTGTAGCGCGCACGCGATGCACTCCGGCCCGCCCCCTTTTCGGAAGAGCAATTGCCGGTTTTCAGCGCATGCGCAGGGCATGCAGAAAACCGGCAATTGGAGTGGGAATACGCGAGAGTATGCAGTGCGTACTCTCGCGTCCCGGGATCAATTTTCGGCCCAATATATACAGGGTGTGCTATTCTCTATAATATATACAGGGTGCACTATTCTCTATAATATCTACAGGTGCGCTATTCTCTATAATATATACAGGGTGCACTATTCTTTATAATATATAGAGGGTGCGCTATTCTCTATAATATTTACAGAGTGCGCTATTCACTATAATATATACAGGGTGCACTATTCTCTATAATATATACAGGGTGCGCTATTCTCTAATATATACAGGGTGCGCTATTCTCTAATATGTACAGGGTGCGCTATTCTCTATAATATATACAGTGTGCGCTATTCTCTCTAATATATACAGGGTGCGCTATTCTCTAATATATACAGGGTGCACTATTCTCTATAATATACACAGGGTGCGCTATTCTCTATAATATATACAGGGTGTGCTATTCTCTATAATATATACAGCGTGTGCTATTCGCTATAATATATACAGGGTGCACTATTCTCTATAATATATACAGGGTGCACTATTCTCTATAATATACACAGGGTGCGCTATTCTCTATAATATACAGAGGGTGCGCTATTCTCTATAATATATACAGGGTGCGCTATTCTCTATAATATATACAGGGTGTGCTATTCGCTATAATATATACAGGGTGTGCTATTCGCTATAATATATACAGAGTGCGCTATTCTCTAGAATATATACAGAGTGCACTATTCTCTATAATATACACAGGGTGCGCTATTCTCTATAATATATACAGGGTGCGCTATTCTCTATAATATATACAGGGTGTGCTATTCGCTATAATATATACAGAGTGCGCTATTCTCTATAATATATACAGGGTGCGCTATTCTCTATAATATATACAGGGTGTGCTATTCGCTATAATATATACAGAGTGCGCTATTCTCTAGAATATATACAGGGTGCGCTATTCTCTATAATATATACAGGGTGCACTATTCTCTATAATATACACAGGGTGCGCTATTCTCTATAATATACAGAGGGTGCGCTATTCTCTATAATATATACAGGGTGCGCTATTCTCTATAATATATACAGGGTGTGCTATTCGCTATAATATATACAGAGTGCGCTATTCTCTATAATATATACAGGGTGCGCTATTCTCTATAATATATACAGGGTGTGCTATTCGCTATAATATATACAGGGTGCGCTATTCTCTATAATATATACAGGGTGCGCTATTCTCTATAATATATACAGAGTGCACTATTCTCTATAATATACACAGGGTGCGCTATTCTCTATACTATACAGAGGGTGCGCTATTCTCTATAATATATACAGGGTGCGCTATTCTCTATAATATATACAGGGGGTGCTATTCGCTATAATATATACAGAGTGCGCTATTCTCTATAATATATACAGGGTGCGCTATTCTCTATAATATATACAGGGTGTGCTATTCGCTATAATATATACAGAGTGCGCTATTCTCTAGAATATATACAGAGTGCGCTATTCTCTATAATACATACAGGGTGCACTATTCTCAACACACCGTCTCACACACACACAGTCACACAGTCTGAAGCACACACACAAACACAGTCACACACACACAGTCATATACACACACAGTCACACACAGTCACACATAAACAGTCTCACACACACACAGTCATAAACACATACAGTCACACACACACAGTCATAAACACACAGTCACACACACAGTCTCACACACACAGTCTTACGCACGCACAGTCACACACACACAGTCATACACAGACACACAGTTACACACGCACAGTCTCACACTCACAGTCACACACACAGTCATACACACACACACAGTCACACACACACAGTCTCACCCACACAGTCTCACAGACACAGTCGCACACACACACACAGTCACACACACCGTCTCACACACAAAGACATACACACACAGATTAATACACACACACAGTCACACACACCGTCTCACACACAGTCTCACAGATACACAGTCACACACAGAGTCTCACACACACAGTCATACACACACACAATCTCACACACACAGTCATACACACACAGTCACACACACAAAGTCACACACAGAGTCTCACACACAGTCATACACGCAGTCTCAAACACAGTCTCACGCACACACAGTCATACACACACAGTCACACACACAGTCAGACACACACATAGTCACACATTCTCACACACCGTCTCACACACACAGTCATAGACACACACAGTCACACACACACAGTCACACACACAGAGTCTCACACAGTCATACACACAGTCTCACACACACAGTCATACACATACACAGTCACACACACACACACAGTCATATACACACAGTCACACACAAAGTCTCTCACACACAGTCACACACACAGAGTCTCACACACAGTCATACACACACACAGTCTCACACACACACAGTCATACACACACAGTCACACACACACACAGTCATACACACACACAATCATACACACACACAGTCACGCACACAGTCACACACACAGTCTCACACACAGTCTCTCACACACACAGTCATACACATACAGTCACACACACACAGTCATACACACACAGGGTCTCACACACAGTCATACACACACACAGTCACACACACACACAGTCATACACACACACAGTCACACACACAGTCACACATTCTCACACAGTCACACACACACACAGTCATACACACACACAGTCACACATTCTCACAGTCACACACACAGTCATACACACACACAGTCACACACACACAGAGTCTCACACACAGTCATACACACACACAGTCACACACACACAGTCACACACACACAGAGTCTCACACACAGTCATACACACACACAGTCACACACACACACAGTCATACACACACAGTCACACACACACAGTCACACATTCTCACACAGTCACACATACACACAGTCATACACACACACAGTCACACATTCTCACAGTCACACACACACACAGTCATACACACACAGTCACACACACAGAGAGTCTCACACACAGTCATACACACACACAGTCACACACACACAGTCACACACAGAGTCTCACACACACAGTTATACACACACACAGTCACACACACAGTCACACACACAGAGAGTCTCACACACACAGTCATACACACACACAGTCACACACACAGAGAGTCTCACACACACAGTCATACACACACACAGTCATACACACACAGTCACACACACACAATCTCACACACACAGTCTCACACACACACAGTCACACACACACAGTCACACACACACAGAGTCACACACACACAGTCACACACACAGAGTCTCACACACACAGTCATACACACACAGTCACACACACACAGTCACACACAGAGTCTCACACACACAGTCATACACACACACAGTCACACACACACACAGTCACACACAGAGTCTCACACACAGTCATACACACACAGTCACACACACACACAGTCACACACAGTCTCACACACACAGTCATACACACACAATCACACAGTCTCACACACACAGTCTCACACACACAGTCACACACACACACAGCCTCACAGTCACACAAACACACAGTCACACAAAGACACAGTCACACACACAGTGTCTCACACACACAGCCACACACACAGTCATACACACACATAGTCATACACACACACAGTCATACACACACACACACACACAATCTCATACACACACACAGCCACACACACACAGTCATACAAACACATACACACTCACAGTGGGAGTGCCTTCACCACATGGACTGCAGCGGTTTAAGAAGGCGGCTCACCAACACCTTCTCAAGAGCAATTAGGGATGGGCAATAAATGCTGGCCTTGCAAGCGATGCCCAGATCCTATGAACGAATAAAAAGAAACACACACACAGTCACGCACACACAGAGTCTCACACACACAGTCACACATAGACACAGTCACACACACACACCATCTCACACACAGTCACACACACACAGTCACTCACACACACACAGTCACTCACACACACACACAGTCACTCACACACACACAGTCACACACATATACAAACAGACACAGTCACACACACACACACAATCACACATAAACAGTCACACACACACACACACAGTCACTCACACACACAGTCACACACATATACAAACAGACACAGTCACACACACACACACACACCATCCCACACACAATCACACATAAACAGTCACACACACACACACACAGTCACACATAAACAGTCTCACACACAGTCACAAACATACAGTCACACACACACAGTCACACACACACACACAGTCACACATAAACAGCCTCACACACACACACACACACAGTCACACACAGTCTCACACACAGTCACACACACACACACACACAGTCACACATAAACAGCCTCACACACACACAGTCACACACAGTCTCACACACAGTCACACACACACACACAGTCACACACACAGACAGCAAACAGGAGTAGGAAACATTTCCGATTCATCCTTTCCCCAGCCCAAACATCCTGAGACACCATAGTCTGCACTGCCCTTACCACCATGCTTGGTTGAAATCAGCTAAAACACAGTGACTGGGGATTGAGGCAGTGACCGTCCTGGCCTATAAATTGCTTAGTATCTCACCAGGCAGTGTGTCTACCAGCTGCACTATATCGGGAGCCTTTACTTTACCACCTTTGAATGAAATAATTACAGGGGCACCGCAGCTTCCTGCACTGACTGCAGGATCTCATCTCCTACCCGCTGTAAGGGGCTGCCCTCTCTCCCGTCTGTGAGCAAATAAATGAAAAACAGGGAAAGTTACAGTGGAGGAAAAAGAAGCCTGCCCGATTTATTATTCATGAACAGTGGAGATTGCAGTGTTTGCGGGCAGTCAGCTCAATGCTGGGTCAGTGGCTGACCTGTTGGGCTGGGGCTCTCCCAGTGCTTCTTGCTACTGGATGTCACAATAAGAAAGAAAGAACTTGCATTTCTATAGCGCCTTTCACAACCTCAGGGCGTCCCAAAGCACTTTACAGCCAATGAAGTACTTTTTTTTTGAAGTGTAGTCACTGTTGTTGTAATGTAGGAAACGCGGCAGCCAATTTGCGCACAGCAAGCTCCCACAAACAGCAATGTGATAATGAGCAGATAATCTGTTGCTAGTGCTGTTGATTGAGGGATAAATATTGGCCAGCCACCGCTCTGCTTCGAAATAGTGGCCGTGGGATCTTTTATGTCCACCTGCGAGAGCAGACGGGGCCTCGGTTTGACGCCTCATCCAAAAGAACGGCACCTCCGACAGTGCAGCGCTCCCTCAGCACTGCACTGGGAAGTGTCAGCCAAGAGTTTTGTGCGCAAGTCTCTGGAGTGGGACTTGAACCCACAACCTTCTGACTCAGAGGCGAGGGTGCGACCCACTGAGCCACGGCTGACACTCAGTGCTGGGTTGGTGGCTGACTTGTTGGGCTGGTGCTTTTTCTCTTGCGGCTGGCAGTCCCAATAAAAAGCCAAGCCTGCTGGGGATAAGTGCAGTCGGGACAATGTGTTCCAATTCTGTTGCTCATGCGATGGCGGCAGACAAAGTCATTGTAACACTCCTGCTTTCGCCCCCCAACCCACCCCCCAAAACATCAGGAGCAAACCTCAGATGACACCAGAACTGAGAGGTTATATCTACTGGGAAAGACTGAACAGGCTGGGGCTCTTTTCTCCAGCAAAGAGAAGACTGAGGGGTGACCTGATCGAGGTCTTTAAGATTATGAAAGGGGTTTGATGGGGTAGACGTAGAAAGATATTTTCACTTGTGGGGGGGGGGAGACCAGAACTAGGAGCCATAAATATAAGATAGTCACTAATTAATCCAATAGGGAATTCAGGAGAAACTTCCTTACCCAGAGAGTGGTGAGAATGTGGAACTCGCTACCACAGGGAGTGGTTGAGGTGAATAGTATAGATGCCATTTAAGGGGAAGCTGGATAAACACATGCGGGAGAGAGGAATAGAATAGATATGTTGATGGGGTGAGATGAGGAGGGGTGGGAGGAGGCTCGTGTGGAGCAGAAACACCGGCACGGACCAGTTGGGCCGAATGGCCTCTTTCTGTGCTGTAAATTCCACACAACAGAAGGTTCTAGAAACGCCAAGCTTACAGTGTAATTTGTAGAGTCTGCACCTGGTGTTGTCCAGTCTGCGAGTTTGATCCTGTGTGGCAGCCACACCAACAGCCCACTCTACTTTATCTTCAAATCCCACCACGGCCTCTCTCAATCAAAACTCTGACATTTTCCACCGCCCTATATCCTGGATATACTGGCCTCAGAGGCGGTACAACGAAGGTTCGCTAGATTGATTCCTGGGATGAGAGGGCTGTCCTCGGAGGCGAGATTGAGTAGATTGGGCCTATACTAGAATTGATATATTCAAGATGCGGAGATGCCGGCGTTGGACTGGGGTGGACAAAAATGAGAAGTCGCACAACACCAGGTTATAGTCCAACAGATTTATTAAAATTACGAGCTTTCGGAGCGCTGCTCCTTCGTCAGGTAGAGTTACAATGAGTGAATCTACAAAAGTTCACAGATATAAACACAGAAACTGCAGAGATACAATCTTTCAGGGAAGGTATCTCTGCAGTTTCTGTGTTTATATTCTGTGAACTTTTGTAGATTCACTCATTGTAACTCTACCTGACGAAGGGGCGATAGCTCCGAAAGCTTGTAATTTTAAATAAATCTGTTGGACTATAACCTGGTGTTGTGCGACTTCTCATTGATATATTCAAGAAGGAGTTAGATATATTTCTTAAGGCTAAGGGGATCAAGGGATATGGGGAGAAAGCAGGGACAGGGTACTGAATTTGGATGATCAGCCATGATCGCATTGAATGGCGGAGCAGGCTCGAGGGGCCGAATGGCCTACTCCTGCTCCTATCTTCTATGTTTCTATGTTTCTCAGCACCCTAGAGCCTGGGAGGGGGAAAACCAGCCAGGGTTCCTGGGGCTGACAGCTATACAAGTGGCTCCATGCTGCACAGCGCAAGTATGTGGACGGTGGGTGCAGGCAGGATCATATTCAGCTGTGATACCCGCTCATGGTCTAACACTCACTGTTTAAGGCTCACCCATGAAGAACGACCACTTGGGTGAGGTACTAGCGGGCTGACGGTACTCCTGTAACTCAGCACAGGTCCTGTGAGAAGAGATTGAGCCGATACTCTCTGGAGTTTAAAAAAATGAGAGGTGATCTCATTGAAACATATAAAATTCTAAGAGGGATTGACAGGGTAGATGCTGAGAGTCTAGAACGAGGGGGGGCATAGTCTCAGGATAAGGAGTTGGCCATTTAAGACTGAAATGAGGAGGAATATCTTCACTCAGAGTGTTGTGAATCTTTGGAATTCTCTGCCCCAGAGGGCTGTGGATGCTGAATCGTTGAGTATATTCAAGGCTGAGATCGATAGATTTTTGGGCTCTAGGGGAAGCGAGGGATATGGGAATCGGGCGGGAAAGTGGAGTTGAGGTCGAAGATCAGCCATGATCTTATTGAACGGCGGAGCAGGCTCGAGGGGCCGAATGGCCGACTCCTGCTCCTAATTCTTATGTTCTTACATTCTTATCCCAGAATGGTCTCACTGCTCTCCCAACTGTGTTCTACGGTGCGTCCGTCCTCCCTTCACTCCACCTTCAGCGGCAGAACCATCGGCACTCGAACTCTCTCCCTGACTCTCTCTTTGCCTGGCGACACCGCTCCCCACCTTTAAAAGCCTCCTCCTAGCTTACCTCTTTGGCTGTGCTTTAGGTCGTCTTTTCTTAACCTCTCTCCTGCTTCCAACTCAGTAACCACCACTTCTCTTGTTAGGCACCTTAGCCCGTTTTGAACAGTCAACTGGAGCAGGAACCGTGGCTGCTTTTCCTCCCCCTAGCCCTAGTTTAGCACTAGAGGCCAACTTAGCTGTTTCTAGCATCACTCTGGCTGAGATCTACTGAGTAGAAATAGGGATGAAGCCTTGTATCTTCCTGGATCTGCATGGGTAATGCGTTTACCCACTAAAGCATCAGGAAATATGATAGATATGATTCTTTTAAGAGAATCAAAAATAAATATGGTGACTAATTATCGGTGGGCAGAGAGTCCTTGATAGTGAAAATTATACAGTGCAGCTTTGAAGGACCAAATAACCTTTTATTTGTTCCATAGTTTAAGTCTGAGAATAAGTACAAACAGGATGTTTCTGCCATCTACTGGTGGAAATCAGAATTTACATTAATCATAGAATCATAGAAGTTTATGGCACAGAAGGAGGCCATTCGACCCATCGTGTCTGTGCCGGCCGAAAAAGAGCTATCAGCCTAATCCCACTTTCCAGCTCTTGGTCCGTAGCCCTGTAGGTTGCGGCACTTCAAGTGCACATCCAAGTACTTTTTAACTGTGATGAGGGTTTCTGCCTCTACCACCCTTTCAGGAAGTGAGTTCCAGACCCCCACCACCCTCTGGGTGAAAAAAGTTCTCCTCAACTCCCCTCTAATCCTGCTACCAATTACTTTAAATCCATGCCCCCTGGTTATTGACCTCTCTGCTAAGGGAAATAGGTCCTTCCTATCCACTCTATCTAGGCCCGTCATAATTTTATACACCTCAATTAAATCTCCCCTCAGCCTCCTCTGTTCCAAAGAAGACAACCACAGCCTATCCAATCTTTCCTCATAGCTAAAATTCTCCAGTCCTGGCAGCATCCTGGTAAATCTCCTCTGTACCCTCTCTAGTGCGATCACATCCTTCCTGTAATGTGGTGACCACATTACTGTGGTCCTTAATGGACCTCAAGCGGTCTTGCCATCGGAAATCCTCTTAAAAATCAAAGAACTCCATTTAAGCTTACCCATACGGTTCCAGGAAGGTCGGAGATTTGAGCCTTGGTTTGCGCTAAGTTAACTGATCTCAAGCAGGACAGCGGTAGAGGGTACTAGAATTGGCCTCAGCACCCTAGAGCCTGGGAGGGGGAAAACCAGCCAGGGTTCCTGGGGCTGACAGCTATACAAGTGGCTCCATGCTGCACAGCGCAAGTATGTGGACGGTGGGTGCAGGCAGGATCATATTCAGCTGTGATACCCGCTCATGGTCAAACACTCACTGTCTAGGCTCACCCATGAAGAACGACCACTTGGGTGAGGTACTAGCGGGCTGACGGTACTCCTGTAACTCAGCACAGGTCCTGTGAGGAGAGATTGGGCCGATACTCTCTGGAGTTTAGAAGGATGAGAGGTGATCTCATTAAAACATACAAGATTCTGAGGGGGATTGACCGGGTAGATGCTGAGAGGCTGTTTCCCCTTGGCTGGAGAGTCTAGAACTAGGGGGCCTAGTCTCAGGATAAGGGGTCGGCCATTTAAAAGACAGACTTGCATTTATATAGCGCCTTTCACGACCACCGGACGTCTCAAAGTGCTTTACAGCCAATGAAGTACTTTTGAAGTGTAGTCACTGTTGTAATGTGGGAAACGCGGCAGCCAATTTGCGCACAGCAAGCTCCCACAAACAGCAATGTGATAATGACCAGAGAATCTGTTTTAGTGATGTTGGTTGAGGGATAAATATTGGCCAGGACACCAGGGATAACTCCCCTGCTCTTCTTCGAAATAGTGGCCGTGGGATCTTTTACATCCACCTGGGTTTAACGTCTCATCCGAAGTACTCCCTCAGCACTGCACTGGGAGTGTCAGCCTAGATTTTTGTGTTCAAGTCTCTGGAGTGGGACTTTAAACCCACAACCTTCAGACTCAGAGGCGAGAGTGCTACTCACTGAGGCACGGCTGACACTTTAAGACTGAGATGAGGAGGAATTTCTTCACTCAGAGAGTTGCGAATCTTTGGAATTCTCTGCCCCAGCGGGCTGTGGATGCTGGGTTTTTGAGTATATTCCAGGCTGAGATCGATAGATTTTTGGACTCTAGGGGGAATCAAGGGATATGGGGATCGGGCGGGAAAGTGGAGTTGAGGTCGAAGATCAGCCGTGATCTTATTGAATGGCGGAGCAGGCTCGAGGGGCCGAATGGCCCACTTCTGCTCCTATTTCTTTTGTTCTTCGGCCAGTGCCTTCAGGATAAGAGGGGAAAACCTGGAGGGGCAGCATTTAAAAAAATCAAGGAAAAGAAGCGGAGAAATTTTTACATTTCATCCTTTTAAAAAAAAAATCTCTTTTTGGGTGCTCCTCAAAACGCGTCCTTATTATAATCAATGAAGGTGCTGATTGCAAAACAAGGAGTTACTGAGCCTGGCTGTGTAAGGGAGCTGAATTAATAATGCACAGTAAGAAAGTACAGACCAGGCATAATCTGCACTGCCTCCCCAAATAGTCTTCAGCATGAGGTAAATTACCACAGAGCAGGAAACTCTGGTCCCTATTGAAGGAAAAGGAGTGCATTTTACATTATTCAACCCTGGCCGCCTGCATTAGCACCTGTGCGGGTGCACATATGAGACATTTTGATGTTTTAAGATGCTATATAAACACAAGCATTTACTTAAGATTGTTCCACTCTGTGGAAATTTAGGTTAATAGTGATAATCAGCTCCCCCCAGTGGTTCATTTGGTAAATGCATCGCGCAGTGAGGAGCTGTGCAATATGGCAGAGGGAAATGTTAGGCTCAATCTCCGGTCTATGTTAAGTTAGTTGATTTGCGCTGGGGCAGTAGAAGGGCTGCTACTGTTGGCCTCAACCTCTCTGGGCCAGGGAGGCGGGTGGGCTGGGAATCACTCAAGGTCCCCCTTGTTCTTGTTTGCTGCAGTGACTCTCGCTAGAAAGCGGACATCAGGGAAAGAAATAGAGAGAGACAGAGAGCAGATGCTTGGGAGAGGGAGCCAGACTGAAGAAGGGTAAGAAACAGCGGTGCAACTGTGTGAGAGAGAGAGACAACAACACAACGAGAAATAAGGATCAAGAGAGAACCACAGAGAGAAAAAAGGGTAAATGAAGGGAAAAGAGAGACAAATGAACAAGGAGAGAGAATCAGAGACTAGTACAGCACAGGAGGCCATTCAGCCCATCGAGTCTGCGCCGGCTCTTTCGAAGAGCAATCCAGTTAGTCCCACTCCCCCATTCTTTCCCCATATCCCTGCAATTTTTTTCTCCTACAAGTATTTATCCAATTCCCTTCTGAAGGCCACTATTGAATCTGTATCCTATCAGGCATCGCATTCCAAATCCTAGCCACTCGTTGCGTAAAAATGTTTTTCCTCATGTCACCTCTGGTTCTTTAGCCAATCACCATAAAGCTCTGCCCTCTGGTTATCGACCCTTCAGCCATTGGAAACAGTTTCTCTTAATTAAAAATAGTGAGAAACACAGACAGAAAAAATTCAGTGAGATTATTAAAAATAGGGCAGTATCTTTCCTGAAAAGCCATTTTTTCCCCACAAAGATGTAAATCATGTTTAATACATCATCTCATCTGAACATCACATGATATCATTCTGATGTAAATGATTTCTCCCCAGCTTCTTTCTCCAACACCCTTCTCATCTGCACTTCACAAAAAGTTATAACCGTTCACGTTCTTTGCAGTGATATTCCTGAATTATTGCAGATTAACTCCCGAAAGAATTAGGACACATCCAATGGCTCCTGGTGCTGGTCTATACCGATCAGGAGGGCCCGAGAAGCAGCCTGGATAAAGAAGCAAGGCCCATAGTGCAAGACAACACCGAGAAAGATGGAAAGAGAAAGAAAAAATAAGATCAGGGAAGAGAGAAGGAAAGAAAAATAATAAAGTAAAAGAAAGACTTGCATTTCTATAGCGCCTTTCATGACCTCAGGACGTCCCAAAGCTCTTTACAGCCAATGAAGTACCTTTGAAGTGTAGTCGCTGTTGTAATGTGGGAAACGCGGCAGCCAATTTGCGCACAGCAAGCTCCCACAAACGGCAATGTGATAATGACCAGATAATCTTCTTTTAGTGATGTTGATTGAGGGATAAATATTGGCCCCAGGACACCGGGGATAACTCCCCTGCTCTTCTTCAAATTAGTGGCCATGGGATCTTTTTCCTCCACCTGAGAGAGCGGACGGGGGCCTCGGTTTAACATCTCATCCGAAAGACGGCACCTCTGACAGTGCGGCACTCCCTCAGCACTGCACTGGGTGTGTCAGCCTGGATTTATTTTGTGCTCTAGTCTCTGGAGCCACAACCTTCTGACTCATGAAGGGAGAATGTTGCTCACTGAGCCAGGGCTGACACAGAGAAAGGAAAAAGAGAAAGAATGAAAAGAGAGAGAGAGAGAGACGTTCACATTCCAAAAATAATTAAGGGAGAAAAAATGAGGTTTGAAATGTTTTCTGCGATATAATAGCCTCTCTCGGGGGGTGGGGCGGGGGGAAAGGGACCCATTGGGTGAGCCCCAGGCTGCGGGCTGATGTGTGTTTGTGTCGTTGCTGCTCATTCATTGCGACGTTTCCAGGTAGCACCGGGAGAGGCTACAATTGCACGGGGTGGGCTGGCTGGGGGGGGTGATTGACCCGACCCCGGCAGTCTTCGTGCTGCGAGGATCAGCCCAGGTTTGATGCAAATCCCTCGTATCCGCCTCTCCTTGTCTTGGGCGCGGGCCCCGTCCTTCAGTGTCTCCGAGAGCCAGCAATGCGCCGCCGGAATGTCCGGGGGGACGGAGAGTGCGCGGCCGCTGCTGCGGGCGGCCTCCCGCTGTGCGTGTTTCGGTCACTTCTGCGGCCTCCAGGAACTGGAACCGGTGCCTCCGGACTGTCTGCACAGGATCATGGTGCGGGTCCGCTGTCTGCTCAGGGGCGATTTCCACCGGCGAAGGCTTTTACTTACTGGGGGCATTTCCCCCACTTGGGGATCACTTTCAGATAGTGGGGGGCATTTACACTAGGGATCACTGAGATACTGGGGCATTTACACTAGGGATCACTAGAGATACTGGGGCATTTACACTAGGGATCACTGAGATACTGGGGCATTTACACTAGGGATCACAGATACTGGGTCATTTACACTAGGGATCACTGAGATACTGGGGCATTTACACTAGGGATCACTGAGATACTGGGGCATTTACACTAGGGATCACTAGAGATACGGGGGCATTTACACTAGGGATCACTGAGATACTGGGGCATTTACACTAGGGATCACTGAGATACTGGGGCATTTACACTAGGGACCCCTAGAGATACGGGGGCATTTACACTAGGGATCACTGAGATACTGGGGCATTTACACTAGGGATCACTGAGATACTGGGGCATTTACACTAGGGATCACTAGCGATACTGGGGGCATTTACACTAGGGATCACTAGAGATACTGGGGCATTTACACTAGGGATCACAGATACTGGGGCATTTACACTAGGGATCACTGAGATACTGGGGCATTTACACTAGGGATCACTAGAGATACTGGGGCATTTACACTAGGGATCACTAGAGATACTGGGGCATTTACACTAGGGATCACTAGAGATACTGGGGCATTTACACTAGGGATCACTGAGATACTGGGGCATTTACACTAGGGATCACTAGAGATACTGGGGCATTTACACTAGGGATCACAGATACTGGGGCATTTACACTAGGGATCACTGAGATACTGGGGGCATTTACACTAGGGATCACTAGAGATACTGGGGCATTTACACTAGGGAATACAGATACCGGGGCATTTACACTAGGGAATACAGATACTGGGGCATTTACACTAGGGATCACTAGAGATACTGGGGCATTTACACTAGGGATCAATGAGATACTGGGGCATTTACACTAGGGATCAATGAGATACTGGGGCATTTACACTACGGATCACAGATACTGGGGCATTTACACTAGGGATCACTAGAGATACTGGGGTATTTACACTAGGGATCACTAGAGATACTGGGGCATTTACACTAGGGATCACTGAGATACTGGGGGCATTTACACTAGGGATCACAGATACTGGGGCATTTACACTAGGGATCACTGAGATACTGGGGGCATTTACACTAGGGATCACTAGAGATACTGGGGCATTTACACTAGGAATCACTGAGATACTGGGGGCATTTACACTAGGGATCAATGAGATACTGGGACATTTACACTAGGAATCACTAGAGATACTGGGGCATTTACACTAGGGATCAATGAGATACTGGGGCATTTACACTAGGGATCACAGATACTGGGGCATTTACACTAGGGATCAGAGATACTGGGGGCATTTACACTAGGGATCACTGAGATACTGGGGGCATTTACACTAGGGATCACTGAGATACTGGGGCATTTACACTAGGGATCAATGAGATACTGGGGCATTTACACTAGGGATCAGTGAGATACTGGGGCATTTACACTAGGGATCACTTGAGATACTGGGGCATTTACACTAGGGATCACTGAGATACTGGGGCATTTACACTAGGGATCACTAGAGATACTGGGGCATTTACACTAGGGATCACTGAGATACTGGGGCATTTACACTAGGGATCACTAGAGATACTGGGGTATTTACACTAGGGATCACTAGAGATACTGGGGCATTTACACTAGGGATCACTAGAGATACTGGGGGCATTTACACTAGGGATCACAGATACTGGGGCATTTACACTAAGGATCACAGATACTGGGGCATTTACACTAGAGATACTGGGGCATTTACACTAGGAATCACTGAGATACTGGGGGCATTTACACTAGGGATCACTAGAGATACTGGGGCATTTACACTAGGAATCACTGAGATACTGGGGTATTTACACTAGGGATCAATGAGATACTGGGACATTTACACTAGGAATCACTAGAGATACTGGGGCATTTACACTAGGGATCACTAGAGATACTGGGGCATTTACACTAGGGATCACAGATACTGGGGCATTTACACTAGGGAGCAGAGATACTGGGGGCATTTACACTAGGGATCACTGAGATACTGGGGGCATTTACACTAGGGATCACTGAGATACTGGGGCATTTACACTCGGGATCAATGAGTTACTGGGGCATTTACACTAGGGATCAATGAGATACTGGGGCATTTACACTAGGGATCACTAGAGATACTGGGGCATTTACACTAGGGATCACTGAGATACTGGGGCATTTACACTAGGAATCACTAGAGATACTGGGGTATTTACACTAGGAATCACTAGAGATACTGGGGCATTTACACTAGGGATCACTGAGATACTGGGGCATTTACACTAGCGATCACTAGAGATACTGGGGCATTTACACTAGGGATCACTGAGATACTGGGGCATTTACACTAGGGATCACTAGAGATACTGGGGTATTTACACTAGGGATCACTAGAGATACTGGGGCATTTACACTAGGGCTCACTAGAGATACTGGGGCATTTACACTAGGGATCACTGAGATACTGGGGTATTTACACTAGGGATCACTGAGATACTGGGGCATTTACACTAGGGATCACTGAGATACTGGGGCATTTACACTAGGGATCACTAGAGATACTGGGGCATTTACACTAGGGATGACTAGAGATACTGGGGCATTTACACTAGGGATCACTAGAGATACTGGGGCATTTACACTAGGGATCACTGAGATACTGGGGGCATTTACACTAGGGATCACTGAGATACTGGGGTATTTACACTAGGGATCACTAGAGATACTGGGGCATTTACACTAGGGATCACTGAGATACTGGGGCATTTACACTAGGGATCACTGAGATACTGGGGCATTTACACTAGGGATCACTAGAGATACTGGGGTATTTACACTAGGGATCACTAGAGATACTGGGGCATTTACACTGGGGATCACTAGAGATACTGGGGTATTTACACTAGGGATCACTAGAGATACTGGGGCATTTACACTAGGAAGCACTGAGATACTGGGGTATTTACACTAGGGAGCACTGAGATACTGGGGTATTTACACTAGGGGTCACTGAGATACTGGGGCATTTACACTAGGGATCACTAGAGATACGGGGCATTTACACTAGGGATCACTAGAGATACTGGGGCATTTACACTAGGGATCACTGAGATACTGGGGCATTTATACTAGGGATCACTAGAGATACTGGGGCATTTACACTAGGGATCACTAGAGATACTGGGGCATTTACACTAGGGGTCACAGATACTGGGGCATTTACACTAGGGATCACTAGAGATACTGGGGCATTAAAAAAAAGAAAGCTATAGCGCCTTTCACAAACACCAGATGTCCCAAAGCACTACAGCCAATGAAGTACTTTTTGAAGTGTAGTCGCTGTTGTAAGGTAGGAAACGCGGCAGCCAATTTGCGCACAGCAAGCTCCCACAAACAGCAATGTGATAATGACCAGTTAATCTGGGTTTTTTTAGATGTTGATTGAGGGATAAATATTGGCCAGTACACTGGGGATAACTCCCCTGCTCTTCTTCGAAATAGTGGCCATGGGATCTTTTACGTCAACCCGAGAGGGCAGACGAGGCCTCGGTTCAACGTCTCATCTGAAAGACAGCACCTCCGACAGTGCAGCACTCCCTCAGCACTGCACTGGGGAGTGTCAGCCTAGATTTTTGTACTCAAGTCTCTGGAGTGGGACTTGAACCCACAACCTTCTGACTCAGAGGCGAGGGTGCTACCCACTGAGCCACAGCTAAATAAGCAATTTTCCACTATAAATAAAGTAGTAACTACAGAAAATATATGTTCATAAAATATATATGAACTGGCAGTATTACATAGAATTTACAGCACAGAAACAGGTCATTCAGCCCAACTGGTCCATGCCTGTGTTTATGCTCCACACGAGCCTCCTCCCACCCTACTTCATCTAACTCTGTACGAACATAAGAAATAGGAGCAGGAGTAGGCCATTCAGTCCTTCGAGTCTGCCCCGCCATTCAATAAGATCATGGCTGAACTTCTACATCGACTCCACTTATCCACCCTATCCCTTGATTCCCCATGAGTCTAAAAATCTATCGATCTCAGCCTTGAATATACTCGACGACTGAGCATCCACAGTCCTCAGCATATCCTTCCATTCCTCTCTCCCTCGTGTACTTATCTAGCTTCCCCTGAAACACATCTACGCTATTCGCCTCAAGTACTCCTTGCGGTAGCGAGTTCCACATTCTAACCACGCTCTGAGTAAAGAAAGTATTAATGTGTAATAATTATTTTTTCTGGTGATCAACTGTTGACCATTTCTCGGTTAGCCTGTGATGATTACATCGGTGCATCCTTGGCCTCACCAACAAGTTCTACCGGCAAACGGCAGCTCCCAAAACCGAATAAAGCCCCCAAAGTAAGCTCCCCGGTAAACAGTGAGTTTAAGGTATAAATGTGAGAAGTCGCACAACACCAGGTTATAGTCCAACAGCTTTATTTGAAATCACAAGCTTTCGGAGCGCTGCTCCTTCGTCAGGTGAAGTCATAAGATATAAAAGCACTAATGAGTCCTGTTCGCAGTTACAAACTTATGCTACAATCTCATAGTGGCATAATTCAATCCTCCCTTTTTAGAACTGAAACACTTATCTGAAGGGCTAAGGTTTATAGTACAGGACACTGCCCAGATCTGAAAGAGTAAATCAGGAACTAGAGGCTAGATGTAACCAGTGCTTGCATTAACAAGCGCTGAAACTTGTTTTAGTGAACATGCTGCCCGAGTGACTTTTTTTTTTAAAGTGTAATTTCTTCTAGGTGGTCGGGATGGGCAACTATCAGATACAACACAGCCGGTGCAGTGTGGGAATGGCAGCTGTAAATATTCTGGCGAAAAAGCTGAGCGTCGACAATAAGTGGTCTTATGATAGCAGATGTGCGGGGCTGATTGTGGTTGCAATGCGTGGGCAACATCAAATCGTCCTGCTGAAACCGCAGCGGTTAATGAAACTGAATGGAGTCAGTGTCAAGCAGGCAGGCAAGTCACTTTTTTTTGTTTCACCACTGGCTTCTGCAAGTCCAGATTTTTGTGCAGGACGGGATATATAACCCAACAAGGAGCTCAGTCGGAGGTCTTTGTAAGCACGGGTGAAATTGGGAGTAAAGGGCAATAGACTCGCTTGGGAATGGACAATCAATTTCATTCATGAGGTCTAGGAATTTTGAGAGGGCGTTAGAAATATAATGGAGAAAAGTGAGGTCTTTTTACTGGAGAGCAAATGGTTCCAGGAGAATAAAAAAACGATGCAAGACCATACAGGCCCTGTTTCACCGGGGTACGGCTCCAGAACCAACCCAGGTACCTTGTCTTAATGCGGGAGGTTAGAGTGTGAGGGTCAGCAGGTTGCTCAACTGTGGGGGGGGGGGCACACATGATGGGCCGAATGGCCTCCTTCCGTGCTGTACTATTGTACGATTCTATAACAGCCATGCCCACTCCTGTATTCACTTGGCATCCAGTAGGGGAGTCGCTGGATAGTAATGAAGAGCAGGAGCCCGGGCTGATTCCCCCCTCCATAATCCAGGTCGCTGACTCAAATCGTACGGTGGCGCTACTGCCGCCCTGAGTGAGACCAGCTAACTCCGTATATACCCGGGATGAACCTGGGATGACTCAGTATCACAGAATGTGGTGCATCTACCCCCACTGAGTTATCAGCGACACAGTCTTTTGCTTTTTATGATGTTAGGGAGACAAGAGAGAAGCATTCTCTGCCCCAGATTGTCCTTCCAGAAACGATCAAGCTGCTGAAAATATGGATATATGTATTAGTAATTTTAAGTGCAATTGAATAAGTAATTAACCTGCAATATATCAGTCAGGTGGCATTTCAGTCCATGTGTCCTTTGCAACACTTAAGTGCCAGCCTTGGCTCAGTGGGTGGCACTCTCGCCTCTGAGTCAGAAGGTTGTGGGTTTAAGTCCCACTCCAGGGACTTGAACTCATAATCTAGGCTGACACTTCAGTACAGTACTGAGGGGAGTGTTGCATTGGCAGAGGTGCTGTCTCTCAGATCACTGGGCTGTAATCGTCCCACATTTATCTGTTGGTTTTAATTTTATTTCCATTTATCTTGCTTCATAATAAACTCGATTTATAGTTTTTAGCCTGAGATATGTGATCTGTTGGAGCATTATTTGTCCATCAGTCAAGAACACGGGTGTGTAATGTAATCCCATGCAGTCTCCATTGCACATATCGATGATAAGTGGTTTAATTGTTCTCCTGGGACATGCTACATCCCAGATTACCTTGCGCATAAGGTCATGTTTTTCTTCATAGGGCTCACCCATTGCATTGGGCACAAGGAAAATTATCTGGAGCGAGCACAAATCATAGCACCAATCATGGTTCTGGGGAATGAGGTAGGTCAAGTGGAACAAGTGTCAGTAGGTGAACATTTAGGGAACAGTGATCATAGTATCATAAGGTTTAGATTAGCTATGTATAAGGACAGGGAGCAATCAAGAGTAAAAATATTTAATTGGGGGAAGGCAAATTTCAGTGGGTTGAGAACGGATCTGGCCCGGGTAAATTGGAATCAAAGATTGGCAGGCAAAACTGTAATCAAACAATGGGCTGCCTTTAAAGAGGAGATGGTTTGGGTACAGTTGAGGTACATTCCCATGAGGGGGAAAGGTAGGCCAACCAAAGCCAGAGCTCCCTGGATGACGAAAGAGAAAGACAGTAAGATGAAGCAGAAAAAGAGCGCGTATGACAGATGTCAGGTTGAGAGTTCAAGTGAGAATCAGGCTGAATATAGAAAGTTCAGAGGAGAAGTGAAAAAGAAAATAAGAGGGGCAAAGAAAGAGTATGAAAATAGATTGGCAGCGAACATAAAAGGGAATTCAAAAATCTTCTGTAGGCATATAAATAATAAACGGGTAGTAAGAGGAGGGGTGGGGCCAATTAGGGGCCAAAAACGAGACCTACGCATGGAGGCAGAGGGCATGGATGAGGTACTAAATGAGTACTTTGCTCTGTCTTCACCAAGGAAGAAGATGCTGCCAAAGAGGAGGTAGTGGAGATACTGGATGAGATAAAAATTGATAAAGAGGAGGTACTGTCTGTACTTAAAGTTGATAAGTCACCAGGACCCAATGGGATGCATCCTAGGATGCTGAGGGAGGTTAAGGAGGAAATTGCGGAGGTACTGGCTATAATCTTCCAATCCCCCTTAGATACAGGGGTGGTGCCAGAGGACTGGAGAATTGCAAATGTTACACCCTTGTTCAAAAAAGGATATAAGGATAAACCCAGCAACTACAGGCCAGTCAGTTTAACCTTGGTAGTGGGGGAGCTTTTAGAAACGATAATCAGGGACAAAGTTAACAGGCACTTGGACAAGTGTGGATTAATTAAGGAAAGCCAGCAAGGCAAATCGTGTTTAACTAACTTGATCAAGTTTTTTGATGAGGCAACAGAGAGGGTTGATGAGGGCAATGCGGTTGACGTGGTGTATATGGATTTCCAAAAGGCATTTGATAAAGCACCACATAATAGGCTTGCCAGCAAAGTTGAAGCCCGTGGAATAAAAGGGACAGTGGCAGCATGGATACGAAATTGCCTAAGTGACAGGAAACAGAGTGTAGTGGTGTTTTTCAGACTGGAGGACGGTATACAGTGGTATTCTCCAGGGGTCGGTTCCAGGACCACTGCTTTTTTTGATATATATTAATGACTGGGTGTACAGGGCACAATTTCAAAATTTGCAGATGACACAAAACTTGGAAGTATAGTGAACAGTGAGGAGGATAGTGATAGACTTCAAGAAGTCATAAACAGGCTGGTGGAATGGGCGGACACATGGCAGGTCAAATTTAACGCAGAAAAGTGCGAAGTGATACATTTTGGTAGGAAGAACGAGGAGAGGCAATACAAACTAAAGGGTACAATTCTAAAGGGGGTGCATGAACAGAGAGACCTGGGGGTATGTGTGTACAAATCGTTGAAGGTGGCAGGGCAGGTTGAGAAAGCGGTTAAAACATACAGGATCCTGGGCTTCATAAATAGTATTTCTCTACTTCACCTGAGGAAGGGGCGATCGATAGCTCCGAAAGCTTGTGATTTCAAATAAAACTGTTGGACTATAATCTGGTGTTGTGCGACCTCTCAATTTCATAAATAGAGGCATAGAGTACAAAAGCAAGGAAGTTATGATGAACCTCTATAAAACACTGGTTCGGCCTCAACTGGAGTAAGGTGTCCAATTCTGGGCACCGCTCTTTAGGAAGGATGTGAAGGCCTTAGAGAGGGTGCAGAAAAGATTTACGAGAATTATTCCAGGGAAGAGGGAATTCAGTTACGTGGATAGACTAGAGAAGCTGGGGTTATTCTCTTTAGAGCAGAGAAGATTGAGAGGAGATTTGATAGAGGTGTTCAAAATCATGAGGGGTCTAGACAGAGTAGATAGAGAGAAACTGTTCCCATTGGCGGAAAGGTCGAGAACCAGAGGACACAGATTTAAGGTGATTGGCAAAAGAACCAAAGGCGACATGAGGAAAAACTTTGTTACGCAGCAAGTGGTTAGGATCGGGAATGCACTGCCTGAAAGTGTGGTGGAGGCAGACTCAATCGTGGCTTTCAAAAGGGAATTGGATAAGTACCTGAAGGAAAAAAATTTGCAGGGCTACGGGGAAAGGGCGGGGGAAGTGCTCTTGCAGAGAGCCGGCACGGGCTCGATGGGCCGAATGGCCTCCTTCTGTGCTGTAACCATTCTATGATCAAAAATCAGGCAGGCAGGGAGCAGGAACGAATTGGATGGCACATGGCAGGTAAAACATCAAGAATCAGACAGACAACCAGGCTGGCAGAGAGAGGCAGGCACTCCTGCAAAGCGTCTTTCTAGAATCCTGGATATATCACTGATCATGCCTCACAATGCAGTTGTTACAAAACGCAGGTATATTAAAGAAAGTAGGTGAAGGTATATTTATACTTTATATATGCAAAATAATTGACTCTTTCTGTCCTAAGCTGAAATATATCAGATACCACCGGAGGACATTTACATGATTCATGACCAGATATACATACCGCTGGGTAAATTTGTTATCATTAACGAAGGAGGCAGTGCAAGGTACCGTACTTTAATTTGTTTAAGGACTAGCCATAGTTTTCATGGATTTCTTTGTCTCAAAAGATTGGGTCAGTACATCTCCAGTAATGGCCTCTTCTCCAGTTCACCTCTGGAGTTCCCCAAGGTTTCATCCTTGGCCCCTTCCTTTTCCACATCTGTATATCGTCCCTTGGTGAAATCATCCATAGCTTTTGCATGTACGCTGGCAATAGGCAGCTCTACCGCTCCAGCCTTTCCCTCAACGCAATGACTTATTAGATCATGGAGGAGCCAGATTTTCCACCAATTGAACATTAAGAAGGCCAAAGTCCTAATTTTCAGCCCCCCGTCAAAAAAAAAACTGCCCCCTTGCCATTAACTCCATCCCCGTGCCCGGCTGCTCAATCAGGCTGAACCGCACTTCATGAAACTTCAGTGCTGTGTTTGACCCAGCACTGAGCTTGGAACCCCATAGCCTATCCATCACCCAGGACCTCTTACCTCCGCCCACGCAACATTGCCTACCTCCTCCCCAGCACTGCCAAAACCCTTATCCATGCCTTTGCCACCTGCAGTTTAAACTTCAACATGATCCTTGCCAGTCTCCTAATCCCCATCCGTAAACTTCAGATCATCTAAAACTCATCCTCCTACATTCGGTCCCACACTAAGCCACATTTAAAAAATTTTTTTTAATTCGTTCCTGGGATGTGGGCCTCGCTGACAAGGCCAGCATTTATTGCCCATCCCTAATTGCCCTCGAGAAGGTGGTGGTGAGCCACCTTCTTGAACCGCTGCAGTCCTTGTGGTGATGGTGCTCCCACAGTGCTGTTAGGGAGGGAGTTCCTGGATTCTGACCCAGCGACGATGAAGGAACGGCCGATATACTTCCAAGTCAGGATGGTGTGTGACTTGGAGGGGAACTTGGAGGTGGTGGTGTTCCCATGCGCCTGCTGCCCTTGTACTCACTATTCCCATCCTCGCTAATGAATACTGGCATCCCCATCCTCCAACAGATCTAATTTAAAATCTTCGTCCTCATCTACAAATCCCTCCACAACTATTTCCCCGCCCTTAACTCTGGAACCTCCTCCAGCCTTATGCCCCATCCTATGCCTTCCAGACCTCTGACTCTGGCCTCCTGTGCATCTCCTCCCTCCATGCCACCTCTGATGGTAAAGCTTTCAGCTGCCTTTGCCCGACTCCCTGGAACACCCTCCCGAAGTCCCCTCCACATTTCTACCTCACTCAAGCCCCACCTTTAAAAGACTTCACCAGACACATCTCTTTGACTGGCCCCCTCAGTCACCTCTCCCAACCTTCCCACAAAAGCTCAGTGTCCATTATTTTTCTCTTCTGTGAAATGTTAGGAGATGATTCTCTATGCTAAAGACGCTGTATTAAAATGAAAAATGCTGCAGCTATCATTTTCACGAGTGTAGAAATATGGTTTTATGGATAAAGGAGCAATCTCCGACAAACAGCAACGTAATAATGACCAGATCATCTGTTTTAGTGATGTTGATTGAGGGATAAATATTGGCCAGGACACCAGGGAAAACACCCCTGCTCTTCTTTGAAATAGTGCCACAGGATCCTTTACATCCACCTGAGAGGGCAGACAGGGCCTCAGTTTAACGTCTCATCCAAAAGACGGCGCCTCCAACAGTGCAGCACTCCCTCAGCACTGCACGGGAGTGTCAGCCTAGTTTTTGTGCTCATGTCTCTGGAGTGGGACTTGAACCAACAAGCTTCTGACTCAGAGGCAACACGGTGGCATAGTGGTTAGCACTGGTGCCTCACAGCGCCAGGGACCCGGGTTCGAATCTGGCCTCAGGTGACTGTGTGGAGTTTGCACATTCTCCCCGTGTCTGCGTGGGTTTCCTCCGGGTGCTCCGCTTTCCTCCCACAGTCCAAAAATGTGCGGGTTAGGTTGATTTGGCTATGATAAATTGACCCTTAGTGTTAGGGAGGGATTAAATATGTGGGGTTACGGGGATAGGATGGGATATGTTAGGGGGAATTAAATACGTGGGGTTAGGGTGGGATATGTGTCGGTGCAGGCTCGATGGGCCGAGATGGCCTCTATCTGTACTGTGGGGATTCTGTGTGAGAGGCGAGAGTGCTGCCCACTGAGCCATAGAAACCCTGCTCTGTGCTGAGTGAGCTGACCTGCAGTACCCTGGGCTAAGGAAGGGAAATCTCAGCCAAGGATGTCCACTCGTGATCATTAAGGACAGGATTAGGCTCAGCTGTGATGCACTCCATGATAAAATAGCCCAACACGCAGTGTGAAGGCTCATACTTGAAGATGACCACTTGGGTAAGGGTCCAAAGAGCTGCTACTACCAGTGGGACTAAGTTTGCATAAATCAGTGGCTTTAGGAGAGCAAGGGAAGAAAGTGGAGGAATAAAGACAATACATACCTGGTTAACACAGCATGAGAATGGCCCAGGTTTGACCCCCCTACCCTGTGTTAAATTAGGCTGAACCCAACCCAGGTAATAGTTGGGGCCATTACAATGGGCCTCAGTGTTTCTGGGCACAGGACAGAGCAAAAAGAAAAAAAAGTCATGGTTCTTGCTCCTGATTGTTATTTATAGACTCCAAATGGAAAAAGCATGTGTGTGTGGATATAGAATGAGGACAGGATTGACTGTGATGCCCGTACTGATGAAAATAGTCTGTCGACATTTCTAGTCTGGACTCAGGGGAAGAATAGCCACATGGATGGTGTACCAGGTGCTGGTCAGTGCCACTCAGCATGGGCCACAGTCGTGACGACATTGGGGAGAACATTTTTCAAAAGTGAGATTTTCAATATTTCCAGTGAAGAGTGCAAAGGTCAGTGAAATTCACACAAGCAAGTAACCACAAGAGGCTTGGAGCTCCATGCCAGTCAGTGAGAAGCAGGAAAGGAAAGACACATTGTCAAAATCAACTGCTGCTCCCCAACGTTTTGTCAAGAGCCACAATCCAAACCAATGTCTTGCTCAGCAGCCCCTCTCTGGAGGGCTGCAATACATTGCACCATGGCGTGACGGGACATGGGTCTACGCCTGCCACTCTTACACAACGAGCTCCCACAGGGAGGGAAAAATAAATCATAGGACCAAGAGTTACAATAAATAGCTCGATTCCAAAAGGGCCCCTTTATGTGCTGCACGGAGACTGGAGTACCGAGCCTCCTGACAGCATTTCCTTGCCTCCTTTTGCCGGAGTGCAAGAAAAGGGGAAGCAAACAGTATTTGATCAACATCCCTCGGCCAGACAGGTCATGGATGGAAGCTCAGAGGCACAGCAGCAAGTCTGCCGAGGGCCCACAGGTGAAAGGGGGAGGTCGGCCACAAATGTCTGCAGGATCGTATTAATTGTAACGCCATTCTAAATGAACATGTGCTGTGCTTTCCTCCCAGGGGACACAGTGGCGTTACCTCCTGCATAAACAGATTGAAAAGCGACGTAAGTATCCGTACGGCAGAATAAGGGACGACATTCTCTTGGGTACATTTGAGTCTCAGCAGGCCATGGATCATCTCGTGACCAGACTTGGCATTTTTTAGAAAGAGGCCAAGAATAGGCACGAAGCAGTAAGTTCACATATGCACAACTGCACAGTGAGCCCATTTCGTGTTTTATGTATGTGCAAGCGGGCCCGTTTGATCAGGCCCCAATCCACACGTGTCAACCAGACCATGTTTCATATTTGCATGATCGAGCTCTATTAATTTGCAATTAGGCACCATTTCAAGCATTCATGTAGTCTAATACAGTGATGGAAACCAGATGTTTTCAAATTACCATTAATATCATAATTACCATGTAGCCTTTTCCACATTCAAAGAAAGAAAGACTTGCATTTATATAGCAGCTTTCATGACAAAGTGCTTTACAGCCAATTTTTTTTGCAATGTAGTCACTGTTGTAATGTAGCAAAAACGGGCCAGCCAATTTGCACACAGCAGGCTCACAAACAGCAATGTGATAATGACCAGATAATCTGTTTTTTTAGTGATGTTGGTTGAGGAATAAGTATTGGCCCCAGGGGATAACTCCCCTGCTCTTCTTCGAAATAGGGCCATGGGATCTTTTACTTTTACCAGAGGGAGCAGACGGGGCCTCGGTTTAACGTCTCATCTGAAAGACTGCACCTCCGACAGTGCCGCACTCCCTCAGCACTGCACTGGGAGTGTCAGCCTAGATTTCAGTGCTCAAGTCTCTGGAGTGGGACTTGAACCTCACAACCTTCTGACTTAGAGGCGAGGGTGCTGCCCACTGAGCCACTGGGTTTAAACTGATTCAAAAGCAAATGACTGATCATCCTATGTGGTGTACAGATGACTTCTGTAATAAAAATGAAGTACTTTTGTCGATGATATATTCTGTTACTGGCTTCCTTCTGTCATGGTACACATGGGGTTAAAAACTAGATTCACACACACACACACACACAATGACCAACTTGTTTTGATCTAATCGCCCCAGAAAAACTGTCATCTCTGCAGTAGGTATTCAACCATTCAATTCAATTATAAGCATCTTGTGGGTTTTGTTTGAATATGTTTGATTGGTAGCTCTATTTGGTTCTATGCATTTCTTAAACCCGAGTAGTTTACAGTACAGAAAGATGCTATTTGGCCCAACGTGTCTGAGCCTGCTTTGTGATAGAACAATCCAAAACTAGTCCTATTGCCCTGATATCTCCCCATAGCCCTGTATCTTCCTCGGCTTCAAAGATTAATCAAGTTTTCTCTTGAAAGATGTAATGGTCACTGCCTCAACCACTTTCTGTGCTCAAGCATTCCATGCTCTACCAATCCTTCTTTTAAACTCTGTCCTCACTTTCTTAATGACAGTGCTTAATTGATGACTTCACATCACTGAATCCCCAACCAGAGGCAATAATATTCCCCTATTCAATCAATCAAATCTCCTCTCAGCTTTCTCTGATCCAGTGGACATAGTCCCAGTATCTCAAGTCTCTCCTCATAACTGTAGTTTACCATCCCTGACATCTTCCTGGTGAATCTAATCTGTATGGTCTCTGTGGCTTTGATGTCCTTTCTACAATGGCCCCCCCTAAAATATATTGTACAAATTTATCATTGCTTCTTTACTCTTGTACTCTATGCCCCTATTTATAAAACCAACAATGCTGAAAGGCTTTTTAACCATTGAGTATATACTTCAATTCCTTCCTTTTCCTCCCAAAATGTATTACCTCATACCAATTGACATTAAATTGCATCTGCCACCTGTTTGCCCATTCTGCTAACCAGTCTATGTCTTCCATATTTAAATTTCCTTTCTCCCTGTCAAATCTTTTAAGGAGCATTTCTCAGCTTGTCTTGTACAAATTCAATTGTTCATCCAGAGCCATCAGAGAGAGATCTTGAAGAGCAGCATTGATTCCACCATATTTATAGCGTTGTTAACACACAGTCACCATTGGAAATCTTCGCCCTTTTTACTTTATCTCTCATATGATGGGGTGATATGAAGTAAGGTGGGAGGGGGCTCGTGTGGAGCATAAACACCGGCATGGACCAATTGGGCCGAATGGCCTGTTTCTGTGGCCAAAGAAACTCATTGGAGTGTCAGCAACAAACCGCTGGTTAATATGCAAGGACTCATGTCCAGTCCAGTTTATACTGCAGTTTCGCACAGCAAACATAACTTCATCATGTTTCTATCTTTCGAGGAGTGATAGTTAAATCTTCAATCCATCAATGGTTCAGTTTACTTATCCACTAACTGTTTGGTTGTTTATAGCCAATGCCACGGCCTAGTGAAGTATTTATTCGATTGCCTTCAGAAGTTGAGGGAGATCATGTGAGGGAACCTGACATTACTAGTAACCGAGTAACAAAGGCCTTCTTGTTTAATCTCTGGACATGCTACAGTTTACTTAGATATTGGGCCGGGCCCGAGATGCTGCAGCTCAGAAAAATACAGAGAGCGTAATAATTCATAGAATAGAATCATAGAATGGTTACAGCACAGGAGGAGGCCATTCGGCCCATCGAGCCTGTGCCGGCTCTCTGCAAGAGCACTTCAGCTAGTCCCATGCCCCCGCCCTTTCCCCGTAGCCCTGCAAATACTTTTCCTTCAGGTACTTATCCAATTCCCTTTTGAAAGCCACGATTGAATCTGCCTCCACCACCCTTTCAGGCAGTGCATTCCACTCCCACCCCACACCAAGGACAGCAAATTCAAATAGATGAACAGAATTATAGAACATATATTACATAGAATTTACAGCACAGAACCAGGCCATTTGGCCAAACAGGTCTATGCCGGTGTTTATGCTCCACACGAGCCTCCTCCCACCCCTCTTCATCTAACCTCATCATATGAGAGATAAAGTCAAAACAGTGAAAATTTCCTCTGGTGACTGCGTGTCAACTACACTATAAATATGGTGGAAACAATGCCGCTCTTCACAATTTTAAATTAACTCATAAAAGTGTTCTAACCTAATGCATTTGCAACTCCAGTAAAAATAGTAATCAAAGTAAAACCTCTGCTGTGTTGTTGATGTTGGTAACATAAAGCGAGCAGAGGGAACCTTCTCCCAAACTGCATTATGTTCCATCAGGTCCTTGATTTTGTATATTTATAACTTGTACAGCATAACTGGCCACTAATAGTCTCAAAGTTGTCCTGCGGTGCAGTGATTTATTTGAACTGTAGCTTTACGGGAAAGAGGGTTTGGTGTGGTGGCGTATTGTGGAGGAGCACCGGTGCAGTGTCACCAACCTGCTTAAATCTTTCAAGAGTAGGAGGGAATTAGCACAGCTGATTCGAAGGGTTCTAGTATCAGGGATACAGGTTAAAAACTAGAGAGTAGAAGTAAGAAGGGAAGCTAAACAGAACTTTTCAATCCAAAAGGTACGAGACTTGTGCTACTTACTTCACCAAGAATCAGTACATAAGAACAGAAGAAATAGGAGCAGGATTAGTCCATTTGGCCCTTCGAGCCTGCTCCGCCATTCAATAAGATCATCACTGATCTTCTACCTCATCTCCACTTTCCTGAACTATCTCCATATCCCTTGATTCCCTTAATATTCATGGGGGAAGGGGCGGAATATTGGGATGATTTGAGGTTGGCTTATAAGAACATAAGAATTAGGAGCAGGAGTAGGCCATACAGCCCCTCGAGCCTGCTCCCCTATTCAATAAGATCATGGCTGATCATCGACCTCAACTCCACTTTCCCACCCGATCTCCATATCCCTTGATTCCCCGAGAGTCCAAAAATCTATCGATCTCAGCCTTGAATATACTCAACGATTCAGCATCCAAAGATTCACCACCCTGTGAGTGAAGAAATTCCTCCTCATCTCAGTCTTAAATGGCCGACCCCTTATCCTGAGACTATGCCCCCAAGTTCTAGACTCTCCAGCCAGGGGAAACAGCCTCTCAGCATCTACCCTGTCAATCCCCCTCAGAATCTTATATGTTTCAATGAGATCACCTCTCATTCTCCAAAACTCCAGAGAGTATGGGCCCATTCTACTCAATCTCTCCCCCTAGGACAACCCTCTCATTCCAGGGATCAATCTAGTAGTTAGAATATCCTCAAAGCCCCTACATTATAGTCTTATTATTTCTTTCTGAAATTCTGATCAATGGTACCTCTGCTTTTTTTCCCCACTTATTATTTTTTTGTACAGTTGAGGCATCAAGCACCCGCAGGTCCAGCATATATGGTCAGGTGCAAAATAAAGCTCTCACTTTCCCTTCTTCTGCTACAACATGTCTCAGTTCCAAACTCAGAAGGGCAGCTCTGCGCCAGGGTGAATTTTAGGCATTTTCCCGGTCAGCCTCTGAATGAGAGCGCTGAATGACGGTCAGCTTTTGACCCATGACTACTGGGTACTGGTTTGAGCCTGCCCGAAACTCATTTCCTGTACAATTAGGAACATAGAAACAGGAGCAGGCCATTCAGCCCATCAAGCCTGTTCTACCATTCAATGAGATCGTGGCTGATCTGCGACCTAACTCCATATACCCGCCTTTGGCCCATATCCCTTAATACCTTTGGTTAACAGAAAGCTATCAATCTCCGATTTAAAATTAACAGTTGATCTAGCATCAATTGCAGTTTGCGGAAGAGAGTTCCAAAGTTTTACCACCCTTTGTGTGCAGAAGTGTTTCCTAAATTCACTCCTGAAAGGTCTGGCTCTAATTTTTAGACTATGTCCCCTAGTCCTAGAATCCCCAACCAGCGGAAATAGTTTCTCTCTATCTACCCTATCTGTTCCCCTTAATATCTTGAAAACTTGAAAGATTGTTATCACCAATAGACAGAAGAGACTTTCATCTCATCAGTATTGGTTAGATTTGAATCCAGGTCACAGATGTGAAAGAGTAATGTCGAAGCCGCTGCACCACCCAGTTCCCACAGTGCCTGGTCTTTCTTTAACCAGTCACCAGTATGTTAGTTAGGTACCTGCTTCAAATCAGGTTTCTTGTGAATTAATTTGAAAATGCCTTCTATAGTGTAATAACCTATTTGTATCTTTTAAGATTATGCCACGTCTGATGATAGGCATTGGCTCTCCCCCGCACAAAACCAGGCATGGATTACTTCATCACAGGTTGGGACGGTTCAGTGAAAGCCAACAGCGTAAGCTGATGCAGGTGCTGGAACTGTGCACTAATTATCTGCTGGACGACTTGGATAGAAGCCAGGGGCGGGGGGAAAACACGCAGATGTGTACCCAATGAAGGAAAACTGCCAACTGGTGTGACAAGCAGTTGATGTAAATGTCAAGCATCATCAACGCCGGCAGCAAGGAGGCAGGTAATCGACACATTCCATGGCAGAGAGACTTGGAAAAGACCGAATAAAAACAAGGTGCTCCCCCTATCGGTTTGACTTTGTCTCTTTGGAGTTATGTGTTCATGTTCTCAAAGTTCCCTCTGTTTTCTGTGCTCTTTGAAGCTTGATTTCTTACCTGCACTTTCCAAAACCACCATCATCAGAATTTAATCTGCTAAATTTGTTTGTAAATTTACCATATTCTTTCCTCCCCCCTCCCCTGACTTTTGCTAGAGGGTTGGTACTTTGTACGAGTGGCCATTCTTCATGTGTGAATCGAGACAGTGAGTATCAGTCGGCTAGTCATCCATGCAAGGCACCAAAGCCGAGCCTGATCCTGTCGTCACTCACTATCCACACGTGCACTTTCCCGGGGGGGAAATCACTGGCTACCTAGGAACATAGGAATTGCTAGAAAAAAAAAGGCCAAGGTTCATCTAGTTCGTCTTCTATCGTCCTGGTAGTCGCATGATGCAACAATAATGGAGTAGACTAACCATGGCAATCAATCGCTATCAATTAGTCTATAACTGGCCCAGACATGACGCAAGGAAATCCCCAGTGGTGGAAAACTTTGGGAACCATAGGTCCAAAGTTACCTTTCCTCCCAAGCACACTACACTTACCATACGTCATGTCTCAAATTACTCATATAGTGTATCCCAAAATATTATTTTCTGAAAGAAATCTGTCTAATTTGCATATGACTGAATCAACACCAACTGCTTCCACCATCTCCCTCGGGAGTCTGTTCCATAGATTGACCATTTTCTCACTGAAATAAAGTTTCCACAGATTAGTTTTGAATTTATCCCCTCTTCAAGTGCAGGCCGTGTTCTCTGGTTCTACTGCTCTAGACAAGGTGAAACAGCTCATCATGGTCGACATTATCTAGTCCCTTTACAATCCTAAAAACAGCTATCATGTCACCTCTCGACCTCTTTTCCATTGAGAATATGCCCAATTTACATCATCGCTCATCATTATTCAATCCCTCCATCTCCTCCTCGACCATTCTGGTTGCTCTCCCCTGTATCCTTTCAATAGCTGCAATATCCTGTCTTGATTTTTCCCATCCCGAGCTCAGAGGCCCTGAGCTCAGTTCCAGCACCCTTTCCGCTGTATATGGAATCTGGGTTGAGGACGGAAATTGGGTTACGGACAGAATTGGGTGCGGCTGTGATGCCCACCCACTCAGCATCAAGCTCGCACATAAAGAATGGCCTCTTGAATGAGTAATTGTACTGCAGCAGGAGCGAATGGTTTCAGCAGAGGAGCAAGGCGGGGAGAAAATTAGAAGGATTAAAAAAAGAAGAAATACTGGTATATTTCAAACAAGAGGTGGCTGGAGCTAACTAGTCTCCCACAACTGACTGTGACATCAGATCACCTCCCAAACCCATGGTCAGCGCACAATTTCCTCTTTCTAAAACACCTTTGGACATTTCACTATGTTAGAGGCGCTATACAAATGCAAGTTGTTATGACCCGAAGGAACGGTCCGCAACACTCTGGTAAGTGGTTGAGAGGGGGTTTGGAAGGGCCTCGCGGAGAGGAAAGCCTGGGGCAGGAAAAGCCTATGGATTCCTTGAGGGGCCCGAAGAAGCACTCTGGTTCCACCTGGCCCCACAAGGAAACTAAAAAAAAAAAAAAACGCGTACCTTTTTTTTGGGCCTCTTCTGGCCATGGCCCTTCTTGCCGCCAGGTTGGCTTGCACAGGCGCAGGCCTCCGGTTAAAATGGCAGTCGGGCACCATAGCCCGACCTGCGTATTTAAAGAAGAATCCCACTGGCTTGCGACGGGTGTCCCTCTCGCCTGCTCAGAAGAGCAGGTTAAGATCGAAACCCGCGGGAATGCAGTGGGATCGCACCATCTCACGGGCCATTTTAACTGCCCGTCCGCCCGGTTTCCGCCGGGCAGTCAGGGTTAAAATCAGCCCTAGTGTGTGAACTCCACCCATTAATACTGCTACCCATCGTCAGCCCTGTGCTATATTACAGAACTGCTTATTGGAGCCAATGTACAATGAAATAAGGTGCCCCCAGAAGTGCCCGATTTGAATCATTGCCTTCCAGCTTACAGTCTGAACAAGTTCCTTAAAAATCGATCATTGTAGTTGCTGCCTCAAAGACCACGAAAGCGATTAATTTTTTTTTTTTAAAGTGTGATTTTATTAATTTTTTTGAGCAGGAAACACAAATCAAAATCAGTGGACAATAAATTCAGTTAGAATACTAGTTGATAATTCAAAATGTAATTGCACTTAGCGACAAAATTTGCTGAGCAGTAAAATCTAACTAGTTGGCTTGCAAACTTGGTCTTGAAGGCAGCACGCCACAGCGATTTTGGGCAGGATCGAGGTCTGCGTTTCCTGATCTGCAATCGCTGAATCCTGCAAATAACAAGGGGGAAAAAATATTATTTTCCTATTTTAAAAAAATCATTATTGAAAAGCCCCAGGTGAAAGGCACAGTCCCACAGTGCAGCGCACCATACTAGCTCAGCCTGAGAACGGAGCCCGAAAATCCTGCCTTCACCATCTTTGCCCACACATGCATAATTGCCACTTGGTGAGGTACCGCAGGTAACTAGTGCCCATGGAATGGGACCTTATCAATGAGCCAATGCTTTAAGGAGAGGGGAGAGGAGAGAAAATTGGCCAGGAAGAGGGAAAATAAGTGGGAGAGAGGATGGGGCGAATCAGGAAGAAGTAGTGATTAAATTATGCCAAGTCTGGGATTTAAAAGCCTGAAGATTACATAAAACAAGTGTTTGCCACAAAGACTTCGCAATAAATTCCAGGTTACTTTCAGTCAGCTGAGAGTTCTAGGCAAGTGCTGGGGGATGCATCTCCTTCCATTTCAGGCATTCCTTGTCAGAATTGAGCATCCCAGGTCAGGTATAGCACCGTCAGGTGCAGAGTAAAGCTCCCTTGACATTGCCCCAAACAATGTGCCCTAGCCCCAAACACAGAGGAGCACATCCGACTGCACCAATGTGGCATCTTTCCATTTCCCACACCGGCCATTCTGTGCCTTCTCTAAGTGAGATTGAGGGTCAGTTCTTTGCTGTAGGCTCATGCCTGTTCTTAACTGTGTTTCAAATCATAGAATGATTCAGCAGAGAAAGAGGCCATTTGGCCCAGCGTGCCTGTGCTGGCTCTTTCGTAGAGCTATCCAACTAGTCCCACTCCCCTGCTCTTTCCCCATAACCCTGTAAATTTTTTCCCTTCAAGTATGTATCCAATTCCCTACTGAATCTGCTTCCACCGCCCTTTCAGGCAGTGCATTCCAGATCACAACAACTTGCTGTGTAAAAAAATGTTGCCTCATGTCGCCTCTGGTTCTTTTGCCAATAACCTTAAATCTGTGTCCTCTGGTTTCCGATTCTTCTGCCACTGGAAACAGTTTCTCCTTATTTGCTCTGTCAAAACCATTCATGATTTTGAACACCTCTAGCAAATCTCATAACCTTCTCTGCCCCAAGGAGAACCACCCCAGCTTCTCCAGTCTTTCCACCTAACTGAAATCCCTCATCCCTGGAACCATTTCTAGTAAATCTCTGCTGCACCCGCTCCAAGGCCTTGACATCCTTGCTAAAGTGTGGGGCCCAGAATTGAACACAATACTCCAGCTGAGGCCTAACCAGTGTTTTATAAAGATTTAACATCATTTTCTTACTTTTGTAGTCAATTCCTCTATTAATAAAGTCAAGGATCCCATATGCTTTTTTTTTTAAAACAGCCTTATCAACTTGGCCTGCCACCTTCAAAGATTCTGTACGCAAACTCCCAGGTCTCTCTGTTCTTGCAGCCTCTTTAAAATTGTAACATTTAGTTCACATTGCCTCATCTCATTCTTCCTACCAAAATGCATCACGTCACATTTCTCTGTGTTAAATTTCAGCTACTATGAGTCCGCCCATTTTACCAGTCTGTTTTAGTACTCCTGAAGTCTGCGATTATCCTCCTCATTGTTTACTACATTTCCGAGTTTCGTGTCATCTGCAAACTTTAAAATTATGCCCTGCATACCCAAGTCCAGCTCATTAATATATATCAAAAAGAGCAGTGGACCTAATACCGACTCCTGGGGAACACTTCCCTCCAGTCTGAAAAACAACCGTTCCCCACTACTCTCTGCTTTCTGTCCGTTTCTTTCTTTCTTTTTGTTTCTTTCTTTCCTTCTTTCTTCCTGTTTCTTTCGCCAATTTTGTATCCATGCTGCCACTGTCCCTTTAATCACATGGGCTTTAATTTTGCTAACAAGTCTATTCTGTGGTACTTTGTCAAATGCCTTTTGAAAGTCCATATACTCAACATAAACCGCACTACCCTCCTCAACCCTCTCCGTTACTTTATCAAAGAACTCAATCGAGTTAGTCAAACACGATTTGCCTTTAACAAATCCGTACTGACTTTCATTTATTAGCCCATACTTTTCCAAATGCCAATTAATTTTGTCCTGGATTATTGTCTCTAAAAGTTTCCCCACCCATGACGTTAGACTGACTGGCCTGTAGTTTGCTGGGTTTATACCCCTCCCCTTTTTTTTTAAAAAAACAGGGATGTAACATTTGCAACCCTCCAGTCCTCTAGCACCACCCCTGTATCCAAGGAGGATTAGAAGATTGTGGCCAGAGCCTCTGCAATTTCCATTCTTACTTGCCCAATGTTAATTCACACAAGACCCTTAGAACCAGCAGACAGAGGCACTCTTCCATTATTACAGGCCGGAATTAAACCTGCATCCCAGAGATGAAAGGTTAGTGTCACTGAAGCAGCCTCGAGTCCACGTTACAACTTTTCAGAGCAAATGGAGATTTACCTTGGGCAAACTACTCATTTGGGTTGGCGCTGATTTGGAAAATGGTCTGAGCAAACCAAGACGCGTTGTCTTCGACAGCTGGCCCACTTTGTCAGCGAGGCTGGGAGTCATTGGCTTGGACCGTGGAACCAGACCCAGGTCACCTACTTTATAGTGGGGCAGAATGCCCGGTCCTTTGATGACAGGAGAGGCAGAATTATATCTGTGGAGAAAAGCAGGGAGGGGGGAGTGGGGACAAGAATTGTTACTGGAAGGACTATGGTTACATGCAAATTGCTGCCAGCCAAAAAATACCTACACAGAACTACGTAAAAAGGTGCCCCCAAGACTGGGTGGATAAAGGCAACATAGGAACAGGAGGAGGCCATTGTGCCCCTCGAACCTGTTCCACCATTCAATGAGATCATGACTGATCTGCGACCTAACTCCATATAAGAACATAAGAAATAGGAGCAGGAGTAGGCCAATCGGCCCTTCGAGCCTGCTCCGCCATTCAATAAGATCATGGCTGATCTGATCCTCACCTCAAATCTAAAGAACACAAGAAGTAGGAGCAGGACCCGGCCACTCAGCCCCTGGGCCCGCTCCGCCACCCACAGGGCCTCGACCGATCCGAACTCAGCCTCATGTCCAATTTCCTGCCTTTGGCCCATATCCCTTAATACCTTTGGTTAACAAAAAGCTATCAATCTCCGATTTAAAATTAACAATTGCATCAATTGCAGTTTACGGAAGAGAGTTTCAAACTTCTCCCACCCTTTGTGTGTAGAACTGTTTCCTGATTTCACTCCTGAATGGTCTAGCTCTAATTTTTAGACTATGCCCCCTAGTCCTAGCAGCCTCAACCAGCGGAAATAGTTTCTCTCTATCCACCCCATCTGTTCCCCTTAATATGTTGTCATTTTCGATCAGATCACCTTTTAACCACCTAAATTCTAGGGAATACAACCCTAATTTGTGCAATCTCTCCTCGTAACTTAACTCTTGAAGTCCGGGTATCATTCTGGTAAACCTACGCTGCACTCCCTCCAAGGCCAGTATATCCTTCCTAAGGTGTGGTGCCCAGAACTGCTCACAGTACTCCAGGTGTGGTCTAACCAGGGTTTTGTATAGCTGCAGCATTACTTCTACCCCCTTGTATTCTAGTCCTCTCGATATAAAGGCCAGCAGCATTCCATTAGTCTTTTTGACTATTTTCTGTACCCTTCTGGTAAAACACTGGGCAATACAGGCCAGAACATCTTGGGTATGATTCCTGTACTGTGCTGAGTTAACTGACTTCAACGGGGGCAGTCATTTTTACAGCACCACTGGTCTCAGCCCCCTTGTGCAAGGGCGAGGGGGTGAAATCAGGCAGGATTCCGGGCTCCTGATTGGCATCAGTGACTCCTGCTGGCAAGCGTATGTGTACAGATTTCAGGATCCCACTTAGTTGTGATGCCTTCAGTGGATAAAATAACCTGCTGGCACGGGGGCAATTTTAACCTGAACCGCCAGGCAGGAAACTGAGCAGATCGGGTGCAACGCTGGTTTCACACCCCGCCCGATTTTACTCTACATTGAAGACAATGGCGAGTAATATCGGGCAGGGTGTAACCGACGGCTTTCCACCACTGTTTCCTATAAGCTGCGCTTTGTTCTGCGCCGCCTCTGTTTCTTTTAATGCGTGGTCCGTTTAAATTTCAGCGCATGCCCGGTATTTACACTGTAAAAGCCAGTGAGCGGTCCGCGCGGGACCTTTCAGATTACAGCGCAGCTGCGCGCACGCACTTTAGCGGGAACAACGCTTTCCACCTGATCCTGTGGGTATTTCCCACCTCCCCCCCCCGCCGACGAATTAAGTTATAATTACCCCGTCACTGTCTAAGGTCTAGAATGACTCATTGGGCGAGGCACTGGACAGCTACTTGTACCCGTAGAATGATATCCCAAGATAAATCAGCACCTTCAGCAGAGGAGGGAGAAAACTGGCAACGAAAAACAAAATGACTCTAAGAGTGTAATGACAAGAGCAGTAATGACCTTATAGGTCTTCAACTGCCAGTCTGGGAGGCTAACACTTTATTTCAGGGAATAATTTTTAATTTCATATGCACAGGATAATAAAACCATATAAAGTAAATTAGAAGGCTGTATTATTTCCTTAAATTCACCTACAATTACCAGTTAGTGTTGATTTTTTTTTTAAAAAAGGGTTGCACTTGTGCTCTCCCCGAGAACACAGTTGGTAAAGTTAGTACCTATGTGGAACTGAGCTCAGAGGGCTGTGAATCTTTGGAATTCTCTACCCCAAAGGGTTGTGGATGCTGAATTGTTGAGTATATTCAAGGCTGAGATAGATAGATAGATTTTTGGACTCTAGGGGAAACAAGGGATATGGAGATCGGGCAGGAAAGTGGAGTTGAAGTTGAAGATCAGCCATGCTCTTATTGATGGAGAGTGAAGTCGTTGAATCAGAGACTAGGGTCCTGAATTTAAATAAAGGAAACTACGATGGTATGAGGCGCGAATTGGGTAGGATTGATTGGGGAATGTCACTCAAGGGGTTGACGGTGGATAGGCAATGGCAAACATTCAAAGACTGCATGGATGAACTACAGAATTTGTTCATCCCAGTGTGGCATAAGAATAAAACAAAAAGGGTGACTCAACCGTGGCTAACAAGGGAAATTAGGGATAGCATAAGATCCAAGGAGAGGGCATATAAATTGGCCAGAAAAAGCGGTAGCCCTGCGGATTGGGAGCAGTTTAGGATTCAACAAAGGAGGACAAAGGGATTAATTAAGAAGGGGAAAATCGAATATGAAAGGAAGCTTGCTGGGAACATAAAAACTGAGTGCAAGAGCTTTTATAGATATGTGAAGAGAAAAAGATTAGTGAAATCAAGTGTAGGTCCCTTGCAGTCAGAAGCGGGGGAAGTTATAATGGGGAACAAAGAAATGGCAGACCAATTAAATGCATATTTTGGTTCTGTCTTCACAAAGGAGGACACAAATAACCTCCCAGAGATGTTGGAGAACATACGGTCTGATGAAAGGGAGGAACTGAAAGAAATCAGTATTTGCAGGGAAATGGTGTTAGGGAAATTGACGGGATTGAAGGCCGATAAATCCCCAGGGTCTGATAATCTACATCCTAGGGTACTTAAGGAAGTGGCCCTAGAAATAGTAGATGCATTGCTGATCATCTTCCAACATTCGATGGAATCTGGAACTGTACCCATGGATTGGAGGGTAGCTAATATTACCCCACTATTCAAAAAGGGTGGTAGAGAGAAAGCGGGGAATTACAGACCGGTAAGCCTGACATCGGTAGTGGGGAAAATGCTAGAGTCCATTATAAAGGATGTAATAGCTGAGCACTTGAAAAACAGTGACAGGATCGGACAAAGTCAACATGGATTTACAAAAGGTAAATCATGCTTGACTAATCTACTGGAATTTTTTGAGGATGTAACTGGGAAAATAGATAAGGGAGAACCAGTAGATGTGGTGTTTTTGGACTTTCAAAAGGCTTTCGATAAGGTCCCGCATAAGAGATTAGCGTGTAAAGTTAAGGCACATGGGATTGGGGGCAAGGTATTGACTTGGATAGAGAACTGGTTGGCGGACAGAAAGCAGAGAGTAGGAATTAATGGGTCTTTTTCCGAGTGGCAAGCAGTGACTAGTGGGGTACCGCAGGGATCGGTCCTTGGACCCCAGCTATTCACAATATACATTAATGATCTAGATAAGGGAACTAAATGTAATATCTCCAAGTTTGCAGATGACACAAAGCTGGGTGGGAGTGTGTGCTGCGAGGAGGATACCGAGAAACTCCAGGATGATTTGGACAGGTTGGGTGAGTGGGCAGAAGCGTGGCAGATGCAATATAACGTGGATAAGTGCGAGGTTATCCACTTTGGTGTCAAAAACAGAAAGGCAGACTATTATCTGAATGGCAATAGATTGGGAGAAGGGGAAGTGCAACGAGACCTAGGTGTCCTTGTGCACCAGTCGCTGAAAGTAAGCATGCAGGTGCAGCAGGCGGTGAAGAAGGCAAATGGTATGTTGGCCTTCATAGCGAAAGGGTTTGAGTATAGGAACAGGGATGTCCTGCTGCAGTTGTACAGGGCCTTGGTGAGACCACACCTTGAGTACTGTGTGCAGTTTTGGTCGCCTTATCTGAGGAAGGATGTTCTTGCCATGGAAGGAGTTCAGCGAAGATTCACAAGGCTGATACCTGGGATGGCAGGAATGACATATGAGGAGAGATTGGGTCGATTGGGCTTATACTCGCTGGAGTATAGAAGAATGAGGGGATCTCATCGAAACATATAAAATTCTGACAGGTCTGGACAAACTAGATGCAGGAAGGATGTTCCTGATGGTCGGAGAGTCCAGAACCAGGGGTCATAATCTAAGGATAACGGGTAAGCCATTTAGGACAGAAATGAGAAGGAATTTCTTCACCCAGAGAGTGGTGAACCTGTGGAATTCTCTACCACAGAAGGTAGTTGAGGCCAAGTCATTAAATATATTCAAGAATGAGTTTGATATATTTCTTAAAGCTAAAGGTATCAAGGGATATGGGGAGAAGGCAGGTACAGGGTACTGAGTTTGGATGATCAGCCATGATCTCATTGAATGGCGGAGCAGGCTCGAGGGGCCGAATGGCCTACTCCTGCTCCTATCTTCTATGTTTCTATGAATGGCGGAGCAGGCTCGAGAGGCTGTGTGGCCTACTCCTGCTCCTAATTCTTATGTTCTTATGAATCCTAACGATCAGGAAAAACCCAGGGTTTAATCCCTGGTCTGTGCTAAATCAGCTGATCTCAGTTGAAGCAGAGATAGGGTGCTATAGCTGATCTCAGTGATTCTGGGCTAGGAAGCTTTCAAATCAAACCATCCGGACTTCCGGCTAATAGCTAACCAGTGACTGCTGCTAGAAAGTGAATAAGAGCTAAATCGAGCCTGTTTGCTTTCCCCACAGCGGAGTAAGGCTGCTGACATTCACCGGCTTGGCTCACGTACGGAGAATGGCGACTTGCGTGAGGTACCAGAGGACTAATCCAGCATGACCCAGCAGCTTCAGGGCGAGGAAGAAAATTGGAGGGAATCTGGTTGTTAAAATGAGGACGCACTGGGGAAATCAAATCAATGAGTATCTTTTTAAAATCGCAAAACAAATGCGGGCAGCAAATTCTAGCAAGCTAAATGCTGCCCCTTGTTTAATAGTTAGACTCTATACCCAACGTACCTCCCCAGAATGTTCGCAGGTTTGTGTTCTAGGAAAGGCAGTTCGTCTTTAATAAACTCTCCCAGTGAAGGCCCAAGTCCGAGTACAGCTGCGCTGTTCAGTAAGAGCAGCAGTTTCTGCATCATTTGACTGCGATGAGCATACAGCAGCACCTCAGAATCAGTCTTTTCTAGATTGGTAGTAGGAAAGGTGTCGTCTGCACCTTCTGTATTGTCCTGCGGAGAAAGGGCCCTGCGCAATCAGAACATGCTCGAGAATATATCCATTCCCAATTCTGGAAATGTTCATGCCAGCTGTTGCTGGGGTTTCAAAAAGCAATCCATAACACCAGTGTAAGAAAACTGGGATAAATACCCTGACAAGAATATTCATCAAAGGCACCAGCTAAATCCTTGGCCAATTATCAAAGACGTCAGACAACAAAGTTGTGAACTAACAATTGTTTATTAACCTTGGAATCATTGGAAACATTGAGTATGCAAGTAATTAGTCGATAGGGCTAACTGACAAAATAAACAACAAAAGCTGTTCAATGATATTACAGTAACTCAGCATTAACCTCTTGCTGATTATAAATTTACAATTGAGATAAGATGATATAATTTGGTGAGATTAATTTAGGATTAGGCTCTTTAGATAGCTGACAAGTTAACAGCGTTAGGTAGCCAATCTATTGAATAGATTAAAGTGTCTATATGTTTGTAGTTAGCATTGTTTCCAGGATTAATACGACCTTGTCCTTACGAGCTGGCATGGATGAACTGGTTGCCTCACTTTCCTCTGGGAGGATGGTGTTAACCACAGTCCCGATTTTAACGCCAGGTGGATTCCCCGCTCAGGCCTGAGTTAAAATTACAGTCGGGTCTCAATGATGTCATTGGGCCGCAACATGCATATGTAAAGAAGGACCCTGTTGGCTCCGGGCATGTGTCCTTGCTGCCTGCTCAGGAAAGCAGGCTAAAACTGCAGATGTTGCGATCATGGCGGCTTTTGGACAGGTAAGAGCCAGGGCGATATTAAATGCTCACCCGTCAGGTTTCTGCTGAGCGAGTAGGATTAAAATCGCCAGAGATGTCAGAGGGACTTCAATGGAAATGAAAATGGGGAGAGATATAAAACGGGCTGCCGATTTGCCATCACCAAACCCCACCGGGTTTAGAAAAGGGGGAAAATTGAGTGCAAAGTGACATAACAAGCTAGAGCTCACCCTGCTGCACTTTAAAGTGTAAGGACATGGCTTTGTGACCAGAGTTATCAACAAGGCAAGTTTCTAACATCCTTCAGGACAAGGAGCGGGGCAAACCAGAGAGTTACTATTCACTCTTATGCCCTGGCCAGCTGGGAGCAGGTTCTTTCATTCTCTTGTCCAGGATAAGAGGCACAGTAGGGAGAATTAAAGTGAAAGGCAGAAAATCTTAAGGGTTTCAATTTACTTTTGCGCTAGATAACACAGTATTAAATTCCAACATTGTTTTTTAATGCAGTCATTAACTTATTCTGCCTTAATATAAACAAGCACAGACAGGAGTGTAGCACGAATACGTTAACTAGCATTCAGAACATAGTACACGGATGAAATGAAGCACTGTCATGACCGGAGTAAATAAAAGGCTGCCTTTTCAAAACTGCCCAATGTACAAATGATGCTCTGCCACTTGGTGGCACTAACAGTTTTTCTGCACTTCAGAACCAACGGCATTTTATTTACTTTAGGGTCTGATAGATGCAAGCATTTGATCAGCAAACATTAGCGAAACCGAAAAGAGACACTGATGAACTTAAGATAATCACAAAAGGAATTAAAAACAAGATTAGAACCATTTCTTTACACTGAACGTGGAATTTTCTGCTACAAATTGATACGGTTCCGCACAAGAGATTATAACCTGGTGTTCCCCAGGGATCTGTACTGGGCCTCAACTTTTCACTGTATATATATTCAACGTGGGGAAGTGTGAGGTCATCCACTTTGGATCGGAAAAGGACAAATCTGATTTTTTTTTTTATGGTTAGAAGCTAGGAGCTGTGGGGGAGCAATGGGATTTAGGTGTCCATGTACAGAAATCACTAAAAGCTAGTGCACAGGTGCAAAAAGTAATCAAAACGGTTAATGGAATGTTTGCCTTTACCTCAAGGTGGTTGGAATAGAAAAGTGAGGAAGTTATGCTCGAGTTGTACAGAGCCTTGGTCAGACCACATCTAGAGTCCTGTGTTCAGTTTTGGGCACTGAACCTCAGGAAATATATATTGGCCTTGGAGGGAGTACAGCGCAATTTCACCAGGGCTCAGAGGATTAAATTATGAGGACGGGTTGCATAAACGTGGCCAGTATTCACTTGAGTTTAGAAGGTGATTTAATCGAGGTATTAAAATGATATCGGGATTCGAGAGAGTAGATACAGAGAAGCTATTTCCTATGGTGGGCAATGTTCCCGTTATGCTCTGGAGGTCCCGCGCAGGCCGCTTGCCGGCTTCACAACGGGAAAAACCGCGCATGCGCAGTATTTTGAATGGGCCACGCAGCCCCTTAAAGGGGCAGCGCACCCCAAAAAAAAGTTAAAGGGAACATTGAAGGTGGGAGAATCCAGAACAAGAGGGCATAATCTTAAAACTACGTGGTCAATTTTATTTATGGCTGAAAAATCAGAATCAAGAAAACAGGGAAAAATACTAAAATAACCAAACCTACACGATATATACGATAGCAAAATCCTGTGGATGCTGGAAATCCGAAATAACAACAGAAAATGCTGGAAAAACTCAGCAGGCCAGGCAGCATCCGTGGAGAGAGAAACAGAGTTAACGTTTCAGGTCGAAGACCTTTCGTCAGAACAATATATAAACTGTTTTGAAACAAGGAAGCAAGCACAAAATTGTGTGGTTCTTTTCATTAGCCACTGAATGAGAGTCTCTAATGTAGTTTATAAGGGAGATTACCCTAACCTCAGGGAGCCCCTTTTAACCCCTTCGCATGTACAGGCAGAGTGCAGCAGGGAACTGAAAACCATAAGGTTGTCCCTGGATTGTACAACAACAACAACTTGTATTTATATAGTGCCTTTAACATAGTAAAACGTCCCAAGGCGCTTCACAGGCAAAAATTTGACACCGAGCCACATAAGGAGAAATTAGGACAAATGACCAAAAGCTTGGTCAAAGAGGTAGGTTTTAAGGAGCATCTTAAAAGGAGGAGAGAGAGGTAGCGAGGCGGAGAGGTTTAGGGAGGGAGTTCCAGAACTTAGGGCCTAGGCAGCTGAAGGCACGGCCACCAATGGTTGAGCGATTATAATCAGGGATGCTCAAGAGGGCAGAATTAGAGGAGTGCAGATATCTCGCGGGGGGTTGTGGGGCTGGAGGAGATTACAGAGATAGGATTGTATGGGAGTAAAACAATGTAAAAAGTAAAATAAAAAAAGAGAAATGCTGGAAATACTCAGCAGGTCAGGCAGCATCTGTGGAGAGAGAAACAGAGTTAACGTTTCAGGTCAATGACCCTTTGTCAGAACTGGAAAAAGCTGGAGATGGAACAGATTTTTAAGCAAGTGCAGGGGCAGGGAAAGGGGGGAGGGGAGGAAAGAACAAAAGGGAAGGTCTGTGATAGGGTGGAAGGCAGGAGAGATTAAGAGACAAAAGGGATGATGGTGCAAGGCAAAAGGAGATGGTAATGGGACAAGTTAAGCTAGGAAAGTTTGCCTGCAATAATAGTAATTTTTTTTAATTAAACTGTTCCAATAAGAGTGTGTTTTTTGGGTCCAACCTTTTAGTTCCACTTCAGAATATCTCCAGAAAATATCAGTCTGCCAGCTGTTTGGAGGAATAGAGGGATTTTTTTTTTTTAGAAAAGCGCTAAAGGGTTAATGAATGAAAATGGTGTGCAAAGAGGGAGGGACAAATCAAACACTGCCCTCTATCTCCCAGATGCTTATTTATAGAGGCTGCAAGGCCTGCAAAGCAAACAGCTGCAACCTATTTCATGCAAATGCTAAGCACGGGGTCTGATTCCAGTTGCGCAACATAACAGCTAAAACCTGGTAATAGCGGCATTCTTGTAGCAGATGTGAAAATGGTCAGTGTCTACAAGCAGGAAACTGAAACCCTTCCTCATAGTTGGGGGGGGGGGGGGGGCGGGGGGGCAGGGAGGCAGAAGAAAACGAGTGGGTCAGCTCAAAATGATACATTATGCAAGTGACTACATACTCAAATGTACCATAATAGTTTCTGACATGCTACTTTACAGAAACTGCATCATGGGCTGGTACAGGCTTGCAAGTAACAGTACGCAAGCTCCAGCTGTGCTCGCCTTTAACCTCATGAGGGCCTTTCACAGTTACCAAATTGCAGGTGGTTCCTATTATAAACTAACTCGAGAAAGTTTTGGAGTTGAAGAAATTCATGTTCTGCTTCCAACAGGAAGAAGAGTGTAATTAATTTTTTTTTTCTTGCAGGCCCCGAGCCATGCTACCATATGGTTCCTAGGACCCTGGCAGCCCTTCGGTGCCGAGTCCAAGCTGTGAGCTTGAACAGCGAGTGCTGGCAGTCTATTTGTTCATGTTGAACCCCCCCCCCCCCGCCAAACCCAAGCTTGTCCTCCTCTGACATCCACACGCATTTTTCTGCAGGGATCGCTGGAGAGTGATCAGGAGCAGGAACCTTCCCTAGGCTAGGGATGCGGAGGCCATTCGTAGCATTCTGGCCGAGGTCAACTAGTGCAACTCAGCTCAGACCTTGGATCAAATGTGGCACTTTCCTACAGTCTCGGTGGCCTCTACTCTGTACCTCGACACCCTGGTACTGAAAAGATCAGACGCCTGTGACATGGACAAAGCATGGGTGCAAATACACATAGCAGCAATCCATGGTGCAGCTTGTTGGGGGCAGAAATGACCCACATCACTGAACAAATAACAGAGCATTTCGAAGGATGTCAGGAATCTCACAGCAGACGTCGCTCTGCCATATGCCAGGTTTCAAAGTGGACCATGCATTTGTTTTTTTTAAATTATTCATTCACAGGATGTGGGCATCGCTGGCAAGGCCAGCATTTAATTGCCTATCCCTCAGTGCCCTCGAGAATGTGGTGGTGAGCCACCATTTCAGAGGGCAGTTAAGAGTCAACCACATTGCTGTGGGTCTGGAGTCACATATAGGCCAGACCGGGAAAGGACAGCAGATTTCCTTCCCTAAAGGACATTAGTGAACCAGATGGGTTTTTACGACAATCTGATAGTTCCATGGTCACCATTACTGATACTAGCTTTATTTTTTAAATTCCAGATTTATTTAAAAAAATTATTAACTGAATTTAAATTCATCCGCTGCCGTGGTGAGATTTGAACTGGTCCAGTAACATAACCACTAAGCTACTGTACTCCTGTAACCAGAGGGCAGCTACAATGACTCTACTCTCAAAATGGAAGCGGTTATCTTACCAGCAGGGTATCCTTCAAAGCGTAGGCAGCATCGGACAGGATTTTCTCCACCTGTTTCCTGCGCGTTTCCTGTTGCTCCATGAGGGTCCTCTGATTCTCCAGCTGAGATTGCTTTGTCTCCAGCTTCTTCTGAAGGGAGGTTATTTCGTTCCTGAAGATTATGTGAGGGGAGATCACAGCAAGTAATCTTTCAACGTAACTACTCAGGAACAAGTTTCAGTAACCCCTATTTCCTGTAGTCACCAGGGCCCAATCCTCCTCCAATCACTAGACTCTAACCCTCCCCCAACCACTAGGGCTTAACTCTCTCTCACTGGGCCCCTGAAATGCACAGAAATCCATTACCATGTTTAAGAGTCTCTGTTTCTGCTTGCACCATATGAAGCTCAAACCCGTAGGGACATACCCCACTTAACTGTGCCCAGAGAGCCTAGGCTCAGATTGGATGAGCAAAGTTTAGGGACCCCCCCATGTGAGTGCTGGAGTTAAACCAGCTAATACAGCAAAGCTTACTGGCACAGAGCACTGGTCAACTTCCCACTGCCTGTCCAGACAGGACCACCCTAACTGTAGGGGCACTGGCTTGCAAGATTATCTGAAGCCAAGTGCCAAAAATTCCAGCCCCCAGTGACGAGGCTTCCCCTCCAGGTCCCATTTATAAGCCAGGCCTGCTGCCCTGAAATACTGCGGATCTGACTAGCTCAGTATATTGGATTACTGAGGCAGCCACAGAGGGTTGACTTGGTTCCAAACTTGTACAGCCAAGAGTGTCACCTTGGTGCCGCACCTCAACTCCCCACTCCACAGGATAGTAATTTCTTGGTCATGAGACAATTGACAAACACAGGTTTGAACCCTTGTTAAGCATGGGTTTAAGCAGACAACAGGTCCTAGGAGTTCTTCAAAAGTGGCATGGTGAACAGCACAACTCAGCATAAAATGTGTGAATGCATTGCCACCATTCTCCTGACCATGGCATGGACACTTAGCATAAGCACATCAAACTGCAATTTCACCGATTGGATGTGCAAAATTTCTGCAGCCTGTCTGCAATCCAATCCTGCTGGGTACTGAGCCCTGGATATATGAGCTCATGCGCTCATACCCAGTCTCAAGCAGTTGCCATCCCAAGTCTCAAGAGTTCTTTCATCTGTCTCAGCATGGTGGAAGAACCTATGTAGGGCAGCCTGTGACATGCTACCTAGTTTGACGTTTTAGATGTCCAAGTCAGGTGCTGCATACTAAGCTCACTGGTCACCAATTGCTTAATCCAAGTCATCATGTGAGGGGCTTTAGCAAAGAGATATGCCTGCCGATTGCCTGACTCTCCCTCCAGGGTACTCAGTGGCAGGTCAGTGTAGGCCAAAGCCCTGCCTCCCTCCAACAGTTTCCTTTTTTTTGCCACAAATTTACCTCAGGACTTGGTCTTAGATCTTGTACATAAGCTGAAGGAAGCCCTTCTCCTGCATACTTGGGAGTTCTCAATCATGAACGACAAGTGTCTGAACCCATGTCTTAGACATCATAAGCTTAATTGATGTCATTGAATAAAGACACCAAAGTGCCCTTTGCCCACAAAGGACTCTGTCCAGACTGAAGTTGACATTCACAAGGACCCCCCAGATACTGATATGGATCAACAATTGGGGCAGCTGGCATTCAATACCTTGGAGATACCATCTTGAGGTATGAAAAGCCATAATATCACATCTGGAGGCACCAACCACCATATATGTAATTATATTCCCACTGGCTAGCCCATAAATCAAGATGGAGAATAGAAAGCACTAGATTCCCAGGTGAATCAGCCAACAACACAATATCACGAGGCGGGGCACCATAATTCTTCCATAAAGCTTAGAACAGACACTCTGAGGCCATCCCTTACGATCCCATCCAATATACTCTGCAGACCTCAAATCACCCCACCTGAGTGCCATGACTACCTGAAGAGTCACTGATTTTGGCAAAGTTCATTCATAGTTTTTGGGTTCTTAGGATCCCCCTTCTTGTAGAAAAAAACCCCACAACTGTGCTCTGGAACACTGATGATATTTGTTCCTATTCACCAGGCTTATCCCCCACACTATAGGGCCTAACCCCCAACCCACCACTCGTTAGTACAACACTCCCCACTCACCAGGTTAAGTTACTTCCCATTAAAAGAGAGTGATAATCCTAAAATTCTTAGAAAGAAAAGGATCAACATGGTGCAACGGAGATGAACATGGATCCATTTTTCTTACTGTTGATGGTGAGACGCCACCTTCTTAGGCGTCGCAGAGGCCTTCAGGTAAGTGAGGCAACCGGGTCGGGAGGCAACAAACCGATTGGGGGTGGGGAGTGGTGGCTGGCAGCGGTTAGCATTCTATGAATGTGAGGTTGGGAGGTGCACTGTTAAAAACTTACCTTGTTGGTTGCCACCTAACAGGCGGTCCTTTTAAGGACCACCTTTAAGGCCATATGTAGACCTGGTTTTCCTGAGTGCAGCTGGTGCCAGTGGCCTCAGGGCAAACCAATCTCACAGTGGGGGCCTCCAATAGCCATTAAGCCCCTTATGTGCATATGCAAAAGAGTATAATAGCTGTTTCAGGCATGGACACTGTACTTCGATTTTTTGGCCTTTACCAATATGGCGGGCGGCACACATCCAGCCATAATGAGCGTGCGCTTCCTGCCCGCCATATTGGAGGCCAAGAAGGCCATTTAGTGCCGAATTTCTAGGCTATTATGTTTCCTATTGTCTCATGTTAATATCTAAAGGGGGAGAAATTCAGTATCGCCCCATTTGGGGCGCAATTATCGGCCGGGCGCAAAGATTAGCGCCTGGCGCTAATTATCGCCACCGACTGCAAACTTGACTTTTATCGCCCCTGGAGGTGTTTGCAGCGCTAAATCAGGCGCTTCACACCTGTCTTAAGGCGCAAAGGCCGAGGAAGGAGGCGCTACCTCAGAGCGCTGGCGAAGCTCATGTAATGTCAGTCAGCAATGGAACACACACACAATGGCACGGGCCAGTTCTTAAAGGGGATGGTTAATCTTGCTTTCCATCCACATCCTGCTCATTGCAGCCTTGAATCTCGGCCTGGAGACACCTGCACATCAAATGTGCTGGAAAGAACAATGGAGAGTATCAGGCCAAGAGCTCAGAATGCAGCCCCCACAGTCTCTGCTAAATCGATACAAGGAATGGCAAATCAAAATGAACCTGCAAAGTGCTGCTCAGTACCCAAAACTCCTTCACACAACGTTGAATCTCTCCAGAAGTCTCTCCCTCTCTCTCTCAGAATGCGTAGTTCAAAAATGGCACCAACAATAAAAGGCAGGAAGCGGTCACCTTTAAATAGCGCTCCCCCTTTCCCTTCATGACTGCAGAACGCTCCCCTCAACCTGTCGTTGCTAACGTCAGGCGGTAAGGCAGGGGGCGCCACTCAATATCCGCTCCGGAGCGATACCGGGGCGTTGCGCACTCGAGTGACGTCATGATCTGCCGGCGCAGGAGATCGTGGCGGTAGTGTTTAGCGCCGCCGCAAAATGTCGTTAATTTTGTGAGCGGCGCAAACTTCGCCGCGCCTGGGCGCTACATGCTTTGCGCCCCATTAGCGCCCTCTTAAGGCGCTAACGGGAGGCGCAACCAACTGAATTTTTCCCCCAAAGACTTTACAGGTCATTCTACTGCTCGTGTATGTGTTTCCCCTTCCCTTTCTCTTTGTTCTGTTCCTTTTTTAATGCTGTTCATCTATAATTTCTTCCAGTTCTGATGAAGGGTCTACACCTGAAATATTAACTTAACTGTTCTCTCCACAGATGCTGAACGATCTGCTGAGTGCTTTCAGCCATTTCTATTTCAGATTTCTAGCACCTGCAGCTTTTTGTTTATATAATGAAATAATTGGATGTACAAAAATGGCAGTGGTTGTTCACGAATGAGGGCGTCACCCTTGGAATGAAGGGGAGTTGGAAGGTCCGAAATGTACCCACACCCTACATTCGCAGAAAAGTACACCAGGCTTTATTGTTCTGTGCCAATGGTGCCAGCAAACACGGGGCATTTCTGTGAACTCTCAAACTTTCGCTCCCTCCTCTCCTGAAGGCAGTGACTAATATTGGAATGCAGTTCCACAGTCACCTCAGTTGGAAAGTTCATGTGTGGACCTCTGGCTTGGACAGGGTTGGGCTCTGCTCCAATACCCCTCGGCTGTAGAATGGACACTTTGCGTGAGGTATGGAGAGTGTCTGATGTCTGTGGAACCGTACTCCAGCATCAGTCAGTGCCATGAAGAGATGGAGAAAATTGGAAGTGGCAAGTATTGATACAGTTCTTTATTTTCAACAGATCAGTCAGAACTATTAACAGAAGGGTAGGGACATTTAAAATAAGCCTGTAAGCAAGTGTAAGCTTCACAATAAGCCTTTCTGCTCTGCTGGAAGGTTTAACAACACAACATTGCAACTTTGGAGGATGCCAAGGCCCTAGAGGGGGTGCAGAGGAGATTTACTAGAATGGTACCAGGGATGCAGGACTTCAGTTTCGTGGCGGTCCAAGTCAGCAGTCTTTCTGGGAGAGATATGCAGAAGACTCCATGGAAGGTTAACAGTGAACCATTACATAAAGTTATGGTCAGGGATCTTGCCTCAGGTCCAATTTGTATTTTTCTCCGTTCTGAGAAGAAGTTTGTAATGGCTTAAAATCTTTTTTTTGTATTTGCTACTGTTTACATAGACATTTAAACACGATTTATAAATCTCTGATATTCTTTAGCCGTACTTTAATAGCGTGTTTATTCTACCACTGTCCAAAATCAAGGAAGTTACGTGAAGGCACATGATCCCTGACCATAACTTTATGTAATGGTTCACTGTTAACCTTCCATGGAGTCTTCTGCATATCTCTCCCAGAAAGACTGCTGACTTGGACCGCCACCAAACTGAATTCCCGTATTCCTGGTACCATTCTAATAAATCTCCTCTGCACCCCCTCTAAGGCCTTGGCATCCTCCAAAGTTGCAATGTTGTGTTGTTAAACCTTCCAGCAGAGCAGAAAGGCTTATTGTGAAGCTTACAGGCTTATTTTAAATGTCCCTACCCTTCTGTTAATAGTTCCGACTGATCTGTTGAAAATAAAGAACTGTATAAATACTTGCCACTTCCAATTTTCTCCATCTCTTCATGGCACTGACTGATGCTGGAGTACGATTCCACAGACAACAGACACTCTCCATACCTCACGCAAAGTGTCCATTCTACAGCCGAGGGGTATTGGAGCAGAGCCCAACCCTGTCCAGGATATTGGGCAGGTAAAGACACACTACAGTTCATAGGGAGCAAGGGCTTGCTTATGGAAGTGATCTTTGGGGCTAAACCAAAGGAAAATATCTAAGGAAATAGGCTAAAAAAACATAACAGGGACTACTCATGGTGAGACTCCCTTCTATCAAATATTAAAATCTCTTGAAGCTCAGTAGGCAGAAGCCCATATGGATAAAATGTTGGATTGCACATACCTTAGAGATTCATTCTGTTCCTCGAGCTTTCTGATGGCCAACTCAAGTTGCTGGACAACCTTCTCTCTCTGCACAGAGTCTTCCAGTGATACCCGCTGCTGTTTGCATTTCTCAGTCAGCATTTCGATAACCTGAAATTCAACAAACAATTTACTCCAGTTGGATGGCAAAAAAACCAGAGGCGACATGAGGGAAAAACTTTTTACACAACGAGTGGTTAGGATTTGGAATGTACTGCCTGATAGGATGGTGAATACCGATTCAATAGTAGCTTTCAAAAAGGAACTGGATAAATACTTGAAGGAGAAAAAATTGCAGGGATATGGGGAAAGAGCGGGGGAGTGGGACTAACCGGATTGCTCTTCGAAAGAGCCAGTGCAGACTGGATGGGCCGAATGGACTCCTTCTGTGCTGTACTATTCTATGATTCTAGGATGCAGGGAGGAAACTTGTGTAATGGTTAGACCATTAAAAATGAGAAGTAGACCTTCCTCAAAGACTCTGGCATATGTATCCCATAGTGCGGTATTCAACCATATGGACTGGAGGTGGGGAAGGGGCTGCCAATTGGCATCTTGCGGGATGCATGTGGCTCTTCTGTAACCTTCAAAAAGCATTTGATAAAGTACCACATAATAAACTTGATAGCAAAATTGAACCCCATGGGATTAAAAGGGATAGTGGCAGTGTGTATACAAATCGGCTAAGGGACAGAAAGCAGACAGTAGTGGTGAATGGATGTTTTTCAGACTGGAGGGAAGTATACAATGATGTCCCCTAGGAGGTCAGTATTAGGACTGCTGCTGTTTTTTGATATATATTAATAACCTGGACTTGAGTATACTGGGCATAATTTCAAAGTCTGCACTTGACACGAAATTTGGAAATGTAGTAAACAGTGAGGAGAACAGTGGCAGATGTCAGGAGGACATAAACAGACTGGTGAAATGGGCAGACATATGGCAGATGAAATTTAATGCATAGAAGTGTGAAGTGATGCATTTTGGAAGGTTGAATGAGGAGAGGCAATTTAAATAAATGGTACAATTTTAAAGGGTATGCAGGAACAGAGAGACCTGGGAGTTTGCGTACAGAATCTCTGAAGGTGGCAGGACAAATTGATAAGGCTGTTAAAAAAGCACATGGAATCCTTGGCTATGTAAATAGAGGCATGGAGTACAAAAGCAAGGAAGTTATGCTAAACCTTTATAAATCATTTGTTAGGCCTTAGCTAGCGTATTATGTCCAATTCTGGGCACCACGCTTTAGGAAGGATGTCAAGGCCTTGGAGAGGGTGCAGAGGAGATTTACTAGACTTCAGTTATCTGGAGAGACTAGAGAAGCTGGGACTGTTCTCCTTAGACCAGAGAAGGTTAAGAGAAGATTTAATAGAGATGTTCAAAATCATGAAGGGGTTTAATAGAGTGAATAATGAGAAACTGTTTCCATTGGCTGAAGGGTCAGTAACCAGAGCACACAGATTTAAGGTAATTGGCAAAAGAGCCAGAGGTGGGGAGGAGAATTTTTTTTGTGCAGCGAGTTATTATGATCTGGAATGCACCACCTGAAAGGGCGGTGGAAGAGGATTCAACAGTGACTTTCAATAGGGAATTGGATAAATACTTGAAGGGAAAAAAATTGTAGGGCTATGGGGAAAGAGCAGGGGATTGGGTCTAATTGAATAACTCTTTCAAAAAGCCGGCACAAGCACAATCTGCCGAATGGACTCCTTCTTCTGTGCTGTAAGATACTGTGATTTCCCTCTGCTCCAAGAACCTCCTTAAAAGCCATCTCTTTGACCAAGCTCCTGTTCAGCCCTCCTAATATCTCCTTTTTTGGCTCCGTTCTCTCATCACTATGAAGCACTTTGGGACATTTCTCTCCCTTAAAAGGTGCTGCATAAATACAAGATGTTGTTATTGCAAACTAAGCCCCCAAAACAACCACTCACTGGAATCCTTCCTCCCAGAGAAATATCAAACCTTCAGGTTGCTGAGATTCTTTTTGGCCAGCTCCTTCTGACTTTCCTCCAAGATGACAATGCTTCGCCACTGCTTCTTGGTTTCTAATTTCAGCTCGTCGTTCTCCTTGATTACTTTCATGCTTTTGTCCGACATCTTTCCCAGCTGGTTGCTGATGGTTACGTTTTCACGAATGGCCCTTTTTGTCGTCTCTGCCACCTGCCTTTTTGAGATGCGGCGGAACTCTGCAGCCACAGCGTTCACTCGTGAAACCATTTCCTTCTTTAGCCTACGGGAATAATGTCGTGGGTAACGGCTGCAGATTCGACCCCTGCTTTGTGCTGAATTAGCCAATGCTCTTTTTTCTAGGTGGTTAAACTACTCCAATTGGATCAGCGCCCCTGGGCTAGGGAAGGGATAAATCCACCAAGCTTCCCGCTTCCTGATCACTGTCCAGTGACTCATGCTGGAAGGTGCACCCATGTGGACATTGGGGGAAGGACAGGACCAGCGTTCGCTGTATTGCCCTTCTCCCCCTCCCCACCATCAAATAACCCTTTGACGCTCAACGGCTAGGCTCGCACATGACAAATGGCCGGGAAACAGGAGGGCCGACAGTGCTTGTGGAACCATACCTCAACGAGAGTCAGGGACCCAGGAATTAGATCGCACTGCACCGGTTTTACAGGTGTAAAATGGCCGCCTAAGGGTCCAATGTGGTGGGCGCGTGTTCATGCCGTGCCGGAAGTGTGCCACCCATCATTTTGGTTAGGGCTCCTCCGTAGGCGTCCTGGGGTGCGCACCTGAGCCTGGTGTTGGGCGCTTTGCATATGCACACAGCGGGGCACAACACCTCTTTGAAGCCCCCTTTGCAAATTGTGACCGCAACTGGCCGCCGCATGCTGCAGTGAATTCAGGCACTCAGCAGTCAAACCAGTCGTCCTTAAAGGGACTGGGGCGGGTGCAGCGTTGCACTGGGATCACTCCCCAATTTGGCCACGATCCAATTTCCGGGCCAGTGCTTTTATAACAGCAGTAGAAAACACAAGAGAAAATTGTGGGGAAAAAAAAGAAGAGTGGAGTATCCAGGAAATGCACAAATACTTTATTTTTTGTTTGGCTTAAACTGTGGGATGTCAGCTGTGGGAACTGGAACTTTCGTTTCCATTTTTGGCAACCAGTCTCAACATCAAGTACTCTCAGATCAGGTACAACATGGATTTATACAAGCAAAAACTCCCTCGTGCACCAACCTGACACCACACCAGCTATCCTGTGATTTTCTCAAGAGAAACGGGCAGTTTACTGCCAAGTTATGAGTGATGGGAGGAGTGTGGTAATTCGCCTCGGCATCACTGGGCTGGGGAGGGAGGAAAACATTCGTTAGGGTTCTCACTCTTAACCCCTGATGGTAAGCATCTGCATGTTGAGGTCAGGTGAGGACACGATCCGGCTTAACTGTGACGTCCCACAGTCAAGTAGCTTGGCACCACTCACTGTCTGTGCTCCTAAATGCAGAATGCCAACTTGGGAAGATTAGTGGAGGGTTGCTGATACCCATGGAATGGTACCCCCCCAACAAAACTCAACACCTTCAGGACAGGAAGGGCTGAGCTAGAAAAAAAAAATGGAAGACAAAAATGAAAGATCTTACCTATCTTTATCGACTACTGCCCTCCTCTCCAAGTTGTAAATAATGTCACTGTGCTCTTTCTCCTGATTCTTTAACTTTTCTTCAATGGCAGCAAACTTCGCCATCAAATCATCCTTCTGAATTCGAAACTCCTCAAGCGCGTCCAGCTTCCCAGCTGTAAAACAAGAGTGGGAGGGACAGAATAGCAACCTTCCTAATAAAATTCCATCACTAGCTAGGATAGTGACACAGCGTACTTCTGCCTTAACAGACTTTGACATGGACTTGTAGGAAGCAGTTACAGTTTCCTTCCCCATTATTCTTGGTGAGCATCATGGCTGTGCACGTGCTATCAGGTGAATGCTCTGGGTAAAGGCAAGGGACTTCCCTATAGGGAGGGAAATCACAACATTGGTCACTCCCATCTGCTCTTACATACCTACATCCAACTTATTTGCACACTTGCTGGAGTAGATTGCTTGCCTGCCATTTTGCTTGGGAGTGGTACATAAACATTGTTTTTCTCTACCCTCCACTGGTTCATCTTATTTATAACCTCCGGGTGCTGCTCACACTTGTACTTCAAGGCAAGATGGAACAAGCCGCACACAGTTACCTGTCCTTGGCTCCTTCCCATCTAGCCTGAACCCAGCAGATCTGTGGAATTTTCTGAAGCGGAAAACAGGAGAGTATTGATGTCTGGATAGGCAGCCTTCTTTTATGCCAGAGTTCACTTGGAAGCCAGTCCTACTGTTGAAGTCTCCAGTTTGAGAATATGGCAGATTGTATCTCCTCCCCTTGTCTGAGTTTGGTGACTTATATTGAGGACAGTCAGTTCCCATAGGTAACCACTAGCAGGCTAGAACTTTGCAGGAATGACCAGTAAATGTTGACAGACTGTTCTATCATGAAAGACTTCATAACTGGGATCCATCCTGTCCTCATCCTACATTCAAGTACTGTTCTGATGAAGGGTGTACACCAGAAACAACAAACTATCTTTTCTTTTCATAGAAGCTGATGGACCTGCCTCTGTATTTCCATTTTTTTTTTTTGTTTTCAGTCATACACAACAAAAACTTGTATTTATACAGCACAATTAACATAGAAAAACATCCCAAGATGCTTCAGAGCAGCGTAATCAAGAGCCAAGACAAAGATATTAGGTGACTAATAGTTTGGTCAAAGAAGTGTGTCTTTAGGGAGGTGAAGAGGCAGAGGGGTTTAGGGAGGGAATTCCAGGGCGTGGGCCTAGGGAGGAGCGGTGCAATCTGGCCAGAGTCAGAGAAGCACAGAGTTCTGGGGAGGTTGCTCAAATGGCAAGAGGTGGAGGAATAGAGAGTTTAGAAAGGGGACTGTAGGACTGGAGGAGGTTACAAAGGTAGGGAAGGGTGAAGCTATGAAGGGATTTTAAATTTGAGTCGCTGGGGGACCAGGAGCCAATGTAAGAAAGAAAGAAAGACTTGCATTTATATAGCGCCTTTCACGACCACCGGACGTCCCAAAGCGCTTTACAGCCAATGAAGTACTTTTTGAAGTGTAGTCTCTGTTGTAATGTAGGAAACGCGGCAGCCAATTTGCACACAGCAAGCTCCCACAAACAGCAATGTGATAATGACCAGATAATCTGTTTTGTTATGTTGACTGAGGGATAAATATTGGCCAGGACACCAGGGTTAACTCCCCTGCTCTTCTTCGAAATCATGGGATCTTTTTACATCCACCTGAGCGAGCAGACGGGGCCTCGGTTTAACGTCTCATCCGAAAGACGGCACCTCCGACAGTGCAGCACTCCACTGGAGTGTCAGCCTAGATTTTTGTGCTCAAGTCACGGGAGTGGGACTTGAACCCACAACCTTCTGACTCAGAGGCAAGAGTGCTACCCACTGAGCCACAGCGGACAGAAAGAAAGACTTGCATTTATATAGCGCCTTTCACGACCACTGGACGTCCCAAAGCGCTTTACAGCCAATGAAGTACTTTTGAAGTGTAGTCACTGTTGTAATGTAGGTCAGCGAGGACAGAAGTGATGGGTGAGTGGGACCTGGAGTGGGATAGAATGCAGGCGACAAAGGACTTTGGAAAGGAAAGGGAGGTTGGAGATGGGGCCGTAACTTGCAAGGACAGAGCAGTCAAGGGTAGGTGTTTTGAAGTGGGAGGTGATGATGGCAGTTTTGAAAGGGAGGAAGACAGCCCTTGAGGAGAGGCAATCATTTACAAAGTCAGCTAGCATAGGGGCCAGGAAGGGAAGTTGGTGGTTATCAGTTTAGTGGGAAAGGAATCAAGAGGTGGGTCTTATACACACTTTCCAGGATAGATCATTGGTCAGTGATCAAGAGTAGGGGTCCTGGCTGATCACGTTCCTCTCCTAGGCTGAAGGTATAAATGCCAGCTCACACCCCACGACTGGCCTTAGTGAGATCTGCTAACTTAGCCCAGACTAGGTATTGAATTTGGGCAGGAATCAATTTGGGACCTTCATACTATGTACAGTCCAATACACTTCCACCCTTACTAAAGTAAAATACTGCAGATACTGGAAATCTGAAATGAAGAGAGAAAATGCTGGCAATACTCAGCAGGTCAGGCAGCAACTGTGGAGAGAGAAGCAGAGTTAACGTTTCAGGTCGATGACCTTTCATCAGAACTGGAAAAAGTTAGAGATGCAACAGGTATTAAGCAAGTACAGAGGCCGGGAAAGGGGGAGGGGTGGAAAGAACAAAAGGGAAGGTCTGTGATAGGGTGGAAGGCAGGAGAGATTAAATGACAAAAGGGATGATGGTGCAAGGCAAAAGGAGATGGTAATGTGACAAGTAAAGGAACAAATGGCGGGTCTAGAGGAGGTGTAAATGGCAATAACAGAATAATTACCAACAGCTGCTGTCCGAAAAAGTGGTTATGATCTGAAATTGTTGAACTCATTGTTGAGTCCGGAAGGTTGTAAAGTGCCTAATTGAAAGATGAGGTGCTGTTCCTCGAGCTTCGTTGAGCTTCATTAGGACAGTGTAGGAGGCCGAGGACAGAGTGGGAGTGGGCCGGAGAATTAAAATAACAGACGACCAGAAGCTCAGTGTCACGCTTACGGACTGAATGGAGGTGTTCCGCAAAGCGGTCACCCAATCTGTGTTTGGTCTCCCCAATGCAGAGGAGACTGCATCATAAGCAGCAAATACAACATACTAAATTGAAAGATGTACAAGTAAATCGCTGTTTCACCTGGAAGGAGTGTTTGGGGCCCTGGACAGTGGGAAAGGAGGAGGTAAAAGGGCAGGTGTTGCATCTCCTGCGCTTGCATGGGAAGGTGCCGTGGGAAGGGGAGGGGGTGTTGGGGGTGATTGAAGAGTGGACCAGGGCGTCACGGAGGGAACGGTCCCTTCGTAATGCTGAAAGGGGGAGAGGGAAGATGTGTTTGTGGTGACATCATGCTAGAGGTGGCCGAAATGGTGGAGGATGACCTGTTGAATGTGGAGACTGATGGGGTGGAAGGCAAGGACAAGGGGAACCCTATCGTGGTTCTGGGAGGGAGAGGAAGGGGTGAGAGCAGAAGTGCAGGAAATGGGACGGACACGGTCAAGGGCCCTGTCAACCACGGTGGAGGGGAAGCTTCAGTTGAGGAAAAAGGAAGACATCTTGGAAGCACTGGTAAGGAAGGTAGCATCGTCAGAACAGATGCAATGGAGACAGAGAAACTGGGAGAATGGAACAGAATTCTTACAGGAAGCAGGGTGGGAGGAAGTGTAGTCAAGGTAGCTGTGGGAGTCAGTGGGTTTTTAGTAGATATTGGTCGGCAGCCTATCCCCAGAAATGGAGACAGAGAAGTCGAGGAAGGGAAGGGAAGAGTCGGAGATGGACCATGTGAAGGCGAGGGAAGGGTGGAAATTGGAAGCAAAGTTGATGAAATGTTCTAGTTCAGGGCAAGAGCAGGAAACGGCACCAATACAGTCATCAATGTACCGGAAAAAGAGGTGAGGGAGGGGACCCGAGTAGGACTGGAACAAAGAATGTTCCACATATCCCACGAAAAGGCAGGCATAGTTAGGACCCATACGGGTTCCCAAAGCAACACCTTTTATTTGTAGGAAGTGAGTAGAGTCAAAGGAGAAGTTGTTCAATGTCAGAACAAGTTCAGCCAGGCGGAGGAGGGTGGTGGTGGATGGGGACTGGTTGGGCCTCCGTTCAAGGAAGAAGCGGAGCGCCCTCAGGCCGTCCTGGTGGGGAATGGAGGTGTAGAGGGATTGGTGAAGAGGAGACGGTTATGGCCAGGAAACTGTAAAAGTGGCGGAGGGCATCAAAAGAGTCGCGGATGTAGGTGGGGAGAGACTGGACAAGGGGAGGAAAAAAGAGTCGAGTTAGGAAGAAATCAGTTCCATGGGGCAAGAACAGTCTGAAATGATGGGTCTACCAGGGCAGTCCTTTTTGTGGATCTTGGGAAGGAGGTAGAAGTGGGCTGAGGGGTTGGGGGACTATGAGGTTGTAGGCCATGGAGGGAAGATCTCCAGAGGAGATGAGGTCAGTGACAGTCTGGGAAACAATGGCTTGATGTTCAGTGGTGGGGTAATGGTCCAGGGGGAGGTAGGAGGAGATGTCAGAGAGTTGCCAAACAGCAACAGCGCCGTCCTTATCAGCAGGTTTAATGACAATGTTGGGGTGGGACCAGAGAAAACTCTTGGCTGTCCACGCAACTAAAATTATGTCTGAAAAATTCCACGAAAATTATTACTTCTTATCATAAAAGGTAAATCAAATAAACAAAAAACCCTCATTTTCTGTACCTAAAGCCATATTCTCTGATGTGAGCTGATCTTTAGTTTCCTGAAATTCCTGACGTAATTTTGTCAGTTGGGTTTCGTAGGCGTCTTTCTCGGTTTCCTTGGCTTGCATCAAGCCAATTAGCTTGTCATTCAGATCGGCAATCTCGTCAATTCTCTGATTCAGGCCCTTCTTCAGATAGGTGATGACGTCGTGCAAGTCTTTGCCAAACTGCTCATGCTTCTCGTCAGAGTCCATCTTTGTCACTTCCAGTTCATCCAATCTCCGTTGGTACCTTAACAGGATCACACCATTATGCATTGATTAGATTCGATACAAAAAATACTGACTATATTTTCTGTAACCTTTACAGGATGTGGGATTTGTAAAATATTTGAGGATAGTGCTATTTTCTGGTATTCAACTGTGTGGACTACTACGCATGACACGTGTGGCGATTACTTCACAGCCAGTAAGCCTACAGTTTAGGTGCTATCAGAACTAATTGCCATTAAACTCGCTTTTCCTTTATGCACAGATTCATACAGGGACACAGTTCTATTGGTGTTAGCCACCTTCTTGCACTTTGTCCAAGTAGCCATTGAACTTTGACAATAAGTGTTGGCAGACTATTGGCATTGGAGAACATTACAGCCAAGTCTCATCTCCACCCAACATCCACATAGGTGCAGTTTTTTACACAACGAGTGTTTAGGATTTGGAATGCACTGCCTGATAGGGCGGTGGATACAGATTCAATAGTGGCCTTCAAAAGGAAATTGGATAAATACTTGAAGGAGAGAAAGTTGCAGGGATATGGGGAAAGAGCGGGGGAGTGGGACTAACTTGATTGCTCTTTGAAAGACTCGATAAGCTGAATGGCCTCCTTCTGTACTGTACTATTCTATGATTCTATAATAGTGATACACCCTACTGATATAATCACATAGTCCAAATGTCATTACTTAGTAATGGAGAAGCTGTCAGTGTGGTCACCCTATTCTGCCCCACATGTCTTTAGCATGCTCTAGAAATCCGACATTAATATTTTGTGTTCACCAAATGTGCTACTGATATCTAATGGCCAAACAACAACCCTAAATCTGCCATTATTTTACACTATACTGACGGCCTATTCAGTCTGGTTGGCTCCTTTCAACATGGTGTTCCAAAGACAGTTGCAGATAAAGAAACCAAAAAAAGCACTACTCTACCTGGGAGTCCATTTCATGTATTATTCACTCTTTGTGGAGAAAGATTTCTTGATATCAGTCCTAAATTTACCTTTTACTAGTTTGAATCCCTATCCCCTTGTCCTAGTCTAGCAATTTAAAGTAATGTTCATTTTCTATCCCCTTAACTATTATATACCTATATAGGATCACCTCACTGACATCTCCATTCCAGACTGAAACCCCCAATCTTTCCACATAACTGAGACAGTCTTAACCAGAAAGTCAACCTGTCCATTGAAGGGTGGGATAGATGGGCAATTCCAATACTGCCAACAGTGGCCAACTCAGGTACCTGCAGAGCAGGCTTTCCATCTTTTAAAAAGCCTCTGCATTCCCCCGATAGCTCAGCATATATTCGGTGTAGTTGAGCAAGCAGACACAAGGGTCCCAGCTTTAATCGCTGGTCTGTGATAAATTAAATGATTCAACTTGGACAGCGGTAAGGGTGCTACAGTTGCTCTCAGTTTATTTACATTTTCTCTATAAGATTAATTATACTGTATAATTCTTACACTGTAATATTTATTATACATTACTATATGCACTTTTGTAGTATAGCTTTCCAGTATATTTACACTTTTGTTGTAAAGTTTTCTTATATAGTTACATTTTGCTGTAATATTTTTACAGTTGACCACACCATCCTTGTCCAACACATCTCTTCCACTGTCCGGCTCTGTGGGACTGTGCTCGTGTGATACCACTCTTACCTATCCGATAGTAGCCAGAGCATCTCCATCAATGGCTTGTCTTCCCACCCCCTCACAATCTCTCCTGGAGTTCCCCAAGGATCCGTCCTTGACCCTCCCTCCTCTTGTCATCTACTTGCAGCACCTTAGCAACACGCAGGTACAATAGCATAGTGGTAATGTTACTGGGCTAGTAATCCAGAGGCCTGGACTAATGTGTTCAAATCCCACCGCGGCAGCTGGGGAATTTAAAATCAGTTAATTCAATAAATCTGGAATTTAAAAAAAGCTGAGAATCAGTAATGGTGACCTTGAAACTACTGGATTGTTGTAAAAACCCATCTGGTTCACTAAAGTCCTTTAGGGAAGGAAATCTGCCATTCTTACGAGGTCTGGCTAACAGCGCTCACCATTATTATGGAGTAAATTGGACAGCAATTAAATGCACAGTTAAACTTGGAAATCCGGAAGTTATGGTCCAAGTTACCCTGTTCCTCCACAGGCTGCGCTGTAACAGAACCTCGCCAATAGACTCGGCATTGAAATCAACGCAAGGGCGTGAAGTTACGCTAGTTACCCACTAAACACGCCAGAAAAAGTTAGGGCTGGTGCATTCACATGTAAGTGAATTTGTAATGGTGTGATCAGTCATAATTACTGCCAAACAACCTCTCTGGCCATGAAAATTTAATTTTACAAGTGTGGAGTCTCATTCTTCAGAATTTAATTAGTGTTGGAGATTTTAAAAAATTTTTTTTTAACCTTATCTGTCGGTCTCTTTTATCTCACTCTCTTAATCCCAACTTCCTTTCCCAATCTTTATTTTGCTTTCTGTACATCATTTGAATCTAATTTATAATTCCTGGTTTAGACTTCCTGGTTGTCTCTGAGGATTCTTCAGTCTGATTGGTTGAAGAGCCACACTGTTTATTTGCCTGCTCACACACGCCACAGATCCCCGTAGAGGGCATCACACTGGATCAGCCGCGCGATGACAGCAAGTATACACTCAAAAGCCGGCAAAAACTCTGTGGGTAGCTGTCAGTGTCGTGAACAGCAAGCGCCATTCCTTCGCCACTGACCGCAAAATCCGGGCCATTAGTAAGAGTGAAGCCATCGTTTTTGGCCCCGACCATACGCTCACCACTGACTTCATGCCCCTGCGGGGACAATGTCTCAGGCTGAACTATTCTATTCAAACTCAAGGCGAGTTTCCAATCCCAAATCCTCTTTGTCACAAAGACCGCTTACTTCCTCAGTAAGATCACCACCTCCACCCCTATCTCAGCCTACCTGCAGCTGAAACCCTCGTCCATGCTTTTGTCACCTCCAGACTCGACTATTTTAATGTTTTCCAAGCCGGCCTTTCATTCTCCACCCTCCATAAACTTCAGCTGATCTAACGCTCCGCTGTCCGTATCCTATCCCACACCAAGTCCTGTTCCAGCAACACCCACTGACAGCAAAAAGTGTAAGTATTATACCGTATAATTAATCTATTACACCAATGTCTCAAATTTAAAACGGTCATCCTTATGTTTAAAACCCTCCACGGAACTTGCTCCTTCCTATCTCTGTAAACCTCCTCCAACACTGCAACCCTGCTCTCCATTCATCTTCCTGTAGTATCTTCTTTTATGTAAACCCCCTCACCTTTGTTCCACAATCGAGGGCCATGTTCTGGAGTCCCTCCCTAAAGCCCTCCACCTTCCTCTCCTCCTTTAAGACCCACCTTGACCTCTTTGACCAAGCTTTTGGTCACCCTTCCTAACATTTCCTCTGGCACAGCATCCGTTTTTTCCCTTACACCTCGTGAAGCGTTTTTCAATGTTAAAGGCATTATATAAAATGCAAGTTGTTATGGTTTATAATACAGCATAATTTTCCACTTGCTGTTATATATTCCTTATACAGTACAATTGTTATACTTTTGCTGCAATTACTTACACACTTACTGTAACATATTCTTTATACAGCATAACAGTTACTGTAATATATATTCCTTATATTTACATTTTTGCTATTACTTGTAAACTTTGGGAGTTAGTTTTACTGTAATATATTTCTTATACAGTATATTTACCATTTTACTCTAATTTACAGTGCATTATAGTTGTGTAGTATTTTCCTTATACAGCATATTTACACTTTTACTGTAATATATTCCATATAGTGTGTTATAGTTGTGTAGTATTTTCCTTATACAGTGGCCCTGAATTTGTGGTCAGCAGTGAAGCAAAGGTGTTCGTTGCTGGCCATGAAGTACGCTTCGCACAAAAGATCTCACGATCCCTGTGTCGAGAACTTCGGGTTTTCCGACCTTCAATTCAATGGAGTATAGTGGGGGATCCCCTTGTGCGAGCTGCTGTGATGTCAACAGGCTGTCTAAGCAGCCAATCAAAAAGCAGAATTCTCACAGACAGCGAACAAGGAAGTGAGTAAGCTCTTAAAATTCTAACTTATAAAAAATGTTAGTGAGAGCAAAAAGATGGACAAACCTTAATTTAAAATATTTGAAATATCTTTTTGAAAATCTTCTTAAAAATTTTAATTTTAATTAAAATGGACAAATTTCACACCACACAAAATTAAAATTAGTTTTTCAGGCCCATAACCTTTGTTTAGCAGTTAATACGCTGTTAAAACCCCAGTTACACCTGATCCCTTTGGGTCAAACATTTAGTGGGGAATTTAACAGCGTAATTACTGCAGAAGAGCCGAAGTTTGTCAGTTTCAATGATTTGAGAGATTACACAGGTTGCAGACTCTGTTTGGGGGGTGGGGGCACAGCGCAGCCAGTTTCGGAGCTGTCAATGACTGACCGCAACTTCGGGATTTCCGCACGCGCCAAATCACGAAGTTGCGGTCAGTCTCAAAGGCGGAATGACGGCAAACGCTGCCAGCTTGCCGTCATCCCGACTGCAAGCAAATTCCAGGCCATTGCTTGTAGTGTATTCTAGTTGTAGTATTTTCCTTATACAGAATATTTAGACTTTACTGTATATATTCCATACACAGTGTGTTATAGTTGCTGTCGTATTTCCTTATACAGTACATTTACACTTTTACTGTTATATTGCTGATAGTGTATTACATTTCCTGTAGTATGTTCATTATACAGGAAACTCTTTATTAACCGGCACCGACGGGACCGGCGTGGTGCCGGTCAATCAAAAAGTCCAGATAACGGAGAGTTATATCTCCCAATGTGCGAGAGCCCCGTACACACTGACATGCGCCTGCTGACCATCTGTCGTGTCCGCTGCCTACCCGGGCTGCACATTCCCCTCCCAATCTACATGCTCCGATATAAGGCAAACGCCTCGGGGTTTTTTTTAAAGTTATTTTTAAAGGACAGATGAAGGAAAACCCCGGTTACCTACTCAAGAATTTTGCCAGTTAAGAGAGATTTCCAGTTATTTGGGTGCCGGTTAAAAGAGAGTTTCCTGTACAGCACTTCTACACATTACTGTATATATTCCATACAGTGGTATAGTTGCTGTAGTATTTTCCTTATGCAGTATATTTACACTTTTACTGTAATATATTGCTGATAGTGTGTTACAGTTGCTGTAGTCTGTTCATTATACTGCACATTTACACTTTACTGTATATATTCCATACACAGTGTGTTACAGTTGCTGTAGTCTGTTCATTAAACAGCACATTTACACATTACTGTATATAGGCACACTGTGTCTGCAGTGTGTACCATCTACAAGATACACTGCAGCAACTCGCCAAGGCTTCTTCGGCAGCACCTCACAAACCCGCAACCTCTTCCAACTAGAAGGACAAGGGTAGCAAGCGCATGGGAACACCACCACCTCCAAGCTCCCCTCCAAGCCATACACCACCCTGACTTGGAAATATATCGCCGTTACTTCATCGTCGCTGGAACGAACTCCCTAACAGCACTGTGGGAGTACCTTCACCACAGGGACTGTAGCGGTTCAAGAATGCGGCTCACCACCACATTCTCAAGAAAGAAAGAAAGACGGCACCTCCGACAGTGCAGCACTCCCTCAGTACTGCACTGGACTGTCAGCCTAGATTTTTGTGCTCAAGTCTCTGGAGTGGGACATTTATATAGCAGCCTTTCACGACCACCGGACGTCTCAAAGCGCTTTACAGCCAATTAAGTACTTTTGAAGTGGAGTCACTGTTGTAATATAGGAAACACGGCAGCCAATTTGCGCACAGCAAGCTCCCACAAACAGCAATGTGATAACGACCAGATAATCTGTTTTTGTTATGTTGGTTGAGGGATAAATATTGGTCAGGACACCGGTGATAACTCCCCTGCTGTTTTTCAAAATAGTGGCCATGGGATCTTTTTACGTCCGCCTGAGAGAGCAGACGGGGCCTCGGTTTTAATGTCTCATCCGAAAGACGGCACCACCGACAGTGCAGCACTCCCTCAGCACTGCACTGGGGAGTGTCAGCCTAGATTTATGTGCTCAAGTCTCTGGCGTGGGACTTGAACCTCACAACCTTCTGACTCGGAAAGCGAGAGTGCTACCCACTGAGCCACAGCTGACAAGGGCAATTAGGGATGGGCAATAAATGCTGGCCTTGCACAGCGGGTCACAGGATTGTCCTTGCGCCACTTACTTGGTCACCTTGGTCTCCAGGTCCTTGACCTGGATGATGTACAGCTCCCGCTCCATGACGGTCAGCGGCTCGATTTTATCGTCATTCAGTACATTTTTCTCTTTCTTTTTGGGCGGCATGCTTGCGCTGCTGCCCGTGCGGCCGAGCAAAACCTCCCTCTTCCTCCTGCCGCCCTGCCTTCCCTCTCCCCCTGCCGCCCTGCCTTCCCTCTCCCCCTGCCGCCCTGCCTTCCCTCTCCCCCTGCCGCCCTGCCTTCCCTCTCCCCCGGGCTCCCGGCCGCTGGCCCGTTGCTAAGTAGCCGCAGGGCCATAGCAACAGGATTACTTCCGACGCATGCGCACAACGCGCCAGGCCCCCCCCGGGTCCGCGAACTCTCGCGATATCTCATTCGTGGGGCCCCTCCCTCCCTCCTCCTCTAACCACGTGCCTTGCACAGCTCAAGAGCACGTGCAGCTCACCAGGAGACTTGTCATTACTTCCATTGTTGCATTTTTTGATGTATCTATCAGAGCTATAAACTTTAGGCAATGTGAACTAAAAAAAAGTGCCTTTCACATGCTCAGAAACCTAGGAACAGGCAATTGAGTCCCTCGAGCCTGTTCCGCCATTCAACGAGATCGTGGCTGATCTGCGACCGAACTCCATATCCCCGCCTTTGCCCCATATCCCTTAATAACCTGGGTTAACAAAAATCTATCGATCTCAGATTTAAAATTAACAAGCGACCTGGCATCAATCGCCATTTGCGGAAGAGAGTTCCAAACTTCTACCACCCTTTGTGTGCAGAAGTGTTTTCTGATTTCACTCTTGAAAGGTCTGGCTCTAATTTTTAGACCATGCCCCCTAGTCCTAGACTCTCCAACCAGTGGAACTAGTTTCTCTCTATCTGCCCTATCTGTTCCCCCTAATATCCTGAACTTCGATCAGATCACCCCTTAACCTTCTAAATTCTAGGGAATACAACCCTCATAACTTAATCCTTGAAGTCCCCCAAGTGTCACTTTTTATGTAGGCAAATGCAGCAGTCTGTACACAGAGGTAACACAAATAGCAATGCGATAAATGACCAGTTAACCTGTTTTGGTGGTTCTGGCTCCAGGATGAACATTGGCTGAGACACAACAACAAATTGTATTTATATAGCGCCTTTAATGTAGTAAAACATCCCAAGGTGCTTCACAGGAGTGTTATCAAACAAAATTTGACAACGGGCCACATACGGAGAAATTACAGCAGATGACCAAAAGCTTGGTCAAAGAGGTAGGTTTTAGGGAGTGTCTTAAAGGAGGAAAGAGAGGTAGAGAGGCGGAGAGGTATATAGGAGATGGATAGATTTTTGGACTCTAGGGAAATCAAGGGATATGGGGATCGGGTGGGAAAGTGGAGTTGAGGTCGCAGATCAGCCATGATCTTATTGAATGGTGGAGCAGGCTCGAGGGGCCGAATGGCCTGCTCCTAATTCTATGTTCTTATTATGTTTAGGGAGGGAATTCCAAAGGTTAGGGCCTTGGCAGCTGAAGGCACAGCCACCATTGGTTGAGCGATTATAATCAGGGATGCGCAAGAGGCCAGAATTAGAGGAGCGCAGATATCTCAGGGGATTGGGGGGGGGGGGGGGGGAGGTTGCGGGGCTGGAGGAGGTAACAGAGATAGGGAGGGGTGAGGCCATGGAGACACCAGGAGACCTTCTTCTTTGAATTGTGCCATGGGATCTTTTACATTCAACTGAACAGGCAGACAGCATCTCTGACAATGTAGCACTCCCTTGGACTGATATTAGGGAGTAGATTTATAATCCGTAAGAGAAACATAGGTTGCAAATCAACTCTCTTCTGCTGAAGACATTAACTCTTGCTATTGGCTGTGTTCCAGGACCACACCCCCAAGTGCCTATTCCTCATGCCTCAACCTAGAAAGTGAGTTTGATCAGCTCATTTGACTGTACTGGGTACTACAGCTGAACCTATTCCTAATCATTACTACTGATTTACCTCACTTCTCCCACCCCATGCAACACTGGACTTTCAAACTCCATAGCCTTTTGCTTTCCATTTTCCACAATACTTCTGCAGATGTTGATCTGCTCAACTTCTCCCTCAACTTCACCATTGACACCCTTGTCCCCAGTAAAATCTTTATTCTCTTCCACCCTGGGGAGTCCATCTGGTTTGGCCCCCATCTTCGCTCCTTCAAGTCTAAGCGGTGCAGTTTTGAACGTATCTGTCAGGCAACCATCCAGCACCCGATCTGGCAGGTCTAAATCGAAGACTACACTCTCCTTTGCCAAAACTACCCACTACTCGAGGATCATTCTAGAGTGCAAAGATAATCCCTGCTTTTCTCCACTACGTGGGAACAGGAGTAGGCCATTTATTATATACAATTATGGATATCTTTGGGTGGAATTTTGGGTGTAGAGGGATAGTTTCATACACAACTATATTATTGTGAGCATAACAACAAAAGTATAGTAAGTGGATTTGATAAAAATCTGAGGGGTGACCGGATAGAGGTCTTTAAGTTTATGAAAGGATTTGATAAGTGACAGGTCAGGTTGAGAAAGCAGTTAAAAAACCTTACGGGATCCTGGGCTTCATGAATAGAGGCATAGAGTACAAAAGCGTGGAAATTATGATGAACCTGTATAAAACACTGGTTCGGCCTCAACTGGAGTATTGTGTCCAATTCTGGGCACCACACTTTAGGAAGGATGTGAAGGCCTTAGAGATGGTGCAGAAAAGATTTACGAGAATGATTCCAGGGATGAGGGACTTCAGTTACGTGGATAGATTGGAGAAGCTGGGGTTGTTCTCCTTAGAGCAGAGAGGATTGAGAGGAGATTTGATAGAGGTGTTCAAAATCATGAGGGGTCTGGACAGAGTAGAGGGAAACTGTTCCCATTGGCAGAAGAGTCGAGAACCAGAGGGCACAGATTTAAGGTGATTGGTAAAAGAACCAAAGGCGACATAAGAAAAAACTTTTTAACGCAGCGAGTAGTTAGGATCTGGAATGCACTGCCTTAAAGTGTGGTGGAGGTAGATTCAATCACGGCTTTCAAAAGGGAGTTGGATAAGTATCTGAAGGAAAGAAATTTGCAGGGCTACGGGGAAAGGGCGGGGAGTGGGACTAGCTGAAGTGCTCTTGCAGTGACCGGCACGGGCTCGATGGGCTGAATGGCCTTCTTCCGTGCTGTAACCATTCTGATAGGGTAGTAGGCGTAAAGAAGATGTTTCCACTTGTGGGCGAGACCAAAATTAGGGGCCATAAATATAAGCTAGCCACTAAAAAAATCCAATAGGGAATTCAGGAGAAACTTCTTTACTCAGAGAGTGGTGAGAATGTGGAACTCACTACCACAAGCAGTAGTTGATATGAATAGCATAGATGCATTTAATGGGTATCTAGATAAACACATGAGGGAGAAAGGAATAGGAGGATATGTTGATGGGGTTAGATGAAGAAGGGTGGGAGGATGCTCATGTGGAGCTGTTGGGCTGAATGGCCTGTTTCTGTGCTGTAGATACTTTGTAAACAGAACTATTCTTCCCACTGTCTAATATGTCTCATTTAGTATTCAGGTCTGTCCTAAAGTGCTTTACAACCAATGAATGTCCTTTGAACTGTTTTAATCTTTAAAATGAGTCCTGATGGGGACGCTCCAGCCTTACAGTGAGAAACCCTCTCAAAATGGTCTTGATGGCAACATTATCTTTTATCCTCACCAATCTTTTCTGCTCATCAAGTTGCTGACTCACTCTGAGGTATGTTTTACAAGCACTGGTAGCTCTACTGAAGCCGTTGTTCCTGTGTGAGCCCAGGCAGTCAGTGTCAGGCGGCTACTGAACTGTGGAGAGACCAACCCAACCTTCACCCAATATCCACATATGTTCACTCACAGCACGGGACGATAAATAGCAACTGTGGCTAGGAACCCTATAATTTTTTTATAGACTCCCTCGCCTAGTGGCACTGAGGCTAACTGTAGTGCTCCCACTGCTGTCCTAGCTATAAAAAAAAGGAACTATGCGTTCCTGTAAATCTGGCCTCTTGTGCATCCCCCATCTTCATGTTTTCAGCCGTCTCGGCCCTATACCCCTCTGCCTCTCCCTCCTCCTTTAAGATGCTCCTTAAAACCTGCCGTCTTTTGGATGAGATGTTAAATTGAGGCCCTGTCTGCCCGCTTAGGTGGACATAAAAGATCTCATTGCACTATTTTGAAGAGCAGGGGAGTTCTCCCCAGCGTCCTGGCCAATATTTATCCCGCAATCAACATCACTAAAAAAAAAACAGATTATCTGGCCATTATCATGTTGCCGTTTGTGGGAGCTTGCTGTGCACAAATTGGCTGCTGTGTGTCCTACGTTACAACAGTGACTACGCTTCAAAAGTACTTCATTGTCTGTAAAGGGCTTTGGGACATCCTGAGGTCGTGAAAGGCGCTATATAAATGCAAGACTTTTTCTTTTTACCTCTTTGACCAAGCTTTTAGTTACCTGTTCTAATGTCTGCTTCGGCTAGGTGTTAATTTCATGTTGGATTACGCTCCTTGGGACGTTTTACTACATTAAAGGTGCTATATAAATACAAGTTGTTGTTTCTGGTCTGTATGGTTCTGTACCATACCAGGAATATAATTACCATCTGAGCCATCAATAGAATTCCTCAGATACTTGTCTTAATTAACGTTGAGAATGAAATGCATCTTTATCCAGGAAATGAGGGGGGAAGGGAAGTAGAAGGAGGGGAAAAAAAACAGACTTGCATTTCTATAGCGCCTTTCACGACTACCGGACATCCCAAAGTGATTTACAGCCAATGAAGTACTTTTTGAAGTGCAGTCACTGTTGTAATGTAGGAAATGCGGCAGCCAATTTGCGCACAGCAAGCTCCCACAAACAGCAATGTGATAATGACCCAGATAATCTGTTTTAGTGATGTTGATTGAGGGATAAATATTGGCCAGGACACCGGGGAGAACTCCCCTGCTCTTCTTCGAAATAGTGGCCGTGGGATCTTTTACGTCCACCTGAGAGAGCAGACGGGGCCTCGGTTTAACGTCTCACCTGAAAGACGGCACCTCCGACAGTGCAGCACCCCCTCAACACTGCACTGGGGAGGGTTGTCCTAGATTTTCTGTGCTCAAATCTCTGGAGTGGTAAAAAAAAATCAAACACACAGAATTATTTAATTTACATGAATTTTTTTTAAAACTCAGACCAGCTGAACAGTGAAAAGTGTGGTGAAGAAAATATTACTCCTTAATACGACACTAACCCATCCCCAAGAAATGCTCCACATGCAAGCCAGACAACTCCACAGGTTTATGGTGAAATGCAGTACACAAAGAGATCTGCAACTCCAATACAAAAACTGAGTGCACCGACATCTCCACAACAACAGCACTACTGAACTTCCCCTGAAATACTTTGAACAGAAGGCTAGCACTTCTGCTTCTCCTGCTCCTGGTGCAGAGCCCTTGCCCTCCGGGGAGCGTGGGCTGCAAAAAAAATCAGGCAGGTGCAGCTGCTGATTTTCTGTCCATTTATTGACGGAAAAGTCAATGACGGACGGCGCTCCTGGCGACTAAGGCTCTGCGCCGGGGGGGGGGGAGCGCAGGAGCAGGAAAACATTTACGCAATAAATCCAGCTCTAAAAGGCACATTTGAAAGCGAGAGCACGACGCGCATGATGGATGCAGACGAGGAAGGCCATTTTGGGGCCGTTCTAGCTCCCTCAGCCTCGGGCGTCTTCTTCCCCTGCTCCCATCGCAGCATCCAGCCGTTCCTTAAACGATTCCAGAGTTTTGGTTGCCACTTCCCAGAGTCCATTCCGTGAGTTCTTCCACTTTGTACGGAGATGAGCTTCCTGATATCAGTCCTGAACATAGGATCCTAGGAACAGGAGGAGGCCGTTCAGCCCCTCGAGCCTGTTCTGCCATTCAGTGAGATCATGGCTGATCTGTGACCTAACTCCACATCCCCGCCCTTTGCCCCATAGCCCTTGATTAACAAAAATCGATTTAAAATTAATTGATCTACCATCAATTGCCGTTTGTTCCAAACTTCTACCACTCTTTGTGTGTAGAAGTGTTTCCTAATTTCACTCCTGAAAGGTCTGGCTCTAATTTTTAGACTATGCCACCCCTCGTCCTAGAATCCCCAACCAGTTTCTCTCTATCTATCCTATCTGTTCCCCTTAATATCTTGAAAACTTTGATCAGATCACCCCTTAGCCTTCTAAATTCCAGGGAATACAACCCTAGTTTGTGTAATCTCTCCTCGTAACTTAACTCCTGGAGTCCGGGTATCATTCTGGTAAACCTACGCTGCACTCCCTCCAAGGCCAATATATCCTTCCTCAGGTGTGGTGCCCAGAACTGCTCACAGTGCTCCAGGTGTGTTCTAACCAGGGCTTTGCTGAATTTGTCTTTCATCAGTTTAAACCTGCACCCGCCTCTCCCCGCCTTTGTTGCACTGTCAGGTTTTAACTTGAACTAATGCTTCAGGATTTACCCTTTTTATTCTGCTCATTGTTATATGCACCTGTACAGATGTCTCCTTTTTAAGGCCAAAAAGCCCGAGTTGCTCCAGTCTTCGAACATCAACCCTCTAAATCCCAGGGATTTAACAAGGGGAGAAAAAAAAGAACATTTAATTTTCACAAAAGTAATCGGATTTAGAACAGGAGATGGCCGGGAGGCGAAAATAAGGGGATCTGGGAGGCTGGTAACTTTACAAGCTCTGTTGTATAGATCAGCCTTTTTGCAGGTGATAGGCCTTTTCTTGTGCGGTACAATATTTTCTTTTATCTCCGTAAATGTAAGCTCGGAGCTTTTTTTTTAAAAAAAACTCTTGTAGCTCATCATTTTGAGCTGTTCACCTCCCACCCAGGACAGTGACCAATGTTCCCTCTAATTTTTTTTTGGGGAGGGAGGGGCGCGTGGCCCATTCAACGGGTTGCGTGGCCCATTCAACCTTCTGCGCAAGCGCGGTTTTTCCATTAAGAAACCGGCGAGGGGCCTGCGCGGGAGCTTCATACAGCCGTGCAGCTAAACGGGAACATTGACAAGTGACCCATTCATAGAGAGGTAAGTGGTGCCAATCTAAATCTAGTAGTGCGTGTTTGGAATTAACCCCCTTTTTTTCCCCTTCAATTTTATTCCCTGCCCTGAAAGCAAGGCTACGGCTGGGGTGCGGGTAGCAGGAACCCTCCGACATCAGGACCACGGGCCATTGAAGTCAATGGATAAGAAAATCAGAGGCAGTGTAAAACGGGCTGCCGCCTTGCTATGAGCCCGTTTTGCGCTACTGGTGTGGACCAATTTCACCCCCTCTATGCAAGAGCGTGGACACCAAGTGCCGCCAACCATGGAGGAACTGGCCCCGTCCTCACCCAGTGTCCGCGCACACATGCTTTCCAACAGGAATCACTGGATCTTCAATCAGGAGCAGGGGTGGGTGGGGGGGGGGGCCCTGGCTGGTATTTTTTCTCCTCTTTAGCTCAGGGACTCCACTCAAGCCTAGAGTAGCACTGCCACCCTCACCAACCCAGCCGCGATCAGCTAACTCAGCACAGACCAGGCATCAAACCTGGGACCTCTGCTTTGTATGGCTCGGTACCATAGCTGGAGATAGCTGTAGGCACAAGGCCATCGGGGGGGGTGCTGGAGTGTGGGTGCATTTATTCAAGGGGAATGGTCTCCAATATCTTTCAGCATCTTTCATTTGTGTCACGCTTTTCAATGCCCATGAGTTTTGCAAGTATTGCTCACCCAACTTCATAGAATCATAGAGCACAGCAAGAGGCCATTCGGCCCATCGTGCCTGTACGTGACTCTTGGCTCATATCTTCCCTCTTTCTCTGGCATCCAATCTCATCTCCTCAACCCGAGCGCTATAACTGCAGCCTTGTCTATGCATAAATGGCCTGGTGGAGCTAACCTCTTAGGGCAGTAGGACACAGCACCAGCTGGAGATCCTGTATGAAGTCTGATTCAAGCAAAGTCATTCTTTATCCTACTGTCCTAAACAATGAGACACTGGGGGAGGGGGGGGGGGTTTGGGGAGGTGGGGGGGGGAGGTTGGAAATTTGGCTTGTGTGGTTCAAAGGTCTTGAAGGAACTATCTAGGAACATGAGGAGGCCATTGAGCCCCTCGAGCCTGTTCCGCCATTCAATGATATCATGGCTGATCTGTAGCCTAACTCCATATACCGGCCTTTTCTCCACATCCCTTAATTCCTTTGGTTAACAAAAATCTACACACACAATGTTTCTTTTCCCTCGTTGAAGAGTTGGGTGGTCCTTTCCTGCATATTATTCAATGCGACGCCTTTCAGGGCTGTGCCTCCTGTGCCTTTTTGTTGCTGGGTAACACTTCCACGTTTCACACATGCAAAGTGCTGGAAGGGGGGTTCGAACAATTTTGCTCGCCGTCCAGGTTCAACTCTTTAGCTGTGTGGACTTTGTCTGGCAGATGAGCTTTGACTGAAGTTCACAACATTGCAGCTGGGCAATCTTCATTCACGGTTTGACAGTGCTGTCCGTCTGAATCGTCAGCCTCTGCAGAAAGTTCATTTTCTGAAAACTGAGAAAGTAAAATGAGGGTTTTTTTTAAATTAAAGAGAGGAAATCTGTTCCCTTTTTGGTTAGAAGTGTTTCTTCCCTCTCCCCCCCCCCCCCCCCCCCCCGCCATCCTTTCTACTTGTTGCTGGGATACAGTTCCAGAGATGCCCTTGGGTACATATAGCCTGACTGATCATACTCCATATACGGAACCTAGGAACAGGAGGAGGCCATTCAGCCCCTCGAGCCTGTTCCGCCATTCAATGAGATCATGGCTGATCTGTATCTTAATTCCATCCACCTGCCTTGGTTCTATATCCCTTAATACCCTGGTCTAGCAAAAATCTATTGATCGCAGATTTAAAATGATTAAAGTGAGCTAGCAACTACTGCTCTTTGTGAGAGTGTATATATGGAGTGTAGACAGACTTATGCCGTTGCAGGCTATACGGTTGGTGGGAAGGTGGTGAGAAGGGGGGTTGGGGGGAGGTGAGGAAGAGAATCACAGCCAAGCCCAATCCTGTCCTCTTCCGGTGTCTGCACTCACACTTCCCAGAATTGGGACGCTGTGGCTCAGCTGGCTGTGCGCAAATTGTGCTGCCACGTTTCCTACATTACAACAGCAACTATGTTGTAATGTAGGGAAACGCAGCAGCCAATTTGCGCACAGCAAGTTCCCACAAACAGCCATGTGATAATGACCAGATAATCTGTTTTACTGATGCTGTTTTTGTTTTTTAGTGATGTTGGTTGAAGGATAAATATTGGCCCCAGGACACTGGGGGAGAGCACCCCTCTTCTTCGAAATAATGCCATGGGAGAGGTCAGACGGGGCCTCGGTTTAACAAATCGCCCGAATGGCGGCTCCTCCGACAGTGCAGCACTCCCTCAGTACCGCACTGGAGTGTCAGCCTCGACTTTGGTGCTCAAGTCTCTGGAGTGGGACTTGAACCCACAACCTGCTGACTCAGAGGCAAGGGTGCTACCCACTGAGCCACAGCTCACACCTTACAGTCATAGGTTGGGGTGAGCTTTACCCAGCAGACAGTCAGCGCATGTATTCTTCTGTTTTGCATTTCTTGCCTGTAAACCCAGAGACCGCTGGGCATTTGCATACACATTCTCAGAGAGCTGGAAAGAGCTGGGCTCCAAGCCAGGAGATTTCTGGGAATACTGGCGATCAGGTTGGCTGCAGAGTGTGGTAGAATAAGGCAGGCCTGTCAGTCTTACTGATTACAGCTGGGACACCCTCATTATGGTCCAAAATAATACAGCTCTGTAAATCTCTTTCTGAGAATAGATACAGATCTATACATTTACAGGAACAGTAAATTTAATGTGGCTTTATAAATGGTCATTCCATGCCTTCAAAATGACGACAAACCTGTGAGCTCATGCACCACAAAGTGATGAAGCACAGACTTTGCCAGGTTGGCAATGTCAGCGGTGACGCTGTGAATCTGTAGACCACAGGTTTTCAAACTGGTGTCCCGAAACCCTGAGGGGGCTGCCGGAGGCTGCCGGAGGCTAACAGATTTCTGCATGTTTCTGTGTTGATAGACTCACTGACGCCAATGGCCCCGATTTCAACTCTGGGACAGGAGCCGAGGCAGAACGGAAACTATCCCGTCCTCGGCAGTCGTGCAAGGCCTGGATTTTCACTTGCCAGGCCAGCGGGGAATGGGCATCTGATCTGGCCGGCGGGTGGGAGCCGAATGTAGATTGGTGGGAGGAACAGTCCCTGGCACTCGGATAAAGGGGGTCTCGGGAGGGCCCCCGTGGTCGGGGGAGGGGGTCTCGGGAGGGCCCCCGAGGTGGGGGTCTCGGGAGGACACTCGTGGTGGGGGGAGGGGGTCTCGGGAGGGCCCCCGTGGTGGGGGTCTCGGGAGGACACTCGTGGTGGGGGGAGGGGGGGGTCCCGGGAGGACGCTCGTGGTCGGGGGAGGGGGTCTCAGGAGGGCCCCTGTGGTGGGGGGAGGGGGTCTCGGGAGGGCCCCTGTGGTGGGGGGAGGGGGGGGTCCCGGGAGGACACTCGTGGTCGGAGGAGGTGGTCTCGGGAGGGCCCCTGTGGTGGGGGGAGGGGGTCTCGGGAGGGCCCCCGTGGTGGGGGGAGGGGGGTCTCGGAAGGGCCCCCGTGGTGGGATAGGAGGGGGTCTCGGGAGGACACTTGTGATCGGGGGAAATCTAAAGAGGCTAAAATCACAACCCGTGGGAAGACAGCGGAGCCGAAGACCCACCGGCCATTTTATTGCCTGCCCGCCTAGTTTCTGTTGGGAGGGCAGAGTTCAAGCCGGCCCCATTATTTCTGTTGCTGCGTACTCATAATTAGAAGCATCTTGTAAAATGATTTCCTTTCTGCAGCCGATACTAAATTTGGCCAAGGGGTCCCTGGGAGCATGCCAATATTTTCAGGGGGTCTCTGAGAACAGGTCGATGCATCTTCAGTGTGTCAATATTTGTAGAATGGCAATATTTACAGAGGGTCTTGGGCGGTGTTTCAATATTTGCACGGAGTACTGGGAGACAGAGTGTGCCAGTTTTTGCAGGGGGTCCTGTCGAGTATGTCTATATTTGCAGGGATTTCCTCCATAAGGAAGAGTTTGAAAGCCACTGTTATGGTCAAACTCACACTATGGGGTTTGTAGTCCCTGCTTTAACCACCTGACCACATGTCGCACATTGTAAAAAAAGTTTAAAGCAGCGGTTTTTGTATCTGAGTACAGGGGCATCATATCAATACACACTATCCACTACCCTGTAGAGTCAGATGCATAACTGCAATGTTTTCACTGTTCTGTATTCACACAGTATAAATAAATAATACTTCAGCATTCCTTACACCGAGCCAGTATTTCCCAGCACCTCTGACTCTTTAACCAGACTGAAAAAACACTTACTGAAAGAAAACTTTACAAATCCCCAGGGGTGATATCCAACTTCAGCCGTCCAGCAAATGCTGCTGGACAAGTTCACATGTTTCTGGTCCCATCCCCTGAACTGGCGCTGCCAGTCAATCGTGGTGATGTCACGGGTCACGCGCGGTGATGTCACGGGTCCTTGTTTTCAAATCCCTCCATGGCCTCGCCCCTCCCTATCTCTGTAACCTCCTCCAGCCCTACAGCCCTCCGAGATCTCTGCACTCCTCCAATTCTGGCCTCTTGCGCATCCCCGATTTTCTTCGTTCCACCATTGACGGCCGTGCCTTCAGCTGCCTGGGCCCTAAGCTCTGGAATTCCTTCCCTGAACCACTCCACCTCTCCCTCCTCCTTTAAGACACTCCTTAAAACCTACCTCTGTCCTAGTATCTCCTTTTGTGGCTCGGTGTCAAACTTTGTTTGATAATCGCTCCTGTGAAGGGCCGTGGAAAGTTTTTGCGATGTTAAAGGCGCTGTATAAATGCAAGTTGTTGCTGTTGTTGTTTCCCCCCAAAAAAGATGAAGAGCTCCCCCCTCATGGTCGAGTCATCAACCAGTGTGCAATGAAGCACGTTGAAGCAGGGACTGTAACCCAATTTTCTCCCTCCTTAGCTCAGGATGCGGTGAGGCCAACCCAGCCACACTGGATCAGATCAGCACAGACTGGGAATTGAACCCAAAGACTTTTACTCGGCTGAATGACACAGCCCACATTGGGCAGCACATTTACTAACTGAGCCATCGGGGCAAAAGGAATTTAAGGTCACGGCAGCGGTGGGGGCGGGGCGGGTAGTTTCGACGTTCATACGCAGTTCCAAGGTTGTTTTATCCCTCCCTCACTCAGAGGCTACGGAGAAGAGTCACCTTTTTCTTTCTTATACTGACCTGCTGAGAATTACAGTTCATCCCTTGAGGCAGACCCAATGGACTGACGCGAGGCTCCCGTCTGCGAGTCCTTCACCGTCTTCTGAGAGCCGCTCCAATCCGTCTTCATGGAGTCATCGTCCCAGATGGTGGAGGTTTCGGTGTCGCTGAGCCATTCAGGGTCTCCGGTGTAGTGAGTGGGGAAGACCAGCAGGGGACGGACTGAGAACGCCTTCAGGTCTCGGTTGGGGTAAACCTTCTTATATTCCTCACTGTAAGAAAGAAATACACTCTGTATGAGATACGTCCAGGTATTCTGTTGTCTGGAATGCGCTGCCTGAAAGGGCGGTGGAAACAGATTCAATAGGAATTTTTAAAAGACTATTGGATGGATACTTGGAAAGGAAAAATTTGCAGGGCTACGAGGAAAGAGCAGGGGGAGTGGGGCTAATTGGAGAGCTCTTTCAAAGAGCCGGCACAGGCACGACGGGCCGAATGGCCGCCTTCTGTGCTGTGTGATTCTACCCTCCCCAGTTTTCTCCTCTCCTCTCCTGAAGTCACGGCCTCCTGTTGGGGCGGGGTTCTGCAGGCCTCCCCCAAGTGGCCGTTCTGAGCGCATGAGCCTCGACAGCGAGGCGGGGCAGTCTCCCGCTTCTGAGCGGGTCAGCACTCCCGCTCGTTAACGCGGGCGGAAAATCGCAGCCTGGCGAGTGCAGATGCGAGCGACCCCAGTCCGAGTGTCAGCACGCCACTTGATCGATGGGGTGCGGGAGGGCTCTCAACTGAGCCCAATCCAGTCATCAGCAGCAGCTCCCCGACACACACACGCACACGCGCACACTCACAGGACAATCATCCAATGATCAGGTGCAAGAACCGTGGCTGAGTTTTACCCTCCCCAGCCCAGGAGTGCTGAGACTGACTGCGAACACCTCCATTCCATTCCAACAGTAACCTACATTGTCAGTGGCTCAGTGAGCAGCACCCTCACCTCGGAGTCAGAAGGATTGTGAGAGCAAGTCCCACTCCATAGACTTGAGCACACAAATCTAGGCTGACGCTCCCAGTGCAGTGCTGAGGGAGTGCGGCACTGTCGGAGGTGCCGTCTTTCGGATGAGACGTTAAACCGAGGCCTCGCCTGCCCTCTCAGGTGGGTGTAAAAGATCCCACAGCCACTATTTCGAAGAAGAGCAGGGGAGGTATCCCTGGTGTCCTGGCCAATATTTACCCCTCAATCAACATCAATAAAAAAAACTAGATTTATCCAGTCATTATCACATTGCTGTTTGTGGGAGCTTGCTGTGCGCAAATTGTCCTACATTACAACCGTGTCTTAACATTATATTACAACAGTGACTACAATTCAAAACTACTTCACTGGCTGTGAGGCACTTTGGGACACCCTGAGGTTGTGAAGAGCGATATATAATTCTTTCTTTCTTTCGTTCTTCTTCCCTTCAGCGGCCACACCAGCTACGTTACCCCCACTCAGCAGTCTGGAGATCAGACCTGGCCAGTCTGGTTCAGTAAAACACCGGGCAATCCAATTTACTAACTAAGCTGCAGTGCTGAGCTCAAGGGCGTTAAATACTGAAACAATTGTTATGTTTCAGTGTTTTGGTGTCACAATTCTACCTCACGTCCAACAATAACACAAAACCAGAATGTTCCAGTCTTCTTTTTTTTTTAAACGAGTCTGCACACAGCTCCAGTCTGCACACGAGCAGTTCCGAGCAAGGGTGTTAAGCTCGAAGACATGACATCACTCTATTTCCTAGCAGAAAACCTTTGCCGTGTAAAAGCCAAGCACTCTCCCATATCATTTTCACTGGTTCATATCCAAGTGTTAGTTTGCGTCCCTCACTGGGAGCTATAATTCACGATCATTTTAATGTTTACTGCAGGAAATAAGCTATGAGGTGGATCAACAGATCAACGTATGTTATTTACTTGCACCTGTGGCGGGATGCTGTCCCACTGCTTTCAAATACAAGCTTCCTGCATAATTACTTTGTTAAACGTCACTCAGTAAAGCAGAGCCAGATTATCATGCGACAGAACCTTGGCTGGAAGATTGACACAAGGAGTTTCTTCTCTCACGAGGCACAGTTTATGTGCGCGGTCCAATTTCCAGCCCTCTCCTCTGCCTGAAACTGTTCACCTCCCCAATTTACTGCCCAACTGCTCCTGAAGGCGCTGACTCATGTGGTGGGGGGATGGGGAGGGGTTTGGTTCCACAGCCAGTGGTCGCTCTCTCGTACCTCACTCAAGTGGCCAATCTTCATAGTCTACTAGTTCATCTGTGGAGAGTCAAGACCAAGTGTGGTCTTTAGGGTTGGCGATTGAGAGATAATTGGACCCAGGCTGCAAACATAAGGGGGGATAATTGAGTCGTGCCCCCTTTGGGGCGCCGGGGCGCTACTTTTAGCGCCCCGAAAAAATTAGTACCCCCGCGGCCGAAATTCATCGGTAGCACCCCAAGAGGGAAGCGGGGTGCTACTAGAAACGCCCCACCTCCCTCTTGGGGCGCTGCGAGTGAATATCGCGGGGGTATTGCAGGCCTTCCTCCCCTTCTTAAAGGGGAGGGGCCTTGCACAGCGCGACCCGGAGCCTAGCTGGGCCACCGGGATCGGAGTGCCGGCAAAAGAGCCTGGCACTCGAGAGAAGTGCCGGGCTCACGGAGCGCAGCCGGCACTCCACGGGGGGGGGAGGGGGCTGGTCAGGAGGACGGAGACGGCTACGGGGGCAGGTGCTGGCAGGCGGCCAGCAACAACAACGGCCGCCCGGCACCTCGCCTTTAATTAGCGCCGCCCCGGCCGCAGGTGGGCCCCCCCGACCCTGTCGGACATAGCGTCCGGCGGTAAGTCAGGGGGCGCTACCGAAGATCGCGAGCAGGGCGCTGTGCACGGCGATGACGTCATCGCCCTTTTAGGAGGCGCAAAGCAACCAAATTTTTAGGCCAAGATTTTTACTAAGATTTCTGTGCATTACAGACGGAGCAGCTGGGAAACGCAAAAGTGAGGTGCTAAAGTGCCACCATTGGCAGGAGGGATGGAATTACAACATGAGAAGTTTATTTAGGCAGTTTTTCCAATTACATACAGGAATTTAAAAGGGTATTTCTAAAAGGGAGTCGGACAGGTACTTGAGGATGAGGAACTTACAGGATTACGGACAAAAAGCGGGGATGTGGGATTAAGCACGACTGCTCGTTCAAAGAGCCAGCACAGGCACGACAGGCCGAATGGCCTCCTTCTGTGCTGCAAGTTTCTATGATTCTAATGGGGGAAAAGTTGACAGGAAAGTGTGGCAAAAAAATGACAACAGGAAGTCAAGTATTGTAAACAGGAAGTGTGCACAGACATAAGCTTTTTAAAACATCACAGGCAGGGTGGGATTGGTTTGAAATTCTTTGAGGTGGAAATGAATGGTTCAATCACAACCGAGCCCATTGCTGCCCTCACCCTACACATCTCGACACACTCGCATTTTCTAACAAGGTCTCTCAACAGAAACGGGCGCGGAACTCCACGTATCCCTCGATATTGTGGATTCTGCACAACTGACCCCCTCGCGAGCCAAAGCTGAACAGATAAAACACAGGTCAAAGTGCACGGGCCTAGTCTGGAGAAACTCCCCTCAATTGCGTTCTTTTCATTCACCAGAGTCTCGTTACAACTCTTCTTCCCCCCCACCGAGCTTCAAAAGAATGTTACAGTCCCGCGCCATCCCGACAGCTGCAGGCACATCATGGTGTGTTCAGAATTAAAAAAGGAACAATTTTCCGAGCAGCTGTTTTTTTTTAAAGAAATATATAAATGAGGAAAGCTGCAATTTGAGTTCCTTGCCAAGAAAAACTCAATAAAAAAAGAGAGAAAATGTGATTCATAAAACAGTCTGAATGTGATCATTTGTCTGGAGATCCTGCCAATTTGTGCAGCAGAGATGGCTCGAGCGGGACTCTCTGGCACAGCCCTGTCGGGCAGCGGGGGGGGTCTCACCAACGCGTGGTAGTGGGGCATGAAAACTGGCATTTGCTGCACTGCTTGCTTTAGCACAGGTGGAATTAGACAACTAAATTCAAACGGAGATAAGTGACTCAGCTCTCTCCATCTGGATCGAGCTGAGTATCCGCCGACTTGCGTTTGATCCCCTGATTTGTACCGTTTCCAATTGCTCGAAGTGAGGATTCCAAGATCAAGCCAAACATCAGGTTCCTCCACTCCCTCGCCAGCGCACGCTCTTCGCTTCGATCTAAACGTCACTTCTCGTCGTGGACTCTTTCCACCGAGTCCCCAGCACCTTCAAGGCATTGACTCGTGCCGAGGGATTGTGCCACGGGGGAGGCCAGCGGCTCTCTGGTGTCTTGCCTCTGTGGTGCCCTTGAGGCCGTTCTGCTCTGTTAAAGGTAATCCTATTGGCCTAGAAATTCGTCTCGGGGGGCGGCGGCGCAGAACAAGCGGTGTCGGATCGTCTGCCCATTATACGCAGTGCCCGGTATTCAGTTCCACTGCAGTCACCGTCTTGCGCCGCCGGAGATAAATTTCTAGGCCTATAAGCGCAAGATGTTGCCCGAATGCCCATTCTTCACTTGCAGATCCAGACAGCGATGGTTGCCGGACTGTTCTTTTTTTTATTATTAGTTTATGGGATGTGGGCGTCGCTGGCAAGGCCAGCATTTATTGCCCATCCCTAATTGCCCTCGAGAAGGTGGTGGTGAGCCGCCTTCTTGAACCGCTGCAGTCCGTGTGGTGAAGGTACTCCCACAGTGCTGTTAGGGAGGGAGTTCCAGGATTTTGACCCAGCAACGATGAAGGATCGGCGATATATTTCCAAGTCAGGATGGTGTGTGACTTGGAGGGGAACTTGGAGGTGGTGGTGTTCCCAAGCGCCTGCTGCCCTTGTCCTTCTAGGTGGAAGAGGTCGCGGGTTTGGGAGGTGCTGCCGAAGAAGCCTCGGCGAGTTGCTGCAGTGCATCTTGTAGATGGTACACACTGCAGCCACGGTACACCGGTGGTGGAGGGAGTGAATGTTTAAGGTGGTGGATGGGGTGCCAATCAAGCGGGCTGCTTTGTCCTGGATGGTGTCGAGCTTCTTGAGTGTTGTTGGAGCTGCACTCATCCAGGCAAGTGGAGAGTATTCCATCACACTCCTGACTTGTGCCTTGTAGATGGTGGAAAGGCTTTGGGGAGTCTATTCAATTGTAAGCAACTTCACAGCCCTTCTCAATTATTCCCCTCTCTAATGCAGCAGCATGGAAACCAATCATAGCACCTACTTTAACTGAGACCAGCTAATTTAGCACGTACCTGGGGCCATCCTGGGCTACATGGCTCGGTGCATTTACTTATCAAGCCACTGGAGAGCTCTCGTTGTGTTTAAACCACAAAGCATTTCCACTTTCACAATGAGACATAAAGACGAGGCTCAGCTGTAGACAATGCAGAATTCTTATGATCATCAACTGTCGTCTTATCCAACCAAGGCAGGAAGGGGTCATTTTTATTGTCTTCTTTTCCCTTCACTTTTCCTTGAAGCATGAAGGTGGTGATCCCCTGCTGGAGCCCTCAGTACCATGTTCTACGTATGAAGCTCGGCCATGAAAATTGATGGGCTTCTCACCCTTGGAAGATGTCACAACCAAGCAACGCGCCTATCCTCACTCAACCTCCACATGCACGCATTTCCAGTAAGTGTCGCTGGGTAACGATCCAGGAACCTAAATCCTGGTGAAGTTTGTCCCCTTCCCAGTCGAGAAAGCTGAAGCCAATTGTTCTGCCACTGGGCTCAATATCCACCGTCAGTGCCCTGTGGCTGCAGTAGATGCAACAACTCGCCAAGGTCACTTCAACCGCATCTCCCTGCCTTGCGACCTCTACCACCAAAAAGGACAAGAGCAGCAATGTTCTGGGAATGCCATCACCTCCAAGTTGCACGTCATCCTGACTTGGGACATCTGTCACACCGTTCCTTCATTGTTTGGGGGGTCAATATCCCAGAATTCCCTCCCTAACGCCATCATGAAAGCGCCACCGCCACAAAGACTGCAGCGGTTCAAGAAGGTGGCACCCTTCTCAAGGAAACTAAAGATGGGGCGATAAATGTGGCTTAGCCTGCACCGCCCACATCCCAAGAGCAATTTTTTCTTTTAAAAGTAAGAATTGCAGGCGGCTTGGGGCTGTGACCCGAGATAGGCGAATCCTACAACTGAAAAGCAGTGGGAACAGATATAGACATCATCTGCGGCACAAAATCTTGCAGCACATCGTAAAAATTGATATCACCAAGCCATTGGAATGTTGGAAGTGGTTTCAAGGTGAGGGATCACATCTGGTCATGTCTGCAGTTACAGTCGTCTGGAGTGCAGTTGTGGCGAACACAAAGTTACCAAGCTGTTTTACATCGGAAGCGCAGCCAAAATAGCTTTTATTTCCCACATGCTTACCAAGATGTCGGTCACCCATATTTTTTAATTCATTTATGGGATGTGGGCGTCGCTGGCAAGGCCAGCATTTATTGCCCATCCCTAATTGCCCTTCAGAAGGTGGTGGTGAGCCGCCTTCTTGAACCGCTGCAGTCCGTGTGGTGAAGGTACTCCCACAGTGCTGTTAGGGAGGGAGTTCCAGGATTTTGACCCAGCGACGATGAAGGATCGGCGATATATTTCTAAGTCAGGATGGTGTGTGACTTGGAGGGGAACTTGGAGGTGGTGGTGTTCCCATGCGCCTGCTGCCCTTGTCCTTCTAGGTGGAAGAGGTCATGGGTTTGGGAGGTGCTGCCGAAGAAGCCTCGGCGAGTTGCTGCAGTGCATCTTGTAGATGGTACACACTGCAGCCAGGGTACGCCGGTTGGTGGAGGGAGTGAATGTTTAAGGTGGTGGATGGGGTGCCAATCAAGCGGGCTGCTTTGTCCTGGATGGTGTCGAGCTTCTTGAGTGTTGTTGGAGCTGCACTCCTCTAGGCAAGTGGAGAGTATTCCATCAGAGTGTATTGGCTGCCAAGAGAATCGGTAATTGTCGGCAACATCGTTGACGTTACTTAGCGAAGTTCTGACCTCAGAAAAATTTGCGTTGTGTCTCAACCAGGTGGAAAGATCTGGAAACCACTCTGTTCCTTATTTGGCAGGTTGATGATAATTGACATTGGTGGGGGGAGGGGCCTCATGATTCACACGTGTGACAATTCTAATAACTTCCCTTTTCTTCCCCGCCCGTTGTTTTGTAAGCCAGTTGGGTTATTGACAATCTCCACTAAATATATACTTTACAGAAAGCTTTTGCACTTTGAGCAAAAATGTCAGGCCTCTTATCCGTGATGTTGCTTTAATGTAGTTATTTGGGAATGTGTCGCTCCTGCAAGAGCACTGAATAAATATTGTTACAGCCACATTCACAGTAGTGCAATGTTATGAAAGCTATTCATCACTTTTCTCTCCATTTCCTTCTGTGGACTCCCCCCTTGGCTCCCAGACCGTGCGACAATCAGCCACTAGAAGCTGGGTGAGAGAGGCCCACTGACCCTTCCACTGACTGACCCTCCATTCCTTCTGTGGCACTACATTTGCTTGGAGAATGCGTTGGAGGTCATTCCAAGATTAATTGCAGGAGGACCTCGTACCCCCGATTCCCGCCCCTGGTTAAAATCGGGGCGCGGGTGCCTGATATAGAAATATATTCCATTTTCCAGCCTGACATCACTCACCTCAATAAGCTAAAATGTCATTATTTTTTTTTAAAAGATGTTAAGGCAGGGCAAGTATTCAAACCTCAGTGAGCTGGAAAGAAACTGTTCTTCTTGTTCCAATGAGTTACAGTAAAAAGATCCAAATCGATCTCAGCCGCGGTGCTGATTCAGCAAGTGCGTTTTTAATATACTAGTTGATTGCCTGTGGGATTGTGGAGAGTCAACAAACACCAAGTGTGGTTTTTCCAGAGAGGGAGGGGAAGGTGATGGTTAAGCAATGGGGAGGGGAGGAGGGGGGAAGGGGAGCGAGAGAACGAGGCACGGGGGAGCGAGAGGACCAGAGAGGGGGAGCGCGGGACCGGAGAGGGGGAGCGAGAGGACCAGAGAGGGGGAGCGCGGGACCGGAGAGGGGGAGCGCGGGACCGGAGAGGGGGAGCGCGGGACCGGAGAGGGGGAGTGAGAGGCGCGAAGGATGGGAGCGCGAGACCGGAGAGGGGGAGTGAGAGGCGCGAAGGATGGGAGCGCGAGACTGGAGAGGGGGAGCGCGGGACCGGAGAGGGGGAGTGAGAGGCGCGAAGGATGGGAGCGCGAGACTGGAGAGGGGGAGCGCGGGACCGGAGAGGGGGAGTGAGAGGCGCGAAGGATGGGAGCGCGAGACCGGAGAGGGGGAGTGAGAGGCGCGAAGGATGGGAGCGCGAGACTGGAGAGGGGGAGCGCGGGACCGGAGAGGGGGAGTGAGAGGCGCGAAGGATGGGAGCGCGAGACCGGAGAGGGGGAGTGAGAGGCGCGAAGGATGGGAGCGCGAGACTGGAGAGGGGGAGCGCGGGACCGGAGAGCGGGAGTGAGAGGCGCGAAGGATGGGAGCGCGAGACCGGAGAGGGGGAGTGAGAGGCGCGAAGGATGGGAGCGCGAGACTGGAGAGGGGGAGCGCGGGACCGGAGAGCGGGAGTGAGAGGCGCGAAGGATGGGAGCGCGAGACTGGAGAGGGGGAGCGCGGGACCGGAGAGGGGGAGTGAGAGGCGCGAAGGATGGGAGCGCGAGACCGGAGACGGGGAGCGCGGGACCGGAGAGCGGGAGCGCGGGACCGGAGAGCGGGAGCGCGGGACCGGAGAGCGGGAGCGCGGGACGGGACCAGAGAGCGGTAAGGTAGCAGAGGGGGAGGGAGATAGTGGAGGAGAGGAAAGGGGATTATGGAAGGGGGACAGGATAGAGATGGGGGGAGAGGGGAAAAGGGGAGGAAGGATGAGGGGGCCGAATCTGTGGCTTCGTGCTTGGATGTCACTCTGCCTTACAGATGGAAACAATCTTTAACAAAAAAAGGGAAAAAAATGATAGGTGCTTCCGATCTGATCAGAATCCAGTCTGCAAAGTCTCTGGCCAAATAACAATTAAACCCCGAGACTGTGTTTGCTGAACAACGATCCGACGAAAGCGACACACCAGCTTAGCAAAATAATACATTGTGCATTACAGGGTGCTAAACTCCGATAAACAATCATCTGACTTACTGTGAGCAACTCCTCGGGCAATCCACTGATACGCAAGTTTACTACTGATCAAACTAAAGGATGTCCTCGCTGGGAAATGGAACATTTTGCACTTTTTGCTCCTGTAGCAACATCAGGAGCTCTTAGGTAAGGTGCAGCATGAGCTGGATACAGAATAAAACTCCCTCGACACTGCCCCAGCAAGTGAGTCCAGGTAATGGACAGTACATAAGAATTAGGAGGCGTAGGCCAGACGGCCCCTCGAGCCTATTCAACAAGACCATGGCTGATCTTCGACCTCAACTTCATTTTCCCACCCGATCCCCCAGAGTCCAAAAATCTATCGATCTCAGCCTTGAATATACTCAAAGACTCAGCATCCACAGCCCTCTGGGGTAGAGAATTCCAAAGATTCACAACCCTCTGAGTGAAGAAATTCCTCCTCATCTCAGTCTTAAATGGCCGACCCCTTATCCTGAGACTGTGACCCCTCGTTCTAGACTCCCCAGCCAGAGAGAAACGACCTCTCAGCATCGACCCTCAGAATCTTACATGTTTCAATGAGATCACCTCTCATTCTTCTAAACTCCAGAGAGTATGGGCCCAATCTACTCAATCTAGCCCCAATCTACATAAGATGGTTCTGCAGGCAGTAACAAGTGGGGTACCACAGGGATCTGTCCTGGGTCCCCAGCTGTTCACAATTTACATTAATGACCTGGATCAGGGAGTCGGATGCAGCATTTCCAAATTTGCAGACGACACTAAACTAGGAGGGGGGGTGGGCTCAGAGGAGGAGACCAGGAAGCTCCAGAGCGATTTGGACAGACTGGGTGATTGGGCGGATAAATGGCAGATGCACTATAATGTGGACAAGTGCGAAGTTATCCACCTTGGGTGCAGGAACGGGAGGGCAAATTATTATTTAAATGGCAATAAATTGGGAGAGGGGGAAGTACAGAGAGACCTGGGTGTTCTTGTACACCAGTCACTGAAGGCGAGCATGCAGGTGCAACAGGCGGTCAAGAAGGCAAACGGTATGCTGGCCTTCATAGCAAAAGGGTTGGAATACAGGAACAGGGATACCTTGCTGCAGCTGTACAGGGCACTGGTGAGACCACACCTCGAGTACTGTGTACAGTTTTGGTCGCCTCATCTGAGGAAAGATGTTCTTGCCATGGAGGGGGTGCAGCGGCGATTCACCAGGCTGATACCAGGAATAGCGGGATTGACCTATGAGGAGAGACTATGTAGTTTAGGGATGTACACACTGGAGTTTAGAAGATTGAGAGGGGACCTCATAGAAGTGTATAAAATTCTGACAGGTCTAGACAGACTAGATGCAGAAGGAATGTTTCCCTTGGCGGGTGAGAACAGAACTAGAGGACATAATTTAAGGATAAGGGCTAAACCATTTAGGACAGAAATGAGGGGGAATTTCTTCACTCAGAGGGTGGTGAACCTATGGAACTCATTGCCACAGAGGGCAGTGTACGCCAGCTCATTAAATATATTTAAGAGGGAATTAGATATATTTCTACAGGCAAAAGGGGTTAAGGGTTACGGAGAGAAGGCGGGGACGGGATACTGAATTGGAGGATCAGCCATGATCTCATTAAATGGCGGAGCAGGCTCGAAGGGCCGGATGGCCTACTCCTGCTCCTATCTTCTATGTATCTATGTATCTATGTAACATAAGAAATAGGAGCAGGAGTAGGCCAATTGGCCCCTCGAGCCTGCTCCGCCATTCAATAAGATCATGGCTGATCTGATCCGATCCTAACCGCCAATCTACTATCACAGAACCATCTCCTGAACCTAACAGAATTGGACACACAAAATAGGAGCAGGATCAGGCTATATGGCCCCTGGGCCCGCTACGCTACCCACAGGGCCATGACCAATCCGAACCTAGACTCATGTCCAAACTCCTGCCCGCTCCCCGTAACCCTTAATTCCCTTTACTTCTAGGAAACTGTCTATTTCTGTTTGTACTGGTTAGATGCAATAGTAAATTGCCCGCTACACTGCCCCGTCAAAAACAGCCTGTTTACAGCCTGGCATCGGTCAAGGTTGGCAGAGGTGAATGGCAGGTTAATTTGGTGGCCCCGGCTCGTAACAGTGCCAGAAAAAAACCCTGTCCAACAGGCAGAATGCCCGTGTGTACAAGTACAGCTCGGCCCCTGCCAACTGTGCGGCCAGTGTGAGCTGCAATGATGAACTGAAACAGGTGCTGGATGAAATCCTACTTTCAGGCAGCCAGCGGGTAAAGTCATTTTCACGTGAAACTGCTCAGCAGTCAGCCACTTCTATTACAGTGCACTGCACCCGCTCCAGGAGTTACAGAGACAGAGTATTTATACAAGGTCCTCTGGTGCCAAAAAGTCATTTTTCAGAACAGTGATCAAGACATGTTTGGCCTGCGCCTTCCCAGGGGCGACGACAGTATTGCTGGCCGACTGACTGCAGGTGGCCTGAGCGTGATAACAGGCAAACATTCAAGGATGATCTGTGAACAACGCATGAGAGCGAAGTCTCGGCAAGTTTGTGCAGGCCGGGGATGCTTTCAGAGAATGCACGATCAACATATTTAAAGAGGGCGTCACTACATCAGGGGCTGCTTCTAAAGTGGGAATCACTGTACTTAAAGGGGCCTCCTTCATGAATAAGTATTGGGAAAACTTTGCAGGGGAGGACACACGTGCCATTTCTCCTCACAATAATGGCACAGGCACAATGGGCCGAATGGCCTCCTTCTGTGCTGTGTCATTCTATGAATGCATTTTGATTGGTTTGCACCATTTGCATAAACAAAACCAAAACACGAGGATTGTTGAGCGGATTTTCACGAAGACACCGACCCTTTAACAAAGCCTGTCACAGACAATGAATCTATTCACACTTAAAGCGCTTTTTTGGGTGAAAATGTATTGTTAAAGGCAGATTTCCATCAGATTGTGTCACAGAGACTCTGATGTTGCACAGTGTTCTACAGGCAGGCAGAGACCAACTCCCACAAGCTATGCCACGGGTAATCCCTCAGAAACAAGACGAGGGTGACCGAGGTAAGGAATTTACTACATCACGACATCCAGCAAGAAATGCTGCAAATCTCTACACTTACTGCAATTAAGAAAGAAAGAACGTGCCTTTATTTAGCGCCTTTCATGACCTTGGAATGTCCCAACGTGCTTTGCAGCCAATTTGCACACAGCAAGGTCACACAAACATGAATGAGATAAATGGCCTGATTATCTGTTTTTTTAGTGCTGTTGGTTGAGGGATAAATATTGGACACCGGGGATAACTCCCCTGCTCTCCTATGAATAGTGGCCATGAGATCTTGTACACCCGCCTGAAAGGGCAGACGGGGCCTTGGTTTAACGTCTCATCCAAAAGAGGGCACCGTCCGACAGTGCAGCACTCCCGCAGGTGTGCCAGCCTGGATTACGTGTTCACGTCTCTGGAGTGGGACTTGAACCCACGACCTTCAGAGGCGAGCGAGAGTGCTGCCCACTGAGCCACGGCTGACATGTAGCACGGCTACATGCTGAAGGAAGCAAAAATGGCAGCTTCGAAGCAGTGACAACAACTCACCTTTTTTGACTCCCAACTCAGCCATCCGGCAACCTAACCCATTTCAATTGCAACACCGCCTCAGCAGGCAACGCCAGTGTAAGCGGAGCAGCGTACGTGCTTCCAGAGGTACGGAATGCGCTCTTTGGGCTGGATTTTCATTGACCAGTGGAGGCGGGTTTGGAGGCGTGTGGGGGGTTAAAATTGCGAAAACTGGCGGGCGGGCACAAGTCCGCCTCCATCCCGCCTCCACACAATTTTCATTAAATCGTGTCTGCTGGTCCCGACTCCGTCCCGCCTTTAAGAGGCGGGATAGGTTGTTAAGGCCCTTAACAAGCACTAAATTGGCTCTATAATGCCATTTTGAAAGGCCTTTGTGATTTTAACCCTTGTTCTACGTGAAGCACGCCTGTTCTGAACCACGATTGTGAAACCTGGCGGGACCACATTTGGATATGGATAGTTGACGTTGGCTGGATGGATGGATGGATGGATGGATGGATGGATGGAGAGGAGACATATCTGGGAGTGGTGGTGGAAAAATATCTGGGCGCAGACTTAGGGCTGCTGCTGCTCATTTTGCAGCAATGATGACATCATCAGAGGCGACTTTCAGACTGAAAACACTAATTGGGTCGTGGGTTCCCACATGCTGGAACTCAATTGCCCAATTAGGTGAAAATTGCATCAATCTCCCACATCCAATTGCAGTCGGGTGGATAACACGAAAAGTGGATGACACGACCCCAGCCCGCCCCAGTATCAAAATCCAGCACTTTGCCTCCGGAGCCCGAGTTCCAGAGACAGCAGGCGTAAATGACTGCTGGCGGTGACACATGGATGCTGGGACCATCATCTGGGCCTGTCCCCAGGTGAGCCGACCTTCCACCCTTGGCCCCTACAGGCCAGATACGAGGCAGGAAGTGTGAATTAAATGGGCGTGTGCAAAACCATGTACACGTGAAGTCGCGCCAACGTCGTGCTGGCCCACGACTTGCCGTGCCGAGGGAATTCCCGCAACACCAGCATATTGCTGAGCCAGTATTCGTGGAATTCAAGTAGGGTATAACGAGGTGCGGCCATTCTCAAGCCAGCGAGGGAATGTTCGTGATGTTGTCCAGAGGTCTTTTTTGCTATAAACAACTTGACTTTCAGACCCACTGCTTCACATGTTACAGCTTGTGATCCTGGCCACCCCCACCCAAACCCCACCCCCCCGCCACCCAAACCTCACCCAACCCCGCCCCCACGCAACCCCCCCACCCAAACCGCACCCCCCACCAAATCCCCCCCACCCAAACTGCACCCCCCACACCCCACCAAATCCCCCCACCCAAACCGCACCCCCCCCACCAAATCCCCCCCACCCAAACCGCCCCCCCACCCAAACCGCACCCCCCGCACCCAACCCCTCCCCGACGCACCCCCCCACCCAAACCGCACCTCCCTCCACCCAACCCCCCTCCCCCACGCACCCCCCCCACCCAAACCGCACCTCCCCCCACGCACCCACTCCTCCCACCCAAACCCCCCCACCCAACCCCCACCCAACCGCAACCCCCCCCCACCCAACCAACCCCCCCACCCAACCACCCCCCACCCCCAAGCTGAACTGCCGGCTTGACTGGCAAAGGAACATTTCTCTTGGGGGGAAGGAAACATGCTTTTCATGATTTTTCCATCTCTGCTGAATTCCTACATGTTAACAACAACCTGTAATTTACTACATTAATTCAACACGGACATCGGTTTTCCAGACATTTTGATTAATACTAGTGGTGATGACTGTGGTTACTTCACATTCCTTCCCCTCTACATATCTCTCTGGCCTTCTGCTCTCTTACTTAACAGCTCACAGACTTGGGGCATTGGAATAAACAGGAGCGAGACCATTGCAGTCCATGTGGCCAATCCCAAAATTCAGTAAAATACCATATACTACTGCCTGTCATCTCCAGGTCGCAGCTCGCCAACTCCTCTGGCACTTTCTCCTTGTTTGAACATCACTCCTCCTGCCTCTCTTCAAAGTTCTTACTAACTCACTACACCCGTCCTTTCTTGAATTTCTCCCCCTCATATAACCTAATGTGTCCAACTGTTGTCACAAAAGACTCTGCCATGCAAAACTCATGTCGTCTTCTTCTCTCACTCACAGGTCAAAGTGACCTAGAACAATGGGGAATCTCGGGCCATGAGTGGTGCTACCCCCAGACACAGACCTCTGGACACTCATGAGGAAAAAGCCTTGGAGAGATCCAGAGGAGCCAGATGGCCAAATCTGTTGGGCATGGAGATATCGGAGGGCCGGTCGGTGGCAGCTGCGTGTTTGTAGGATCATGTGCAATTTGACTGTCCAATAGATTGAGTGTGCAACCACAGGAGCAACTGGGCACCTTCCAAAGCCACTAAGGAACTGCCACAGTAGTCTTGTGACATCTCTCCATTGTCTTTTCTTCTAGATAACCCAAAGAAAGGTGGGGAAGAGAAGAAGAAAAAGAGACGAGCGGCCTTTCACCTCTGTCCAACCAGATGCCTCCTCATCCACACCGTCATTCACCCTTTCTCTTTGACTTACCAGCCCAGAGAAATCCACCTGGGGGGTGGGGGGGGGGAGGATAGATAGATCAGATGAATGTTATTCACTGGGTAAGGCATCACACTTCTACTGGATTTAGTGCATATTTTAAAACTGGGTGTAACTCTGGCAAATCTAACTTACACCCCAAATTCTTACAGCAGAACTATAGCACCTTTGCCCCTCAAAAATTGCAAAATTTCAGGGCAATAAGGGCTTCTCCACCAGAGAGCCCCAAAGACCATCCTCCTACCTACGTGCTGCCTCTCAGCAACATTTCACACAAGTATGGGGTTAGCTTCCATACTTATGCCAGTGATACCCAACTTAGAAGTGTCAGCTGTGGCTCAGTGGGTAGCACACTCGCCTCTGAGTCAGAAGGTTGTGGGTTCATAGTCCCACTCCAGGGACTTGAGCACATAAAGCTAGGCTGACACTCCCAGAGCAGTGCTGAGGGAGTGCCGCACTGTCGGAGGTGCCGTCTTTCGGATGAGACGTTAAACCGAGGCCCCGTCTGCTCTCAGGTGGATGTAAAAGATCCCAAGCCCATTATTTCGAAGAAGAGTAGGGGAGGTGTCCCGGCCAATATTTATCCTCAATCAACATAACAAAAGCAGATTATCTGGTCATTACCACATTTCTGTTTGTGGGAGCTTGCTGTGTGCAAATTGGCTGCACAACAGTGACTACACTTCAAGAGTACTTCATTGGCTGTAAAACACTATAGAAATGCAAGTCTTTCTTTCTTTATCTCCCCAAAAACCATCTTCAACTCCACAGTTGCCTGTCTGACATCAACGGGCCACAATATTCTTCAGCTCATTCCCGACCATTCTGTTTGGCTCCCACCAGAAAGATTGCATCTTAGACCCCGATTCCATTCCCCTTACTGGCTGCTCCCTCAGGTGAACATGAAGACGCACAGCCTCGGTGTTTCGTTCAATCTTGAGTTATATTTCAAAGTCCACATTTTGGTTTATCATCAACGCCAACAATTTTCAGTTCCATAATATCACTTGCTCCACCATCACTAAAACCCTAAAACCTGTGTCACCTCCAAGCTCGTCTTCTCCAACGTTCTGGCCCTCTGAGTAACACCCTACACAAATTCAAACTTCTTCACTACTCTTTCAAACTCCTCATCCTCTTTTACAAAGCATTCAAAGGCCTTGGCCCACCCTACCTCCACAACTTCCTCCAAGTCAGCGTCCCAACTCACCAGCCCCCACCACCCGCCCCCACTCTGGTCTGCTGTGCATCCCTCTCTTCTTCCACTCCATCGATGCCGAGCTTTCCGCCATCACAATACATTCCTTAATCTGGAACTCTCTCCAGCTTGCGACCTCTTTCCCCACCTTCTACAGCTTCCTCAAAATCTACCTCTTCAATCCCTCATTCTGTCGCCTTACTTAAGTCTTCTCCCTGCTTAGGCTCTGACCTTCCTGGTGAAGGGCCTTGGGACATTTTTCTATGTTTTAAGGCGCAATTGGACTGTTGGCTGTTATGGCTGTGATGGTCTTTGTCATATCTCTCACAGAATTCGAGTGGGGTCAGACCAGTGCTTTGTACAAGTTCCTGGGACTTATCCCATTTCCCCGTGGCTATACACCCTTGAATGTAAACTTGTCAATCCAGAGAGTGTGTGTGTAATAACCACAGGATATTGTCTGAAAACAGGAAAGGCAACATCACTGGGGAGCGAAGTTTGTCTGTTTTTTTTTCCTGAAAGTACATGCCCCCTCTTTATTTAGACTTCAGTACTGGAAAGTCTCTTCTCGCACCTGCCTCATACTTCTGTATTGGATACAAGAGGAAGCTTGTCAGATAGGCAAACCTTCACTTACTTCTAGCCTCCAGCGAGCTCTGTTCATTGCAACCTTTTTTGTGCCTCTTAGTTTTATTGATACTACTGAGGTCACCGCTCCTCTGAACTTTCTTCTCTTGTTCCTCTTAAGTTTTAAATATACATCTGGTGATACCTCCTCTCTGCATATTCACAGTGTTGAAATCAAGACTCCTCACAGCATGTCCCAACTTATCTTTGCCTCAGGCCTCAAAACAGTGGAGCTCCGACCAGCCCTCAATCTACTCTCCTTCCTACAACTTTAAGGCTTTAAAACACAACACTTGGTGTTAACTAAAGAAAGAAAGAAGACTTGCATTTATATAGCGCCTTTCATGACCACCGGACGTCTCAAAGTACTTTACAGTCAATTAAGTACTTTTGAAGTGAAGTCACTGTTGTAATGTAGGAAACGCGGCAGCCAAATTGCGCACAGCAAGCTCCCACAAACAGCAATGTGATAATGACCAGATAATCAGTTTTTGTTATGTTGGTTGAGGGATAAATATTGGCTCTTCGAAATAGTGCCCATGGGATCTTTTACGTCCACCTGAGAGAGCAGACGGGGCTTCGGTTTAACGTCTCATCCGAAAGACAGCACCTCCGACAGTGCAGCACTCCCTCAGTACTGCCCCTCCGACAGTGTAGCACTCCCTCAGCACTGCACCGGAGTGTCAGCCTAGCTTTATGTGCTCAAGTCTCTGGAGTTGGACTTGAACCTCACAACCTCCTGACTCAGAGGCGAGGGTGCTGCCCACTGAGCCACGGCTGACCTAACCACTACTTCCCGACTTACGTCTTCTCTCCTTTGCTTTTCAACCTCGGTGATGTCCTACATGATGGGCCTTGGCTTCTCACCTCGGCTCATCAATAAATAACAAAAAACGCAGACGCTGGGTATGTTACAATGGCGCAGCCTCCGTCAGACCGCTCTTTCCAGTGAATTAAGATGGACTCACTTTGTGTGCTTGTCGTACATGATGGGAAGGAATTCATCCACAGGCAGTATCTTCTTCAATGGCTGGGAGTTAACCAGCTTCTCGGCTCCCTGCAGTGAAATGGCATAGGCCAGAGTCCAGTATGAATACTCCGCGACCACCATATTCCGGACATTCTCCACAGCCTCCTCTTGATTGGGATTGACCAGTTTCCGACCAAGGTAGCTGCAAAATGTAACAACTTATTGACGTAAGAAAACTACTAGGCACTTGGTCTAAGCGTTAAACAAAGCTTTAATCAACTGTTTTTCAACATGGAGATCTAGTTGTGTCCTTCACTAGTTCCTGTTAAAGAATGTCCTGAGCAAGCTGGGCCCATGCCCGAGTATTTATACTCTCCCTGGACAGCGCCACCAGCAGGCCGCCCAGTATTATTTCATAAGTCATTTCCACATGAATGACAAGATTCATGTCACTTATATTATTTTTTCCAAACTTAATGCGTGGCCTCTTTCAAAGATCCTCTTTTAAAGAAAGTTCCTCTCCCAATCAGAGGTTTCACTTAGTAAATACGCTAACTGATGTGGTTCCGATCTGTACAGAATAAGGGCCGCCCCCAAATCTGTGCGGAGGTTGGAGATCTGAGCCAGCTAGGTGCTGGGTGCATCACACTTGGCCTTAATGTCTCCAGGCTGCTGGGAGCAGGTGGAAAAGTCGGTCACAGTCACTCCAATTCTGGCCTCTTGCGCATTCCTGATTGTCATCGCTCCACCACCGGCGGCCGTGCCTCCAGCTACCTAGGCCCCAAGCTCTGGAATTCACTCCCTAAACCGCGTCGCGTCTCTCTCCTCCTTTAAGACACTTCTTCAAACCTACCTCTTTGACCAAGTTTTTGGCCACCTGCCCATATATCTCCTTGCGCGGGTCGGTGTCAAATTTTGTTTGATTACGCTCCTGTGAAGCGCCTTGGGACGTTTTACTACGTTAAAGGCGCTACATAAATGCTCAGTGTTGTTGTTGCTCCTGATCACCATCCAACGATCCCTGCTGGTAAGTGCCCGTGTATTGGCATCAGGTAAGGGCTGAACTTGGGATTGGCCGAGATGGCCCTTTACCTATCAAGTACCCTTGCTGTCACTTGCTGTCTATGCTCACACATGGCACACTGGGCAGGGATACCCGAGGATTGGCAGAGCCTGTGGAACCATACCCCAGTACAGGACAGGTGGGGGGAAATTACATTTCGTTAAAGTGAGTGATGACCGAGTGAACGTATAGTAAACTGCCAATAAGATTCTTGGTTACTTCACCAGGAGAGGATATAATCAGCTGAATTGATCGACAATCTCGAAGCCCATAGAGGCAGATATCTCTACTGTCACTGTCTCGACTGTCCCTCGTTGACGTATCCCCTACTTTGGTGCTGCTGGTGCCCGAGAGCAGACATTGTGTACGGAACCCCTCTTATCTGGCCATCAGGAATAGTAACAGAGACTGGTGGTAGCACTCCCCCTTCATGTTAAAACACAATGGGGAGCTTCACAATAATTGTCTCCACATATGGATATCAGAGAGAGAGGGAGGGCAAACTGAGATGGACAGAGGGTGACACAGATGAGAGAAAGAGACAAAAAAAGGAAGACATACGGTGACATACAAAGAGATAGACATGTACACACATCAGAAGACAGAGACATATATAATTTACATAAAATACACAATTCAGACGAAAATGAAAGACAGTTAAAAACCTACTGGTTCATCCAGCCTGTCCCACACAGTTGAGATGTCTTGTGCATCACAATACATACACCGCCCTCCCACCCGGAGCCATATAACCTGCTGGGAAAGGTGGAAAACCAGATAATAACTCAGGCCAATTAGGGAAAAAGAAAAACAGGAAAATTCCTCTCCGACCCCCGTATGGGATTGAAACGAGTCCGGGACATCACATTGGTCCCAACTGAAGTAACAGGATACCTTCCCCAAATGTTTACTGTTTCATGTTTAATATTTACTTACATAAGGTCCCATTCCAATCCGACATCCTCTATTTCTCCCAGCAGTCTCATCAGCTTCCTCTTAAAGTAGGCCTCAAACCTCACGTCATCTTCAAACACCACAGCCTTGTTCAGCTTTCGGTCCACAACCTGCGACAACATTAAAATATCATCGTTTCCTCAGTCTGGCAAACAGCTGACTTAATATCCCCTCCTTCCCCATCATTTTTAACATTTTTGTACCACCCCCTTGAGGTCATCCCAATGCTGTGCCACATCCCCCCGGGTAAAAGGATGAGCTGATCTTCCCCTTGCTCCTACCAATTTGCTGCTGTTGAGTTGAACACCAAAAGAAAAGTGGAGTGTTGTCTGAAGTTGACTCTTTATCCAATGTTCTCTTGACTCTGCCCCGAGGAGCAGATCGGGAAACATCACTTCACTTCTGTTTGCTGCCCTCCCACCATCCTTAACAGCTTAGTCAAGGTTGGAAAGCTGGAGTGTAGAGTAATGTTGGCTCTAGACTGCAAGCTTTGACTTCACTGCAAAAGTACTTCATTGGCTGTAAAACGCTTTGAGACGTCCGGTGGTCGTGAAAGGCGCTATATAAATGCAAGTCTTTCTTCTTTCTTTCAAGTTGTGATGTGCACTTTTTTAAATTCATTTCTGGGATGTGGGCGTCGCTGGCAAGGCCAATATTTATTGCCCATCCCTAATTTCCCTCGAGACGATGGTGGTGAGCCGCCTTATACAACTGGCTTGCTGGGCCATTTCAGAGGGCAGTTAAGAGTCAACCACATTGCTGTGGGTCTGGAGTCACATATAGGCCAGACCGGGTAAGGACGGCAGATTTCCTTCCCTAAAGGACATTAGTGAGCCAGTTGGGTTTTTACAACAATCCAGTAGTTTCATGGTCACCATTACTGATACTAACTTTTCTTATTCCAGATTTATTTACTTATCGGAATTTAAATTCCCCAGCTGCCGCGGTGGGATTTGAACTCGTGTCGCTGGATCATTAGTCCAGGCCTCTGGATTACTAGTCCAGTGACATTACCACTTGGAATCCTCCCCAACCACCTCCCCCGCTCAAAAAAAAGCAGAATTCTCATTTGAAAGATGACATCTGAAGGATTCCTTTGGTCTGTAGTTGGAAAGGTAACGAAGCAGATGACAACTGCAAGTAAAACCTGTTTGCTAGTAATTTGTTGCAAGGTACACCCAGCATCAGAGCTTTCTTCTTCAAAATTCGACTCTCCCGTCCCAAAACAATGGCTAACATCTCACAAGTGCTCTCTTTAACCTCTAAATTGACAGAGAATTCCAAGGCATTGGCAGGTCACTGGGGCAAAGGGGAGAAAATTGAGGAGTGGCTGGTGCAATTCCTTTTTTTTAAATTCATAGAATTACAACAACTTGCATTTATATAGCGCCTTTAATGTGGTAATCATTCCAAGGTGCTTCACAAGAGCGATTATCGAACAATATTTGACACACAGCCACAGAAGGAAATGCTTGGTCAAAGAGGTAGGTTTTAAGCAGTGTCTTAAAGGAGGAGGGGTAGAAAGGTGGCGAGCTTTAGGGGGAGGAATTCCAGAGCTTAGGGCCCAGGCAGCTGAAGGCACGGCCGCCAGTGGGGTGGAGCGATAAAAATCAGGGATGCGCAAGAGGCCAGAATTGGAGGAGTGCAGAGATCTCGGAGGCTTGTGGGGCTGGAGGAGGTTACAGAGATAGGGAGGGGCGAGGCCATGGAGCGATTTGAACACAAGGATGAGAATTTTAATGCTGAGGTGCCGGCGGACCGGGAGCCAGTGTAGGTCAGCGAGCACAGGGGGTGATGGGCAAACGGGACTTGATGCGAGTTAGGACACGGGCAGCAGAGTTTTGGAGGAGCTCAAGATTATGACGGGGTGGAAGACAGGGGGCTGGCGTTGGAATAGCCAAGACTAGAGATAACAAAGGCACGGATGAGGGTTTCAGCAGCGGGTGGGCTGAGGCAGGGGCAGAGTCGGGCGATGTTACAAAGGTGGAGAAGTTACAACACAGAAACAGGCCATTTGGCCCAATAGTACGATGCTGATGTTTAAGCTCCACAACAACCTCCTCCCATTCTACTTCATCGAACGCTATCAGCATATCCTTCTATTCATTTCTCCCTCATGTACTTATCGAGCTTATCCTTAAATGCATCTATGCTATTCGCCTCAACCACTTCATCTGGTAGCGAGTTCCACATTCTAACCACTCTCTGGGTAAAGAAGTTTCTCCTGAATTCCTTATTGGATTTATTAGTGACTGTCTTATATTTATGACCTGTAGCTTTAGATGCCCCACAAGTGGAAACATCTTCTCTACATCTACCCGAGCAAACAACGTCATAATTTTAAAGACCTCGATTAGGTCACCCCCTCCATCTTCTCTTTTTTTTTTATAGAGAAAAAGAAGTCACCATCTGGAATAATCCTTCTAAAGTGTTGAGTCGGGATTTACAATGTCACAAGTTTGACCCCACTTGCAGTGTCAGACTGGGATTTACGAATACCAAGGAACTGGGAAAATCCAACTTCATCTGTATCGGACATAGTAGCCTTTCCTCATACTTGCGACGTTAGCTCGACAGAAATAATTAAGCTACTTGAACAGGACTCCCAAGAGGGATGTATCTGTGGGCTTTTTTGATGATTTGATTGGAAAATGCAGCTTGTAACTGTGTTGTAAAGAGCCTTGGTTAGATCCCAACTGGAGTACTGCGTTCAGTTTTGGGCACCGCACCGCAACAAAATGGGGACATGATCTTAAAATTGGAGGCTAGGCCATTCAGGAGAGAAATCAGGAACTATTTTTCCACACAACTGGTAGTAGAAATCTGGAATTCTCTCCTGCAAAATGCTGTGGATACTGGGACAATTGGAGCTTTCAAGACTGAGACTGATAGATTTTTGTTAGGTAAGGGTATCAAGTGATATGGAGCAAAGGCAGGAAAATGGAGTTGAGGTACAGATCAGCCCTGATCTAATTGAGTGGCAGAGCAGGCTCGAGGGGCTGAATGGCCTCCTCCTGTTCCTAATGTTCCTTAGTGACCAGAGATCCCAGGTTCACTTCCTGGTCTGTGTTGAGTTAGCTGATCTCAGCCAGATTGGCAATAGTGAGGCGACAATATGGCTCAATGCTCCTGGGCTTGGGATGGGAGAAATCTGCCAAGGTTCCCACTCCTGATCTTTATCCAGTGACCCCTGCTGGAATGTGTGTGGTGTGCCTAGATATCGGGTGAAGGCAAGATCTGGCTCAAGACATGATTGGGGTTAGTTGTGATGCGCACCAGAGACTAAAAGCAAGTACGTCCAGAGTACCCACTTGGGCAAAGTATCATAGCACGTGACATGGAACTATATCCCAGGCAGTGAGGCTGACTGTAATATCCCCACTGGCTAAGATCAACAAGCACAGCAGAACCTGAGGCTTGAAGCTGGCCTATACAGCTCAGTTCCACATCACCCAGTCCATTCAGCAACTGAGCCAACACCAGAGCCCATTAATAGGGAACCTGAAGAATCTGGCATAAGTTGATTAAGACGTAAGGCTTGCTTGATGGCTCAGTGGGATTTTGGCACTGTATGAAGTGACGAGACATAAAAACCAAGAATGTGCCAGGTTCAATCACCGGGGTTGGCCGTTCTCAGCCTAGGCAGTGGTGCGGCCATTTCAATTAGGTTCAACGCCTCGAGTCTTCAGAAAGAAGATAAAGTCATCCAGAGATGCTACTCTTGACCGCTATCCAGGGCTAGGAAACTAGGGGTATTGGGTTAGTCTGGTCTGCGCTGGCCCCCATGGTGAAACATCCTGCTGAAATCCCACTCCAGAGACTTGAGCACAAAAATCTAGGCTGACACTCCCAGTGCAGTGCTGAGGGAGTGCAGCACTGTCAGAGGAGCCGTCTTTCAGATGAGACGTTAAACCGAGGCCTCGTCTGCCCTCTCAGGTGGACATGAAAGATCCCACAGCCACTATTTCGAAGAAGAGCAGGGGAGTTATCCCCGGTGTCCTGGCCAATATTTATTCCTCAATCAACATCACTAAAAACAGAATATCTGGTCATTATCACATTGCTGTTTGTGGGAGCTTGCTGTGCGCAAATTGGTTGCCGCGTTTCCCACATTACAACAGTGACTACACTTCAAAAGAAAAGCACTTCATTGGCTGTAAAGCGCTTTGGGACGTCCTGAGGTGGTGAAAGGCGCTATAGAAATGCAAGTCTTCCTTTATTTCTGAAATACACTTTGCAGTCTCACATATGAAGAATAGTCACTTGGTTGAGGTATCAGATGGGCATCAGCGCCAACACAAGTCAAGAGCATGAGTCAGCACTTTCAGGAGAGGAGAAACCCATATAAGGTCAAATCGACACACGCCTCAATGCCTGCCAACCTCGACTAAATATAAATGATGATATAAATGAGAAATACAAAAGGACGTGCCCAGCAGAACCTTCCACAGACACAGTATTACATGTCGCGGGGGTTTAATTAGGTTAACTCCTCCGTGTTTCTGTTGGGGTGGGGGGGGCGATACTTTTGAATCACAAAATTTTCGACTCAAAACTCAGAAAAAACACAGCAATAAAAAAAAAAATTACAATATGCAAAGCCGGCAGGCCAAAGATACATACCTCTTTCCAGATGGAATAGTGGCTGAGGAAACATCCAACTTCTCCCTTGGTGAGAGTCCTGCCAGAGAATGGGTCATAATAACCTGGCAACATGTTAATTCCCATGGCTTTTAAGGTGCTGCTGTTCAGAGCACTGAGGAGACAGAATCAGGAGAACAAGATGTCAGCAAGCAGTTATCCTGCTTTAAAATGAAAAAATATATACACAGCCCACAGAGTAAGTGTCACCTTGGTTTAGTGGTAACTCGCTTGCCTTTAAGCCATGAAGGTCAGGGGTTCAAGCCTCCCTCACAGCTTTTGAGCACATAATCTAGGCTGACAGTGCATTGCTGGAGGTGCCGTCTTTTGGATGAGATGCTGAACTGAGATTTTATTACCTTGCTCAGGTGGACATTAAAGAGCCCATGGTACTATACAAAGCAGAGCAAGCAAGTTCTCCCAGTGCCCTGACCAATGCGTAGCCCTCAACCAACAACCAGATTAACTCATCGATCATTCATCTCACTGAAGTTTGTGGGATTTTGCTATGTACAAATATGCTGCCCTTGCAAAAACAACAGGTGACAACACTTCAAAAGATGAATTCATTGGCTGTGAAGTGCTTTGGGACATTCCTGAGACTGTGCAAGGGGCTGTAATAAATGCAAGCCATTTTTTTTTATTTTAAAAAGGAGGTCGCAGACTCACTCCCTGGTCTGTGCTGTGTTCGTTCATCTGTGTTGGAACGGAAATAGTAGAGCTATAGTTAGCTTCCGTGTGCCTGGACTACAGTAGGGAAAAATCAGCCAAGATTCTTGTTCCTGATCAAGATATTCCTATTACGTAGTGGCCTTGTATCGGTGTCAGATGAGAACAGGAAGTGTTTTGGATCTCCTCCGCATGGTTAAATAGCCGGTCTACAATCACTGTCTAGGCTTACAAATGGAGAATGGCCATTTTGGTGAGGTATTAGAAGGCACCCGGGTACCTTTGGGACTGTGCCCCAGTATGCGATAACACTACAAGGTCAAAGAGAGAGAGAGAGAGAGAAAACTGGGAACCAAAATACAAAATGGTACAATGTACAAAAACTTATTTATTGAGAAGAATCCAAAGTGCAACTTGGATGGTCGAGCTCCACATTCCAATCTGAGCTTCATTTTTTGCCAGTTTCTTTGACTCCCCATAAATTTGGAAGACTAATAGCAATCCTTTCATACCGACTGATTTAGTTTAATAGGACTGAGTTCCGAACCTTATCTGTGTTGCACAGGGATACTCCACATGGAGACCAGGCCACTCGGAGGAATGGGGGTGGGGAAGAACATTGGACGAGTCGTTCCCTGCCAACTAAGAGTGACGTTAGCTGTGCCTGGCAATAACATTCAACTTAAAAGGCAAGCGGCCTGATTTGGGGGTGGGGGGTGGGTGTGAGGGCCCGTGAAGGCGATAACAGGACTTCACTGACGAGTGAACAACCTAAAGAACAGGGTTCAGCAAGACGAGACTCCCTCTTCAAAAAGGGGTCCCGAGGTGGACCCTCTCTTTAAACTCATACACACTAATCTTTTCCCTCAATTTCAAAGAGTAATTCAATGGAACGGGCCTGATAGCTGAGTTGGTGAATGTACTGCCAAGTGTGCCGTGCATCTGTGGTATATGCGGAGGCAGTTGATTTCTGCCGGGATGGCATTAGGGGGCACTGCAACTGGACACACTGTCCCTGGGCTAGAAAGAACATAAGAACATAAGAAATAGGAGCAGGAATAGGCCACTTGGCCCCTCGAGCCTGCTCCGCCATTCAATAAGATCATGGCTGATCTTGGGCTCAAAGCCACTTCCCCGCCCGCTCCCCATAACGCTTCACTCCCTTATCTTGCAAAAATCTGTCTATCTCCAGCTTAAATGTATTTAATGACCCAGCCTCCACGGCTCTCTAGGGCAGAGAATTCCACAGATTTACGACCCTCTGAGAGAAGAAATTCCTCCTCATCTCAGTTCCAAAAGGGCGACCCTTTATCCTGAAACTGTGCCCCCGAGTTCTAGATTTCCCCACGAGGAGAAACATCCTCTCTGCATCTACCTCGTCGAGCCCCCTCAGTATCTTATATGTTTTGATAAGATCACCTCTCATTCTTCTAAATTCCGATGAGTATAGGCCCAACCTGCTCGACCTTTCTTCATAAGTCAACCCCCCTCATCTCTGGAATTAACCTAGTGAACCGTCTCTGAACTGCAGGTGAGAAAGCCAGCCAGGGTTTGTGTTTCCGATTGCCGTGCAATGAGTGAGAGGTGTACGCGGTTTTTGTATTTTGGACGAGGACAGGATCTGGCAGGGTTGCGAAGCCTCCCACTGTGCAATAGCCTGCCGCGGAACGGCCACCAGGGCGCGGTACCAGAGGGCGCCTGGCACCCGCATCAACATAGCCCCCTTGCAAGCAGTCAGCGCGCCTCCAGCGGAGGAGGGGAGAAAACCGGCAAAACAGAATCGTTCGTTTCGACGTTCAATCACACGTCAAGAAAATTAAAAGCGACTGACATTCCTTATCAGTTTTCAAGTCAGATTTAGTAAATTAAATAAGCAGATGTGAACCAAACCACACAAAGAAAATTCAGCTGCTTGGCTCCTTTCTCCACATTTGGCATGCTGTTAATTTGCCCGAGGGCATTTCGTTTTAAAAATTGCAGCCACATTTTCTTCACGAGCAGCAGATCCATTCATTATTGCCCTCACAGCGAGCAAACAGGGCCGCGGTTACATCCGTCCCTGCCAAAATCTTGGGATTTTATGTTTTATTCAGGGGCCCAATTAAGGACTTAAGTGGATTGAAGGGGTTAGTGTAGGAAGGGGGTGGGGAACATAGAGAGAGAGAGAGAGAGAGAGAGAGAGAGAGATTGATTCATCAGTGGTGGGGGAGGGGTCGCTTTTTTCAACATCTAGCTGGAGTAAGCATCAAAAGCTATTTTTCCTCTCGATTTTCTGTCCCTCTCCTGGAGCCCTTGTCCAAACCTTCATTCTTCATGGAAGAGTCCAGACAATCAAATCCAACCCAGTCCTGCCCAAAACCTAGGCACACACTGGATCAGAAGCAGGAACCATGCTTGATTTTTCACTCTCTGTCCCATGGGTACTGAGGCCAACGTTAACGCCCTAATTATGACCCTAATTGAGATTAGTTGACTCAGCACAGACCACAAACCAAGCCTGGTTCCAAACTGGCCTGTGCAACTCAATCACACAGTGAAGGAACTTGCATCTACACATCGTGTCTTACCACATCTCTTCGGAACATAGGGACAGGAGGCGGCCATTTAGCCCCTCGAGCCTGTTCTGCCATTCAGTGAGGTCATGGCTGATCTATGACCGAATTCCATATACCCGCCTTTGCCCCATATCCCTTAATACCTTTGGTTAACAAAAATCTATCAACCTCAGATTTAAAATTAACAATTGATCTAGCATCAATTGCCATTTGCGGAAGAGAGTTCCAAACTTCTACCACCCTTTGTGTGCAGAAGTCTTTCCTAATTTCACTCCTGAAAGGTCTGGCTCTAATTTTTAGACTATGCCCCCCTAGTCCTAGACTCCCCGACCAGCGGAAATAGTTTCTCTCTATCTGTTCCCCCGAATATCTTGAAAACTTTGATCAAATCACCCCTTAGCCTTCTAAATTCCAGGGAATACAACCCTAGTTTCTGTAATCTCTCTTCGTAACTTAACCCTTGGAGTCCAGGTGTCATTCTGGTAAATCTACGCTGCACTCCCTCCAAGGCCAGTATATCCTTCCTATGGTGTGGTGCCCAGAACTGCTCACAGTACTCCAGGTGTTTCTAGGCTCTTAGACAATGAATTACATTTGCAGAGTCAGTAGGCAAACACAGCATCCATTCTGCACACAGCAAGATCCCACACACAGCGATGCGATAAGTGAGCAGTTAAATTTGTTTTCAGCGGGGTTGGTTGAAGAAGGAACGTTGGCCGGGGCACTGAGAAACCCCCTGCTCCTCTCGCAGCAGTGCCGCAAGATCATTAACCTCCACCTGAAGAGCCGGCAGATGGGGCCTTGGTACACGGGGCAGATTGTACACTGTCTATGGATTTGCTGAGTTGGTGACCAACGTCCTTATTTTCCCCCTTTAAGACCAACTCTGTTTCACCTTTTCTGGCGCTTGTACGGGAAAGAAAACCGACTGACCTTCCATCCACAGCATCCACTATCTTGCAGTCGATCTCCTGCTCGTACAGCGCCCGAAGCATCCTCTTGCGCCTGTCAGGGCGCCGCTGGAGGTTGATGAGAAAAACCTGCAACAAAATAAGACAAAATAAAAACCTCTCTTTGTGCTTTCCCCCGCCCCCCCCTGACAAAAGGCTTCAACTCCTTACTGGGCTACCGTCCCAAAGGGCCCCGGATGTACAGACAGTATTCCGCAAACGAAAACTCAAATTTTCCAAACGGGATGCCTCCAATTGGCGGGCGGGAGGCATTCGGAGTAAGAAACCAGGGTTTAAATTTAACTCGCATTTCGGGGGTCAAGAAAGGTCGAATTAAAAGGAAGAGAAAAAGGAAGGAGAGAAACAAAAGGAAGGCAGAACAAACACATGTAAAGCGCATTAACGTGTTTACTTTTATGTAAGGTTGTGCGTTTAGTATTTTCGGGTTAATTAATATACAGTCAATGTATTTGTCTAATTTGTTACCGTAATGTTATAGAGTTTGTTTCAGCATCGAGGTGCGAGAGCTGAAAACACACGAAACGAGTTGGCCCAGGCAGAAAGGATCTATGAGCAGTCCAAAGGTTAATATATTCATAGAAGTACATTAAAAGTTACAACAAGGAAACAGGCTGTGTCGGCACTTTCCCTCCTACATGAGCAAATTCATATTTACGACTTACGCTCATACAGCACCGTTCACCTCCCAGAAGAGCTTCGCAAGGGGGGAGATTGACATTGAGCAAGAGGTAGGAGAGAATAATTAGGGGAGGTGACCAAAAGTGCACCTAAAGAGATCAGTTTTTAAGGAGGCTTTTCATAGAATCGTGGAAATTTACGGCACAGAAGGAGGCCATTCGGCCCATCTTGCCCGCGCCAGCCGACAGAGCTATCCAGCCTAATCCCACTTTCCAGCTCTTGGTCTGTAGCCCTGTAGGTTACGGCACTTCAAGTGCATATCCAAGTACTTTTTAAATGTGATGAGGGTTTCTGCCTCTACCACCCTTTCAGGCAGTGAGTTCCAGACCCCCACCACCCTCTGGGTGAAAAAATTTCTCCTCAAATCCCCTCTAAACCTCCGACCAATTACTTTAAATTTATGCCCCCTGGTTATCGACCCCTCTGCTAAGGAAATTGGTCCTTCCTATCCACTCTATCTAGGCCCCTCATAATTTTATACACCTCAATTTGAAAGTGGGGAGGGAGGCAGGGAGACAAAGAGGTTAAGGGAGAGAATCCCAATGAACACAGGGGGGAAGAGGTGAAGAGGGAGACCCTGGGGAAGGCCCACATGGGAGACCAGAGTTGGAAGAGCCGATGATATGTGCGGAGGTGTGTTGCAGCAGTCGAGTAGGCCAAAACATTGGAGGGATTTGAAGGGGAAGACAAACAATTTAGGCCTAGAAATTGCGGTCGGAGGCGTACCTCCGACCCGCGAAACATTTACAAAATTATCCCGTCGCCCAGTGCTGTGGAGAGTTGCGGTCTCAGGCTTCGAGGCGGAGGGCAGCGTAATGGCCCACGGATCCCAAGGACGCAGGCGGTTCGGAAGCGTCCCTGGGATCACGTGGGCCCGGTCCTCCAATGACAAAGGAGGATTCCATTGCAACCATTTACGAAGGGAATCCCCTAATGATATGCAGTGGAATCCCGAAATGTAAAAAATTATACAATTAACAGAATTTTAATTTTAATCATAATTATCTTCATTACACCAAACTCAATAAGAATTTAATTTTTGATAATTTCACACATCATTAAAACTGTAATCCGGGCCAATATTTGCATAAACTCATTTAATAAAGTGTATGTTAATTTTGGATATGTAAATGTTTAATTTAAGCCTTAGATTTCCCCTCACGCTGATGCAAACAGGCCCTATGCCTGCTTGCATTCACCGTAAGACTTACGTGGGCAATTGCTGGCCAGTCGCTGGGCAAAGAGCCCAACTCTGCGCCAGCGATTGCTTTTTCGGACCCCCGCGTACGTTGACAGGCCGCAAAGCGCATGTGGAAATCCGGAACTTGCGGGGCATTTCAGGGGGATTACGACGGCGTACTCCGAGAGCATGCCGTGACAGACACCGCAATTTCCAAGGCCTTGAAATCCATGAACCCGGGATAGAGAAACCCAATGGGAGATCAGCGAGGACAGGAGTGATGGGTGGGCGGAACAGTCATTTAACTCAAACCCTCGCTCAACCTGGTTTCCAAAGGTACCTCTTACTCCAGCCACGGAGAGACCCCCCCCACTCCCAGCACCGTGCTTACCTCATCAAATATCATTTTATCCGGATACTTTGGCGGGAGGTAGGTGAACCGCGATGGGTACATTGGAGGTCCATCAACTGCAAGGGGAAAGACAAAGCCTGGCTGAAATAAATCCCACAGCAACGCCGACAGTCCACACTATGTTTCCACAGAAATTGGACCGAACTAGGCTCAGAAACTAGTGACAAATACTGCTGGGCCCTGCCAAATGTTTAGAATATTGACATACTTTTCAACAATTTTTTTTTAATGCTCAGTAAGGCAGTGCTAGGGAATGGGACACTTTGGGTGCCGTTGGGGTTGATTTTAACTGTTGCCAACGGGCGGGAAACAGGCATCAGTGGGTCTTCGGTATTCCTTTCCACGGCGGGAAGTTCAATAGCAACTCCTTGGGCGTCAGCACCAAGCAGTCCCAAGGAGGTCATGGAATACAAGCTGTGTAAAGCTCTCTCCACTCTGCTCCGGCCTTATACCCGAGCCTCCTGTTACCCTGGAGCATCCCCGGCTACAGGGGTGCGGCATGTGTCACGCCAGCGGCCGTCACGGGCTGGCCGAGCGAGCCTGGCACTTGTGGTAAACTGTAGGGGCTCCGCACTTACTAGGAACTGGCTTGGGACGGCCTCAAACTCACCGTCACATACAGACGGAGGAGACCTTCATCCCTTCAGTCTGAGCTGGGCTGGACCCAGCTCTGGAGGTAAAAGGACACTGTCCATTCCACAGCATTTCGCCACTTCCATATTTGGTTACAATCAACGTTCTCTCTAAGCTCTCTGACGGTCCCGTGCAGCCCGGGACTGGCTTTTCCGATGGTAAATTTCACGCACATGTGAAACTGTGAATGGGCCTTTAAGGGGCTGCGTACCCCCCCAAAAAATTAGGGGCAACATTGGTTACAATAACTACCAATTTATATATATTTTATTTTATAATCTACTATATTATAAGAACATACGAAATAGGAGCAGGAATAGGCCACTTGGCCCCTCGAGCCTGCTCCGCCATTCAATAAGATCATGGCTGATCTTGGGCTCAAAGCCACTTCCCCGCCCGCTCCCCATAACCCTTCACTCCCTTATCTTGCAAAAATTTGTCTATCTCCACCTTAAATGTATTTAATGACCCAGCCTCCACGGCTCTCTGGGGCAGAGAATTCCACAGATTTACGACCCTCTGAGAGAAGTAGTTCCTCCTCATCTCAGTTCTAAAAGGGCGACCCTTTATTCTGAGACTGTGCCCCCGAGTTCTAGATTTCCCCATGAGGACATTATATTATATATTACACCCATATAATATAATGTCCACAATGTACAAAATATATTGTATTGTATACTGTCCACCGCATGCAATAACATTTATATACTATACTATCTGTGTGTTAAGTCTATACTGACTGTATTGTATAATCTGCATTGATTGTTATAGAATATGATAATAAAGTTTATATACTGATTCATTATATATTTATACTAATTCTTAAATAATGTACACAAACTTTATATTAACTAATATACATTGAGTGATTATATATAGTTTGTATATAAAACATATTACCCAAAAATCAACTGCAGATCATATAGATTAAAAAAATTAATTGTCTCCACCAACCCCACACTGTATATTAGAAAATAATAACAAGTAAATGGGGGCTAGGAATTACTAAAGTCAGATTCCTGTCTGTTGATGGTCCTGGCTCACTGTTATTTTCCGTATATTATGTATAGTGGGCGCAGATTCTCTCTCAACAAACTAGTCATCATCGTGTCACTCAGCGCCCCACGAAAAGTGGTCTGCTTCTAAACGCACCGCCCCTGGTCTGGCAGAATGCAGTCTCCCTCCTGCCTCCATTTAAGAACTTACCATTCCCGTTGCTAAACCCGTGCCATCTCCGACCGTGCATTCTATTCCACCATTGGAATAATGGACCCGGCTACTCCCTCAATGCTCTTGAACTGGCGTTAATAGCGGTGTAGGAGTGCCCGAGTCACTGCCCTCTGATTCGCCCTTCCCCCTGAGGAGTGGGCGGGGGCGTCTAGAGGAAGCCCTTGCCTTCTGTCAGAAACTCTTCCCAATCAAGATAAACCAAGATCCCCCCCAAAAAAAGACCCAGATCCCACCACTCCATGGTACAGTGCATTGGGAGCATCAGAGTCTTGGACAGATTAACTCAACATTGGAAACAATTATCTAAAGTAGTGCACTAATAACTCTTCCCATTTATACGCATGTCCAGTATCATTCCCAGCACTGGATGGTGCCATGCCAAAGGAATCCAGCTTGTTTGGATTATAATTCCGAGCTACACATCTGTGAATGGCTCAGCTATTGAGACTCCGTGGGATTCTGAGCCTGATCTAGCCACTGAATTTCTCAGCTGCTCTGTGTCTCAAGTGACCTGATAAATCCTGCAAGGCCTAGCCGAAGGCCAAGAAGCCTTCAGTTTATCTGAGGTGACCTCATAAACAGGCTCACTGCAAAGAGAATTGTTGATGCGATTTTCATTTTTTTGTGTTTGCTTTGAGCCAGGGCTGGGGAACGGAGCAATCTGTCCCCTCTGAGCATCCGCGGATCAGCGGGAAGCTCGCTGGGTCAACTCGCGGAGAGCTGGCTGAAGAACGAAGCCTCCTCTACCGGGGGCCCTCACCAACGCACCCCGCAGCTGGTATACCAGGGGGTGGGACAGGCAGCGACCTGCCTCACCCTGCTGAGGCAAGTGGTGAGAAGCTCGCAAGGGAAACTGGAGGGCGAAAATTATTGGATAACTGCAATTCTAAAAAAAAAGAAATTGCAGAGACCGGTGAACTGGCCTTGGGTTCAGATTTTTGTTTCAGTTCAATCTGTTTTCAAAGCAATTACACAGACTGGAGTTATAACCTGGGGGGCAGGGGAGGGCATGGGGCTGACAGAAATTGAGTAGACTGGGCCTATACTCTCTGGAGTTTAGAAGAACGAGAAGTGATCTCATTCAAACATATAAGATTCTGAGGGGGATTGACAGGGTAGATGCTGGGCGGTTGATTCCCCTGGCTGGAGAATCTAGAACTAGGGGTCATAGTCTCAGGATAAGATGTTGGCCATTTAGGACTGAGATGAGGAGGAATTTCTTCACTCAGAGGGTGGTGAATCTTTGGAATTCTCTACCCCAGAGGGCTGTGGATGCTCAGTCGTTGAGCATATTCAAAGCTGAGATCGATAGATTTTTGGACTCCAGAGGAATTAAGGGATATGGGGATCGGGCAGGAAAGTGAAGTTGAGGTCGAAGATCAGCCACGATCTTATTGATTGGCGGAGCAGGCTCGAGGGGCCGTACGGCCTACTCCTGCTCCTAATTCTTATGCTGTAACGTTCTAATGTAAATCCCCTTGGGGGGCCTGCATCTCTTTGTTTTGGGGCGGGAGGGGATTACTGGTTCTCCCCCCCCCCCACCCCCATTAAGGTATCCCACATCTTCATGTGTGATTCCAGACAGTGAGCTCCAGCAGGCTATTCAACCATCTTAGCCCAGCCCCCAACTCTCCTCATCCGATGTCCTGCAAGGGTCACTAAATAGCAACCAGTGGCAGTCTGATTCCCCGCCCCGCCCTCTCTCACTAGCCCAGGGGGCATGGAGACTAACTGTAACACCTTCCTGTGGCTCAGTACCATATCGGGCAATGGATGGGACCATCAAGGGAGCCAGTCAATTTCTGAAACACTGAGCCCCACTGAGGAACCCTGCGAATGAAACGTTGGTAAAATAATGACCGACCGAGGGCACATCTAGTAGTAAGTACTTACCGCTAGACTGTCCTTCGCCTGTAAATACTCAACATGCTGAGCAATATCAAACTTGGCCCAGCTCCCGATCCTTAGTTAGCTTGGAGTCAGTTTTCTTTCAGAACAGAGAGATCTGTGCTTGCACAAGAAACCCAAATCCAACCAGAAGAGACAATTAAAAGACTGGCTCCAGTGTAGTGTGGAGGGATCAGACCGACCAGCTTTTCTCCCCTTCCACCCAATTATCTCTCCTCCTCCCCTGAAGGCGCTGACTCAAGCTGGGTTCGGCTATTCTTCTGGTGCCTTGCACGTGTGCGAGCTTAGACAGTATGTCCAAAAGTCATTCGCTCGTGAGGGGAACATCGCAGCTGAGCCCGGTCCTGTCCACGTCTCGCACGCACCCATTCTCAAGCAGGAGGCATTAGAGATCAGGAGAGGGCACGCTGGCTATTCCCGAGCCCCCCTTTCCTTGCCCAGGGGCACCAAGTCCAATTGCAGCAGCCCTATCACTGCCCTGGCTGAGGCTAGCTAACTCAGTCCAGACAAGGGTTGAACCTGGGACCTACTTGGGTCAGCGTTGCTCAGTTCCACATCAGGAGGTGCATTCAACCCAGTTAGACAGCGGGGTAGAAGCCCAGCCTGATTTTTAACTCGCTAATCCTATATCTCTTTCAACTCTTCGGCAGCACCTCCCAAACCTGCGGCCTCTACCACCGAGAAGGACAAGGGCGGCAGGCGCATGGGAACACCACCACCTCCAAGTTACCCTCCAAGTCACACACAATCCGGACTTGGAAATATATCGGCCGTTCCTTCATCGTCGCTGGGTCAAAATCCTGGAACTCCCTCCCTAACAACACTGTGGGAGCACCTTCACCACACGGACTGCAGCGGTTCAAGAAGGCGGCTCACCACCACCTTCTCGAGGGCAGTTAGGGATGGGCAATAAATGCTGGCCTTGCCAGCGACGCCCACATCCCATGAATGAATAAAAAACTCGCTTGTTGAAAAAAACCAGCAGCATAGATTAGACACAGTGGCTGGGATTTCCTTCTTTGGCACTTGGCAGCCCAGGACTTCACTTTAATAGGTGGAAAGTTACAGGCTGTCAGAGCAGAAAACCTCAGCTATTTTATTCCTGGATGTTAATTAAAGCTTCCGACACCGCTTCAAACGTTCTTACAGATTTCTTTTTTTAGCGAGGCAGTAACATCCTTTAAAAAAAGTTATTTTCTCTCTATCCCGACTCTACGCCTGCCAGCAGAGAGTGTATGTGGGCCGCTCTGGCAGTGATACTATCACGAGGAGAGGGAGAGAGTGACGGGGTGGGGAGCGACTCTCTCTCTCTCTCTCCTACTGCACCTCCTTCTCTCGCTGCAGTGAAGCAACAGGTCTCGGCTCCACGCTCCCCTCCGCGGCAGCGCAACCGAGACCCAGGACCTCACTCCACGACCCCGTGAACCAGTTCTTCCGACACAAATACTGCTGCACAAACAACAAACACAGCTTTCATCTACGCACTTAAATGAAGCTTCAAGCACGTGACGTTACCAATACCTCGTTGATTTATAAAATTAAAGCACATTGTTGGATATCATGGAGAGTTAAAGGATTAACAGTCAAACTTTTTTGTATGATAGAGCATTAGACTTTCCAATATAAACATGATGGCTTTGAAGTGTCCTGAGAGGAATGCATAGCTTGTCTTCTGATATGTAACGTGTGTGTGCAAAGAAATACATGGCAGTAATGACCTCAGCCATGAGTGATTAAAGTGTAACTTTAGGGGCTAGGGTAATAAACATAGGTAGAGGTAGCTATGAGCTATAGTATGGAAAGATGACGGTTGATAAAGCCTGTTCTTCAAAGGATTTAAGGACAGTTGCATCAGGTAGTCTTATTTAAGGGAAGTAGCTTTGGAGTAAACAACTACAACTGTTTACATGAATAGTCTGCCTTCAAAGGATTTGGGAATAGATAAGTCATGAGGTCTTTAATGTAGGCAAAATATGGTGCATAAAGGAGCATGGTTTTCAATAGTAATTCAGAGGGCTCAAAGATACAGAAACCGAAAAGCCACTCTCTGATCCGGGCTGAGTTGATCCCTCAACCTAGGTATCAATAAAGTCTGTTCCATATACGACACTACAAAGTGTCTCGTGCTTACTCGAAACCTGTTTTTTTTTGTTTATTCAGTTATGGGATGTGGGCGCCGCCGGCAAGGCCAGCATTTATTTCCCATCCCGAATTGCCCTTGAAGGTGGTGGTGAGCCGACTTCTTGAATAAGTGGCTTGCTAGGCCATTTCTGAGGGCAGTTAAGAGTCAACCACTATGCTGTGGGTCTGGAGTCATATATAGGCCAGACCGGGCAAGGACGGCAGATTTCCTTCCCTAAAGGACATTAGTGAACCAGATGGGTTTTTACGACAATCCGATAATTTCATGGTCACCATTACTGACACTAGCTTTTTTTATTTCAGATTTAATTAATAAATTGAATTTAAATTCCCCAGCTGCCATGGTGGGATTTGAACTCATGTCTCCGGATCATTAGTCCAGGCCTCAGGATTACTAGTCCAGTGACATAACCACTATGCCAGCGTACCCAGAAACGTGCTGTTGTGAACCATAGAATGAAAAAAGTTGAATGCTAACACACATCATAAAACGTTGGCAGTGCAGATGATAACAAGTGTCTCCTCTAACGAAATACTTTTCTTCCAGCAGGCAGCACAGGTACTGGAGTTCTCAAATCACGTCACACCCTGGCTGACACGGTGGCATAGTGGTTAGCACTGGTGCCTCACAGCGCCAGGGACCCGGGTTCGAATCTGACCTCGGGTGACTGTCTGTGTGGAGTTTGCACATTCTCCCCGTGTCTGCGTGGGTTTCCTCCGGGTGCTCCGGTTTCCTCCCACAGTCCAAAAATGTGTGGGTTAGGTTTATTTGGCTATGATAAATTGACCCTTAGTGTTAGGGGGGGATTAAATATGTGGGGTTATGGGGATAGGATGGGATATGTTAGGGGGAATTAAATACGTGGGGTTACGGGGGTAGGGTGGGATATGTGTACTGTGGGGATTAAAGCAGGGACAGGGTACTGGATTTGGATGATCAGCCATGATCGTATTGAATGGTGGAGCAGGCTCGACGGGCCGAATGGCCTACTCCTGCTCCTAGATTCTATGTTTCTATGATCTTACCACCGAAAGCTCCTGTGGCACTCTCATTCCTTTAAATACTGCCCAGTTTTCTTTCAGCAGAAGAAACTAAAGTCTGGTGCGTAATTTAAAAAAAAACATTGAAAGACGGTAATGATCTGGTCTCTTTTTTTTTTTGCTTAGTGAGATTCTTTTTGCAAGTGGTGAAGTTCCATTTGAAAAAAAAAAGAGCTTAAAAAGGGGAGGTATGAAATAAAAATAGGAAATAAATCAGCATGTCAACAAACGCATAAAACAGAGCAACAGGTCATAGGAATCTCCTGAATCTTTACCCCCTTGTCCGTTACTGACCAACCCGCTCTGCATTTCCAAGATTCTCCTGGCTTTATTTCAGATTCGTGGGACACACCTGGTTTTCTTGTTAGCGCTTTCCTGAATTTGGCGCTTAATTCTAAATGTTACAGGCCAAGGTGTCGTACATTAAACTGGCAGCGCTCGGCTTTTATTGTTGTGGTTAATATGCCTTAAAGCAGCTGGCTAGAAACAGCGTGGGAGCAGACATTTTGTACGGTACGGTGACCTCACGATTGTGCAGAGAACCATGGGCAGCACTCCCAATTGACGTCACCGAAGAGAGGAGTCTAGACAAAAATGGCTGCTCCCAGCCCACCTCTAATTAGCAATATCGTAACGCGGAATATATGAATTAAGGCAGGCGCCGGCAAATGTATCTTCCTTTTGTAACATTTAGGATTGTTGTTCAGATGAATACACGACCCTTTTAAAATATACAAAACAGGCTTCTACAGAAACAAAATAGGATTTTAGCAAACCGCACACTTACACATGGTAATATTTAAGGCTCCTGCACCCCACAATTTCTTTAGTTCATTCTGAAGGAATTCTCTGATGTAACATCAATTTAGAGGCTCCAATTCCATTTAATCACCGAGACAATATAATTGCTATGGTTCTTGTTTTGCTTATATGTGTTTCTGTCCATAATCCAAGTGGTGGTGGTGACTGTTAAATTGGTGCTTGTAAACCTAGCTGCCCCCCACAAGATTAAACGGAGTGCTAAAAACAAACAATAGTGAGGAGATTTCAGCGGTTTGGTTACTTTACTTCAGAAGGGAGCCGGGAGAGAGCAGCAGATATTAATCAAACTAGGCCGCAGCCTGTTTCTTCACTTCCTTTCGTTCTTCCATTGACCATAAGCTCCCTCTTGCAGTGTTGCTCCTGTCTTGTCGCTGGAGAGCACAACGCCTTGTATGCCGATGGGCATCAGTCAAGGTCACAAGAGCAACAGGTCACCAAGGTTCTATGTGGCCATTTTACTGTGGCAAAATATTCTCCCCCCAGTGTTCTCTCCCTTCCTTTCATGCCTTCCTGTCCAGCCAAGCACCTGTCTTCCTTGCACTGATCTTTTTTAACTCCTTAATGGCTGTAATTATAACCCAGAGAGATAAGAATTTTCAACATTTAGGGGGAAAAATTGGGTCGCGCCCCTTTTGGGGTGCTAACTTCGCCGGGGCGCTACTTTTAACGGCCCAAAAATGTTAGCGCCCCCGCGCCCAAAATTAAATGGTAGCGCCCCAAGCAGGAGGCGGGGTGCTACTGGAAGCGCTCCCACTCGCATCGGCACGTAGCGCCGAGGTACTACAGGCCTCCCTCCCCTCATTAAAGGGGAGGGGCCTAGCGCAGCGCGCACCGGGGCCCTGCTGGACCACCGGGGAGCGGGGTGTCGGCAAAAGAGCCCGGCACTCAAGAGGAACGCCGGGCTGACCGATCGCGGCCGGCACCACGCAGGAGGCGGCGAGAGGGGGCAGGTGCTGGCAGGCGGCCCAAAACAAAATGGCCGCCCGGCACCTGCCCTTTAATTTGCGCCGCCCCGGCTGCAAACACGGCCACCCTGACCCTGTCGGACATCGCGTCCGGTGGTAGGTCAGGGGGCACGAGCCAAGTTTGCGGCCGGGGCGCTGTGCACGGTGACGACGTCATCGGCAGAGGCGCAGAGCCGCGGGGCGCTACCGACTACCACCGCCGCTAACCTCCCACTGAATTTCGTGGGTGGCGTTAGCAGCGCCGTGCCCTTGGTGATTTGCGCTCTGTTAGCGCCCAGCGCTAAAAGGGAGGCGCAAAGCAACCGAATTTTCCCCCCTTAGACTTGTGCAGTATATTCTATTTAGCGATGTACATGAATGTTTGCACATACAGAGTTCTTTTGAATTAAAAAAGTACTTTTGGATTAACTAATAAGGCAGTGAGGGTCTTAGAAATACAAACTTTTCTTAAAATGTTGTAAGGGTTTTATTTGGACTCGTTTATCATCTTCTCCCTATTGTCAGGGCATAAGAAAGTATGAAATGAGATAAGACCATTCGGTCCAGTAAATTTTGAACCGTCTCCCCAACTTATTTAATCTCCTGGGGGAGTGACTAACCACAGGTTAAACTTCCATTAAAGAGAAGATTTCTCCCCAACTCCTGAAGGAAACTGAGGGGGAAAGAAATTGCTTCAGGACAGTAATCCAACATTCTGGACTATATCAACAGCCCTGACTGGCTACAGGTCACTCCACTACACCTCACACCAGGGCAGGGGGCCTTGATGCTCAAGAGAGAACCTTTGTTATCTATGTTGATGCTTATCTCTATAACTTTTGTTCCCTGTCACACCGACTCCACTATATCCCTGATGGGTCAAAAATCTGTGCGCTCAAGATTGGTCTTACTCATGGCGTCCAACATAAGATGCATGAAGTTCAGGCTGTCGTCTTCCAATGTGCTTTGGGTCTTGCCGGGAACGTTGAGGAAACCGTATCGCTCTTTATTGCACACATACATCTGAACCTCTGCAAAGAAACAACACGAAGGGTGATCAGGACTTGACCCACTAACTGAGGCAATTTGCTCAGCCTCGTCCTCCAGCTGCCGTCTCCCCGGCCCCTGATCCCCTAACACTTTGTGACTTCTATCCCACTCCGCCATCAGCCTCCAGACTGATCTCCCCCGTGAAACCCGCCTCCTGCTCCCTTGACCCAGCACCTGACCACGAAACCGTCTCTCCTCAGTCCAGTGCTGCTGGGATCAAGAACGTAAGAACACAAGAAACCAGAGCAGGAGTCGGCCACACAGCCCCTCGAGCCTGCTCCGCCATTCAATAAGATCATGGCTGATCTTCTACCTCATCTCCACTTTCCCGCCCTATCCCCACATCCCTCGATTCCCTTTGTGTCCAAAAAGCTATTGATCTCAGTCTTGAATATACTCAAAGACTCAGCATGGCCAGCCCTCTGGGGAAGAGAATTCCAAAGATTAAACTGCACAATGTTTTCCAAAGGAGGGGTGGGAGGTCTACAGAATCAGCGACAGGTTATGTACTTTCCTTTGAGAACTGCACTCTCTAGAAACACACGAGAAATGAGATCAACTCCAGAATAGGGAAAAAATGGAACGAGATAAACACGTCAGTCAAACTCCAGCATTCCAGACACATTCCACGCAGGGGGATGGGCACCAGGATGTAGCATTAGAATGGAGAAACAAAGTGCACAAAGGATTGGGAGAGACAGAGAGCACTGGAGTAAGAAATAGTCAGGTATTAGGTGGGGTCAGACTAGGAGAGAATACAAGGTGGTCTAAAATAGGTTTACAGTGCATGTGTGCAAACGCACAAAGCGTGGTAAATAAGGTTGGTGAGCTGCAGGCGCAAATAGCCACGTGGGAATATGATGTCGCGGCGATAACGGAGACCTGGCTCAAAAAAAGGGCAGGATTGGGTACTAAATATTCCTGGTTATAAGGTGTTCAGGAAACATAGGGAAGGAAAGAAAGGAGGTGGGGTGGCAGTATTGGTTAAGGAGAATGTTACAGACTGAATATAGAAAGTTCAGAGGGGAAGTGAAAAAGAAAATAAGAGGGGCAAAGAGAGGGTATGAGAATAGAATGGCAGCCAACATAAAAGGTAATCCAAAAGTCTTCTATAGGCATATAAATAGTAAAAGGGTAGTAAGAGGAGGAGTGGAGCCGATTAGGGACCAAAAAGGAGACCTACGCATGGAGGCAGAGGGCATGGCTGAGGTACTAAATGAATACTTTGCATCTGTCTTCACCAAGGAAGAGGATGCTGCCATAGACATAGTGAAGGAGGAGGTAGTGGAGACACTGAATGGGATAAAAATTGATAAAGAGGAGGTACTAGAAAGGCTGGCTGTACTTAAAGTAGATAAGTCACCAGGACCAGATGGGATGCACCCTAGGATGCTGAGGGAAGTTAACGTGGAAATCGCGGAGGTACTGCCCATAATCTTTCAATTCTCCTTAGAAACGGGGGTGGTTCTAGAGGACTGGAGAATTCCAAAAGTTACACCCTCGTTCAAAAAAGGGTGTAAAGATAAACCCAGCAACTACAGGCCAGCCAGTTTAACCTTGGTGGTGGGGAAGCTTTTAGAAACGACAATCAGGGTCAAAATTAACAGTCACTTGGACAAGTGTGGATTAATTAAGGAAAGTCAGCACGGATTTGTTAAAGGCAAATTGTGTTTAACCAACTTGATCGAGTGTTTTGATGAGGTAACAGAGAGGGTTGATGAGGGTAATGTGGTTGACGTAGTGTACATAGACTTGCAAAAGGTGTTTGATAAAGTGCCACATAATAGGCTTGCCAGCAAAGTTGAAGCCCATGGAATAAAAGGGACAGTGGCAGCATGGATACGAAACTGGCTAAGTGACAGGAAAGAGAGAGTAGTGGTGAACGGTTGTTTTTTGGACTGGAGGAAGTGGTGTTCCCCAGGGATCGGTTCTAGGACCACTGCTTTTCTTGATATATATTAATGACTTGGATGTGGGTGTACAGGGCCCAATTTCAAAATCTGCGGATGACACAAAACTTGGAAGTATAGTGAACAGTGAGGAGGAGAGTGATAGACTTCAGGAAGACATAGACAGGCTGGTGGAATGGGTAGACACAGGGCAAATGAAATTTAACGCAGAAAAGTGCGAAGTGATACATTTTGGTAGAAAGAACGAGGAGAGGCAATATAAACTAAAGGGTACAATCCTAAAGGGGGTGCATGAACAGAGAGACCTGGGGGTATATGTGCACAAATCGTTGAAGGTGACAGGGCAGGTTGAGAAAGCAGTTAAAAAAGCATACAGGATCCTGGGCTTCATAAATAGAGGCATAGAGTACAAAAGCAAGGAAGTTATGATGAACCTTTATAAAACACTGGTTCGGCCTCAACTGGAGTACTGTGTCCAATTCTGGGGCACCGCACTTTAGGAAGGATGTGAAGGCCTCAGAGAGGGTGCAGAAAAGATTTACGAGAATGATTCCAGGAATGAGGGACTTCAGTTATGTAGATAGACTGGAGAAGCTGGGATTGTTCTCCTTAGAGCAGAGAAGGTTGAGTGGAGATTTGATAGAGGTGTTCAAAATCATGAGGGGTCTGGACAGAGTAGATAAAGAGAAACTGTTCCCATTGGCAGAAGGGTCGAGAACCAGAGGACACAGATTTAAGGTGATTGACAAAAGAACCAAAGGTGACATGAGGGAAAAGTTTTTTACGCAGCGAGTGGTTAGGATCTGGAATGCACTGCCTGAAAGGGTGGTGGAGGCAGATTCAATCGTGGTTTTCAAAAAGGGAGTTGGATAAGTACCTGAAGGAAAGAAATTTGCAGGGCTACGGGGAAAGGGCGGGGGAGTGGGACTAGCTGAAGTGCTCTTGCAGAGAGCCGGCACGGGCTCGACGGGCCGAATGGCCTCCTTCTGTGCTGTAACCAGTCTATGATTCAAAGGCGTGTTACATTGTACTGTATTCTGGGAAATATAGTTGCTGCTTTAAAAAAAACTACAACTCCCAGAAAGTTAAGTGTCAGGTCAGTAATGTGATCTCACAACAACAACAACAACAACTTGCATTTATATAGCGCCTTTAACGTAGTAAAATGTCCCAAGGCGCTTCACAGGAGCGATTATCAAACAAAATTTGACACCGAGCCACATAAGGGGATATTAGGACAGGTGACCAAAAGCTTGGTCAAAGAGGGAGGTTTCAAGGAGCGTCTTAAAGGAGGCACAGAGGGTTGTTAAGATCTGGAACACGCTACCTGAATGAGTGGTGGAAGCAGATTCCATCGGAAATTTCAAAAGCCAATTGGACATGTGCTTGAAGAGGACTAATTTGCAGCGTTATGGGGAGAAAACTGGGGAGTGGGACTAAATTGGGCAGCTCCTTCAAAGAGCCGGCACAGACACGACGGGCCAAATGGCCTCCTTCTGTGCGGTATGATTCTACAGAAAGAAAGACTTGCATTTCTATAGCGCCTTTCATGACCACCGGATGTCTCAAAGCGATTTACAGCCAATGAAGTACTTTTGAAGTGGAGTCACTGTTGTAATGTGGGAAACCCGGCAGCCAATTTGCGCACAGCAAGCTCCCACAAACAGCAATGTGATAATGACCAGATAATCTGCTTTTGTTATGTTGGTTAAGGAATAATTATTGGCCAGGACACCGGGGATAACTCCCCTACGCTTCTTCGAAATAGTGGCCGTGGAATCCTTTACATCCACCTGAGAGAGCAGACGGGACCTCGGTTTAACGTCTCATCCGAAAGACGGCACCTCCGACAGTGCAGCACTCCCTCAGCACTGCACTGGGAGCGTCAGCCTCGCTTTATGTGCTCAAGTCCCTGGAGTGGGACTTGAACCCACAACCTTCTGACTCAGAAAGCGAGAGTGCTACCCACTGAGCCACAGCTGACAAGACTGTATGAGAGAGAGGGGCGGAGAGGTTTAGGGAGGGAATTCCAGAGCTTAGAGCCTGGGCAGCTGAAGGGCACGGCCAAGAATGCCGGAGCGATTAAGAAGTTCGAGGAGTCGTGGAGGGTTGGTGGGGGGAGCGGGGAGAGTATCCGTGAGGGGAGAAACGAAAGGAGGCATGACGACAGGAGGGAGGGGCCCAGAAGGGGTAAAGAGAAAAGAAGAAGAAAAAAATGGGAAATAGAAGTGGTGGGCTCGGGTCCGGAGCGGCAGCCAAAATGAGCACGTGAATGGACACAGGGAAACTCAGGGTACATATGTGAGAAGCCGCACAACACCAGGTTATAGTCCAACAGGTTTATTTGAAATCACAAGCTTTCTGAGCGCTGCTCCTTCGTCAGGTGAAGTGAAGAGATACATATAGGCACAGCATATATAGTCAGAGAACACTGCCAGATGATTACAGTTAATCTTTCCAACTGCCCTTTATCACACCTCGGCAGAGAGATAATCACGGCAATCAAAGGTGTGGATGGTGTCCAAACAGGTCAGTCAGGAAAACATTACATCAAAGACAATGTGGCAGATTGCCGTGATTATCTCTCTGCCGAGGTGTGATAAAGGGCAGTTGGAAAGATTAACTGTGATCATCTGGCATTGTTCTCTGACTATATATGCTGTGCCTATATGTATCTCTTCACTTCACCCGATGAAGGAGCAGCGCTCCGAAAGCTTGTGATTTCAAATAAACCTGTTGGACTATAACCTGGTGTTGTGCGACTTCTCACTTTTGTCCACCCCAGTCCAACACCGGCATCTCCACATCAGGCTACATAGGCATGGCTACATAGCAAGATTAGGAGAACATGCAAAGAAAGTTAAGAAGAAAAATGTCTTGGTTGTTCTTTGAGCCCATTGCTTCCCGACTGCGCGCACGCGCTGACTACCTGCGGCACGGCACGCGAAGGCAAACACGATGATGTCATCGAAGGGCCAGGAGTAGTCTGGGTGCGGCGGGTAAAACGCCAGGTTCCGCGTGGCTTCCTTACGCAGGTCAATCAGGAAGGTGGAGTGCACCATCGGAACGGCGAAGCAGCCTAACCGGTGCCGGTGCCGCGTCGGAAAATATTCGGCCGTCCTGCGGTAATAACCCTCGATCGAAAACAAAAATGAAAAATAAGTGGGAGTTTGGAGGCAAGCCTCCCCGCCGCCCCCTGCCGCTCGAACATTTAGTGCCAATTTCCTCAAGGACGCGCTTGCCTGAAAGAAGCCGCGCCTGCGGGCTGCACGTGTCGAGAAATGGCGGGTGCGCCGTCCACCATTTTGCATCCATTCAAATGAATGGACGGAAGTTCATGAGCAGGCTGCCCCCAGATTCCCCAATATGCCGGCCGGAAGATCAGGCTCTCTGAAGGCAGCAGAAACTTGGAAACTTGGGTTCTATTATTGCAAGGCCCAGAGGGAAGGTGACCACGGCCTATCGTCAGCAACCTCCAAGCAGCCTGAGCAAGAGGAGCAGATGCCAGGGTGCCTGCCCACTCTCTCAGCTCGGGTACGATGGACCGAAAGGATCCCCGAGCAGGAGAAAACCAAAAAACGATCCCAATTCCCAGGACCGGGGCTTGAAGCTGAAAACACCGAGGCCTAGAAACTAGACTGTGCCCGGTGGAGCAGCACACCTCGCGCACGCGCCTAAAGAGGCCGGTGGCAGGACCGCGCCAAATTGGTCCTCCGGCCTAATCAGCTGAGGCAGCTCGCCGGCCCTGAGGGGCAGCAAGATCGTCGTGCTCGGATGCTGGCCAAGATCCTTGGGAAAGTCCGGGGGGCGGGGAGTGGCGGCCAACAGCTGCCCGCAAATTTATCGTGGATCTGGGAGGAGCACTCTTGCTCTTCCCGGCTCCACAATAAGGTAAACACAGTTCAAACTTACCTTTCCAGTGGCAGCCTCCCGCAGTCCCTTTATGGACCACTGATTTGGCTGTCAGGAGCCTGAAGAGAGCGACTGCGGCACGCATGCCAAGGGATCTCAAGCAGGCATTGGGCCCTCTGTTTACACATGCAAAGAGCCTAACGCCTGCTGTAGCCGCATGCCTACAAAAGGAACCTTTACCAATATGGCGGATAGCGCAACTTCGGCGCAGAACATCCATGCGTGCGCCACCCATCATACTGGACCCTTAGGTGCCCGCTTCACGCCAGTAAAGCGGGGGCTGTGCGATCCAATTTCTAGGCCCAAACCTCAGGCATTTGAGCCTTCCTAGACCCAGTGAGCACCGTGACATGTTATTTACGTCGTTTCTCCGAGCTTTCCGCAGATCTTCTGGCGAAGTTACAGCGATCGGGAGAACGCCCACGGAATTTCAATGCCCCCACCCCACAGTGACAACACGGCTCCTGTCCTCTCATTGTCTGGACATTATCAGCAGGGACATGTAAAGGAAGGATGATTTAATTTCGATGTAACTGTGAACACTGCCCTTTACCTGTGGGGTGATCCCACACCAGAAGTTGGAGTACGCTGTCTGCGACACCAGCAGTGGAGCTATAACGGTTTTGTTCTCAGCCATCAACAGGTTCAGTGTCTGGTCATTCGTCAGAATGTTATCCGTATCTATATACTAAAAGTAAAGAGAAAAAGAATTAAGATTATTAAGTTAAAGCAAAATACCGCGGACGCCGGAAATCTGAAATAAAAACCAGGAAATGCTGGAAATACTCAGCAGGTCAGGCAGCATCTGTGGAGAGAGAAACAGAGTTAACGTTTCAGGTCGGTGACCCTTCGTCAGAACTGGAAAAAGTTAGAGATGTAACAGGTTTTAAGCAAGTGCAGGGGCCGGGAAAGGGGGGAGGAGAGGAAAGAACAAAAGGGAAGGTCTGTGATAGGGAGGAAGGGAGGAGAGATTAAATGATAAAAGGGATAATGGGGTGAGGCAAAAATTATGAAGTTGTTGGTTCATTAAAAAAAATAACAAGTATATTTTACTTGTTGGATAAATACTTGAAGGAGAAAAATTTGCAGGGATGTGGGGAAAGAGCGGGGGGAGTGGGACTGACTGGATTGCTCTTCGAAAGAGCCGGCGCAGACTCGATGGGCCGAATGGCCTCCTTCTGTGCTGTACTGTTCTGGAAAGGAGTATTCTACCAACAGCCAAATCTCCAGTTGTGTGATTTGTGGCACTTGATCTTCTGTCGTGGAAAGCGGTGTTGCAGAAATGGCTTCCCTCAGTGACAATGCAAATAAAACCGCCATCGTTCCTTCACTCACGTAACGTGACACAACAGCCTAGAACTGGCCGTAGTTGATATTAGTGAATCAACGCGTCACACACTCATGTGACATTCTGCCATCTTATAGGAGACGTTAACTTGCTGAAATAAATACACCTCTGCTAAAATAGTGGGATGCAGAATGTCATACGATCGCATTAAGTGTTTTAGGGCTATTATTGTTGGAGATAATTTCTCGACGAATAGCTGAAACACTGCTTACAACAGCGACAACCCCAGTGACACTTCCAGCATTGCCCATCCATGGGGGGGCTAGTCTCTGGGGGTCCCCCTTTCCCGTTCCATATACAACAAGTTGGCCTGGTCAGTAATAAGGCTGTAGTAAGTCTCTGCAGCTCCCTATCACTTGTCACAGACACACACACACATCACTCGTGCTTCTACAATAGCAAAATGCTGCGGATGCTGGAAATCTGAAACAACAAGAGAATGCCGGAAACACTCAGCAGGTCAGGCAGCATCATGGAGAGAGAAACAGAGTTAACGTTTCAGGTCGGTGACCCATCGTTGGCGAAGTGCCTTCTCTCTCTACGATGCTGCCTGACCTGCTGAGTGTTTCCAATGTTTTCTGTTGCTGTTTCACTCGCGCTTCTGCTGCTCCACCAAGTCCGACTTGTAAATTTTATGCGCCAACAACAGAACGAGCATTGATTTTTTCCAATCGCCGTTATTTCAAACAGATTACAAATCACGTGGATAATCTAGGCTAATGTCGGTTACTGTCAAACCATCAGGAGCAATGACGGGCAAAGGTTTAGTTGGCAATGAATCCACCACCTCCAAAATCACCCCCGCCAGAGGTTAGTTTACATCACACCAGTTAGAACGCAGCCGCACCTCTACATTGTTGGGTAGAGGCCGCACCTGGCAGATGTTAGGCAGCTACAGCCGCGATTTGGCTGTGTCTAGAGCATTTGACAGCTGGCGAGAGCCAAGCTCCACAATCCTCTTGCGTCTTGGCAATTGGAAGCAAACTGGAATCCAAGGACTGAAAGTACTAAACAACTCCGAAGCACAAAGCACAGTCCAGGACAATTCAAATGAGTGTACGAGAAAGCGAGGCTGTATTTACACTACGGTGCTGCATTACTGCTCCACATCAGTTTACGAGTCCCTTTGCTGAACTTTCAAAGCCCAGTCCAGATTGACTCTTTCTTTCTATGACTCAACGAGTTATTGAACTGACCAGTTCTTTCCCACCTCTCCAATATCAGTATGAATCACTAGCATGTCATCTAACTCATATCTAAAGCTCCCTCCACATCATCCCATCAGATATACAAAGTATTAACAGCACAGAAAAAGGCCGTTCGGCCCAACTGCTCCGTGCCGGTGTTTATGCTCCACACCAGCCTCCTCCCACCCTTCTTCGTCTAACCCCATCAACATATCTTTCTAGTCCTTTCTCCCTCAGGTACTTATCTGGCTTCCCCTTAAATGCATCAATGCCATTCGCCTCGAGTTAGCTATACCCCGGTCAAGTATTGCACAGTGTGATGTAGAGAAAAGCTCCTTTTTCTTCGTCCCGTCACGCAATCCCAGGTCTGGTACAGCATGGGCTGGATGCCGAGTAAAGCTATCTCTCCATCGAGCATTCGCAGAGCCAGATAGCGCACACGTTAGGCTCAGACTAACCCCTCTGTGGTTACTGCTCCAAAGCGGTTAGATCTGGGAGGAGGGGAAGAGTCTGTGCTCCTCTAATTCTGCCCTCTTGAGCATCCCTGATTATAATCGCTCAACCATTGGTGGCCGTGCCTTCTGTTGCCTAGGCCCTAAACTCTGGAATTCCCTGCCTAATCCTCTCAGCCTCTCCACCTCTCTCTCCTCCTTTAAGACGCTCCTTAAAACCTACCTCTCTGACCAAGCTTCTGGTCACCTGCCCTAATTTATCCTTATGTGGCTTGGTGTCAAATTTTTTGTCTTATAATACTCCTGTGAAGCATCTTGAGACGTTTTACTACGTTAAAGGCGCTATATAAATACAAGTTGCTTTTTTGTGGCAAATATATTGGAGAAAATGACATGTTGCCGATCAAGGCAGGGGAGGAAATAAAGTTGCTGAGTGCTAATGTAAAAGATCCCATGGCACTATTTCGAAGAAGAGCAGGGGAGTTCTCCCCAGTGTCCTGGCCAATATTTATCCCTCAACCAACATCACTAAAAAAAACAGATTATCTGGTCATTATCTCATTGCTGTTAGTGGGAGCTTGCTGTGTGCGCAAATTGGCTGCCGCGTTTCCTACATTACAACAGTGACTACACTCCAAAAAGTACTTCAATGGCTGTAAAGCGCTTTGGGACGCCCGGTAGTCATGAAAGGCGCTATAGAAATGCAAGTCTTTCTTTTTCTTTTTAAGTGTATTAAGAAGTTAAAATAGAGCCTAGTCAATCACTGTGTGTAAGGCAGTTTACATACAGCTCTACCTTCACAGCAGAATAATGCACTTGTAGTTCTTGATATAACATTCCCGCCCCTTGTGGACCAGTGCATCATCTGACTTGCTAGGCGCAATGCCACAGGAGATCTGCTCCTCTGAACAAAGTAAATAAGCCTGCAGCATTTTTTAACAATTACTGTCTGTGGCAGTAAACTCACTCTTGGCTGTTATCTGTCTGCTGGTTGACTGGGTCAATTCGAACGAGTGAGAAGCCAGCTCGAATACTCACTCATTAAAATAAACCAGCTCCATTAAACACCTTGGGCGCCATTGAAAAGCCGGTCAAGTGAGAGCACCGTCATTAGAATAATGAGCTGGTAATGAGATTAAAATCTGTAGCCAAAATGAGATCAGACTATGATTGAATTACAGTTCTCTAAATGCCGGGTCCAAAATCCTTTGCGTCGTTCTGGTGCTGCTTAACGCGATAAACGGTGAAGTAGGTTCATCTGAATTGTTGTACTCAAGAACAGAAGAAATAGGAGCTGGAGTCGGCCATTCGGCCCCTCGAGCCTGCTCCGCCATTCAATAAGATCATGGCTGATCTTCTACCTCATCTCCAACCTTCCTGCACTATCCCCATATCCCTTGATTCCCTTAATATCCAAAAATCTATCGATCTCCATCATGAATATACTCAACGACTGAGCCTCCACAGCCCTCTGGGGTAGAGAATTCCAAAGTTTCTGCACCCTCTGAGTGAAGAAATTTCTCCTCATCTCAGTTCTAAATGGCCGACCCCTTATTCTGAGACTGTGACCCCTGGTTCTAGACTCCCCAGCCAAGGGAAACATCCTCCCTGCATCTACTCAGTCAAGCCCTCGAAGAATTTTATACGTTTCAATGAGATCGCCTCTCATTCTTCTAAACTCTAGGGAATATAGGCCGAGTCTACTCAATCTGATTCTGTTCTAAAGAGAGCAGCCTGTATCTAACCAGGGTTCCCCTTCAGCCTTCTATGCTACTGTTGCTCACACTTCCAAGAACTGCAGGTACCAATGTTCTCAATGGGCATGCGCACTGCCCAGTATGGAAATGAGCCACACAGACCAGGATGATGCCAAGCTCGATTGCCCGTTTCTGCTGAGCGAGCTGGTCTCAGACAGAACAACTGTAGGAACAACTCCTGGGGTAGGTGCCGCAAAACCCTTGGTACTGTCAACTCTGATATTTTGTCCACCGTGAATTCCAAGCAGTTCTCTTTCCTCTCTACTCCATTTGTTTCTTAAATGCGCCTTGGGATGTTTCACTGTGTTACAGGCGCTATATAAATGCAAGTTGTTGTTGTTCCTTGGCTGTTCAGCGCAGTTCCATCTTAGAGTAGAGGGCACACTGGTGTGACCCCCCAACTGCCCTGTTCTCCTCTCTCGCCAACATTCCCACCCAGTGCGCTCGCTGGGGGCTAACCTTCCTCCTGCCTTGCACATTCCACACTAACGCCCGACTCTGCCAGTGGATCAATCACCAGCCCCTCAGCATTTCCAGTCAAATGTCCGTTCACTCGAGACCAAGGCTCTTGCCATTAGTAGACTTATTGTGGATGATCGCACTGAAGTCCTGGCTTTGACTGAAACTTGGCTCACAGGCGGCAATCCTTGCTGGAGTCTCCCCACCCGACTACATTTTCCACCACCTGCCCCGCCCAAGCCGCTGCGTAGCCCTCGTCACCAAATCACAACCTGCTCTCTCCTCTCACTCTCCTCCTTTGAGCACCTCGCCCTTGTTCCCCACCTCTCGTCTCTCCTTTAAAATCCAAGCCCCACCCTGACTTTCTCACCGATATATCCTCCCGCCTTTTCTTCCTCAGCGTCTGCACAGAGCGGCTCCTCTTCCTCAGTGACTTCAATCCCCATCTTGGTGGGGGGGGGGGCGGAGAGGGGGAGCGTGAGGGGAGAGAGAAGAGCCAGGTAGGGGGAGGGGAGAGAGAAGAGCCAGGTAGGGGGTGGGGAGGGGAGAAGGAGTTGGGGTGGGGGAGGGGGGGGGGGGGGGGGGAGAGAGACTGGGATCACTAAGTTTCCTTTTTTAAAATCTCAGTACTTAGTACACAAGTGGAAGCGGGAGATTGAGAAGACGGGGAGAGGAGAGGGCGGTTATTGTCATACGGATGTGAAAGGCGCTATATAAATTCAAGTTCTTTCTTCCTTTCCTTTCTTCCTGAGCTTTTTAAATATTTGATAAATGTGCTGATTTCAATTTGTAAAGGAAGAAAGAGCGTGCATTTATATAGCGCCTTTCATATCCTTAAGACATCTCAAAGTGCTTCAAAGTGGTTGCTGTTTTTTTGTAGGCAAAATCTAACAGCCAATTTGTGTACAAACAGCAAATGAATGAGCAGATAATTTGTGTTGGTGGTGTTGGCTGTTGGCTTGGATACAGGATGAACGCCCCCTCTTCAAACAGTGCCAAGTGAACCTTTGCAGAACAGGCAGGTGGGGGCGCTGCTTTACTGTCTCGGCCAAAAGACGGCACCTCTGACAATGTCACACTCCATCAGTACTGCACCAAAATGTCAGCCTACATTGAGCGATCAAGTCCTGGAGTGGGGGCTTGAACCCACGACCTTCTGATTCAGGGGAAAAGGTACTGCCACCTGAGCCTTCGGACGAGAGCAAAGACTTGAGGGGACAGGCTGCGAGCTGGGCTTTATAAGCAACGAGACAAGTTGTCTAACTAACATTCTTACCGCAAGAGTGGGATGTATGTGCTTCTGATAGGCTGAGCAGGAAGTCTCTCTGAAGAAACGCTCCCTTGTGTGCCAGTGATAGTATCATATGCCAGCAGAGATCAGAGCGCCTGATCCAGCAGTTAAAGAGGAATTTGCTTAAACAAAAAGGGCCGATTCACCATCCCTCCGTCTCCGCCCTATATAAACTGTGACCTCACCTCCGTAACTCTCAGCACAGATTTGATTATTGTTCTCAGCATTTATTTCAATGAAGAGGGCCCATCAGCCCATTTAACCTCATCCTTCCAGAATATCACCCCCACACCATTCCATTGTAGTATCTAACTGTTTCTCAAACCAGTCCAGTGTGCTGGGCTCTGCTGCTCTTCCTGACGGTTAGTTCCAGCCATTACTCACCCGATGTGCGGAAAAGATACTGCCTAACATCTGTCATAAATTTGACTTCACGATTCTGAACCTCTGTCTTGCTGTATCCAGCAATATTGATTCCGGATAACATTCTCTACGCCATTAAGCATCTTACTTAAGCATCAAGGCTGAAAAGAGACACTTCCAAGCTGATCAAGTCATTCCTCTTAACTCTTTCCTCTGACACCTCACTGCTCTCCTTTGTGCTGCCTCTGCGGCCTGGTAGGCCCCCTTATGTTGGTGGTTCCCTTGTAGGAACATAGGAAGCCGGAGTAGGCCATTGAGCCCCTCGAGCCTGCTCCGCCATTCACTGAGATCATGGCTGATCTGTATCTTAACTCCATCCACCTGCCTGGGCTCCATATACTTTTACACCTTTGTCTAGCAAAAATCTAGCGATCTCAGATTTAAAATGATTAACCGAGCTAGCATCTACCACCCTTTGCGTGAAGAAGTGTTTCCTAACTTCTCTCCTGAATGACCGGGCTCTGATTTTAAGGTTATGTCCCCTTGTCCTAGACTCCCCCCACCAGCGGAAAATGATTCTCTCTCTCTACCCTTTCAATTCCTTTCAAAATCCTAAAAACCTCAATCAAATCACCCCTTAACCTTCTATATTCCAGGGAATACAAGCCTAGTTTATGTAATCTCTCCTCAATCTCACTCTTGGAGCCCTGGTAACATTCTGGTGAATCTGTGTTGCCCTCCTTCCAAGGCCAGTATATCCTTTCTAAGGTGCGGTGCCCAGAGCTGCGCACAGTGCTCCAGATGTGGTCTAACCAGGGCTTTGTGTGGCTGCAGCAAAACTTCCTCTCTTTTATATTCTAGCCCTCTAGTTATAAAGGCTAACATTCCATTAGCCTTTTTGATTATTTTTTTTGTACCTGATTACTACATTTTAGTGGTCTGTGTACATGGACCCCTAAATCTCTTTGGACCGCCACTGTTCCGAGCTTTTCACCATTTAAATAATACTCGGATCTATCCTTTCTTGGTCCATAATGAATGACCTCACACTTACCTGTGTTGAAAGCCACAGTTTCGTCCACTCACTTAATCTCAATGTCTCTTTGTAATTTTATGCTCCCGTCCACACTACTTACTACATCATCAATCTTTGTGTCATCAGCAGACTTGGATATATGGCTCTCTATTGTGTTTTCCAAGACATTAATAAATATAGGGTGAAATAAAAACAGAAAATGCTGGAGATACTCAGCAGGTCAGGCAGCATCTGTGAAGAGAGAAACAGAGTTAATGTTTCAGGTCGGTGACCTTTCGTCAGAACTGGAAAAAAGCAGGAAATGGAACAGATTTTTAAGCAAGGTTAGGGGCTGGGAAAGGGGGAAGGGGATGAAAGAACAAAAGGGAAGGTCTGTGATAGGGTAGAAGGCGGAAGAGGTTAAGAGACATTAAGAGATATTCAAGGCAAAAGGAGATGGTAATGGGACAGGTTAAGAAACAAAGGATGGCTCTAGATGAAGTGTGAATTGCGCTGGCAGAATGAAAGACAGCTGCCATGTGGGAGAGAAGAAACAAAGACACAAACAAAAAGTGTGGATAAAATTTATATATATGATAGGGGCCGAGGTTATGATCTGAAATTGTTGAACTCTATGTTGAGTCCAGAAGGCTGTAAAGTGCCTAATCGAAAGATGAGGTGCTGTTCCTCAAACTTACGCTGAGCTTCCATGGAATAATGCAAGAGGCCGAGGACAGTGAGGTCTGAGTGGGAGTGCAGCGGAGAATTAAAGTGACAGGCGACCGGAAGCTCGGGGTCCCCCTTACGGACTGAACGGAGGTATATAAATATAGTGAATAGTTGAGGGACATCACTAGTCAGTTCCAATTCGAGTACATGCCCGTTATCCCTACTCTCTGTCTTCTACTGCCTAAACCAATCTCCTAACCAGGTCAATAATTTACCTTCAATTCCATGGGCTTTAATATTAACTAACAGTCTCTTCTTATCGAATGTCTTCTGGAAGTCCGTATAAACTATAGCCATAGACATTCCCTTGTCTACTACTTTAGTTACTTCCTCAAAAAATTCAATTAGGTTCATAAGACATGACCTACCCTTTACAAATGTTGGCTTTCTCTAATCAGCTCAAATTTCTCTAAGTGCTCAGTCACTCTGTCCCTAATTATAGATTCTATGGCAATAAGAACAGAAGAAGTAGGAGTAGGCCATTCGGCCCCTCGAGCTTGCTCCACCATTCAATAAGATCATGGCTGATCTGATCTTGGCCTCAACTCCACTTTTCTGCCTGTCCCCCATAACCCTTGACTACCCTGTAGTTCAAAAACCTGTCTATCTCAGCCTTGAATATATTCAATGACTCAGCCTCCACAGCTCTCTGGGGTAGAGAATTCCAAAGATTCACGACCCTCTGGGAGAAGAAATTCCTCCTCATCTCCGTCTTAAATGGGCGACCCCTTATTCTGAAACTATGCCCCCTAGTTCTAGATTCCCCCACAAGGGGAAACAACCTCTCAGCATCTACCCTGTCAAGCCCGCTCAGAATTTTATACGTTTCAATAAGATTCTTCATTCTTCTAAACTCCAATGAGTATAGGCCCAACCTGCTCGACTTTTCCTCATAAGACAACGCCTTCATCCCAGGAATCAACCTAGTGAACCTTCTCTGAACTGCCTCCAATGTAAGTATATCCCTCCTTAAATAAGGAGACCAAAACTGTACGCAGTACTCCAGGTGTGGTCTCACCAATGCCCTGTATAGTTGTAGCAAGACTTCCCTACTTTTAAACTCCATCCCCCTTGCAATAAAGGCCAACATTCCATTTGCCTTCCTAATTACTTGCTGTACCTGCATGCTTTTTGTGTTGCATGTACGAGGACACCCAGATCCTTCTGTACCGCAGCATTCTGTAGTCTCTCTCTATTTAAATAATATTTTGCTTTTTTATTCTTCCTACCAAAGTGGATAACCTCACATTTTCCCACATTATACTCCATCTGCCAAATTTTTGCCCACTCACTTAACCTATCTATATCCCTTTGCAGACTCTTTGTGTCCTCCTCACCTATCTTTGTATCGTCAGCAAATTTGGCTACAGTACACTCGGTCCCTTCATCCAAGTCATTAATATAGATTGTAAATAGTTGAGGGCCCAGCACTGATCCCTGTGGCACCCCACTAGTTACAATCAGAACTGGTCACAATATTCCAGGTGCTTATTTCGTTGTTATATTTTTTGTTCACAGTCTGTGCCCTGGCAATGTTTAAATTTTCTTCCGCCTCTTCTGTCGTTAGTTATACGGCTTCTCGTAGCGTGTTCACAACGTGGGCGCACTCACTCACACGTCATGTATGTCATGAGATAAAGTTTCAGCAACATCTCGATCGCCTGAGGGGGTCGGAGAGGAATTTTCCAGACTTTTTCCTCTTATTGGCCCTGGTTTGTTTTGCCTCTGCCAAAAGGTTAAATGACTTGTCCAGTTATGTGTAAGAAAGAAAGACTTGCATTTCTATAGCGCCTTTCACGACCACCGGATGTCTCAAAGCGCTTTACAGCCAATGAAGTATTGTTGAAGCGCAGTCGCTGTTGTAATGTGGGAAACGCAGCAGCTAATTTGCGCACAGCAAGCTCCCACAAACATCAATGTGATAATGACCAGTTAATCTGGTTTTTGTTATGTTGGTTGAGGGATAAATATTGGCCAGGACACTGGGGGAGAACTCCCCTGCTCTTCTTCGAAATAGAGCCATGGGATCTTTTACGTCCACCTGAGAAAGCAGACGGGGCCTCGGTTTAATGTCTCATCCGAAAGACGGCACCTCCGACAGTGCAGCACTCCCTCAGCACTGCACTGGCGTGTCAGCCTAGATTTTTTTTATGTGCTCAAGTCTCTGGAGAGGGACTTGAACCCACAACCTCCTGACTCAGAGGCGAGGGTGCTGCCCACTGAGCCACGGCTGACAGTGTAGTCTAGGGAGCATCTAGTTCTGATGCTCCGGGCATCACGAGTGTGGGGCAGGCTTGATGGACTCCTGTCTGACATTTTCATCTGTACATTGTGGGTGTCCAAGTCCACACTGTCCCACTGGAGTATATTTAGCACATCACAACAGAGCCAATGTATTAATCAACACTTCATTTCATTCATTCATATTGTGGTACAATTAAAAGGACTGTATTTCGGCACAGCTGGCAGCTGACTAGAATTAATGCAATCCTTTAACTAACACTCCTTTAAATCATTAAATGGTGCAAACATGACAGCACCCCACTGCCCAACAGCACATACGAGAGGTGCAGGCACAAAGCTCTCAAATCAAAATTGCCAACACAAAACAAATAGAAAAACTTCGGAAACCTGACAACTGATCCAGTGCAACACATATTCGTAAATCAGTAGCTTGCAGCTGAGAATTGTAGCACTTGGGGGCGGGAGGCAGGTAACGGCGGGAGTTACGCAGTAGCAGGAGATCGATGTGGCACCGGGCGGTGAGTGTCAGCATAAGCACACGAGGTGCCCAGTAAGGTGAGAAGCAGGACAGCCTATCAGACCGTTCTGACGGGCTTTAAACCTGGACAACGGTGCAGCACAGAGGGAGCCCGCACCCGGGGGGGAGGCCGGTGTTCGGGGAGGGGGCCCACACTGGAGATTTGACCATTTAATCTAACCCCGCACGCTGAGGCAGTACTGAGGAGGGCTGCATTGTCCCAGGGTTGAACGGGGTTCAACTGAGGCCCTTCCTGCCTGTTCCAGTGGTTTTGAGAAGAGGGAGCTCTTCCTGGGTTCTGCCCAGCATTCCTCCCTCAATCAACACCAACATTAAGCACATTAACGGCCATGACTGTTTGCAGAACGGCCGCCATGTTGGCCTACATAGTGAGAGTCATTGCACTTCAAAACGTAATTAATTGCGTGAAGCACCTCGAGATCGGTCAATACGACAAGATCCAATATAAAAGCTGTTTCTTACGGCTTTATTAATAAATACCAAAATGGGAGATCCTCAGAAGACTATGTATGTTTTGGATCGGACCATGCATTCATTGGAAAACCCCATTTGCTCCTTTGAGGAAATGATCATCAGCTCCACTCACCAGGATGTAGTCAGCCCATTGTTTCCGTGCAGATTTGAGGGCAGCTTGTTTCAGCTTCATAATGTATTCAAATCTGGTATGGGTCCAGTGTTTGGGGCCCAGTTCATTAGGATAGGATCTACAGGACAGGAAATGAAGCATTAAATGCAGGAAACAACAATTAGATTTCAAACAGCTTGTTAGTAAACTGCAGGACAAGGTCAAAGGTTAAACGTGCCTGTCTCCTGGCCGACCCAGTGCTCTCTTTCCCAATTCACTCCCTCTGCTGAAGGTGCCGAGTTTTGCTGTTTTCAAATCCCTCCATGGCCTCGCCCCCTCCCTATCTCTGTACCGTACTCGAGCCCTACAACCCTTTGAGATCTCTGCGCTCCTCTAATTCTGGCCTCTTGAGCATCCCCGATTTTATTCGCTCCACCATTGGCAGCCATGCTTTCAGCTGCCTGGGCCCTGAGCTCTGGAATTCCCTCCCTAAACCTCTCCGCCTCGCTCTCCTCCTTTAAGACGCTCCTTAAAACCTACCTCTTTGACCAAGCTTTTGGTCATCTGCCCTAATATCTCCTTATGTGGCTCGGTGTCAAATTTTGTTTGATAATTGCTCCTGTGAAGCCCCTTGGGACGTTTTACTATGTTTACTACTTTTAGCGCCCCGGAAAAATTAGCGCCCCCGCGCCGGAAATTGAGAGGTAGCGCCCCAAGAGGGAAGCGGGGAGCTACTGGAAGCGCCCCGCATCCCTCTTGGGGTGCCGCGGTATTGCAGGCCTTCCTCCCCTTCATAAAGGGGAGGGGCCTTGCGCAGCGCGACCCGGGGCCCAGCTGGGCCCCCGGGGATCGGGAGTGCCGGCAAAAATGCCCAGCACTCAAGTGCCGGGCTCTTGGAGCGCAGCCGTTCAGGAGGCCGGGGACGGGAGTGCAGGCAGGTGCTGGCAGGCAGCCAGCAACAAAAATGGCCGCCCGGCACCTCGCCTTTAAATTGTGCCGCCCTGGCCGCAGGTAGGCCCCCCCTGACCCCGTCGGACATAGCGTCCGGCGGTAAGTCAGGGGGCACTACCGAAGATCGCAGCCGGGGCACGAGCGGGGCGCTGAGCACGCGATGACGCAATCGGCGGTGGCGCAGCGCCGCGGGGCACTACCGGTTAGTGCCACCGCTAACCTCCCGCTGAATTTCGCGGGAGGCGTGGGTGGTGCTGCGCCCGGGCGCTAGTTGCTTTGCGCCCCGTTAGCCCCCTCTTAGGGCGCTAACGGGAGGCGCAAAGCAACCCAATTTTTCCCCCTATATGTGGCCCATCCGGCTCCAAGGTATAAAACCTAAGTGGCACAAGAAACAAAAAAGAACTGGGACACTCTTAGTTTAGGCGTTAGCCTTAGCTCAGTTGGTCACACTCTTGACTCCAAGTTAGGAGATTGTGGGTTCAAGCCCCACTCCAGAGACTTGAGCACAGAATCCCGTACTGAGTGGAGGTGGACAGAGCGAGCAGGGAAGGAAGAGAGACAAACTGAGGCGAACAGAGAAAATGAGAGAGAGGGGGGCAAGGGAAGAGCAAACGGAGAGACATGCCTGCTGTCTGCCTCTAATCTGTCTGCCTCCTCAGCCCCTATCTCCATGCAGTGGCTACAGTGGCCCCTCCTACCACTATGTTCCTGGCTTCCATTCTTGAACAGTCTGTCTGTGGAAGTTGCCAGGAATCAGCACTGTATCTTCTCGCCGATGAGCAAAAGGGAGCTTTAGGAGGCAGGGCCATTTCAAATTCCATAACATCGGTTAAAGATACTCTGTTACGGACAATGCTACTATACTATTAATCCAGCCTTCCTGCTTTGCAGGTGGTGACAGTGAGCAGCACTTAATGCTCGATGATTGCACGAGCAGCTCAGCAGGTCAGCAACTGAAGTGGGGCCACAGCAGAACGATGGACAAGACAGACATACAATCAGGGCATTTTCGGGGGGAGGGAGGGACGGAGGGGAACCTACGAGAGAGAGAATGAACGAAGGAATGAGTGGGGGCAACAGAGATCGAAGGAGATGGAGAGGAGTGAGGAGGAAGAAAAAAAAAGAGGGTGCAAGGAACAGATAGAGACCCAAGAAGAGTAAGGAAAAGATATAGAGGAGGAGGGAGAGAAAGGAGAGAGGAGAGGAAGAGAGGTAGGAGGGCTGTGTTTATGTGTGTGTGTGAAATGGAGAGGAATGGGGAGAAAGACAGAAAAAGAGGAAAAGATAGGGGGCAAGGAAGAGAAAAAGACCCAAGAGGAGTAAAGAAGAGATAGAGGAGAAAGGGCTGAAGGGGGAAGGGCGAGTGAGAGAGAGAGAGAGAGAGAGAGAGAGAAGCACAGCAAATAGAGAGACAAAAATAGACAGACATCGTCGCTGGGTCAAAATTCTGGAACTCCCTACCAATATTCCCTCTAATTATTTTTTGGTGCGCGGTCCCTTTAAATTTGCTGCACAGCCGCACATGTGCGATATCTTTCCGAGCGGCAGCAGCTGGTGAGCGGCCTGCGCGGGACCTCCCGATTGGTGCGCGGGCCGCTCATCTTAGGGGGGACATTGCTCCGTCCCCAACAGCACTGTGGGAGCACCTTCACCACACGGACTGTAGCGGTTCAAGCAGGCGGCTCACCACTACCTTCTCAAGGGCAATTAGGGATGGGCAATCAATGCTGGCCTTGCCAGCGACGCCCACATCCTGTCAATTAATTTTTTTTAAAACACAGCAGAGAGGAAGACAGAGAGACGTAGCAAAGAGGAAGAGAGAGTGTGAGAAAGGGAAAGTCTTGCATTTATATGGTACTTTTTTGAAGTGTAGTCACTGTTGTAATGTAGGAAACGCGGCAGCCAATCCACCCACAGCAAGATCCCACAAAAAGCACTGTGATAATGACCAGATAAACTGTTTTTGTGATGTTGATTGAGGGATAAATATTGGCCCAGGACACCAGGGATAACTCCCCTGCTCTTCTTCGAAATAGTGGGCATTGGATCTTTTACGTCGACCTGAGAGGGCAGACGGGGCCTCAGTTTACCGTCTCATCCGAAAGACGGCGCCTCCGACAGTGCAGCACTCCCTCAGCACTGCACCGGGAGTGTCGGCCTGGACTTTTGTGCTCAAGTCTCTGGAGTGGGGACTTTGAACCTCACAACCTTCTGACTCCGAGGCGAGAGAGAGAGAGCGCCACCCACTGAGCCACAGCTGGCACAGTGAGAGAGAGAAAGGCAGACAGACAGAGCAAAGAGACAAAATGAGAGGGAGATTCTTTGGCAGTTAAAAGCTTACTTTCTGCTGATGTAAACCGTTAAGTCATCTGATGTCTTTGTTTTGTTTTGCAAAAGTAAACATTAATGTCTGAAACATATTTTCCAGTCCCCTGCGGTTAATGCATAATTAGAAGGCAAATTAAAATGGTCACCACCATTCCACTCTCCCCGTCTCTCCAATTGACTTTAGCCCCAGTGCTACAGGGTGTTGCCATTCAGATCTAGTGACGAGGCAGATGTATGCTATTGCTAATCATGTTTGCCGAATAAAAATGAATAGCAGATGATAAAACAGCTCTGCAGGTGATTTCCAGCAATGCTTTGTCCATGCCATTGTCAAGTTTCCACACTTGGCTGCACAAGGCAATTACAAACACTGTCAAACTCTCATTTCAAAGCCTGCAGATGAGAAAATAATCAAAAATTGATGGAACGAGCCCAGACTTGAGAGTTTTGGAGACAGACAAGACGATCGAGAGAGAAAATAAAATCAGTTTCATAAATTGCCCCGGGGACCCTTGAATAGGATAAATGAAAGGTTCTGCCCTGCAGGATGGTGAGGCCGGCCTCTCTCGGAGTGCCTCAGACCAGGTGCCAGGGTCAAGCCGGGTACGCCAACTGGCATAATTGGTACCCGTACTTCAGGCTCAGAACTGGGAGTGGGTAAAACCTACCGACTGGTCCCTTCATACAAGCTGCTCTTGTCTGGCTACAGCACTCCGCCACACTCAGTACTGGGCTACAGCCTCCGCCACACTCAGTACTGGGCTACAGCCTCCGCCACACTCAGTACTGGGCTACAGCCTCCGTCACACTCAGTACTGGGCTACAGCCTCCACCACACTCAGTACTGGGCTACAGCACTCCGCCACACTCAGGACTGGGCTACGGCCTCCGTCACACTCAGTACTGGGCTACAGCACTCCGTCACACTCAGGACTGGGCTACGGCCTCCGTCACACTCAGGACTGGGCTACAGCACTCCGTCACACTCAGTACTGGGCTACAGCACTCCGCCACACTCAGGACTGGGCTACGGCCTCCGTCACACTCAGGACTGGGCTACAGCACTCCGTCACACTCAGGACTGGGCTACGGCCTCCGTCACACTCAGTACTGGGCTACAGCACTCCGTCACACTCAGTACTGGGCTACAGCCTCCGTCACACTCAGTACTGGGCTACAGCACTCCGCCACACTCAGTACTGGGCTACAGCCTCCGTCACACTCAGGACTGGGCTACGGCCTCCGTCACACTCAGTACTGGGCTACAGCACTCCGTCACACTCAGTACTGGGCTACAGCCTCCGTCACACTCAGTACTGGGCTACAGCACTCCGCCACACTCAGTACTGGGCTACAGCACTCCGTCACACTCAGTACTGGGCTACAGCACTCCGCCACACTCAGTACTGGGCTACAGCACTCCGCCACACTCAGTACTGGGCTACGGCCTCCGTCACACTCAGTACTGGGCTACAGCACTCCGCCACACTCAGGACTGGGCTACGGCCTCCGTCACACTCAGGACTGGGCTACAGCACTCCACCACACTCAGTACTGGGCTAAGGCCTCCGTCACACTCAGTACTGGGCTACAGCACTCCGCCACACTCAGTACTGGGCTACAGCACTCCGCCACACTCAGTACTGGGCTACGGCCTCCGTCACACTCAGTACTGGGCTACAGCACTCCGCCACACTCAGTACTGGGCTACAGCCTCCGTCACACTCAGTACTGGGCTACAGCACTCCGCCACACTCAGTACTGGGCTACGGCCTCCGTCACACTCAGGACTGGGCTACAGCACTCCGCCACACTCAGGACTGGGCTACGGCCTCCGTCACACTCAGTACTGGGCTACAGCCTCCGTCACACTCAGTACTGGGCTACGGCCTCCGTCACACTCAGGACTGGACTACAGCACTCCGCCACACTCAGTACTGGGCTACAGCCTCCGTCACACTCAGTACTGGGCTACAGCCTCCGTCACACTCAGTACTGGGCTACAGCCTCCGTCACACTCAGTACTGGGCTACAGCCTCCGTCACACTCAGTACAGGGCTACAGCCTCCGTCACACTCAGTACTGGGCTACAGCCTCCGTCACACTCAGTACTGGGCTACAGCACTCCGCCACACTCAGTACTGGGCTACGGCCTCCGTCACACTCAGTACTGGGCTACAGCCTCCGTCACACTCAGGACTGGACTACAGCACTCCGCCACACTCAGGACTGGACTACAGCACTGTGTCACACTCAGTACTGGGCTACAGCACTCCGCCACACTCAGTACTGGGCTACAGCACTCCGCCACACTCAGTACTGGGCTACAGCACTCCGTCACACTCAGTACTGGGCTACAGCCTCCACCACACTCAGTACTGGGCTACAGCACTGTGTCAGACTCGCTCCTGGGCTACAGCACTGTGTCACACTCAGTACTGGGCTACAGCCTCCACCACACTCAGTACTGGGCTACAGCACTGTGTCAGACTCGCTCCTGGGCTACAGCACTGTGTCACACTCAGTACTGGGCTACAGCCTCCACCACACTCAGTACTGGGCTACAGCCTCCACCACACTCAGTACTGCGCTACAGCCTCCACCACACTCAGTACTGGGCTACAGCCTCCGTCACACTCAGTACTGGGCTACAGCACTGTGTTACACTCAGTACTGGGCTACAGCCTCCGCCACACTCAGTACTGGGCTACGGCACTGTGTCAGACTCAGGACTGGGCTACAGCCTCCGCCACACTCAGTACTGGGCTACAGCACTCCGATACACTCAGGACTGGGCTACAGCACTGTGTCAGACTCGCTCCTGGGCTACAGAACACCATCACACTCAGTACTGGGCTACAGCACAACATTATGCTCACTAATAATGGGCCACTGGGGGGAATGGAACGCCAGTGGGTGTTTGAGTGAGAAAGGGTGATGGGTGAATGTGCGACTTAGTCTGGGATAGGAGGCGGGCAGCAGAGTTTTCGATGAGTAGAAGTTGATGTTGGTGGAGATTGGGACGCTGGCAAGGGGAATTGGAGGCTGGAGGTAATGAAAGGGTTGATAAGGGTTTCGGTGACATTGGAGATGTTGTATGGGCAGTGGTGGTCGATGTGGAGGGTTTGGTAAGTATGTTGTTTGAAGTTCAAACAGGAGAACAAGGTTCCTAATCAATGGGTTGAGACTGAGAATTCACTTAATGCCACAGTTTTAAAGAGTGTGCAGGGACAGAGGGACCTGGGAGTTAATGTGCATTGGTCCCTGAAGGTGACAGGACATATTGAGAGTGGTTAGCAAAACATATGGGATCTTGTGTTTCATAAATAGAGGTATTGAGTATAAAAATAGAGAAGTTATGCTGAACCTTTATAAAGCGTTGGTTAGGCCACAACTGGAGTATTGCGTCCAGTTCTGGTCACCACACTTTAGGAAGGATGTGAAGGCACTTGAGAGGGTGCAGAGGAGATTTACCAGAATGGTTCCGGGGATAGGGGATCTTAGCTACAAGGACAGGTTGGAGAAGCTGGATTTGTTTTCATTAGAGCAAAGGAGGTTGAGGGGTGATTTGATAGAGGTGTACAAGATTATGATGGGTGTGGATAGGCTAGACGGGGAAAAGCTGTTCCCACTACTTGATGGTACAAGGACTAGGAGACACAGATTTAAGATTTTGGGCAAGGGATACAGGGGGGATGTGAGGAAAAACTTTTTTACGCAGCGATTGGTGAGGACCTGGAACTCGCTGCCGACGGAAGTGGTGAAAGCAGAGACACTCAATGTTTTCAAGGGGAGACTGGACAGGCACTTGAGGGAAATAAACTTGCAGGGCTACGGGGATAGAGCGGGGGAATGGGACTGATTGGATTGCTCTACAGAGAGCCGGCATGGACTCGATGGGCCGAATGGCCTCCTTCTGTGCCGTTATGACTCTATGAGTTGGGGAAAAGGCCAATTACTTCTCTCTCTGCAAATATATTTGGTGGTGGTGGGGGGTTGTGCATGTGGAAAACAGCCTTTATTGTTCTCCGCATGCACCACCCACTGCCTGTGGGTCAAGGGGCAGGAGACATTTGCTGCCAAGCCTCCTCCACAATTGCGTTATGCTGGGAGTAACGAGGTGTATAGAGCAGCTCCCAGAACAACACCCCTGCGAGTTTACCCCAATCCCTCTTGAAGTGCCTGACTATTCTCCGCCCCCCAAAAACCTACCCGACCCAACCCTATCGTACCCTACCCAACCCTACAACACCCAACCCAACCCCACCCCACCCAACCCTACAACACCCAACCCAACCCCACAACACCCAACCCTACAACACCCAACCCAACCCTACAACACCCAACCCAACCCCACAACACCCAACCCAACCCCACCCCACCCTACAACACCCAACCCGACCCCACCCTACAACACCCAACCCGACCCCACCCTACAACACCTAACCCGACCCCACCCCACCCTACAACACCCAACCCGACCCCACCCTACAATACCTAACCCGACCCCACCCCACCCTACAACACCCAACCCAACCCTACAACACCCAACCCAACCCCACAACACCTAACCCGACCCCACCCTACAACATCCAACCCGACCCCACCCTACAACACCCAACCCGACCCCACCCTACAACACCCAACCCGACCCCACAGCACCCAACCCAACCCCACCCCACCCTACAACACCCAACCCAACCCCACCCTACAACACCCAACCCGACCCCACAACACCCAACCCAACCCCACCCCACCCTACAACACCCAACCCAACCCCACCCTACAACACCCAACCCAACCCCACAACACCTAACCCGACCCCACCCTACAACATCCAACCCGACCCCACCCTACAACACCCGACCCGACCCCACCCTACAACACCCAACCCCACCCCACCCTACAACACCCAACCCGACCCCACCCTACAACACCCAACCCGACCCCACCCCACCCAACAACACCCAACCCAACAACACCCAACCCAACCCTACAACACCCAAACCAACCCAACAACACCCGACCCAACAACACCCAACCCAACAACACCCAACCCGACCCGACCCGACCCAACAACACCCAACCCAACCCTACAACACCCAAACCAACCCGACCCAACCCAACTCTACAACACCCAACCCCGCCCGACCCAACCCGACCCCACAACACCCAACCTAACCCCACCCTACAACACCCAACCCGACCCCACCCCACCGTACAACACCCAACCCGACCCCACCCTACAACACCCAACCCAACCCGACCCCACCCTACAACACCCAACCCAACCCGACCCCACCCAACCCGACCCCACCCTACAACACCCAACCCAACCCGACCTCACCCTACAACACCCGACCCGACCCACCCTACAACACCCGACCCGACCCACCCTACAATACCCCACCCCACCCTACAACACCCAACCCGACCCCACAGCACCCCAACCCAACCCCACCCCACCCTACACACCCACCCAACCCCACCCTACAACACCCAACCCGACCCCCACAACACCCAACCCAACCCCACCCACCCTACAACACCCAACCCAACCCCACCCTACAACACCCAACCCAACCCCACAACACCTAACCCGACCCCACCCTACAACATCCACCCGACCCCACCCTACAACACCCGACCCGACCCCACCCTACAACACCCAACCCCACCCCACCCTACAACACCCAACCCGACCCCACCCTACAACACCCAACCCGACCCCACCCCACCCAACAACACCCAACCCAACAACACCCAACCCAACCCTACAACACCCAAACCAACCCAACAACACCCGACCCAACAACACCCAACCCAACAACACCCAACCCGACCCGACCCGACCCAACAACACCCAACCCAACCCTACAACACCCAAACCAACCCGACCCAACCCAACTCTACAACACCCAACCCCGCCCGACCCAACCCGACCCCACAACACCCAACCTAACCCCACCCTACAACACCCAACCCGACCCCACCCCACCGTACAACACCCAACCCGACCCCACCCTACAACACCCAACCCAACCCGACCCCACCCTACAACACCCAACCCAACCCGACCCCACCCAACCCGACCCCACCCTACAACACCCAACCCAACCCGACCTCACCCTACAACACCCGACCCGACCCACCCTACAATACCCCACCCCACCCTACAACACCCAACCCGACCCCACAGCACCCAACCCAACCCCACCCCACCCTACAACACCCAACCCAACCCCACCCTACAACACCCAACCCGACCCCACAACACCCAACCCAACCCCACCCCACCCTACAACACCCAACCCAACCCCACCCTACAACACCCAACCCAACCCACAACACCTAACCCGACCCCACCCTACAACATCCAACCCGACCCCACCCTACAACACCCGACCCGACCCCACCCTACAACACCCAACCCCACCCCACCCTACAACACCCAACCCGACCCCACCCTACAACACCCAACCCGACCCCACCCCACCCAACAACACCCAACCCAACAACACCCAACCCAACCCTACAACACCCAAACCAACCCAACAACACCCGACCCAACAACACCCAACCCAACAACACCCAACCCGACCCGACCCAACAACACCCAACCCAACCCTACAACACCCAAACCAACCCAACAACACCCGACCCAACAACACCCAACCCAACAACACCCAACCCGACCCAACACCCGACCCAACAACACCCAACCCTACAACACCCAAACCAACCCAACAACACCCGACCCTACAACACCCAAACCAACCCGACCCAACCCAACTCTACAACACCCAACCTAACCCCACCCCACAACACCCAACCCGACCCCACCCTACAACACCCAACCCAACCCGACCCCACCCTACAACACCCACCCAACCCGACCCCACCCAACCCGACCCACCCCTACAACACCCAACCCACCCGACCTCACCCTACAACACCGACCCGACCCACCCTACCATACCCCACCCCACCCCCACAACACCTAACCCGACCCCACCCTACAACATCCAACCCGACCCCACCCTACAACACCCGACCCGACCCCACCCCTACAACACCCAACCCCACCCCACCCTACAACACCCAACCCGACCCACCCTACAACACCCAACCCGACCCCACCCCACCCAACAACACCCAACCCAACAAACACCAACCCAACCCTACAACACCCAAACCAACCAACAACACCCGACCCAACAACACCCAACCCAACAACCACCCAACCCGACCCGACCCGACCAACAACACCCAACCCAACCCTACAACACCCAAACCAACCCGACCCAACCCAACTCTACAACACCCAACCCGCGACCCAACCCGACCCCACAACACCCAACCTAACCCCACCCTACAACACCCAACCCGACCCCACCCCACCGTACAACACCCAACCCGACCCCACCCTACAACACCCAACCCAACCCGACCCCACCCTACAACACCCAACCCAACCCGACCCCACCCAACCCGACCCCACCCTACAACACCCAACCCAACCCGACCTCACCCTACAACACCCGACCCGACCCCCTACAATACCCCACCCCACCCTACAACACCCAACCCGACCCCACAGCACCCAACCCAACCCCACCCCACCCTACAACACCAACCCAACCCCACCCTACAACACCCAACCCGACCCCACAACACCCAACCCAACCCACCCCACCCTACAACACCCAACCCAACCCCACCCTACAACACCCAACCCAACCCCACAACACCTAACCCGACCCCACCCTACAACATCCAACCCGACCCCACCCTACAACACCGACCCGACCCCACCCTACAACACCCAACCCCACCCCACCCTACAACACCCAACCCGACCCCACCCTACAACACCCACCCGACCCCACCCCACCCAACAACACCCAACCCAACAACACCCAACCCAACCCTACAACACCCAAACCAACCCAACAACACCCGACCCAACAACACCCAACCCAACAACACCCAACCCGACCCGACCCGACCCAACAACACCCAACCCAACCCTACAACACCCAAAACCAACCCGACCCAACCCAACTCTACAACACCCAAACCAACCCGACCCAACCCAACTCTACAACACCCAACCTAACCCCACCCTACAACACCCAACCCGACCCCACCCCACCGTACAACACCCAACCGACCCCACCCTACAACACCCAACCCAACCCGACCCCACCCTACAACACCCAACCCAACCCGACCCCACCCAACCCGACCCCACCCTACAACACCCAACCCAACCCGACCTCACCCTACAACACCCGACCCGACCCACCCTACAATACCCCACCCCACCCACAACACCCAACCCAACCCGACCCTACAACACCCAACCCAACCCCGACCCCACCCCACCCGACCCAACCCAACCCGACCCAACCCTACAACACCCAACCCGACCCCACCCTACAACACCCAACCCAACCCGACCCCACCCTACAACACCCAACCCAACCACACCCAACCCAACCCGACCCTACAACACCCAACCCAACCTGACCCAACCCTACAACACCCAACCCGACCCGACCCAACCCTACAACACCCAACCCGACCCGACCCTACAACACCCAACCCAACCACACCCAACCCAACCCGACCAAACCCTACAACACCCAAACCGACCCGACCCAACCCTACAACACCCAACCCAACCACACCCAACCCAACCCGACCCCACCCTACAACACCCAACCCAACCACACCCAACCCAACCCGACCAAACCCTACAACACCCAAACCGACCCGACCCAACCCTACAACACCCAACCCGACTCGACCCAACCCTACAACACCCAACCCAACCCAACCCCACCCTACAACACCCAAACCGACCCGACCCTACAACACCCAACCCCACCCTACAACACCCAACCCGACCCGACCCTACAACACCCAACCCGACCCCACCCCACCCTACAACACCCAACCCAACCCCACCCAACCCTACAACACCCAACCCAACACGACCCAACCCTACAACACCCGACCCGACCCAACCCTACAACACCCAACCCAACCCGACCCAACCCACCCAACAACACCCGACCCAACCCTACAACACCCAACCCAACCCAACTCTACAACACCCAACCCAACCCGACCCAACCCAACAACACCCAACTCAACCCGACCCAACCCTACAACACCCAACCCAACCCGACCCAACCCTACAACACCCAATCCAACCCGACCCAACTCTACAACACCCAACCCAACCCGACCCAACTCTACAACACCCAACCCAACCCGACCCAACCCAACAACACCCAACCCAACCCAACCCTACAGCACCCGACCCGACCCTACAACACCCAACCCGACCCTACAACACCCAACCTGACCCCGACCCGACCCTACAACACCCAACCCGACCCCGACGCGACCCTACAACACCCAACCCAACCCAACCCTACAACACCCAACACGACCCGACCCTACAACACCCAACCTGACCCGACCCGACCCTACAACACCCAACCCAACCCGACCCTACAACTCCCGACCCGACCTGACCCCACCCTACAACACCCAACCCAACCCGACCCCATCCCACCCTACAACACCCGACCCGACCCTACAACACCCGACCCAACCCCACCCAACCCCACCCCACCCCACAACACCCAACCCGACCCCACCCCACCCCACCCCACCCCACAACACCCAACCCGACCCCACCCCACCCCACCACACCCGACCCGATTCCACCCCACCCAACCCAACCCCACCCTACAACACCCGACCTGACCCCACCCTACAACACCCAACCCGACCCGACCCAACCCAACAACACCCAACCCAACCCCACCCAACCCGACCCAACCCAACCCTACAACACCCAACCCGACCCTACAACACCCAACCCAACCCGACCCCACAACACCCAACCCGACCCAACCCTACAACACCCAACCCAACCCTACAACACCCAACCCAACCTGACCCCACCCAACCCGACCTGACTCTACAACACCCAACCCAACCCGACCCCACCCAACCAACAACACCCGACCCAACCTTACCCAACCCTACAAAACCCAACCCAACCCAACCCTACAACACCCCACCCACCCCGACCCAACCCTACAACACCCCACCCCACCCGACCCAACCCTACAACACCCAACCCTACCCGACCCCACCCTACAACACCCGACCCGACCCCACCACACCCAACCCGACCCCACCCTACAACACCCAACCCGACCCAACCCTACAACACCCAACCCGACCCAACCCTACAACACCCAACCCGACCCCACCCCACCCTACAACACCCAACCCGACCCCACCCCACCCTACAACACCCAACCCGACCCCACCCTACGACACCCAACCCAACCCCACCCTACAACACCCAACCCAACCCGACCCAACCCTACAACACACAACCCAACCCGACCCCACCCAACCCGACCCCACCCTACAACACACAACCCAACCCGACCCCACCCAACCCGACCCCACCCTACAACACCCAACCCGACCCGACCCTACACCCAACCAACCCCACCCCACCCACCCCCAACCCTACAACACCCAACCAAACCCGATCCAACCCTACAACACCCAACCCAACCTGACCCAACCCTACAACACCCAACCCAACCCGACCCAACCCTACAACACCCAACCCTACCCGACCCTACAACACCCGACCTGACCCAACCCTACAACACCCAACCCAACCCGACCCAACCCAACCCAACACAACCCGAGCCAACCCAACCCGACAACACCCAACCCGACCCAACCCTACGACACCCAACCCAACCCGACCCAACCCTACAACACCCAACCCAACAACACCCAACCCAACCCTACAACACCCAACCCGACCCAACCCTACAACACCCGACCTGACAACACCCAACCCGACCCAACCCTACAACACCCAACCTGACCCGACAACACCCAACCTGACCCGACCCGACCCTACCCTACAACACCCAACCCAACCCTACAACACCCAACCCAACCCAACCACACCCAACCCAACCCGACAACACCCAACCCAACCCGGCCCCACCCTACAACACCCGACCCGACCTGACCCCACCCTACAACACCCAACCCGACCCGACCCCACCCTACAACACCCGACCCGACCCTACAACACCCAACCCAACCCCACCCTACAACACCCGACCCAACCCCACCCTACGACACCCAACCCGACCCGACACCACCCTACAACACCCAACCCGACCCGACCCCACCCTACAACACCCAACCCGACCCCACCCTACAATACCCAACCCGACTCGACCCCACCCTACAACACCCAACCCAACCCGACCCCACCCTACAACACCCGACCCCACCCTACAACACCCAACCCGACCTGACAACACCCCAACCCGACCCGACCCTACAACACCCAACCCAACCCGACCCCACAACACCCAACCCAACCCGACCCCACAACACCCAACCCAACCCGACCCCACAACACCCAACCCGACCCGACCCCACAACACCCAACCCAACCCGACCCCACAACACCCAACCCGACCCGACCCCACAACACCCAACCCAACCCCACAACACCCAACCCGACCCTACAACACCTAACCCAACCCCACCCGACCCAACCCTACAACACCCACCCCACCCGACCCTACCCTACAGCACCCAACCTACAGCGACCCAACCCTACAACACCCCACCCAACCCTACAACACCCCACCCAACCCGACCCTACAACACCCCACCCAACCCGACCCTACAACACCCAACCCAACCCGACCCTACAACACCCCAACCCAACCCAACCCTACAACACCCAACCCAACCTGACCCCACCCAATCCGACCCGACCCAACCCTACAACACCCAACCCAACCCGACTCTACAACACCCAACCCAACCCAACCCTACAACACCCAACCCAACCTGACCCCACCCAATCCGACCCGACCAACCCTACAACACCCAACCCAACCCTACAACACCCAACCCAACCCAACCCTACAACACCCAACCCAACCCGACCCAACCCTACAACACCCGACCCGACAACACCCGACCCGACAACACCCGACCCAACCTTACCCAACCCTACAACACCCAACCCACCCCGACCCAACCCTACAACACCCCACCCGACCCAACCCTACAACACCCAACCCTACCCGACCCAACCCAACCCGACCCAACCCCACCCTACAACACCCAACCCAACCCCACCCCACAACACCCAACCCGACCCGACCCGACCCTACAACACCCGACCCGACCCAACCCTACAACATCCAACCCGACCCGACCCTACAACACCCAACCCGACCCAACCCTACAACACCCGACCCAACCCTACAACACCCAACCCGACCCTACAACACCCAACCCGACCCTACAACACCCAACCCGACCCTACAACACCCGACCCCGACCCGACCACACCCGACCCGACCCTACAACACCCAACCCGACCCAACCCTACAACACCCAACCTGACCCGACCCTACAACACCCAACCTGACCCTGACCCGACCCTACAACACCCGACCTGACCCTGACCCGACCCTACAACACCCGACCCTACAACACCCAACCCGACCCTACAACACCCAACCCAACCCGACCCAACCCAGCCCGACCCTACAACACCGAACCCAACCCAACTCAACCCAACCCTACAACACCCAACCCGACCCAACCCTACAACACCCAACCCGACCCGACCCTACAACACCCAACCCGACCCTACAACACTCAACCTGACCCGACCCGACCCGACCCTACAACACCCAACCCGACCCTGACCCGACCCTACAACACCCAACCCTACAACACCCAACCCGACCCTACAACACCCAACCCAACCCGACCCAACCCAGCCCGACCCTACAACACCGAACCCAACCCAACTCAACCCAACCCTACAACACCCAACCCGACCCGACCCAACCCAACAACACCCAACCCAACCCAAACAATGACATGGCCCAGATGGGAACTCAGGGAAAATCAAACTGCCATGGAAACAGGCACCATCGCACAAGTGCGTGGTGCTGCCATGCAGTAATGCAATAAATAATGCCGTTTAAATTCTGCGATAAGCTGCATTGCCTTTTCCAGACTTTACCGTGTAAGGGACTTAACAAAAACAATGACATCAAAAAAAAGACTCGCATTTCTATAGCGCCTTTCACAACCTCGGTTCGTCCCAAAGCACTTTACAGCCAATGAAGTATTTTTGAAGTGTAGTCACTGTTGTAATGTAGGAAACGCGGCAGCCAATTTGTGCACAGCAAGCTCCCATAAACAGCAATGTGATAATGACCAGGTAAGGCTAGAACGCCAGGGAGAACTCCCCTGCTTTTCTTCAAAATAGCGCCCATGGGATCTTTTATGTCCACCTGAGAGAGCAGACGGGGCCTCGGTTTAACGTCTCATCCGAAAGACGGTACCTCCGACAGTGCAGCGCTCCCTCAGCACGGCACTGGAGTGTCAGCCTAGATTTTTTTTTGTCTCTGGAGTGGGACTTGAACCCACGACCTTCTGACTCAGAGGCGAGGGTGCTGCCCACTGAGCCACGGCTGACACTTGGAACAGCGTCCAACATGACTTGTGTTTGAAAACTACTAGTAGAAAATGAAGCTAATCGCCCACATTAAAGGCAGTGCAATCAGGTTTAAAAGCTGCTCATGGAAAATTAAGCATAATTTTCAAACAAAAAATTGGCAGCTGGAAATAAACTTACCAGAAAGGACTAGTTTTCCCCCTTTATCGACTGGGAGCAGTAACATTTCTCGTAGAGCCAGTTACTTGACATTGTGCAGGGCTGGATAGTGAGTCCATCTGAGATTACACAGGGGAGCTAGCTAGACAGTTGGAGACTACATATGAAAGGGAACTAGTAAATGTATACAGGCGGAGTACTTAACCAGACATTCTGATAATACACAGGTTTAATTAGAGAGTCCAGCTGAGATTACACAGGGGACTTACAGCAAGCATGAGGTTAAAGCACGCAACAGGGGCAGCTGAAGAACAAATGTGAGGTTCCGCAGGGATACAGAGGAGATTTACGAGGGTGTTGCCAGGACTGGAGAATTTTAGCTATGAGGAAAGATTGGATAGGCTGGGGTTGTTTTCTTTGGAACAGAGGAGGCTGAGGGGAGACTTGATTGAGGTGTATAAAATTATGAGGGGCCAAGATAGGAAGGACCTATTTCCCTTGGCAGGGAGGTCAATAACCAGGGGGCATAGATTTAAAGTAATGGGTAGAAGGATTAGAGGGGAGTTGAGGAGAACATTTTTCACCCAGAGGGTGGTGGGGGTCTGGAACTCACTGCCTGAAAGGGTGGTAGAGGCAGAAACCCTCATCACATTTAAAAAGTACTTGGCTATGCACTTGAAGTGCCGTAACCTACAGGGCTACGGACCAAGAGCTGGAAAGTGGGATTAGGCTGGCAGAGACACGATGGGCCGAATGGCCGCCTTCTGTGCCATAAATTTCTAGGATTCTATGTTTGAGGGGTAGCCAGTGTACAAGTGTGAGATTACACAGGGGCAGTTAGGGAGCAAGTGTGAGATTACACAGGGGCAGTCAGAGAGCAAGTGTGAGATTACACAGAGGCAGTTAGGGAGCAAGTGTGAGATTACACAGGGGCAGTGAGGGAGCAAGTGTGAGATTACACAGGGGCAGTGAGGGAGCAAGTGTGAGATTACACAGGGGCAGTTAGGGAGCAAGTGTGAGATTACACAGGGGCAGTCAGGGAGCAAGTGTGAGATTACACAGGGGCAGTTAGGGAGCAAGTGTGAGATTACACAGGGGCAGTTAGGGAGCAAGTGTGAGATTACACAGGGGCAGTGAGGGAGCAAGTGTGAGATTACACAGGGGCAGTGAGGGAGCAAGTGTGAGATTACACAGGGGCAGTGAGGGAGCAAGTGTGAGATTACACAGGGGCAGTGAGGGAGCAAGTGTGAGATTACACAGGGGCAGTTAGGGAGCAAGTGTGAGATTACACAGGGGCAGTTAGGGAGCAAGTGTGAGATTACACAGGGGCAGTGAGGGAGCAAGTGTGAGATTACACAGGGGCAGTTAGAGAGCAAGTGTGAGATTACACAGGGGCAGTGAGGGAGCAAGTGTGAGATTACACAGGGGCAGTGAGGGAGCAAGTGTGAGATTACACAGGGGCAGTTAGAGAGCAAGTGTGAGATTACACAGGGGCAGTTAGAGAGCAAGTGTGAGATTACACAGGGGCAGTTAGACAGCAAGTGTGAGATTACACAGGGGTAGCTGGTGAACTAGCGTGCGGTTACACTGGATGACTAGCGGACGTTTGTGAAATTACACGGGAAGCTGGAGCGTCTGTCTGATTAGGTACTGCAAATGGAAACGTGTTGGGCTGTTCGTTAACACAAGTGAGGCCTCTTCACATTTACTGGTCTCTCAAATCAATCTAAAATGAAGTTACAGCACGGAAACAGGCCGGTGTTTCTCTTCCACATGAGCAGAAATCCTAATCTCAAGTGCCCTGTTCCTACCTGCCTTTATTCTCCTTTCCTTCAACCACCTACTCAATCTATTCTTAAATGCTGACAAGATCTCTGCTTCAATCACTAACTCTGGCAGTGCATTCCACCGCCTCACAGCCCTGTGTGCACAAATGTTTCCCCTGCTCTCTGCCCTAAATCTCTTAGATCGGTGTTATTTGAGCAATGGAGTGTTAGAAAGCAGGGAACTCTTTGATGAAATGCCTGTGTTGTGTCTAGAATGCACAGTTAGAAACACCCAGATTGTATCTGTTAAGGAACTGTACGGAACGAGTGGAAGCCTCCATTAGCATTCTCTCCGTATTCAGGTTTTGACCACGTCCTAATATTGCTAAGCTCCTTCTCCTCCTCCAACAATTATTCAGCGTCGTGAACGGAAGTGATCCCCAGACTGGGCTGAGTTAGTTGATCTCAGTTGGGACACAGCAATCAGCTTCAATGCTCCTGGACTAGACGAGGACAGGAGGAGATCAGCCAGGGCTCCTGCTCCTGACTTCGATCAAATGATACCTTGCTGGAAAGTGTGTACATATTGATGTTCGGTGAGGATTGTGTGAAGATTCCCACAGTTGACTAAACAACAGCAACAACTTGTATTTATATAGCGCCTTTAACATAGTAAAACGTCCCAAGGCGCTTCACAGGAGCATTTATCAAAAAAAATTGACACCGAGCCACATAAGGAGATATTAGGGCGGATGGCCAAAAGCTTGGTCAAAGAGGTTGGTTTTAAGGAGCGTCTTAAAGGAGGAAAGAGAGGTAGTGAGGCGGAGAGATTTAGGCAGGGAATTCCAGAGCTTTGGACCTAGACAGCTGAAGGCACGACAGCCAATGGTGGAGCATTTAAAATCGAGGATGTTCAAAAGGCCAGAATAGGCGGAGAGCAGAGGTCTAGGAGGATTATAGGGCTGGAGGAGATAACAGAGATAGGGAGGGGCGAGGCCATGGAGCAACGTGAAAACAAGGATGAGAATTTTAAAATCGAGGCGCTGCTTAACCGGGAGCCAATGTAGGTCAGCGAGCACAGGGGAGATGGGTGAGCGGGACTTGGTGCGAGTTAGGACATGGGCAGCAGAGTTTTTGATGAGCTCAAGTTTATTGAGGGTAAAACTAGGAAGGCCAGCCAGGAGTGCGTTGGAATAATCAAGTCTTGAGGTAACAAAGGCACGGATGAGGATTTTGGCAGAAGATAAGTTGAGGTAAGGGCGGAGACGGGCGCTGTTACGAAGGTGGAAATGGGTGGTCTTAGTGATAGAACGGATATGAGGTAGGAAGCTCAATTTATGATCGATTATGACACCCACTATCGAGGTCCCACGTGTTCACACTCGGATTGTCGGGGTCCACAAGGGCATCCGGGGTGGGGGAGTCCGGGACGAGGGGGGTTAATTTAATCAGGTTACTGGTCGATTTGCTAGCTCGTTATTTCTGTCGCTGTATATTAATAAAATTTCACTTTCTGTAATTATACCATCATTTTCCTTTGGGTTGCTGACACTCTCCATGGAGAACATAACATGGAGGAATCCAGGTACGTGTCAACATTCACAGAAAAACACTGCTCCAGGCCAATCGATGAAGAGGAGGTACCAGAGGCCAGCCAGCGACCATGGATCAAACCCCGCTAGATGAGTCATCTCCTTCGGGGGAGGAGGAAAGATAAGGAAGGGAAATTCTTCTAAAGCAAAAAAACAAACTGTAAAAGGGAGTAACTCAATCACGGAATCGGAGGATACTGTGATGAAATCAAGCCCCATTCTGTTTCATTACATGATATCATTATTTTTTTTAATGTATATGAATTTTAGATAGGCCGGTAAACTGTGCATTTAAAATGGAACTCTGTTAGCTGAACTCTGAAAAGCAGACTTTTGTGTGGGGAAATTAGACAAACACTGTCTGGAGATAGCTGCTAAGTTTCATGGTGAGGTCGCCCACCTCTGTTAATGGGCTGCTTGTAACTAGATTCCAGTCAGATCAAGTTTACTTGGCTACATACCTCAAGTTGTTGAAATGATAATGATCTGTCCTTCTTTCTCTTTTTAAAATATTTTTAAGACTTTAAAGCGTGATAGTGCATGCAAACCTTCATTTCTATTGGCACATCACAGCCAAATCTATTTCACACACTTTCCAGGACGTGTTGGGTCACTAAACATTGACCAGGAGTATGAGCTTGTATGTCCCTTCCTAGCCGAGGGGTGCTGAACATAGGAGCAGGAGTGGGCCATACAGCCCCTCAAGCCTGCTCCGCCATTCAATAAGATCATGGCTGATCTTCCACCTCAACTCCAATTTCCCGCCCAATCTCCATATCCCTTGATTTCCCTAGAGTCCAAAAATCTACTGATCTCAGCCTTGAATATACTCAACGACTCAGCCTCCACAGGCCTTTGGGGTAGAGAATTCCAAAGATTCACAACCCTCTGAGTGAAGAAATTCCTCCTCATCTCAGTCTTAAATGGCCGACCCCTTATCCTGAGACTACGACCCCTAGTTCTAGACTCTCCAGCCAGGGGGAAACAACCTCTCAGCATCTACCCTGTCAGTCCCCCCTCAGAATCTTGTAGGTTTCAATGAGATCCCCTCTCATTCTTCTAAACTCCAGAGAGTATCAGCCCATTCTACTCAATCTCTCCTCATAGGACAACCCTCTCATCCCAGAGATCAAACCAACTGAAATATCCCAATCAAGTAACGCAACACAGAGTGGGATCAAACCTTCCTGGCGTGTATAGGTCAGTATTTGGTCACCACCACCATTCACTACATGCACAAAGGTATAAGTTTCAGACTATAGGAGTTCCTGTGGAAACTGCATTTTAGAGAGCCTGAATTATAATAGATAACATAATCTATCCTCCAGCCACATCCAGAATTTCTGTACCTTTAACTCTCTCTCCTGCCTATTACTGAACACCTGCAGTGAAACCCGCCCGATTTACATTCCATTGCAAAGGGGGGCAAAGCTTCATACTGACACACAGAGAATGAAACAGCCAAATTCAACACAACACGCCTCATTTCTTTACGGCGCTCTAAATATTTGCTCTCGTTTCACGGAAGGCAAGAACAGACAGTTCCTTCGACCATCTGGACGGTCGGCAAGGTGGGGTTTAAACTCGCAGGTGACAGGGGGGGCAATCGGGAGGTAAGAGTTCCTTCACGGAAGAACAGGCAAATCTTGTAAACCGGCCCCAAGCCACCCATTCCCACGGAGCCTCATTTAACAACAGATGGCTTTCATTAAGAATTCAACGTCTCTCCGCAGTCCTGCACAAGAGCAATACGAGAAAGCTGCCAACAAAATGAATGTAGTTTGCAGATGTGCGAGCCTTCTAAACTGTTCCTGTGCTCCCGCTCGCAACTCTTGTTCAATGAGGGTTGCCTGTCTGTTAGAGTGATTGGAAGCTACAGGCGTCAGCGGTATTCGAGCTCAGGTCAATGCCTCAACTTTCATGGTGACCTGTCTAACCTCACTCCCTTAACACAGCACAAATCAGCCACTGTACATTCCAGGTTGCTACAGGGACAGGGTGCAGTGTTGCCACGAGCATTTCAGTCACGTGCAACGGTGGCCGTGTGAATTTTTTTTATATTGTCCTGCGTCCGCTTTGAAACCGAAACAGCCAGTAGTACAACAGGCGCCTCCCAAACTTGGGTTGTGTCTGGAGAAAGCTGGGGGAGGGCAAATTTCAACTGGCACCCGCCCGTTTACGCTGGAAGAATTGAAAAATAAAAATCGCCCGCCCGTTGGCTCCTGGGGGCCCTCCAGACACAAGGCCTTGAGACTCCACCAGGAGGGCCTCAAAATTGGCGGCTGGCGCTCAACTCAAAGCAGGTGGGAGCTTTATTAACGTATTTAAATAAGTCGGTTGTCGGAACGCAACGCCATTTTGTGCCAATGGGCGGAGCGGGCGCCACATTCCGCCCATTGGTGCCAGGCATCGAGCGGCCCAACCAGAGGTCCTTAAAGGGAGCACTGGAGGCTGCTCAGAAAATGGCCCTGAAAGATTTTTTTTTTTTTTTTTAAAGTGATTTTTTGTGGGGCCAGGAGGAGCAAAATTCCTGAGGCCAATGCTGGCCACTCAGTGCCTTCCCCCCGCCCCAGGATTGCAGCCCCCTTCGGTGTCTGACTTCCAACTAGGCTCCACGGAGAGGCCCCTGGATTCTCTCCCAGGCGAGCTGCCTGTGTGTGCGCTCGCTGAGTGCTGGTAGCTTGTCCACAATATTTAGATGTGTCTTGTCGGAGCCACTGGATGGGGGTAGCCCACGGCCTGCCCATCGCCCGCCTGATGCACCCTCCAGTTTGAATAAACGTCCCAGCATTTAGAGCCGGACAACACTAGGGTTTATTTCTAGAGGGATAGAATTGAAAAGTAGGGAAGTTATGCTAAACCTGTATTGAACCTTGGTTGGACCACACTTGGAGTACTGCGTACAGTTCTGGTCGCCATATTATAAAAATAATATAGAGGCACTGGAGAGGGTGCAGACAAGATTTACAAGGATGATACCAGAAATGCGAGGTTATACATATCAGGAAAGAATGAACAGGCTGGGTCTCTTTTCTCTTGAAAAAAGAAGGCTGAGGGGTGACCTAATAGAGGTCTTTAAAATTATGAATGGTTTTGATAGAGGGGATACAGAGAGAATGTTTCCACTAGTGGGGAAAAGCATAACTAGAAGCCATCAATATAAGATAGTCACTAAGAAATCCAATAGGGAATTCAGAAGAAACATCTTTACCCAGAGAGTGGTGAGAATGTGGAACTCGCTACCACAGGGAGTGGTTGAGGCGAATAGTATAGATGCATTTAAGGGGAGGCTGGACAAGCATATGAGGGAGAAGGGAATAGAGGGTTATGCTGATAGATTTAGATGAGGAAAGACGGGAGGAGGCTCGAGTGGAGCATAAACACCGGCATGGACTGGTTGGGCTGAATGGTCTGTTTCTGTGCCGTATATCCTATGTAATCCTATGAATCATTAGTTAGAGGTCTTTTCGCTGGCGACAGTAGTGGTGGGAACCATTTGAACGGATGAATTAAGATTTTCAAACATTATTAAAGCTTATTGGCAAAAATGTGCCTTGAATAATGAACACTTGAGCAATGAACTGAAGAGCTGTCAGCACCTGTGGAACTGCATTAAGTGTCAGCCAGTGGCTCAGTGGGTAGCACCCTCGCCTCTGAGTCAGAAGGTCGTGGGTTCAAGTCCCACTCCAGAGACTTGAGCACAAAAATCTAGGCTGACACTCCCAGTGCAGTGCTGAGGGAGTGCTGCACTGTCGGAGGTGCCGTCTTTCGGAAGAGACGTTAAACCGAGGCCCCTGTCCGCTCTCTCGTAAAAGATCCTATTCGCAGAGGAGCAGGGGAGTTCTCTCAGGTATTCTGGCCAGCATACATCCTTCAACCAGCAGCTAAAAGAGATGATCTGGTCATTAATCTCACTGCTGTTTGTGGGACCTTGCTGTGCGCAAATTGGCTGCAGAGTTTCCTACATTGCAACAGTAAACACTTTAAATATTGGCTTTAAAGCACTTTGGGGGCGTCCTGAGGTCGTGAAAGGCGCTATGTAAATGCAAATTCTTTTGTTGTTTGACCCACGGTGAGCCCAGGAGAGGAGGAAAGTGAAGTTGCGGAGAAGGCAAAAAAAGGACAGAAAATTTTTGCAGGCATTTGTACTGCAGCTGATGTCAGATGCTGCACCATAAGCAGCAATGGGTCTAATCACTGACTGCTGACGACAACACACAATTAGGAATTAATTCCAGCTTTTAATTATGACACAATTTACCACAAGCACCGACTTTCCATTAATTACTCTGCAATTTACAGTGCTGGAGAGGAGCAGCTCCAGAGGGTCCGCGAAGGAATCTTGGCCCGCGTACTGGGCTTCTTGGCTCGTCGCCGAGGGGGATTGTGTGGGGCCGGAGCCTGGGAGCCGAGACTCGAACAACACCGCGCGGCTCTCGCCGACGACTAACTCTCCTTTCAGGAAGCCGGGTAGAGAAGAGGAGCAGATACTCACGTGGGCTCGTCCATCGGGCGCCACTCTACGTAGTGGTAAAGCCTCTGCACGCTGGTCAGCCATTCTCTCAGGATGGCAGTCGTGTTATCTATATTATGATCGGTTGCTGCCCTGAAGAAACAGACATTAGATTTGATTGCAGCGATGTACACGGTTATGCATCTCGTGCTGACTGTGGAGCATGGCCGAGCACAAAATGGCTGGTGCATTGCCCATTCAACAGCCACCACTGAGGTGTGTCTCAGAGATGTGATGTGTCACAATACAAACATAAGTATCTCTTTCTTCTTTCATTTGATAAAATGAGAAGGAAACCTTCCATCCTTACCCGGCCTGGTCTATATCTGACTCCAGTTCCATGCCAATGCGGTTGATCCTCAACTGCCTTCTGATGCCCTACAACCCTCCGTGATCTCCGCGCTCCTCCAATTCTGGCCTCTTGCGCACCCTCCCCCCCCCCCCCCCACCGATTTTAATCGCTCCACCACTGGCGGCCGTGCCTTCAGCTGCCCGAAGCTCTGGACTTCCCCACCCAAGTCCCTCTGCCTCTCCACCTCTTCTTCCTTCCTTTAAGACACTCCTTAAAACCTGCCTCTTTGACCAAGTTTTTGGTCACCTGTCCTAATATGTGGCTCGGTGTCAAATTTTGTTTGACAATCGCTCCCGTGAAGCGCCCTGGGATGTTTTACTATGTTAGAGGCGCTGTATAGATGCAAGTTGTTGTTGTTGAAGTGGCCGAGCAAGCCACTCAGTTGTACCAAACCAGTTGAGCCAAACCAGTTGAAGGTGACCCACCACCACCATTTTCTCAGGGCAACTGGGGATGGCCAATAAATGTCGGCCTTGCCGGCGCCGCCCACATCCCCCAAGAATGAATTTTTCAAAAATAGCAAGTAAAATGAATTTGAGTGAGAACGACTTGTCGCGGGAATGAAGCAACAGTACCGCAGGCCTGCCAGATGTTTAGCTCAAATGTTAAAAGGACGGCGATTTCCGTAAGCTTTAAAAGCCAACGGTTTTCGAAAGTGGGTGTCTCTGTAATCGAATTGAGAGCCTTATATAATCCTGCAATAAATAGCTCCCAGACTTCAGCAAAACTGTTGATTAAATTTGGTAAACAGTCACGATCTAGATTGCAAGAAGTATCCCCTGGCCAGTATAAACCTACACTTGGCAGCCACTGCGCTGGAAACCAATACAGCAACAGCAGTTTATAGAAGCCGCAAGTTGAGGGAAATAAAGATACAATTCCAAACTGTGGCTGGGCCATTCAGCAGCTACAGAACGTTCCTTATTCCAAGTGCTTTTCGGTCCAAGATTCTGGAACGTTCGTGTTACAGCTTCCATGTGCACAGTATTTACGTACAAGCGCTCCACCTGCACGACTCTCGGATTACCTTGTTCGCACCTCATTCTGGGGCAATAGCCAGCACTCGGTACTCCAGTCTGAGCTTGACAGGTTGGGTGGAGACGTGCGCCCCTCCATCAGCTCATTCCCCTCACCCTGCTGTCTCCTCAAAGCTGAGGTTATCCCCCCCCTCCCCTCCTCTCCTCTCCGATCTCCTCCTCCACAGTCCTCGTTCAACTGGCAATCCTTCACGTGTGAACCTAGACGGTGAGTGTCGACACTCGACAACGGAGGGCATCACCCGTGAGCCTCGCCCGACGTCCAGCCGCCCACGCACTTTGCCGCAAGGGTCGTGACGAGAAGCAAGAATCCTCCAAGTGCCCTAACCTACAGGGCTACGGACCAAGAGCTGGAAAGTGGGATGAGGCTGGATCGCTCTTTGTCGGCCCGCGCAGACACGGCGGGCCGAATGGCCTCCTTCTGTGCCGTAACGTTCTATGATTCCCTGGTTTGACTTTGCCCCCTCCCCGGCTCAGGCACACCGCAGTGCCCCCCCTACAAGCCACCCCTGACGGGCTCACTGCACGGAGTGAGGTACTGAGGGTAAGGGGAGCTGGCACACACAGGCCCGTAACACTGGGGGAAAGAGAGCGAAGGTCTTTTTAAAACACAAGTGAGGCATTGCTACTGTGTCAGCTGTGGCTCAGTTGGTAGAACTCTCGCCTCTGAGTCAGAAGGTTGTGGGTTCAAGTCTCACTCCAGGGACTTGAGCACATAAATCTAGGCTGACACTCCCAGTGCAGCACTGAGGGAGTGCCGCACTGTCGGAGATACCGTCTTTCGGATGAGACGTTAAACCGAGGCCCCGTCTGCCCTCTCAGGCGGATGTAAGAGATCCTGTGGCACTATTTCAAAGAAGAGCAGGGGAGTTATCTCCGGTGTCCTGGCCAATATCTATCCCTCAATCAACATAACTAAAAACAGATTATCTGGGTCATTATCACATTGCTGTTTGTGGGAGCTTGCTGAGTGCAAATTGGCAGCTGAGTTTCCCACATTACAACAGTGACTACACTTCAAAAGTACTTCATTGGCTGTAAAGTGCTTTGAGACATCCGGTGGTCGTGAAAGGCGCTATAGAAATGCAAGTCTGTCTTTCACTAATAGCAAGACTTGTTATAACTGGCAACGGAGCTGAACTGAGGGGCCTCAATCCCCCCCACGGCACACCTCCTGCAGACAGGCGGTTCGAGAAACAAGATTTGCAAACAAGAGAATCTTGTCACTGAGAGCGCTGTGCTTGGCTGTGCTTCAATACAAGGGCTTTTAAACTGGGCTACACACTACACAGTTAACTTCCTAATTGGGGAGCGGGGCCACTCCAATTACCAGATGGAGATCCTGTCCTTCGGGTAGTCCAGCCTCTCGATGGCCCCCAGATGGTAAGGCAGGGTGTAAGCCGAGTTCCTGGCGATGATCGCGACCAGCACGGTCGGGCTCTGCAGCGGCGACTCGCTGGGCAGCCGCTCCTCGGAAAAGTAGGCGTCGGTGGCGGGGTTCGGCCCCAGGAGGGTCAGGACAAGCGCCGCGCACACCGCCGCTGACATCTCCACCGTGCTCCACTGTTCGATCCCCGGCACCCCGCTCCAGCAAACACTCCCATCCCCGGGAGGTGGACGCGTCAGCAACTCTGGAGAAAGGGGGAGGGGTGAAGAAGAAAGTTGTTGAAAACTTTTCCCAAAAAAAAAAGTTGGCAAGGTTTGAGGAGGGAGGAGGGAGGGGAGGGGAGGGGGGGGGAAAAGAAAGAAGAGAGAGGGAAAAAAAATAAAACATAACCACAGGCGAAATGTGTTTCAGTGGAAGGAACTCGAGGGACAGGAAATTATCACAAAGGGAAAAAAAATCAAAAGAGAATACATTCTAATTTTAAAAAGCTTCAAATGAGAGAGAGAGATTTTAATGGAGCTTTGAAATATATATGTGTAAACGTTAAAAAAACATCTGGCTTGAACTTCAAATCTGCCCCCCCCCCCCCAAATAAATATATTTAAGATTTTTTTGGATATTAAGGGAATCAAGGGAAGGTGGAGTCCAGGTAGAAGATCAGCCATGAGTTATCCCCAGTGTCCTGGCCAATATTTATCCCTCAACCAACATAACAAAAACAGATTATCTGGTCATTATGACATTGCTGTTTGTGGGAGCTTGCTGTGCGCAAATTGGCAGTTGAGTTTCCCACATTACAACAACAGTGACTCCACTTCAAAAGTACTTAATTGGCTGTAAAGCGCTTTGAGACGTCCGGTGGTCGTGAAAGGCGCTATATAAATGCAAGTCTTTCTTTTTATTGAATGGCGGAGCAGGCTCAAAGGGCCGAATGTCCTGCTCCTCTTTCTGATGTTGGATGTTGTACTGGGCTACAGGCAAGAAGAGCTCAGCTTGGAATCCCCAAGTTTGTGCTGAGTTAGCTCATTCTCAGCCAGTGGACATGCTGCAAATGGCCGCAGTGTAAGTGTTCTTGGGTTGGGGTGGGAAGGGGAATCAGCCAGGGTCCTTATCCAGTGATTTCTGCTGAAAAGTGTAGGATTTCTGCTTGGCCGTGATACCCTCTGCCGTCGCATAGCGCATGCTCCAGGCTCGCACCCGCTTGAATGGTCACTAGGGCAGGCGGGTTGTCAGCCCGTGGAGTCACAGCCCAGCCCAGCGCCTTCAGGAAACGAGGGGAGATTTCTTAAAAATAATCTGCATCTTAATTTCTTCCAATGTCCAGGGACCTGCAATAAACTGTCCTGCAGCTCGCGACACCCTGAAGATATTAAGAGGCAGATTCTGATTCTGTGGCTCGTTGCCGAGAAGGTTTTACCCTGTTTCAGTAACAGCAGTCATGGATTCCAGTTTGGACTCGTTGACATTTATATACCGAGTTCTGTGAAGGCGAGGTTAGCGAGTGCTCCTGTCGAATGGGAATGTGCGAAGGACAGCGGCTGGGCAGAGGCATTAATGGGGGCTCTGAGGGGAGGAAACTGGGGAGGCGGCTCTAGCTGGGCGAAGGGCAATCGGACACGGGAGGGCTATGGCCAGGTAACAGTGTGGCAGAGGCACCAACGTGCATAAATGATGTTGATGAGGAGAGAAACTGGCCAGCAATATGGATATCGGTGTCATCTTTGGCTCAGCAGGGCAGCACTCTCGCCTCAGAGTCAGAAGGTTGTGGGTTCAAGTCCCACTCCTGAGACTTGAGCACAAAAATCTAGGCTGACACTCCCAGTGCCGTGCTGAGGGAGTGCTGCATTGTCGGAGGTGCCGTCTTTCGGATGAGAGGCCCCGTCTGCTCTCTAAGGTGGACGTAAAAGATCTTATAGCGCTATTCCTGGCCAATATTTATCCCTCAACCAACATGCAAATTGGCTGCCACATTTCCTACATTACAACAGTGTCTACACAAAGTGTTTAATTGGCTGTAAAGCACTTCGGGACGTCCTGTGGCCGTGAAAGGCGCTATAGAAATACAAGTCTTTCTTTCTCCAGGGAGGGTATTGTCAGAGGTGACTGGACAAGTCTCTGAGAGGGACGGGACAGGACTGGATGGGGGGGTGGGGGGAGGGGCACTCTGCAGCAGAGAAACGATTGGATTGAGCTGTCTAAATTTACCAGTCATGCAGAACATGGAGAACATGTAGGCGAGGAGCACTCAACAGGGACCTGTGTTACATTACGTCTGAAGAAACCCAGCTGTACAAAAAGGAAAAAAAAAAGTCTCGCCGGCTGCCAAGAATGAGTTAAGTCGAAAGGCTTGCAATAAAATAAATGCCGTCAGTTGTTTCTTATTCTTTAACCTTCGAGCACATGTGGGTGCCAGGCAGTCAGGAAATTAACAAGGGGCCGGACACAGGCTCAAAGCGGCCATTGGTGAAGGAGCTGAACTCCACATACAGCACAATACATGTGGAACATTAACCTCGAGGGAGCCCGACACCATTTAAAAAAAAAAGGTCGTGTGGAGCGCAAAATTATTTCCCCTGTTAAACGCAGAGCCGAGGGTTTATTTTAAAGCAGAATTAAGGCCAGCTTTTAAAAAAAATAACAGCTTGACAATTATATAATGCGGGGAGAGCAGGGCTGAATAAAGACACAAGTGGGGGAGGGGCGGGGGGATGGGATAGGAAACTGATGAGATCGAGGCCCAGGCTGGAGTATTACTGGGGGTGGGGAAGGGGGGAGGGAGAAGCAAGTAGGAGCACGGCTGGTCTGGGTTGGGGGGGGCGGGGTGGTGGCAGGGGTGGGTACTGGAAAGGAGCTAATGAGAGCAGAAGTAGTCAGTAACGTGACTAAGAGGGAATAGAAGGGTGAGGCCAGGAAGGTGGCTGGCTTAGCAAGGTAAATGTGTTGGGACCGTCAGAGGGCAAAAGGAACTCGAAGAAGTTTTAGTGACTCTTTGAGAAAGAAATTTCCCCCCCTCTTGTCCGCAGAACTCTGACTCTTGCTGGGGTCCAGTTCCATAGGTGTCGACTGCTCTATTCAGAAGGTCATTCTTTATCTGGGAGCCAACAAAAAAAAAGAAAGAACTTACATTTCTATAGCGCCTTTCACGACCACCGGACGTCCCAAAGCGCTTCACAGCCAATGAAGTACTTTTTGAAGTGCAGTCACTGTTGTAATGTAGGAAACGCAGCAGCCAATTTGCGCACAGCAAGCTCCCACAAACAGCAATGTGATCATGACCAGATAATCTGTTGGTTTTGGGATAAATATTAGCCGGGACAACGGGGAGAACGCCCCTGCTCTTCGAAGAAATAGTGGCCGTGGGATCTTTTACGTCCACCTGAGAGGGCAGACGGGGCCTGGGTTTAATGTCTCATCAGAAAGACGGCACCTCCGACAGCGCAGCACTGCCTCTCTACGGCACTCAAGTGTCGGTGGACTATTAAAGCATAGTGGGGACATCGCAGACAGGTCCGATCCTGCTCGCATATGAGCACTTTCCAGCAGGGCTTGCTGGAATGGGAGCCTTGGAGAAGTTTTCTCCTTCCTAGCGCAAGGGCCAAATGCAGGGCCCGAGGCAGGCTGAGATTTATAAAAAGTGTTGGCCATGACTATATGAGAGAAAGACCTTGCATTTACATAGCGCCTTTCACAATGTCCCAAAGCGCTTGACAGCCAATCTGCGCACAGCAAGCTCCCACAAACAGCAGTGAGGTCGGTAAACTCCGGTTGCCTGAGTTGGTTAGTCTGTGGACCGTTAATCAAGAGGCAGCCAAGTAAACTGAGGGAACTTCACCGTTCCCACCAAAAGTAAACAGGAGCCATGGGCCTCTGCTACTTGATGAGGTCCCCAAGGTGCCGCAGACACAACTCTGAGTGTCACCAGGAATCAGAAACCCAGCGTTATCAAAACCATCTTGTTTCAAAAAGTCCAAACATGCTTTGCTCCACATCCCCTCGCCCCCTCCTCCAGTTCTTCTCCCAGATGGTCATTGATCAGTCGTCTAATTTAAAGCTAAAATCCAATTGATTTTCAACGCACTGCCTGCGTTACTCTGTTTTACACACTATGAGCCCCATCAGCCACTTCGTTTAGTTCAGGTTCTGGGGGACTGCTGTCCAATATTTATCCCTCAACCAACATCGCTAAAACAGATTATCTCCTCATTTTCACATTGTGGGAGCTTGCTGTGCGCAAATTGGCTGCTGCATTTCCTACATTACAACAGTGACGACACTTCAAAAAAGTACTTCATTGGCTGTAAAGCGCTTTGGGACGTCCTGAGGTTGTGTAAGGTCCTATATAAATGCAAGTCTTTCTTTTTCTTTCTGTGAACCATTCCAGCATTTATTAAATCCGGTTCCCTTTCGCCTGTGGTCCGTTTATGGATCCAGTTTCTCGGATGTTAAAGCAGCCGCCCTGTTCTGAGTTAGGTGGCGCCAGCTGGGGCAGATTATATCACATCACCAGCAGCCGATGAATAATAAAAATCCGATACAGGGCTGTCCTGATGGCTCAGTTGGTAAAGACAGCGGATAACGGAGCCATACGGACCAGAAAGGTCCCAGCTTTGATCCCTGATCTGTACCGTGGCAGCCAGGCTGAGCCACCGCAGCAGTAGGGGGCTTTACAATTAGCCTTGACACCCCTAAAGCAAAGGAGAGGGGGAAAAAAATCATCCAGGTTCCTACTCCTGATTGCTAACCAGTGTCCCTGGTGGCCTGAGCGAGAACACTGAGGTTGGTGCGCCTATCCCGCCCAAGACCGCACAAAGTGGAGGAGAAGCATCCGGGAAGGCGCCGAACACCTCGAGTCTCTTCGCCGGGAGCAAGCGGAAGCCAAGCACAAACAGCGGAAGGAGCGCACATCAACCCAAGCGCCCCACCCGCCCGCCCCCTTCAACCACCGTCTGCCCCACCTGTGACAGAGACTGTAGGTCCCGTATTGGACTCATCAGTCACCTGAGAACTCATTTTTAGTGTGGAAGCAAGTTATCCTCGGTTCCGAGGGACTGCCTAAGAAGAAGAAGTCCCTGGTGGAAAACGCATATGTGTGTGTGTGTGGATACAGGATGAGCGACAGGTTTTTTGTGAGGCCCTCTGTAGTTGAAGAGCCCGTTGACGTCAACTGTCTAGGCTCAGCCAGTGAAGAATGGACCTGGAAGGCTGATCCGCGTCCATGGCCCAAGGACTCATGCATGAGTCAGGGACTTCAAGGGAGGAGGACGGAAAACAGAACTAAATAAATCTGATTAAAATCACTGGTAATGGGAAACAGTTATTCCATTTGATGCCAAAAGTGGTTTCAGTCCCTTATGCTGACTCCCTTCACCAAGTACAAAGCACTGGGTCCTGGGGATTCAGCTCCCCCTGTTGGACAACATTAGAAAAGACCCTTTCTATTCCCCGGTCTCAGTCTTAAAGCTGCCACACACACATCCTGTGCTTAAATTCTGCAGGGTTGGACAAATGGCTTGTGTCCCTGCAGAGAGAGAGTTTACATTCCCTATCTGGCAAACAAAACCTTTATTGATGCAGATTTCCCAGAAGCTTGGATTGGAGAATCTTAAGGGGGGGGGCTCCCACATGTCAGCTGACTGTCTATTTTAAAAAAAAGCCATCGTGCGCAGAAAATAGCAAATGTGAACAGACCGACCCTTGTGCCACCTTCCAACAGAATCTCGCTGCTTTTCCTTTGCGCCACTGCCTAAGAGGAAATGCTCTCTTTAAATTGAGGCCAGCGTTGTTTGTGAACATGAGCATCGAACTGTTTCTGTGAAGGACACTTTGTTTCTCTGTTTGATTCACCGGAATTTAAAAAAAAGTCTCAGTGCCGTTGGCTCGCAAGGTATTGTCAAAGAGCGGTAACAAGTCAAATGAACGGCTTTCCTGCTCTTATATTTACCGTCCATGTGCTGCTACTGTGTTGAAATTCTGTGCGGCTCCAGTACAACAGGGTGCCCTGAAAATGCATTTAAACGAGTATTTATTCAGCAGTCGAGGAACGCGTTGGGTCTCCAAATGTCTGCCGACTCGGGTTTGCATCTGTGAGTCCCACACTGCGAGTAACCCGAGAAAGAAAACTATGGGCTTGTTTTTTTTGCACCTGCTTTTCTCCTCTGGTTTCCCACTGGCAGTGACTAATACTGGGGTGCAGTAAAACGATACGCTCTCCATCTCCATCACTGAGGCCCTTCAGCCCATTTGCCCTCATCCTTCTAGAATGCTAGCCCTGCCATCTCCCCATGACAGCATCCAGCTGTGTCCTAAATGAGTTCGGTGTCCTGCCCTCAACCGCCCTTCCCGGCAACCCGCTCCACCCGTTGACCACCCACTTGTGTAACGCAATGCTTCCTTGAGTCTTTACAAATCTTGCCTTTCACACCCTTGACCCTGAGCCCTCAGCCCTCTTGCCATGGCTACCCTGGCTATCTGCTAGCATTGTGGTGGGTTTTCTTTCTTCATCTTGTTAAGGATCTTGTCTAACTCTCTCACCGCTCCCTGTTCAATTGCCTCCAGTCTGTTTTCCACAGCGTTGAGACTTCCCTGGTCAAAGTCACCGACAAGCTCCGAATGTGACTTTGGCCCGATCACGGTCCTCCTCAACCTCCTTGACACCTCCGCGACCTTCGACACGGTCAACCATTACCTCATCATCTGCTACCTCCTCGATGGTCCACCTCCACAGCACCGTCCTTTCATGGCTCCTTTACCTAGTTGTCCCCAATCAGTACATAGGACCATAGGAACAGGAGTAGGCCATTCAGCCCCTCAAGCTTGTTCCAGCATATCATTAAGATCATGGCTGATCTGTATCTTAACTCCATTGGCCCGCCTTGGTTCCACAACCCTTAATACCCTTGCCGAACAAAAATCTATCAATCTCAATTTTAAAATTTTCAGTTAACCCCCAGCCTCAACAGCTTTTTGGGGGAGAGAGTTCCAGATTTCCACTAACCTTTGTGTGAAGAAGTGCTTCCTGATATCACCCCTGAACGGCCTAGCTCTAATTTTAAGGCTACGCCCCCTTGTTCTGGACTCCCCCCACCAGAGGAAATATCACTGCCTTTGCTGCATTGCCGTCTCTGGCATGCTGCAAGATACTGGGCAGGTAAAGACATGCTTCTTGTGATAAGCTTGCCTATGGGAGTGGTCTGAGAAGCTAAGATGTATCTAGAATAAAGGAACCTAGGATTTCAGCAGTAGGGGGGAGGGGGAGAGGTTGGGGTGCAGGCCTGTAAGGTGCTGGAAGTAAATGATCTTGCTGATGGACTGGATGCACGGTGTTGAACAGGAAACTGAGGTTAGGAACATAAGAAATAGGAGCAGGAGTAGGCCATTCGGCCCCTCGAGCCTGCTCTGCCATTCAATGAGATCATGGCTGATCTTCTACCTCAACTCCATTCACCGGCCCTATCGCCATATCCCTTGATCCCTTTCCAAGTCAGAAATCTATCAACTTCTGTTTGGAATATACCCAATGACTGAGCCTCCACAGCCCTCTGGGGTAGAGAATTCCAAAGATTCACCACCCTCTGTGTGAAGAAATTTCTCCTCATCTCAGTCCTGAATGGCCTACCCTTTATCCTGAGACTGTGGCCCCTGGTTCTAGACTCCCCAGCCAAGGGAAACATTCTCCCAGCATCCACCCTATCAAGCCCTGTAATAATTTTGTATGCTTCAACGTTGTGCACTTTTAGTTACAGACTAAACAAGCAGAGAGAATTGATATCTGAGATGTAAACATTTTGCTTAGACCCAAACAAATCCTTGGCTGCTTCCTAATACTGAGCAACAACAACAACAACAACTTACATTTATATAGCGCCTTTAACGTAGTCAAAACATCCCAAGGCGCTTCACAGGAGCGTTACCAAACAACATTTGACACCGAGCCACGTAAAGAGAAATTAGGGCAGGTGACCAAAAGCCTGGTCAAACAGGTAGGTTTTAAGGAGCGTCTTAAAGAAGGAAAGAGGTGTAGCGAGGCGGAGAGGTTTAGGCAGGGAATTCCAGAGCTTAGGGCCCCAGGCAGCTGAAGGCACGGCCGCCAATGGTGGAGCCATTAAAATCGGGGAGGCGCAAGAGGCCAGCATTAGAGGAAAGCAGAGATCTCAGAGGGTTGCAGGGCTGGAGGAGGTTAAAGAGATAGGGAGGGGCGTGGCCATGGAGGGATTTGAAAACGAGGATGAGAATTGTAAAATACGCAGTGACTTGATGACGTCATCCACCAGCATGGGAGCAGTTTCCACCTGTAGATTCGTGATGCCTCAGTGCCACTTCCCTTAGTTCTACAGCTGCGGACCTGCTGAGTGCCTGACTGACAACAAGCACTGAATAAGCCAGAGATTTCTTCAGCTCAATACTAGCAAGACCAAGGCCATCTTGTTTGGCTTCCAGCAGAAACGTCACACCTCAGATAATGATTCTCTTTCTCTCCTTGGCTTTACGTGACAGTTTGCTACGAGACTGTCTGTAGAGTCTCTTTGACCTCTCTCTCTCTGATGGCTTCAGGTGGATTACTCAATTTTATGAAGGCAGGTTGTAAAATAATTTTTTTAATGACCACGTCAAAGGACATTTAAATATCTGTCTCTTAAACTTCAAAGAGCTGCCAATCAAACATATGTACAAATAAAAGCCACAAGATGTTTGTATTTGAATTGAGTGCATTATCCCTTCCCCAGACACTTGTCCAGACAATCTGCCCCTATTTTATCAAAGCAAGTTAAACCATTTTCTGTGAGTGAATCTGGTTTTAAACCCTATGTGTAACATAGCAGAAAGAAATAAGGCAATAACAGAATACATTATGGACACAAATGCTTCTGTTCTTTAACATCCTCATCCATGTCTTCATCACCTGATTGGGCTGAGGAGTGGCAAGTAACATTCGCACCACACAAGTGCCAGGCAATGACTATTTCCAACAAGCGAGAGTCTAACCACTGCCCCTTGACATTCAACGGCATTACCATCACTGAATCCCCCACCATCAACATCCTGGGGGGTCACCATTGACCAGAAACTTAACTGGACCAGCCACATAAATACTGTGGCAACAAGAGCAGGTCAGAGTCTAGGTATTCTGCAGCGAGTGTCTCACCTCCTGACTCCCCAAAGCCTTTCCACCATCTACAAGGCACAAGTCAGGAGTGTGATGGAATACTCTCCACTTGCCTGGATGAGTGCAGCTCCAACAACACTCAAGAAGCTCGACACCATCCAGGACAAAGCAGCCCGCTTGATTGGCACCCCATCCACCACCTTAAACATTCACTTCCTCCAGCACCGGCGCACCGTGGCTGCAGTGCGTACCATCTACAAGATGCACTGCAGCAACTCGCCAAGGCTTCTTCGGCAGCACCTCCCGAACCCGCGACCTCTTCCACATAGAAGGACAAGGGCAGCAGGCACATGGGAACACCACCACCTCCAAGTTCCCCTCCAAGTCACACACCATCCTGACTTGGAAATATATCGCCGATCCTTCATCGTCGCTGGGTCAAAATCCTGGAACTTCCTCCCTAACAGCAGTGTGGGAGTACCTTCACCACACGGACTGCAGCGGTTCAAGAAGGCGGCTCACCACCACCTTCTCAAGGGCAATTAGGGATGGGCAATAAATGCTGGCCTTGCCAGTGACGCCCACATCCCAGGAACGAACATAAAAAAAAATAATCACTGCTTTTCCCAACTCCACCCTACAAAAATAGCAAATCATCCAGAAGTCTGCAGCCGATATACAAGGCCGCACCAAGTGCTGTGCACTCATCACCCATGTCCTTGCCAGCTTCTACTGGTTGCCTGTTCCATAGCATATCAGCTTCAAAATCCATGTCTTCATCTTCATGGTCTCACTCCACCCTACTATTGGAATCTTCTGTAGCCCCCAACTCACAATACATATCCTCCGCTCTCCCAACTCTGGTCAACTGCACAACCCTCCCAGCCATCAATGACAGTGCCTTCAGCTACCACACCCCTGCACACTGGAACGCTCTCCCTAAACCTCTTCACCTGCCAACACTCTCGGCTCCTTCAAAAGCCTCCCCAGAACCGACCTCTTTGACCCTGCCTTCGGTCAGCGCCCCCGCACACCCTGCTTTAAACCTCGCTCCTATTTCACACTCGCTGTCACCTCTCCCCTGTTAGGTACCTCAAGGTGTATCAGTAAACCGTGGTTGTTGCCCAATACCTGAATAGTATAATTCCATCTGGTGTGATCGCTCCCAGTTCCGGCTGCACCAACTTCACTGAGTGGCTTTATTTTCCTGAGTAATTTGCAGGCTGACCAAAGCTACTAAAGTACATTATCCCTATTTGCTTTTCCGTAATTAATTCTTCTCAATCGATTTTCTTGTGCGAATGATGTTAAATTTGATTGCAGTAATCTACCCGATGATAATCCTGGTCTCCGGCCATCCCACGCACACAGAAAGCTTGAGCTGCCCCATGTAATATTGAGCCACACTGCCCCATGTAAGAACATAAGAACACAAGAAATAGGAGCAGGAGTCGGCCATACGACCCCTCGAGCCTGCTCCGCCATTCAATAAGATCGTGGCTGATCTTCGAGCTCAACTCCATTTTCTCGCCCAATCCCTATATACCTTGTTTCCCCTAGAGTCCAAAAATCTATCGATCTCAGCCTTGATTATACTCAACGACTGAGCATCCACAGGCTTCTGGGGTGGAGAATTCCAAAGATTCACAACCCTCTGAGTGAAGAAATTTCTCCTCATCTCAGTCCTAAATGGCCGACGCCTTATCCTGAGACTGTGACCCCTGGTTCTAGACTCTCCAGCCAGGGGGAAACAGCCTCTCAGCATCTACCTTGTCAATCCCCCTCAGAATCTTATGTTTCAATGAGATCACCTCTCATTCTTCTAAACTCCAGAGAATATAGGCCCAATCTACTCGATCTCTCCTCAAAGGCCAACCCTCTCATCCCAGGAATCAATCTAGTGAACCTTTGTTCCACCCCCTCTAAGGCAAGTATATCCTTCCTTAGGCAAGGAGACCAAAACTGTACACAGTGTCAGTACTCCAGTTGTGGTCTCACCAAAGCCCTATATAATTACAGCAAGACTTCCTTAACTCTTACACTCCAACCCTCTTGCAATAAAGGCCAACATACCATTGGCCTTCCTATTTGCTTGCTGTACCTGCACCATGTAATATTGAGCCACACTGTACCGTGTAATATTGAGTCATGCAGGAGGTCCAGTGATGAGATCGCCAATTTCAGTGGGCGCTGCTAAGGATGCAACAATCGGCTGCACTATTCCTAGTTAAGGAAGCGGGAGATAAACCAGTTAAGGCCCCCGCCCCTGAACGCTGCAGAGTGACATTTGCTGGAGGTAAAGGTGTGTGGATATCACTTGAGGACAGGACAGAATGTGTTGCCCTCATGGTTGAATAGGCTCATGTGAAAAAAGTCCACCTGGTGAGGTCCCAGAAAATGAGATAAGGGGGTTGGTTTCATCAATATCAGTGCAGGGAGCCAGCACTCAGGCATCACTCTAGAGGGAAATTTGGCCGATTGGATAAGTAACTGGCTATCTCATAGAAGGCAGAGGGTGGTGGTGGATGGAAAATTTTCGGACTGGAGACCAGTTACCAGCGGTGTGCCACAGGGGTCAGTGCTGGGTCCTCTGCTGTTTGTGATTTTTATCAATGACTTGGAGGAGGGGACTGAAGGGTGGATCAGTAAATTTGCTGATGACACCAAGATTGGTGGAGTAGTGGATGAGGTGGAGGGCTGTTGTAGGCTGCAAAGAGACATTGATAGGATGCAGAGCTGGGCCGAAAAATGGCAGATGGAATTTAATCCTGATAAGTGCGAGGTGATTCATTTTGGTAGGGCAAATTTGAATAAGGATTACAGGGTCAACGGCAGGGTTCTGAGGAACGTGGAGGAACAGAGGGATCTGGGGGTTCATATCCACAGATCTCTGAAGGTTGCCACTCAAGTGGATAGAGCAGTAAAGAAGGCCTATAGTGTGTTAGCGTTTATTAACAAGGGGTTTGAGTTTAAGAACCGTGAGGTTATGCTGCAACTGTACAGGACCTTGGTGAGACCACATTTGGAATATTGTGTGCAGTTCTGGTCACCTCACTATAGGAAGGACGTGGAAGCATTGGAAAGAGTGCAAAGGAGATTTACCAGGATGCTGCCTGGTTTGGGGGGGAGTTCTTATGAGGAAAGATTGAGGGAGCTAGGGCTTTTCTCTTTAGAGCGGAGGAGGATGAGAGGCGACTTAATAGAGGTTTATAAGATGATGAGGGGGATAGATAGAGTGGATGTTCAGAGACTATTTCCTCGGGTAGAGGCAGCTGTTACAAGGGGGCATAACTATAAGGTGCATGGGGGGAGATATAGAAGGGATGTCCGAGGTAGATTCTTTACTCAGAGAGTGGTTGGAGTGTGGAATGGACTGCCTGCTGTGATAGTGGAGTCGGACACTTTAGGAACTTTCAAGCGGTTATTGGATAAGCACATGGAGCACACCAGAGTGATAGGGAGTGGGATAGCTTGATCTTGGTTTCGGACAATGCTCGGCACAACATCGAGGGCCGAAGGGCCTGTACTGTGCTGTACTGTTCTATGTTCTATGTTCACTCTCCTGCCATCTGTATTACAGATACACCAAAGTTCCTGATGTGTCTGCTGTTCCTCCCCTCCTCTGCTGAAGGGTTGACTTGCGCTGGGATAAAGTTCCACAGGTCAGCTCTCGGGTACCTGCCCCAAGTGACCATTCTTCACATGTGAACTGAAGATAGTGAGTGAACACAGGGGGAGGTACAGACGACCTTGAAACTTGATACTCGACACCAAGTCCCGTTCGCCCATCACCCCTGTGCTCGCTGACCTACATTGGCTCCCGGTTAAGCAACGCCTCGATTTCAAAATTCTCATCCTTGTTTTCAAATCCCTCCATGGCCTCGCCCCCTCCCTATCTCTGTACTCTTCTCCAGCCCCACAACCCCCCCCCCCCCCCCCCCCGAGATATCTGCGCTCCTCTAATTCTGACCTCTTGAGCATTCCCTGATTATAATCGCTCAACCTTTGGTGGCCGTGCCTTCTGATGCCTGGGCCCTAAGCTCTGGAACTCCCTGCCTAAACCTCTCTGCCTCTCTACCTCTCTTTCCTCCTTTAAGACGCTCCTTGAAACTTACCTCTTTGACCAAGCTTTTGGTCATCTACCCTAATTTATCCTTATGTGGATCGGTGGCAAATTTTTTGTCTTAAAATACTCCTGTTCAGCGCCTTGGGACGTTTTACTACATTAAAGGCGCTATATAAATACAAGTTGTTGTTGTTGTCCTGGACCCAGCGTCAACACACGCACCTTCCAGCTGGAGCGCGGCCAGGAGGGCGAACCCTGGCTGATCTATTTCATTCCTAGCTAAGGTCAGGACAGGCTGGGCAGAGCTACATATTTTATAAAATCAGATCTCCTGTGGCGCTGTTAATAGCAAGTCATCAGATACAGAGGGGGGAATTTTAACCCCGATAAACGATCGGGTTTGAGTCGGGTGGGATGTTAAAATGTAAAAAACCTCAAACCCGACACCCACCCGCCTCGACCCCGCCCAGTTCCGGTTTTAACGGAGAGGGGTCAGGGGTCGGGTGACCAACCCGCTCCCAGGAGGCGGGTCACACATTTCAATATTTTAAAGAGGCTGCGTGCCGCACATTATATCTCACTTCCGGCGTTTAGAAGAATGAGAGTTGATCTCATTGAAACATACAAAATTTTTACAGGGCTTGACAGGGTAGATGCAGGGAGGATGTTTCTCCTGGCTGGAGAGTCTAGAACCAGGGGTCACAGTCTCAGAATAAGGGGTCGGCCATTTAGGACTGAGATGAGGAGAAATTTCTTCACTCAAAAGGGTTGTGAATCTTTGGAATTCTCTGCCCCAGAGGGCTGTGGAGGCTCAGTCGTTGAGTATATTCAAGACAGAGATCGATAGATTTTTGGATATTAAGGGAATCAAGGGATATGGGGTAGTGCAGGAAAGTGGAGATGAGGTAGGAGATCAGCCATGATCTTATTGAATGGCGGAGCAGGCTCGAGGGGCCGAATGGCCTACTCCTGCTCCGATTTCTTATGTTCTTGTGTTCTTAACGCTGGCCGGCCAGGTTTCCCGGACCTCAGGAAACCCGGCAGCTAAAGGGAGGCAAGGACTGCTGCAGGGAACAAGTTAGTGCCTTTCCAGCACTGCTTGTGCGCCAGGAGGAGCAGGAGTGCTTCCCTCCCCGGCCCAATAAGCTACCCCGTTTCCCACTCCACACGAGCGGACGCCCCTCTGCGGTCGCCCCCCCCCCCCCCCCCCGCACCCTCCGCGATCACCGACCCCGCCCCGCGATCACTGACTCCCCCGACCCCCCCTCACCTCTGCCCGCGATCACCCCCGACCCTCCAAACCCCGCTATTACTCGCCCATCCCCCCCCCCCCCTCGCGATCTCCACTACCCAGCAGCGGGAAGCCGACCTGCTCCTGGACTGTGGCCTCTTCGGCAGCGATCCTCGCCAGACAGGGAGCTAAGCCCGTCAAACAGGCTGGCTTCCAGGTGGGGAACCTGTTAAAAAAAAAACCCCGCATGCTGGGAGTTAAAACTCCACCGTGTTCGAGAACCCCTCCCCCCTGCCCCCTTGCTTGGAAATCCTGCCCCAGTAAATATCAAGGCCAACGTTTTAAAGGACAAGATCATTACAGCATGCAACTCATTATTCCGCTGTTGAGGTGGATGTGTGTGTCTATCCTTAAGGCCATAAGGTCTAATTGTGCCTTCCTGAGGTAAAAGTTTTTTTAAATAAAACTTTTATATCGAATATATATCTACAATATATTAAAAAATCTTGTAGCTGCAACACTTCCTGTTAACTTTTTCTATTATAAACGTCTTTCAGATGCAACGTTAAACCGAGGCCCCGTCTGCTCTCTCAGGCGGACGTAAAAGATCCCACGGCCACTATTTCGAAGAAGCACATGGGAGTTCTCCCCAGTGTCCTGGAGCCAATATTTATCCCTCAATCAACATCACTAAATCAGATTATCTGGTCTTTATCACATTGCTGTTTGTGGGAGCTTGCTGTGCGCAAATTGGCTGCCGTGTTTCCCACATTACAACAGTGACTCCACTTCAAAAGTACTTCTTTGGCTGTAAAGCGCTTTGAGACGTCCGGTGGTCGTGAAAGGCGCTATATAAATGCAAGTCTTTCTTTTTTTCTTTTTTTATAAATACCTATGTTCACACATAATCTCATCGTATTGTAACTGCACCTTACCCTCAGTTGAGGTGCTGCAGCACCACTGCTGGTGAGAGGGTGTAATTACAGTATGATCAATTTACAGTGACAGGTTCTCCTATAAGTGTAGACATAGGAATTTATCAGGGAAATATAAAAATAAGGACGCAATGCATGACTTTAAAATGGGGTCTGAATTAGGTGTGTCCGGATCCAATTATCCCCACCCTCTAACCCTGCTTCACCAAGTCCCGTTCACCCATCTCCCCCTGTGCTCGCTGACCTACATTGGCTCGCCGGTTAAGCAACGCCTCGATTTCAAAATTCTCATCCTTGTTTTCAAATCCCTCCATGGCCTCGCCCCTTCCTATCTCTGTAATCTTCTCCAGTCCCACAGCCCCCCCGAGATATCTGCGCTCCTCTAATTCTGCCCTCTTGAGCATCCCTGATTATAATCGCTCAACCATTGGCGGCCGTGCCTTCTGTTGCCCGGGCCCTAAGCTCTGGGATTCCCTGCCTAAACCTCTCCGCCTCGCTACCTCTCTCTCCTTTAAGACACTCCTTAAAACCTACCTCTTTCACCAAGCTTTTGGTCACCTGCCCTAATTTCTCCTTATGTGGCTCGATGTCAATATTTTTTGTCTTATAATCGCTCCTGTGATGTGACTTGGGATGTTTTACTACGTTAAAGGCGCTATCTAAATACAAGTTGTTGTTGTTGTTGAGGACCGCACTCAGTCATGACTCCTCATGTGCACGGGAGATTGACTAGTACATGTATCTATGTGCACATGTACCTTTGTGCATGAAGTCTCATGGCTTCAGGTCAAGCATGGGCAAGGAAATCTAATGATTACCACCTACCGCCCTCCCTCAGCTGAAGAATCAATACTCCTCCATGTTGAACACCACTTGGAAGAAGCACTGAGGGTAGCAAGGGCACAGAATGTACTCTGGGTGAGGGACTTCAATGTCCATCACCAAGAGTGGCTTGGTAGCACCACTACTGACCGGGCTGGCCGAGTCCTGAAGGACACAGCTGCCAGTCTGGGCCTGCGACAGGCGGTGAGAGAACCAACAGGAGGGAAAAACCTACTTGACCTCGTCCTCACCAATCTACCTGTCGCAGATGCATCTGTCCATGACAGTAATGGTAGCAGTGACCACCACACAGTCATTGTGGAGATGAAGTCCCGTCTTCACACTGAGGACACCCTCCATCGTGCTGTGTGGCACTACCACTGTGCTAAATGGGATAGATTCAGAACAGATCTAGCAGCTCAAAACTGGGCATCCATGAGGCGCTGTGAGCAGCAGCAGAACTGTATTCCATCACAATCTGTAACCTCATTAAGAGAGATTAAGAGCTGGTGCAAGGCAAAAGGAAATGGTAATGGGACAAGTTAAGAAACAAAAGATGGCTCTAGATGAAGTGTAAATGGCACTGGCAGAAGGAGAGACAGCTGCCATGTGGGAGAGAGAAAAAAAATGGAAATGGCCTTGCACCATCTCTTAATCTCTCTTAATGTCTCTTAACCTCTCCTGCCTTCCATCCTATCACAGACCTTCCCTTTTGTTCTTTCCTCCCCGCCCCCCTTTCCCTGCCCCAACACTTGCTTAAAAACCTGTTCCATCTCCAGCTTTTTCCAGTTCTGACGAAGGGTCATCGACCTGAACCGTTGACTCTGTTTCTCTCTCCACAGATGCTGCCTGACCTGCTGAGTATTTCCAGCATTTTCTGTTTTTATTTCAGATTTGCAGCATCCGCAATATTTTGCTTTTGTATTAATGTGGAGATCTGCCCAGGTATGTCCTGTCCACAAAAAGCAGGACAAATCCAACCCGGCCAATTACTGCCCCATCAGTCTACTCTCAATCATCAGCAAAGTGATGGAAGGTGTCATCGACAGTGCTATCAAGTGGCACTTACTCACCAATAACCTGACCACTCGGCTCCCAACCTCATTACAGCCTTGGTCCAAACATGGACAAAGAAGCTGAATTCCAGAGGTGAGGTGAGAGTGACTGCCCTTGACATCAAGGCAGCATTTGACCGAGTGTGGCATCAAGGAGCCCGAGTAAAACTGAAGTCAATGGGAATCGGGGGGAAAACGCTCCACTGGCTGGAGTCATACCTAGCACAAAGGAAGATAGTTGTGGTGGTTGAAGGTCAATCATCACAGCCCCAGGACATCGCTGCAGGAGTTCCTCAGGGCAGTGTCCTAGGCCCAACCATCTTCAGCTGCTTCATCAATGACCTTCCCTCCAACATAAGGTCAGAAATGGGGATATTCGCTGATGACTGCACAGTGTTCAGCGCCATTCACAACTCCTCAGATAATGAAGCAGTCTATGCCTGCATGCAGTAAGACCTGGACGACGTTCAGGCTTGGTCTGATAAGTGGCAGGTAACATTCGCACCACACAAGTGCCAGGCAATGACTATCTCCAACAAGCGAGAGTCTAACCACCTCCCCTTGACATTCAACGGCATTACCATCACCGAATCCCCCACCATCAACATCCTGGGGGGACCATTGACCAGAAACTTAACTGGACCAGCCACATAAATACTGTGGCAACAAGAGCAGGTCAGAGGCTAGGTATTCTGCGGCGAGTGACTCACCTTCTAACTCCCCAAAGCCTTTCCACCATTTACAAGGCACAAGTAAGGAGTGTGAGGGAATATTCTCCACTTGCCTGGATGAGTGCAGCTCCAACAATACTCAAGAAGCTCGACACTATCCAAGACAAAGCAGCCCGCTCGATTGGTACCCCATCCACCACCTTAAACATTCACTCCCTCCACCACCGGCGCACCGTGGCTGCAGTGTGTACCATCTACAAGATGCACTGCACCAACTCGGCAAGGCTTCTTCGGCAGCACCTCCCAAACCCGCGACCTCTTCCACCTAGAAGGACAAGGGCGGCAGGAGCATGGGAACACCACCACCTCCAAGTTCCCCTCCAAGTCACACACAATCCTGACTTAGAAATATATCGCCGATCCTTCATCGTCGCTGGGTCAAAATCCTGGAACTCCCTCCCTAACAGCACTGTGGGAGTACCTTCACCACACTGACTGCAGCGGTTCAAGAAGGCAGCTCATCACCACCTTCTCAAGGGCAATTAGGAATGGGCAAAAAATGCTGGCCTTGCCAGCGACGCCCACATCCCATAAACGAATAAAAAAATGTACATGGTATATCAATTCCCTGTAAGTTACACACAATAAAATCAAAGCAGGACTCATTGTTAATCAAATCATGTTACACCCAGGGGAGCCGAGCCATCTGTTTCTGAAATCCAAGTACAAACTGTCCTAAATCTCCGACAGAAATCCTTCCTCCACGGGACACACATCAGGGAATGGAATTAATCCAACACTCGCGCTCCATTTTCAAACGCACGTTCGCTGCCGTGTTACAACTGGTCTGAGTGACCTTTGAATAAGGAGGGTAAAAATCAGCCAGAGTTCTGATCAATATCCAGCAACCCCTGTCTGTGTGGGTGTGGAGTGAAGTCGGGATCACTCTCGACTGTGCCTGTGCCGGCTCTTTGGTAGAGCTGTCCAATTAATCCCGCCCCCCTTCCCTTTCCCCATAGCCCTGTCATTTTTTTCCCTTCGAGTATTTAGCCAACTCTCTTCTGAAAGTTACTATTGAATCTGCTTCCACTGCCCTTTCAGGCAGCGCGTTCCCGATCACAACAACTCGCTGGGTAAAAATGTGTTTCCTCGTGTCGCCTCTGGTTCTTTTGCCAATCGCCTTAAATCTGTGTCCTCTGGTTACCGACCCTTCTGCCACTGGAAACAGTTTCTCTTTATTTACTCGATCAAAACCATTCACAATTTTGAACACCTCTATCAAATCTCCTCTTAACCTTCTCTGCTCTAAGGAGAACAACCCCAGATTCTCCAGTCTCTCCACATAACCGAAGTCTCTCATCCCTGGGACCATTCTGGTAGATCTCTTCCGCACCCTCTCCAAGGCCTTGCCATCCTTAAAGGATGCCCCCCTATGGTTACATTACTATGTTTGCCCTTTGCTGTCTCGGCTCACACACGAGAAGAAGGTTCGTTTGGACGAGGGACTTGTGGTCATGTACAGCCGGTGCAACTGGACCTCAAGATACACGTGAGAATGTCGAATGCAGACCAGGAAGTCTTATCCGCCCAGAAAGATCCCACAGCTCCCATCCTATCATTCAGCTGTTTTTAAAATGATTCCAGGGTTTTCACCTCCACTGCCCTACCCAGAGTCTATTCCAATATGTTGATTATTCTTTATCCACCCTATCGCAGACCTTCTCTTTTGTTCTTTCCTCCCCTCCCCCCTTTCCCTGCCCCTGCACTTGCTTAAAAATTGGTACATCTTTAACTTTTTCCAGTTCTGACCAAAGGTCATCCACCTGAAACGTTAACTCTGTTTCTCTCTCTCTCCACAGGTGCTGCCTGACCCGCTGAGTATTTCCTGCATTTTCTGTTTTCATTTCAGATTTCCAGCGTCCGCAGTATTTTACTTTCATTGATCATTCTTTGTCTGAATAATGTCCTGACATCCGTCTTAAATTAAACCTGTGCCCCTCCCCCCACCTCTCCACTGCCCCGTGCTTCCACCAAGCCCCCACCCCACTACCGGCCACGGTTTAACTTCAAGCCCATCTTGAGAGACTCAGGAGGGAGCTGGGAGAAGATAAGCCACTTAAAGGACTCCCTGAAAAAGAACAAGAGCCCAGTCTCAGGTCGGTTCAAAGTCAGTGTGTGTCCAGTCCACCAAAACAAACCTCTCTTCAAGCCCAGTACAATGAGCTCATAAGGGTGGCCAAACAGCGGGCAGCAGATGGTGCAGTACAGGGATGTGTGCCCAGACAAATTGGCAGGATAAAAGGTGAGCTCCACACAGCAACAGACACTTGACGCTGTCACCAAGTGCAGTCCCATTCCCCAACATACATACAGTGCACATAAAAAAAAAAATATTCATTTAGATAGCCCAATGGGAAAATGCTAAAGTATTAGACTCCCAACTGTAAGACCTCACTGTGAATCGCAGGCTTGACTGGCCTTTGTCCATTGCTTTCTGCTCAAAGCTAAAATTTCCAGGCTTTGGGCACTTGACACTGATGCAGCTGCCATTTCTGACCAACGCCACTAGGTGGCAGAATGGCTTCACCACAGAAGTTTCCTCCTCTCGCTGCAAGTCAGCATTGCTTTCCTTCCAGCAAGACAAGCTCTTGTTTTTTCCCCCAATTTTCCTCCCCTGGCAGTGTAGGTGGCCATTTTTTTTTTAGGCCTGAGCCTCGATGTCGAATATTGCCAGGCGATTTTTTTACGCTGGGACAGGGTCTTGTCCTCCCCTCCCTTCCCTGCTAACCACACACATTTCCAGCCAGACTCACTGAATCAGGATCAGGAGCGGGAAGCCAGGCTGATATCAGCACGGATGGAGCAAGCATGGAACCTGGGCCTTGCCTGGTCTGTGTGGCTCAGTTTGGAACCAGGCACTGCATATACCCAATAAACCATGAGAGGAGTCGTCACACTGTCCAGATCTAAATGAAGGAGCGCTGGGACAATGGCACAGTTATCACACTCACACCCAACTTACAGCAGGGAGCTGATTTTTTGAAAACAAGTCCAAACCTTCAGCCTTTGCCTTTGTTTATGGTTTAAGGTGTGTTGACAGACATAAGCTGTCATCTGCTTGTGTCACCCAAGAAAAGGAAAGACTTGCATTTATATAGCGCCTTTCATGACCACCGGACGTCCCAAAGCGTTTCACAGCCAATGAAGTACTTTTGGAGTGCAGTCACTGTGGTAATGTAGGAAACGCAGCAGCCAATTTGCGAACAGTAAACTCCCACACACAGCAATGTGATAATGACCAGATTATCTGTTGATTGAGAGATAAATATTGTCATTCTTATTCTTCTTCTTAGGCAGTCCCTCGGAACTGAGGATGACTTGCTTCCACACTAAAAATGAATTCTCAGGTGACTGATGAGTCCAATGTGGGACCTACAGTCTCTGTCACAGGTGGGGCAGACGGTGGTTGAAGGGGCGGGTGGGTGGGGTGCTTGGGTTGACGTGCGCTCCTTCCGCTGCTTGCGCTTGGCTTCCACTTGCTCCCGGCGAAGAGACTCGAGGTGTTCGGCGCCTTCCCGGATGCTTCTCCTCCACTTTGTGCGGTCTTGGGCCAGGGATTCCCAGGTGTCGGTGGGGATGTTGCACTTTTTCAAGGAGGCTTTGAAGGTGTCCGTGAAGCGTTTCCTCTGCCCACCTGGGGCTCTCTTGCCGTGTCGGAGCTCCGAGTAGAGCGCTTGTTTTGGGAGTCTCGTATCGGGCATGCGGACGATGTGGCCCATCCATCGGAGCTGATCGAGCGTGGTCAAAGCATCGATGCTGGGGATGTTGGCCTGAGCGAGAACACTGACGTTGGTGCGCCTATCCTGCCAATGGATTTGCAGGATCTTGCGGAGGCAGCATTGGTGGTACCTCTCCAGTGCTTTGAGGTGCCTGCTGTACATGGTCCACGTCTCTGAAGCATACAGGAGGGCGGGTATCACTACTGTTCTGTAGACCATGAGCTTGGTGTTGGGTTCTCTTCCTAAGGCAACCGAAGGCTGCACTGGCACACTGAAGGCGTCTGCCCTTGTTGACAGTAGGCTCCCGAGGTATGGAAAGTGGTCCATGTTGTCCAAGGCCTCATCGTGGATTTTGATAATCGGGGGGGGGGGGGTGGGGGGGCAGTACTGTGTGGTGGGGGCAGGTTGGTAGAGGACCTTTGTCTTACGGATGTTTAGGGTAAGGCCCATGCTCTCGTACGCTTCGGTGAAGGTGTTGACAATGGTTTGGAGTTCGACCTCCGATTGAGCGCAGACGCAAGCGTCGTCTGCATACTGTAATTCGACAACAGAGGATGGGACGACCTTGGATCTGGACTGGAGGCGACGGAGGTTGAACAGTTTCCCGTTTGTTCTGTAGATTAGCTCCACTCCAGCGGGGAGCTTACTGAGGGTGAGATGGAGCATTGCAGCCAGGAAGATCGAGAAGAGCGTTGGTGCGATGACACAGCCTTGCTTGACCCCGGTCCGTATGTGAATTGGGTCTGTGGTGGATCCGTTGGTCAGGATCACGGCTTGCATGTCGTCATGAAGCAGGCGGAGGATGGTGACAAACTTTTGAGGGCAGCCGAATTTGAGGAGGACACTCCATAATCCCTCACGGTTGACAGTGTCGAAGGCCTTTGTGAGGTCAAAGAAGATTGTCCAGGACACCGGTGAGAACTCCCCTGCTCTTCTTCGAAATAGTGACCGTGGGATCTTTTATGTCCACCTGAGAGGGCAGACGGGGCCTCGGTTTAACGTCTCATCTGAAAGACGGCACCTCCGACAGTGCAGCACTCCCTCAGCACTGCACTGGAGTGTCAAACTAGATTTATGTGCTCAAGTCTCTGGAGTGGGACTTGAACCCACAACCTTCTGACTCAGAGTCAGGAGTGCTACCCACTGAGCCACGGCTGACAAGCCCTCACCTTTCTCGGTACCTGTTAGTGTGGCAGCTTTTATCAGTTATACCATTGAACCTAACGCAGCGCCTCCCCAGCAAGAATTCTCCTGATGGCTCAGGTAGTCAGCGCACTGCACAGCCAGTTACTGAGCTAGGTTCGGTGTCCCTTCTGTCCTGAGTTAGCTAGTCTCAAGTGGGGTTGCTGTAACTGGCCTCAGCGTCCCTGAGCTAGAAAGGTGAAAATTGCTACCCCATTGTTCACTGATGAACCGTGTTTTAAAAAATGTATTCACGGGATGTGGGAGTCGCTGCATCTATTGCCCGTCCATAATTGCACTCGAGAAGGTGGTGGTGAGTCCGTGTGGTGATGGTACTCCCACAGTGCTGTTAGGGAGGGAGTTCCAGGATTTTGACCCAGCGACGATGAAGGAACGGCGATATACTTCAGGATGGTGTGTGACTTGGAGGGGAACTTGGAGGTGGTGGTGTTCCCATGCACCTGCTGCCCTTGTCCTTCTAGGTGGTAGAGGTCGCGGGTTTGGGAGGTGCTGCCGAAGAAGCCTTGGCGAGTTGCTGCAGTGCATCTTGTAGATGGTACACACTGCAGCCACGATGCGCCGGTGGTGGAGGGAGTGAATGTTTAAGGTGGGTGTGGATGTCAGATGAGGATAAGATCAGGCTGGGCTGTGATACTTCCCATGGCCGAATAGCCTGCCAAAACTCACTGTCTAGGGTCACACATGAAGAATGGTCACTTGTGGAGGCAGGCATTGCCTTTGTGAAGTTAACCCAGGCAAAAGTCAGCATCTTCAGGAGGGCTAGTACTGTTGGGGAGGGTTTAAACTAATTTGGCAGGGGGGATGGGCACCATGATGAAACATTAGAAAGGGGAAATAAAGTGCTCAAAGGTTTGGGAGAGGCAGAGAGCACTAAAGTAAGAAATAGTAAGGTATTATGTGGGGTCAAACTAAGAGAGAATACAGGATGGTCTAAGATGGGTTTACAGTGTATGTATGTGAATGCACGAAGCGTAGTAAACAAGGTAAGTGAGCTGCAGGCACAAATAGCCACATGGGAATATGATGTTGAGGCAATAACTGAGACCTGGCTCAAAAAAGGGCAGGATTGGGTATTAAATATTCCTGATTATAAGGTGTTCAGGAAAGATGGGCAAGTAAAGATGGGAGGTGGTGTGGCAGTATTGGTTAAAGAGAATGTTAGTGCTGGAGAGGGAGGATGTCCTGGAGGGGTCAAGGATAGAATCTATATGGCTAGAGTTAAGAAATAATAAAGGTGCCATTACACTACTAGGTGTATTCTATAGACCACCAAATAGTGGGAAAGATATGGAGGAGCAAATTTGCAGAGAAATTACAGAGAGGTGCAAGAACTATAGAGTAATAATGGGGGACTTCAACTATCCTAATATAGACTGGGATCGTAATAGTGTTAAGCGCAGAGAAGGGGAAGAATTTCTGAAGTGTGTTCAGGAGAACTTTCTTGATCAGTATGTTTCCGGCCCGACGAGGGAGGAGGCATTGCTGGATCTGGTTCTGGGGAATGAGGTAGGTCAAGTGGAGCAAGTGTCAGTAGGTGAACATGTAGGGAACAGTGATCATAGTATCATAAGGTTTAGATTAACTATGGAAAAGGACAGGGAGCAATCTAGAGTAAGAATGTTTAACTGGGGCAAGGCCAATTTCAGTGGGATGAGAACGGATCTGGCCCGGGTAAACTGGAATCAAAGATTGGCAGGCAAAACTGTAGTGGAACAATGGGCTGCCTTTAAAGAGGAAATAGTTCGGGTACAGTTGAGGTACATTCCCACTAGGGGGAAAGGCAGGACAACTAAAGTCAAGGCTCCCTGGATGACGAAAGAGATAGAGAATATGACGAAGCAGAAAAAGAACGCGAATGACAGATGTCAGGTTGCAAATACATCTGAGAATCAGGCTAAATATAGAAAGGTCAGAGGAGAAGTGAAAAAGAAAATAAGAGGGGTGAAGAGAGGGTATGAGAATAGAATGGCAGCCAACATAAAATGTAATCCAAAAGTCTTCTATAGGCATATAAATAGTAAAAGGGTAGTAAGAGGGGTGGGGCCAATTAGGGACCAAAAAGGAGACCTATGCATGGAGGCAGAGGGCATGGCTGAGGTACTAAATGAATACTTTGCATCTGTCTTCACCAAGAAAAGAGGATCCTGCCATAGACATAGTAAAGGAGGAGGTAATGGAGATACTTGATAGGATAAAAATTGATAAAGAGGAGGTATTAGAAAGGCTGGCTGTACTTAAAGTAGATAAATCACCAGGAGCGGATGGGATGCATCCTAAGATGCTGAGGGAATTGAGGGCGGAAATCGCGGAGGTACTGGCCATAATCTTCCAATCCTCCATAGATACGGGGGTGGTGCGAGAGGACTGGAGAATTGCAAATATTACACCATTGTTCAAAAAAGGGTGTAAAGATAAACCCAGCAACTACAGGCCAGTCAGTTTAACCTCGGTAGTGGGGAAGCTTTTAGAAACAGTAATCAGGGACAAAATTAACAGTCACTTGGATAGGTGTGGATTAATTAAGGAAAACCAGCACGGATTTGTTAAAGGCAAATCGTGTTTAACTAACTTGATTGAGTTCTTTGATGAGGGTTGATGAGGGTAATGCAGTTGACATAGTGTACATGGATTGTCAAAAGGCATTCGACAAAGTGCCACATAATAGGATTGCCAGCAAAGTTGAAGCCCATGGAATAAAAGGGACAGTGGCAGCATGGATACGGAATTGTCTAAGTGACAGGAAACAGAGAGTAGTGGTGAACAGTTGTTTTTCGGACTGGAGGAAGGTATACAGTGGTGTTCCCCAGGGGTCGGTTCTAGGACCACTGCTTTTCTTGATATATATTAATGACCTGGACGTGGGTGTGCAGGGCACAATTTCAAAATTTGCAGATGACACAAAACTTGGAAGTATAGTGAACAGTGAGGAGGAGAGTGATAGACTTCAAGAGGACATAGACAGGCTGGTGAAATGGGCGGACACGTGGCAGATGAAATTTAACGCAGAAAAGTGTGAACTGATACATTTTGGTAGAAAGAATGAGGAGAGGAAATATAAACTAAATGGTACAATCCTGAAGGGGGTGCATGAACAGAGAGACCTGGGGGTATGTGTGCACAAATCGTTGAAGGTGGCAGGGCAGGTTGAGAAAGCTGTTAAAAAAGCTTACGGGATCCTGGGCTTCATGAATAGAGGCATAGAGTACAAAAGTGTGGAAATTATGATGAACCTGTATAAAACACTGGTTCGGCCCCAACTGGAGTACTGTGTCCAATTCTGGCCATCACACTTTAGGAAGGATTTGAAGGCCTTAGAGAGAGTGCAGAAAAGATTTACGAGAATGATTCCAGGAATGAGGGACTTCAGTTACGTGGATAGACTGGAGAAGCTGGGATTGTTCTCCTTGGAGCAGAGAAGATTGAGAGGAGATTTGATAGAGGTGCTCAAAATCATGAGGGATCTGGACAGAGTAGATAGAGGGAAACTGTTCCCATTGGGAGAAGGGTCGAGAACCAGAGGACACAGATTTAAGGTGATTGGCAGAAGAACCAAAGGCGACATGAGGAAAAACTTTTTTATGTAGCGAGTGGTTAGGATCTGGAATGCACTGCCCGAAAGGGTGGTGGAGGCAGATTCAATCGTAGCTTTCAAAAGGGAGTTGGATAAGTATCTGAAGGAAAGAAAATTGTAGGGATACAGGGAAAGGGCGGGGGAGTGGGACTAGCTGAAGTGCTCTTGCAGAGAGCTGGCATGGGCTCGACGGGCCGAATGGCCTCCTTCTGTGCTGTAACCATTCTATGATTCTGTGAGTCTATGAGGTAGATTGGATGGGCAGGGTGTGCACATTTAAATTATAACACACAAAATGTACCAGAGGGCCCATTACATTGGTGGTGGAGTTCTGGGCCAGTGGCGCTCCAGCTGTGACATCTTTCCCGTGCCTCCCACCTCTGCCCTTGGGGCCGATGAAAAGTTGGATCTCGAGCCTGGTTCAAGGCCTGGAATTCACCAGTCATGAACTACTTCACACAGAGGGTGGCAAGTGTGTGAAACAGGCTGGCCAGAGAGACTGCAGAGGTGAATAGGGTCATAATCTAGGCTTGACGCTTCAGTGCAGTGATGAGTGAGTGCTGCACTGTGAGAGACATTAAATTGAGGCCTTACCTGCCTACTCAGGTGGATGTAAAAGAAGAGCAAGTAGTTCCCCTGGTGTCCTAGCCGACATTTATCTCTCAACCAACACACGAAAAAATAGATTGATAGGTCATTTATTCATTCATTGTTTGTGGGACGTTACTGTGCACACGTTGGCTGCCATTTTGGCCGCTTATACTTTGGGACGTCCTGAGGACATGATAAGGTGCTATATAAATGCAAGCTCTTTCTCCCCTGTTGGCCTGTTGGATACAGAGTGTCACAGATGCGGAGTGCCTCCTGTACCTTGCTAAAGTGGCTATGCTTCACGAGTCAGCCAGTCAGAGAGTATTATCAGGATATTCGACTGTGGGGAGCATCACAACCAAGCCAGACCCTGTCCTCACAAGATAGCGAGATGGCAGTTTTCAACAGGAATCACCAGACAGCGAATCAAGAGTGGGAATCCTTCATTTTTCCCTATCCCATGGGTACGGATGTCAGTTATACAATCAGCTGGCTAAGATCAATAAATAAATAATACGACCATTTACATAGCACCTTATCTTGTGCAAACATCTCAAGGCGCTTCAAGCATTGAATCACTTTTGGAGTACAGTAACCATTGTTACGTCGGCAAAAGCGACAGCCATTCTGCACCAACGACATCCCGCAAACCACTATGAGATGAATGACCAGTTAACCTGCCTGATCTTTATGGTGTTGTTGCCTGGCGAAGGAATGATAGCCAGGATACTGGGAGATCAGTTCACTCAACACAGAATAAAAGCTGGGGCCTTCAGCTCTGTGTGGTTCAGTTACACATCGGCCCAGAATTTGCGGTCAGCGGCGAAGCGACAGCGCTCGTTGCTGACCTCGAAGAAAGCTGCCCACAAAGATCTAGCGATCTCTGTGGTGTGAATTTCAGCTCCCCCCCGACCTTAGTTTGAATCTGGCGCCAAATCAGGCGAATCTGCAACGTCCAGCAACAGTGATCTCATCAAGCAGGCTGAGCAGCCAATCACATTGAAGAATTCTCACAGACAGCAAACCAGGAAGTAAAATGCACAGATTCTAATTTACTTTTTTACAAATTTTACAGAGAGCAAAATAAAAATTCGGACATACACATAAGGTGAAGGTAGAAGCTGAAATATCATAAACAAATTTAAAAAAGAAATATTATTTCAAAAACCATGTAATTATTAATCATATTAATGGAAAAAAATTAACATTCCACAAATATAAAATTAGTTTTTCAGGGCCAGAACGGTTGTTTAACAGTCAATATGCTGTTAAAAACCCAGTTACACCTCTTTTAACAAGGCTTATCTTTTTCGGGGCGTGGTGGGGGGTTAACAGCGATATTCCAGCGTAACATCTTCACCAACTGACCCACAGGGGGAACTTTTCAATACATTTCTATCAGGTTTCACAGTGCTGGATCCATTCCCCACACTCCGTACTAATTAATGGCTTCTGCCTCTGAACAAGCTCTCTGCCATTTTCAGACCATGTTCAGAATCCTTTCCCTCACGCGTATCTGTGTTAACAGGGAGTATTGGGAGCATCGGAATTGCTAGACAAAGAAAACCCGCCAAGGTCCATCTAATTCGCCGTCTACCATCCTGGTAGTCGCACGATACAACGATAATGGAGTTGTTGGCTGCTTATAGCAATCAATCTCTATCAACGGACCCAGACGTGAGGTGTGGAAAACCCCAGTGGTGGAGAGGTTTGGGAAGCATAGGTCCAACTTTAATGCAAATAAAAATGGGGAGAGATGCAAATCGGGCTGTCGATTCGCGATCATCCATTTTACACTATCGCGTAAAGTCAAAATTACCCCCAGGAGTGAAGTTTGACGGATTTGTCAAACAGTCTCGGTACTCTGCTTAATACATTGCTTTGCACTGGTTGAAGTTTTACTGCAGCTAGTGCAAGGCTACAGCTCCGCGAGAGTAAATCTCGAGGTGGCTAATCAAATTCAATCCTGCCAAGTTTACCACTCAGTTTATGTTGACGGGGAGACAGAAGCACTTTGCGGCAACGATTGTGGTACAGGACTACCAACCTCGCAGCCGTTACGTTCAAATCTCACGATGGCAAGTTCAGAAATTGATTTCAATAATTCTGGTCATTTGTGAGGTGGCACCAGATTACAAAGTGGCCATGAAGGCTGCTGGATTGTCATAAAAACCCAACCAATTCAATAATGTCCTTCAGGGGAAGTAACCTTCCGCCTCTACCTGGTCCGGTCCGTGTGCGGCGCCAGCCCCACATGACATGGTTGATTCCTAAAGCCCTCTGAAATGGCTGAGCGACCCATTCAGTTGTCACTCATGTCCTGGGAGTAAAGTTTTTTTTTAAACTGAGAGTAGGTAATGTAACTGTTTCTACGGAGGCCTATCCACTGTTTTCACACAAATTGAGATTCATTTTGCACATCTTAGGGGTAAGACTGCCACTGCTCAGTCAAATCACAAACCCATTCTTTATGCTCAGTTTTAGGACTTTGCTACAAATATGGAGCAGAGCAAATCTCCCCCGCCCCTGCCCACCCTTCATGTGGATGGTTATGCTGAATAAACTGATGTGAAATTAGTGCTATATTGAAACTGGGTTTACAAAATGGGACATTTCAAAATCTATGCCAATTACTTCATGGTCAAAATTACAGAGGGAGCGATAGATCAATAGGCCGTCAAATCACCCACCTTATTCCTCAATGGTCCATCAAAGAACCCACTCTATGACTCAATGGTCCATCAAAGAACCCACTCAATGACTCAATGGTCCCTCAAATCACCCACCTTATTCCTCAATGCTCCATCAAAGAACCCACTCAATGACTCAATGGTCCATCAAAGAACCCACTCTATGGGCTGGATTTTGAAACTGGGGTCGCGTTGGGGTCGTGAATCACACATTCTGGCTTGTGAACCCTCCTCCATCGAGATGTGGCCAACCCACTGTATTTTCCCTTGATTGACCTTGTTGAGCCCGCCCAGTGGGCTCAGCAGGCCAATTAAGGGCCACCCGGCAACAGGTGATGTCACAGATTGATATTTCATCTGTCAAGAGCTTTTGACAGATGAAATATCAGCGTTTGACAGCTCTGTGAAGCTGTCAAACACTCAGTATGATTTCTAACTTCAGTCCTTCCTCTCAGGCTGAGTTAGAAATCATTCCACCACAGAAAACAGAAGGCTGCAGTTTTTGACAGGACCACGGCTTTTCTGCTTTCTGTGCCGGTGAGATTTCTGACTCCCGAGAACTGAAGGGCTGACACCTGCAGGAGGAAGTTAAGGTAAGTAAAACTTTTTCCCACACTTAGCACTTACCTTACACACTTACCTCTGCACACATGCACCCATCACTCACCTGCCCACTGGACATATCGACCCCTCCAACCCCTGCAGACCCACGGTCCACCCCGATAACTTGGCGTGGTTGCCACCTGTCGGGAAGCCCACATTTCACCTGTCAAAATAGGGATTATCCAAAAAACTGCCTGTTAACTACCTGTTAACAGGCAGTTAATTGTCACTAATCCCTTCCCGCCTCGGGGAGTCGGGTCTCAGCACAGGTCGGGTACCCGCCGCCAGCGAAACTGGCATGGAGGCGGGTTGGAGGCGGGATGGGGTCGGGACCCCCGAATCTGCAACTTTAACCTCCCCCCCCCCGACCCCAAACCCGACTCCATGGGTCATTGAAAATCCAGCCCTATGACTCAATAGTCCATCAACCCACCCACCCATCCTATGGCTCAATGGGTTATCAAACACCTCGCTGAATGGGCTATCAAACCACCCTCCTTATGGCTCACTGACAATCTTAACCAAACCCAATTCTGCCCTCATTCATAGACATGCATTTTCCAGTAGCTGTCACTGAATAACAGTCAAGGGCGGGATACTGGCAGATTGTTACCTCCTCCTCAGTCCTGAGGACATGCAGACCAACTGTAATAGTCGCTGAATGTGATCAGCATAAACCTGGAATCGAATCAGGTCCACACAGTTCAGTTCCACGCCAGATGATGCATTTCCCAGTGAGATATTGCCCGTTAGGTAGTTAACTATACCTTGCTAGTATACCTCAGAATTCACCACTTAAGACCTTCTTAACTTGAAGTCTTGACTATTTTAGTACAAATAGAAATTGGATCCAGATAAACCCGATTCACGTTAATGACTGGAAATAAATTCTTTAGTGCAGCAGCCAGTGCCTATCCCGAGCAAATCCCTCAAACAGCAGAATCACTTGACTTGAATTTGCTGATATGTATTGATGGTGACAATTGTCTTTGAAGAGTATATCTAGTAGAACACAGTGAAGCTGAATTTTTTTTGTAGCAGAGACGAATAACTCGATGGGGGATGACTGCTGTGTAAACAGCTCTTCCTATTATGGTGGAGTATTCACAAGATAGATATGTATGAGGACAGTCATTCTACCCATCTTAGCTTATCTATCTAGAAAAACCCTATCACAGCTTCCAACTGTCCCTTAAATTAGGGGCATCTACTCTTTTGTTTCCATATTAAGGATAGGTGTGTATCATGGCACCTCAGAACCACATATAAACTTTAAATCCATACTCCTGTTAATTCATCTCAAGCTGCTGATATCCCCCCTACCCTTCACCCCAACATCACGGTCTGGAATTCCTTCCCTAAATCTGGAATGCGCTGTCTGAAAGGGTGGTGGAAGCTGATTCAATAGTAACTTTCAAAAGGGAATGGTTTTATACTGGAAAAGGAAAAATTTGCAGGGCTACGGGGAAGGAACAGTGGGAGTGGGATTAATTGGATCGCTCTTTCAAAGAGCTGGCACAGGCATGATGGGCTGAATGGCCTCCTTTGGTGCTGTATGATTGATTCTATGATAACATCTCTGTCTCTCCGACTCCTTTTCTTCATAACACCTTTCTTAAAACCCACCTTTTTGACCAAGCTTTGAGTCACCCCTCCTTTAGCTCAGATGTCCATTTTAGATTATTATCTGAATGGCAATAGATTGGGAAAAGGGGAAGTGCAACGAGACCTGGGTGTCCTTGTGCACCAGTCGCTGAAGGTAAGCATGCAGGTGCAGCAGGCGGTTAAGAAGGCAAATGGTATGTTGGCCTTCATAGCGAGAGGATTCGAGTACAGGAGCAAGGATGTCTTGCTGCAGTTGTACAGGGCCTTGGTGAGACCACACCTTGAGTATTGTGTGCAGTTTTGGTCGCCTTATCTGAGGAAGGATGTTCTTGCCATGGAGAGAGTGCAGCGAAGATTCACCAGACTGATACCTGGGATGGCAGGAATGACGTATGAGGAGAGATTGGGTCGATTAGGCTTATATTCGCTAGAGTTTAGAAGAATGAGAGGGGATCTCATTGAAACTTATAAAATTCTAACAGGACTAGACAGACTAGATGCAGGAAGGATGTTCCCGATGGCGGGGGAGTCCAGAACCAGGGGTCACAGTCTAAGGATAAGGGGTAAGCCATTTAGGACTGAGATGAGGAGGAATTTCTTCACTCAGAGAGTGGTGAACCTGTGGAATTCTCTACCACACAAGGCAGTTGAGGCCAATTCATTAAATATATTCAAGAAGGAGTTAGATATATTTCTAAGGCTAAAGGGATCAAGGGATATGGGGAGAAAGCAGGGACAGGGTACTGAATTTGGATGATCAGCCATGATCTCATTAAATGGCGGAACAGGCTCGAGGGGCCGAATGGCCTACTCCTGCACCTATCTTCTATGTTTCTATGTTTATTATGCCTCTGTAAAGCATCTCGGGGTGTTTTTCTACATTGAAGACACTCTATAAATGCAAGTTGTTGTTGCGATTATACGATACTACTCATCTGTGACTGATGGGTGCAGAGTCACCAAGACCGCCTACTCTCACCTCCTTAACATGGCCCGACTCCGCCCCTGCCTCAGCTCACCTGCTGCTGAAACCCTCATCCATGCCTTTGTTACCTCTAGACTTGACTATTCCAATGCTCTCCTGGCCGGCCTCCCACCTTGCACCCTCCGTAAACTTGCGCTCATCCAAAACTCTGCAACCCGTACCCTAACTCCTACCAAGTCCCTTTCACCTATCACCCCTGTGCTCGCTGACCTACATTGGCTCCCGGTCCGACAACACCTCGATTTTAAAATTCTTATTCTTGTTTCCAAATCTCTCCATGGCCTCGCCCCTCCCTATCTCTGTAATCTCCTCCAGCCCTACAACCCTCTGAGATCTCTGTACTCCTCTAATTCTGCCCTCTTGCGCATCCCCAATTTTAATCGCTCCACCATTGGCGGCCGTGCCTTTAGCTGCCTAGGCCCTAAGCTCTGGAATTCCCTCCCTGAATCTCTCCGCCTCTCCACCTTTCTCTCCTCCTTTAAGATGCTCCTTAAAACCTACCTCTTTGGCCAAGCTTTTGGTCACCTGTCCTAGTATCTCCTTATGTGGCTCGGTGTCAAATATTGTTTGATCGAGAGCACCTTGGGACATTTTACTACATTAAAGGTGCTATATAAATGCAGGTAGTTGTTGTTGAATGAAGGCTGGTGAGGCCCCAGTTACACTGCAGGTAGGGACTGCAAGGTGCAGTCTCTATGCCAGGAGCGAGCTTGATCAACGTGTTCTTACACGGAGGGGCGGAGGTCCACCTTCAGCCGGTTCGTTGTTAATATTTTGGGAGCGTGGACGGCTTTCACAGAACATTAAATTACAGATAAGGAAGTCCATCTTAATCCATCCACTCAGAATGACCCTAAAATCACCCCCATTGCAGCTTCTAATTGTTTCTTAATTATTTCAGGATTTTCACCGCCATTCATTCCAAGTGTTGATCACTCTGTGTGAAGAAAAGTATCCTGGTACCAGTCCTAAATTTTGCACTTTTACCAGTTTGAACCTGTGGTCCTTTGTCCTACTCTCACAATTTAAATTAACTTAACTTCTCCATTCTTACTGTTTCCTATCGGTCTGAGAGATTTTGTCTCAGACCCCTCACTCCCTATAACTCTTAAGACTAGGGACCAGCCCTGAGGATCTTTGTCGTTCCTGCAATTCCTGAATGTGAGAAGTCGCACAACACCAGGTTATAGTCCAACAGTTTTATTTGAAATCACAAGCTTTCGGAGCTGCTGCCCCTTCGTCAGGTGAAGTGAAGGAATACGAATCGGCACAGCATATATAGACAGAGAACAATGCCTGTGCAGCGTACAATCTCAGACGACTACAGTTAATCTATCAATTCCTGAATGTTTCCCTTGTGTCTCTGTGACCAGAATTGGACACAGTAGTCAAGGTGTGGTCTGACCAGAACACTGTACAGTTTGACAACTTCCTCTGGCTCATCATAAAATCTTACAGCACAGAAGGAGGCCAGTCGGTCCATCGCGCCTGTGCCGGCTCTTTGAAAGAGCTCTCCAATTAGTCCCACTCCCCTGTTCTTTCCCCCACAGCACTGCAAGTGTTTCTCCTTTTCTAGTATTTATCCAACTCCCTGTTGAAAGTTACTATTGAATCTGCTTCCACCACCCTTTCAGGCAGTGGGTAGCACCATCGCCTCTGAGTCAGAAGGTTGTGGGTTCAAGTTCTACTCCAGAGACTGGAGCACCAAATTCTAGGCTGACACTCCAGTGTAGTGCTGAGGGAGTGCTGCACTGTCAGGGGTGCCGTCTTTCGGATGAGACGTTAAACCGAGGCCCCGTCTGCTCTCTCAGGTGGACGTAAAAGATCCCATGGCCACTATTTGAAAGAAGAGCAGGAGAGTTCTCCCCGGTGTCCTGGGCCAATATTTATCCCTCAATCAAAATCACTAAAAAAATTACCTGGTCATTATCACATTGCTGTTTGTGGGAGCTTGCTGTGTGCAAATTGGCTGCCGCGTTTCCTACATTACAACAGTGACTACACTTCAAAAATACTTCATTGGCTGTAAAGCACTTTGGGATGTCCTGTGGTCGTGAAAGACGCTATAGAAATGCAAGACTTTCTTTTTCTTTCAGGGCATTCCAGATCACAATAACTCACTGTCTAAAAAAGATTCTCCTCATCTCCACTCTGGTTCTTTTGCCGATTACCTTAAATCTGTGTCCTCTGGTTACTGACTTCTATATTCTACAGTTTTGGCCATAGCGTTCAACATTCTTTGTTGATCGCTGCTCTACATTGATTGAACTTGCTGAGAGTTAAATCTGCTAAGACTCCTAACTCTCTTTCAACTTTCACCATAGCTATTTCAATACCATTTATGGAGTAAGTGGGTTGCTTAGAATCATAGAGATTTACAGCACAGAAGGAGGCTGTTTGGCCCATCGTGTCTGTGCCGGCCGAAAAAGAGCTATTCAGCTTAATCCCACATTCCAGCTCTTGGTCCGTAGCCTTGCAGATTACGATACTTCAAATGCATAGCCAAGTACTTTTTAAATGCGGTGAGGGTTTCTGCCTCTACCACCCTTTCAGGCAGTGCGGTCCAGACCCCCACCACCCCGTGGGTGATTTTTTCTTTCTATGTATTTTTCCTTTCTCTGTCCTTTACACTTGTCCACATCAAATTTCAGCTCCCATTGTTCTGCCCACATACATACTTTGTCTGTAATTTCTGGGCTGCCTCTTTCGATTTCTCTGCCCCTCTTGGTTTGACCACTTTGCGCTTGGTCTCTGAGTACGAGTCGTTGATGTAAATTACAAACAGCAGTGATCTCAACACTGATCCTGAGATCATCCCACTCAGTACTCGCCCCTACCCTGATTTAATGCGGAGTACCCGCTGCGTTCTACCCTTAAGACATTAATTTCTTATCCATAGCCAAGATTTACCCTGGATTCCCACAGCTCTGAGCTTAGCTAATAGCCTTTCATGGGGAACCTTGTCAAGCGCCTTCTGGACTCTAGCTCCTAGTAGATCCAATAGCACCCCTCGGCCTGCCTGAAAAGCTGTTTAAACCTGGATTGCAACTCCATGGACTTATCCTCCACATAGTGTAAAGATCACGCAATGGGGGACGGTCTCCTTTCTGCAATTGGATCAGAACCTAACTCCAGAGTTGTACTGTCACTTTACATTGCTGCAAGGCAGAAACGGTGCTGTAAAAGTGACAGTATAATTGCCACCTATGACAAAAAAAGTCACTCTCATATCAGTCTGCGTGCGTCTGTGTGAGCGAGTCAGAGTGAGTGAATGTGTGTGTGTGTCTGTGTGAGTGAATCTCTGAGTGAATTTGTGTGAGTGAATCTCTGAGTGAATGTGTGCGTGTCTGCGTGAGTCTGTGAGTGAATGTGTGCATGCGTCTGTGTGAGCGAGTATGTGAGTGAATGTGTGTCTGTGTGAGTGAATCTGTGAGTAAATTTGTCTGTGTGAGTGAATCTGTGAGTGAATTTGTCTATGTGAGTGAATCTCTGAGTGAATGCGTGTGTCTCTGCGTGAGTCTGTGAGTGAATGTGTGCATGTGTGTGTGAGCGAGTATGAGTGTGTCTGTGCAAATGTACGTCTCTGAGCGCATGTCTGTTTAAGTGAGTGTCTTTGTGTGTGTCTGTGCGAGTGTTTGTCTGAGTGTGTGTCTGTGCGAGTATGTGTCTGAGTGTGTCTGTTAGCGTGTGTCTGTGTATCTGTGCGAGTGTTTGTGTGTCTGTTAGTGTGTGTCTAAGCGAGAGTGTCTGTGCCAGTGTGTGTCTGTGAGAGTGTCTGTGCCAGTGTGTGTCTGTGAGAGTGTCTGTGTCAGTGTGTGTCTGTGCCAGTGCGTGTCTGTGTCTGTGAGAGCGTATGTGCCAGTGTGTCTGTGAGAGTGTCTGTGTCAGTGTGTGTCTGTGAGAGTGTTTGTGTCAGTGTGTCTGTGCCAGTGTGTGTCTGTTAGTGTGTGTCTGTGCCAGTGTGTGTCTGAGAGTGTCTGTGCCAGTGTGTCTGTGAGAGTGTCTGTGTCAGTGTGTGTCTGTGAGAGTGTCTGTGTCAGTGTGTGTCTGTAAGAGTGTCTGTGCCAGTGTGTGTCTGTTAGTGTGTGTCTGTGCCAGTGTGTGTATGTGAGAGTGTCTGTTGTAGTGCTCAAGTACTGTGGAAGACCTCCAACCAATCGTCTGATCACGGGCTGAGCACTGCCCACTCCCAGCAGCAGCAGTGAGAGCGAGGAGCCCCATCTGTGTAAATCAGCGGGCAATGGCAGGCAACATCAACCAGTAAACATCTCAAAATTAAACAGCGCCTACTCAACACTACTGAATGCATCATTTAAACACTGTCTCGGAATAATCACCAAATAGAGACCATTTTTTGTTGCATGTGTTTAACTGATCCCTTGCACGCTTTCCTCTCATGTACATATAATATATAAGGTAGTAGATGAAAAAGCATTGAAGTGAATATTAAAAATAAAGTCTGAGGAATTTATCCATTGATTTAAAATGTAAAAAAATGATTAATTTTGAAAACTAGGCTGTTACTGTTTCCTATCAATTAATTATGCCTTTTAATTGGTGACAAAGCTGTTTGTTTATTGGTAAGTTCCCCTTGTTCAATTGTGATTTGTTGCTACATTATGAATGTTTGAGTCAATCAGGTGAAGTATACAGAGACTGTGAATGTGAAATAGGTTCATGTCATAGACGCGTTAATCACGAGGCTTTATGGGGCTGAAAATGTGATGCTGGCTGCCTGGCACCAGGACTGCTGTTCCAGAGGTTTGGGCTTTGTAGCACCAGGACTGCTGTTCCAGAGGTTTGGGCTATGTAGCACCAGGACTGCTGTTCTAGAGGTTTGGGCTTTGTAGCACCAGGACTGCTGTTCTGGAGGTTTGGGCTTTGTAGCACCAGGGCTGCTGTTCCAGAGGTTTGGGCTTTGTAGCACCAAGACTGCTGTTCCAGAGGTTTGGGCTGTGTAGCACCAGGACTGCTGTTCCAGAGGTTTGGGCTGCCTGGCGCCAGGACTGTTATTCCAGAGGTTTGGGCTATGTAGCACCAGGGCTGCTGTTCCAGAGGTTTGGGCTATGTAGCACCAGGGCTGCTGTTCTAGACGTTTGGGCTATATAGCGTCAGGACTGCTGTTCCAGAGGTTTGGGCTTTGTAGCACCAGGACTGCTGTTCTGGAGGTTTGGGCTTTGTAGCACCAGGACTGCTGTTCCAGAGGTTTGGGCTGTGTAGCACCAGGACTGCTGTTCTAGACGTTTGGGCTATATAGCGTCAAGACTGCTGTTCTAGTGGTTTGGGCTGTGTAGCACCAGGACTGCTGTTCCAGATGTGCTGGCTGTGGTTGCGCCTGTGCCCAAATGAGCCCGCCTCGGCACATAATGCAAGGTCATGTCATTTACATCATGCACGGCTCCGATAATGGTTTCCTTGCGCCTAGCGCGGTCATTCCTCAGGCCTTTTCTATGAACTTGACTGGGCTTTTACAAACAGCAAATACTGGCCTACTCAACGCCTGGCCAGTGTGGCTCTCAATGGTGGATTAAAAACCACTCTGGTGTATAATGCAGCCCCAGCTCCAAAATGGGCGTTCTTCATTAGAGTCAGACAAGAATCTGCCTGAAAACGTCAAGTCTAGAAACAGTAGCACACCTATTGATGCGTGTCCCCCACAGCAAAACCAAAGAACACATCCATGGTTCTGCTAGAAATACACACTAGAGGGAGACTTTATGAACACATTTAGCGCATTTCTGGAACAGTCCTTCTAAACGACAGCATCAAAAGCAGGGACCATCTGAAAACCTAACATAGAAATTACAACATAGAAACAAGCCGATCGGCCCGACCAGTCCGTGATGGCGTTCATCGGTACTGCTAATCCCATGTGCCCGCCCTGTTCTCCCACGCCTTCATTCCCATTCAACTGCCTATCTAACCTATTCTTAAATGTTTGACATGGTGTCCGCTTAAATCAGTAACTCCAGCAGTGCGTTCTGCAGCCTCACAACCCTCTGTGTAAAAAGAGTTTATTCTGCTCTCTGTCCTAAATCTCTTACCAGTTGATCTCATACTGATGTCCTCTCATTCAAGGCCCCTTCAGTCTCTGGACACAACAACATGCCTTTAACATAGTAAAACGTCCCAAGGTGCCTCACAGGAGCGATTATCAAACAAAATTTGACACCGAGCCCCAACGAGGAGATATTAGGACAAAGGCTTGGTCAACGAGGTAGGTTTTAAGGAGAATCTTAAAGGAGGAGGGAGAGGCGGCGTGAATTCCAGAATTGGAGAAGTTTGTTTCTAACTCCACTGTCTCATCCCTTCCTCATTTCCAACACCTCGATCAAATCACCCACAATCTCCCTTGTTCTAACGAAAAACCCCAAACTGTAAAACTTTGAAATAGGATTGTAGTTTTTAATGATCTTTTATTGATATCTATTTAAAAACTTAAATAATCATTTCAAAAAAGATATTCCCTGGGATAAATGAGCAGAAATACCCTTGCTACCTTCCCCCCCCCCCCTCAGTTTTTGTTTGAATACTTTTTTCGGACCTCCAATCCCCCCGTTTCCCCTTTATCCGATCCCTCCAGCACACCCCAACCTTTCCAATGGGTGGGTTCCTTTTTGCTCTGTTCTTAACAAGCGTTCGCCTGTAAAATGAATCAAAACGACCACTCGGGACAATAGACACAACAATTCAGGTAAATACACAGCTGCCCCACTGTCTGGACCAGGAATTTGTTAAATTATTTTTAATTCGCAATGTTTTAAAAGGGTCACAATGATAACAACAGGAATCCCCGAAACAGTAATAAATATGGGAATGAAACGAAATTTAAAAAAAAATAAAACTGATGGAAATCTGAAATTAAAGAAAACTCAAACGAAAAGTTCACCCAATACATCAACTTGTCTTCTCCAGAGGCCGACCGAGTAACTCCCAACTTTTTTTTCTGGTTTTATTTCGTTACGAAATATAATTTTTCTCGCAGTCAAAATGTTCTGTGAAGAATTAGCAGCGAGGTTGATTGTAAAATCTTTTAAAAAAAAACTAAAAAGGTTTTTCTGCTACTTTCGGCTGCGTGGCCGGTTGAATCCAGGCTGCTTGGCTCTTGTTAAAGTGGGGGGTGAATCTGACGTTGTATAACCAGCCCATCAGAGAATTATTACAGACTTTTGAGCAGCAGAACCCTCGGCACAGAAGACATCTGAAATACTCCAGTGCTATACTGAAGAAGCCAAAACAACGTCCATTTAAAACACGTGTCACACATTCATTTTAATAAGTTACATTCAATTTGTAGTGAAAGCATCAAGACAGCCAATCTCTCTCTCTCTCTGTTATCAGAATTTAACCCAAAGATCAGCCGAGTGCTGCTTTAAAGTAAAACATTCTGCACATTCAAATTCTAAGAAAGACTTGCATTTCTATAGCGCCTTTCACAACCACCTGACGTCCCAAAGCGCTTTACAGCCAATGAAGTACTTTTTTTTGAAGTGGAGTCACTGTTGTAATGTGGGAAACGCGGAGGCCAATTTGCGCACAGCAAGCTCCCACAAACAGCAATGTGATAATGACCAGATAATCTGTTTTTTAATGATGTTGATTGAGGGATAAATATTGTCCTGGTCACAGGGGGATAACTCCCCTGCTCTTTTTCAAAATAGTGGCCACGGGGTCTTTTAAGTCCATCTGAGAGAGCAGACGGGGCCTCGGGTTTAACGTCTTTCATCTAAAAGACGGCACCTCCGACAGTGCAGCACTCCCTCAGTACCGCACTGGGAGTGTCAGCCTGGATTTTTGTGCTCAAGTCTCTGGAGTGGGGACTGTGAACCCACAACCTTCTGACGCAGAGGTGAGGGTGCTACCCACTGAGCTGACACATTGTTTTGCCCTTTTTCCAAACTTAAAAGCAGAAACTGGTCCGTGAGTCTGGTTAAAACTGGAAGTTACTTTAAAAAGGAAATATTTGCAGGGCTAAAAGGGGGAGTGGAACTAATTGGACAGCTCTGCTGTTTCAGAGAGTCGGCGCGGGCAAGATGGACCGAATGGCCTCCTTCTGCGCTGCAGGATTCTATGAAAGATCCACACTAGTTTGTGTTTCCGTATTAAATACTTCTTTCACATTCAGGAACTCTGGAGCTGCACCTGTAGGCGAGAGCTGGCAATGGAATTTGAAGTTACATTGAGGGCCGAGGAGCCGTGCGCGCCACAGGGCACTTTATGACTGCGGGGATTTTTTTTTTCTTCCACTCTCTCTTAAAAGGGTCAGACGTCAAGAAAATCTTATTCTTTATCTTCGGATTGGTTACATTTGTCCCTTTTGGTTTGCTGTTGCCGGGCAACTTGTGTGAGCGAGCCAAGAAATCTGGCTTTCCAAAATATATTAAAAAAAAACACACACATACACACACACAGGCAAAGTGGAGATGGGCGGAGATAGGGGATGGGAAAAATGGGGGAACTTTTTTTTTATATGAAATAATTAACATTTATGTGATCGCGTAACTTTGAATGAATCGTTTCGGAAATTGTGCTGAGTCAGGATCAAACATTTAATTTTGGAATCAATTCTAAATCATCAACTGCACGGGGGGGAAACAACAACAACATTCATTGCCTACTTGACGTGTACAGGGGTCTGGAGAACAAACAAAACAAGTTGTTAAAAGGAGGAAAGAACTTGCACCGATTTTTTTTTAAACAAAAAGACAATTGGCAGCGAGAGCTGAGCGTGCGAGCATCGCGTATATACCCAAACAAACCAAATTCAATACATAAAATGCATTGTTTACAACGAATGCAAAGAAACGGGTCCACAATTCAAAATGGACCATCAGGTTGATTGATATCTGGCGGATAAACTATATTAAAAAAATCATAAATTAAAAGCACCAACATTTTTTAAGCCCTTCAAACATTTATCTCCAAGCGACGAGGTTAATAGAACGGATAACGCCGACATGTACTGACTCCACTGCGGATAGCCAAATACTAGCTCAGTGTGCTGTTATATTATCTATACCACATTGCACCCTGCAAATACTCCGTATATTCAACTGTGCTTAAAAAAGTACTTTGCACGGGTTGCACAGAATGTGTTTTTAAAGTGTATTGCATATAATAAATAGTCAGTTGTTTATAAATATATATATATATATATATATGCACGTGCACTTTGGTAAAAGGCAAACCGTTTGTTCGATATAATTAGCTTAAAAAATGTAATGTCTGCCATGCTGCAGGTGTTTGTTTAAAAACAAACTATATGTGCACAGAACAGATGTGTCTTTTTATATATATATATATATAATAAAGGCTCGAGTCTTATGCAAAGATGTTTTTTTTCCAATGGGGTTTGCTTTAAGAAGTGGCTGGATATTTCCCAGCTGCCGTTCCCTGCTATAGAGCCTGCACAGATTCATTACCTCAGTCACAATGGCCATTTATCACCCCGTGGCGTTATTCAAATTCAGTGCCAATTGAAGACAATCGCCTTTTTTCGCTCTCTCTCTCTCTCCTTTGGTCACTATACATTTATGGGGGGGGGGGGGGGGGGGGGGGGGTGAGAGAGAGAGGGAGAGCGCTCAGAAGAAGCCCCGTTTCACTAACTGAGCAGCCAAACACGGTGTGAAATGCACAGCCATCAGCCTCCAGAGAAGCTTCAGAGGACCACGAGCCTGAAATGTCACCTTAGTTGGAGGGAAGAAACGGAATACCGATGCTTTAAGAAACGAGAATAAGCCAGATCCCTCTTTATAGCGTATTACAGGTCGTTTCGTGTTGTGTGTTGTGTGTGTGTGTGTGTGAAGTGCGTATGTCTATATGTATATACGTTGCTGCAACCGTGATGTTAGCTTTCAGATGTTGGAACTGAGATACTGATTTTCTTTTTTGTATATTGGTATTTTTTTTTAATGCATGCATTTGCAATTTAAAAAAAAACACATTTTGTGTTCAGGCGAAAATGGTGGTCAGAATGATGCAGCTCTTATTGCAAAAAAAAAATCACGAATGCATGTCTGGCCCTGCCGTTATATTTATAAATTGCCTGCAGTGTGTTTGGGAAAACATTTGTGCAATTTGATTCTCATATCTCCGGGTTTATTGGACCACAACCAGAAGAGATGCAAATTGACGGAGAGTGCGTTTGTCAGCAAATCTGCTTTAAAATGTTGTTTCGTGTGTGTGTGTGTGTGGTGTATTGAAGACAAGAGTTGCTGCCTCCGGGAGAGAGAAAAAAAAGCCTAGAAATTCTCGCTACTGATTGTCCAAACGCAATTCTTGTGCTTTTTCAACTCGGACCCCGAGAATTGTGGATGGACATCCGCAGTTGGATTTTCATATTCTTCTTTCGTCTACAGTGCTATATAACAAGGAGAGAATATATATATAAAAAAGCCAGTTTTTAATCAGAACGGGAAGGAAAAAAAAAACAGGTTTAACTAACAGCACCGTGGGCTGGACAAAACCCCCGCACAACTGAAGAAGGAACGAATGGGATCTGTCGAATTTTGAAAACATGTTTTTGTACCCAGATATTGAAGGACTGAATGCAGGAGTAGCAGCAGCGGAAAGGTAAACTCAAGAGCCGACACAACACTGGAACAGCAATAACAAACAGCGACACAATCCTGGTTACCTGTTTACATTATTTGCTTTCTGAGGGAGCGGGGTGGGGGGGACGGTTGTCAGAACACGATTATAAAAATAATACCGTTTCGATTATTTCTTATTTAAACAGTCGCAATCATTTTACATGTAGGCAAAAGCTGGAAACAGGGTCCGGGTTAAATTCGTTGGAGATATTATATTTTCGTTCGCTAAATCGTTACCTATTTTTTTTTGTATATCATTCACGTTTTGCACAAAATAAGCAACTTTTATTTGTTTTGCGAAAAGGATTTTCTGTTGTGACGTGTAATGTGATCTGTATCTTACTTATTTTAAAAATTAATAAAATATTCTGACGTTGCTACAAAACTTAAAATCGTACCTGTTCCCCCCCCCTTGTTTCCATTTGTTATAACTTTATTTTTCAAGCCAGTATCGATAGAAATGCAAGTTATATTGACAAACCCACCAAAGACATGCTGTTAAAAAAGTATTGCACCCTTAAATCTCACACAAATGCAGTCTTTCACGCACAGTTCTCTGAAATTTGCGATTTAGTATTTCCCGGGTGATGTTTGCACTAATGTGTCTGTATATTTTTTTGAAAGTGTTAGGTTAAAAGTGCTCCGTTATATTACGCCGCAGACTCGGGCCCGCAATCAGCTGAACGGCAGGTGAAGAGAAAGCGAAGCGGTTGTGAAGAATTTCCGTCCACCGGTGTCGCCTTTAATTCTCCATCACCCCCTTCACACCGCAAATGGTGCTTGGCCGCACCGCCGTTTCGTTGCCAGAGCCCGGTTAAGAATTTAGAAGGTGTTGTTGGGGGTGGTGGGTGGTAGAGAGAGAGAGAGAGACCAGCTAATTAAAAAGCTGGAAGTGGAAGAGCACTAAAGGATAAATGGAGTAGCCGCTCCAAAAACGCGAGATTCATGATTTAATATCAATTTATTAGAGATAAAGAAAATGAATCTTTCAAAGGCATGAATTTCGTTGAATGGTAACGAGAAGACAATTCAGGCCTCTGTGGGTTGACTCTGTGTTAAAACATGCAACTTTTATTGGCTACATAATATGTCGGAATTACTTTCCCCACCTCAAAGTAGGGATTAAGGACTTTAAGGATCAGAGAAGCTTATTTTATTTTGCAGCTCACAAGCTATACTTAAAAAAAAACTAATGATCTTAGTCTTGTCTGTAATCCTAATGTACTGCGGGTCGAACGATTTGTAACATTAGACGGAGCGGGTCCGGATAACTATGGCCAGAGCATCGCTGATACCAAAAAAAAAAGCCACGGTTAGATAGATCTTGTTAGAGAGAATCTCTCGCCTTTTTAAAAAAAAAAATGTTCCTTTAACCACCGTGTAAGGTTGAAATAAACACAACGTTATCTTGGTCTTCCAGAGTGTAATCCAATTGACCCTGCCGAAAACAAAAAGATAGAGGGAGGAAAATACTATTCAAATTGATAAAACACAGGCAGTGCAAATTAATTAATTCGTTCAACGATTTACAATAGCGTTTGCTAATCTCAAAATATTCGTTCGACTGTCCCTTTCTCTCGGCCTAGTGTTCACCCATAATGGGATCTATCGCTTAATTACCACTGGATTTTTATACTCGTTTCCCCTCCTTATTTTCCTTGAAAAAAATTGGCTTTGAGGCATCAACTCCCAACTTAAACTGGACCTGAGCCCCTCAGTCAGCACCTGCAGGTTAGAAGTGTGTGAAACACGTCTGGAAAATCGACGCACAGCCAGCGAGGAAAGGGACTTTTAAAATAAAATCCACTCCCACTCTCTTCCCTCTTCCCCTTTCCCCCTCCCTAAAATAATTCAACTCTTAACGCCATTCAGCCCTAACTGAATAAGGGTCGGATAGTGAGAGCAGCCATTTTCTCCATGGGAGTATAAAATGGAGGGATATTCCTTGCAAAATATTTGCAACAAAAAAAAACCCCCAAGTGCAGTTCTTTAAAACAAGAAAACTGTTTTCTAACTATCACGGGAACCACTCTTCCACACTGGAGTTAAAAACAATTATGTGTTGAGTGTTAAAATGCATAGTCTGTCCCTGCAACGAACAAGTCCTGCACCCCCCCCCCCCCACTACAGCATTGCACTTTCATATAATGGGGTACTTGGTGCAAACAAAATTCAACAGAACAAATATTTCACTAGCAAAAATGCTTGGGGGGGGTGGGGAGGGGGGGACACTGGCTGGAAAAAAAAAATCCGTTCGGTTGAGTTGTGAAATGTAATAACTGTGTCAGATATTGAATAAATGTCGGTCTGTCAGTAACGGGGAAGCCTTTTTCCGCCTTTCAGTAAACACGTCCACAGGCGATTGATTCTGTGGCTGCCCTCTAACTTTAAAAGGATCACTGCGTCCCCCGATTTAAGCAAACCAAGTTTAAGACGCAGGGAAATGGATCGTTCGCGCGAAATCAAACCCGTTCGGAATGGGAGATACCAACCATTAACTCCCAGTCGGCATCGTTGACTAGAACCAGAATGCCAGGCCTCCTGGAAAGACAAGGAAAGACCAGGGAGGTCAGTCATCAGGCAGGTCTTGTTCTCAGTACATTTTCAAGGCTATGATCCGATTCATCTTTAAATTAAAGACTGTGTAGGTGGGTGCTAAGCTGGGGTTTTTTCCTGGGAAATTGACAAATAAATTTAATGTTTGTGTGTGTGTAGTACAGATACATTCACTGAATTTACTGGTCAATTTCAGCATTTTCAAAATAGCCAGCAATGCTGGGTTAATTTCTGAGCAAAAAAAACCTGATCAATTGATCTTTGCAATTTAAGACTGAATTTTTAAAAAAAGGCAATAGGTTAAAGTAGGTACATTTGTCCATTGGAGCACAGACCTACAAAATCTTAGCAAAAGACAGTATAACTATGGAAATAAAGTGAGTTTAGTCTTAATTTGTCCATTCTGTGTTACACAGGTTACTTGTTTCAAGGGCTTCACCCTTTAGAATTTACAAACAATTCCTGAAAAGGAATAAAAGTTTGATAATCCCTTTATTAAAATATATATTAGAGGGTCGCTGTTTATATGGAAAGACAGCCAGGTATAGGGGGTAGTGGTGTAACTGCAACACTGCAACATGAAAATGACAGAACTCCACAATGGTGTGTTGCTGCTTTCTCCCCCCGCCCCCACCCCCCACTGGCAAGAACCCCCAACTTACTTTTGTCACGGAAAAACTCTTTGGAAAGAAAATATTAATGTTTGTGATTCCAAGAAATGTTCGGTGCTCTTGTAGGTTATGTGCTGCAGTTATATTATGACACATTTGTACATTGACAGGACCGACTCAAGAGGCATCACTTCGAATATAAACACAGTCTTAATGACCAGCTAAGAAATAAAAGAAAAATAACTTGCATTTATATAGCGCCTTTCATGACCTCAGGATGTCCCAAAGCGCTTTACAGCCAGTGAAGTACTTTTGTAGTGCAGGTACTGTTGTAATGCAGGAAACGCATCAACCAATTTGCGCACAGCAAGCTCCCACAAACAGCAATGTGATAATGACCAGATAATTTTTTTTTTTAGTGATGTTGATTGAGGGATAAATATTGGCCAGGACGCTGGGGAGAACTCCCCTGCTCTTCTTCGACATAGTGCCGTGGGATCTTTTACATCCACCTGAGAGGGCAGACGGGCCTCGGTTTAACGTCTCATCCGCAAGACGGCATCTCCGACAGTGCAGCACTCCCTCAACACCGTACTGGGAGGGTCAGCCTAGATTATGTGCTCAAGTCTCTGGTGGGACTTGAACTTATTACCTGGTGACTATCCTACTGATATCTCAGTAGCTGGTTTTAGAGACTCAAACATGGTGTTGAATTCCTGCATGTATCCTGTTCTGGATGAGCAGAAATTCCCTCTAACTAAATATCGGGAAGACCAAAGCAATTGTCTTCGGTCCCCACTACAAATACTGTTCCCTAGCCACTGACTCCATCCCTCTCCCTGGCCACTGTCTGAGGCTGAACCAGACTGTTCACAACCTTGGCCCCCTATTTGACCCTGATATGAGCTTCCAACCTCATATTCGCTCCATCACTAAGACCACCTACTTCCCCCTCTGTAACATCTCGCATCTCCACATCAGCTCATCTGCTGCTGAAACCACTAGACTCAACTATTCCAATGCTCTCCTGTCCGGCCTCCCACCTTGCACCCTCCGTAAACTTGAGCTCATCCAAAACTCTGCAACCTGCACCCTAACTCGCACCAAGTCCCGTTCACCCATCACCCCTGTGCTCGCTGACCTACATTGGCTCCTGGATCGGCAACGGCTCAATTTAAAAATTCTCACCCTTGTTTTCAAATCCCTCCGTGGCCTCACCCCTCCCTATCTCTGTAACCTCCTCCAGCCCTACAACCCTCCGCGATCTCTGCGCTCCTCCAATTCTGGCCTCTTGAGCATCCCCCGATTTTAATCGTTCCACCATTGGCGGCCGTGCCTTCAGCTGCCAAGGCCATAAGCTCTGGAATTCCCTCCCTAAACCTCTCTGTTACTCTCTCCTCCTTTAAGATGCTTCTTAAAATCTACCTCTTTGACCAAGCTTTTTGGTCACCTGCCCTAATATCTCCTTATGTGGCTCGGTGTCAAATTTTGTCTGATAATCGCTCCTGTGAAGCGCCTTGGGACGTTTTACTACGTTAAAGGCGCTATGACAATGCAAGTTGTTGTTGTATCACGCACCTGGTTAACCAAACTGAAAACAATGTTGCTAACGGCGTGGGCCCCGGTTCAAGAGGTATTTCCTACCCCGTGCTGTCGGAGCCATAGAACCGCTGGCAAATAGAGAAGGCCGCCATCGGCAGCACGGGGCACTGCAGGCTGCACTGCCATCTTCTCTAGCTGCAGCCCAGTTATTGCCACCTCCCACCCCCCCCCCACTCGCCCCCCAAAATCGGTGGCTTGTTACAGGCCTTACCCTGACACTGGGGTGAGTCCGATGCCAGAATACTAAAGCTGCAATCGCAACTTTTAAACAAACTGCACACAAGACAGTCATTTTTTTTTAGGCAGTTGCCATGGCGATGAGGTTCCATGAGGAGTCCCGGAGGTTCCATGAGGAGTCCCGTCACCAACATTAATTTGTTCCCGCAATATCCACAGGGAGACACAGCTTTGAACACAGGTTCTGGACTGGGGCAGAGATCGTATCCCGTAGAAGGTAATGGAATATAATGTGGGAAACACTGTGCGGTTTAATCTTTGGAAGAGGGCTGTGGATGCTCAGTCTTCGAGTATATTCAAGACAGGGATCGGTAGATTTTTGGATACTAAGGGAATCAAGGGATATGGCGATAGTGTGGGAAGGTGGAGTTGAGGTCAAAGATCAGCCATGATCTTATTGAATGGTGGAACAGGCTTATAGAATCATAGAAGATAGGAGCAGGAGTAGGCCATTCGGCCCCTCTAGCCTGCTCCGCCATTCAATGCGATCATGGCTGATCATCCAAATTCAGTACCCTGTCCCTGCTTTCTCCCCATATCCCTTGATCCCTTTAGCCTTAAGAAATATATCCAACTCCTTCTTGAATCTATTTAATGAATTGGCCTCTACTGCCTTCTGTGGCAGAGAATTCCACAGGTTCACCACTCTTGAAAGGCTGTATGGCCTAGCGGATGACAATGAATCTGAATTGCCAGAGAAGTTAGAATGAAGAAACTGGTTCAGTTGCATCAATCCTTCGATTGGTCCAGTTCAGTTCACGTCTCCCCGCCATTGCCAAGCTTTGCTCGCCTCTCCCCTAAAGGAGGACACCCCGCTCCCCGATGTCAGCAGTCCTCTGGTGCCTCTCCCACATGGTCATTTGTCATGTTTGAGTTGGGGGAGTGGGTCATCAGGCTATTCAACTATATAGAACATCACAACCAAGTCCAATTCTGTCTTCACCCAATGTCCACACCTATGGACATCCCAACAGGCATCACTGGTCAGCGATCACTAGCAGGGGGGTAGAACCCGGCTGATTTCCCATTCCCTAATCCAGGGGAACTGAAGCCGATGGTAGTCCCCCAACTGACAACAACCCAGTACAGATCAGGATTCAGATCTTCTGGTCCATGCGGCTCAGTGCTGCACTGGGTGCTGTCCTTCCCCACCAGACTACACATTCATACTTTTCAGCGGTGAGTCACTGGATAACAATGAGCAGGAACCCTGTCAGACCCAGGGATGGTCCGGCCAACTACAGCAGCCCCATGCTAAGATCACCTATATACATACAATGCTCAAATCTGGGTCCTTCTCAGTATTTAACCGCAAGGTGCATTTACCCAATGAGGCATCAGGGCAGCCCCTCCATTTCAAAATCTTGCTTCTTGCCTTTTCATATTAAATGTATTCTGTTCCTTCTCTTAGGTTCTCACTCCATGCACTGTTATGCAGAGAAGAAAGGCACCTAGGCAATCTACTCTGAGGCTGCTCTGGAACAAAATACAAGGAAGCTCACAGGAGGGATTCGGGAATGATCCTGGTTTTCCATCTCTGAGTGTGGTCCCCATGCAGAGGTGTTTTTTTTTTAAAAAACGAGGCTTTTGAAATGAATGAGAGAGGAGACATCACATCAGACACTGAACCAATGTTCCCTGTAGGCTGCACTATGTTCTGCGCAGCCTGTTTCTTTCAATGCGCAGACCCTTTAAATTTCTGCGCATGCCCGGAATTTCCGATGTAAACGCTTGTGAGCGGCCTGCGCGGGACCTTGCAGATTACTGCGCGGCCGCGCCTGCAGTTTAACAGGAACATTGCACCGAAGCTGTTATCTGACACACGCACACACACAGGGGTCACTGGATAGCAATCAGGAATGGGAACCATGTCCTATATTCCTGTCTCTAGTCCAGGAACGTGGAATGCAAGTGCAAAAATCCCGACCACAGCCCCGGCCGAGAACAGCTTAGACTGGGGATCAAATCTGCCCCCTTCCAAATCCGCCTGGCTCACTACATTCACCGAGTGAACCATTGGGCAGATCACAACCTTTTCTTATTCTGTGGTAAAACATTCCTAATTATCTTTAAAAATAAAATTTTTACAACGATATGCACAACCTTCTGTTGATTCTTTTTGCATAGTTGTTTTTCTGAAGCACTGTTGTCAGTTTACATTGCGCTTTACCGGTTCAGACATGCTGCTGGTGAGGTTTGGTGCATGGGATCACACTGTGCATGGATAACAATGCTGTAATATAATGCACTGTGTTTTTTTTAAATTATTCGTTCCTGGGATGTGGGCGTCGCTGGCAAGGCCAGCATTTATTGCCCATCCCCAATTGCCCTTGAGAAGGTGGTGGTGAGCCGCCTTCTTGAACCGCTGCAGTCCGTGTGGTGAAGGTACTCCCACAGTGATGTTAGGGAGGGAGTTCCAGGATTTTGACCCAGCGATGATGAAGGATCGGCGATATATTTCCAAGTCAGGATGGTGTGTGACTTGGAGGGGAACTTGGAGGAGATGGTGTTCCCATGGCTTCTGCTGCCCTTCTAGGTGGAAGAGGTCGTGGGTTTGGGAGGCGCTGCCGAAGAAGCCTTGGCGAGTTGCTGCAGTGCATCTTGTAGATGGTACACACTGCAGCCACGGTGCGCCGGTGGTGGAGGGAGTGAATGTTTAAGGCGGTGGATGGGGTGCCAATCAAGCGGGCTGCTTTGTCCTGGATGGTGTCGAGCGTCTTGAGTGTTGTTGGAGCTGCACTCATCCAGGCAAGTGGAGAGTATTCCATCACACTCCTGACTTGTGCCTTGTAGATGGTGGAAAGGCTTTGGGGAGTCAGGAGGTGAGACACTTGCCGCAGAATACCCAGCCTCTGACCTGCTCTTGTAGCCACAGTATGTGTGTGGCTGGTCCAGTTAAGTTTCTGGTCAATGGTGACCCACAGGATGTTGATGGTGGGGGATTCGGTGATGGTAATGCCGTTGAATGTCAAGGGGCAGTGGTTAGACTCTCGCTTGTTGGAGATAGTCATTGCCTGGCACTTATGTGGTGCGAATGTTACCTGCCACTTATCAGCCCAAGCCTGAATGTCATCCAGGTCTTACTTCATTCGGGCATGGACTGCTTCATTATCTGAGGAGTTGTGAATGGAACTGAACAATGTGCAGTCATCAATGAACATCCCCACTTCTGACCTTATGATGGAGGGAAGGTAATTGATGAAGCAACTGAAGATGGTTGGGCCCAGGACACTGCCCATAGAAACTCCTGCAGCGATGTCCTGGGGCTGAGATGATTGACCTCCAACAACTACAATCATTTTCCTTTGTGCAAGGTATGACTCCAGCACTCTATGTAGAGGTCCATTCCACACACTCATCCCTCATTGTGGGAAGAACAACTTCCCGACATCAGTCCTAAATTGGCCTTCCACTAACTTAAACCCGTGTCCCCTTTACTTTGGTTTAATTTTCAGAATTAACATTTTCCATTCCATTCACTATCTTAAACACCTCTATAAGATGGAGACCGCCTTTACAGGTTGAAAAGCCACAAGTTCCTCCACTCTTCACTCACAACAGACACTTGCGATCAGCCTTGTGGCTCTTCTCCGCACTACCTCCAGCGCTCAAGTGGCTCCCTCGTGATTTGGTGACCAGAACTGGGTGCAGCACGCAAGGTGCAGTCTGACCAGAGCACCATGGAGTTTGATCGTGACTTCCTCCCCGATTGTAATCCTGGTTCTCATTTACTAATCCCGACATGGCCTTGCCCCTCCCTACCTCAACAACCTCTGATGGCCCTCAGTTACCGCTCGCATGTTCCACTCTTTGTCTCTGGACTGCACACACACCCCCCTCCTTCCCTTTGCACCCATCAGTGGCAGAGTCTTCAAGCATCACCTCCCTGCTTCACCTCTCCCCACTTTCCAAAGTCTCCTCAGAAAACTCGCTCCGTATAAGCGGAAATAAAAATAGCATTGGACCCAGGAGAAGTGCCCAAAGGGTAAGTAATGAATGGTAGCACTTACCCGTGGAGTCACCTTCCCCTTTAATTCATTATACAGTCACCGCTATAATCGCTAAATCTCACACAAGTGAGCTGGGAGCAGTTGCCTGGCAGTGCGCACAAGCAGAGGAGAAGCGTGTTAAAGTGACACTTGGAAATGCTATCAGAGCTATTAATTTAAAGCATGTCTACAAAGGGAAAGCATCAGTACATCAGTTAATGATCAAAGCTGGTTGGAGAAGCAGTTTGATCTTCAGCACACTTTAATTGTCTTCCTCAAAATAGGAGCCTTGCACACTTCAAGCCATTCGGTGTGCCCTGAATTTTAAAGCAGATCCTGTGGGCCAAACGGAAGCTGAAAACTGCTGCAGTATATCATGCATTGTGACAGCAGTGGAGTTCATCAAGATTTTGAGAGAGAGAGAGAGAGAGAGTTGAATGTGGCAAATAAACATTTTTTTAAAAAACAAAAGACGATTGGCAATTTTCTTCTTTCCTCTCTTCGAAGTGCTGACCCAACCTGGGTTCCAGTTCCATGGGGGCCACAAGCCTTCCAGTACCCTTCCCCCCCGCTCATTCGTCATCTGTGAGTCCAGGCAGCGAGTGGCAACAGGCTGCTCGCTCCTCCATCGAGGAGCATCACAGCCAGGCCTGATCCTGGCCTCACGCAACATTCACACATAGAATGGAGCACGAAATCCAGACTGGTATTTCAGTGCAGTACTGAGGGAGCGCTGAACTGTCGGAGGTGCCGTTAAACCGAGGCCCCATCTGCCCTCTCAGGTGGACGCAAAAGATCCTTTGGCATCAATGTTCCCGCTAAGCTGCGCAGTCATCTGAAAAGGTCCCGCCCAGGCCGCTTACCGGCTTTTACATAGTAGGTACCGTGCATGCGCAAAAATTTTATTGGGCCGTGCATTGGAAGAGGCAGCGCTGTTTACAGGGGACATTGCATGGCAGTATTTGAAGAGGAGCAGGGGCGTTCTACCCGTTGTCCTGGGCCGATATTTATCCCTCAACCAACATCACCAAAACTGATTATCTGGTCGTTTTCACATTGTTGTTTGTGGGAACTTGCTGTGGGCAAATTGGCTGCTGCGTTTCCTACATTACAACAGTGACTACACTTCAAAAGTACTTCATTGGCTGTAAAGCGCTTTGTGACGTCTTGAGGTTGTGACAGGCGCTATATAAATGCAAGTCTTTCTTTCAAATAGGCATTTTGTAGTAAATTTTACTTGATGACATCAAGACCAGGATCCTTGGGTGATTATTCTCGCTCCTTAACTTGGGCCACTGAGGCCAAATGGAACATCCCCTAACTGAGATCGGCAGAGATCAAACCTGGTGTGTGACCACATTGACTCAGGGTCACACTGAACATTGCACCAATGATTGGAGGGGAGCGGGAGGAGGGAGGGTGGAAGGGCCTCGGAATAATGGTCTGGAGCATTTTCCAGCTTTATAGTGGGTGTGCAGAGTCTTTATTACTTAGGATGGCAGAGACGATACCTTTAGGGGACAAGCTGTCGCCAGAATATAGCACGAACATTACAGGTTAAAAGTTCAGTCGAGTCTAATTAAGAAGCACCCACGCACAAATAAATATTCAGCACAAAGGGACCTATAAATGAAGCTGAATTTCTAACAAGTCACCACCAAATTTTGTAACAAATACCGAGTTAAGAGACATAGAAAATAATGAGAAACATTAAATATTCATGGCACACAGCTGCCCCTTGCTGCTAGACCTCCGACACTGCATATCACCAGATCTGATGTAACACAAATTGTTTATGACTCCCTCACTAAGAGAGAACCTCAAAGAACATTGCCTTCTAACAGTGCGGCTCACCACAGTGCTCTCCGATAAACTCTGGTCACGGTTATAAATATCCAGGGACTATCGTTTCCTCAGTGAGGCAGAAGCTACGTAAAAGTATCTTGTATCTGTCGAGGATAGAATTTCAAATCAGGATCCCAGATCCGACAGATTACGTAAGGCGACCGCGAGGGGTCCCTGAAGTTATCAGATCTGTGCCCATTAGTCTTCAAATTTTGTTGATTTACTAGTTTGTTATTCCTATCGCTGTATATTAAAAATGTTTCCTGCAATGATGGCACGGTTTTCCCTTTGGGCGGCTGACACTGTCTTTCGGAAAATAGGATTGGGGGGGTCCCTGGACTGTGTTACTGTTTTCAAGGCGTCCCTGACTGCATCAGTATTAGGAAAGGGTCTCTGCGGGTGTGTCAATATTTGCAGGGAGTCTCTGGGAGTGTGTCAATATTTGCAGGGGATCTCTGGGAGTGTGTCAATATTTGTAGGGGGTCTCTGGGAGTGTGTCAATATTTGCAGGGGGTTCTCTGGGAGTGTGTCAATATTTGCAGGGAGTCTCTGGGAGTGTGTCAATATTTGCAGGGAGTCTCTGGGAGTGTGTCAATATTTGCAGGGGGTTCTCTGGGAGTGTGTCAATATTTGCAGGGGGGTCTCTGGGAGTGTGTCAATATTTGTAGGGGGTCTCTGGGAGCGTGTCAATATTTGCAGGGGATCTCTGGGAGTGTGTCAATATTTGTAGGGAGTCTCTGGGAGTGTGTCAATATTTGCAGGGAGTCTCTGGGAGTGTGTCAATATTTGCAGGGGGTTCTCTGGGAGTGTGTCAATATTTGCAGGGGGGTCTCTGGGAGTGTGTCAATATTTGTAGGGGGTCTCTGGGAGCGTGTCAATATTTGCAGGGGATCTCTGGGAGTGTGTCAATATTTGTAGGGAGTCTCTGGGAGTGTGTCAATATTTGCAGGGGGGTCTCTGGGAGTGTGTCAATATTTGCAGGGGGGTCTCTGGGAGTGTGTCAATATTTGCAGGGGTGTCTCTGGGAGTGTGTCAATATTTGTAGACGGACTCTGGGAGAGTGTCGATATTTGCAGGGGGTCTCTGGCGGTGTGTCAGTATTTGCAGGGGTCCCTCAAACAGAACACTTTGAAAACCACCGCTGTAGAGCACAGCAATCACGCTAACAATATATAGTTAGAATTGCCATCTCTTCCCCTCCCCAAAGTCCAATCCAAGACGTAGTCCAGATAGGAGGCATGCCGATGGCTTGAGTTCTGATGCTTGCTTATAATTATTTTTTCTTACACATCATAAATACAAAAAAATTGATATTTTTATTTTAAAATTGACTAATATCATTGTTGCATTTTAGAAATTCCTGGATACATTACTCGAAACATTGGACCAAATCTGGAAAGGTTGGGATTTTCTGCAGGAGGATGTTATTAAACCAGGGGATCGTAACCCCTCCCAGATAGGAAGACCGCAAGAGGCCCTTGAGGGCGACAATGTGCATTACGTGTAGCCTGTAAGAGCTTGACAGAAAGCACCCCTCTTGCATTTAAAATATCCAGGCACTGACTGATTATTTAAATCGGTGTGAAAATCTAAACCAGGCAATCAAGAGGCAGGCGGCCAACATAACGCAGGCAAGGCTGTGCGTTGTTACAGGGCGCTGGACTCTGATTTGGGAGTGATTTGGGGCGGGGGGGAGGGCGGGAGGGGGTGGAGGCTCAGCTTTCAGCTTAGATCGAGAAAGGATCCAAAACCCAAAACAGGTTGAACGCCCACCCCCAACCCCTCCCACTGCAGATCAACCTTAGGAGAGGGTCTGTGGTGTAATTTGTTAAAATTTAATACAAAGCCATTTGCCTGCCTCAAAAAACTGTTCGAGTTCCCATTATTTTAGTGGCAGGAAATCTCTCCCAATATCCTCATCTACAAGTGACAGTGGCTGGCTCGTTTTGTTTCTATCCTCCTCTGTCGGAAGGGGCTGACTCGTGCAGGGATACAGTTCCATGGGTGTAAGGAATCCCGACAGCACCTCTCCCAAGTGGCCATCTTTCACGTATGAACAACGGTGATCGGTTGCTCAACTGTGGGGGCATCATGCCCGTTTTTGATCCCCTCCTTACTCAATACCCACACACGTGTAATGGTCAACAGATAACAAATGGGTAAACACGGGTGGCATAGTGGTTAGCACTGTCGCCTCACAGCGCCAAGGACCCGGGTTCGAATCCGGCCTCGGGTTCGAATCTGGCCTCGGGTGACTGTCTGTGTGGAGTTTGCACATTCTCCCCGTGTCTGCGTGGGTTTCCTCCGGGTGCTCCGGTTTCCTCCCACAGTCCAAAGATGTGCGGGTTAGGTTGATTTGGCTATGATAAATTGACCCTTAGTGTTAGGGAGGATTAAATACGTGGGGTTACGGGGATAGGGTGGAATATGTGTCGGTGCAGGCTCGATGGGCCGAAATGGCCTCTATCTGCACTGTGGGGATTCTGTGATAAATATCAGTGCGGGGGTGGGGAAACTCCAGCTGATTTTTCTCCTCCCTGACCAATATAGCGCCCCTTTAATAAAATGCTTCAGTTGGATAGAAGTTATTTAGAAAGACAGAGTCACATTAGGAACAAACCTCTGATCTGACGCAGGGATGGTAAGTGATGTGACTGACCCCCCCAAAAGCACTGAGTCTGGCTGCTTTCCTTACCTCACTTCTAATCCTGGGGAGGGGAGGGCCCATAGACTGTTTTCAATTTGGTGTCAATCTGCTGAAGTTTCCAGCAAGCCTGCTCAGCAAATCCACAGGAAACGGTGACTCAGAATATTCCAGAAACCGTGTGAATCAGAATGGCATCACTGAGCAGCGTCAACAAGCACAGGCCTGGAATTCCAATTCAGTCCTTCTTCACAAAGCACTCATCTTGCTCACCCACAGCGGCACCCAGTGAAACACCGCACAATATATAAGCTGCACCCTGTGAAACACCACACAGTATATAAGCTGCACCCTGTGAAACACTGCACAGTATATAAGCTGCACCCTGTGAAACACCACACAGTATATAAGCTGCACCCTGTGAAACACTGCACAGTATATAAGCTGCACCCTGTGAAACACCGCACAGTATATAGGAAAAAAAACATAGAAAAATAGGAGCAGGAGTAGGCCATTCGGCCCTTCCAGCCTGCTCCGCCATTCAATATGATCATGGCTGATCCGCTATCTCAATACCATATTCCTGCTCTCTCCCCATACCCCTTGATGCCTTTTGTGTCTAGAAATCTATCTATCTCCTTCTTAAATATATTCAGTGACTTGGCCTCCACAGCATTCTGTAATAGAGAATTCCACAGGTTCACCACCCTCAGTGAAGAAATTTCTCCTCATCTCAGTCCTAAATGTCCTACCCCGTATCCTGAGACTGTGACCCCTCGTTCTAGACACCCCAGCCAGGGGAAACATCCTCCCTGCATCCAGTCTGTCTAGCCCTGTCAGAATTTTATACGTTTCTATGAGATCTCCTCTCTTTCTTCTAAACTCTAGTGAATACAGGCCTAGTCGACCCAATCTCTCCTCATATGACAGTCCTGCCATCCCAGGAATCAGCCTAGTAAAGCTGCACCCTGTGAAACACCGCACAGTATATAAGCTGCACCCTGTGAAACACTGCACAGTATATAAGCTGCACCGTGAAACACCGCACAGTATATAAGCTGCACCGTGAAACACCGCACAGTATATAAGCTGCACCGTGAAACACCGCACAGAATATAAGCTGCACCCTGTGCAACACTGCACAGTATATAAGCTGCACCCTGTGAAACACCGCACAGAATATAAGCTGCACCGTGAAATACCACCGTATATAAGCTGCACTGTGAAATACCACAGTATATAAGCTGCACCCTGTGAAACACCGCACAGTATATAAGCTGCACCGTGAAACACCGCACAGTATATAAGCTGCACCGTGAAACACCGCACAGTATATAAGCTGCACCGTGAAACACCGCACAGTATATAAGCTGCACCGTGAAACACCGCACAGTATATAAGCTGCACCGTGAAACACCGCACAGTATATAAGCTGCACCGTGAAACACCGCACAGTATATAAGCTGCACCGTGAAACACCGCACAGTATATAAGCTGCACCGTGAAACACCGCACAGTATAAGCTGCACCCTGAAACACCGCACAGTATAAGCTGCACCCTGTGAAACACCGCACAGTATATAAGCTGCACCGTGAAACACTGCAGTATATAAGCTGCACCCTGTGCAACACTGCACATTATATAAGCTGCACCGTGAAACACCACACAGTATATAAGCTGCACCGTGAAACACCGCACAGTATATAAGCTACCCCCTATGAAACACCGCACAGTATATAAGCTGCACCCTGTGAAACACCGCACAGTATATAAGCTGCACCCTGTGAAACACCGCACAGTATATAAGCTGCACCCTGTGAAACACCGCACAGTATATAAGCTGCACCCTGTGAAACACCGCACAATATATAAGCTGCACCCTGTGAAACACCGCATAGTATATAAGCTGCACCGTGAAACACCACACAGTATAAATACTGCGATTGATGCTTTCCTAATCCACGGCTGCTGAGGCCAATTGTAGTGCACCCGCCCCTGCCCTGGCTGATATCAGCTAACTGAGCAAAGGCAAGGAATCAGACTTGGGGCCTGCACAGCTCAGCCTAGTCTATGTGGCTCGGTTACTCACTGAGCCATGTGTGTGTGGGGGTGTGGTGTGGACTGGGGGAGGGGTGCGTCTGTGAGTGTGTGTAGAAACATGCGTGTGCGCGCGTGCGTGGGGAAACGTGTGTGAGAGTGCGTGGGGAAACGTGTGTGAAAGTGCGTGGGGAAACGTGCGTGCGTGGGGAAACGTGTGAGAGAGTGCGTGGGGAAACGTGCGTGCGTGGGGAAACGTGTGTGAGAGTGCGTGGGGAAACGTGTGTGAGAGTGCGTGGGGAAACGTGTGTGAGAGTGCGTGGGGAAACGTGTGTGAGAGTGCGTGGGGAAACGTGTGTGAGAGTGCGTGGGGAAACGTGTGTGAGAGTGCGTGGGGAAACGTGCGTGAGAGTGCGTGGGGAAACGTGCGTGAGAGTGCGTGGGGAAACGTGCGTGAGAGTGCGTGGGGAAACGTGCGTGCGTGGGAAAACGTGCGTGTGTGTGCGCGTGGGGAAACGTGCGTGAGAGTGCGTGGGGAAACGTGTGAGAGAGTGCGTGGGGAAACGTGTGAGAGAGTGCGTGGGGAAACGTGCGTGTGTGTGTGCGTGGGGAAACGTGCGTGCGTGTGCGGGGGGAAGCTTGCGTGCATGCGTACATATACACCACGCAGGTGTATACAGGAATGAATTGGGAGCTGAATTTGAACTTACACAGTGTCGCCTTGAATGAAAAGTTCTGGCCGCTCTTTGAGCAAGTTGGCTTTGATCCACACCAGGAGCTGCCGAATATCCCCTAAACACAATAAAACAGAATGGGATAGTAGCGATATAATTCAAAATTGAAGATCAATAATTGTATTACTGTGTGTCTTTCACAATTTGAATGCACAAGGCATGAAATGGCCTCCGTTACACAACTGAAATCTAAGCATGAGCACTGGTGGAAGAGTGCGATTACAGGGTGACAAGCTGGCACAGGCAATTTCCAGTATAAATGTGGACAAGACTTTCTAATAGTAAAACATGACAGGAAGTGCACGCAAACGCAAGGTTTGTTAAACATTTTAGCGATAATAAAACAGTCGCTAGCCACTGGATCCCAAATAGTGTCACTGGAACAGTGCCGTGATCAAAGGGGAACTCCACTGATTTTGGAAGAGACATCACAGGGCCACAACTGAAAGGAACATTTAGCATTTTGATAAGAAAATCATTTTTTCCATCTGCCACTTGGATAAATTGTGTAAAATTAGTAGAAGAATGGCACATTTATTAAAGGGGATAAGGCCCAGGCACTTAGCCTCAAACAGAATCACAACTAAAAGTCATTTTGTACGACTCACACTGAATATTCATGCAATCCAACTAGGTTTTTCCCCCAGCTCCTACTTATGTATTTAAATATTTCGCTGGGGAAAGCCCATGGAAGGGATGGGGCGGTGAAGAATGTACAAGTTCAATTAAACATCAAATGAATAATATATAAGGTGGAAAACTCAAGAGTGCTTAAGCAACAGGTCAGAATATGACCAAAATACATTAATCCTGAACAGAAAAAAAAAAATCCTTGCAGTAAGTCAGGCTCGTTGTTGCTTTTCCAATCAGTCACGTTAGTTTGGTAAATGATCAGTTTAGGTACTTGTTGACAATGGTAAATGTGCAGAGCGGTGAGAAAGAACGACTTGCATTTATATAGCGCCTTTCATGACCACCGGAGCTCCCAAAACGCTTTACAACCAATGAAGTAGTTTTTGAAATGCAGTCACTGTTGTAATGTGGGAAATGCGGCAGCCAATTTGCTCACAGCAAGTTCCCCCAAACAGCAATGTGATAATGACCAGATAATCTGTTTCAGTGATGTTGATTGAGGGAGAAATATTGGCCAGGACGCTGGGAAGAACACACCTCCTCCTCCTCTTCGAAATAGTGCCTCGGGATCTTTTATGTCCACCTGAGAGAGCAGACGGGACCTCGGTTTAATGTCTCATCCAAAAGACGGCACCTCCGACAATGCAGCACTCCCTCAGCACTGCACTGGGAACGTCAGCCTAGATTTTTGTGCTCAAGTCTGTGGAGTGGGGACTTGAACCCACAACCTTCTGACTCAGAGGCAAGAGTGCTGCCCACTGAGCCACGGCTGACATACGTAAAAGCAATTGTCCATGTTTTGCATTTTGCTTCTGTATGGAGAGAGACAGGGTTGTGGCATCCAGGAACTGAACAAGCTGTATAGCTGAGCCACTGCTCCAACCTCCGACAACAGGCCCCCGAATCATACCTTTGAAGCCCAGGATCTGCACACTGAGGGATTCAAACGTCAAGGTTTCTAGCTACTTGGGCTTATGTTGGATTCTGCCCAGTGGCTCCAGTTTTCAGGGAGTTATCGGCGTCACGTCCACTGCTAGTTTGCACTGCAGGGATTTACGCTGATGAACAAACACCTGAATGAAGGCCTGCAACATCGCAGCTAAGATACAATGCAGCTCCTCCAGTGGCTCAACAACAACAACTTGTATTTATATAGCGCCTTTAACGTAGTAAAACGTCCCAAGGCGCTTCACAGGAGTGTTACAAGACAAAAAATTTGACACCGAGTCACATAAGGATAAATTAGGGCAAGCGACCAAAAGCTTGGTCAAAGAGGTAGGTTTTAAGGAGCGTCTTAAAGGAGGAAAGAGAAGTAGAGAGGCGGACAGGTTTAGGCAGGGAATTCCAGAGCTTAGAGCCTGGGCAACAGAAGGCACGGCCACCAATGGTTGAGCGATTATAATCAGGGATGCTCAAGAGGGCAGAATTAGAGGAGTGCAGATATCTCGGAGGAGGGGGGGTGGGTTGTTGTGGGGCTGAAGGAGATTACAGAGGTTGGGAGGGGCGAAGCCATGGAGGAATTTGAAAACAAGGATGAGAATTTTGAAATCGAGGCGTTGCTTAACCGGGAGCCAATGTAGGTCAGCGAGCACAGGGGTGATGGGTGAACGGGACTTGGTGCGAGTTAGGACACGGGCAGTTGAGTTTTGGATGACCTCAAGTTTACGTAGGGGAGAATGTGGGAGGCCGGCCAGGAGTGCGTTGGAATAGTCAAGTCTAGAGGTAACAAAGGCATGGATGAGGGTTTCAGCAGCGGATGAGCTGAGGCAGGGGCGGAGATGGGCGATGTTACGGAGGTGGAAATAGGCAGTCTTTGTTATGCCGTGGATATGTGGTCGGAAGCTCATTTCAGGGTCAAATATGACACCAAGCTCAGCGAATTCAGCCACACAGACCAAGTTCAAACACCAGGTTCAAACTCTGGTCACTGCCAGAGTTATCTCGCTTCAGTCAGGGTGGCAGCTGGGGTGCTAGAAGTGATTCAATAATCTGGGTTCGTGGGGAGAATTGGCACGTGTGAGTTGTAGCACTGCACCTGATCTCAGCATCCGAGGGGGCGGGGGAGAAATGCTGGGTGGAATATATCAAAAATTCAGCCAAGTTTCCTACTGTCCAGTGACCCTATTGGAAAGAAAGGCTATACAGACATCAACCTAGTGCTCAGTCACCCCTCCTAGTCTTTCCCTCCACGGTTCAGTGTCATTGCCTTACTGTTTGTGAACCTTGGGACCTTTTCATACATTAAAAGTAAATTATTGTCGTCAAGTAAGGGCAGGATTGGGCTCTGCAGTGATACCTCCTATGGCTGAATGTACTGTTTAGACTCACAGATGAACGAGGGTGAGCAGTGTGTGTGTTTGTGTTTTACTTTTTCACCACCGCTTTGATCTACGGTGACCTCCAACTTGCGCCAATTTAGCCATCATCGTTCTGCATCGCTACCGACTCTCATTCCTACAGCAACAACCTCCATCCCCGAACTCTCTACCCATCAAATAGCTTCTGGACTTCACTCACCTGCCTTGGACAGCAGTTCGTCGATGCTCCGTGCCGGCCCCATCCTGCTTACGTCGGCTTTGTCCTTCCAATGGGACCTCTGACTTTGACCCTGGTCTCCTTACTATTGTCGCCAACCTATTCCCTGCTACCAGAAAATATGTAGCCCATTAATTACTACATTTAACCAGGCCTATGTAACCTGAGCTTTTCTCCTGTGCCCATTCGCATGCTCACTTTGGTTGTCGCTCCGGACCTGAGCCATTCAATACTTTTCCACTTTTTCCCCCTCTTTTCAGTTTCTCTCTATCCCTCACTGACCGCACTCTCCTGTCGTCACTCCTCCTTTCATCTCTTCTCTCTCGGATACTCTGCCCTCCCAAATCACTACCCCGATCCTTCATTACTCTTCGATCTTCCTACTCTCCTGCCGCCGTCCCAGGCTTGACTCCCTCTTAGATAAGCCCACAGCTTCCCTCTGTGCCCCTCTTGGCATCCTCCGAAGGGCCCATCGAGGCACTCGTCGCTGCCTCCTCACGAGCAGCAACTCCAACTGTCCCATCCTACTCTCACCGACTTTCCCGCCCAGTGCGGCCACTGGGGGCTAATCTTGCCAATCTTCTCCCCAACCAACTCAACCCACCCCCCCAGCGCTGACCCTGTGGACGCTGGCAGTGGGTCAGCCATCATCGACCCTCTCCGCATCTCCCTCCAGAATGTCTGTTCACTTGCGAACAAGGCCCTTGCCATCTATGAGCTTATCGTTGATGATTGCATGGCCCTGACGGAAACTTGGTTGAGGCGTGATGACACCTTACCCTTAAATGAAGCCTCCCCGCCTGGCTATACATAGGACTACACAGGATATACGGCACAGAAACAGGCCATTCGGCCCAGCCAGTCCATGCCGGCGTTTATGCTCCACACGAGCCTCCTCCCATCTTTCCTCATCTAACTATCAGCATAACCCTCTATTCCCTTCTCCCTCATATGCTCATCTAGCCTCCCCTTAAATGCATTTATACGATTTGCTTCAACCACTCCTTGTGGTAGCGAGTTCCACATTCTCACCACTCAGAGCGCTGTGGTGGCGGTGTGGCTCTCATCACCAAATCACACCTTGGTCAGTCCCCCTACTCCGCCGGCACTTTCTCCTCCTTTAAGCATCTCTCCTTATTCCACCCCTCTCACCTCTCATTTAAAATTCTTGTTCTCTACCGCCCACCCAAGTACCATAAAAGTTTTATTACCGAGATATCTTCACCGCTTTCCTCCCTCAGCCTCTGCACCAAACGACTTCTCATCCTCGGTGATTTCAACCTCCATCTCAATTCATCATGCTCTCTATCCTCTGCGTTCATTAGCCTCCTATCCTCCCTTAATCTCTCCCTCCATGTAAACTCCCCAACCCACATTTGCGGCCACCCCCTCGACCTTGCCATCTCGCAGAGAAGGCCATCTCTGACCACTTCCTCGTATCGCTCTGCCCACATCCCCCTTCCACCCCCACCCCTACTTCCTTCTGTGTGCGCCCCTGGAAAAAACTCTCTCCCAACTGCACTTATGAAAGCCCAACTGTCCAGCCTTTGGCCCTCCATTCCCGACATTTCTGCAGCTACCGATCTGCTCAACCACACCCTCACCACCACCTTTGATGCCCTAGCCCCGATTAAAACAATTACTCTCTCTCACCCTGGCCGTTCCCCTGGTACGGCCCTCATCTTTGCTCCCTTAAGTCCAAGGGACACAGACTTGAACGGATATGGCGGACAACTGGTTTAGCCATTCACTCAGATCTGGCTGGACCACATAAAGCACTATCGGGCCCTGCTCTCGTCTGACAAAATTGCTCATTAGTCCAGAATCATTCTGGAATGCAAAGATAAACCCCGGCTTCTATTCTCTACTGCTAACCATCTTCTTAAACCCCTCTCCCCTGTCTCCTCCACCCTCACCTCCGACAAGTGTGAGAAGCTCATGGGCTTCTTTGTCTCTAAGATTGAGACCATCCGTTCAGCTACCCCTGCCATTTTCCTTCCTTCCCCATGCCCACCGGGCCAAACCTCCTCTGAGGTTACCCCCTGCCCTAGCCCTGAACTCACATCTTTCTCCAGTTTCTCTCCGATCGCCCCTCATGACCTCTCCGCGCTCAACTTGACCATGAGACCCACTTCCTGCTCCCTCGACCCTATTCCCACCAAACTGCTGACCACCCAACTTCCTTTTCTGGCTCCCATGTTAGCTGACACTGTTAACGGTTCTCTCTCCTCAGGTACTGTCCCCCTCTCCCTCAAATCTGCCGCCATCACCCCTCTCCTCAAAAAACCAACCCATGACCCCTGCGTCCTTGCAAACTACCGCCCCATCTCCAACCTCCCTTTTCTCTCCAAAGTCCTTGAACGTGTTGTCACCTCCCAAATCCGTGCCCATCTTTCCCGCAGCTCCATGTTTGAATCCCTCCAATCAGGTTTCCGCCCTTGCCACAGTACCAAAACGGCTCTCATCAAAGTCACAAATGACATCCTTTGTGACTGTGACAAAGGTAAACTATCCCTCCTCGCCCTTCTTGACTTGTCTGAAGCCTTTGACATGGTTGACCACTCCATCCTTCTCCAACGCCTCTCCACCGTCGTCCAGCTGGGTGGGACTGCACTCACCTGGTTCCATTCTTATCTATCTAATCGTAGCCAGAGAATCACCTGCAACGGTTTCTCTTCCCGCTCCCGCATCGTTACCTCTACTGTCCCCCAAGGACCTATCCTTGGCCCCCTCCTTATATCTCATCTACATGTTGCCCCTTGGCAACATCATCCGAAAACAGTCAGTTTCCACATGTACGCTGACGACACCCAGCTCTACCTCACTACCACTTCTCTCGACCCCTCCAGGGTCTCTAAATTGTCATGCTGCTTGTCCGACATCCAGTTCTGCATGAGCAGAAACTTTCTCCAATTAAATATTGGGAAGACTGAAGCCATTGTTTTCGGTCCCCGCCACAAAATCCGTTCACTGACTCCATTCCTCTCCCTAACATCTGTCTGAGGCTGAACCAGTTTGCAACCTTGGTGTCATATTTGACCCTGAAATGAGTTTCCGACCACATATCCGCAGCATAACTAAGACCGCCTATTTCCACCTCCGTATTATTGCCCGTCTCCGCCCTTGCCTCAGCTCATCCGCTGCTGAAAACCTCATTCATGCCTTTGTTACCTCTAGACTTGACTATTCCAATGCACTCCTGGCTGACCTCCCACATTCCACCCTACGTAAACTTGTGGTCATCCAAAACTCAGCTGCCCATGTCCTTACTCGCACCAAGTCCCGTTTACCCATCACCCCTGTGCTCGCTGACCTACACTGGCTCCCGGTTAAGCAACGCCTCGATTTCAAAATTCTCATCCTTGTTTTCAAATCCCTCCACGGCCTCGCCTCTCCCTATCTCTGTAATCTCCTTCAGCCCCACAACCCCCACCACCCCACCGAGATATCTGCGCTCCTCTAATTCTGCCCTCGAGCATCCCTGATTATAATCGCTCAACCATTGGTGGCCGTGCCTTCTGTTGCCTAGGCCCCAAGCTCTGGAATTCTCTACCTAAACCTCTCTGCCTCGCTACCTCTCTCTCCTCCTTTAAGACGCTTCTTAAAACCTACCTCTTTGACCAAGCTTTTGGTCGCCTGCCCTAATTTATCCTTATGTGGCTCGGTGTCAGATTTTTTGTATTGTAATACTCCTGTGAAGCGATTTGGGACGGTGTGTGTGGGTGGCAGTATCCCAGCGCGAGTCACTAAGCTCAAAGAGTGGGGAGAAAACTGAAAAAGAAAAAGCTATCTTCACACAGAATGGGCCAACCCATTTCTTTCATAAAGTACCTTTATTGAAACATTCTACGTCTTTGAATTCGGCTTCATTGAAAGCACCGCACAGAGGCACTGACACGGTGATGTTAACTTTGTTGCCAGGCCGATTGGTTATACTGCACTGGCAGGCATGTGAATTTTTGTATCTTTTATTTATTTTTGCAATTGTTCTCGAGATGCACGCAATACCGGCAGGGCTGAAATTATTGCCCATCCCTGGTTGCCCTGCTAACTGGCGCTTGCTTGGTCATCGCAAGAGGGCTTTAAGAGTCGAGCAAGGTTGAAGAAACACTTTCAGCCAATTCTTTTTCTTTTAATTCCAAAAACAGTGACTTCAGTGTGCTTCAGGCAAAGGTCCTGTACTGAGCAGTGTGGTAACAGAGCACTAGGTTGTTGCCAGGGCCTTCCTAGGGGGTATGTGCGCCAGTTCCATCCAGTTTTGAATTGCAAGCGCACAGACAGCGAAGTCACCCCCCCCCCCCCATCTTCCAATCATTCCACCTTGTGCTCGCAAAGCAATAGCGTTCTCGCTAGATGTTTTTCTTTAAAAAGACGAGTCATTTATCAGGCGCTCTCCTCGAGGCTTTGGGTCATCTGGGCTGTCCTGTGGCTTCAGACTCCCGACCCCAGTGCATTCCAGTCCTGCATCACCTTTTGTGGCCCAGTCGCTATGGAAAAGCTGCCCATTTATTGTTGTCGGGAGGGGGGGGGGGGGTATTGTTCTGTGGTGCAGTGGGGGTGAAGGGATGGAGATTACCGTAAACTCCTCAGACCTACACCACACAGAGCTGTCTGCAACACAGCAAAAAGGATAAAAGGCAAGGTAGAAAAATTTCAATAATAATTATATTTTTTTCCCCCAAAGGAGTGAAAGCACTCGGATAATAAAGAGAGGAAGCAGGGTTAAAGGGGCACTGTCGTCTTAAAATGTTTGACAACCCTTTTCTTGTCCCTTTGCTTTTTTCCCTCTATTCTTCTGAAGATATAGCTCCACGGTGCCAGAGGGCTTCCACTATTGCTCCAGTGCCCTTCACGTCTGAGCATAGACAGTGAGTGGCAGCTGGCTATTTGCCCACGGAGGGCGTCACAGGCGAGCGCAATGTCCATACATTGTGTGTCAGCTGTGGCTCAGTGGGCAGCACTCTCGCCTCTGAGTCAGAAGGCTGTGGGTTCAAGTCCCACTCCAGGGACTTGAGCACAAAAACTAGGCTGACGCTCCCAGTGCCAGTGCTGCACTGTCGGAGGTGCCGTCTTTCGGAGGAGACGTTAAACCGAGGCTCCCCGTCGGCCCTCTCAGGTGGACGCAAAAGATCCCACGGCACTATTTCGAAGAAGAGTAGGGGAGTTTTCCCCGGTGTCCTGGACAATATTTATCCCTCAACCAACATCACAAAAACAGATTATCTGGTCATTATCACATTGCTGTTTGTGGGAGCTTGCTGTGCGCAAATTGGCTGCCGCGTTTCCCACATTACAACAGTGACTACATTTCAAAAAAAGTACTTCATTGGCTGTAAAGCGCTTTGGGACGCCCTGAGGTCATGAAAGGCGCGATATAAATGCAAGTCTTTCTTTTTTTCTTTTTTATATTCCAGCATGGAATCGTTGGATAGTGAACACGAGTGGAAATTCTGACTTATACTGTCCCTCGCTATATAGAACAGGAATGCCCTAGGTATCCAGTGCATGCCGAGATAGTTGATCTTAGCTGGGGCAGCAGGCACATGGGAACACCATCACCTCCAAGTTCCCCTCTAAGTCACACACCATCGCGACTTGGACATATATTGGCAGTTCGCTCATCGTCACTTGATCGAAAACTTGGAACTGCTTACCTAACAGCCCTGAGGGAGCACCCTCACCACACAGACTGCAGCGGTTTAAGGCGGCGGCCCATCACCACCTTCTCGAGGGTAATTGGGGATGGGCAATAAATACCAACCTTGCTAGCGGCGGCCACATCCCAAGAAAACATATATTAAAAAAAGGAGGCATTACAACTGGCCCCAGTGATCCTTGACGAGGGGGATTCCTGCTCCAAAACAGTGATCGGTACTTGAAAGCCTGTGTGTGTGTGTGTGTGTGTGTGTGTGTGTGTATGTGTGTGTGTGTGTGTGTGTGTGTATATATAGACAGATACGTTGGGCAAGGGCAGATCAGGCTCAATTGTGATGCCACACACAATTCAATAGCCTGCTGACTCTCTTATTTAGCTCTGAAATGCCCTCCCTAAACCTCTCCGCCTCTCTCTCCTCCTTTAAGACGCTCCTTAAAACCTATTTTATTTTTGTCCTAATATCGCCTTATACGGTTCGGTGTCAAGTTTTGTTTGACAATGGCTCCTTGGGGTGTTTTACTCCGTTAAAGGTGCTATATAATTGCAAGCTGTTGTTGTTTTGGTTGTTGTTGTCGGCTCTCACATGACAATGGGCAACTTGGAGGGCTGCCAGTACCTTTACCAGAGCAGGGAGAAAATTGGAAAAATCCATAGGTCGATCAACTAGTCAGTAATTGGCAACGGCACAGGAGTGTATGTTCAACCCAGTCACTCAGTACCAGTTGAACAGAAAACAGTGGGCACCCTTGTGACAACAAAAGCAACATTGAAATGTATTGAGCTGTCAGTTTGCCAACTGCGTCAGTCCAAAAAAATACAACTTGAATGAAGTTAGGACCATGAATAAAGAAAGGCATAAACCAAGAGATCCAACTCACAAAGGCCTTTAAACAGGATGATTTAAAGGGAAACTCACCACTAAATAAGTTATGCTGACAGGGTTGGATGAAGTAAGGTGGGAGGAGGCGCGTGTGGAGTGTAAACACCGGCATGGACCAGTTGGGCCGAATGGCCTGTTTCGGTGCTGTAACTTCTGCGTAGGCTGTAGATTTGAACAGTTCAGTCACACGCTAAATTCTCTGCACCCCTTAACTCCAGACGTTAAAAAAATTCTGTCCCAGTCAATTGGAAGGAACAATATTTCAGGCTGTCAATTCCTCACCCACTGAATAATGTCCATATGGATCATTTTAGATTCGTTGAATAGCCATGGGGTGGGGGAATCCCTCCCCCATTCAAAAATAAGTGTCGTGAATAAAGGCAGTCGATCAGGCAGCGGGTTGGGAGGGGGTCCAGATCCAGGCAGATAGTAGTGGATTAATTTCGGAATAGGAACAAGCTCCTTATCCAGTCAAAATTGCTCAGTGAAGCCAGCGGGTAAAGCTTCCACCAGGAAGAAAGAATGCGACTGTTGGACCAGTACATGCTTAGTGCACATTTTACTCTCTCTGTAAAAAGACAGTAAGTGTTGACAGACTACTTTGCTGTTGTGGGGGGGGGGGGGAAAGAGAAGGAAGAGAAAATGGCCACCAAGTCGGTGGTTGAACTTATTCCTAGAGGTTTCGTCACATGACTGCCCATCTGCAACCTTCCAGCTGCCCCCAGTCAAACAGCCATTTCCCCCCCGACCCCCGCATCTCTGATTTTTTTTTAGAACTAACAAACAAAAGTGTTCAAAGCAAATGAAACAAAAAACACACAATTGTTTTTTAATGCCGCCATGCTCGCAGCAGTGTCCAGGAGAGTACTCTTTCATTCCTGGAGACTCCAGGACGATCCTGGAGGGTTTGCAACCCTAGTCTGACAGCAGACACTTACACTTTCAGACAGCACGATAATCGGCCTCACCTTATGCCCCCAGGAGTATTTTTGGGGGGGGGGGGGGGGGGGTAGAGAAAGAAGGAAAAACAACCTGGGTTGTCTGCTCCCAATTACTATTCAGCTGAAGCGTGCGCCGGGGGGGGGGAGGGGGGAATGGGGGCTGCGTGTGTTCAAATACCCGACTGACCTTCGTCATCTCAAATTCACACCCGAGGAACAGCTTTTTTAGTGAGACATTAGAGGGCTTCCAGTACCCAAGGAAACAACCCCAGCATGAGGAGGGCTGGAAATTGGAAAGAATTTATTGTACGTGATGATATAACCATGAAATATTTCATGAAAGGAAGGAAAATAAAGTGTTAGACAAGCCAGGAAAACGATTCGATACATAAATGGTGAATATTTATTTTTTTCTAAAACGCGGTTTGTTAATATATTTTTTATTCATTCACGGGATGTGGGCGTCGCTGGCAAGGCCGGCTTTTATTGCCCATCCCTAAATGCCCTCGAGAAGGTGGTGGTGAGCCGACTTCTTGACAACCGAGTGGCTTGTTAGGCCATTTCAGAGTCAACCACATTGTTGTGGATCTGGAGTCACATGTAGGCCAGATCGGGTAAGGACGACAGAGGACATTAGGTGAACCAGATGGGTTTTTACGACATTCCGGTAGTTACATGGTCACCATTACTGACAGTAGCTTTTTAATTCAAGATTTTATTTAATGAACTGAATTTAAATTCCCCAGCTGCCGTGGTGGGATTTGAAATCATGTCTCCGGATCATTAGTCCGGGCCTCGGGATCATCACTGTGCTACCGTTCCCTCAGAAATCTTTCACACTCTTTAAAGGGATACTTTCTTAATTTGGGGGGAAAAAAAAAAGCACTGGCAAACTTCAGAGTGGGAGGAAGAGCTGTCAGTCAGCTTCATCGCATTGTCACGTTAACTAAGGCTATGCTTCATTTCAGTGCTATGGTGTATTTGGGAAAAAGACACAATAAAGAAAAAAAAAGTTTGCCAGCGAGCTTTCTACGAAGGCGGTGCACCTTTAAGAGAGTGCAGCTATTTCTAATCACTAAGCACAACATGGCTGGGGTGGTGCGGGGGGGGGGGGGGGGGGGGTCACCGTCACACCCAGAGCATGTTGCCAAATAAATTGGCTTGTACGGCAAAAGCCCCCAGATGGCACTCTCCCGCTGGTAACAATGGCAGCGCACACGAGCCGACAATGGCAGCGCGCACGAGCCAGTACGCCTGGCACACGAGCACTCAAGTGGCCTTTGTTTTCATGTGACTGTGGGACAATGGCACCCCTTTGTTCCTCGTTTGCCCGCTCCCAAAATATAAAAAATTCAAGCTAATCTCAATACAAGAATCAGCGTCCTGTGCCCAGCCAATTAAAACTCAACATTGGGGCCTGGGTGACAGAAAGAAGAAAAAACCACACTGATTACTGCACAATTGCATAAACAAACTGAACTTTTGACCCTTCCCAATAAAAGAAAAGCACTCAGTTAATTTCAAATGTCTGATAGAGGGAGTTAAACTCTACAGAAAGGCTAAATATTACAGCTCTTCTGAATAATAAACTTAAGCCTTGCTTTTTTTCCCCCTGCAATTTTTACTCCACCCTCTTCTGAAGGTGCTGTCTCCCTTGTGCTAAAGTACAGTCCCCTAGGTGTCAAGAATCCTCCATTCCCTTACCTAAGAGGATCAAGCTTATGTTTCAGGAATTTCTCATCCATACTATTCTTGGGCTATGGCAAGGCGGCCATCTTTAAAGGTTCTCGGACAAAGCAATGATGGAGATACAGCTGACTGAGTGGAGGAGGCAATTCACAAACCCCGGTTAATTCTGACCTCACTTGCAAAATAATTTGCGCCCATCCAGTACACTTCTTTTCAACTTCCACTGGCTCCTCCCATCGCGCCCCCTTCTATGGAATTCAAGGTCCTTGTCTTCAAGTCCCTCGACAGGAGTTCCACTTTACCTCAGCGATCTTCTTCAGTCTTACGCCGCAGGCTGCACTCTTCACCCCTCTGGCTCACCCCCTCCTCCTCACCATGGACAGCTCATCTCGCAGCGACTATGTTCCGGCTCCTTAGAACTTTCGCCCACAACCAATTTGCTGCATCTCTCCGAGCTTGGCTTTCCGTCCATTGGTTGCCAAGGGGCTGCAAATCAAAGCCTCCTTAAAAAGCAAATCTTTCACCATACATTCCACTTCCTTCCCCCTCCGTGTTCCTTCTTAGAGTCATAATGGCACAGAAGGAGGCCATTCAGCCCATGCCGGCTCTCTGTCGAGCAATCCAGTCAGTCCCATTCCCCCGCAAGTTTATTTCCCTCAAGTGCCTATCCCGTCTCCCCTTGAAAACATTGAGTGTCTCCGCTTCCACCACTTCCGTCGGCAGCGAGTTCCAGGTCCTCACCACTCGCTGCGTAACAAAGTTTTCCCTCACATCCCCCCCTGTATCTCTTGCCCAAAACCTTAAATCTGTGTCCCCTAGTACCTGTACCATCAACTAGTGGCAGCAGCCTTTCCCCGTCTAGCCTATCCACACCCGTCATAATCTTGTAAAGTGCGCCAAGATATTTGTGAGGGCTGCACAAGTGGTTGCGCTTGTGGAAGGCCAACTTGTCACGTGGTGTTATTAATAAGAGATTTACGAATACTTGGGACCAAGTTACATGAATGGAACATATACATCGAAACATCGCACTGGCATACAGGGCCATTAAATACCAAGCGTGGTGTTGCCTCACTGGCAGTATCCTGCATAATCTGCTCTCACTAATTCCAGATAAAAACCTGCATTACGTTCCTGACTCCCAGTATAATCAAGCTGCTTTTACAGCGGGCACGCACTGCTCCCTTCAATATAAAGCAGGTTCCCACAAGGTGTCATCCACCTCCACTTACCTTTGACAGGCTCAATTTTTTCTTGGGGGGGGGGGGGGGGTGGGGGATGGAGCAAACCAAAATAAAAAAGGGGAAAGTGGCACACACAGAGGTTGCTGTTTAAGCACTGCCTTCCTAGAACTGCACATACAGCCATTGCGCACCCATGGTGTTACTAATGGTAAGTCAGTCAGGCAACCCAGTGCTTTACAGGAATAGAACGTGTTGTGCACAGTGTATTATTCTGCTGCTTAGGTGAAGCTGTGTCTCTTTAGGACCAGAGTCTAACTGCTGTTACATAAACATTGGGTAAGACCATTTTAATCGCCAGCACCACCCCGGTTTGCTGTCATCTCTTTTAAAAGTGCGATTGATGAGCTAAGTCAGAGGTTACAGACATACTGGCTCCTGTGGCAAAGCCGGTCCAATCGCTGGAGGACTTTCAAACAATTGCCTTTGCTTCTTTACATATATATAATTTTTTTTTTTTAAAGTGTGACACAGAAATTGGAGCGCGACAACTAAAGTGCGTTGAGGGAAGGTGTGTCCCGGACATACAGTTTTTATTATATTATACAGGTATAAAACATCCATTTAACAAGCTTCTATTACACATTGATATGAAGGAATTAAAAGAGTGTTCAAGTAAGAGAAAGTTAGTCTGATCTTGTTACATGGAGCCTCAAATTTACAAGCAATTTACTTATCTCTAATTGATTTCGGCTACAATTTACAAGCACCTAAAATAACCTGGATTGCAAGGGGCAGTGCTTGGCCTTAAAAACGGACATGCTAGATTAGCAGCTAAACGTCACAGATCCCAGACTACCCATGAGCAACATATATATCCACACACACATTTCCTTACAGTAGCAAACTGACCAAATGTTACCGTTTGGTTTGGATTGGGTGACCCAGAGGCCGCACCAACTTCTGCGGCAGGCCTGAATGAAGCCTCCGGCACCACACTATCTCAGCAGGGGTTATTTTTTTTTGCTCCTTGCAATTTTCTCTGGTGGTTTTGCACCGTTGACCTTCCACAGACAATGGAGCGCAGGACTGCGGCCAAAAGGTTAAAGCCATGATCGACACAGAATTACATCGAAATTACAGCACGGGAACAGGCCGCTCGGTCCAACCAGTTCGCGTTTCCTACATTACAACAGTAACTACACTTAAAAAAAAAAAGTACTTCCTTGGCTATAAAGCACTTTGGGACATCCGGAAGTTGTGAAAGGTGCTATATAAATGCAAGCTCTTTCTTTCTTTCGCCCCACTGTGACGGGGAGACCTGTGAGAAAGCAGGTAACTGCGTTGAGTGCCATCGACGGCACATGACGTGAACACCAGCAGTCTGGCGAGATCGGGCCAGCTGCTGTTTACATCGTGCAAGACCGGCGCTGGTTTGTGGAGCTCGGGTTTCGTACAGCCGACGGCAGCCCGGGAGCAAGCTTGCCGCATGGGACGCTTGGTAAACTAACAAGTTTTTAAACAAAAAAAAAACTTAGATTACCTGCTCATTTATCCCACTGCTGCTTGTATTGCGAGCAATGTTCCCTTTAAGCTGCGTGGCCGCGCAGGGCTCTGAAGGTCCCGTGCGGCCGGCTTTTAAACGGGAAAAAACGCGCATGCGCGGAATTTTGAACGGGCCGCGCGGCGCAAAAATAAATGAGGGGGAACATCGGTCGTGAGCAAGTTGGTTACCACTTTTACCTCCATTACAACAGTGACTACACTTCAAAAAATAAGTACTTCATTGACTGTGAAGTGCTTTCGGACACCCCAAGTATGTGAAAGGCGTTGTATAAAATGCAAGTTGTTTCCTTCTTTGATAGAAATCTGGCCCTCCAAGCAGCAAGCCGTAGCGAATCCGACACATTTATCTTCAGGTTTCAAGAATCGAGTGCAAGAAAGCCAGCACTTAACCCGATATAAAACAGCCTAAATGTGCCATCCACCCTCATCTTTCTCTCCTCCATTCTCTCCCTCCCCCCCCCACCCCCAATAAAGTCCAAGCTGCAGGATCAGTGACTACATTTACAAGTGAATGGCGTGTAACAAAGCCCCGGTTTGTGTAAAGAATGAGGCAGAAGATGGATTTTCACAGATGTTGCACAGAGTCACCGCTCATTGTTTAATTAGGCAGAAACTTGCCTTTTTAAAATGTGATTTGCACAGAGGCACAGGCCGTTTAAACTTTGTTCAGAGTTCAGCAAACAGGACTCTTCAAACTAACACAGAATGACCAGCTGGTAATGAGCAGCGTGTGAACGGAATATTAAACACATTAGCATCTCCTACACCTCACCAGGACATGACTGGGCCATTTTATCTTAAAGGGACAAGGTTCATTTTTAACAGCGTATATGCACTGGGATTATACAAACCCAAGGTAACTGTACTGAGGAGTCAAGGGCAGAAAGAAGAAAAAAAAAAGTGATGGAACTTCTTTACTAGAATGGTTCCAGGAATGAGGGACTTCAGTTATGTGGAGAGCCTGGAGAAGCTGGGGTTGTTCTCCTTAGAGCAGAGAACATTAAGAGGAGATTTGATAGAGGCGTTCAAAATCAGGATCGGTTCTGATAAGAGTAAATAAGGAGAAACTGTTTCCAGTGGCAGAAGGGTGGGTAAGCAGAGGACACAGATTTAAGGTGATTGGCAAAAGAACCAGAGGTGACGGAAAGAAACTTTTTTTTTTTTTACACAGCGAATTGTTGTGATCTGGAATGCACTGCTTGAAAGGGCGGTGGAAGCAGATTCAAAAGAGAATTGGATAAATACTTGAAGGGTAAAAAAAATTGTCGGGCTATGGAGAAAGAGATGGGGAGTGGGACTAATTGGAGAGCTCTACCAAAGAGCCGGCACTGTCTCGATGGGCTGAATGGCCTCCTTCTGTGCTGTAACCATTCTATGATTCCTGGCTGATGTATGCCTGCTGGCTTTGTTGGAAAATCTGCAATTTAGTTTTCCATCGCTTATCGTGCTATGATCCGTTTCTTTTGCTTTAGAAACAAATTGTTGGTTTCCCATCAAAGGCAGCAGGAGGACAGGAGCCGCTTATGGCACAGGATGGGACCTGGGCAGGTGAGGGCGGCCAAGTGGGACCGAGTATGGATAGACAAAGAAACAAGAAAGAAATTGCATTTATATAGCGCCTTTCACAACCTCAGGATGTCCCAAAGCCATTTCCAGCTAATGAAATACTTTTCTTTAAGTGTAGTCATTGATGGAATGTATGAGATGCGGCAGTATGAGATGCACACAGCAAGCTCCCGCAAAAAAAAAAGGAATGGCTCAGTCGGTAGCATCCTCATCTGAGTCAGAAGGTTGTGCATTCAAGTCCCACTCAAGACTTGAGCACAAAAATCTAGGCTGGCAGTCCCAGTGCACTACTGAGGGAGCGCTGCACTGTCGGAGGTGCCGTCTTTCAGATGAGACGTTAAACTGAGGCCCCGGCTGCTCTCTCAGGTGGACATAAAAGATCCTGTGGCACTATTTTGCAGAAGAGCAGGAGAGTTCTCCCCAATGTCCAAGCCAATATTTATCCCTCAATCAACATCACTAAAAAAAAAATGATCTGGTCATTATCACATTACTTTTTGTGGGAGCTTGCTGTGCGCAAATTGGCTGCCGTGTTTCCTACATTACAACAGTGACTACACTTCAAAACATACTTCATTGGCTGTAAAGCCCTTTGGGGCGTCCAGTGGTCATGAAAGGCGCTGTATAAATGCAAGTCTTTCTTTTTTTATAAACAGTGCATTCTCTGATTTACAATGAGCAATGCCACAGGAGATGTGATAGTAATATACTGAAAACAAGTGCATCAGCCTTGTGCCAGACATCACAATTCAATAACGGTGCAAAACTTTCTTTAAAAAAATACAATTTATTTAAAGCTGGGCGCTTCTGACGTGGAGCTTAAACTGATGAGCACGTCACAGTTTTCAAATCAAGCAATTAAACTCTGAGTGACCTGAACTGTGTTAACTGGACAATCAGAGTTGCTGGTTTAAACAGCCCCACATTAGCAGGTTACACTGCACGTAAAGTGCAGGAAACCCCCCATTCTTATAAAACAGCAAACTTCTGACTTATTGGTGGTGCAAGCAGAATCAGCAATAGCTTTCAAAAGGGAATTGGATACATACGTGAATGGGAAAATTGTGAAGGGCTATGGGAAAAGGGCAGGGGAGTGGGACTAATCGGATAGCTCTTTCAAAGAGCCGGCACAGGCACGATGGGCCGAATGGCCTCCTTCTGTGCTGTAGCATTGTGTGATTTCTGCGAGTGAAAATCTTACATCAGACTTCGAAGTGTCAAAAACACTTAAAAAAGAGAGAGAAAGCCTGACGGTTTTTCTGACCTTGATAACCTACCTCTGCCCAAGGACACTAAACAAAAAAAGTAGTTGCCGATCCGACAAAAACCCCTCTCAGCAATTAGTCTCTATTCATCCTCAGAGCCCTTCCTCGCAGGGAACACCTGAACAGTGGTCTTAAAGGGACAGGGCATGTTAAACACAGCTTCAGCTTCGCAACTTGAGTATCACAACTGTGCTTCAGACCGCAGACTGCATGTAGGCAATTCCACTGGGGAGGAAAACCAACCAGTATAATATGCAAGAATTGTACATTTTGAAGGCAATATAAATCAATATTTGAAACTAATTTACAAAACAGCTGGATAATGCAGACCTGCTCCAGCCTGGCAGCTGCTACAAATTACAGTGTATCCTGCGATCACTGCCAAATTTGTTCACTGGATTTTGTTTCCCCCCCCCCCGCCCCCAAGACTACTCTTTTTAACAGCAAGCTCTCCTTCCATTCCCAGTAGCCCGTTTTCCAGATCTTTGCTAATACACTCAGCGTCCCTGGGTTGGTATTACCCAGTCGCGTGGCTTTTAAACATTACCGGAGTTTTGGATCGGATTCTGAGAACGCAGGCATGGTGCGTCACATAGCGTCATGGTGCGCCGATTTCTGTGGTGCTGCTGGGCTCCGCTGTGCAATATGGAGATCCAGAGGGCAAACATGTGGCACCAGCAATCATAAGGTCACTTTACTGAGACTGGCAGCAGTTTCTAGAGGGTGCATTCCTAAATCCTTTTTTTTTTTTAAATACAGGTCTTTGATTCGCCAGCTTCCTAAAGACAGTAACATGGAGGGAGATCAGCTGCACTTGGAGTGTAGTCACTGTTGTAATGTAGGAAACATGGCAGCCGATTTGCGCACAGCAAGCTCCCATAAACAGCAATGTGGTAATATCCAGATTATCTGTTTTTTTTGTGATGTTTCCTACATTACAACAGTGACTACACTTCAATAAGTACTTCATTGGCTGTAAAGCTCTTTGAGACGTCCGGTGGTCGTGAAGGGCGCTATATAAATGCAAGTCTTTCCTTCTTTTCTTATGTTGATTGAGGGATAAATATTGGCCAGGCCACTGGTGAGAACTCCCCTGCTCTTCTTCGAATGGTGCCGTGGGATCTTTTACGTTCACCTGGGAGAGCAGACGGGGCCTCGGTTTAACGCCTCATCCGAAAGACGGCACCTCCGAGAGTGCATATGTTAAGGGATGTGGGGCAGGGGAGGGGGAATTATCACCCCTAAAAAATTACTCCGTGAGCTTTTGAGCACTGTTTTGTAGACATACACAGAAAGACATAATTCGTGTTATTTAGCATACGATAGTGACTATTCCAGCTTTCTCTCATCCACATAGCAATGAGCCTCATTTAATGAAGTTCACTTCCACTTAAGTGTACCGTTTTTCAGTCCAAGGACATGAAGTAAACTGATTAAAGGTCTCACATGGCGAACACTAATCAAAAGAAGGAAGCATAAAATCATTAAGTACTAACTGGATTCACGCCACTCCCTAAACCTCTCCGCCTCTCTCTCTCCTCCTTTAAAGACGCTCCTTAAAACCTACCTCTTCGGCCAAACATTTGGTCACCAATGCTCCCTTTAACAGGCTGCGTGGCCCATTCAAATTTCCGTGCAGGCGCGGTTTTTCCATTCTAATGCCGGTGAGCCGGCTGCGCGGGACCTCCAGACCGCTGTGCGGCCACGCAGCTTAAAGGGAACATTGTTAGTCACCCGTCCTAAATGTCTCCTTCTTTGGCTTGGTGTCAAGTTTTGTTTTAGAACGCTCCCGTGAAGCGCTTTGAGACGGTTTAGTACGTTAAAGATGCTATATAAATGCGACTTCTTGTTGTATTCTACGTTAAGCCTCGAGGTGCTGCATACTTTTATATACGTATGTTTATTATGCAGGATATAAAAGTTTGTATTGTGTTACTGGCTGCTAAAAATCTCTTAAAGATGAGTCAATTTCTTTGCCGAGCTTTTTTGCTAATTTTCTCCATCCATTCCTCAAATCAGTGTCTCTCTTTGCTGGACAATGTCCCACGGATGCGGATTGCCATTTGGTGCCTTGCTCAAGTGGCCATTCTTCATACTTGGCAGTTGTTTGACCAGGAAAGGCATCATAGCTAGGCCCCCCATCGGACATTCGCACTTCCAGCAGGGATCACAGGAGAACGATCAGGACAGGGAACTGATGTTACCCCTTTCCCCAACCCAGGGTGTCAAGGCCAATTGCAGCGCTGTGACCCAATTTCTGGCTGAGACAAGGAAACTCGCCGCCGACTTGGCGATCAAACTTGGGACTTTCCCTGCTCCATGTGGCCCGGTGCCACACCAGATAACCTTGCTGAACCATGGGCCGGGGGGGGGGGGGGGGGGAAAGCAGTGAGCCAAACTTCACGAGAAGCCATTGGCAAGTAAAGGAATTTCTTTCGCGATCCCACCATCCCAGCCAGCACTATTTCAGTCTAACACTTTGAAATTCCTGGCCGTGGAAAGCTGTGATGCAGCAGAGAGAGAGCCCTTTCCCCCCCCCCCCCCTCCCTGTTTTCCCTTCCGAGGACAATATTGAGCGCTCCTCAGCAGGACAATTGTCACGGTTCAGGCTGCATTGTTGGGGAAATGCCACGGTTGCCTAGCACTGCTATGGCCACTGGCCCATATCTTACCTGACCTGAGGGGGGGTGGGGTGGGAGGAGGGGGGCAATAGAGGGAAGGTCCGTGGAATGGCTAGAGTACAAAAGAGGGAAAGGCAGTCAAAATTCCACACACCAGCCATAGCAACCATCACAAGAATATATATAATAAAAAATATACAACACAAAACTTGATAGGGTGCTAAGAAACCTGGTTTGTGAACTGGGGGGGGAGCGAGGTTGATCGAATTCCATCTCCCACATGGTAGAGCTGTTCAAGGCGTAATTGTTTTTGGATCAGAAACAGGATGAAGACCAATTAAGTAACCAGAAAAAAACAAGACACTTGTTTCAAAGCACCTCAACACTGAGATCGTAAAATGATGTCTGCTATTATACCCACACGCACACACAAAATACAGCATTACAAAGATCAAAGCTGAACACAATCTGTGAAAAAAAATCAAAGATGAATTCGGAGTGGAAGAGAGCCGCACTTTCACACACTTGTACTCCGCAGGGGGCAGTGAATCGAAAGTCAACCTTGACGAGCTAAAAGGCACCACAGCACACAGACCGACTGCTGTGAATTTTTAAGCACATATTGGGTACGATAGTGTCGTGGACTGGCGACCCAGAGGTTGGGAGTTCAAATCCCACCGCGGCAAGTTCCGAAACTGAAGTGAATAAATCTGACCGTGTGTGGGAAAGCGCCGGGAAAAAACGATCACGAAAGCTGCTGGCTCACTAATGCATGCTGGAAAGTGCGCGCTTGAACATTGAATTCGGACAAGATTGAGCTCAGCTGTGAGGCCCTGCAGCTGAAAATACCGCCAACATTAAGACATGAAGTATGGCAGCTTTGACATGGCACCGGAGGACTGATGATGCCCCACGGAACTGCATCCTGGCAAGGCCCAGCTGCTTCAGGACAGGAGGCAGATAGGAAAAAGAAAAGTCTTCTATTTCTAAAGCACCTTTCATGACCTCAGGATGTCCCAAAGCGCTTTGCAGCCAATTAAGTACTTTTGAAGTGGAGTCACTGTTGTAATGTGGGAAACGCAGCAGCCAATTTGCGCACAGCAAGCTCCCACAAACAGCAATGTGATAATGACCAGATAATCTGTTTTACTGATGTTGGTTGAGGGATAAATGTTCACTGGGACACTTGGGAGAACTCCCCCTGCTCTTCTTCCAAAGAGAGTCATGGGATCTTTTACTTCCACCCGAGGGGGCAGACGGGGCCCTCAGTTTAACGTCTCATCCGAAAGACTGCACCTTCCCACAACATTCTGACTCGGAGGCCTGTGCGCTCCTCACTGAGCCACGGCCAACACCGAGAAAATTGGCAATAGAAAAAAAAAATCTGTGGAAATACCGTCAGTGGCAGAAACACTTCAAATTATTGCACAGGTCCCACTGCCTTTGCATTGACACTCTGTCATCTTACTGTAACAAACTTATTGGCTGACATCAACAATTTCATTACAGCAAGGTGTTTATTTTACTAAATTACTGTACTCGTGATGGTGTAGCGAGGACTCACTCAGTGTTTGCTCACAACACTGTAAATAGTGGGATTGGATTATTTTGTTTTGTAAGGTGTCCTTTTTTTTGTAAAAAGAAACATATGAGACAGGGAATCTGAAGGAAATCAGCTTCAAACACTACTTCCAGATCTGGTAACCAACAACGTTCCACCCCTTCACTGATCCTGGGTTGCTTAGTGAAGTGCTAACTACCGCTATAAATCACAGGACAATTCCTGGATAACTTCACTGTCCCCCAACAACTTCACCAATCGAACACATGCCAACAAGCGAGAGTTTAATTATGGAAACAGACGAGGACAATGAAGCGATAATAAACTAATTACAGCGGTAGTTACGAACATGGCAACCAAATCTCACTAAACCGGGGCAAAGGACTTCGGCACGGGCTCGACGGGCCTCCTTCTGTGCTGTAACCATTCTATGACTTGGGTTCATTGGAGCCAATTATTCCCTCGGACAGTCGTTAAGGCGAGGCTGCAGCACATTATGTGCAAGGTCAGCAGTTTTCAGTTTTTATAGTAAGATGGATACAATCCCCCAAACACCGGTAAGGATCCCATGCGATAAAAGCAGAATTTGTCTTTCTCAGTCACCATACACCAGTGACCCACATTAGGGGACATGCGGTTAAACTACGCAAAAGAACGAATGGACTGGATGTTAGGCAGTTCCTCTTTTCCAGAGAGTAGCGAGCCTCTGGAATGCGTTGCCGGCTGCTGTGGTGGGTACTGGCTCTCTGCACGTCGTCGAGAGGGAGTTGGGCCGGTTCTTGACTGGGGCAGTGATCGCAGCATATAGAAAGTAAGCGGATTAACAGATAACGAACACTTGGTCCACGTCATCTCCTGGACTGGTTTCGATTGCCCGAGGGGAATTTTCCAGAGTTTGCTCCCCTTTATTGGCCCTGGATTTTGCGCCTCTCCCAGGAAATCACACGGCTGTTGGGGGGGGGGGGCGGTGGTAGAGAGTGTCCAGTCACGGTGCTCCAGTCATCGTGAGCGTGGGGCAGGCATGATGTACCAGCTGGTCTTTTTCTGCCCGCCATTTTCGTATGTTCATATGTCTTGTTCCCGACAGCCCCCTCTTTCTCTCCCCACCCCCCCCCAATAAAGGTACATCAGAGACAGGTGCAATTTGCCATCCCCACTGGCTTGCTATGCGCTGCCAGCAAGGGCGCCACACTTCAAATTCTCTTATACAACGCGCAATGAAAGCAAAGAAAATCCAATACTCACATGGTGTTGGCTGGTTGGGCAATGTGATGTGTTGATCCTTCACCCCATTGAAGAGCAGCTCAGCACCACCCCTACAATGGATGAATTACAGAGAACAAATTTGAGTTATTTAAGTACAAGCAAAATGAATGAAAAGAGCAGAGTTCTTTCCTTGTGCTCCTGAAGATGAGGTATTGTCAGCACTGGGGAACAGAGGAGCCTTCTATTCTGAGCACCTAGTGTCAGCTTCAAGCAATCCCAAATCGGGAAGAGGATAGATTCAATAATGTGTCGAGCTCCTTCTATCTAACCCAACAATACACTTTAACCATAGCCTCTGCAGAGCACGCCCGACTGCACCAGTGTTGCCGGTTTTCATACTGGCACCAAATGCAGGACACCTACATAGGAACAGGAGGCCATTCAACCCCTCAAGCTTGTTCCACCATTCAATTGGATCATGGCTGATCTGTTTCCTAACTCCATCTACCCGCCTTGGTTCCATATCCCTTGATACCCTAAAATCTATCAATCTCAGTTTTGAAATTTTCAATTGACATAGCCTCAACAGCTTTTTGGGGGAAGTATTTCCAATTTTGCACGACACATAATTTTGTTCACCAAAAGCAGGATACCTAATTTTATCCGGCAGGAATAGGCTGAGATTGTCCCAGACAAATTTCACTTAGGATCCTTAAGGCTAACAGAGGGATTTGCTGATTTTGTTTTATATTGAAAAAAAAAATTAAGATTCTTTAACCTGGCCACCCCGCCACAATATCTCCATGCTGAGCCTGTAGAATCCATCACTGAGCTATTTGGACATGGAGGTGGCCTGTAGTCACGCTGGGTACACACAGCTGTAGTCTGCTCAGCCTGCTCATGCACAAGATGGTGGCTCACTCCCTGGGCTGGTGTGGGGACTGGCAGCACACAGGGGTGGGCTTCAGTCTTGCAAGGCTGAGGTCGGACTGGCTTGCTCTGATGCTATTTGTAGAGAGCTTTGTGCTTTTGGACAATGAACGTGTGAGGGTCGTGGGAGACACGGCTCGTGCGTCCATCTTGGAGACACCTAGTATACAGGCCGCCATCAAGAGCTGTAATTGTGTTGCTCGCATCTCTTCTCTCGATCGGGTACTTCCAGCCTCGCATTCCGTATCTGTCTTTGTTACTCACACTGTGGAACCACAGCCACAAGAGGGAGAGAGCAGGGAGATACGTGACCAACTGGAGATCTGTAGGAGGCAGTGAACAGGAGAGCATGGGGCAGGCACAGCCAGCAATGGAGAGCAGGGCTAAGTTGTTAGCCTGGACATATGTTCATCAATGTTGGGCTTCAGGACAGTGGACTCCAGTTTGGCTAAGCCCTGGAGTACAGGAAGGTGCGGTCGTGTCTGCGAATGGGTGAAGAGTAAAAACAGGAATGAGACTGTTAATTTTGTCCAGAGAAGAGGGGAAGATTTCAAGAGTAATTGATAGGTGGGATGAGAAAATGTGATCTATTTTTGTGAATGACCAAAATTTGTGGGTTTATTAGTATATGATAACATTTACTTTTAAGGGTACAGGGTCTATATTGGAGTGAGTGAGTGGGAACTACCGTGGCAGCTGAATCTTTTTGGAGGGTAGATGATTAGTGTTTTTTGTGACTGAACGAATGAGATACAAGACTCGCTAAATGGGACCCAGCGGAGCAGTGGGTCTTGCTTCAGAGCCAATTCAGATACCCGGCAGCATAACCTACTGGCTGAACTTGTCCCAAATTGCCACTGGTTCCACTCTCCACTTCACTCTACATTCGAACGACAAATTGGTTATAGTAAAATACTGCGGATGCTGGAAATCTGAAATAACAACAGAAAATGCTGGAAACACGCAGCAGGCCAGGCAGACTCCGTGGAGAGAGAAACAGAGTTAATGTTTCAGGTCTGTGACCCTTCGTTAGAACTGGAAAAAGTTAGAGATGTAACAGATTTTAAGCAGGTGCAGAGGCAGGGAAAGTTGGGGGGGGGGGGGGGGGAGGAGGAAAGAACTAAAGGGACGGTCTGTGATAGGGTGGAAGGCAGGAGAGGTTAAATGTTGCAAATGGGGATAGCAGAATCATCAACAGCTGCCGCCTGAAAGAATAGGGTCCCCATTGGTAGAAAAACAGTCCCCATCCAGCACCACCCTCCTCCGCCTGACTGAACTTGTTCTCACATTGAACAACTTCTCAAACTCCACTCACTTCCTCCAAAATGAAGGTGTTGCTATGGGAACCCGCATGAGCCCTAGCTATGCCTGCCTTTTCGTGGGATATGTGGAACATTCTTTGTTCCAGTCCTACTCAGGTTCCCTCCTTCACCTCTTTTTCCGGTACACTGATGACTGTATTGGTGCCGTTTCCTGCTCTCGCCCTGAACTAGAAAATTTCATTCACTTTGCTTCCGATTTCTACGCTTCCCTCACCTTCACATGGTCCATCTCTGACTCTTCCCTTCCTCGACTTCTCTGTCTCCATTTCTGGGGATAGGCTATCAAACATCCACAATAAGCCCACTGACTCCCACAGCTACCTGGACTACACTTCCTCCCACCCCGCTTCCTGTAAGGACTCTATTCCATTCTCCCAGTTTCTCTGCCTCCGTCGCATCTGTTCTGACGATGCCACCTTCCATACTAGTGCTTCCGATATGTTTTCCTTTTTCCTCAACCGAGGATTCCCTTCTACCGTGGTCGACACGGCCCTCGACCGTGTCCGTTCCATTTCCCGCACTTCTGCCTCACCCCTTCCCCTCCTTCCCAGAACCACAATAGGGTTCCCCTGGTCCTCACCTTTCACCCCATCAGTCTCCACATTCAACGGATCATCCTCCGCCATCTCCAGCGTGATCCCACCACCAAACACATCTTCCCCTCCCCTTTCAGCATTTCGAAGGGACCGCTCCCTCCGCAACACCCTGGTCCACTCCTCAATCACCCCCAATAGCCCCGCCCCTCCCCACAGTATCTTCCCGTGCAAGCACAGGAGATGCAACACCTGCCCTTTTACTTCCTCCCTTCCCACTGTCCAGGGCCCCAAACACTCCTTCCAGGTGAAACAGCGATTTACTTGTACTTCTTGCAATTTATTATACTGTATTTGCTGCTCACGATGCGGTCTCCTCTACATTGGGGAGACCAAATGCAGCTTGGGTGGCTGCTTTGTAGAACACCTCCATTCAATCCGTAAGGGTGACCTCGAGCTTCCAGTCGCTTGTCACTTTAATTCTCCCCTCCAATCCCACTCTGATCTCTCTGTCCTCGGCCTCTTACACTGTTCCAATGAAGCTCGAGGAACAGCACCTCATCTTTCTATTAGGCACTTTACAACCTTCTGGACTCAACATTGAGTGCAACAATTTCAGACCATAACCTCTGCCCCTATTTTTTGAGGCGGCAGCTGTTGATGATTCTGCCATTCCCATTTGCAACATTTAATCTCTCCTGCCTTCCACCCTATCACAGACCGTCCCTTTTGTTCTTTCCTCCTCTTTCCCCCGCTTTCCCTGCCTCTGTACTTGCTTAAAATCTGTTACATCTCTAACTTTTTCCAGTTCTGACGAAGGGTCACAGATCTGAAGCATTAACTCAGTTTCTCTCTCCACAGATGCTGCCTGACCTGCTGATTTTCTGTTGTTATGACAAATTGGCTATGTAAGCAACGACTAATGTGCAGATGGGCAATGGAAGCAAAATTCAAAAAGGCTCAGGATCCCTAATGTAGGGCGGGTGGAAACTCAGGATTGCCATATCTAATTGCCATTCAGTAATCCCAATCGCTTCCATGAAAAAGTGTGCGAACCTCAGTGAGGATGGGATCAGGCTCAGCTGTAATACCGCACTGTTAAATAGCTTGACAGCACTCTGTCTAATCTCATACGTGAAGAATAGACACTTGGACACAGTCCTGGAGGTTTGCCACCATCCATAAAACTGTACCTTGCCCTGAATCACCATCTTCAAAAGAGAAAACTAGAAAATAAAGAGTGTTTTGGGACTGCGTGATAGAAGTGCTTGGACCAGACTATTGGAATCAGTGACAGAGACTGGACACTGCAATGGGGTGGTGGGGAACTTGGTGTCAGCCGTGGCTCAGTTGGTACCACTCTTGCCTGAATCAGAAGGTTGTGGGTTCACAGTCCCACTCTAGAGACTTGAACACAAAAATCTAGGCTGACACTCCCAGTGCAGTACTGAGAGAGTGCTGCACTGTCAGAGGTGTCGTCTTTCAGATGAGACGTAAAACCAAGTCTGCTCTCTCAGGTGGACGTAAAAGATCCTGCGGCCACTATTTCGAAGAGCAGGGGAGTTCTCCCCAGTGTTCTGGCCAATATTTATCCCTCAACTAACATCACTAAAACAGGTTATCTAGTCATTATCACATTGCTGTTGGTGGGAGCTTGCTGTGTGCAAATTGGTTGCTGCGTTTCCCACATTACAACAGTGACTACACTTTTAATAAAAAGTACTCCATTGGCTGTAAAGCGCTTTGGGACATCCTAAGGCGCTATATAAATGCAAGTCTTTCTTTTTTCACCATGAAGGACGCAACGAAATTTTACTCCCCCCACCAACCCAACCCAACTGCAATCTCAACCCAACTACTATGACAAGTGAGTTAAACTATTTTTAATAGTTGAAAAGGCGGTGGCGGCGGCGGCGACCGCCACGGGCCCTGAAACCAGCCTGGTTGAGGCTGCAAATGGAGAGACGTCGATGAATTCAACTTGAAGCTAACGGTAACCGACTGTGTCGACGAACACAAACCCCGGGCAACAAACTGCGCGCGATTCTAGTCATGAAAACCCCCAGCAGCGGGGGGAAAAAGCTCCAACTTTCCATCGCGGAACACACCTGAATTCCAGATGGAGGCCGATGGACGCCGCCATGTTGCTCGGCGCAACCCGGAAACAGTTGCGCTGCTGCCCGGAAGTGATGTCTCCCCCTGAGGCCAATTGAACAGAAGTCCACCAATCAGCGGAGGGGCCTGGAGTTCTGGCGATGCTGTTTTGGTGCGATCAACTAAAACTGTAACTTAACAAAAAGTACAACAAATGAAATTTAACAAATTAAATTAAAAATGTGGTTGCCGGGGGTTGATGATGCACTCCAGGCCCCGCGGTGCCCACCGGTCGCGGAAGGCCTCGAGCGTGCCAGCGGACACCCACCACGTGCTCCGTCTCCAGGGCCACCCGGGCGCGAACGTGGCCGCGGAAGAGAGGCGGGCAGTCGGGCCGAACGACCCCCCCGCCGACCGCCCGCTGCCTGGACCAGTTGATGGCCACTTTGGCCAGGCCCAGGAGCAGTCCCTACGAGGAGGTCCCCCCCCGATCTGCCCGCTCCCCTCCGCCGCACCGGGTGACCAGAGATCAGGAGCGTGGGACTGAAGTGCAGCCAAAAATCGAGGAGCAGCCCCTTCAAATAGTGGACGAGGGGCTGCAGCCTCTCACACTCCACATACACGTGGAACACGGACTCCTCCAGGCCGCAGAAAAGGCAGGCGGCCTGGGAGTCCGTGAACCGATTTTAAAATTTATTGGACGGGATTGCTGCATGCAACACCCTCCAGGCCAAGTCCTTGAGCTCTGGTGATGTGCAGGGCCACCAGCTCACTGGCATTTGGCAGCAAACCAACAATGTATGGCACTGAAATTGGAAATCTTTCTTTCATTTCATTGTCTGGCTCAGTGGGCAGCGCTCTCACCTCTGAGTCAGAAGGTTTGTGAGGTTCAAAGTCCCCACTCCAGGGACTTGAGCACATAAAGCTAGGCTGACACTCCAGTGCAGTACTGAGGGAGTGCTGCACCGTCGGAGGTGCCGTCTTTCGGATCAGACGTTAAACTGAGGCCCCATCTGCCCTCTCGGGTGGACATAAAAGATTCCACGGGCACTATTTCGAAGAAGGGCAGGGGAGTTCTCCCCGGTGTCCTGGCTAATATTTATCCCTCAGCTCACATAAGAACATAAGAAACAGGAGCAGGAGTAGGCCAATCGGCCCGTCGAGCCTGCTCCACCATTCAATAAGATCATGGCTGATCCAATCTTGGCCTCATCACCACTTTCCCGCTCTCTCCCCATACCCCTCGACTCCCCTTGTAGTTCAAATGTCTGTCAATCTCCGCCTTGAATATATTCAATGATTCTGCCTCCACAGCTCTATGGGGTGGAGAATTCCAAAGATTCACAACCCTCTGAGAGAAGAAATTCCTCCTCATCTCTGTCTTAAATGGGCGACCCCTTATACATAACAAAAACAGATTATCTGGTCATTATCACATTGCTGTGCGCAAATTGGCTGCCGCGTTTCCCACATTACAACAGTGACTCCACTTTAAAAGTACTTCATTGGCTGTAAAGCCCTTTGGGACGTCCGGTGGTCGTGAAAGGCGCTATATAAATGCAAGTCTTTATTTCTTTCTTTCTATTTCTGCCAGTGAGCTGTTACAGTTGAAGAAAAACAAAAGGCACTGCTTGACTTGCAGAGGTCCCAAGCTCTAGAAATCAGTCTGATTCTAGTTAGGGTTGTCACTGCTGCTCACACATATGGTTTATGAATCTGGTTTTAATTTATTAAGAACATTCGCATCTTAACTGTGTGGGTAGAGGGATTTTTTTTTTCATTCGTTCCTGGGATGTGGGCGCCATTGGGAAGGCTAGCATTTATTGCCCATCCCTAACTGCCCTTGAGAAGGTGGCGGTGATCCGCCTTCTTGGACCGCTGCAGTCCGTGTGGTGAAGGTGCTCCCACAGTGCTGTTAGGGAGGGAGTTCCAGGATTTTGACCCAGCGACGATGAAGGAACGGTGATATATTTCCAAGTCAGGATGGTGTGTGACTTGGAGGGGAACTTGGAGGTGGTGGTGTTCCCATGCGCCTGCTGCCCTTGTCCTTCTAGGTGGTAGAGGTTGTGGGTTTGGGAGGTGCTGTCGAAGAAGCCTTGGCGAGTTGCTGCAGTGCATCTTGTAGATGGTACACACTGCAGCCACGGTACGCCGGTGGTGGAGGGAGTGAATGTTTAAGGTGGTGGATGAGGTGCCAATCAAGCGGGCTGCTTTGCCCTGGATGGTGTCGAGCTTCTTGAGTGTTGTTGGAGTTGCACTCTTCCAGGCAAGTGGAGAGTATTCCATCACACTCCTGACTTGTGCCTTGTAGATGGTGGAAAGGCTTTGGGGAGTCAGGAGGTGAGACACTCACCGCAGAATACCCAGCTTCTGACCTGCTCTTGTTGCCACAGTATTTATGTGGCTGGTCCAGTTACGTTTCTGGTCAATGGTGACCCCCCCAGGATGTTGATGTTGGGGATTTGGCGATGGTAATGCCATTGAATGTCAAGGTGCGGTGGTTAGACTCTCGCTTGTTGGAGATGGTCATTGCCTGGCACTTCTGTGGCGCGAATGTTACCTGCCACTTATCTGCCCAAGCCTGAATGTTGTCCAGGTCTTGCTGCATGCGGGCATAGACTGCTTCATTATCTGAGGAGTTGCGAATGGAACTGAACACTATGCAATCATCAGCGAACATCCCCACTTCTGACCTTATGATGGAGGGAAGGTCATTGATGAAGTAGCTGAAGATGGTTGGGCCTAGGACACTGCCCTGAGGAACTCCTGCAGCGATGTCCTGGGGCTGAGATGATTGGCCTCCAACGATCACAACCATCTAGTATTGTGAAATGAGAAAGGGTTAATTAATATCCTTGTAGTAAAGGGGCCTTTAGGGAAGAGTGACCATAATATGATAGAATTTTATATTGAGTTTGAAAGTGACTGAGTTAAATCCGAAACTAGGGTCTTAAATCTAAACAAAGCAATCTATGTAGGTATGAGGGGCGAGTTGGCTGAGGTAGATTGGGAATCTACATTAAAAGGTATGACAGTGGACGAGCAATAGCTACATTTAAAGAATTAATACATAATTTACAACAAATAAACATTCCTTTAAGGCACAAAAACCCCACATGAAAAGTGGTCCAACCGTGGCTAACAAGAGAAGTTAAAGATAGTATTAGATCAAAGGAAGAGGTTTATAATGCTGCCAAAAAGAGTAGTAAGACAGAAGATTGGGAGGATTTTAGAATTCAGCAAAGAAGGACCAAGAAATTGTTAATGAAAGAGAAAATAGAATATGAGAGTAAACTAGCGCAAGACATAAAAACAGACTGTAAAAGCTTCTTTAGGTATGTAAAAAGGAAAAGATTAGTGAAAGTAAATGTGGGTCCCTTACAGGCTGAGACAGGAGAAATTATAATGGGGAATAAGGAAATGGCAGTGAAATTAAACAAATACTTTGTGTCTGTCTTCACGGAAGAAGACGCAAAATACTTCCCGGAAATAGTGGAGAACCAAGGGTCTAGCGAGAATGAGGAACTGAAAGAAATTAGTATTAGTAAAAAAGTAGTACTGGAGAAATTAATGGGACCAAAAGCCGATAAATCCCCTGGACCTGATGGCCTACATCCTAGGGTTTTGAAAGAGGTGGCTATAGAGATAGTGGATGCATTGGTTGACATTTTCCAAAATTCCATAGATTCTAGAACAGTTCCCGCGGATTGGAAGGTAGCAATTGCGACCCCACTATTTAAGAAAGGAGTGAGAGAGAAAACGGGGAACTACAGACCAGTTAGCCTGACATCAGCAGTGGGGAAAATGCTGGAATCTATTATTAAGGGCGTGGTAACAGGGCACTTAGAAAATAATAATTGGATTGGGCAGAGTCAACACGGATTTATGAAAGGGAAATTGTGTTTGACAAATCTGTTAGAATTTTTTGAGGTTGTAACTAGCAGAATAGATAATGGAGTTGCAGTGGATGTGGTGTATTTGGATTTTCAGAAGGCATTCAATAAGGTGCCACACAAGAGGTTATTAAACAAAATTAGGGCTCATGGGATTGGGGGTAATATATTAGCATGGATTGAGGATTGGTTAACGGACAGAAAACAGACAGTAGGAATAAACGGGTCATTTTCGGGTTGGCAGGCTGTAATTAGTGGGGTACCACAAGGATCAGTGCTTGGGCCTCAGCTATTCACAATCTATATCAATGATTGGAATGAGGGGACCAAATGTAATATATCCAAGTTTGCTGATGATACAAAGCTAGGTGGGAATGTAAGTTGTGAGGAGGATGCAAAGAGGCGTCAAGGGGATGTAGACAAGCTAAGTGAGTGGGCAAGAACATGGCAAATGGAATATAATGTGGAGAAATGTGAAGTTATCCACTTTGGTAGGAAAAAAGAAAAGCAGAGTATTTTTAAATGTTGAGAGATTGGGAAATGTTAATGTTCAGAGGGACCTGGATGTCCTTGTACACGAATCACTGAAAGTTAACATGCAGGTACAGCAAGTAATTAGGAAAGCAAATGGTATATTGGCCTTTAATACAAGAAGATTTAAGTATTAGAGTAAAGACGTCTTACTGCAATTATATAGGGCCCTAGTGAGACCACACCTGGAGTATTGTGTACAGTTTTGATCTCCTTATCTAAGGAAGGATATACTTGCCATAGAGGGAGTGCAACGAAGGTTCACCGGACTGGTTCCTGGGATGGGGAGATTGTCCTATGAGGAGAGATTGAGTATACTAGGCCTATATTCTCTAGAGTTTAGAAGAATGAGAGGTGATCTGATTGAAACATACAAAATTCTTACAGGGCTTGACAAGGTAGATGCAGGGAGGATGTTTCCCCTGGCTGGGGAGTCTAGAACCAGGGGTCACAGTCTCAGAATAAGGGGTCGTCATTTAGGGCTGAGATGAGGAGAAATTTCTTCACTCAGAGAGTGGTGAATCTTTGGAATTCTCTACCCCAGAGGGCTGTGGAGGCTCAGTCATTGAGTATATTCAAGATAGAGATCGATAGATTTTTGGATATTAAGGGAATCAAGGGATATAGGGATAGTGCAGGAAAGTGGAGTTGAGGTAGAAGATCAGCCATCTTATTGAATGGCGGAGCAGGCTCAAATGGCCTACTCCTCCTCCTATTTCTTATGTTCTTATGTTCCTTTGTGCTAGGTATGACTCCAGCCAGTGGAGAGTCTTTCCCCTGATTCCCATTGACTTCAATTTTACTAGGGCTCCTTGATGCCACACTCGGTCAAATGCTGCCTTGATATCAAGGGCAGTCATTCTCACCTCACCTCTGGAATTCAGCTCTTTTTTCCATGTTTGGACCAAGGCTGTAATGAGGTCTGGAGCCGAATGGTCCTGGCGGAACCCAAACTGAGCATCGGTGAGCAGGTTATTGGTGAGTAAGTGCCGCTTGATAGCACTGTTGATGACACCTTCCATCACTTTGCTGATGATTGAGAGTAGACTGATGGGGCGGTAATTGGCCGGATTGGATTTCCCCTGTCTTTTATGGACAGGACATACCTGGGCAGTTTTCCACATTGTTGGGTAGATGCCAATGTTGTAGCTATACTGGAACAGCTTGGCTAGAGGTGAGGCTAGTTCTAGAGCACAAATCTTCAGCACGATAGCCTTCGTTGTATCCAGTGCGCTCAGCTGTTTCTTGCTATCACGTGGAGTGAATCGAATTGGCTGAAGACTGGCTTCTATGATGGTGGGGACCTCAGGAGGAGGCCGAGATGGATCATCCGCTTGGCACTTCTGGCTGAAGATGGTTGCAGCCTTGTCTTTTGCACTCGCGTGCTGGGCTCCGCCATCATTGAGGATGGGGATGTTCATGGAGCCTCCTCCTCCCGTCAGTTGTTTAATAGTCCACCACCGTTCACGACTGAATGTGGCAGGACTGCAAAGCTTTGATCTGATCTGTTGATTGTGGGATTGCTTAGTTCTGCCTATAGGATGCTGCTTCCGTTGGTTAGCTTGCATGTAGTCCTGTGTTGCAGCTTCCCCATGTTGGGGCCTCATTTTTAGGTACGCCTGGCGCTGCTCCTGTACACTCCTCATTGAACCAGGCTTGGTCTCCTGGCTTGATGTTAATGGTAGAGTGAGGGATATGCCGGGCCATTAGGTTACAGATTGTGGTGGAATACAATTCTGCTGCTGCTGATGGCCCACAGCGCCTCATGGATGTTCAGTTTTGAGCTGCTAGATCTGTTCTGAATCGGTCTTATTTAGCACGGTGGTAGTGCCACACAACAAAATGGAGGGTGTCCTCAGATGGGACTTCGTCTCCACAAGGACTATGCGGTGGTCACTGCTACCAATACTGTCATGGACAGATACATCTGCGACAGGTAGATTGGTGAGGACGAGGCCAAGTAGGTTTTTCCTCTCGTGTTGGTTCTCTCACCCAGGCCCAGACTGGCAGCTATGTCCTTCAGGACTCGGCCAGCTCAATCAGTGGTGGTGCTACCGAGCCACTCTTGGTGATGGACGTTGAAGTCCCCCACCCAAAGTACATTCTGTGCGCTTGCTAACCTCAGTGCTTCTCAACATGGAGGAGTACTGATTCAGCAGCTGAGGGAGGGCAGTCGATGGTAATCAGCAGGAGGTTTCCTTGCCCATGTTTGACCTGATGCTATGAGACTTCATGGGGTCCAGAGTCAATGTTGAGGACTCCCAGGGCCACTCCCTCCCCACTGTATACCACTGTGCCGCCACCCCTGGTGGATCTGTCCTGACAGGACATACCATGGGATGGTGATGGTGATGGAGGAGTCTGGGACATTGGCAGAAAGGTATGATCCTGTGAGTATGATTATATCAGGCTGTTGCTTGACTAGTCTGTGGGACAGCCCTCCCAATTTTGGCACAAGTCCCCAGATGTTAGTGAGAAGGACTTTGCAGGGTCGACTGGGCTGGGTGTGCCGTTGTCACGTCCGAAGCCAGTGCTGAGGCTGATGCCGGGTGTTCCATCTGGTTTCATTCTTGTTGTTTCTTATAGTGGTTTTGTTACAACTGAGTGGCTTGCTAGGCCATTTCAGAGGGCAGTTAAGAGTCAACCACATTGCTGTGGGTCTGGAGTCACATATAGGCCAGAGAGCAGGTAAGGACATTAGATTTCTTTCCCTAACGGACATTAGTGAACCAGGTGCATTTTTACGACAATCCGGTAGTTACTTGGTCACCATTACTGATACTAACTTTTTATTCCAGATTTATTTCATTAACTGAATTTAAATTCCCCAGCTGCCGTGGTGGGATTTGAACTCACGTCTCTGGATCATTAGTCCAGGCCTCTGGATTACTAGCCCAGTGACATTACCACTATGCTACCATTCCCATATTAAATCTATTGACATTTTTATTCAACATTTACAGAGAAGTTGGAAGAATATTGTTTATATTTTTCTCATTAAAGAATCCTTTTAACATATTTTTCCACAAAACAAGTGCAAAAAGTTGATCAGGCGTGAAATTTGACTTGATTTCTTTATTTTCTGCCCTTGATGCTGTGACACATGCTGGAGTAGTTTCATCATGTGCCACCCATGTGAGACTAGATATTAAATGTTGGGATGATATTTATCCTGTTGGAGAGAGGGGGAGGCATCACAACCGAGGTTATTCCAGTCCTCGCCCTAAGACACTTTGTAGCAGGAGTCAGTGGAGAGCAACTAGGAATGGAAACCATCACGGATTTTTCAGTTGCATGGGGACACTCAAGCCAGTTGTAATGCCCCCTTATACCTTGCTGCTCCATATGGTGTTGTATCTTGCCATGTAGTGTGCGTTGAGTGTGGACTGTCTTTCTATTGGTTCGCTCATGACCTAGCTTAGTGATAATTTGAATTTTCACAGATACACTCCAAGTGACCAAACAAGTCAGGGCCTTTACTGCTGGACATGGTTGACGAGAGTAAGAGGAAGGCAAGGTAAACCAGGAGGTAACAAGCGATGTCAAGCTATGGGTTTTCAAACCTGTCATTTTGTAGCAGGGAGGGAAGGACATAAGGAGTTTTACAGTTTTGATCTCCTGCATGAGAAGAAATAATTTGAATATAATACATGTTAAATCGTGCTTCAGCATCTGCAGAAGCCACAGTATCGAATAGAGCAAGAGGAATGATTTACCCAGGGTTCCGGCTCACGTATTCCCTGCTGGAAAGATTTTTTTCTGCGCTATTTGTTTTTTTCCCCCTCTAATTTTTCCCCTCTCCTCTGCTGAAGTGCTTGACACCTGGTGAGGTACAGTTCCATGACATTGACTGCCCTTTAGTACTGCACCCAAATGGCCAAGTGTCAGCCGTGGCTCAGTTGGTAGCACCCTCGCCTCTGAGGCAGAAGGTTGTGGGTTCAAGTCCCATTCCAGAGTCTTGAGCATGTAATCCAGGCCGACACCCCAGTGCGGTGCTGAGGGAGTGCTGCACTGTCGGAGGTGCCGTTTTTCGGATGAGACGTTAAACCGAGGCCCCGTCTTCTCTCTCTGGTGAATGTAAAAGAACGCAGGGCGTTATTTCGAAAAAGAGCAGGGGAGGTATCCCTGGTGTCCTGGCCAATATTTATCCCTCAACCAATATCACTTAAAAACATCATTGTCAAACTGCTGATTGTGGGATCTTGCTGTGCACAAATCAGCTGCTGTGTTTCCTGCATTACCACAGTGACTACACTTCAAAAGTGCCTCATTGGCTGTGGGACATCCTGAGGTGGTGAAAGGTGCTATATAAATGCAAGTCTTTCTTTCTTCATGTGCGTGAGCCTGAGGCCTACACAGCAGACTTTCCCGCAGCAACCCGGGTCACAATTTTATTTTCAACTCCAGTGATGCAGAAGTCAATTAGCCAAATCATCAGCGACTTGGGATTAAACCTGGGACTTTATGGCTTAGTTCAGCGTTAGGCAATGAGTTTATGAACTGGCTATTCGAAATGCGGGTTTTCTTTTTCTATGCAATATATCTCCCCATCTCTCCCAAAGGCTTTGATTCCTTGCCGGGGCAAGGCTGTGCAGGCACTGCACTACTTTGCTCAAGTGGCCATTGTTTATGGGCAACCCTGGGCAGTGAGTGTTGGCTATTTCATTGTGGGAGCATCACACCAAAATGCCATTCCTGCCCTCTCTTTCTCACACACTCTCTCCAGCAGAGGCCACTGAATAGCCGTCAGGGGCAGGAACCCTGGGCTGATTTTGCTTTCCCACACCTGAGGTCTGTTGCAATACTCATACTGGCACCCCAGCAGAGCTCAGCACAGAACCTGGCATCTGTGTGGCTCAGACACAGACTGAGTGAAACCCACTGAAAAATCTGGGAACGGAATTTTTCCGATATTAAACCAGGAAGGACCCAGGGCATATCAGGGCTCAAATGGTTAAATTATGAGGACAGTTTGCACAGACAAGACTTATATTCCCTTGAGTCTAGAAGATTAAGGGGTGAACTAATTGAGGTGTTTAAGGATTAAAGGATTTGATGAGGCAGATGGAGAGAAACTATTTTCTCTAGTGGGGATCCAGAACAAGGGGGCATAACCTTAAAATTAGAGCTAGGCCGTTCAGGGGTGATGTCAAGAAGCACTTCTTCACACAAAGGGTGGTGGAAATCTGGAACTCTCCCCCAAAAAGCTGTGGACGCTGGGGCGCAATTGAAAATTTCAAAACTGGGTTTGATAGATTTTTGTTCGACGAGGGTATTGAGAGTTATGCAACCAAGACGGGCAGATGGCGTTGAGATACAGATCAGCCGTGATCGAATTGAATGGCGGAACAGGCGCGAGGAGCTGAACGGCCTCCTCCTGTTCCTACATCCCTGGCCAAATCTCAGCCGAGGTAGCAGAGGGGACACTGCAATTTGCCCTTAGTATTGGGTGGGGAGGAAATAAGCCAAGATTCCTTCACCTGATCACTATCTGGTATGTGGTTGTTGGGTGCTGACAGGATCAAGCTTGGCTGTGACCCACCGTCCAACAGCCTGACATGAAGATAGCTCCTTGGATGAGATACTGGAGGACAGTTGGCACCAGTAGAAAGGTGGCCCAGTATAAATAAACATCTGGTGAACAGGTGAGAATTTTTTTTGTTTAAAAAAAGACTTTAGTGTTGGGACACAATAATCAATCGTCAAACCACAACCAATTTGCTTTTTTAAAAAAAAAATTTACACTTGACGTTTGGGATTAAAGAAACGAAAATGGGAAATAATTTCCATCAGGTTCTGTGGGAAAAATAGATGTGTGTGTGTGTTTTTTTCCCCCTCTGTTGACCCTGACTATAAGCCATGACAAACAGGGGCACTGTCTCTTTAAAATGTCCCAGGAAACATTTGAATTGCAGATCCCCTGCCTCACTGGCTTCTGTCAGAGATGCGGGGCCATTTGCAGTCTCCCTGTTCATGTGCTAATTGATAGTGAAGCATGCAATGGGCCTCGCTGACCTCGCCGCTTTGCGCAGGTTAAACTGAATAAAAATAAAGGATTAGAGGGAGCCTTAGAACTCCGAAAGACACCAACGAGTCCTTCGAAATGCAGGAAGCGGCTCGGTGGGAGCCCCTTGTGTTCACAATGAATTGTATTTTCTAATTAAAGCAAACCAGCCAAACAAAGGGCTTAAAAAATAAACCACTTAACCCGGGCAACTTTAAAAAAAAATGGTGTTCTCATTGGTCGAGAAGAATGATGTTTAGGGATCTTCATAAAAGTGTATAAAATAACGAATGGTTAGTGTGTCTGTCAAAAATGTTTGCGCCAAGGCCTAGGCCTGAACCACTCCTAAAACCAGTTTCACTGAGTAACTAGCTGAAGTATAAAGGCCCTGTAATTTCAGTTAATCTCTTCGATCCAGGTAGAAAGTCCTGACTGACTGGCTCTCCCTCATTTCCAGGGTGCTGCCTCATCTCTGAGCAATCACTTGCATTTTTTGCTATAGATACCGTAATCTCAATCTTTAGTTTACCAGTGTATTTTATATCGAGCAGAATAAATGAAAGGTTTGTGACAACGCAAAGTTTCTGGGGCCTAAAACGGCCCCTGAATCCCCAACAAAATAGGCGTGCTGCACCTTCGACACTTATCCAAGCCCTTCGCCTTATGAGATCTGTTGATTGGAAGTTCTAGTGGATGCCATTAAACACTGGTGGGTGTGGGATACATATTTTAGAATTCTAGAATCATACAGCACAGAAGGAGGCCATTCGGCCCATCGCGCCTGTGTCGGCTCTTTGAAAGAGCTATCCAATTAGTCCCGCTCCCCTGCTCATTCCCCGTAGCCCTGCAAATTTTTCCTTTTCAAGTATTTATTCAATTCCCCTTTGATAGTTACAATTGAATCTGTTTCCACCGCCCTGTCAGGCAACGCATTCCGGATCATAACAACACGCTCTGTAAAAGAATTTCTCCTCATCTCCCCACTGGTTATTTTTGCCAATTACCTTAAATCTGTGTTCTCTGAAGGTGTCAGCTTTGGCTCAATGGTCGCACTCTTGTCTCTGAGTCAGAAGGTCATGGGTTCAAGCTCCATCCCAGAGACCTAAGCACATAATCTAGGCTGACATTTCAGCGAAGCAATGTTGGAGGTGTTATTAAACCGAGGCCCTGTCTGCCCTCTCGGATGGATGGAAAAGATTCCATTGTACTGTTTCAAGATGAGCAGTGGAGTTCTCCCAGTATCCTGGATAACATTTATCCCTCAATCAACATCACTAACAACAGATTATCGGGCCATTTATCTCATTGCTGTTTGTGGGACCTTGCTGTTTGCATATTGGTTGCTGCATTTCTCTACATTACACCAATGACTACAGTTTTAAAAAGTATTTCAATGGCTGTGAAGCGCTTTGGGACATCCCGAGGTCGTGAAAGGCGCTCTAAAAATGCAAGTCTTCTTACTTCCCTCTGACTCAGAGGCAGGAGTGCGACCACTGAGCTACGGCTAACACATGTCCTTTTTGATTTTTAAAAAATCCTTTTTTTAAAACGTTTTTAAAAGCATCCATAGTGATTTGGGGAGTTCGGATTTATACCTACTTGTTGTCAAAAGTCCCCGCTTGGGCATCCTGGTAGGAATGCCCAGTATTACAGCGAGCAATACAGACTAGAAGGCAGCAGGTTTAATAGCTCGAGGAACAGCACCTCATCTTTCGTTTAGGCACTTTACAGCCTTCCGGACTCAATATCGAGTTCAACAATTTCAGATCATAACCTCGGCCCCCACCACATATATATATATATATATATACATTTTATCCCCCCTTTTGGTTTGTGCCTTTTTCCTTTTTTTTCTCTCTCTCCCCCCACGGCAGCTGTCTCTCATTCTGCCAGCATTTCACACTTCACACTTCTAGCCACCTTTTGTTTCTTACCCTGTCCCATTACCATCTCGTCTTGCCTTGAGCATCTCTTAATGTCTCTACTTACCATAGTTATCCCAGCCTCCCCCTTGCATTTTTATCTGTTTCATTTCCTGCTCTTTTCTCAGTTCTGAGGAAGGGTCTTCGACCTGAAACGTTAACTCTGTTTCTCTCTCCACGGATGTTGCCTGGCCTGCTGAGTTTTTCCAGCGTTTTCTGTTGTTGTTTCAATTTTCCAGCATCCGCAGTATTTTGCTATCGGTTTAATAGCCAACCTGTGCTGAGTGTGCTAATCTCGGCCAGGACAGCAGTTAGGATGTGACATTAAAAATAGAAAATGCTGGGAACACTCAGCAGGTCGGGCAGCATCTGTGGAGAGAGAGAGAAACAGAGTTAACGCTTCAGGTCGATGACCTTTCGTCAGAACTGGAAAAAGTTTGAGATGTAACAGGTTTTAAGCACGTGCAGGGGCAGGGAAAGAGGGGGGAGAAAGAAAAGAAAGACTTGCATTTCTATAGCGCCTTTCACGACCACCGGACATCTCAAAGCGCTTTACAGCCAATGAAGTACTTTTGAAGTGGAGTCACTGGTGTAATGTGGAGGGGAGGAAAGAACAGAAGGGAAGGTCTGTGAGAGGGTGGAAGGCAGGAGTGATTAAATGACAAAAGGGATGATGGTGCAAGGCAAAAGAAGATGGTAATGGGACAAGTTGAAAAAAACAAAAGTTGGGTCTAGAAGAGGTGTAAATGGGAATGGCAGAATCATCAAGAGCTGCCGTCTGAAAAAATTGGGGCCGAGGTTATGGTCTGAAATTGTTGAACTTAATGTTGAGTCTGGAAGGCTGTAAAGTGCCTAATCGAAAGATGAGGTGCTGTTCCTCGAGCTTACGTTGATCTTCATTGGAACAGTGTAAGAGGCCGAGGACGGAGAGGTCAGAGTGGGAGTGGAGCAGAGAATTAAAGTGACAGGCGACCGGAAGCTCGGGGGTCACCCTTACGGACTGAACGGAGGTGTTCCGCAAAGCGGTCGCCCAATCTGCGTTTGGTCTCCCCAATGTAGGGGGGGACCAATTGGTCTCCACACAGCCAAGCTAACTCCGGACAGACCAATCCATTCAGGTGTGAAATCAGGAAGCATTTCTTCACACACAGGGTAGTGGAAATCTGGAACTCTCCCCCCTATCAGGTGGTGGATGCTGCTTCAATTGAAATTTTCAAGACTGAGATCGATAGATTTTTGTTGGGTAAGGGTATCATGGGATGTGGAACAAAGGTGGGAAAATGGAACTGAGCTACAGATCAGCCATGATCTAACGGAATGGCAGAACAGGCTCAAGGGGCTGAATAGCCTACTCCTGATCCTATGTTCCTATGAATATAGCTTGTATGGCTCAGTACCAACCCAAGCCATGCATTTGCCCACTTAGCCATCTGGAGAGAATATTGATACAATCTTGGGGGCCCCTGCAATATTGACTTACACCCAGGCAGTCTCTGCAAATACAGACACATTCCCCAGGATTCCCACCCCCCGGAAATACAGACACACTCCCCGGGATCCCCCGCAAATACAGACACACTCCCCGGGATCCCCCGCAAATACAGACACACTCCCCGGGATCCCCTGCATATACAGACACACTCCCCAGGATCCCCTGCAAATACAAACACACTCCCCAGGATCCCCTACAAATACAAACACACTCCCCAGGATCCCCTGCAAATACAAACACACTCCCCAGGATCCCCTGCAAATACAGACACACTCCCCAGGATCCCCTGCAAATATAGACACACTTCCCAGGATCCCCTGCAAATACTGACACATTCCCCAGGAACCCCTGCAAGTACAGACACACTCCCCAGGATCCCCTGCAAATACAGACACACTCCCCAGGATCCCCTGCAAATATAGACACACTCCCCAGGATCCCCTGCATATACAGACACACTCCCCAGGATCCCCTGCAAATACAGACACACTCCCCAGGATCCCCTGCAAATATAGACACACTCCCCAGGATCCCCTGCAAATACAGACACACTCCCCAGGATCCCCTGCAAATATTGATATACTTCCCGGAGACCCCCTATAAACATGACACACACTCAGGAACCCCTGTCCTAACTTCCCAAAGACAGTGCCAGCTGTCCTAAGGAAAGCAGATGACAGATGGATATAAATCAGATGACCTCTGGGGCCTCCTGAAATTCCCTTGCTGCACCCCCTACGGTCCAGGGACCCCGATTTGCAAACCTACGCACTAAGGTATTGCGCCACTCTCTGTGTTAGAGCTGCGGTCGTATTCAATGAATTGGCTATTTTTTTTTGTTTTCGCGCAAGTAAGTCACAGCAGAGAGGAAAGGAGCTTTCAGTGCGTGAAATTGGAGATGAACAGTGCTGTGCCATCAAGCAGCTCCAATAGCTTCATTCAGTCAGTGCTCAAAAAAATCAACTGCACAAATGTAACATGCCATGACGACATTACCCATCGTGTAAACAGACAAGTATTCATTTCGCAATAGGTCCAACTGAGAACATTTCTGCCATTTATTTGCCCCATCAAATGCCCTCTTGGGAACATTAGGAAGAGGAGTCGGCCGTTCAGCCCCTCGAGCCTGCTCCGCCGCCATTCAATTAGATCATGACTGATTACAATTACAGGTCTATGCCGGTGTTTATGCTCCACACGAGCCTCCTCCCACCCTTCTTCATGTCACCCCATCAACATATCCTCCTACTCCTTTCTCCCTCATGTGCTTATCTAACCTCCCCTTAAATGCATCCATGCTGTTCGCCTCAACCACTCCCTGTGGTAGCGAGTTCCACATTTTCACCGCTCTCTGGGTAAAGAAGTTTCTCCTGAATTCCCTATTGGATTTATTAGTGAATCTTATATTCATGGCCCCTAGATGTGGTTTCGCTTACAAGTGGAAACATCTTCTCTACGTTTACCCTGTCAAACCCTTTCATAATCTTGAAGACCTCTATCAGGTCTTCTCAGTCTTCTCGTTTCTCCTGAATTCCTTGTTGGATTTATTAGTGACTATCTTGTATTTATGACCGCGAGTTTTGGATTCCCCCACAAGTGGAATTTACCTGCCTTAACTCCATATCCCTTGATACCCTTACCCATTGAAAGCTCCAATTGATACACAGCCTTTTGGGGGAGAGAATTCCAGGTTTCTACTGCCCTGTGTGTGGAAAAAATGCTTCCCGAATTCCTTCCCAAATAGCCTATCTCTAATTTTAAGATGATGTCCCCTCGTTCTTGATTCCCCCACACAGAGGGGATGGTTTCTCTGTTCCTAACCTGTCAAATCCTTTTAACATTTTCCCGAAGGTGGGAGTGTGTCAGTATTTGTCGGGGGTGGGGGGTCCCCTTCTTTCCTGAGGGTGCTGCTGACCCTTGCCGGGTGACGATTGCATCTCCCCCCCCTCCCTACCTTGTTCAGGTGGTCATTCCCCATGTGTGAGGTGGACATCGAGTGCCAGAGGGCTATTCAACCAGGAGGTTTATCACAGCCAAACCCGATTCTTTCCTCCATTTACTCACAAGCACTGGATTTACTGGAGAGCAATAATAAGCCTTGGGAATCCTGACTAATATTTCCTTCCCTAGCCTGAGGTGCTGGGGTCAGTTGTTGTTCCCCTCGGCTAACTCAGGGACCCGCCTGTTCTGCATGACTCAGTCTTTCGGGTGAGACGTTAAACCGAGGCCCCGTCTGCCCTCTCAGGTGGACGTAAAAGATCCCACGGGCACTATTTCGAAGAAGAGCAGGGGGAGTTATCCCCGGTGTCCTGGCCAATATTTATCCCTCAATCAGCATCACTAAAACAGATTATCTGGTCATTATCACATTGCTGTTTGTGGGAGCTTGCTGTGCACAAATTGGCTGCCGCGTTTGCGACATTGCAGCACTCCCTCAGGACACTAATGATTTTGAGGCATAGGGCTGGGGGAATGTGGAGTTGCGGCCCCTTCAATCCTTGGGGACGGGGAGGGGGATATTGGGTGTATAAGGAAACAATTCAAAAGGTTCTGTGGACAGAGAGAGAGAGAGCAAAAAGCTGCTGCAGTTGCTAACTCATCTCATGGTTACCAGTTATTACTGTTTTCTATGTGAGTAACTGTGCTTGAAGCGTTGTCTGGGAGAAGTTGAAGGCCCTGTTATCCAGTGCTTACACTGGGCTTGACAGTAGTCATAATTTGATTCCAATTCTTTTCAGTCTGGTGACTGGACTTTGAGGTGAGTGCCCATCTGTCTCATCTCAGAAGGTTCACTATAGGGAGAAAAGAAAGACTTGCATTTATATAGCGCCTTTCACGACCTCAGGACGTCCCAAAGCACTTTACAGCCAATGAAGTACCTTTGAAGTATAGTCACTGTTGTAATGTAGGAAATGCGGCAGCCAATTTGCCCACAGCAAGCTCCCACAAACAGCAATGTGATAATGACCAGATAATCTGTTTTAGCGATGTTGATTGAGGGGTAAATATAGGCCAGGACACCGGGGATAATTTCACAATAGTGCCAGGGGATCTTTTACATCCACCCGAGAGAGCAGACGGGGCCTCGGTTTAACGTCTCATCCGAAAGACGGCACCTCCGACAGTGCAGCACTCCCTCAGCACTGCGCTGGGGAGTGTCAGCCTGGATTTTTGTGCTGAAGTTTCTGGATGGATAGGTTGGAATCTGGATCTCAGACAGACTATTGGAAAGCCATTTTAGTGCTGGCTTGTGCCACCTTAATATCCGTATTCTGTGATTGGGGAGGGTGGGGTGTGGGGGAGAGGTGGGGCAGGGGGTAAGGTCTGCCTATGGAATAGTAAGGGTCTGAGTCTCCAGTGGGCTGGGGAGGAGCTTTCCGTACTGTGTCTGATCCCTCTAAATTCAAGCTTCATTTCTGATCTGGATGATCCACCATTCACACCCTTACTCAGCAGACACCCCAAGGGTAAAAGTGCCTCCGCACTCCCATATTCTCCAGTCCAGAGACAACGCGTAGGACACGGATTTCCCAGTAGGCACCACCAGCGCTTAGCAACACTGAATCAGAATTCTAATTTCCTGGCTCCGCCAAAGCTCACCTGATTCATTCACGGCCAAGTGTGACACTGGGCCACACAGACAAACAGACTGGACGATAGCAAAATACTGCGGATGCTGGAAATCCGAAATAACAACAGAAAACGCTGGAAAAACTCAGCAGGCGAGGCAACATCCGTGGAGAGAGAAACACGTTAACTCTGTTTCTCTCTCCACGGATGTTGCCTCGCCTGCTGAGTTTTTCCAGCGTTTTCTGTTGTTATTTCAGACAAACAGACTCCTGGGTTCAATTCCTGATCTCCGGGGCAGTGGTGGACCTTCTCCAATTGGGATCGATCTGCCTGGGCTGGGGGGGTGGGTGGGTGGGAGGTAGGGGCGGGAATCAACCCGGGGTTCCTAGTGCTGTACGTTCTCCAGTGTCTTATGCTGGAGAGCGAGTGTGTGTGTGTGTGTGTGTGTGTGTGTGTGATTAGTGGTAACAACAGGACCTTGCTTTGGCCCGCAATCGAATACCAGAATGAGACTCAGTGTCTCAGCTCACGCATACAGATAGGCCAATCGCTTGGGTCAGGCACCATCAGATAGCCGATGCTCAGAGTTCTGGAAGAAAAAAAGTAAGACTTGCATTTATATAGCACCTTTCATGACCACCGGACGTCCTCAAGCGCTTTACAGCCAATTAAGTATGAAGTACTTTTTGAAGTGTAGTCATTGTTGTAATGTAGGAATTGTAATGGTACAATTCTGTGCCTTCAGGAGAGGAGAGGAAGAAACATAGGAGGAGGCCATTCAGCCCCTTGAGCCTCTTCTGCCATTCAGTTAGAGTAAGGCTGAGCTGTATCTTAACTCCATCTACCTGCCTTGGTTCCATATCCCTTAACACCCTTGCCTAACAAAAATGTAACAATCTTAGTTTTGAAATTTTCAGTTGACCCCCAGCCTCAAGAGCTTTTTGGGGGAGAGAGTGTCAGATTTCCACTACCCTTTCCCTGTGTGAAGAAGTGCTTCCTAACCTCACGCCTGAACGGCCTAGCTCTAATTTTAAGGTTATGCCCCCCTTTTTCTGGACCCCACCCCGCAACCAGAGGAAATATTTTCTCCCTATCTACCCTATCAACTCCTTTGATCATCTTAAAACTAAAATGAGAAGTCGCACAACACCAGGTTATAGTCCAACAGTTTTATTTAAAATTACGAGCTTTCGGAGCTGCTGCCCCTTCGTCAGGTAGAGGTACAGTGCACCTGACGAAGGGGCAGCAGCTCTGAAATCTCGTAATTTTAAATAAAACTGTTGGACTATAACCTGGTGTTGTGCGACTTCTCATTTTTGTCCACCTCAGTCCAACACCGGCATCTCCGCATCATGATCTTAAAACTAGGAAGAGGGGGAAATTCTAATTCCAAAACACTATATCAGTCCAAATATGTTTTGAAGAGAATCTGTTATCTGTCTGTGTAAAGATGATTGTGTCTGTTACTGATATGTTGGAGCAGCAGAGATGGTTCATTGTATACTTTTATTAAAGAATACCGCCCTCTGGTGGCGATGGAAAGATAAGACAATATATCCCGACAGGCACTGACGCACTTTTAACATTATTCAATAGGGCTGGTCCGCCATTGCTTCCCCAGAAACAATTAGAATTATTGATTATTATTAACAACACACTCAGTGAGAAGCTTATAAGTCTTATCATCAAGTTTGTTTTATTAAGAGTCTAATTATTAATTAAACAGAATAAACAACTTGCATTTTATAGTGCCACTTCACATCATAGGGGAATATCTCAGAGCGTTAGCTATGGGATCGGGTTACTTCTAATGCATGTTACTTTTATAGATTGGCATAAAATTAAAATGTTACATTTGTGCTCTCCCAGTGGCTCTGTGGGTAGGCGCAGCATGTGAAGGCCCAGGCTCGCTCCATGGTCTGTGCTGAGTCAACTGGGTTGGCTGTGGGGACACAATAATTGGTCTTAGAGTCCCTGTGCTGAGGTGGCGGGGGAAAAATAATGAATCCAGCAGGGTTCCTGCTGCTGGTTTCTGTCCAGTGACCACCTCTGGAAAACGTCTGCGTGTGTGTGGACGTCAGATGAGGACAGGATTGGGCCTACTTGGAGTCGGGGCCGTAGGCTAGAGCCAAGATTTGGGAGGACCCCAGGGTCAACCTAAAGGTCTTGGGGGGTGGGGGGGGGGATATAAGTGGGGAAAGAATAGGGGGTGGGGGCAGCTGTTGGTGCAGCCAGCTGGCTGACATTCCCAGTGCAGTGCTGAGGGAGTGCTGCACTGTCGGAGGTGTCGTCTTTTGGATGAGACGTTAAACTGAGGCCCCGCCTGCTCTCTCAGGTGGACGTAAAAGATCCCACGGCCACTATTTCGAAGAAGAGCAGGGGAGTTCTCCCCGGTGTCCTGGCCAATATTTATCCCTCAACCAACATCACTAAAACAGATGATCTGGTCATTAATACATTGCTGTTTGTGGGAGCTTGCTGTGCACAAATTGGCTGCCGTGCTTCCTACATTCCAACAGTGACTACATTTTAAAAGTACTTCATTGGCTGTAAAGCGCTTTGGGACGTCCTGAAGTTGTGAAACGGCGCTATAGAAATGCAAGTATTTCTTTAAATGTCACAGTCTTTTTCTAATCTGGTGGTGCCATCTGATTGGGTCCTGCTTACCCTGTGACATGAACAGTCATGTTGTTACCACAGACCAATCAGATCCCAGAAAATAGGGCTTGCGTGTTGGGTTCAACAGCCAATAATGGCTTAATTGATTTAAATTATGATGGGGAGCAGTGCTTTTGTCTTCCAACCCACTGTGCCATGGAGTGTAGGGAGCTGGGTTTGTGCCTCTGATTTCTCACGTAGCAAGTCCCTTCTCTCAGCTGTCCGAGGAAGGTCGGCAATATAGGGGAGGTACCTGCCTGGTGGAGGAGTGGAAAACTAAAGAGTTGGCGAGCCACCCTGGGCAACACTGACTGCTCTCCCCAAAGGCCTACCTGCCCTGGTTGTCTAGGGAGCTGAAGAGGGAAACAATTAATATTTTAAGGGAGCGGAGGTGCGTTTGTAAATCCTGATTGAAGTAGAAACATCTACTGATTCATGTGGTATCACCAACCCCCTATATCTCACCTAATCTCCGTAGCCGAGCCTAGACAGTGAGTTTTCGGATATTCGCGCATGGAGGGCATCGTGCCCAGACTATTCCTGTCCTCACCACATGTACAGGCACTTTTGAGCTATCCGGAATGGGAATCATAGAATGATACAGCACAGAAGGAGGCCATTCAGCCCATCAGGCCCGTGCCAGCTCTTTGGTAAAGAAAGAAGCAAGAAAGGCTTGCATTTCTATAGCGCCTTTCACGACCTCAGGACGCCCCAAAGAGCTTTACAGCCAATGAAGTACTTTTTGGAGTGTAGTCACTGTTGTAATGTAGGAAGCACGGCAGCCAATTGCGCACAGCAAGCTCCCACAAACAGCAATGTGATAATGACCAGATAATCTGTTGTTTGCGATGTTGATTGAGAGATAAATATTGGCCCCAGGACACCGGGGAGAACTCCCCTGCTCTTCTTCGAAATAGTGCCCGTGGGATCTTTTACATTCACCTGAGGAGAGCAGACGGGACCTCGGTTTAACATCTCATCCGAAAGACGGCACCTCCGACAGTGCAGCACTCCCTCAGCACTGCACTGGGAGAGTCAGCCTAGAATTCTGTGTCTCAAGTCTCTGGAGGGGGACTTGAACCCACAAACTGCTGACTCAGAGGTGGTGGGAGTGCTGCCCACTGAGCCACTGGCTGACACTACGGTCGAGCTATCCAATTAGTCCCACTCCCCTGCTCTTTCCCCATCACCCTGTGAATGTTTTCCCTGTCGCTGATTGCTTTCCCCTCTCCACCCTGAAGGGCACGGAGTCTAATTGTCACCGTATTCCTCTCCACCACCACTACTTTAGCTGAGATCACAGAGCGGGGACGGGGACTTGAGCTTTCCTGCTCTGTGAGGCCCGATACCGCACTGGAAAAGCACACACAGCCGTCAGGAGAGAGAATATCTGGATTTTCAAAAGTCGACACTGAATATCGCCAAGTTTCACAGCCGGAGATTTTCAAACAATCTAATCACTGTTGTATAAAATTGGTGCATTTGTTTAAATTGAGTTGGTGAGTAAAGGATTAAAGGGCCGCAAGACAAAGATTTTGCTAAGTGGCTCTTTCTACAAACAATTGAACTGGAAGGAGTCACTTTATTCAGTGTGCCCATCTGTTTTTTGCATTGGCAGCCTGCGTTGGTAAAGCACTCCACGTTGGCAATGGTAGTGACATATCGACTGCCAAGGAATAAAGAGTTATTACCGGGGGGGCGGGGGATGCTCTGACTGCCACGCACTGGAATGAGCCTGACTGCGACACAGAAAAATAGGACTGGGAAGTGCAGTGGGTTGGCACACTGTCTTTTCCACCTTTGGGACTTGGGTTTGACCCCAACACAGAATCGGTGTGGTGAAAGATCTTCTCTCTGTCAGCTGTGTGGCCACCAAGTTAAATGAGTGTGCGGCAGGCCAATCCTGGTGATGACAGCAGAAAACTGCTCCCAGTCCAGCAAAAATTGGTAATCTCGCTCAATGAGGTGGTGAGTCTGGCAACCGGAAATACCACACTGGTGCACCAGGGGGTGCTCTTCTGAATGACCCTTACCTTTTATTTAACCCTTTCTATATACCTGACCTGGACGTACTGACTCCACTCCCATCAAATGTAGATAGATCTATCTATATTCTGACTACAAGCAGCTGCTGAATTGAAACCCAATGCTTGGTAGGAGCCGTATCAAAATGTTTGACACTGAGCTGGAGCAGGCGGGAAGAATTGAGAAGGGCAAAGGTTGGCAGAATGATGGCTCAGTCAACGAGAATGGTTTTGAGATTTTTGAAGGCAGAGAGGGAGGGAGTATGCAGAAGAAAGAGGGGCTGAAAGAGTGCACTGGAGCTGAGGAAGTGGGGAGCAACATGATCAATGTTACAGCCTCGATGCTCCTGGGCTGTAGAGGCGGGCAAAGAAAAATCATCCGAGTTCCTGCTCCTGAAAGTCCATGTGACTAATGCTGGAAAATGCGTATGTGTGTGAGTGAGTCAGTGTGTGTGAGTGTCAGTGTGTGAGTGTGTCAATGAGTCAGTGTGTGTGCGTGTCAGTGAGTCAGTGTGTGTGCGTGTCAGTGTGTGTGTCAATGAGTCAGTGTGTGTGCGTGTCAGTGAGTCAGTGTGTGTGCGTGTCAGTGAGTCAGTGTGTGTGCGTGTCAGTGTGTGTGCGTGTCAGTGAGTCAGTGTGTGTGCGTGTCAGTGAGTCAGTGTGTGTGCGTGTCAGTGAGTCAGTGTGTGTGAGTGTCAGTGTGTGTGTCAATGAGTCAGTGTGTGTGCGTGTCAGTGTGTGTGCGTGTCAGTGAGTCAGTGTGTGTGCGTATCAGTGAGTCAGTGTGTGTGCGTGTCAGTGTGTGTGCGTGTCAGTGAGTCAGTGTGTGTGCGTGTCAGTGAGTCAGTGTGTGTGCGTGTCAGTGAGTCAGTGTGTGTGCGTGTCAGTGAGTCAGTGTGTGTGCGTGTCAGTGAGTCAGTGTGTGTGCGTGTCAGTGAGTCAGTGTGTGTGCATGTCAGTGTGTGTAAGTGTCAGTGAGTCAGTGTGTGTGTGTGTCAGTGAGTCAGTGTGTGTGCGTGTCAGTGAGTCAGTGTGTGTGCGTGTCAGTGAGTCAGTGTGTGTGCGTGTCAGTGAGTGTGCGTGTCAGTGAGTGTGTGCGTGTCAGTGAGTCAGTGTGTGTGCGTGTCAGTGTGTGTGAGTGTCAGTGAGTCAGTGTGTGTGTGTGTCAGTGAGTCAGTGTGTGTGCGTGTCAGTGAGTCAGTGTGTGTGCGTGTCAGTGAGTCAGTGTGTGTGCGTGTCAGTGTGTGTGAGTGTCAGTGAGTCAGTGTGTGTCAGTGAGTCAGTGTGTGTGCGTGTGAGTGTCAGTGAGTCAGTGTGTGTCAGTGAGTCAGTGTGTGTGCGTGTCAGTGTGTGTGAGTGTCAGTGAGTCAGTGTGTGTGCGTGTCAGTGAGTCAGTGTGTGTGCGTGTCAGTGAGTCAGTGTGTGTGCGTGTCAGTGTGTGAGTGTCAGTGTGTGCGTGTCAGTGAGTCAGTGTGTGTGCGTGTCAGTGAGTCAGTGTGTGTGCGTGTCAGTGTGTGTGAGTGTCAGTGTGTGTCAGTGAGTTAGTGTGTGTGCGTGTCAGTGTGTGTGAGTGTCAGTGAGTCAGTGTGTGTCAGTGAGTCAGTGTGTGTGCGTGTCAGTGTGTGTGTGTGTCAGTGAGTCAGTGTGTGTGCGTGTCAGTGAGTCAGTGTGTGTGCGTGTCAGTGTGTGTGAGTGTCAGTGTGTGTCAGTGAGTTAGTGTGTGTGCGTGTCAGTGTGTGTGAGTGTCAGTGAGTCAGTGTGTGTCAGTGAGTCAGTGTGTGTGCGTGTCAGTGTGTGTGTGTGTCAGTGAGTCAGTGTGTGTGCGTGTCAGTGTGTGTGAGTGTCAGTGAGTCAGTGTGTGTGCGTGTCAGTGTGTGTGTGTCAGTGAGTCAGTGTGTGTCAGTGAGTCAGTGTGTGTGCGTGTCAGTGTGTGTGTGTGTCAGTGAGTCAGTGTGTGTGCGTGTCAGTGTGTGTGTGTGTGTCAGTGAGTCAGTGTGTGTGAGGGCTGGATTTTCTGAATGGAGACGTGTTGGAGGCGGGACTGCTGCTTGCTGGGTCTCAGTCCCGCCTCCATCATCTTCTGGCCAACCAGTGGGATTTTCCCCTGATTGACCTTGTTAAGCCTGCCCTGCGGGCTCAGCAGGCCAATTAGGGGAAAGTCACTGACAGAGCACATCAATGTCTGACGTGCCATCTCAAGATTTCTTGAAAGAAGAAATGTCATCGTTTGACAGCTCTGTACTTTGTACTTTGTAGAAATCAGATGACTGTTGGTTCGGAGGATCCAACAGCCAGTCTGTGAAATCTACAATGAAGATGTCGGGACTCCGGATCCACAGCGGCTGAAGGCTGTAGGCAGAAACAAAGGTAAGTGAACATTTTATAACACTTTACACTCACCTCACATACTTACCACTCCACACTTGCACCCATCACTCACCTCTACATCTCACTTTCAGACCCCTCTGACCCCCGCAGACCTACTCACCTCCTACACCCCGGCGGGATGCTCCGAGGTCGGGAAGCCTGCACTTGAAAAGGTAAAATGGGACTAATCCTTTTTTCTGCCTGTTGACTACCTGTTAACAGGCAGTTAATAGGCTTTAATCCCTTTCCCGCCTCGAGGAGACGGGACCCGGGGCAGGACGGCTTCCCGCCTCCTGGCAAAAGGGCATGGAGGCGGGATGGGGGCGGGTTTGCCAGCCGCCCCCAAATCCTGCAACTTTACCGGCAGTCCCGCCTCCATACCCGCCTCCTCGGGGCTGAGAAAATCCAGCCCTGAGTGTCAGTGTGTCAGAGTGTGTGTGTCAGTGTGTGAGTGTCAGTGTGTGTCTGTCAGTGTGTGTGAGTGAGTCAGTGTGTGTGTGTGTGTCAGTGTGTGTCTGTCAGTGTGTGTGAGTGAGTCAGTGTGTGTGTGTGTGTCAGTGTGTGTGTGTCAGTGTGTGTGAGTCAGTGTGTGTGTGTGTCAGTGTGTGTGTGAGTCAGTGTGTGTGTGTGAGTGAGTGTGTGTGTGTCAGTGTGTGAGTGAGTCAGTGTGTGTGTGTCAGTGTGTGTGAGTCAGTGTGTGTGTGAGTCAGTGTGTGTGTGTGAGTGAGTCTGTGTGTGTGTGTCAGTGTGTGTGAGTCAGTGTGTGTGTGTGTGTCAGTGTGTGTGTCTGTCAGTGTGTGTGAGTGAGTCAGTGTGTGTGTGTCAGTGTGTGAGTGAGTCAGTGTGTGTGTGTCAGTGTGTGTGAGTCAGTGTGTGTGTGTGTGTCAGTGTGTGTGTGAGTCAGTGTGTGTGTGTGAGTGAGTCTGTGTGTGTGTGAGTGAGTCAGTGTGTGTGTGTGTCAGTGTGTGAGTCAGTGTGTGTGTGTGCGTGTCAGTGTGTGTGAGTGAGTCAGTGTGTGTGTGTCAGTGTGTGAGTGAGTCAGTGTGTGTGTGCGTGTCAGTGTGTGTGAGTGAGTCAGTGTGTGTGTGTCAGTGTGTGAGTGAGTCAGTGTGTGTGTGCGTGTCAGTGTGTGTGAGTGAGTCAGTGTGTGTGTGTCAGTGTGTGTGAGTCAGTGTGTGTGTGTGCGTGTCATTGTGTGTGTGTGTGTCAGTGTGTGAGTGAGTCAGTGTGTGTGTGTCAGTGTGTGAGTGAGTCAGTGTGTGTGTGTGCGTGTCATTGTGTGTGTGTGTGTCAGTGTGTGAGTGAGTCAGTGTGTGTGTGTGTCAGTGTGTGAGTGAGTCAGTGTGTGTGTGTCAGTGTGTGAGTGAGTCAGTGTGTGTGTGTCAGTGTGTGAGTGAGTCAGTGTGTGTGTGTTAGTGTGTGAGTGAGTCAGTGTGTGAGTGAGTCAGTGTGTGTGTCAGTGTGTGTGTGTGTCAGTGTGTGAGTGTCAGTGTGTGAGTGAGTCAGTGTGTGTGTGTCAGTGTGTGAGTGAGTCAGTGTGTGTGTCAGTGTGTGTGTGTCAGTGTGTGAGTGTCAGTGTGTGAGTGAGTCAGTGTGTGCGTGTCATTGTGTGTGAGTGAGTCAGTGTGTGTGTGTCAGTGTGTGAGTGAGTCAGTGTGTGTGCGTGTCAGTGTGTGTGTGTGCGTGTCAGTGTGAGTGTGTCAGTGTGAGTGTGTCAGTGTGTGTGAGTGAGTCAGTGTGTGTGTGTGTCAGTGTGTGAGTGAGTCAGTGTGTGTGTGTGTGTGTCAGTGTGTTAGTGAGTCAGTGTGTGTGTGTCAGTGTGTGTGAGTGAGTCAGTGTGTGTGTGTGTGTGTGAGTGTGTGAGTGACAGTGTGTGAGTGTGTGTCAGTGTGTTAGTGTGTCTGTGTCAGTGTGTTAGTGTGTCAGGTTGGGCCAGGATCAGACTCGATATTCTCCCCCGCCCTGACTGAACAGCTGCAGGCTGACCCATGAAGAATGCACAGGTGGGTGAGGTCCCAGCACCCGACCCCAGCAGGAGTGGGTGCCTTGAGAAGCAGAGGAAACTGGGGGTAGGGCAGCACAATGAGCAGGAAGGTGCTGCAGGAATCAGCAGGCCCACGGGAGCAAGCTCAACATATCGAGTTAATGAGGCAACACTGTCCCTGCCTCACCATTCCAGCCACACGTTCATGAACTTTATTAAGAATGCGATGATTGAACCGCGCAATCTTCATGACCTTCCATACCTAGTAATTAAAATGTACAGTCTGCCAAAGTAAAATATGCAGCATCGTCAGTCTTAGTGTGAGCCGAGAATACCGAACACAATGAGTAGGGAGGAGACGGTGAGAGTGGCCTGATACAGGCACAGATATGGGTGGACAGCAGAGACGGGGACAATCGAGAGCTCACACAGGAAGAGACGGTGACAGTTAATCGACTGGTGCTTAACAGTCTCGCCCTCTCAGCCCTTTCCAGCTGAATAATGATGTTAATAAGAAGGAGGAGAGATTCAGTCAGACAGGGGCCCGTGCTTTAATTCGGGTTTTTTTTTTGTCATTTGATACCAGCGAACGAATACAGCTTGAAATCAACAGCACAGATCAGTCCGCGAATTGAGTGTGAGCAGAGGCCATTCATCTCCAGTTATTTTAAATTTCAAAATGATCCGGCCTGGTCTTTCAGCTTCGCCAGGAATTATCGGTCGACTTCTTGTACTCCAGCTGAGTGTTCAATTCGACAGGAGGCCCCTTTATTTTTCTTGCACTCGTCCACCTTGCTGCCCACCAAGGCCCCTGGCTCGTGCTGGGGCACGGACCCACTTCCGCCCGCTGGTACCTTGCACAAGTCGCCATTCTTCATGTGTGAGCCCTGTGCTAATCAACTTGTCCCCTCCCCGCCCGCACCGATTGCTGTTTCAATGTTGGATCCAGTAAGGAATTATTTTGCAAACTCACTCAGCTTATTCATTAATAAGGGGGAATAAAAAGCAATGGGAGGCCTGAGTGGAACAGCAGTGGGGCACAGGTTGAAGGCCCACTCTGCATCTCAGTCAGTGTGAAGGAACTCCCTTGGCCGATCTGACCGCATCCTTCCTGAATACCAACCTTACCATCTTCCCTGTACAGCATCTTATTGTCCACCCGAGCAAGCAGGGCAAGTCCTCAGTTTAAGGACTCGTCTAGAGGACGTTAGCTCCAACAACGCAGCATTGTTTGCCAAATTTTAAGCTCAATCCCTAGCAATCGGGCTTGAACCTTTCATCCACGTGTTGAAATCCCTCCATGGCCTCGCCCCCCTCCCTAACTCTGTAACCTCCTCCAGCCCTACAACCCTCCGAGATCGCTGCGCTCCTCCAACTCCAGCCTCTTGTGCATCCTTCGCTCCACCATTAACGGCCGTGCCTTCAGCCGTCTAGACCCCAAACTCTGGAACTCCCTCCCGAAACCTCGCCGCCTCTCTCCCCTCCTTTAAGACGCTCCTTAAAACCTACTTCTTTGACCAAGCATTTGGTCACCTGTCCTAATACCTCCTTCTTTGTCTCAGTGTCAGATGTTTTTTAGTCTGATTACACTCCTGTGAAGCGCCTTGGGACGTTTTACTACGTTAAAGGCGCTATATAAATGCAAGTTGTTGTTGTTGAACCCACAAGCTCCCGTCCTAGAGACAAGAGTGCGACCAGCTGACAGCCACGGCAGTGTTGAGCGAGGAGTTGAGAAGCAGAGGCTGGTGGCCTCTCCCAGTAGTGAGGAGGGAGCCATACCTGGACAAGACCCTGGTGGATGGTTGAAGGGGCCACTGGCAGCAGCCCAGGGCAGACTGTATGCGCTCATTCTTCAAAAAACAAATACAGTAATGGGAGTGCAGATACTGTGACCAACGTACTGACAGGGAGAAGGTCAGACATGGAGGTGGAGAGGAAGTGGAAGGGATAATGACAAATAAAAGATGTCCAAAAAAATGTTTTTTTTAATTAGAAAGAGAAAGTTAAGGCTCGAGCATAAACAGGCCTCGCTATTAATTATTGATAGCTTAACTTGTATTTATTTTCTATTTCATTTTTTGGGAGGTGGTTGGAGCTAAGAAGGATCTATTGCTGGGGAATGGAACACGTTCCAATATTTTGTCCGCAGTGTCGGGATCAAACCCCATGTGGGGTATGAGTTAGATCAGGTGCAGGGGTATGTGTAGATCAAGAAGACATAGACAGGCTGGTGAAATGGGCGGACACATGGCAGATGAAATTCAACGCAGAGAAGTGTGAGGTGATACATTTTGGTAGGAGGAACGAGGAGAGACCATACACACTAAATGGTGCAATTTTAAAGAAGGTGCAAGAACAGAGAGACCTGGGGGTGTTTGTGCACAAATCTTTGAGGGCAGGACAGGTTAACAAAACAGTTAATAAACCTTATGGGGATCCTGGGCTTTATAAATAGGGGCATAGAGTACAAAAGCCAGGAAGTTATGCTAAACCTGTAAAACACTAGTTCGTCCCCAGCTGGAGTATTGTGTCCAATTCAGGGCTCCACACTTTAAGAAGGATGTGAAGGCTTTGGAGAGGGCACAGAAGAGATTCACTAGAATGGTTGCAGGGATGAGGGATTACAGTTACGTGGATAGACTGGAGAAGCTGGGGTTGTTCTCCTTGGAGCAGAGAAGGCTAAGAGGAGATTTGATAGAGGTGTTCAAAATCATGAAGGGTTTAGATAGAATAAATAAAGAGAAACTGTTTCCAATGTCTGAAGGGTCGATAACCAGAGGGCACAGATTTAAGGCGATTGGCAAAAGAACCAGAGGCGACATGAGGAAAAACATTTTCACGCAACGAGTGGTTAGGATTTGGAATGCGCTGCCTGATAGGGTGCTGGACACAGATTCAATAGTAGCCTTCAAAAGGGAATTGGATAAATACTTGAAGGAGAAAAAATTGCAGGGGTATGGGGAAAGAGCAGGGGAGTGGGACAAACTGGATTGCTCTTCGAAAGAGCCGGCGCAGACTTGATGGGCCGAATGGCCTCCTTCTGTGCTGTACTATTCTGATGATTCCAGGTGCAGGGGTCGAAGGTAGATCAGGTGCTGAGCTCAGCTCCTTGCACGCTGCCCTGACCAAGTTCCTCAGCCTCAAACTCAGGATTACGCCCTCTCCTGCACCACAGCGGCAGTGTCACTTTCCACACCGCCTGGCCTTCCTGGCAGCATCAATCTGCGACCACTTGGGGCAGTTTTGTGCTGTGGACATGTGCTCGGAAGAGTCCAGGCTCTTTTCACTTTGGGGCCTTCAGTGCAGCATTAAAACATTCCCAGGGCGGGTACAGGCATGCGTCAGATGCAGCGTAAGGCTCCCTTTCCCTGCTCCAACAATGTACCTTGATTCCAAATTCAGAACATCACCTCTTGCTGCACTGACGTTATGGTTACTATTTCCATTACAGTAATACTTTCAGGCTGTCTGATTCTGACTACGTAATGACTTCACCTGACGAAGGAGCAGCGCTCCGAAAGCTTGTGATTTCAAATAAAACTGTTGGACTATAACCTGGTGTTGTGCGACTTCTCACATTTGTCCACCCCAGTCCAACACCGGCATCTCCACAACATAATAGTGGACACAGCTCTACAACAAGCTGGATAGAGAATATCCAAACTCAAGTAAGCATGCAGGTGCAGCAGGCGGTGAAGAAGGCAAATGGTATGTTGGCCTTCATAGCGAAAGGGTTTGAGTATAGGAACAGGGATGTCCTGCTGCAGTTGTACAGGGCCTTGGTGAGACCACACCTTGAGTACTGTGTACAGTTTTGGTCGCCTTATCTGAGGAAGGATGTTCTTGCCATGGAAGGAGTTCAGCGAAGATTCACAAGGCTGATACCTGGGATGGCAGGAATGACATATGAGGAGAGATTGGGTCGATTGGGCTTATACTCACTGCCAGTATAGAAGAATGAGAGGGGATCTCATCGAAACATATAAAATTCTGACAGGTCTGGACAAACTAGATGCAGGAAGAATGTTCCTGATGGTCGGAGAGTCCAGAACCAGGGGTCATAATCTACGGATAACGGGTAAACCATTTAGGACAGAAATGAGGAAGAATTTCTTCACCCAGAGAGTGGTGAACCTGTGGAATTCTCTACCACAGAAGGTAGTTGAGGCGAAGTCATTAAATATATTCAAGGATGAGTTAGATATATTTCTTAAAGCTAAAGGTATCAAGGGATATGGGGAGAAGGCAGGGACAGGGTACTGAGTTTGGATGATCAGCCATGATCTCATCGAATGGCGGAGCAGGCTCGAGGGGCCGAATGGCCTACTCCTGCTCCTATCTTCTATGTTTCTATGTTTCTATTAACATGAGGACCCTTACAGCCTCTGAGAGGAGACATTCATCCCATTATTCCGGGCAGTCACTTATCACCTGCGATTTACCCTCATTAAATGAGTAAACATTCCAGTCACATTGTACCGACCTGGCTGGGAAAGCTCCCACTGGGCTAGTGTGCATGACACATAAGACTACATTATTGCTTATTCCTGCGGGGATTTTCTCCACATCATGCACTCCTGCATAACCAGAGGCTGCAAGGTCAAGGGGGAGGCAAGTGCAAAGGACTAATTCCAAAGGATTGGTTAACGGACAGAAAACAGAGAGTAGGAATAAACGGGTCATTTTCGGGTTGGCAGGCTGTAACTAGTGGGGTACCTCACGGATCAGTGCTTGGGCCTCAGCTATTCACAATCTACATCAATGATTTGGATGAGGGGACCAAATGTAATATATCCAAATTTGCTGATGATACAAAGCTGGGTGGGAATGAATGTAAGTTGTGAGGAGGATGCAAGGAGGCTTCAAGAGGATATAGACAGGCTAAGTGAGTGGGCAAGAACATGGCAAATGGAATATAATGTGGAGAAATTGAAGTTATCCACTTTGGTAGGAAAAATGGAAAAGCAGAGTATTTTTTAAATGGTGAGAGATTGGGAAATGTTGGTGTTCAGAGGGACCTGGGTGTCCTTGTACACGAATCACTGAAAGTTAACATGCAGGTACAGCAAGCAATTAGGAAAGCAAATGGTATATTGACCTTTATTACAAGAGGATTTGAGTATAAGAGTAAAGACGTCTTACTGCAATTATATAGGGCCCTGGTGAGACCACACCTGGGAGTATTGTGTACAGTTTTGGTCTCCTGACCTAAGGAAGGATATACTTGCCATAGAGGGAGTGCAACGATGGTTCACCAGACTGGTTTCTGGGATGGGGGGATTGTCCTATGAGGAGAGATTGAGTAGACTAGGCCTATATTCTCTAGAGTTTGAATGAGAGGTGATCTCACTGAAACATTCAAAATTCTTACAGGGCTTGACAGGGTAGATGCAGGGAGGATGTTTCCCCTGGCTGGGGAGTCTAGAACCAGGGGTCACAGTTTCAGAATAAGGGGTCGGCCATTTAGGACTGAGATGAGGAGAAATTTCTTTACTCAGAGGGTGGTGAATCTTTGGAATTCTCTACCCCAGAGGGCTGTGGAGGCTCAGTTGTTGAGTATATTCAAGACAGAGATCGATAGATTTTTGGATATTAAGGGAATCAAGGGATATGGGGTCGTGCAGGAAAGTGGAGGTGAGGTGAAGATCAGCCATGATCTTATTGAATGGCGGAGCAGGCCCGATGGGCCGAATGGCCTACTCCTGCTCCTATTTCTTATGTTCATATATGGGCTAGTGCGCGCACAGTGAATTCGATTTGTCATTGGTCAATTGTGGCTCTCCTCGAAGCCAATGAAAGGGAGGCATTCTCTTCGGTTGCTGTGTCAGGCAACATCACACCTGCCTGTTGTTTTTAATCATATTCAGGATAGAGTATCCTACAGCCTTATCCCCGCCCCCAGCGCTATTTACATAACCGCACTGAGGGACTCCTTGTAACAACACACACGAGATGGCAAATCAACCAACACAAATTAACTCTTTGCAAGGCTGATCTTGTACTGTACAGGAATTCCCTGAGCTGATCATGTATCTTGCCATTTATTTTCTAAGTGTTGTGCCTGCTTCCTGCTTCCCCACAAATCACATTGTTGAGGCAGTACCGGAGAAGTTCTATTTTGTGTCTGACCTGTGCTTTAATTGGGAGCAGTTAATATTGACTGTGGGTACTAAAGGTGAAAACGCCTGCCTTTTCCAAACACGGACACCACTCACTCTGACTAGACTAGCAAAGCAAAACCAATAGAAACTCTCAGCTCACCTCAGATTCCTGTATAAAGAAAATATCAACTTAAATTAATAAAATATATGTAAGTTGATGCAACTGAGACCACAGTATGAGTGAGGGGATGTGCCAATACTCTATACAAAACTCATATAACACTCCATCCTCACACTGTCACTCACACACCCCAATCTCACAGTCACGAACACACACTCCAATCTCACTCTATCACTAACACACACTCCAATCTCACACTGTCACAAACACACACTCCAATCTCACACTGTCACTAACACACACTCCAATCTCACACTGTCACTAACACACACACTCCAATCTCACACTGTCACTAACACACACACTCCAATCTCACACTGTCACTAACACACACACTCCAATCTCACACTGTCACTAACACACACTCCAATCTCACACTGTCACTAACACACACTCCAATCTCACACTGTCACTAACACACACACTCCAATCTCACACTGTCACTAACACACACACTCCAATCTCACACTGTCACTGACACACACTCCAATCTCACACTGTCACTAACAGTCACACCAATCTCACTCTGTCACTAACACACACTCCAATCTCACACTGTCACTGACGTAATAAAGACTCACTACGCACTTGAACATAAAGCAAGGCTTTAATCAACTTGTAACAAAACATGGAGGTCTAGTTAGCAGTCACTAGCTTCCTGTTTCCAGATTGTCTCTGCCCAAGGTGGGCCCATGCCTGAGTATTTATACTCCCTGGACGGCGCCCCAGCTGGCCGCCCAGTAGTACTTCCTGAGTTGTTACTTGCGATTTATGACATTCTTCCTCCCTAAAAGGTTTGGAAGTCCGGTCTTCCTTTAACGGACTAGGCGGACCAGAAATAGCCGCAGACGTTTAGCTCTCTGCTTGTGACTGGAAGGCACGTCTCCCCGGACCGTGTCCTGGTCCCTGGGTCGCTTGGCCCGTACCGGTAAGTCAGTAGAGTCCGCGTCATCTTGATCATCCTGTGGAGGACTGGGAATGTCATGACTCCGGGTGCGGGTCCCCACAGGTGCTGAGCTGGCCTCATCCCGGGTCATGGCTGGAGATTGTCCGGCGTCCTGGTTTCGGGTGGCCATCCTACGGGGAGCGTCCAGCTCCCTGAGTTGATCCGGTAGCATTGCCGGCAGATCCCCCGATGTCCCAGGTGGGGCGTCATTTTCATAGGGGTGCGGAGTGTTGATATCATTGTCGGGGGATCCTTCATCATTCGGGCCCGTGTGACCGGTTGGGCAGGGAGCCAGATCTCGGAGCGAGACGGTGGTCTCCCGGCCATCAGGGTACCGTACGTGCGCATACGTGGGGTTTACCTCCGTTAACTCCACCTCGTCAACGAGAGGGTCGTTTTTGGCAGACCGGACGAACCTCTGGAGTAGTACCGGGCCTGGAGCCACCAACCATGACGGTAGAGACGTCCCATGTGTAGAGCGACGCCGAAATTTGAAGAATCGCTCATGAGGCGTGACATTAGTAGATGTGGAGAGAAGAGACCTGATAGAGTGTAACGCGTCGGGGAGCACCGTTTCCCACTGCTGGTCCGGCAGGTTGCGTGACCTTAGTGCCAGACGGACAGCGTTCCAGATGATGGCATTGTATCGTTCAACCTGTCCGTTACCGATTGGGTGATATGGTGTCGTCCTACTTGAGGCGATTCCCCGTTGGGAGAGATAACTTTTAAGTTCACTCGACATAAAGGAGGGACCCCGATCAGTGTGGATAAAATTGGCCGTCCCGCAAAGGGAAAAGACCTGATCGAGGCATTTAATTACCGTAGAGGTAAGCATATTGGGGCAGGGGAAGGCGAAGGGAAAGCGTGAATACTCGTCCACCATCGTAAGTAGGTTGGTGTTCCTTGTCGACGAAGGCAATGGCCCTTTAAAGTCTATGCTGAGCCTCTGCATAGGCTGCATTGCATGTATGAGTAAGCCATCTGATGGGCGAAAGAATTGTGGTTTCAATTCTGCACAAATCCTACAGGAGGAGCATGTTTTCTTTACGTCCTCGGTTGAAAATGGTAGATTTTTGGAGCGCACAAAGTGCAACATGCGGGTCACACCAGGATGGCATAAGTCCATATGCAAATCCGCCAGAGTCGACGTTGACATTGAGGAGCAAAATGCCCGTGTGAAGGTATCTGGGGCCACGTTCTGTTTGCCGGGTCGGTAACAGATAGTATATCCAAAGGCAGCCAGCTCCATCCTCCAGAGTTGAATTTTATTATTTTTGATTTTCGTGCGCCTCCGGTTATCCAACATGAAGGCCACAGAGCGCTGGTCAGTTATAAGCGTAAAATGACGCCGAGCAAGAAAATGACCCCATTGGCGTACAGCCTCGATGATGGCCGTAGCCTCCTTCTCGACGGGGGGGGGTAATGGAGCTCGCTACCCTGCAAGGTTCTGGATAGGAATGCCACGGGTCGGCCACCTTGATTCAAGGTAGCGGAGATCGCCACCTCCGATGCATCGCATTCGACCACAAAAGGAAGATTTTCGTCAATGGAGCGAAGCGTGGCTTTCTCCAGCTGTCGTTTGAGGAGGTTGAAGGCAGAAATAGCCGTAGCTTCCAATGGAAAAGACTTCGCATGGAGCAGGGGCTGTATTTTATCGGAGAAGTGTGGTATCCATTTTGCGTAATAAGCAAACATGCCAAGTGCCCGACGAAGAGAGCCGAGGTTCGTCGGGGGAGGGAGCTCCTGAAGTGGACGAAGTCGCTCTGGGTCCGGTTTAATAACACCGTTGCCCACCCAGTAGCCAAGAATGTTCACCGATGGCACCGACTTCACCGATTTGGATTCGTTTAACGTTAAGTGGCGACGGCGGAGTACGTCAAAAAATCTCTGAAGATTGGCGTCATGCTCCTTTTGATCATGGCCGGCAATAGTGATATTGTCTAAATACGGAAAGGTATCCGTCAAGTTCTCTTGCCGGACTAGGCCATCCATGGCCCATTGGAAGACGGCCACCCCATTGGTGACCCCGAATGGAAGGCGGCGAAACTGGAAAAGCCGACCATTGGCCTCAAAGGCCGTATACTTCTTGTCGGAGTCTTGCAGTGGCACCTGATGGTACGCGCTTTTTAAATCGAAGGTCGAGAATACCTTGTATTTGGCAAGGTTGTTGACCATGTCATCTATGCGTGGCAGCGGGTAAGCATCCAGATCGATATATAGATTAATAGTCTGCGAATAATCGATACACAGACGTTTTTTATGTTGTTTTAAGGGATTCCTCACGATACGACCTGAGCCCGCCAGGGAGATGAACATGGCTCGATAATACCGTCGACTAAAAGGCGAGAGATTTCCGCCTCAATAAACGCTCGATCATCTTGGCTAAAGCGCCGCGATTTGGTAGCTATGGGTTTACAGCGGGGGGGAAGATTGGCAAACAGGGAGGGTTCACCGAGTAAGGCCGCCGAGAGTGCACAAAACGGCACCTTAGAAATGGTAAGCTCCGGCCTTGACCCTCCAAACTCAAAAGTGATCTTCTTGTGCTGCTTCTGGAAGTCCTGTCCCAGAAGCACATCGCTGCATAAGTCTGCGAGTACTCCGAGCCGGGTGGAGAGATACGTGCGGCCGTTGAGGATGAGGTTGACCAGACAGAAGCCAGAAGAATTGGTGGTCAGAGTCGTCAGAGCCATTGCAATCTCCCTGTCCGAGGGATAAATGTGCAGTTTTAACCTGTTGACAGCCCGCTTACGAATGAAGCTGTCAGAGCTGCAGGAGTCGATTAGCGCGCTTAGAGTGTGCCCATTTACTGAAACCTTCGTGGCTGCATGGGACAAACTTTGGGGAAAAACAGCCGTGATGGGAGGAGGGGCAATTTTCCCTTCGGCAACTGTAGCCTTAACAGTAGTTCTTGGGGGAGGAGCAGCTCCATAGATAGCAGCTGTGAAGCTAACAGGAGCTCTCGACCGGTATACTTTAGAGGAGCGGCCTTTCTTGTTAGCAAAGGCCCGTGACTGGCATACCTTGGAAAAGTGTCCTTTCTTGCTGCAATGATTGCAGGTCACATTACGAGCCGGGCAAAATTTTCTGTGATGGCACGCCCCTCCACAAAAGAAACACTTTCTTCCTGATTGCCAGGATGCTGCTAGGGCGGGGTCGTCATCAGCGAAGGCCTCTAGGGTAGGGTCATCGTCTGTTAGAGTAGAGTCAACATCAGTGGGGGCATCCGCCCGAGACCTACCGAAAGACTCATTAAAGGAGATAGCCGCCGCCCGTGCACGTGGTGGGAGATAAGTGTCTGCATTTTTCTTGGCCAAGTCCAAGGAACACGCCTGGTCATAAGCAGCCCGTAAATTGAGGGTTTTATTTTCCAGCAGGCGCTGACGTATAAAAGGGGACGCGATTCCATTGATAAAGGAATTGCGGATTAGTTCCTCTTGATACTGTTCAGCTGAAACTGCTTTAAGGTTACAATCCTTGCTGAGCCTGCGAAGTTTCTGGAGAAATTCATCGAGTGATTCCCCAGGCTGCTGCCGAGTTGTGGCCAGTAGGTGTCGAGCAAAGATTTCATTTGGGGACTTGACATACAGCTGCTGTAAGATTTCGATAGCAGTGTCATAGTCTATACAGTCCTCAATATAATCATACACATGAGGAGACACGTAGTTGATAAGCATTCGTAACTTATTAGGGACATCCGCCCCACATTCTTCAAGAAAGTTGCTAAAGGTACGAAACCAATGCTTCCATACCTTTGCTGCCGCAGGTGCATTCGGGTCCAGGTCGAGACGAGCGGGTCTAAGGAGTTTTTCCATGATGGATCAGTTTCTTGCCCAAGTTCCCTTCTGTGGTTCGAGTTGCAGCTGGTTGTTCCGAATCACCCAAAGCGTGGAGACGATATCAAGTTGATTAAATTGACGTAATAAAGACTCACTACGCACTTGAACATAAAGCAAGGCTTTAATTAACTTGTAACAAAACATGGAGGTCTAGTTAGCAGTCACTAGCTTCCTGTTTCCAGATTGTCTCTGCCCAAGGTGGGCCCATGCCTGAGTATTGATACTCCCTGGACGGCGCCCCAGCTGGCCGCCCAGTAGTACTTCCTGAGTTGTTACTTGCGATTTATGACAGTCACTAACACACACTCCAATCTCACTGTCACTAACACACACTCCAATCTCACACTGTCACCATCACACACTCCAATCTCACACTGTCACTAACACACACTCCAATCTCACACTGTCACTAACACACACTCCAATCACACACCGTCACTAACACACACTCCAATCTCACACTGTCACTAACACACACTCCAATCTCAGACTGTCACTAACACACACTCCAATCTCACACTGTCACTAACACACACTCCAATCTCACACTGTCACTGACACACACACTCCAATCTCACTCTGTCACTAACACACACTCCAATCTCACACTGTCACTGACACACACACTCTAATCTCACACTGTCACTAACACACACTCCAATCTCACACTGTCACTAACACACACTCCAATCTCACACTGTCACTAACACACACTCCAATCTCACACTGTCACTGACACACACACTCCAATCTCACTCTGTCACTAACACACACTCCAATCTCACACTGTCACTTACACACACTCCAATCTCACACTGTCACTAACACACACTCCAATCTCACACTGTCACTAACACACACACTCCAATCTCACACTGTCACTAACACACACTCCAATCTCACTCTGTCACTAACACACACTCCAATCTCACACTGTTACTAACAGACACAGCAATCTCACTCTGTCACTAACACACACTCCAATCTCACTCTGTCACTAACACACACTCCAATCTCACTCTGTCACTAACACACACTCCAATCTCACACTGTCACTAACACACATACTCCAATCTCACACTGTCACTAACACACACATTCCAATCTCACACTGTCACTAACGCACACTCCAATCTCACACCGTCACTAACACACACGCCAATCTCACTCTGTCACTAACACACACTCTAATCTCACACTGTCACTAACACACACACTCCAATCTCACACTGTCACTAACACACACTCCAATCTCACCATGACACAAACACACACACTCCAATATCACACTGTCACTAACACACACTCCAATCTCACACTGTCACGAACACACACTCCAATCTCACACTGTCACTAACACACACACTCCAATCTCACACTGTCACTAACACACACTCCAATCTCACACTGTCACTAACACACACTCCAATCTCACACTGTCACTAACACACACACTCCAATCTCACACTGTCACTGACACACACTCCAATCTCACACTGTCACTAACACACACTCCAATCTCACACTGTCACTAACACACACATTCCAATCTCACACTGTCACTAACACACACTGTAATCAGAAACTGTCACTAACACACACTCCAATCTCACACTGTCACTAACACACACACTCCAATCTCACACTGTCACTAACACACACTCCAATCTCACACTGTTACGAACACACACTCCAATCTCACACTGTCACTAACACACACTCTAATCTCACACTGTCACTAACACACACACTCCAATCTCACACTGTCACTAACACACACACTCCAATCTCACACTGTCACTAACACACACACTCCAATCTCACACTGTCACTAACACACACTCCAATCTCACACTGTTACGAACACACACTCCAATCTCACATTGTCACTAACACACACTCCAATCTCACACTGTCACTAACACACACTCCAATCTCACACTGTCACTAACACACACACTCCAATCTCACACTGTCACTGACACACACTCCAATCTCACACTGTCACTAACACACACTCCAATCTCACACTGTCACTAACACACACACTCCAATCTCACACTGTCACTGACACACACTCCAATCTCACACTGTCACTAACACACACTCCAATCTCACACTGTCACTAACACACACTCCAATCTCACACTGTCACTAACACACACTCCAATCTCACACTGTCACTAACACACACTCCAATCACACACTGTCACTAACACACACTCCAATCTCACACTGTCACTAACACACACTCCAATCTCACACAGTCACTAACACACACTCTAATCTCACACTGCCACTAACACACACTCCAATCTCACACTGTGACTAACACACACTCCAATCTCACTGTCACTAACACACACTCTAATGTCACACTGTCACTAACACACACACTCTAATCTCACACTGCCACTAACACACCCTCCAATCTCACACTGTCACTAAGACATACATCCAATCTCACTGTCACTAACACACACTCCAATCTCACACTGTCACTAACACACACTCCAATCTCACTGTCACTAACACACACTCCAATCTCACACTGTCACTAACACACACTCCAATCTCACACTGTCACTAACACACTCCAATCTCACACTGTCACTAACACACACTCCAATCTCACACTGTCACTAACACACACTCCAATCTCACTGTCACTAACACACACTGTAATGTCACACTGTCACGAACACACACACTCTGATCTCACACTGCCACTAACACACCCTCCAATCTCACACTGTCACTAACACACACTCCAATCTCACTGTCACTAACACACACTCTAATGTCACACTGTCACTAACACACACACTCCAATCTCACACTGTCACTAACACACACACTCCAATCTCACACTGTCACTAACACACACTCCAATCACACTGTCACTAACACACACACTCTAATCTCACACTGTCACTAACACACACTCCAATCTCACACTGTCACTTACACACACACTCTAATCTCACACTGCCACTAACACACACTCCAATCTCACACTGTCACTAACACACACTCCAATCTCACTGTCACTAACACACACTCCAATGTCACACTGTCACTAACACACACACTCTAATCTCACACTGCCACTAACACACCCTCCAATCTCACACTGTCACTAAGACACACTCCAATCTCACTGTCACTAACACACACTCCAATCTCACACTGTCACTAACACACACTCCAATCTCACTGTCACTAACACACACTCCAATGTCACACTGTCACTAACACACACTCTAATCTCACACTGCACTAACACACACTCCAATCTCACTGTCACTAACACACACTCCAATCTCACACTGTCACTAACACACACTCCAATCTCACACTGTCACTAACACACACTCCAATCTCACACTGTCACTAACACACACTCCAATCTCACACTGTCACTAACACACACTCCAATCTCACACTGTCACTAACACACACTCCAATCTCACACAGTCACTAACACACACTCCAATCTCACACTGTCACTGACACACACTCCAATCTCACACAGTCACTAACACACACTCTAATCTCACACTGTCACTAACACACACTCCAATCTCATTGTCACTAACACACACTCTAATCTCACTGTCACTAACACACACTGTAATGTCACACTGTCACGAACACACACACTCTCATCTCACACTGCCACTAACACACCCTCCAATCTCACACTGTCACTAAGACACACTCCAATCTCACTGTCACTAACACACACTCCAATCTCACACTGTCACTAACACACACTCCAATCTCACTGTCACTAACACACACTCCAATCTCACACTGTCACTAACACACACTCCAATCTCACACTGTCACTAACACACTCCAATCTCACACTGTCACTAACACACACTCCAATCTCACACTGTCACTAACACACACTCCAATCTCACTGTCACTAACACACACTGTAATGTCACACTGTCACGAACACACACACTCTGATCTCACACTGCCACTAACACACCCTCCAATCTCACACTGTCACTAACACACACTCCAATCTCACTGTCACTAACACACACTCTAATGTCACACTGTCACTAACACACACACTCCAATCTCACACTGTCACTAACACACACACTCCAATCTCACACTGTCACTAACACACACTCCAATCACACTGTCACTAACACACACACTCTAATCTCACACTGTCACTAACACACACTCCAATCTCACACTGTCACTTACACACACACTCTAATCTCACACTGCCACTAACACACACTCCAATCTCACACTGTCACTAACACACACTCCAATCTCACTGTCACTAACACACACTCCAATGTCACACTGTCACTAACACACACACTCTAATCTCACACTGCCACTAACACACCCTCCAATCTCACACTGTCACTAAGACACACTCCAATCTCACTGTCACTAACACACACTCCAATCTCACACTGTCACTAACACACACTCCAATCTCACTGTCACTAACACACACTCCAATGTCACACTGTCACTAACACACACTCTAATCTCACACTGCCACTAACACACACTCTAATCTCACTGTCACTAACACACACTCCAATCTCACACTGTCACTAACACACACTCCAATCTCACACTGTCACTAACACACACTCCAATCTCACACTGTCACTAACACACACTCCAATCTCACACTGTCACTAACACACACTCCAATCTCACACTGTCACTAACACACACTCCAATCTCACAGTCACTAACACACACTCCAATCTCACACTGTCACTGACACACACTCCAATCTCACACAGTCACTAACACACACTCTAATCTCACACTGTCACTAACACACACTCCAATCTCATTGTCACTAACACACACTCTAATCTCACTGTCACTAACACACACTGTAATGTCACACTGTCACGAACACACACACTCTCATCTCACACTGCCACTAACACACCCTCCAATCTCACACTGGCACTAAGACACACTCCAATCTCACTGTCACTAACACACACTCCAATCTCACACTGTCACTAACACACACTCCAATCTCACACTGTCACTAACACAGACTCCAATCTCACACTGTCACTAACACAGACTCCAATCTCACACTGTCACTAACACACACTCCAATCTCACACTGTCACTAACACACACTCCAATCTCACACTGTCACTCACACACACTCCAATCTCACACAGTCACTAACACACACTCTAATCTCACACTGCCACTAACACACACTCCAATCTCACTGTCACTAACACACACTCTAATGTCACACTGTCACTAACACACACACTCCAATCTCACACTGTCACTAACACACACTCCAATCTCACTGTCACTAACACACACTCTAATGTCACACTGTCACTAACACACACTCCAATCACACACTGTCACTAACACACACACTCTAATCTCACACTGTCACTAACACACACTCCGATCTCACACTGTCACTAACACACACTCTAATCTCACACTGCCATTAACACACACTCCAATCTCACACTGTCACTAACACACACTCCAATCTCACTGTCACTAACACACACTCCAATGTCACACTGTCACTAACACACACACTCTAATCTCACACTGCCACTAACACACACTCCAATCTCACACTGTCACTAACACACACTCCAATCTCACTGTCACTAACACACACTCCAATGTCACACTGTCACTAACACACACTCTAATCTCACACTGCCACTAACACACACTCCAATCTCACTGTCACTAACACACACTCCAATCTCACACTGTCACTAACACACTACAATCTCACACTGTCACTAACACACACTCCAATCTCACACTGTCACTAACACACACTCCAATCTCACACTGTCTCTAACACACACTCCAATCTCACACTGTCACTAACACACACTCCAATCTCACAGTCACTAACACACACTCCAATCTCACACTGTCACTAACACACACTCCAATCTCACACAGTCACTAACACACACTCTAATCTCACACTGCCACTAACACACACTCCAATCTCACACTGTGACTAACACACACTCCAATCTCACTGTCACTAACACACACTCTAATGTCACACTGTCACTAACACACACACTCTAATCTCACACTGCCACTAACACACCCTCCAATCTCACTGTCACTAACACACACTCCAATCTCACACTGTCACTAACACACACTCCAATCTCACACTGTCACTAACACACTCCAATCTCACACTGTCACTAACACACACTCGAATCTCACACTGTCACTAACACACACTCCAATCTCACTGTCACTAACACACACTGTAATGTCACACTGTCACGAACACACACTCTGATCTCACACTGCCACTAACACACCCTCCAATCTCACACTGTCACTGACACACACTCCAATCTCACTGTCACTAACACACACTCTAATGTCACACTGTCACTAACACACACACTCCAATCTCACACTGTCACTAACACACACACTCCAATCTCACACTGTCACTAACACACACTCCAATCACACTGTCACTAACACACACACTCTAATCTCACACTGTCACTAACACACACTCCAATCTCACACTGTCACTTACACACACACTCTAATCTCACACTGCCACTAACACACACTCCAATCTCACACTGTCACTAACACACACTCCAATCTCACTGTCACTAACACACACTCCAATGTCACACTGTCACTAACACACACACTCTAATCTCACACTGCCACTAACACACCCTCCAATCTGACATTGTCACTAACACACACTCCAATCTCACTGTCACTAACACACACTCCAATCTCACACAGTCACTAACACACTCTAATCTCACACTGCCACTAACACACTCTAATCTCACACTGCCACTAACACACACTCCAATCTCACACTGTCACTTACACACACTCCAATCTCACTAACACACACTCCAATCTCACACTGTCACTAACACATACACTCCAATCTCACACTGTCACTAACACACACTCCAATCTCACACTGTCACTAACACATACACTCCAATCTCACACTGTCACTAACACACACTCCAATCTCACACTGTCACTAACACACACTCTAATCTCACACTGTCACTAACACAAACTCCAATCTCACACTGTCACTAACACACACTCCAATCTCACACTGTCACTAACACACACTCCAATCTCACACTGTCACTAACACACACTCCAATCTCACACTGTCACTAACACACACTCCAATCTCACACTGTCACTAACACCGATACACATTTTGGTGATTTGGAGTTGGAAGCTCACTTAGCTTGGAGTCAGTTTACTCAGAGAGCAGTGAGAATGTGGAACCTGCTACCACATGGAGTAGTTGAGGCAAATAGGGCATTTAAGGGGAAGCAAGATAAGTGCATGAAGGAGAAAGGAATAGCAGGATATGCTAATGGGGTGAGATGAAGAGGAGTGGGAGGAGGCTCGTGTGGAGCATAAACACCAGCATGGAGCAGTCGGGCCGAATGGCCTGTTTCTGTGCTGTAAATTCTATATAAAAAGAGATAACGTTATCGCATAGAAAACCATGGTTTGGTTGCGGTTGGAATATTGCGTCCAGTATTGGGTGCCCACTTTAGGAAGGATGGCATGACTCTGGAGAGGGTGCAGAATAGATTCAATGATACCACAGATAAGGAGACATTAGTTATGAGGACAGACCAGAGAAACTGGGGCTCTTTTCACTAAAACAGTGAAGGTTGAGAAGAAATATGGTGATAGAAGTGTTCAAAATGACACGGGTTTTTGATGACGTAAATAGGGCTAAGCTAGTTCTCCTGTTCATTGAGCTGGTAACTAGAGATCGAAGATGAATCACCACAAGAACAAAAGGGAGAATTTAGGAAAGCAAAATTCCGCAGATGGTTGTTCAGACATGGAAGCAGGAGACATAGTCGATTTTAAAAGGGATGTAGATAAATATTTGAAAAATAAAAATTAAAAAAAGGGTATGAGCAAAGTGCAAGAGGAGTGGGACTAATTGGATCGCTCTTTCAAAGAGCCGGCACAGGCACGATGAGCCGAATGGCCTCCTTTTAGGCTGACACTCCCAGTGCCAGTACTGAGGGAGTGCTGCACTGTCGGAGGTGCCGCATGTCGGATGAGACGTTAAACCGAGGCCCGGTCTGCCCTCTCAGGTGGACGTAAAAGATCCCATGGCCACTATTTCGAAGAAGAGCAGGGGAGTTATCCCCAGTGTCCTGGACAATATTTATCCCTCAATCAACATCCCTAAAACAGATTGTATCTGGTCATTATCACGTTGCTGCTTGTGGGAGCTTGCTGTGCTCAAATTGGCTGCCGCGTTTCCTACATTACAACAGTGACTACACTCCAAAAGTACTTCATTGGATGTAAATCGCTTTGAGACATCCGGTGGTCATGAAAGGCGCTATATAAATGCAAGTCTTATTTTTTAATTCTCAGATTCTATCTAACTTCGATATGAAAGTTTCCGTCAGTCAGAGCAGGTGTGACGAATAGTGCACCCCTTCTGAAGGGGGACTGGGGGGGTCATTTTTAACTATTATCACCAGGCAAGAAATGGCCGCCCGTTTTACATCTTGCCCAGTTTTCTTTTCCACCTGTTTTTCGCCTGGTGTTAAATTAGCCCCACTCGGTGGTGCGAGGGGCGAGTGCTCGGGGAAACTGGGTTCACATTGAAGAGAGGATTTTCTCCGGGGGCTTTCAAGGTCCCGGAGGCCGGTACGTTTTGGGCCAGTCTTAACCCGCTTCTTCCAGCACGCAAAGCCACGGTCCAAACCAACCCGTAAATGGGCCACGGCAGACAGAGAGGACACGAGGAACCGTTGCCGTGGGTAACGGAAAGAGGTCATTCTGCTGCAGTGAGGGAGCGCTCTTTTGAGGTTAGGGCCGAGGTAAATTATTGGAACAGAGGAGAGAGAGGGAGCTTTGCATGTATTGTGTGCTCCACCTGACCCGAGAGTGCTGGACGCAGACACTGGGGCAGGGGCAGCAGATGTGGGAGGGGGTTTAATTTTTCCCCATATCTGCCATCTTGATCAGCACAACATTTACCTAATCATAAAATAAGACATTCCAACACAATATGCAGAGGTATAAGCACTGCAAATGATTTCTAGTTCTGTCACCTTTTATACTGTCCCATTCATTCATTAGGTTAACTTAGTGGCTCATTCAACAACAACTTGTATTTATATAGCGCCTTTAATGTAGTAAAACGTCCCAAGGGCCAAGGCAATTCACAGGAGCGTAATCGGACAAAAATTGATGCCGAGCTGCAGAAGGAGATATTGGGACAGGTCTTGGTCAGGTAGGTTTTAAGGAGCATCTTAAAGGAGGAGAGAGAGGTAGAGAGGCGGAGAGGTTTAGGGAGGGAATTCCAAAGCTTAGGGCCCAGGCAGCTGAAGGCACGGCCACCAATGGTGGAGCGATTAAAATCGGAGATGCGCAAGAGGCCAGAATTGGAGGAGCGCAGAGATCTCGGAGGGTTGTGGGGCTGGAGGAGGTTACAGAGATAGGGAGGGGGGGCCGAGGGCCATGGAGGGCTTTGAAAACCAGGATGAGAATTTTGAAATCGAGGCATTGCCGGACCGGGAGTTCAATGTAGGTCAGCGAGCACCAGGTAAGTTACAGAAGAGGTTGAACGTCAGTGCACTAAAAATCACCGGTCCCCAATTCAGATATAGTCACACTAAAAACCCCCTCAGCATGATACGGACCACTGGCCTTGTCCCTTAAATAAACAAAAGACCTCTGATTGGGGAAGAGGTTCTGTTGTCGGACCCCATACCCGCACATTGCCACCCAGTGGCAAGATTTGAGTAATGCAAGTACCTGGCATGGTGCAGCAATGTGGATGCTATTCACCTCAACCACTCCATGTGGTAGCGAGTTCCACATTCTCACCACTCTCTGGATAAAGAGGTTTCTCCTGAATTCCCGATTGGATTTATTAGTGACTATCTTATATTTATGGCCCCTAGTTCTGGTCTCGCCCACAAGTGGAAACATCTTCTCTACTTCTACCCTATCGAACCCTCTAATAATTTTAAAGACCTCTAACAAGTCACCTCTCAATCTTCTCTTTTCTAGAGAAAAAGAGCCCCAGTCTGTTCAGTCCTTCCTCCTCCCTCTTCATTCTCAGTGGGCGGCCGACACAGGTGAACGTGGAGAAGATTTTGTATCGTTGATGTATCAGGTGCTGATCAGGCGCTATCTGAAGCGCTGCGTGTACGTACATTTTATTTAATCCAGGTGGAGTCCAGGATGGTTGCAAGGTTGGAAAGACCCTGTAACTCCAATCATGTGTTGGGGTCTCAAAAGCCCGTCCTCTCCCACAGAAGGTCCAATGTGTAGATTTTTCTCTATCGACAGCCCCAATACCGATTGTCATTTGACTCCATTCCTATCCAAGCCCCCGCCCCCCAACCTCTAGCCTGCTCCCCAAGAGTGATTCAGATTTCAGAAGGGCTCTTCCCCTCCCCTCTCCAAGTCAAGCATCATTTGCCTCCTCTCCAAAACAACCTGGGTCAGACTGGCAAATGAGGGAGGGGTAACTCAGGGGGGGCTGCATGAGGGAGTGAATGGGGGGGGGGGGCTGAATGAGGGGGGGCTGAATGAGGGGAGGGGCTGAATGAGGGGGAGCTGAATGAGGGGAGGGGCTGAATGAGGTGGGAGCTGAATGAGGGGGGTCTGAATGAGGGGGAGCTGAATGAGGGGGGAGCTGAATGAGGTGGGTCTGAATGAGGGGGAGCTGAATGAGGGGGAGCTGAATGAGGGGGAGCTGAATGAGGGGGGTCTGAATGAGGGGGGGTCTGAATGAGGGGAGGGCTGAATGAGGGGGGGTCTGAATGAGGGGGGTCTGAATGAGGGGGGAGCTGAATGAGGGGGAGCTGAATGAGGGGGGGTCTGAATGAGGGGGGCTGAATGAGGGGAGGGGCTGAATGAGGGGGGCTGAATGAGGGGGAGCTGAATGAGGGGGAGCTGAATGAGGGGGAGCTGAATGAGGGGGGAGCTGAATGAGGGGGGTCTGAATGAGGGGGAGCTGAATGAGGGGGAGCTGAATGAGGGGGAGCTGAATGAGGGGGGTGCTGAATGAGGGGGGTCTGAATGAGGGGGGTGCTGAATGAGGGGGGAGCTGAATGAGGGGGGTCTGAATGAGGGGGAGCTGAATGAGGGGGAGCTGAATGAGGGGGGGTCTGAATGAGGGGAGGGCTGAATGAGGGGGGTCTGAATGAGGGGGAGCTGAATGAGGGGGATCTGAATGAGGGGAGGGGCTGAATGAGGGGGGTCTGAATGAGGGGGGTCTGAATGAGGGGGGAGCTGAATGAGGTGAGGGGCTGAATGAGGGGGGTCTGAATGAGGGGGGCTGAATGAGGTGGGAGCTGAATGAGGTGGGTCTGAATGAGGGGAGGGGCTGAATGAGGGGGAGCTGAATGAGGGGAGGGGCTGAATGAGGTGGGGCTGAATGAGGGGAGGGGCTGAATGAGGGGGAGCTGAATGAGGTGGGTCTGAATGAGGGGAGGGGCTGAATGAGGTGGGTCTGAATGAGGGGAGGGGCTGAATGAGGGGGGTCTGAATGAGGGGGTCTGAATGAGGGGGAGCTGAATGAGGGGGGTCTGAATGAGGGGGAGCTGAATGAGGGGGAGCTGAATGAGGGGGGTCTGAATGAGGGGAGGGGCTGAATGAGGGGGGTCTGAATGAGGGGAGGGGCTGAATGAGGGGGGAGCTGAATGAGGGGGGTCTGAATGAGGTGGGAGCTGAATGAAGGGGGGGCTGAATGAGGGATCTTCCGGTTGAGAGTCCCATGTGTTCACATTGCACCGTCCTCCCATGAGAAGTGAAACTCCCATTATCTTCTGTCCTTTCTCTTGGCCCATCCCCGGGCCTTGCAACAGCTGCAACCAAAAGGCCACCTGCCCCGAGAAACCTTCACCCCCTGGGGAGAGGCCAACCTCCACAGTGCAGGACACCACCAAGAATGAAAGGTGGGTGACAGCAAATCAGGAAGTATTATTACAAGTTTGAGCTTTGAAAGGTTGTGCGTAGATTGTCAAAGGAAGGGAAGACTGAGGCGGGGCAGGATTTCCACAGCTCCAAGGCCCCGGGTAAGAATGAGTCAGAGTAGGAGACAGTTCAACGAATCTCCATTTCAGTTCACTGACGGAGCAGGAAAAGTCAAACGGTGTCTCTGCAATTTAGCAGGAAAAGATCCATGGAGTCTTCGAATGACCCTCTCCCCCTGACAGCAGTAGCCTGTCCTCCCCCAAGCAGGGAGTGTTTGAGACCTAGGCTGAGCAGATGGCGGGAGAACATCCCATATCCACCTCAGTACCTCATAAGAACATAAGAATTAGGAGCAGGAGTCGGCCATACAGCCCCTCGAGCCTGCTCCACCATTCAATAAGGTCATGGCTGATCTTCGACCTCAACTCCACTTTCCCGCCCTATCCCTTGATTTCCTCAGTGTCCAAAAATCTATCGATCTCAGTCTTGAATATACTCAACGACTGAGCATCCACAGCCCTCTGGGGTAGACTCACAACTCTCTGAGTGAAGAAATTTCTCCTCATCTCAGTCTTAAATGGCCGACCCTTTGTCCTGAGACTATGACCCCTAGTTCTAGACTCTCCAGCCAGGGGCAACAGCCTCTCGGCATCTACCCTGTCAAGCCCTCGAAGAATTTTATACGTTTCAATGAGATCACCTCTCATTCTTCTCAACTCCAGAGCGTATAGAAAAGCAAAATACTGCGGATGCTGGAAATCTGAAATTAAAAACAGAAAATGCTGTTAATGCTCAGCGGGTCAGGCAGCCTCTGTGGAGAGAGAAACAGAGTTAACGGTCGATGATCTTTCCAAACGCAAGAAGGGAAACAGAAAGTAAAGAAGGTGAACAAAGGTAAAAGAGAGTCAGAGTGAAAGGTCATCAAGCTGAACCGTTAACTCTGTTTCTCTCTCCACAGATGCTGCCTGACCCGCTGTGCATTTCCAGCATTCTCTGTTTTTATTCCAGTGCCATTGGCCCAATCTACTCAATTTCTCCTCACAGGACAGCCCTCTCATCCCAGAAATCAATCTAATGAATCTCGTTGCACTCCCTCGAGGGCAAGTATATCCTTCCTTAGGTACGGAGATCAAAACTGTACACATCTTCCCTGTAGCCAGAAACAATAACCATTGAGGAGATAAAGGATCAGGGCCGAGCGATTTTTAGAGGGAGATCAAATCGCACCAGTTCACTTCCCCTTTCGAATCCTGTTTAATTACATTTTCAAACACTCGAGGATACTGTGCAGGTTCTGAAGAAGAAACAAATAAATAGAAAGCTTTGTCCCAGTTAAAGATTAAGACCCCAAAACAGTACAGACAATAAAAATTAATTATAATTCTCTTGTGCAAAATTGTAATAATCTCTCTTCATAAATTACTAGCAAATCTGTAATAAACTTAGATAAAGAAAAATAATGAAAATCTTTGTAAAGTTCCTGTACATGCAAATCTGGTCAAGTAACAGAACTGGAATTAATTCTCCCTTTTGCTTTTTATGGCTACTGACAGCAGTAAGGATGAGGTAAAGATATATTTATAGATATATAGATTTTTAATCACAGCTTCTGTTTCCCTGATTGGATGCTCCTGAATAGCTCTTCGTCCAATGGGACATATTTCCGTTGTCTTTGATCCAGGAGATAAAGTCTGTCCTTAATGACTCTTGGGTCAAACCCTTCCTTCCTCATGTCCATTTTCTGGAATTTGAACGTCCCTGGGAACGTGAAGGAAAAGTTAAATGTCAGCGTCGGGAAAAGCAAATGTACAGTGTCAGCCATGGATCAGTGGGTAGTGCTCTCGCCTCTGAGTCAGGAGGTCGTGGGTTTAAGACCCACTCCAGAGATTTCAGCGCAAAAATCTAGACTTGAAATTCCTACTGCAGTACGCTGCACTGCCAGAGGGTTAGTACTGAGGGAGCGCTGCACTGTCGGAGGGTTAGTACTGAGGGAGTGCTGCACTGTTGGAGGGGCAGTACTGAGGGAGCGCTGCACTGTCGGAGGGGCAGTACTGAGGGAGCACTGCACTGTCAGAGGGGCAGTACTGAGGGAGCGCTGCACTGTCAGAAGGGCAGTACTGAGGGAGTGCTGCACTGTCGGAGGGGCAGTACTGAGGGAGTGCTGCACTGTCAGAGGGGCAGTACTGAGGGAGCGCTGCACTGTTGGAGGGGCAGTACTGAGGGACTGCTGCACTGTCAGAGGGGCAGTACTGAGGGAGCGCTGCACTGTCGGAGGGGCAGTACTGAGGGACTGCTGCACTGTCGGAGACTGAGGGAGCGCCGCACTGACAGAGGGGCAGTACTGAGGGACTGCTCACTGTCAGAGGGGCAGTACTGAGGGAGCGCTGCACTGTCGGAGGGGCAGTACTGAGGGAGCGCTGCACTGGCGGAGGGGTAGCACTGAGGGAGCGCTGCACTGTCGGAGGGGAAGTACTGAGGGACTGCTGCACTGTCAGAAGGGCAGTACTGAGGGACTGCTGCACTGTCAGAAGGGCAGTACTGAGGGACCGCTGCACTGTCAGAGGGGCAGTACTGAGGAAGCGCTGCACTGTCAGAAGGGCAGTACTGAGGGACTGCTGCACTGTCAGAGGGGCAGTACTGAGGGACTGCTGCACTGTCAGAGGGGCAGTACTGAGGGACTGCTGCACTGTCAGAGGGGCAGTACTGAGGGATTGCAGCACTGTCGGAGGGGCAGTACTGATGGAGCGCCACACTGTCGGAGGGGCAGTACTGAGGCAGCGCCGCACTGTGGGAGAGGCAGTACTGAGGGAGCGCTGCACTGTCAGAGGGGCAGTACTGAGGGACTGCTGCACTGTCAGAGGGGCAGTACTGAGGGATCGCTGCACTGTCGGAGGGGCAGTACTGAGGGAGCGCCACACTGTCAGAGGGGCAGTACTGAGGGAGCGCTGCACTATGGGAGAGGCAGTACTGAGGGAGCGCCGCACTGTGGGAGGGGCAGTACTGAGGGAGCGCTGCACTGTCAGAGGGGCAGTACTGAGGGAGCGCTGCACTATGGGAGAGGCAGTACTGAGGGAGCGCCGCACTGTGGGAGGGGCAGTACTGAGGGAGCGCTGCACTGTCAGAGGGTCAGTACTGAGGGAGCGCTGCACTGTCAGAGGGGCAGTACTGAGGGACTGCGGCACTGTCAGAGGGGCAGTACTGAGGGAGGGCTCCACTGGCGGAGAGGCAGTACTGAGGGAGTGCTCCACTTTCGGAGGGGCAGTACTGAGGGAGTGCTGCACTGTCGGAGGTGCCGTCTTGTGGATGAAACGTTAAACCGAGGCCCCGTCTGCTCTCTCAGGTGGACATAAAAGATCCCACGGTCACTATTTCGAAGAGAGCAGGGGAGGTGTCCCCGGTGTCCTGGCCAATATTTATCCCTCAATCAACATCACTAAAGCAGGTTATTTGGTCAGTTGGCTGTCTGGCCCTTTAAAAACGAGGTGAATTGAACAAGGCTGGTTATGTCAGCATCCCGGGGCAGAGCATGCTTCCCGAACGTTCCCGTAACTCCTGCCGGGTTCGGAGTGCCTCGTACCTGTCTTGCTCACTTCCGGCAGCATCCGCAGGAACACGGGCCGTGCGTACGATGGCAGGGCCATCTCGAGGTCTGTGCAGAACTTCTCCAAGTCTATCCGGCTGTCGGGGTCTGCAATGGCGGCCATCCCAGCTTTACCTTCTGCACCTAAACAGTTGCGGGGTGGGGGGGGGGGAAAGAAAACAAACAGGTGCAAATACAGCATCACTGAGAGTTGTCCAGAGCGTTCCAGTGGGGTCAAAAGGTCAAAACCGGCCGCAATCATTGGGCCTGTGTTACTGCCCCCATTGCAGACAAACAGAAGGTCATAGGATCCATATGGGGGGCGCTGGCCATTTAAACAGTCCTCCCATCGTATCATCCAACAGTTCCTTCAATGGGTTTTCGCCTCCACTGTCGTACCCTGAAATCCATTCACTCTTTGAGAGAAGAACCTCCTGGATTCTGCCCTTGAAAAGTGAGCTGAAGTCCCACCCCAGAGACCACGGTCCCCATACTTGAAACAGTCGCTCCAACTGTAAAGATTTAAAACATAAGAAATAGGAGCAGGAGTCGGCCATTCGGCCCCTCGAGCCTGCTCCCCTATTCAATAAAATCACGGCTGATCTTCGACCTCAACTCCACTTTCCCGCTCGATCCCCATATCCTTCGATTCCCCCTAGAGTCCAAAAATCTATCGATCTCAGCCTTGGATATACTCAACGACTCAGCATCCACAGCCCTCTGGGGCAGAGAATTCCAAAGACTCACAACCCTCTGGGTGAAGAAATTCCTCCTCATCTCAGTCTGAAATGGCCGACCCCTTATCCTGAGACTATGACCCCTAGGTCTAGACTCTCCAGCCAGGGGAAACAACCTCTCAGCATCGACCCTGTCAATCCCCTTCAGAATCTTGTATGTTTCAATGAGATCACTTCTCATTCTTCTAAACTCCAGAGAGTATAGGCCCAATCTACTCAATCTCTCCTCATAGGACAACCCTCTCATCCCAGGAATCAATCTAGTGAACCATCACCTTCAGCTCCTTTCCCACAGAGTCCCTCCAGTGATTCTAAAAGAGGTTTCCCAATCAGGATAGGGCCTTCATTTTAGCCCTGTGCCCACATTTTCCCCCTTCTCTTCGGAAGACAATAATTGACGATGTTGCACAGGCTCCGACCGCCTCGCCCAAGTGTGTTGTCAGTGTGCTATTCCACCATGGCAGACATCACCAATGAGCCCTCACCTAACACCGAAACACGTACCTCCCAGCAGGAGATTCAAAATCTGACAATTTCTCCGCGGTGCGGGGGGGGGGCGGGGAGGAGGGGAATACCGATACAGAAGGGTGGGTCAGCGTTAGACTGCAAGTAACGTGCTGTAGCTGAATTAAGGCCACAGAATATCACCTCCATGACACAAACACACACATGGAAAGTAAATGCTTACCTGGCACCTCTACCCCATATACGACTACGTCGGCCATGTTGAGAGTCTGACTGAGGGTTCCCTCAACCTCCGTGGTTGACACGTTCTCACCCTTCCAACGGAAGGTGTCCCCGGTACGGTCCCGGAAATACATGTAGCCGTAGTCATCCATCACCAGGACATCACCTGCTCGCAACAGGGGAAAGAAAGAGCCAGGGTTAGGAGCCAGATATTTACAATGAGCGAGAGTGTGGTTAGGATCTGGAAATGCACTGCCTGACTGGGTGGTGAAAACAGATTCAACAGCAGCTTTCAACAGGGAATTGGATAAACACTTGAAGGAGAAAATAGGGGGTCGGCCATTTAGGACTGAGATGAGGAGGAATTTCTTCACTCAGAGGGTGGTGAATCTTTGGAATTCTCTACCCCAGAGTGCTGTGGAGGCTCAGTGGTTGAGTATATTCAAGACAGAGATCGATAGATTTTTGGATATTAAGTGAATCAAGGAATATGGGGATCGGGCGGGAAAGTGGAGATGAGGTAGAAGATCAGCCATGATCTTATTGAATGGCGGAGCAGGCTCGAGGGGCCGAATGGCCGACTCCTGCTCCTATTTCTTACGTTCTCACAGAATTTTGACCTGCTGCCTATGAGGAAGGAGACAACACAGCAACGCTTGCATGTCCAGGGGCGGAAGGCAATGGACAGCCTTCTGATTTAAAAGGGTCTGCGTGGGGGAGGGTGATCTAGAGACAGTCAAACCTTGAATATTGGTTCAGCTCTAAAGACAACCAGAACGTCCACCCCCCCCCCCCCACCACCCCCCAATTTCCTTGAATGGGTCAATCATGAAAGGCAGTGCCCAACATGGCCAAACAGGCCAGGTTCATGGTTTGATCCCTGGTCTCTGCTGAGTTTGGTGTCAGCTGTGACTCAGTGGGCAGCACTCTCGCCTCTGAGTCAGAAGGTTGTGGGTTCAAGTCCCCACTCCAGAGACTTGAGCACAAAATCTAGGCTGACGCTGCAATGCAGTGCTGAGGGAGTGCCGCACTGTCAGAGGTGCCGTCTTTCAGATGAGTCGTCAAACCGAGGCCCTGTCTGCCCTCTCAGGTGGATGTAAAAGATCCCGCGGCCACTATTTCGAAGAAAAGTGGGGGAGTTCTCCCCGATGTCCTGGGGCCAATATTTATCCCTCAATTAACATCACTAAAACAGATTATCTGCTCATTATCACATTGCCGTTTGTGGGAGCTTGCTGTGTGCAAATTGGATGTCGTGTTTCCTACATTACAACAACAGTTACTACACTCCAAAAAGTACTTCATTGGCTGTAAAGCGCTTTGAGACGTCCGGTGGTCGTGAAGTGGCGCTATAGAAATGCAAGTCTTTCTTTTCTTTCGACTAAGAACTGGGCTGAGATTCCCTCGAACTAATTCGGACAACGTTTCTTAGAGCCTGGTAAGTCGAGGCTGGATTTAGACTTGGATTGCAGAGGTGAACGGACAGTGCACCAACTCACTCCCCCTCTCAATCCCCCCTCCTGCTGACCGATTCTTGACGCTCATTTATTTATTTTTCTCCAGTCACTCCCGATTGCTGCCGTCTTATGTTCGGTTCCACTGACGCCCACCAGCGAAGAGTGAAGGCCGACTGACCGGCCAAGCACCAAGCGGCAGCTCGCTGGACGTCAGCATTTCACTCCCTGGGGTGGCGGTGGGTTCCTGGATACCCAAAGACACCCCCCCACCCCCCGACCACCGTTCCCTCGCCCCTTACCAGAGAGGTAGGCCGTGTCTCCCTTCTTGAACACGTCATGTGAAATCTTTTTGGTCGTCGCCGTCTCGTTTACATATCCGTCGAACCTCCGCAGGGGGTCGTTCTGGACGATCCGACCCACCAGCTGACCCGGCTCACCTGGAGAGACAGAAGAAACATAAGAATTAGGAGCAGTGAGCCGGAGTCGGCCCTTCAGCCCCTCGAGCCTGCTCCGTCATTCGATAAGATCATGGCTGATCTTCGACCTCAACTCCACTTTCCCGCCCTATCCCCATATCCCTCGATTCCCTAGAGTCCAAAAATCTATCGATCTCTGTCTTGAATATACTCAATGATTCAGCATCCACAGCCCTCTGGGGCAGAGAATTCCAAAGATTCACCACCCTCTGAGTGAAGAAATTTCTCCTCAACTCAGTCTTAAATGGCCGAGCCCTTATCCTGAGACTGTGACCCCCTAGTTCTAGACTCCCCAGCCAGGGGGGAAACATCCTCTCAGCAACAGAGATGAAATCAAAGCAGACAGACAGACTGCGGCCCTGGTAACAGCTACGATTCCTGCGGAGCTCAAAGGGCGACAGGGAAAGGCCGCTCTCTGCTTGTGAACTTCCCTCCCGCTTTAAGGATCCGGCCGAACCAGTGGCCTTATCTGTTAAAAAGGTAGAGCCGTATTATTTTAAATGCTGTGTTTTAAAGTAATCTCCTTTTTTATTTTTAAAAAATGACCTTCCTCCTCCTATTCCCTCCCTTCCTCTAGCCCCTAATTCATTGCCGGGGGGTGGGAGTAGTTCCAAACACGCTGGTACCTTGTCTAAGTGTTTCCATTCTTCATGCGTGAATCTAGACGGCAGGTTTTAGAAGCCTATTCGACTGTGGGTGGCATCACAGCAGACCCTGATCACGTCCGCGCGCACGCGCAGTTTCCCGCAGGTGTCCCTGGATGGTGATCAGGAGCCGGAAGCTTGTCTCTAACTCAGCGACACCCGAGCAATTGCTAAGTTATGAGAAACTGTTGGGATACCTGGTTTACAGGGGATGCAGACGCCATCAGGGCCTCGAACCAGCTCCATTGTGTCCTCGTCTACTTTAACCAATCGGATCGGGTAGACGAATGGCAGAATGCGGCTGTTAAAGCCGCAGGCGCCAACCTACACAGGAAATAAGAAACGATTAACTTTGAACTACGGCCGGGCATCGCGACTGTTTCCACACAAACCCGCCAATTCTAACGAGCTCCCCAGGCTCCGCGCAATGCACCACCAAGACACAAACCTCGGCCATCCCGCCCTCTTGCCCACAAACCAGAGGTTGAGGCTTCCCAGTAACCCGCGCTTGCATCATTCCACCATGCCTAGAACAAACAATGACCTCATTGGCAGCAATAATAAAAATGTCCGCACTTTTACCTCGCGCATTATCACTTTGTTGCAACGTCTGAAGATAACACACACACACTAATCTGATTGCCTGTAGCCTCCCATTGTGGTACCATGCCCTTCAAATTGGTAGAAAACCGAACTCGGACCAGAGTTTGGACCAGGCTAAGGTACTGAAAATATTTATTTGCAACAACTTGTATTTATATAGCACCTGGAACATAGTAAAACACCCCCAATGTGCTTCACAGGAGCGGAATCAGACAAAAATTGACACCGAGCCAAAAGAAGGAGCTATTAGGACAGGTGACCAAAAGCTTGGTCAAAGGGGTAGGTTTTAAGGACCGTCTTAAAGGAGGAGGGAGAGGCGGAGAGGCTTAGGGAGGGAATTCCAGAGGTTAGGGCCTAGTTGGCTGAAGGCACGGCCGCCAATGGTGGGGCGAAGGAAGCGGGGGAGACGCGCAAGAGGCCAGAGTTGGAGGAACGCAGAGTTCTCAGAGGGCTGTAGGACTGGAGGAGGTTACAGAGATAATCATCTGGTTTGAAAGGGTCTGGCTGAGGGGAGGGGGAGAAGTGCAGTTGTGAGAAGCAGGTTTAGGAGAGGCATTGGGGAGTAATCCCTTACACAGGAGAGCGACAGCGGGAATGAGTTGATGGGAAAGGTAGTTGTAAAGTATTTACGGCACGGTAACAGGCCATTCGGCCCACCAGGTCCATGCCGGTGTTTATGCTCCATACCAGCCTCCTCCCACCCTTCTTCATCTCACCCCATCAACATACAGGAAACTCTCGTTTAAACGGCACCTAAATATCCGGAACTCTCTAATAACCGGCAGAATTCATACTCCGAAAACTACAGTATACAGTCGTTTATAAGTTTTGTTTTACTGTTAAGTAATTAAAGAGTTATGGATTACCCTCAACTGGCATTACTGTACTTAATCAAGCATCTTCCACCATCCATTTAACACAACATTCTGTAGGGGACTATAGTGATGGTTTTTGAGGGATAAATATTGGCCAGGCGAGACTTGAAATGCTGGGACTATTTTCACTGGGTTACAGAAAGCTAAGTGGAGATTTGAACGAGTGAACAGGGGAAAGACTATTTGCTCTTGTTGGGGAGTCACTGACGAGGGGTCATCAGTTTAAAATTCTCAGTAAGAGAGCGAGTGGAGAAGTTAGAAGAAATTTCTTTATGTCGAGGGTTGTTGGAGCACAGAATGCTTCGCCACAGTGAGAGGCTGAAGCAGTGACCATTGCATCCTTTAAGGGAAAAGCGGATAAATATTTGAAGCTGAGGAAGATACAGGACTATGGGGAGAGACTGTGGGGCGGGGGGGGGGGGGGGGGGCAGTCGGATTAGTTTTGAATTCGTTGTGGCAAAAGAGCGGGCATAGACAGAGTGGGCTCCTTCTGTGCTGTAAACTTCTATGGGGCGGGGGGCTGGGGTGGGGATGGGGAGGGGATGGTGGGGTGGTGAAGAGGGACACCACAATCTGACCAAACAGGAGGGCTGGCCTTAGAGCGGGTACAACAAAGGTTCACTAGATTGATTCCTGGGATGAGAGGGCTGTCCTATGAGGAGAGATTGTGTAGAATGGGCCGATACTCTCTGGAGTTCAGAAACATAGAAGATAGGAGCAGGAGTAGGCCATTCGGCCCCTCTAGCCTGCTCCGCCATTCAATGCGATCATGGCTGATCATCCAAATTCAGAACCCTGTCCCTGCTTTCTCCCCATATCCCTTGATCCCTTTAGCCTTAAGAAATATATCCAACTCCTTCTTGAATATATTTAATGAATTGGCCTCTACTGCCTTCTGTGGTAGAGAATTCCACAGGTTCACCACTCTCTGGGTGAAGAAATTCCTCCTCATTTCTGTCCTAAATGGCTTACCCCTTATCCTTAGACTGTGACCCCTGGTTCTGGACTCCCCGACCATCGGGAACATCCTTCCTGCATCTAGTCTGTCTAGTCCTGCCAGAATTTTATAAGAAGGATGAGAGATGATCTCATTGAAACATACAAGATTCTGAAGGGGATTGACAGGGTAGATGCTGAGAGGTTGTTTCCCCTGGCTGGGGGGGGGGTCTAGAACCAGGGATCACAGTCTCAGGATAAGGGTCGGCCATTTAAGACAGAGATGAGGAGGAATTTCTTCACTCAGAGGGTTGTGAATCTTTGGCATTCTCCTCCCCAGAGCTGTGGATGCTGAGTCGTTGAGCATATTCAAGACAGAGATCGATAGATTTTTGGGCACTAAGGGAATCGAGGGATATGGGGATCGGGCGGGAAAGTGGAGTTGAGGTCGAAGATCAGCCATGATCTTATTGAAAGGCTCGAGGGGCCGTATGGCCTACTCCTGCTGTTCACCGAGACCGGCAACCCTGCACCAAATGTTTTTTTGCTGAATGGTCTGAGGCCTGGACCCTGTTTCCGCAATCGTTCACTGCGTCTGCCCGGTGCCCTTTCCCACCCCGTCGTTCACGGCACCTTGTTGTCGAAGTTCCCCAGGCTGCAGTTGCATTCCGTGGCCCCGTAGAATTCTGCCACCTGTGGGATGTGGAAGCGGGTGGTGAAGTCCTCCCAGATGGACGGGCGCAGGCCGTTCCCGAGGGCCATGCGCACACAGTGCTGCCGCTCCACCGCCCGCTGGGGTTGGCTCAGGAGATAGCGGCAAATCTCCCCGATATACTGGACAATCTGTGGAAACAAACGGGCACCACTCCCTCAGAACTCGGCTGACACCGAATCGCCAGGCATTAAAGAAAAATACACACAGCTGAAGTTTTATTCTAAACTAAACAGAAGCGATCATTTTCAGGAACTATATGATATGATTCATATCGGAAGATTGTATTCCCTAGAATTTAGAAGGTTGAGGGGTGATCTGATCGAAGATTTCAAGATATTAAGGGGAACAGATAGGGTAGATAAAAACTATTTCCGCTGGTTGGGGAGTCTAGGACTAGGGGGGCATAGTCTAAAAATTAGAGCCAGACCTTTCAGGAGTGAAATTAGGAAACACTTCTACAAACAAAAGGTGGTAGAAGTTTGGAACTCTCTTCCGCAATTGATGCTAGATCAATTGTTAATTTTAAATCTGAGATTGATAGATTTTCGTTAATGAAAAGTATTAAGGGATATGGGGCAAAGGCGGGTATATGGAGTTAGGTTGCAGATTAGCCATGATCTCATTGAATGGCGGAACAGGCTTAATGGGCTGAATGACCGACTCCTGTTCCTCTGTTGTGGGATTAATATATCGAACGCTGGAACAGGGGCTATCATTTGGTCTGCGGCTCAGGCGATATCATAATCCACAGGTTTTCAAAGTGGGGTCCACGGGGTTATCAGGTTTCTGTAAGCTCAGTGTCTGCAGAGTCCCGTACTTTCTCCGTGCTTTTTGGGTGGCTGACACTGTCTTTAAGGGGAAAGGGGTCTTCAGAGGTGTGTCACTATTTACAGGGGGTCGCTAGCAATGTTCTCCCTAATTTTCTTTTGTGCGCGCGGCCTAAAATTTAACATCGGAAAAGTCAATCCCGGGTTGCGCGGGACAGGCAGAGGGCTACACGTCCGCGCAGATTAGAGGGCATGTTGGTCGCAAGGGCTGTGTCACTATTTACAGGGGGTCTCCTGGAGTGTGCCAATATTTACAGGGGGTCTCCAGGAGTGTGCCAATATTTACAGGGGTCTCCAGGGGTGTGCCAATATTTACAGGGGTCTCCAGGTGTGTGCCAATATTTATAAGGGTCTCCAGGGGTGTGTCAATATTTATAGGGGTCTCCAGGGGTATGTCAATATTTATAGGGGTCTCTAGGGCTGTGTCAATATTTATAGGGGTCTCTAGGGCTGTGTCAATATTTACAGGGATCTCCAGGGGTGTGTCACTATTTACAGGGGTCTCCAGGAGTGTGCCAATATTTACAGGGGGTCTCCAGGAGTGTGTCAATATTTACAGGGGGTCTCCAGGAATGTGCCAATATTTACAGGGGGTCTCCAGGAGTGTGTCAATATTTACAGGGGGTCTCCAGGAATGTGCCAATATTTACAGGGGGTTGCCAAGAGTGTGTCAATATTTATAGGGGTCTCCAGGAGTGTGCCAATATTTACAGGGGTCTCCAGGGGTGTGCCAATATTTACAGGGGTCTCCAGGGGTGTGCCAATATTTATAAGGGTCTCCAGGGGTGTGTCAATATTTATAGGGGTCTCCAGGGATGTGTCAATATTTACAGGAGGTCTCCAGGGGTGTGCCAATATTTATTTGAATGGGCCACGCAGCTGGTTAAAGGGGCCGCGCACCCAAAAAAATATTAAAGTGAACAATGTTCCCCACTCAGAAACATTACATAAACCAGGCTTGTATGCCCGGGATAATAGAAGGTTAAGGGGTGATTTGATTGAGGTTTTAAGGATTTTGAAAGGAATTGATAGGGTAGATAGAGAGAAACTTTTTCCGCTGGTGGGGGAAGTCGAGGACAAGGGGACATAACCTTAAAATCAGAGCCAGGCCATTCAGGAGAGAAGTTAGGAAACACTTCTTCACTCAAAGGGTGGTGAAGTGTGGAACTCTCTCCCACAAAAAGCAGTAGCTGCTGGGTCCATTAATAACTTTAAATCTGAGATCGATAAAGTTTTGCTAGCCAAGGCTATTAAGGGATCTGGAACCAAGGCGGGTAAGTGGAGTTAGGATACAGATCAGCCATGCTCTCACTGAATGGTGGAACAGGCTCGAGGGGCCGAATGGCCCACTCCAGTTCCTATTTGGAAACCACTGTGCTAACTAAGAGACCAAGGGGCGAACCTGTAACGCTCCTGCACTGTGCAGGCAGAGACGTCAGCTCTGTGGCAGCAAGGTGGCTGTTGAACTCTTAGATTTAATTCCACCCTGATACTGTTGCCACATTTATAATATTATAGTCTCAATGACAATGATATTATCAGTTAACAGGAGAACTGAGAGCCCACTGGATAAATGCACCATCTGGGTGAGCTGCACAGACAAGGGGTGAAAGTACTGTTGTGGGGATCACTGGGCACAGAACTAAAGTTGAGCAGGTCACCAATGCAGGGTGTGAAACGGTGCAAGTGGCATTGCTAAACTGAGGTCCCCCCCTCCCCCAGTGCCCCTGGGGTCTGTGTGTGTGTGTGTGTGTGTGTATAAACAGGCAGCTGGAGACAGGGAGTGTGCCAATGGGTCTACGGCAGAGGTGAGGGGGATTAAGCTCGAGCGCAGTCTCGTTGCTGCAGTTGCAGCCCACTTCTTACTGCCCAGGATCGAGGGGCAAGCATGGAGCTGTCAAGACTCAAAACAGGATTGACTCTTCGCCGAGCTCTCACTCACCGTGCACCTGTACTTGACGCAGTCGTCCCAAAAGCGAGAGGCGGAGAACTTCCTCCTGATTACAACAGTCAGTCCGTGGAGAAGACACTGCCCTATTCCCACAATATTCCCTGGAAAAGCAAGCACTCGGATCAGCGACGTGGGATTCCGTTTCTATCGGGTTCCCCGATTAGGGTTGCCAACTTTGGCTGGATGGAATCCTGGACATTTCATTACGCACGAAACTGACGGGTCGGTAAAGACCCAGATGGTCCGTTAAGCCTGCCCCATGCTCATGATGGCCAGAGCATCACCACCAGACTCTTCCTCCCTCCCACACCACCCCCCAATTCCTCCCTCCCTCCAACTGCCCCGCTCCTCGCGCTCCCGCCATTGGTCACCCAACATGTCCGTCCTCACGGTGCCACACCTTCCCACAGCCAATGGGAAAGCGAACAGACTCTCTGTTACCCGGTTGGATTATTCTTGACTGTCAGTCAAACAGCCTTTTCCTTTCACGACTCCAACATTTTTATAACTAATGAACTAAAGTGTTGAAAGAAAATGATTTATTTTAATGCCACGGTGACGTTTGTCCCGGGTGTTGCTCCCAGCAGAGTCCTGGAGAGTAATCTTCAATTCCTGGAGACTCCAGAGCAATCCTGGAGGGTTGGCAACCCTAGATGTCTAGTCTCAATAAGAACATAAGAAATAGGAGCAGGATTAGGCCATTCGGCCCCTCGAGCCTGCTCCGCCATTCAATAAGATCATGGCTGATCTTCCACGTCAACTCCACTTTCCTGCACTATCCCCATATCCCTTGATTCCCTTAATATTCAAAAATCTATTGATCTCTGTCTTGAATATACTCAACGACTGAGCCTCCACAGCCCTCTGGGGTGGAGAATTCCAAAGATTCACCACCCTCGGAGTGAAGAAATTTCTCCTCGTCTCAGTCCTAAATGACGACCCCTTATTCTGAGACTGTGACCCCTGGTTCTAGATTCCCCAGCCAGGGGGAAACAACCTCTCAGCATCTACCCTGTCAAGCCCTGTAAGAATTTTGTATGTTTCAATGAGATCACCTCTCATTCTTCTGAACTCTGGAGAATAAAGGCCTAGTCTACTCAATCTCTCCTCATAGAACAATCCCCCATCCCAGGAACCAGTCTGGTGAACCTTTGTTGCACTCCCTCTATGGCAAGTATATCCTTCCTTAGGTAAGGAGATCAAAACTGCACACAGTACTCCAGGTGTGGTCTCACCAGGGCCCTATATAATTGCAGTAAGACGTCTCTCTTGTAATAAAGGCCAACATACCATTTGCTTTCTTAATTGCTTGCTGTACCTGCAGGTTAACTTTCAGTGATTCGTGTACAAGGCCACCCAGGTCCCTCTGAACACTAACATTTCCCAATCTCTCACCTTTTAAAAAATACTCTGCTTTTCTATTTTTCCTACCAAAGTGGATAACTTCACATTTCTCCACATTATATTCCATTTGCCATGTTCTTGCCCACTCACTTGGCCTGTCTATATCCCCTTGAAGCCTCTTTGCATCCTCCTCACAACTTACATTCCCACCTAGCTTTGTATCATCAGCAAACCTGGATATATTACATTTGGTCCCCTCATCCAAATCATGAATATAGATTGCGAATAGCTGAGGCCCAAGCACTGATCCTTGCGGTACCCCACTAGTTACAGCCTGCCAACACAAAAATGACCCGTTTATTCCTACTCTCTGTTTTCTGTCCGTTAACCAATCCTCAATCCATGCTTGTACATTACCCCCAATCCCATGAGCCCTAATTTTTTTCAATAACCTCAATGGGTGGAACTGAGCAATGCAAGCCAGGAAGATGAATCCCCTAGTCTGCGTTGAGTTAGCTGTTCTTATCTAGGGTGTAGTTGGGGCACAGTAAGGACCTGTTGCCCATGGTGGGGGTAAATCAGCCAGTAACTCCTCTTGGAAAGTAACCGCACGTGTGGGCCTCAACCATCCTTCCTGACTGGGACAAATATCGCCGTTCCTTCATCATCACTGGGATCAATATCCTGGAACTCCCTACCTGACACCATTGTGGGAGCACCATCGCCACACGGACTGCAGTGGGTTCAATAAGAAGGCTCACCACCAACTTTCTCAGGGGCAACTCGGGATGGGCAATAAATGCCGGCCTTGCCCGGATCCCAAGAACAAATTTTTAAAAAGGCCTTTCGGAGAGGAGGGGAGGAATTTGCCAAAAAATAAGACAGTGAGGGACAAAAAACTTCAATATTTTTAATAAATCAATTCACGTTAAATTTCAAATCAACACCTGCTGCTATGATGGATTTTAGTGCAGGAAAGCCAGAGGTTTGTAACAGAGAAAATGGTGTCTGTTCGAAACGGGACGGTGCTATAAATGAGAACGCTTCAGTGGGGGTCCCAGTATTTTCTGACTGACGGAGAATTATTTAGGTGATTGACATTGTTAACTGGTAGCATCACACCACCCCCCCACCCCCGCCCACCCATAACCCTCACCCAGGTTACCTGCAGAGTGGTAGAGAGGCAAACAGTCATAGACAATGTCATCAGCGTGCATATGGTACCCATAATAAACCAAAGCTGCCATCCGGTAATATCTGGAGGGGGTGGGGGGGCGGGGGGTGGAAGAGAAAAAAAAGGGGACGTCATTCAAATTCTCAAATGCAAATCCTTCCAGAATGTTCTCTACCTATTTCTGCTGCATCACAATAGTACAGATTGCAAGGTGAGACGTGCCAATGCTAGGGAATGGTCAACTTCACGCAATGTTAGGTGTCAGCCGTGGCTAAGTGGGCGGCACTCTCGCCTCTGAGTCAGAAGGTCGTGGGTTCGGGTCCCACTCCAGGGACTTGAGGGCAAAATCTAAGCCGACACTCCCAGTGCGGTGCTGAGGGAGTGCTGCACTGTCGGAGGTGCCGTCTCTCGGATGAGACGTTAAACCTGCTCTCTCATGTGGGCGTAAAAGATCCCACGGGCACTATTTCGAAGAAGAGTTCTCCCCGGAGTCCTGGGCCAATATTTATCCCTCAATCAACAGATGATCTGGTCATTTATCACATTGCTGTTTGTGGGAGCTTGCTGTGCACAAATTGGCTGCCGCGTCTCCTACATTACAACAGTGACTGCACTTCAAAAGCACTTCATGGGCTGCAAAGCACTTTGGGACGTCCTGAGGTCGTGAAAGGCGCTATATAAATGCAAGTTCTTTCTGACACTTCAGTGCAGTTCTGCATTGCCACAGGTTGTCGGTCCTTCAGATGTGACGTTAAACCGAGGTCCCGTCTGCCTGTTCAGGTGGATGCTAAAAGCTGTCATGGCAAGACAGTCGGGTCACTACACTGGAAGAATAACATTAAATGGGACTTTCTTCACCCAAATTTATCTTGTGATGATTAAGGAGCGGGAGGTCTGCAGGCAACACGAGCAGCATTGAGGAACGGAACCGTTCAATACTGATTTGGGACGTCCTGAGGGTGTAATAGGCGCTATATTAATGCACGTTAAAGGTAGAAAATGCTGGAAACACTCAACAGGTCAGGTAGCATCGGTGGAGAGAGAAACAAACTCTCTCCACAGACCTGCTGAGTGTTTCCAACGTTTGCTGCTTTTATTTCAGATTTCCAGCAGCCGCAGGATTTTGCTTTAGATATAAATGCAAGTCTTTCTTTCTATAAAATCAGTTGTGTTCTTCAAACATAGATGGGACAATGTCCATGACAAACGCTGTGACTTAGCCTTCCTGCTCTTGAACCGTGGCAATGCTGATTGTCTCAGTGAAGAGTGACAAGGACGGTACAGGGGTGTCAGCCTCTAGGCACGTAAGGTGGTGCCGTCGCACTCCAAACTGGGCCGCGCAAGAACACTCGGAGCATACCGCTCCACCATATTTGTCTCTTCATCCCAAAACAACAGACCCAGTTCTTCCCTCGGATTGACCCTTCTGCATGTCACAAGGGGTGGGCTGGCACGGCCTTCTCAGCTGCTGAGCTCCGGGGAATCAGTCCAATCAGGAGTGAAATTAGGAAACACTTCTACACACAAAGGGTGGTAGTTTTTTTTTAAATTCGTTTTTATGGGATGTGGGCGTCGCTGACAAGGCCAGCATTTATTGCCCATCCCTAATTGCCCTTGAGAAGGTGGTGGTGAGCCGCCTTCTTGAACCGCTGCAGTCCGTGTGGTGAAGGTGCTCCCACAGTGCTGTTAGGGAGGGAGTTCCAGCATTTTGACCCAGCGACAATGAAGGATCGGCCGATATACTTCTAAGTCAGGATGGTGTGTGACTTGGAGGGGAACTTGGAGGTGGTGGTGTTCCCATGCGCCTGATGCCCTTGTCCTTCTAAGTGGAAGAGGTCGCGGGTTTGGGAGGTGCTGCCGAAGAAGCCTTGGCGAGTTGCTGCAGTGCATCTTGTAGATGGTACACACTGCAGCCACAGTACGCCGGTGGTGGAGGGAGTGAATGTTTAAGGTGGTGGATGGGGTGCCAATCAAGCGGGCTGCTTTGTCCTAGATGGTGTCGAGCTTCTTGAGTGTTGTTGGAGCTGCACTCATCCAGGCAAGTGGAGAGTATTCCATCACATTCCTTACTTGTGCCTTGTAGATGGTGGAAAGGCTTTGGGGATTCAGGAGGTGAGACACTCGCCGCAGAATACCTAGCCTCTGACCTGCTCTTGTTGCCACAGTATTTATGTGGCTGGTCCAGTTAAGTTTCTGGTCAATGGTGACCCCCCAGGATGTTGATGGTGGGGGATTCGGCGATGGTAATGCCGCTGAATGTCAAGGGGAGGTGGTTAGACTCTTGCTTGTTGGAGATAGTCATTGCCTGGCACTTCTGTGGCGCGAATGTTACCTGCCACTTATCAGCCCAAGCCTGAACGTCATCCAGGTCTTGTTGCATGCGGGCATGGACTGCTTCATTATCTGAGGAGTTGTGAATGGCGCTGAACACTATGCAGTCATCAGCGAACATCCCCATTTCTGACCTTACATTGGAGGGAATGTCTTTGATGAAGCAGCTGAAGATGGTTGGGCCTAGGACACTGCCCTGAGGAACTCCTGCAGCGATGTCCTGGGGCTGTGATGATTGACCTTCAACCACCACAACCATCTTCCTTTGTGCTAGGTATGACTCCAGCCAGTGGAGCGTTTTCCCCCCGATTCCCATTGACTTCAGTTTTACTAGGGCTCCTTGATGTTTGGAATTCTCTTCCGCAAACGGCGATTGATGCTTGATCAATTGTTAATTTTAAATCTGAGATTGATAGCTTTTTGTTTACCAAAGGTATTAAGGGCTATGGGCCAAAGGCGGGTATATGGAGTTAGGTCGCAGATTGGCCCTGATCTCACTGAATGGCAGAGCAGGCTCGAGGGGCTGAATGGCCTCCTCCTGTTCCTATGTTCTTCTTCCGATTGTCCTCCGAGGACAAGTTTTCATGGTTGGACGATCAGGAGATGAAAACAGACGTTGGCAGCGACAAATGCTTTTGTTAAACTCGGCAGGTCAGAGCCAGCGATCAACAGCGAATTCATGGAACAAATAGCTTGCAACCCTGCGCCCTGCGTTATTTAAGTAACAGCAAGGGGGAGTGGAACTAATTGGATGGCTCTTTCAAAGAGCCAGCACAGGCACGATGGGCCGAAGGGCCTCCTTCTGTGCTGCATGATTCTGTGATGTGGAAGATCCCTTTAAGCATGCGTTCTTCTGTGACAACTGTGATTTGCAGAGACACTGAGGTCCAGCTGAAGGAAAGAGACTGGAGCAAAACATTTTTTATTTCCCCCAGCAAGGCCACTTGCCGTACAACAGCGGAGTGTGTTGTGTCCTCCTGCTGTACGCAGACCGGCCTTGCAGAACCTGGTGGGCCCCACGCTGAGTTTGCTTCATCTAAAGTACCGTACGTCTGCCTCAGGTGGCATCTTCTGGCTCGTCCTTCCTCCTTCCACGACATGAGGTTGAAAGGGGCGGTGTTAAATTCTCCTTCCACCCGCTCTCTCCCCGGAAACCCCAGCGCTGTACAAACAGGCCCCCCGCACCCCCCCCCCTCAGCCTACCCCAATAACACCCGTTCCCCCCCACCCCCCCCACACACCTCCGGTTTGCTCCCATCTCCGAGGAAATTCGTGGACGCAGTCAATGTTTCCGCCAAACATAGGAACATAGAAAAATAGGAGGAGTAGGCCATTCGGCCCTTCGAGCCTGCTCCGCCATTCAATATGATCATGGCTGATCCTCTATCTCAATACCATATTCCCGCTCTCTCCCCATACCCCTTGATGCCTTTTGTGTCTGGAAATCTATCTATCCCCTTCTTAAATATATTCAGTGACTTGGCCTCCACAGCCTTCTGTGGTAGAGAATTCCACAGGTTCACCACCCTCTGAGTGAAGAAATTTCTCCTCATCTCAGTCCTAAATGGCCGACCCCTTATTCTGAGACTGTGACCCCTCGTTCTCGACCCTCCCAGCCAGGGGAAACATCCTCCCTGCATCCAGTCTGTCTAGCCCTGTCAGAATTTTATACGTTTCAATAAGATCCCCTCTCATTCTTCTAAACTCTAGTGAATACAGGCCTAGTCGACCCAATCTCTCCTCATACGACAGTCCTGCCATTCCAGGAATCAGTCTGGTGAACCTTCGCTGCACTCCCTCTATGGCAAGTATATCCTTTCTTAGGTAAGGAAACCAGAACTGCACACAGTACTCCAGGTGTGGTCTCACCAAGGCCCTGTATAACTGTAGTAAGACATCCTTGCTCCTGTACTCAAATCCTCTTGCAATGAAGGCCAACATACCATTTGCCTTCCTAAATGCTAAGCTGCGCAGCGGTCTGGAGGTCCCGCGCAGGCCGCTCAACGGCGTCACAATTGAACTAACTGCACGTGTGCGAGAATTTGAATGGGCCGCGCGCCCCCCCAAAAAATTAACAGGAACATTGGCCGTAGTTTTCAGAGGTTCCCACAGCGACAAGGCAGCGAGTGTGAAGCGGCGCAGATCTCTTTCCAGCCAACAGGTGGCAGAGTGCTCCCAGCAACAACGAAAGAGAAGGCAAGGGGAGTTCGTCAAACCTCTCTCTCCACAGAGTCCTCAGAAACCGTCAGGGGAGAGAGACTGCTCTCACCAGCCGAGAAGGTGCCCGCCGTTGCCAGATTGGCAACAGTACCTGTACAGGTGGGCACGGGAATGAAAGCAGCCGCTGAGCATGAATGGCTGAAGGTCACTGAGGGAGTTCCGCTGCGCGCTCATCTGTTCTCCCTGTTGGAAGAATAAAGGAGGGGAGGGAGGAAGCACCTGTGAAGGGAAAAATAACCCGATCCAGCTCACTTCTGATTACCTGAGCCGCACGGACAACAGCAGAGCTGAGCTCCTCCGGCACGTCATTTTTTTGGTCTCCCTATTTTTATTCTGTCTACTTCACCTCTCTAAAGATGCTGTAGTAGCTCATCCAAATGGCCGTCACTGCGACTGTCATGGGCATCACAGAGGAGCCCGATACAGCGGTCGCTTTACGCCCCCCCCCCCGGGGTATGGACGTCCTAGCTGGAACGCTGGTGAATTTTCCCTCCCAAACTCAAGGGCGCTGAGCCAACTTTTGGCAGCCCTCGCCCGCCACTCCCCAACTGTGGCACCCCCAGGTTGGTGATCAGCTAACCCAGCACAGTCTGGGAATCTACAGACCCTACAAGGCTCAGCTCCTCACTGCCTTTACCCAGCTGGGCGAGTGGCAGCCAAGTGTTTTTTTTAATGATCGAGACTGTGGATGGACGGGTTACTTGGCGCAGGCAGTCAGCGAGCTGCATTCCCGAGAGACGGAGCATCCCCCCTTCTGCCAGCACGGCACCTCCTGCGGAAGCTGTGAGCCGACCGCCTCAGCGGGTGAGCCCCAGTCCAGCTCGCAGTCTTGTAAACAGCAGAAGCCGTGAAATTGAGGAACTACTTGTATTTAACCTCAGATTTGTCCTCTCCCAATCGGTCGGTGTCTTTTTCTCCTCAGTCTGAGGAATGAGATTTGGGCGACCGGAGGTGAAACAACGGGGCTCGAATCCTTTTCGGCCTCAAGAACGATTACCTCTGGGGCTTTTTTTTTTCCATTGTAAGCCAGAAGATTTCCAGGGCCTACTTCCTGCACAGTTCTCCCAAGAGGCTGCAACCCTCAGATTTCAGGAAATGCCACGCCTTCTCTCCCCTTAATAGCGCTCTTCCTCCAAAAATCTCCTCGTACTTTAAAACTAATCAAAACCTCTGTGACCTCAATCATCATTCATATACCAAAGTCCCTAAATCACCACAAGAGTGGTTTTAGACAGACACCAGTTGCCAACACCCAGCTGTTTGTAGCAAGGACCCAATAGAGGTCTTTAAGATTATCAAAGGGTTTGTTCGGGTAGACGTGGAGAAAATGTTTCCCCTTGTGTGGGGGGGGGAGACCAAAACTAGGGGCCATAAGTATAAGACAGTCACCAATAAATCCAATAAGAATTTCAGGAGAAACTTCTTTACCCAGAGAGTGGTGAGAATGCGGAACTCGCTACCACAGGAAGTGGTTGAAGTAAATAGCATAGATGCATTTAAGGGAGATCTAGATAAGCAGATGAAGGAGAAAGGAATAGAAGGATATGCTGATAGGGTGAGATGAAGTAGGGTGGGAGGAGGCTCGTGTGGAGCAGAAACACCGGCACGGACCCTGTTGGGCCGAATAACCAGTTTCAGTGCTGTAGACTAAATGTAACTCGCATTTATATCACCTCTTTCATGTACATCCCAAAGTGCCTCACAGACAATGAAGTACTTCTGAGGTGTGGTCACTGTTGTGATGTAGGGAAACGCGGCAGCCAATTTGCGCACAGCAAGATCCCACAAACAGCAATGAGATAAATTGCCAGTTAATCTGGGTTTTTTTTTTAAGTGATGTTGTTAGAGGGATAAATATTGGCCAGGACACCGGGGAGGACTATCCTGCTCTTCTTTCAATAGTGGCCATGGGATCCTTTATGTCCACCTGAGAGGGCAGACGGGGCCTCAGTTTAACATCTCATCCGACAGACGGCACCTCCGACAGTACGTCTGAAGTGTCATCGCTGTGCAGTAAATTTGAAACAGATCTTCGAAAAAATAGAGGGGACAAAGGCATTCGTGGTGTTCAAAATGTGGTTGGATGTTAGGCTGAGTGAGTCGGAGCACGGGAGGGATGAGCTTGATGGGCTAAGTGGTCTTTTGACATCATTAACACATGGGTCCTTACCTGCTGTGGACAACAATAGCTGCCTTGGGCATGCCGGTCGTTCCTGAGGTGTAGATATAAAACAGTCGATCTGCAACAAAAGATACACATTCACATGGGAGTGGAAATGGCCACTGAGAATCATAGAATGATACAGCACAGAAGGGGGCCATTCGGCCCATCGTGCCTGTGCTGGTTCCCTGGTAGAGTTATCCAACTAGTCCCACTCTCCTGCTCTTTCCCCAAAGCCCTGCAATTTTTTTTTCCCTTCAAGTATTTATCCAATTCCCCTTTTGAAAGTTACTATTGAATCTGCTTCCACCGCCCTTTCAGGCAGCGCGTTCCAGATCACAACAACTCGCTGCGTAAAAAATATGTTTCCTCGTGTCGCCTCTGGTTCTTTTGCCAATCGCCTTAAATCTGTGTCCTCTGGTTACCGACCCTTCTGCCACTGGAAACAGTTTCTCCTTATTTACTCGATCAAAACCAATCATTATTTTGAACACCTCCATCAAATCTCCTCGTAACTGTCTCTGTTCTAAAGGGAAAGAATTTCCCAGCACCAGTGGAACTGTACCAAGCAGGAGAGAGGGGCAGGAGACTGGGATTCCGACTATTGCTTTCGTTTAAATCCCTTCCACCCGCTGACTGCAAATTAGGTCGATAAACTAGGCTTCAGGGGTTTGTTTTTCCTTTCAGAATGGATAATCAATTTGTCTCCTTTAATTTCGGGCCCCTTGAATTGACGTCTGTTACGTGGGGGGCGGGGCTGGGTAATCTTAGTTATCAAGATAGGCTAAAAGAGTTGGGGCTCTACACTTTAGAGAAGCGCAGACTTAGGGGTGATCTGATTGAGGTTTATAAGATGATGAAGGGAGTAGACTGAGTTCCAGTTGACAGTTTGTTCCAGTTGAACAGGTTAGGGAGGACCAGGGGGTCACAATTTTAAGTTGCGTAAGGCCAGATCTAGGTTAGGTGTCAGGAGGTGGTTCTTTTCCCAGAGAATAGTGGGCCTCTGGAACAGGCTGCCAAGCTCGTGCGGTGAACGTCGATTCGCTGAATTCCTTCAAGCGAGATCGGGACCTGTTTCTGGCTGGGGCAGAGATCACCTCTTACAGAAGGTAGGTACTCCAGGGAATTATCAGAGCCAGAGTGATCTCCTGGACTAGTTTAGACTGCCTAAGGGGGGGGTCAGAGAGGAATTTCCCAGATTTTTTCCCCCAAAATAGGTCTGGGTTGTCATCTATTTTTTCGCCTCTCCCAGGAGATCCTGTGGTTTTTGGGTTTTTGCCGGAGAGTGTGCATGTTGTGATACACAAGCCATCAGAGTTGTGTGGGACAGGCTGGATGGACCAGAGGGTCTTTACCTGTCCGTCATGTCTCTACCTGTGAATCCTCGGTTCTGGAGCGGGGGAGGAGGGTGCGTTGGCGCGGCCTCCAGTAAAGTGTCGAGGTTGTCCGTGCCCGGGGGCACCTCGCTGGCGTTCCACTCTCCGGAGCAGTACAGGTGCACGGATTTTCCCAGCAGTTTGTGGATCTCCTTCAGGGCTGTTCGAAAAAAAAAAGGGAAGCCACAGAGACACTTGTTATTAGGTATTCATCTCTTTACACCTGTTCTCCTGCCGATCCCCGACGTCCCCGCAATCCCCACTCCCAGCTGCGGAAAGGCGTGGGGGCGAGTGTTGGCCTGATGCCTCTCCCGTCGTCTGACGCCACTCTGCACAGCAGATTACTACGCGCACAGAGGGATGTCCATAGGCTATAGTGGCCTTCACAACCTCAGGGTGTTCCAAAGAGCTTTACAGCCAAGGAAGTCATTTTGAAGTGTGGTCACCGTTGTAATGTGGGAAACGCGGCAGCCAGTTTGCGCACAGCAAGCTCCCACAAACAGCAATGTGATCACGACCACATTATCTGTTTTATTTTTAGTGATGTTGGTTGAGGGAATAAATATTGGCCAGGACACCGGGGATAACTCCCCTGAACTTCTTCGAAATAGTGTTATGGGATTTTTTACGTCCACCTGTGAGAGCAGACGGGGCCTCGGTTTAACGTCTCATCCGAAAGACGGCGCCTCCGACAGTGCAGCACTCCCTCAGCACTGCACTGGGAGCGTCAGCCTGAATTTTGTGCTCAAGTCTCTGGAGTGGGACTTGAACCCACAAACGTCTGGCTCAGAGGCGAGAGTGCTGCCCACTGACACATGTATCATGTACGTGCTTTACAGCAGGAACAGGAAAGCCGAAGGTTCGGACTGTGTCACAAACCACGATGGAATTGGGAGGCCTGCGATTGTGATTTATGGGACCGTCCAAGACATCCTGTACGCTCCATGAATGAGGCGTGCGTGGATCAAGAAACGTTCCTTTAACAAAACTCACCATAAAGTGGAACAGCAACAAAGCAGATGCTGAACTCCTGGATACTTCGACAACAATATTTGCATTTATATGAAGTTATCCACTTTGGTAGGAAAAACAAAAAAGCAGAATATTTTTTGAATGGTGAGAGACTGGGAAATGTTTGCATTCAGAGGAACCTGGGTGTCCTTGTACATGAATCACAGAAAGTTAACATGCAGGTACAGCAAGCAATTAAGAAAGCAAATGGTATGTTAGCTTTTGTTACAAAGGGATTAGAGTATAAGAGAAAAAAGAAAGACTTGCATTTACATAGCGCCTTTCACAACCACCGGACGTCTCAAAGCACTTTACAGCCAATGAAGTACTTTTGAAGTGTAGTCACTGTTGTAATGTGGGAAATGCGGCAGCCAATTTGCGCACAGCAAGCTCCCACAAACAGCAATGTGATGATGACCAGATCATCTGTTTTAGTAATGTTGATTGAGGGATAAATATTGGCCAGGACACCAGGGATAACTCCCCTGCTCTTCTTCGAAATAGTGTCATGGGATCTTTTACGTCCACCCGAGAGAACAGACGGGGCCTCGGTTTAACGCCTCATCCGAAAGACGGCACCTCCGACAGTGCAGCGCTCCCTCAGCACTGCACTGGGAGTGTCAGCCTAGCTGGAGTGGGACTTGGACCCACAACTTTCTGACTCAGAGGCGAGTGTGCTGCCCACTGAGCCACAGCTAACAGCATAAGAGTATAAAAGTAAAGTCTTGCTACAATTATACAGGGCATTGGTGAGACCACACCTGGAGTACTGTGTACAGTTCTGGTCTCCTTACCTAAGGGAAGACATACTTGCCTTAGAGTGAGTGCAATGAAGGTTCACTAGACTGATTCCTGGGATGAGGGGATTGTCCTATGAGGAGAGATTGAGTCGACTAGGCCTATATTCACTAGAGTTTAGAAGAATGAGAGGTGATCTCACTGAAACATACAAAATTCTTCCAGGGCTTGACAGGGTTAATGTTGAGAAAATATTTCCCCTGGCTGGGGAGTCAGAACATGGGGTCACAGTCTCAGAATAAGGGGTCGGCCATTTAGGACTGAGATGAGGAGACATTTCTTCACTCAGAGGGTTGTGAATTTTTGGAATTCTCTGCCCCAGAGAGCTGTGGATGCTCAGTCGTTGAGTATATTCAAGACAGAGGTCGATAAATTAAGGGAATTAAGGGATATGAGGATAGTGCGGGAAGGTGGACTTGAGGTAGAAGATTAGCCATGATCTTGTTGAATGGCGGAGCAGGCTCGAAGGGCCAAATGGCCGACTCCAGCTCCTATTTATGTTCTATATAGTGCCTTTAATGTAGTAAAACGTCCCAAGCCGCTTCACAAGAGCGTAATCAGACAAAGAATTTAGACCGAGCCAAAGAAGGAGGCATTAGGAGAGGTTAAAGAGGGCACTTTATAAGGAGCGCAGGCACGTTATTTGTTCTATTCGTTTCTCGAGTCTCTAGTCAATTTTAAGGCACCTTTATCTTTGCTAACCGATCCCAAGAGAATGGTGTTCAGATGTAAACTCGTGATCTTGTTGTGCCACAGGCTGGCTGAGGGCCTGTGTTCTCGCTCCTGGAAGCGGTGATGACTAACTGTTGTTAAAATAAAGGAGCAAATTCTTCTGGGATGTTTTGAGTGGGGACTCGGTTAGAGCACACTCCAGCGCTGTGAGGTGATGCAGCTATTGTTGGGACCTTTGATAATACACAAAAGCAGCTGCCTGCAAAGGAGCTAAGAATTCCCCTTGTTTTCAATGGCCACCGGCTTCAGTGGTACATGGCGTATCTGTGGGGTATGCACCCCCTGTGACTGGGCAGCAAAGGGCACCATGGAGACCGGACCCCACCAGCTATCTCCCCCAACATCATGCGATGTAACTGAAGCTGCGTTGACACCGGGAGAGCGCAGCTGACGTCAAACGCACGCTCCTCCTCCTCCTGTCAGCCAGAGAGATTTCTCTGGGTCTCACAGATGGCCATTAGGCCCCTCTTGAAAGGTAAAAGTGCGGAGCCAGATTCCCTTGCTTGTAATGAAAGGAATCGCAGGTTGTCAGCTTCCAATGGGAGCAGCACCAGCAGGTAAAAGAGGGGAGTGTGGCACAAGATGGTCACGAGTCTACATCTGAACACCACTCTCTTGGGACAAGTTAGCGAATATAAAAGTGCCTTAAGAACATAAGAAATAGGAGCAGGAGTTGGCCATTCGGCCCTCGAGCCTGCTCCGCCATTCAATAAGATCATGGCTGATCTTCTACCTCAACTCCACTTTCCCGCCCGATCCCCATATCCCTTGATTCTCTTAGGGAGAAAAATTGGGTTGCTTTGTGCCTCCCGTTAGCGCCCCGGGGGCGCAAAGCTCCAAGTGCTCGGGCGCGGCCTGCCGCAAAATTCAGCGGGAGGCTAGCAGCGGCGGTAGCCGGTAGTGCCCCGCGGCGCTGTGCCTCCGGTGATGACGTCATCGGCGTGCGCAGCGCCTCGCTCGCGCCCCCTGACCTACCGCCAGACACTGTGTCCGACAGGGTTAGGGTGCCGTGTTTGCGGCCGCGGCGGCACCAATTAAAGGGCAGGTGCCGGGCGGCCATTTTTTTTGGGCCGCCTGCCAGCACCTGCCCCCTTTCGCCTCCTCCTGCGGGGTGCCGGCTGCGATCGGTCAGCCTGGCAATCCTATCGAGTGCCGGGCTCTTTTGCCAACACCCCGCTCCCCGGTGGTCCAGCAGGGCCCCGGTGCGCGCTGCGCTAGGCCCCTCCCCTTTAATCAAGGGAGGGAGCGGTGCTATGTGCCGGCGCGCGTGGCGCTGTTGCATGTAGCGCCGCGATATTGAATGGGAATGCCCCAAGAGGGAGGGGGAGCGCTTCCAGTAGCGCCCCGCCTCCTGATTGGGGCGCTACCATTCAATTTCCGGCGCGGGGGTGCTAACTTCAGGCGCCCGGCGAAGTTAGTGCCCCAAAGGGGGCGCGACCCAATTTTCCCCTTAGTGTTCAAAAAATTCACTAGAGAAGCTAATAGAACGAAAAGGATATCTCACAGAAGTGTTCAAAATTTTGTGAGGTTTTGATAAAGTAAATCAGGAAAAAATATTTCCACTGGCCAGTGGACATTTAAAGATCATCTAAAAAAGAGCGAAGGGAAGGGCCAGGAGGTGAAAAAGCTAAATTGAAAAGGGTATAGGAAAAGGGCAGGGGAATAGGACTGAGACGAGAACTCTAAGAGTTGGCACAGTGTAATGGGCTAAATGGCTTCCTTGTCTGTTGTGAAATTCTTTCATTCTATCCTCTTAAAACCTTCCTTCCCAGGGAGAACCTGCCGGTCCTGAAAAATCTCAGACCATTCTTTTTCAAAATGAATTACCAGAGAAAGCGAGGCAGACATAAAGAGACAAAAGTGCAATACGCACGGGAGCGGTTGAGGTAACCTGCAATTTGACTTTTGATTTTGTAATTTGTAACTCTTCAGGCAGATTACGCCTTGCGCAGATAGTTTGTGAAAAGAGAGCTTTTTAATTAGGATCTCTGGTGGGGCCCACCCAATACCAAACTCTCAATTAAACTCTGGAATTTCGCAACGTGGCAAACATCCCGAAGCAGGCAATGGCCCAACTGTTTCAGTACTGGGTCATATCCAGGAGGGTTCAACACGACGAGTTCCTCCCTTTCGGAACTGCCCCTGAGCCAGCTACCGTCAGTTGGCAGCGTTCACACCTCTGGGTCAGACACGGTGGGTTTGACTCCCCCACTCCAGGACACACTGAGGGTTATTTGAACCTTATCTGTCTGTCAGCCGGGGCTCAGTGGGCAGCACTCTTACCTTTTTTAGTCAGAAGGTTGAGGGTTCAAGTCCCACTCCAGAGACTGGAGCACAAAAATCCAGGCCGACACTCCAGTGCAGTGCTGAGGGAGTGCTGCACTGTCGGAGGGGCCGTCTTTCGGATGAAACATTAAACTGAGGCCCTGTCTGCTCTCTCAGGTGGACGTAAAAGATCCCATGGCCGCTAGTTTAAAGAAGAGCAGGGGAGTTATCCCCGGTGTCTTGGCCAATATTTATCCATCAATCAACATCACAAAAAAAAACATATTATCAGGTCATTATCACATTGCAGTTTGTGGGAGCTTGCTGTGCTTAAATTGGCTGCTGCGTTTCCTACATTACAACAGTGACTACACTTCAAATCAAGTACTTCATTGGCTGTAAAGCGCTTTGGGAAAGTCCAGTGGTCGTGAAAGGCGCTGCATTCAACGGCATTACCATCGCCGAATCCCCCACCATCAACATCCGGGGAGTCACCATTGACCAGAAACTGAACTGGACCAGCCACATAAATACTGTGGCAACAAGAGCAGGTCAGAGGCTAGGTATTCTGCGGCGAGTGTCTCACCTCCTGACTCCCCAAAGCCTTACCACCATCTACAAGGCACAAGTCAGGAGTGTGATGGAATACTCTCCACTTGCCTGGATGAGTGCAGCTCAAACAGCACTCAAGAAGCTCGACACCATCCAGGACAAAGCAGCCCACTTGATTGGCACCCCATCCACCACCTTAAACATTCACTCCCTCCACCACCGGCGTACCGTGGCTGCAGTGTGTACCATCTACAAGATGCACTGCAGCAACTCACCAAGGCTTCTTCGGCAGCACCTCCCAAACCCGCGACCTCTTCCACCTAAAAGGACAAGGGCAGCAGGCGCATGGGAACACCACCACCTCCAAGTTCCCCTCCAAGTCACACACCATCCTGACTTAGAAGTCTATCGGCCGTTCCTTCATCGTCGCTGGGTCAAAATCCTGGAACTCCCTCCCTAACAGCACTGTGGGAGCACCTTCACCACACGGACTGCAGCGGTTCAAGAAGGCGGCTCACCACCACCTTCTCGAGGGCAATTAGGGATGGGCAATAAATGCTGGCCTTGCCAGCAACGCCCACATCCCATAAACGAATTTTTTAAAACTGCAACTCTTTCTTTTCTTCACCAGAGTTTCCTTTCAATCGAAGTCAATGGAAAGGTAGAAATCAGGCAGGACATATAACGGGCGACTGATCCGATATCGCCCCTTTCATGCTATCGCCGGAAGTTACATTTCCCCTCAGTGTGTAATCTGGGCCAAGGCCTCAGTGGCCGTACTGAACGTGGAATGTAAACACAATTTTCCAGATTCGAATGAATCTGCTGTTCTGGATTTCCACCGTTTCCACAGAGAGTTCCAACGAGAGCTCGCCGGCCGGGCGAAGGGAACAGGACGCACTGCACTGCCACCTAGTGGCAGGAGGCCTGCAACCGTCTCGTGACGGGCAACTATTCCCATTGACATTCCCATTGCAGACGTCTCCATACGGATTCAGATTATAAAAGTTTACATCGGCACTTTCCATTCGAAATTTCAGCATCAGAGTTTTATTGAAAAATTGTGACACTCACGGACCACCCATGGTGTTGCTCCTGGCGAATCTGAGGATTTTCTGCTTTATAACGGTCGGCCATGTTTATGCTAAATAGATGATAATATCAGAAGACTTACAGAAGAAGTCATATTCCATTTTTATTAAATGGTACTCTGCAATTTTTACTGGTGCTTCGGGAATCAAATTCCAGAGACTTGAGCACAAAAATCTAGGCTGACACTCCAGTGCTGAGGGAGTGCTGCACTGTTGGAGGTGCCATCTCTCGGAGCCCTCTCAGTAAAAGATCCCATGGCCACTATTTCGAAGAAGAGCAGGGGAGTTCTTCCCAGTGTCCTGGACAAAATTTATCCCTCAATCAACATCACTAAAGAAAACATATTATCTGGTCATTATCACGTTGCTGTTTGTGGGAGCTTGCTGTGCGCAAATTGACTGCCGCGTTTCCTACATTACAACAGTGACTCCACTTCAAAAGTACTTCATTGGCTGTAAAGCATTTTGGGACGTCTTAAGGTTGTGAAAGGCGCTATACAAATGCAAGTTCTTTCTTTTATTTAAATTTTATGCCGTACCAGCATTGAAGCTGAGTGTGCTAGTTGCAGGTGGATATTTTTTTTTATCGCGCTGTAGGCGTCGCTGGCAAGGCCAGTATTTATTGCCCCATCCCTAGTTGCCCTTGAGAAGGTGGTGGTGAAGGTACTCCCACAGTGCTGTTAGGGAGGGAGTTCCAGGATTTTGTTTTTTGTAGCGGTTTGTCTTGCTGGGCCATTTCAGAGGGGCAGTTAAGCGTCAACCACATTGCTGTGGGTCTGGAGTCACATATAGGCCAGACCGGGTAAGGGCGGCAGATTTCCTTCCCTAAGGGACATTAGCGAACCAGATGGGTTTTTACAACAATCTGGTAGTTTCATGGTCACCATTACTGATACTTGGGGCTGGATTTTGATACTGGGGCGGGTTGGGGTCGTGTTATCCACCCGACTGTAATTGGATGTGGGAGATTGATGCAATTTTCACCGAATTGGGCAATTGAGTTCCAGCATGTGGGAACCCATGACCCAATTAGTGTTTTCAGTCTGAAAGTCGCCTCTGATGATGTCATCATTGCTGCTGCATTGAAGGTCTTCAAACACTGCCTGGCCTTTGCTGTGAGAGGACCTGCAAAATGAGCAGCAGCAGTCCTAAGTCTGCGCCCAGATATTTTTACACCACCACTCCCAGATATGTCTCCTCTCCATCCATCCATATATACATCCATCCCCATAGCCAGCCAGCCAGCGTCAACTATCCATATCCAAATGTGCTCCCGCCCGGTTTCACAATCGTGGTTCAGAACAGGCGTGCTTCACGTAGATCAAGGGTTAAAATCACAAAGGCCTTTCAAAATGGCATTATAGAGCCAATTTAGTGTTTGTTAAGGGCCTTAACAGCCTATCCCGCCTCTTAAAGGCGGGACGGAGTCGGGACCAGCAGACACGATTTAATGAAAATTGCGTGGAGGCGGGATGGAGGCGGACTTGTGCCCGCCCGCCAGTTTTCGCAATTTTAACCCCCCACACGCCTCCAAACCCGCCTCAACGGGTCAATGAAAATCCAGCCCTAGCTTTTTATTCCAGATTTATTTAATTAACTGAATTTAAATTCCCCCAGCTTCTGGATTAATAGCCCAGTGACAGTACCACTATGCCAGCGTTCCCGAAGGGGTGAAGGAATGGGGTTTAACTGCACGGGGGGATGGTTTTGGGCTTTGGCAGAACTGGGTTGGGAGCCCCGGAGTTTTTGCAGCACTGTGTTGGGGCAGCTGGAGTTTGGCATGGGGGAGGGGGAGTCCTCCCCGTCTGTCTGTCTCCCTCTCAGTTTAATTATACCTTGCGAAGTATTTATAATTCAGTCTTCAACAGCAGATGCAGCAGGTGTGCAATCTGTATGCTGTCATTTTCTCGCTCTCATTCACTCAAGCAAATGCAGCCTTTCTGTTTATAAAGGATCAATGTGATAGTGAAATTTATCATCTTGCGATTTTTTTTTAAATGTTGTTTAAAACCTTACTGTTCACCATTTCAATTTCAATTACTGACAAAAAATGGCATGTTGACTGATTCAACTGGTTCATCGAACAAAGTGTGACATGTTGACATGTTGACATATTGATATCGGCCTTTCCCATCAAAATGTTTTTTACCTAGAAAGAAAATATAGCGACTTTCACAACCTCAGCACGTCCCAAAGCGCTTTACAGCCAATTAAATACTTTTGAAGTGTAGTCACTGTTGTAATGTAGGAAACGCGGCAGCCAATTTGCACACAGCAAGCTCCCATAAACAGCAATGTGATAATGACCAGATAAATCTGCTTTTTTTTTTAGTGATGTTGATTGAGGGATAAATATTGGCCGGGACATCGGGGATAACTCCCCTGCTCTTGTTCGAAATAGTGCCCGTGGGATCTTTTACGTCCACCTGAGAGAGCAGACGGGGCCTCGGTTTAACGTCTCATCCGAAAGACGGCACCTCCGACAGTGCGGCATTCCCTCAGCACCGCATTGGGAGCGTCAGCCTAGATTTTTGTGCTCAAGTCTCTGGAGTGGGACTTGAACCCCAAGCAGAGGCGAGCGCTGACCACTGAGCCACATGGCTGACAATAAACATTGTCCACCGTGGCGTGCTGACATCGAGCTTTTTCATTTTTAAGGCATGATAATAGGAAGTAAAGTTCATGTGTGAAGGACACACCCTATATAGTAATTCAATACGTGGGCTGCAAGTTCCTGTGGAAAACTCCCATGTAAACATTCCTGTGGGGATTCCAATTACAATTAGTGATCATATCTCTGTTTTGCAGTTTGGCGCCCGCAGGTTACCGGGTATATTCGAATGAGGTCCGAAACTGAAAATGGTTCGCCGCAGGCTTCGGGTGGGCCGGGAGGTCACTTTGTCCACTTTATGCCCGTTTTGGGTGCAAGTTGAAAATCCCCCCTCGAGTTACTGCGACCTCATCTAATTGTAAACTTCAAAGTAAAATCACAGAAGTGTCCTTTGTGCTGTCCCCACCCTGGCCCATTCCCAGCTCAGGCAGGCCTTCAACCCTTGCTCCACACCTTCCCTCTCTGCTTCCTTTTGTTTTTAACTTATTTCCTCAAACATACTACTGCTTCTGCTGCCACAAGTTCTACCCCTGACTGGTGGCATGTCACTGCTCCAGTTACACAAGTGTTAGCTCAGTCTGAAAGTAAATTCTCCCCGCCTCACCTAACCACTCCCCCTTTCCCCAACATCGTCCCCTCTTAACATTCCCCCGTATCGCAGAGCCCCCACCCCCCCCCTTTATGCCCTTCAACCCTCCTCTCCACTCCTGCTCCCATCCCCCCTCTCCTCCCGGCTCCTGCTCCCATCCCCCCTCTCCTCCCGGCTCCTGCTCCCAGCCCCCCTCTCCTCCCGGCTCCACTCCTGCTCCCATCCCCCCTCTCCTCCCGGCTCCACTCCTGCTCCCATCCCCCCTCTCCTCCCGACTCCTCTCCTGCTCCCATCCCCCCTCTCCTCCCGACTCCTGCTCCCATCCCCCCTCTCCTCCCGGCTCCTGCTCCCATCCCCCCTCTCCTCCCGGCTCCTGCTCCCATCCCCCCTCTCCTCCCGGCTCCTGCTCCCATCCCCCCTCTCCTCCCGGCTCCTGCTCCCATCCCCCCTCTCCTCCCGACTCCTCTCCTGCTCCCATCCCCCCTCTCCTCCCGGCTCCTGCTCCCAGCCCCCCTCTCCTCTCGACTCCTCTCCTGCTCCCATCCCCCCTCTCCTCCCAGCTCCTCTCCTGCTCCCATCCCCCCTCTCCTCCCAGCTCCTCTCCTGCTCCCATCCCCCCTCTCCTCCCAGCTCCTCTCCTGCTCCCATCCCCCCTCTCCTCCCAGCTCCTCTCCTGCTCCCATCCCCCCTCTCCTCCCGGCTCCACTCCTGCTCCCATCCCCCCTCTCCTCCCGTCTCCTGCTCCCATCCCCCCTCTCCCCCCAGCTCCTCTCCTGCTCCCATCCCCCCTCTCCTCCCGACTCCTCTCCTGCTCCCATCCCCCCTCTCCCCCCAGCTCCTCACCTGCTCCCATCCCCCCTCTCCTCCCAGCTCCTCTCCTGCTCCCATCCCCCCTCTCCTCCCGGCTCCTGCTCCCATCCCCCCTCTCCTCCCGGCTCCACTCCTGCTCCCATCCCCCCTCTCCTCCCAGCTCCTCTCCTGCTCCCATCCCCCCTCTCCTCCCGGCTCCACTCCTGCTCCCATCCCCCCTCTCCTCCCGGCTCCTGCTCCCATCCCCCCTCTCCTCCCGGCTCTTCCTCTCTGTCAATCCAGTTACAGTTAAAACATGTTCCCCACTCCCCCTCGTCTCCCAGCCTGTCTGCCTATCCCTTTATACCTAGTCACACTACCTAGCTTCACTCGCAGAATCATACGCCCTGCATTCGATAGTGTAACGCCCCTTGTCCTCACAAAACAGCATTTCATCTGAATTAATGTGAGTAATACCACAGAAAATCTGCTAGAGAGAGAGATATTTATCTCTTTGAAACCAACGGAAGTGGATCAGATGAAACTCTCATCTCTCTGCTGGCTGCAAGGAGCCTACTTGAAGTGACTTTGCGACAATCCCAGCCCAATTCCTACAGGGTTTGTTTCAGCATGACGGAACTACCCAGAATCAATTGGAACTAAATAGTCAATCTCACACAGAGAGGCTGAAGGTCGGTTGGTGTGGGAAATGGACAATGTCACATTCAGACTGCAGATAAATGTGTGGGTACATTATATATTTATATATATATGTGTATTTTCTTTATATATATCTGTATGCATATTCTGAATATATATATCTATGTGTACATATATATATATGTAGTATTTTGTATGCGTCTGTGTGTAAACATATATATGTATATATACTGAGGGAGTGCTGCACCTTCGGAGGTGCCGTCTTTCGGATGAGACGTTAAACCGAGGCCCCGTCTGCTCTCTCAGGTGGACGTAAAAGATCCCACGGCACTCTTTCGAAGAAGAGCAGGGGAGTTCTCCCCAGTGTCCTGCCAATATTTATCCCTCGATCAACACCTAAAAACAGATTATCTGGTCATTATCACATTGCTGTTTGTGGGAGCTTGCTGTGTGCAATTTGGCTGCCGTGTTTCCCACATTACAACAACAGTGACTCCACTCCAAAAAGTACGTCATTGGCTGTAAAGCGCTTTGGGACGTCCGTCGGTCGTGAAAGGCGCTCTATAAATGCGAGTCTTTCTTTTTCTTTGTTTCTCACTGTCCAACCTCACACATGACGAATAGGTACTTGGGCGAGCTACTCGAGAGTGATCAACGCCAGTATGAAGAAATGGGCAAGGAGTCAGTACCCTCTGGAACGCGGGGGGGGGGTAGAAAACTGGAGGGCAAAAAAAAAAGTACACTTCAGTGGAAATCACCCTTACTCCCCTTGTGTATTATCCACTCTTCAGCTCAGCTTCCAAACCTGCAGGAACTGCGCTCCCAGATCTCAAACTCCGCTACCCTTCAGTACGCAGTCTCTTGGCCTCCTCCTTCTCTCACAACCTTGTCTAGTGTCTTCACACCCTTAGCCTGGTCTCCTAGGTAGGCCACAGCTCAAACTACAGCCTGCCAAAAAAAACCTCTGAATCTTCACATACTCGCTGCATCCAACAGTAGTGCTCAAGTAACAAAAAACAGAGAATGCTGGAAATACTCAGCAGGTCAGGCAGCATCTGTGGAGAGAGAGAGAGACAGAGTTAACGTTTCAGGTCGATGACTCTGTTTCTCTCTCTCCACGGAAGCTGCCTGACCTGCTGAGTATTTCCAGCATTTTCTGTTTTTATTTCAGATTTCCAGCACCCGCAGGATTTTGCTTTTGTCAGTAGCGCTCAAGTGTCAGCTTGGCTCAGTCAGTAGCAACTCTCACCTCCAATTCAGACGGTTGTGGGCTGAAGTCTGACTCCAGGACCAATAGTAGCAACCTAAGCTGACACACCAGTGGGAGTACTGCGAGGGACGTTAAACCCTGGCCCTCTTGGCCTGCTCAGGCTATCAGCTCAGCTTCCAATCCTGCAGGAAATTCTCTCCCGGACCACAGCCTCCTGCTAACCTTCGCTGCTCAGTCTCTTAAGCCTCTTCCTTCCTGCACAACCGTGTCTGGGAAACTTGGCGCTATTTGAAGGGCAGCGGGTTTCCCCGATGTCCTGGCCAGCAATCTTCCCTCGAGCACTGAAAAGCAAACTGATGAATGCTGTTTGTTGGATCTTTCTGTGCACGACATTGTTTGCCGGCGTAACAATGATGACGCGTCAAAGTAATTCATTGTTTGTGAAGCGCACTGACACGCTTCCGAGGAACGTGATAATGCACTATATAAATCCAAGCCTTCCTTTGTTCAGTCCATTTCCCTTTATTTAATGACAATGTCAGGGTTGGATCGGAGAGAATGGAGTGCTGCAAGTTCAGAGGGAGGTAGGTTGGAGTGAGTGAGGGGAGCAGAGAAATTGAGCTGGCATTGACATTGTCATTAAACCTGCTGACAAGGGTGGTGCCGTTGTTGTTTGGCGAACCGACCTCTACCTAGCGGAAGTTGAACGCCAACTCTCTGACACCTCCTCCTACCTCCACCTGGACCATGACCCCACTACCGAACATCAAGCCACCGTGTCCAAGACTGTCACTGACCTCATCTCCTCTGGAGATCTTCCCCCCACGGCCGCCAACCTCATAGTTCCTCAACCCCGCACATCCCGCTTCTACCTCCTTCCCAAGATCCACAAACAGGACTGCCCCGGTAGACCCATCGTTTCAGCCTGTTCTTGCCCCACGGAACTTATCTCTTCCTATCTCGACTCTATTTTTTCTCCCCTTGTCCACCTACATCCGCGACTCTTCCGATGCCCTCCGCCATTTTAACAGTTTCCAGTTTCCCGGCCCCAACTGTCTCCTCTTCACTATGGACGTACAATCCCTCTACACCTCCATTCCCCACCAGGATGGCCTGAGGGCGCTCCACTTCTTCCTTGAACAGAGGCCCAACCAGTCCCCATCCACCACCACCCTCCTCCGCCTGGCTGAACTTGTTCTCACATTGAACAACTTCTCCTTTGACTCTACCCATTTCCTCCAAATTAAAGGTGTTGCTATGTGTACCCGCATGGGTCCTAGCTATGCCTGCCTTTTCGTGGGATATGTGGAACACTCTTTGTTCCAGTCCTACTTGGGTCCCCTCCCTCACCTCTTTTTCCGGTACATTGATGACTGTATCGGTGCCGTCTCCTGCTCTCGCCCTGAACTAGAACATTTCATTCACTATGCTTCCAATTTCCACCCTTCCCTTACCTTCACATGGTCCATCTCCGACTCTTCCCTTCCCTTCCTCGACTTCTCCATCTCCATCTCTGGGGATAGGTTATTGACTAACATTCACTACAAGCCCACTGACTCCCACAGCTACCTGGACTACACTTCCTCCCACCCCGCCTCCTGTAAGGACTCTATTCCATTCTCCCAGTTTCTCCGTCTCCGCCGCATCTGCTCTGATGATGCCATCTTCCATACCAGTGCTTCCGACATGTCTTCCTTTTTCCTCAACTGAGGATTCCCCTCTACCGTGGTCGACACGGCCCTCGACCGTGTCCGTTCTATCTCCCGCACTTCTGCCCTCACCCCTGCCCCTCCCTCCCGGAACCACGATAGGGTTCCCCTTGTCCTCACCTTTCACCCCACCAGCCTCCACATTCAACGGATCATCCTCCGCCATTTCCGCCACCTCCAGCGTGATCCCACCACCAAACACATCTTCCCCTCACCTCCCCTTTCAGCATTCCGCAGGGACCGCTCCCTCCGCGACACCCTCGTCCACTCCTCTACCACCCCCAGCACCCCTTCCCCTTCGCCCGGCACCTTCCCGTGCACGCGCAGGAGATGCAACACATGCACTTACACCTCCCCTCTTCCCACTGTCCAGGGCCCCAAACACCCCTTCCAGGTGAAACAGCGATTTACTTGTACTTCCTGCAATTTAGTATACTGTATTCGCTGCTCACGATGTGGTCTCCTCTACATTGGGGAGACCAAACGCAGATTGGGTGATCGCTTTGCGGAACACCTCCGTTCAGTCCGTAAGGGGGACCCCGAGCTCCCGGTCGCCTGTCACTTTAATTCACCGCTTCACTCCCACTCTGACCTCACCGTCCTCGGCCTATTACACTGTTCCACGGAAGCGCAGCATAAGCTCGAGGAACAGCACCTCATCTTTCGTTTAGGCACGCTACAGCCCTCTGGACTCAATATCGAGTTCAACAATTTTAGATCATAACCTCAGCTCCAATCACATTTATATTTTATTTTTTCCACCCTTTTATTTGCCGCCCCCCCACCTTTTTTTTTCCCTCCTAGAAGCTGGCAGCTGTCCTTCATTCTGCCAGTGGATTTCACACTTCTTTCTGCCTTAATCTGTCACATTAACACCACCTCTAGCCTTGCATATCTCTTAATGTCTCTTAATGTCTCTTCATCTCCCCCTTTGTTCCTTTATCCCCTCCCCCTTTTCCCAGCTTTACCCTGGCCTTAAATCTATTTGATTTCCGGCTCTTCCCAGTTCTGATGAAAGGTCATCGACCTGAAACGTTAACTCTCTTTCTCTCTCCACGGATGCTGCCTGGCCTGCTGAGTTTTTCCAGCGTTTTCTGTTGTTATTTCGGATTTCCAGCATCCGCAGTATTTTGCTATCATATAAATACAAGTGGTTGTTGTTGTACTGAAGACTTGACCCATCACTGGCAGCAGCTTAGTATAAAAGAACCATCACCTGGAGAGCTGATGATATCAGGGATTCAATGTTACTGGAGACCCAGGTTTTTTTGTAGGCCTCAAAAGCTGCCTTTGGATCTCCAGTTAAAATTTAAAGCAAGGAGCAGGATTCCCCTTTTAGGAAAGGGAGTCGTCGGCCTCCAGCCTTGTTTTACAGTCGGGTAAAAATAGAGCGCTGAGATATAAATAGTGCATGGAAATCACTGATTGAAACCTGGTCCGTTATATATATAAAAACAGATTATCTGGTCATTATCACATTGTTGTTTGTGGGAGCTTGCTGTGAGCAAATTGGCTGCCGTGTTTTCTGCATTACAACAGTGACTCCACTTCAAAAAGTACTTCATTAGCTGTAAGGCGCTTTGGGACGTCCTGAGGTTGTGAAAAACGCTATAGAGATGCAAGACTTTTTTTTAATATATAAGCCTTAATGTACAAGATCTTGCACCATGAACTTGTGATGACAAAAGAGAATCATGGTTGCACTGAAGCATTAGTGCACGAAATCAGCGCTACAAAGCGGGTTGGACGCTGCTTCCTGTCTCGCTCGACGCCGTCCACTGTACCATGTGGGCAGGTGCCGAGTAAAGGCTGTGGCTTCTGCCAGTGTGTGTGTGTGTGTGGCAAGGGTCGGGGGCGGGGGTGGTAAAAATCAGAGGAGTCACACATGAGCAGTCCCTGACACTTCCTAATGTTTGAGTAAACGTGGAAAGCTGAAGGCTGGAGAAGATTACAGGTCCACTGAGCTCGCCCTCCTGGTGTCCTCACAGTTGTATCTGATGATGAGTTTCTCTTAGAAAGAAAGACTTGCATTTCTACAGCACCCTTCACGACCACCGGATGTCCCAACACGCTTTACAGCCAATGAAGTACTTTTTGAAGTGTAGTCACTGGTGCAATGTAAGAAACACAGCAACCAATTTGCACACAGCAAGCTCCCACAAACAGCAATGTGATAATGACCAGATAATCTGTTTTTTTTTTAGTGGTGTTGATTGAAGGATAAATATTGGCCAGGACACCAGGGATAACTCCCCTGCTCTTCAAGGTAATTGTCCAATTTTACCTTGAAGAGATCCTGACTACTCGCCTCCACAAACTCCCTTGGTAAGCTGCTCCCAAAGATGTCCCAAAAAAAACAAACGTCACAGGCAATTAATTACTTTTGAAGTGTCGTCACTATAGTTTTGCAGGCAAAAGCTGAAGCCAGTGTGTGCACAGCAAGATCCCACAGATAGCGAATGAGACAAGTGACCAGTTCATCTACTTTGGTGGTGTTGCTTGAGGGAGTAACTGCTGGCCTCTTCCAGTAGTGCCACGGGATCGGAAGTACCAGCCTTGATTACGTGGTCAAGTCCCGGGATGAGGCTTGATCCCACAGCCTTCTGACTCAGGCAAGACTGCTGCCACTGAGCCAAGCTGACACAAAAACAGTTACCCTCTCGGTAAAGTAATAGATCTAACTTTTGGACTAAGTAAGGCTCCTCATTCTGCTGTCTTGTGCCCCGATGATCACTTACATCTCTGAGCTTCACCATTTTGAATACCTCAATCATATCCGCCCCCTCAGTCTTCACCTTTCCGACGAGAAGATCCTTAAGTCTATCCCCGTCTGTTTTATCGCCCCAGCCCCCATTATCGTTTTGGTAGTTCTTTTCTGTAACTTTTCTGCTCAGCTAGACCTTTCAGTAGCCTGGGTTCCAAAAGTGCACACAATAGTCCAGGTAGGTCCTGACCATTCTGAGGCAGGGGGTGGTGGGGGGGTTGGGGGGGGGAGGTGCGGGAGGGTGGAGAGGGCGATTGGTAGCAGCCAACCAAAATGGGAGGAAAATCAAAAGAAAAAGAGGCAAACCAGCCCCCCCCACCCCCCAAAAAAAAAACTAGCGGAGAAATACAAAAAATGAAAAATAAATTGCTGAGAGTAAGTCATAAATATTTCAAGTGATGAGACACCGCGGAGGCTGTTTGCAAACAGGAAGGAAATATCAAGTCAAACAGTACTGTCAGGGAGTCACTAGCCTCAGCCTGCCCACACACCACACATAGGAACACAGCATCAGAGCTAGGCGCAGATATCTGATAAAAAAACTAGAGTGAAGACTAGCTGAGAGAAATATCAATGAATGTGGACCTCCTTTTAACACCTTAGAGTCAGACAAGTGTTAACCCACCAAACCACAAGCGATCATTTGAAACGATCAGTCACATGCTAGATCTGAAGTGTGATGTCGCTGCAAAAATGCCACGTTCCCTCCAATTAAAAGCACAGGGGCCGGTGTTGCTGTGGGTTAGCGCACTGCCGGCTCACAGAGAAGAGATCTTTGGCCAACATTGATGTTCACCAAAACAAGACAACTAAATGCAATTTCCCTTTTTAAATTCAACGGGTTCCCGATTCACCCCTCCTCCTCTCCTTAATTCGCGCTGAGGTAGAACTCCACAGGCACCAACAGCCCTCCAAGTATTATGGCCCAGAAATTGGTCTCAGGCGGTGGGGCCAAAACGGGCGGTCTCAGATCGGCCGCCCCTTATACCCAGTGCCCGATATTCAGTTCCATTGACTGCAACGGGACTCAATATCTGGCGCTGCGTATTACGGGCGTCCGATCGGATACCGCCCGAGACGAGTATCTAGGCCTCTGCATTTTAACTAGCTCAGTTAAATGGAACAGTCACAGATCCTCTGGGTCGGAAGGTCGTGGGTTCAAGTCCCACCGCAGAGACTTGTGCACATAATCTAAATATAATCAACCGTCAGCACAGTGCTGGGTGCAGTACAAAAAAAGGCAAATAAGACATTGCGCTGGGTTACACTAGTAGTGCAATGGAGTACAAATCGGGAGAGATTGCATTGCTGCTGACGAAGGAGCAGCGCTCCGAAAGCTTGTGATTTCAAATAAAGCTGTTGGACTATAACCTGGTGTTGTGCGACTTCTCACGTTTAAAATATTAGTCAGACTCTATCCAGAGCACTGTGTACAGTTCTGGTCACATAATGTTAGGAAGAAAAGAAAGAAAGACTTGCATTTATATAGCACCTTTCACAACCACCGGACGTCCCAAAGCGCTTTACAGCCAATGAAGTACATTTTGAAGTGTAGTCACTGGTGTCATGTGGGAAACGCGGCAGCCAATTTGCGCAGAGCAAAGGATATTATTGCTGTGGGTGAGCAACCGAAATGATACCAAGTACAGGAAACTCTCGTTTAAACGGCACCTAAATATCCGGAATTCTCTAATAACCGGCAGAATTCATACTCCGAAAACTACAGTATACAGTCGTTTATAAGTTTTGTTTTACTGTTAAGTAATTAAAGAGTTATGGATTACCCTCAACTGGCATTACTGTACTTAATCAAGCATCTTCCACCATCCATTTAACACAACATTCTGTCGGGGAGTACCCAATTATACTGCACATTTCTTGATTTTTTTATTTTTGTTTGTTAAAAATAGCCTCGGTAGATAGACCTCTCCGTTATCCGGAATTTTTAATCAACCGGCACCATCCCGGTCCCATCGGTGCCGGATACGAAAGAGTTTCCTGTATCAGGAACAATTGTTAAGTTAAGGAAGTTGGGCCTTTTTTTTTGGAAGGTGATCTAATTGAAGTTTTAAGATTATGAAGAGAATTGACAAGACTGATCCTGGAAAATGGTTAACTGTGGTGAACTGTTCAATTCCCAGGAAAGTTAAAAATGAGGAGGTTAGAAAGGAAGTAGAGCAAACATTTTTTTTCAGCCAAAGGGCAAAAGTCATGAAATAAATTAAAGGGGGTCAATCAGTTGTGTTTCCGGAGAGAGACGAGGTTGGTGGACATGGTGAAAAGGTGGGTAGGTGATGCCCATCTATCAAAAGAGAGGAGGACTTATTGGGCAGCACAGCTTTTCCTGTTCCTAAGTGTGGGAACTGCAATTCTCTTTAAATAGGGTTGCTCCGCTGTTTAGGGATGACAGGAAGTCCAAGGGCCTAAAAACTAATGGCTTTACTTAGAAGCATTTTGAAAAGATTACAGAGGACAAAAAAGCCACAAGAGTTTTGAAGTGCTGCCAACATGCTACCACATCTCTCAAATGCTCCACGCCCTTTTCAAATTGAACGGCGGGATGTTGACGGTGACAGAAATATTGCTTCAGCTCTTCACCCTGCATTGGGTGGTAGCACTTTCATCTTTCAATGCAATACTGAATAACGCAGAAAAATAGGCAAATGGCTCAACAGGTCCATCATGGATCAACTCCACCCACCTGCCTTCTTACTACAGGAAACTCTTTATTAACCGGCACCCAAATATCCGGAAATCTCTCTTAACCGGCAAAATTCTTGAGTAGGTAACCGGGGTTTTCCTTCATCTCTCGTTTAAAAATTAACTTTAAAAAAAACCCCGAGGCGTTTGCCTTGTATCGGAGCGTGTAGATTGGGAAGGGAATGTGCAGCCCGGGTAGGCAGCGGACACGACAGATGGTCAGCTGGCGGTCCCCGGGGAGACGGAGCTCCGAATGCAGGCGCATGTCTCTCGTACGTTGGGAGATATAACTCTCCGTTATCCGGACTTTTTGATTAACCGGCACCACGCCGGTCCCGTCGGTGCCGGTTAATAAAGAGTTTCCTGTATATCCTTCGATCACTTTTGTTCTCTGAAAATATACCTAATCGCCTCTTAAACCTAATTGCGCGGTCTACTTCAATGGCCTACTGTGCTTAACTTACTCCACAACTCAAAAAAACCCTTTGGGTGAAAGGTTTCCCGACTTCCTCCTAACTTCCTCATTTTTAAACTTGTGTCTCCTGGTATCAATGCAAAAGCAAGGAAGTGATGTCAAATTAAGATATTGGTCAGGGTCAGGTCACAGCTGGAATGCAGCGTGCAGTTCTGGGCACTCTCCATTATAGGCAATTTGTTAGAGCCAAGGAAAGGGTATAGCAAAGCTTCACTCGAATGAAACCAGAATTATCGTTCTGAAGAATCTAACAATGAGACAGCACAGAAGGAGGCCATTTGGCCCATTGTGCCTGTGCCGGCTCTTTGGTCGAGCCATCCAACTAGTCCCACTCCCCTGCTCTTTCCCCATAGCCCTGTAAAATTTTTCCCTTCAAGTATTTACCCAATTCTCTTTTGAATGTTACTATTGAATCTGCTTCCACCACACTTTCAGGCAGCGCATTCCGGATCACAACTCACAGTGCGAAAAAATGTTTGTCACTTCTGGTTCTTTGCCAATCACCTTAAATCTGTGTGCTCTGGTTACCAACCCTTCTGCCACTGGAAACAGTTTCTCCTTATTTACTCTGTCAAAACCCTTCATGATTTTGAACACCTCTACCAAATCTCCTCTTGACCTTCTCTGCTCCAAGGAGAACAACCCCAGCTTCTCCAGTCTCTCCACATAACTGAAGCCCCTCATCCCCGGTACCATTCGAGTAAATCTCCTCTGCACCCTCTCCAAGGCCTTGACATCATTCCTAAAGTGCGGTGCCCAGAATTGGACACAAATACTCCAGCTGAGACCTAACCAGTGTTTTATAAAGGTTTAGCGTAACTTCCTTGCTTTTGTACTCTAAGGGCTCGATTTTGCCAGGCCCGAGGAGGCGGGAATGGAGGCGTGTGGGGTGTTAAAATTGCAAAAAATGGCGGGTGGCCTGACTCCGCCTCCATCCCGCCTCCGAGAAATTTTCCCAAATGTGTGGTTTCTGATCCCGTCTCCGTCCTGCCTCCAAGAGGCGGGATAGGCCTTTAAGGCCCTTAACAACCACTTAATTGCCTCTATAATCCCATTTTGAGAGGCCTTTCTGATTTTAACACTTTTCGGACGTGATGCACGCCTCCTCTGAAACACGACGGTGAAACCTGGCGGGAGCACACTTGGATTGCTGACTATCAGTTGCAGGTCCACCATTAAGAAGGGGATTTGATCAATCAGCATTCTGGGGGAACTTTTAGCAGTCGTCATAATTCTAATTCTAATTCTAATTCCTCCTCCTCCTCCCACAGCAAAGGTCAAAAGCTTCCCAGTCTTTGCAGACCTTAAATGCAGCAGCAATGATGACATCATCAGAGGCGACTTTCAGACTCAAAACACTAATTGGGTCATGGGTTCCCACATGCTGGAACTCAATTGCCCAATTCGGGGAAAATCGAATCATTCTCCCACATCCAATTGGAGTCGGGTGACTAACACGAAAAGTGGATGACACGACCCCAGCCCGCCCCAATGACAAAATCCAGCCCTATGCCTCTATTAATAAAGAAAGGCTTGAAAAATGTGGCGATGGTTAAGGTGGGGTGGGCGGAAGATCTAAAAGAGGTTTTCAAATGATGAAAGGTCTTGCAAGGATAAATAGTGAAAGGTTATTTCCACTGTTTGGTGAAACTGTAATGACGGGAGGGGGAGGTTCATACTCAAGATTGTCAAACTAAGAAAAAAGGGGGAAGTTAGAATTTTTTTTTTACGCAGAGGGCTATGAGAATATGGAATGGCTTACCACAAGTGGTTATTGAGGCACAGACTACAACATTACTTAAAAAGGAATTGGTTAAGTATTTGACAAGCAATAATATAAAAGACTAGGGAAAAAGGGCAGGGAATGGGATTAGGAATGGATGGCTCCAGTTGAAGAGCAAGCACCAGCAGAGGCACAATGGGCTGAATGGCCTCCTTCTGTGCTGAAATTCCATGGTATTGGAACCACTCGGTCTAGTAAACAATTTGCCTGGATTAACTTCACCCGTCCACTTCCCCCTGCACTGTCCAGCACTGTGCCTCAGTGCCAATCTCCGAGCACAGTCTCCGACTGCACTCGTGTGCCATTCTCGTTTACCGTACCACCTGATTGAGATGGCCAAATTAGTGGCAACTCAGAGCAGTTTTGTTTTTGTGCTGGGCCTTCTACCCACTGAGAACTGGACCGAGGCTGCCCCAAGCTCATTTCATACAGGACTCCTATAATGAGCAGGGAGAGGAGGCTTTCGTCCATCGGACTGGACTGGACTCAAACCCAGGTCCCGAAAGGATAGCGTGCTGACCCACTCGACTGCCCCACCCCTCGAGCAGACAGATTCTGGAAGGGTCCAACTGGTTTCAAAGTTACATATTTGCTGCTTAAAATTAACATTTCAAGCAATGTTCCCTGTAATTTTTTGGGGGGGCAGCACGGTCCGTTCAAATGTCCACGCTTGCAAGTTTTTTTCAATGCTTAAAGGGAACACTGATTTCAAGTGACTTGGTAGTGCAATGGGTGAGACACTTGCCTTTCACTTCTCAGACCTAGGCTCAAATCCGACATAGGCTTGATGGGATGAACATCTCCTGTGTCTGAGCTCAGTCCAGTTCCTAGTGGGCCAAGACCCACAAGACAAAACTCCCTCTAATTTGACTCTAATTGCCATCTGGTGACCTCTCTGATTTCTGTTTGGTAACAGTTGTTTGAGAGAGGGAGCTAAAAGATGAAGATTCAACCAAACGCAACAAGAGGACGCACCGCAGATTTTGAACAGTCACAGAGTTTGTGTCTCTGAGATGGTGGAAGGGGTAATGTCGAGCATAAACACTGGCATGGATCTGTACGGGCCAAATGGCCTGTTTGTGTGCTGTAGAATTCTACGTCTCATCCAATGCACTCTGTCCAGAATGGGCCCTCTTAGCCACAGAGCATTCAGTTTCCATAGCAACCCTCCACTGATTCTGAGATGATTTGCAAAACTTTCACTCCGACTGGCGCCAGTCTTCCAGTCCCTTACCCAAGGGTCTCTCTGTGAGCATGAGCCTCACCAGAGAGTGTGAGATTAGGGTATTTGATTGCAGGAGCCATCACAGCCCACTTCTTTACCGAGCCACATCTTGATTTGTAACCAGCACGTATATTTGTCCAGCGTAGGGGCGGGGGGGGCGAATGGATAGCGATCAGCAGCAGAAATGCTGACTGACCTTTTGCCTCCCTAATCCTTGGGGGGCGGGAGTAAACGGATGGGAAGGGGAGAGGAGGAGGGGGAGGGGAGTGGGGGGGAGGCAATGCCGGGGATCAGCTGTACTGCCCTTTCTGCTGCCCCAGCACGTTCAGAGATTCCAAGATGGTGGAAGCGGAGCAGGGAAACCTCAACCACAGAGTGAGAGTTAACAAACTTTACAAGAAGCTTCACGTGTCCCGTGTGGTACTGGGGCATACCGATCAGAGGGTCACAGATCAGAGGGGCCCACATTCGAGTCTATGCTGAAATTAGCTAGCCTGAGTCGGGCCTAGAAGTTGGGGCTGCTGCGATTGACATCAGTGGTTCTTGGTTTCAGAAGAAGAAAAACGATAATTAGCCAGGAAGGATCCTTCACCGGATGGCTTTCTAGTGACCCCGGCCGGACACACTTCAGGTGACAACGGAATGACAGTCCCACCCTCTCATGGTGACACTCATGAGCCAGGGTTTTCCGCTCTGTGTTCACCAGCCCGCCATTATTTCCTTGTCCATTACGATGAATGGATGGGTGGTGGAGGGAACCGCGGGCTAGCTAGTGCGCGAGCGGAAAACCCCAGTGACATGAATCTTGTCATTCATGTATGAAGTAATACTGGGCGGCCTGCTGGTGGCGCTGTCCAGGGAGAGTATAAATACTCGGGCATGGGCCCAGCTTGCTTAGGACATTCCTCAACAGGAACTAGAGAAGGACACAACTAGATCTCCATGTTGTAAAACAGTTGATTAAAGCTTTGTTTAACGCTTAGACCAAGTGCCTAGTAGTTTTCTTATGTCACCCGGTGCCAGTGTCACCTCAGTAGGTAGCACCCTCGCCTCTGAGTCAAGAGCATTGTGGGTTCATAGTCCCACTCCAGGGACTTGAGCACAAAAATCAAGGCTGCACTGTCGGAGGTACCGTCTTTCGGATGAGACGTTAAACCGAGGCCCCCGTCTGCTCTCTCAGGTGAATGTAAAATATCCCACGGGCACTATTTCGAAGAAGAGCAAGGGAGTTCTCCCCGGTGTCCTGGGGCCAATATTTATCCCTCAATCAACATCATTAAAAACAGATTATCTGGTCATTATCACATTGCTGTTTGTGGGAGCTTGCTGTGCGCAAATTGGCTGCTGCGTTTCCTACATTACAACAGTGACTCCACTTCAAAAAAAAAGTACTTCGTTGGCTGTAAAGCGCTTTGGGATGTCCGGTGGTCGTGAAAGGCGCTATATAAATGCAAGTCTTTCTTTCTTTTTCGATGTCTTAAGCTCACGGGCACAAATGGTCAAATTGGGAAAGGGACTGGGAATGAGCCCCAACAAGAGTTAGCACTTTCAGAAGAGGAGGGCAGAAAAGAGTGAAAGAAAAATCAAAAGCTTCACCTTTTTTCGGCAGGTTTATGATTAGACAGGCCGTGGCACAATGGTTTGTAAATCTACCATATTTATATGGGTGAGAAGTCGCACAACACCAGGTTATAGTCCAACAGCTTTATTTGAAATCACAAGCTTTCGGAGCGCTGCTCCTTCGTCAGGTGAAGTGAAGAAATACTTTGTGTATTTTGTGTATCTCTTCACTTCACCTGACGAAGGAGCAGCGCTCCGAAAGCTCGTGATTTCAAATAAAGCGGTTGGACTATAACCTGGTGTTGTGTGACTTCTCACTTTTGTCCACCCCAGTCCAACACCGGCATCTCCGCATCATATTTATATGGAGCTGCGATCGTTGTCTGCAGATAGAGTGCTATCTGAGTGCAAGATCTGTCCAGGTGCTGTTTATCACGATAGACTGTGTCCCTTTTACATCTGACAGTCATTGTGCAGGGCTGGCAGGGGGCTGCAATATGCTGTACCATGGAGCGGTCTGACGCAAGACTAACCCCTCTACTCTCCCACTTGTAGCTATTTTGGTGCACTGAGACGCCAGTCAAGCACGTGCTCAAATGGGACGGGTTCACCTGCCTCAAGGCAGCTGGCCCAGTGTGCCACGGGAAACGCCCTGGATCCAGATCAACTGTCTGTCCTCTTGGTTGCAGCATGTACGTGGCCTCAGTGGAATGAGCTATTAAAGGAGGATAGATTAAAGTTCACTAGATTGATCCCGGGGATGAGAGGGTTGTCCTATGAGGAGATATTGAGTAGAATGGGCCGATACTCTCTGGAGTTCAGAAGAATGAGAAGTGATCTCATTGAAACATATAGGGGGAGAAATTCAGTATTGCCCCATTTGGGGCGCAATTATCGGCCGGGCGCAAAGATTAGCGCCTGGCGCTAATTATCGCCACTGACTGCAAACTTGACTTTTATCGCCCCTGGAGGTGATTGGAGCGCTAAATCAGGTGCTTCACACCTGTCTTAAGGCGCAAAGGCCGAGGAGCGAGGCGCTACCTCAGAGCGCTGGCGAAGCTCATGTGATGTCAATCAGCAATGGAACACACACACAATGGCACGGGCCAGTTCTTAAAGGGGAGGGTTGATCTTGCTTTCCATCCACATCCTGCTCATTGCAGCCTTGAATCTCGGCCTGGAGAGACCTGCACATCAAATCTGCTGGAAAGAACAATGGAGAGTACCAGGGAAAGAGCTCAGAGTGCAGCCCCTACAGTCTCTTCTAAATCGATACAAGGAAGGGCAAATCAAAATGAACCTGCAAAGTGCTGCTCAGTACCCAAAACTCCTTCACACAGCGTTGAATCTCTCCAGAAGTTTCTCTCTCTCTCTCTCAGAATGCGTGGTTCAAAAATGTCACCAACAATAAAAGGCAGGAAGCGGTCACCTTTAAATAGCGCTCCCCCAGTCCCTTCCTGACTGCAAAACGCTCCCCTCAATCTGTCGTTGCTAGCGGCAGGCAGTAAGGCAGGGGGCGCCACTCAATATCCGCTCCGGGGCGATACCGGGGTGTTGCGCACTCGACTGACGTCACGATCTGCCGGCGCAGGAGATCGTGGTGGTAGTGTTTAACGCCGCCGCAAAATGTCTAGTTAATTTCGCGAGCGGCACAAACATCGCCGCGCCCGGGCGCTCGATGCTTTGCGACCCATTAGCGCCCTCTTAAGGCGCTAACGGGAGGCGCAACCAACTGAATTTTTCCCCCATAAGATTCTGAGGGGGATTGACAGGGTGGATGCTGAGAGGTTGTTTCCCCTGGCTGGAGAGTCTAGAACTAGGGGGCATAGTCTCAGGATAAGGGGTCGGCCGTTTAAGACTGAGATGAGGAGGAATTTCTTCATTCAGAGGGTTGTGAATCTTTGGAATTCTCTGCCCCAGAGGGCTGTGGATGCTCAGTCGTTGAGTGTATTCAAGGCTGAGATCGATAGATTTTTGGGCTCTAGGGGAATCGAGGGATATGGAGATCAGGCAGGAAAGTGGAGATGAGGTCGAAGATCAGCCATGATCTTATTGAATGGCGGAGCAGGCTTGAGGGTCTGTGTGGCCTACTCCTGCTCCTAATGCTTATGTTCTAGCCTATGGCGTGGGTGGGGGAGGGTGGGAAAAAAGAAATCAAGAGGTGCCACTTCCTGCCAGACAGGGGTAGAACTGGCCCGAGGAGGGGGCTGGGAGCCAGTCTGGAGTTCTGTTTTTTGCTTCCCTGCTGTTGAAAATTCACTGAAAACCAATGTGTGGCACTGGCACTGGCACATCACAGGCCACGCGGGACAGTGGGATCTCAGCACTCCAATTATCCATCTTCTCCACTTTCTGCCTGAATCTTTGCAGGACAAAGCCTTACGTGACAACTCTGCTCATTGCACAGCTTCTTTTATTAATTGGACCCCCTGGGACACATCTCATTGTCTTGGCTGTGCTCTTTGTTGTAAGGAATAATGTGAATAGATTTTGTCTGGGTTTAAATTGTGAATTCTGGGAGATTCTCTCATTGCTAACTTACCTGACGAAGGAGCGAACTGCTTCGAAAGCTTGTAAAATTAAATAAATCTGTTGGACTATAACCTGGTGTTGTGCGACTTCTCTTTTATTAATGGCAAATCCTTTCCTTGGATAAAACTACACGATACTTATCTTACTTTCCGTATTGCACTTGTCTTCATTCTGGTGCCGAGGCTATTTCTGCACCTCACATGCGAGGCCGAAATCTGGGCACTCGCCAGCTTTAATTTTCATTAACTATATGGAGAATTGGGTTGGGTTCCTCCATTATGGTATGTGAAGGGAGGGGGGAAAGCAAGAAAGAAAATATAGCGAAAGAGAGAGACTCATCGTTATCCAATAGTACATGAGGTAGCGCTGATCTCTGTTTCCCATAGCCAACAGGAAGGACTCTGCTCAGACATTACTTGTGTTCAGGACACGCACAGAAAAGAAAGACTTACACAAACTCAGGATGCCCCAAAGTGCTTAACAGTACTTTTGAAGTGTAGTCACTGTTGTAATGTAGGAAACACAGCAGCCAATTTGCGCACAGCAAGGTCCCACAAACAGCAATGTGATAATGACCAGATAATCTGTTCCACGTAATCTGTTTTAGTGATGGATAAATATTGGGCAGGACACTGGGGCAAACTCCCCAGCTGTTCTGTTAAATAGTGCAGTGGGATCTTTTACGTCCACTATCGTCTCATCCGAAAGACGGCACCTCCGACAGTGCGGCGCTCCCTCAGCACTGCACTGGAGTGTCAGCCTGGATTTTGTGCTCCAGTCCCTGGAGTGGGACTCGAACCCACAACCTTCTGACTCAGAGGCGAGAACGCTGCCCACAGAGCCACAGCTGACACAGTCCCTGTAACCTGCTGCTCTCCCACCACACCCTAAACCTGCTCCTCATTCCTTCCACCTCAGAAGGATGAAAGGCTGAAGTGAACCCAGCTGGGATTCAAACCCAGGGACCTCGGAAGAAAATAAAAGGGATTTAATTAAAAAAAAAAAATTTTAATCAAACTTTTGCCGTTTGATTTCTGTTTCAGAAATTTCCAGAGAATCTGCCCAACAACCAGACTTGTCTGATCTAAAACCTTGTGGGGCAGGAGCACTAGCAGTAATATCTGTGATGTGGTGCACCGACATCTGATATAAACATGAATAAGTAAAGTGACTTCCACTGATATTCCAAAACAAGCCACAGATGAAGCTGGATAATTTTTCACCATCAGATCAGCGAATGAGTCATGAATGAATGAAGCTATCCCGACCCTTTTTACCAGATTTAAGGTACACTACTTCCATAAAACTTGGCCCTGATATGATCATTAATACAGTCTGACCATTGTCTTCCTCTCGGCCTTGTTCCTTCTGCACATTCTGCTCATCAGCCATTGCTCATTCAGCTTGCATGGTCAAAGAACCGGGGGGTGGGGGAGGGGGGGGGGACAGTTGCATCGTATTTACAGCAGAGAAACCGGACATTCGGCCCAACTGGGTCTATGCCGGTGTTTATGCTCCACACGAGCCTCCTCCCACCCTTCTTCATCTCACCCCATCAACATAGCCTTCTATTCATAGAATCATAACGGCCCAGAAGGAGGCCATTCAGCCCATCGAGTCCGTGCCGTCTCTCTGTGGAGCGATCCAGTCAGTCCCATTCCCCTGCTCTATCCCCGTAGCCCTGCAAGTTTATTTCCCTCAAGCGCCTATCCAGTCTCCCCTTGAAAACATTGAGTGTCTCCGCTTCCACCACTTCCGTCGGCAGCGAATTCCAGGCCCTCACCACTCGATGCGTAAAAAAGTTTTTCCTCACCCCCCCCCTGTATCTCTTGCCCAAAACCTAAAATCTGTGTCTCCTAGTCCTTGTACCATCAACAAGTGGGAACAGCCTTTCCCCGTCTAGCCTATCCACACCCGTCATAATCTTGTACACCTCTATCAAATCACCCCTCAACCACCTTTGCTCTAATGAAAACAAATCCAGCTTCTCCAACCTGTCCTTGTAACTAAGATCCCCCATCCCCGGAACCATTCTGGTAAATCTCCTCTGCACCCTCTCAAGGGCCTTCACATCCTTCCTAAAGTGTGGTGACCAGAACTGGACGCAATACTCCAGTTGTGGCCTAACCAGCGCTTTATAAGCAGTCACCATAACTTCTCTACTTTTGTACTCAATACCTCTATTTATGAAGCCCAAGATCCCATATGCTTTGCTAACCACTCTCTCGTTATGTCCCGCCACCTTCAGGGACCAATGCACATTAACTCCCAGGTCCCTCTGTCCCTGCACACTCCTTTCTCCTTCATGTGTTTATTCAGCTTCCCCTTAAATGCATCTCTGCTATTCGCCTCAACTACTCCTTGTGGTCGCGAGTTCCACATTCTCACCACTCTCTGGGTAAAGAAGTTTCTCCTGAATTCCCGATTGGATTTATTAGTGACTATCTTATATTTATGGCCCCTAGTTCTGGTCTCGCCCACAAGTGGAAACATCTTCTCTACTTCTACCCTATCGAACCCTCTAATAATTTTAAAGACCTCTAACAAGTCACCTCTCAATCTTCCCTTTTCTGGAGAAAAAGAGCCCCAGTCTGTTCAGTCTTTCCTCCTCCCTCTTCATTCTCAGTGGGCGGCCGACACAGGTGAATGTGGAGAAGTGGAGAAGATTTTGTATTGTTGATGTATAAGGTGCTGATCAGACGCTATCTGAAGTACTGCGTGTACATATTTTTTATGATCTGGAACGCGCTGCCTGAAAGGGCGGTGGAAGCAGATTCAATAGTACCTTTCAAAAGGGAATTGGATAAATACTTGAAAATGAAAAATATGCAGGGCTGCGAGCTAAGAGTGAGGGAGAGGGACTAACCGTAACCAATTAGTCCCACTCACCCACTCTTGCAATGCGCCGGCACAGGCACGATGGGCCGAATGACCTCTTTCATTGCTGTAAGATTCTGTGGGGGAAAAATTCAGTTGGTTGCGTCTCCCGTTAGCGCCTTAAGAGGGCGCTAATGGGGCGCATAGCATCTAGCGCCCGGGCGCGGCGATGTTTGCGCCGCTCGCGAAATTAACTAGACATTTAGCGGCAGCGCTAAACACTACCGCCACGATCTCCTGCGCCAGCAGATCGTGACATCAGTCGAGTGCGCAACGCCCCGGTATCGCCCCAGAGCGGATATTGAGTGGCGCCCCCTGCCTTACTGCCTGCCGCTAGCAACGACAGGTTGAGGGGAGCGTTTTGCAGTCAGGAAGGGACTGGGGGAGCGCTATTTAAAGGCGACCGCTTCCTGCCTTTTATTGTTGGTGACATTTTAGAACCACGCATTCTGAGAGAGAGAGAGACTTCTGGAGAGATTCAACGCTGTGTGAAGGAGTTTTGGGTACTGAGCAGCACTTTGCAGGTTCATTTTGATTTGACCTTCCTTGTATCGATTTAGAAGAGACTGTGGGGGCTGCACTCAGCTCTTTCCCTGGTACTCTCCATTGTTCTTTCCAGCAGATTTGATGTGCAGGTCTCTCCAGGCCGAGATTCAAGGCTGCAATGAGCAGGATGTGGATGGAAAGCAAGATCAACCATCCCCTTTAAGAACTGGCCGGGGCCATTGTGTGTGTGTTCCATTGCTGACTGACATCACATGAGCTTCGCCAGCGCTCTGAGTTAGTGCCTCGCTCCTCGGCCTTTGCGCCTTAAGACAGGTGTGAAGCACCTGATTTAGCGCTCCAATCACCTCCAGGGGCGATAAAAGTCAAGTTTGCAGTCGGTGGCGATAATTAGCGCCAGGCGCTAATCTTTGCGCCCGGCCGATAATTGCGCCCCAAATGGGGCGATACTGAATTTCTCCCCGTGTCTTAACCACCTGAATTGTTTTTCAGTAATTTGGCCTATTGTGGTATTGTGTTGTTTCTAAACCTCTAGACCGTCTCAGTGGGCAGCACCCTCGCCTCTGAGTCAGAAGATTGTGGGTTCAAGTCCCACTCCAGAGACTTGAGCACATAATCCAGGCTGACACTCCCGGTGCAGTGCTGAGGGAGCGCTGCACTGTCGGAGGTGCCGTCTTTCGGATGAGACGTTAAACCGACGCCCCGTCTGCCCTCTCAGGTGAATGTAAAAGATTCCGTGGCACTATTTTGAAGAAGAGCAGGGGAGTTATCCCTGGTGACCTGGCCAATATTTATCCCTCAACCATCATCACTAAAACAGATTATTTGGCCATTATCACATTGCCATTGTGGGAGCTTGCTGTGCGCTTATTGGCTGCCGTGTTTCCTACATTACAACAGTGACTACACTTCAAAAAAAAAGTACTTTGTTGACTGTAAAGCATTTTGGGACGTCCTGAGGTCGTGAAAGGCGCTATATAAATGCAGTTAGTCTCAGGTAAGACACTTCTGCCACTAACCATCTTTGGTCCTGCTTGTTACTGAAGCCGTCGCCTTGCACTTACCGTTGTTCAGTTCGCCCCCGAACACGATGGCCTTGGCCCTGGAGATGTTGATGCAGTATGTCAGTGCGTCCATCCGCAGGTTGAAGTTAATCAGTGCCGCCTCCACGCCAACCTTAGCCAGCCCCAGCCACAGTCCCACGTACTCGCTCCTGCTCTCCATGAAAAGTGCCACCACGTCGCCAGTGCGGTAGCCCTGCCCGTAAAAATAGTTGGCGACTCGGTTGGAGTACTCGTCCAGGTCCCGGAAACTCCAGGCGGTGTCCGTCCCCTCGAATATGAGCGCCGTTTTGTCCGGGTGCCTCTGGACGATTTCGTGGAAGATTTTCGGGACTGTGTTGTTCAGCTTCAAGTTCCGCTTCACTTTGCTTCTCACTTTGAAGAGGACACCAGCAGCACTGAGGTAAGAGGAGGCAAAAACACATGAAAAGAAACGTGAGCTGAGAGAGCAACTGCATCTCGTTCTCTTGTCCCTCCAATACCTGTAGCAGTGAGGGGAGTCAGTACTGGAGAATGAAACACTTCACCTCTTCCGTTGGGTCCCAGCAGACAACTGATAGAAGAGATGTGCCGGGGAGTTCACCCAGTGTCCTGGCCAACACATATCCCTCAACCAGTACCTAAAGCAGATGATCTGGTCATTTCTTACATTGCTGCTTGTGGGACCTTGCTGTGCGCAAATTGTCTGCCGTGCTTCCTACATTACAACGGTTTCTTTCTTTCTTTCTTTCTGATTCCTCAGGGCCAGTTACACTGTGCTGCGACCGTGGGAGGGAGGTCTTGGGAGTGGTGGGAAGCAAGGTTACAAAGGAGAACAAGAGAGAAAACCAAAATCTAGAGGAGAAAGGGAAAGGGTGGGACACGGACAGAGACAGCATTGAAGAAACAAGGTGTGAAGGAAGTGGTGTGCCAACAGAGCAAGACCTCAGCCAGTTCCCCGCCCAGTTTCAACCAGGCCAGGATTTTTAAAGGTCCTGTGACCTCTTTGCACTCATCAAGATGAAGGGTGTCAGTGGTCATCAACGGGAGGTTTTTTTCACAGCTTGGTAGCATCAGACACTCTCAGGTTAGATTACAGCCCTGGTTAGATACAGGATAACGTCCTCTCTACTCCGCCCAATAATGGGGCAAATTACCATGTTCACTACTTGCAACTAAATTGTAAATGCGTTTTTTATACAAAACGGCAGACAGAGGAAATTTCCTACCATGGGCTGAAGTGGCACTGTGCCATATTAGTAACAAACAATTAACACATTCATATGAAATTCCTCTGTCATCATGTAGGTTAACATAGATGTTAATCTATTTAAAATAGCAGCGGAGTCATTTCGTATCAATGTGTAATACTGCAGTATGATTTTAACCCCAGTGTGTCTAAACCTTAACACCAGAGGTCACCTCCGCCATTTCCATTTTTGCCATCTTTAAACAGCTGACGTCAGGCTATAAGCAGTTTTGTACTGCAGAGTCACTCAACCACTAAAAGCTGTTCGTCCCAGAGCTAAGTTTCAAACCTCACATCGGATCGATCCCCAAGACCACTCGCTTCCACCCCTGCAACACTGCTGGCCTTCAGCCATACCTCAGTCCCATCACCACTGAAAATCTTATCCATGGTTTTGGTACCTCCCGACACAGGCACAATGGGCCGAATGGCCTCCTTCTGTGCTGTAAGCTTCTGGATTTCTCTAATTCCCTCCTCCACCCTTCAACTCCAACTTGCGCAAAAGTCAACTGCGCAAACCCTGTCCTGGAGTAAGTCCTGCTCGTCCATTACCCCCAACCTCGCTGGCCCACATCCCCCAACTGCACTGAATTTAAACTCTTCGTCAATGTCTACAGATCACTCCACTGCTTCATCCCATCCTCCCTCTGCAGTCTCCGCCAGCCTTCTAGCCCCTCCTGCACTCTTTGTCCCTGACTCCAGCCTTTTGCGCTCTCCCCTCACCTCCCATCGCTCCACCACTAGCGGCAGAGTGTTCAACCCACTCATCCTACTTTCTGGAACTCCCTAAACCCCTGCGCCTCTCTACTTCTCTCTCCATCTTTAGAAACAAAACTCATCTTTAGAAACAAAACCCACCTTTCCACCACTCTTCCTAATCTCTCCCTCCTGGCATCTGTTCCCTTGTCTATCTCTACCGTGAAGTACCTTACATAGGATATATGGCACAGAAACAGGCCATTCAGCCCAACCAGTCCATACCGGCATTTATGCTCCACTCGAGCCTCCTCCCGTCTTTCCTCATCGAACTCTATCAGCATAACCCTCTATTCCTTTCTCCCTCATATGCTTGTCCAGCCTCCCCTTAAATGCATCGACACTAGTCGCATCAACCACTCCCTGTGGTAGCGAGTTCCACAATCTCACCACTCTCTGGGACACTTTTTACATTAAATGCGCCATAGCAACACAAGTTATTGTTGTTTATGAAAGAGAAGTGTTGCAGAATGTTCCTTGAGAAACACCCAGACTCACAGGACATTTCCTAATCCGAAACAATCTGTTTAGGAATGAACAAAAATAATCTTTAAACTCTTTTTATATTTCTGATTTCAATGCAGAACTGCTTGCTCCACGACTTAAGGGGTTAACTCTCGGCGCTCCAGTTGTCCATCCACTCGGCCTAGAACTTCAGCCCCTGGCAGCAACAGAACAGAACACTTTGCCTTGCTGGTCAAAGGCCACATTTTTCCTGTAGTTAAACTTTAAGCTCTTCTCCCCCTTTGCGTAATATTTCTGACTGAACGGATAGGTCTAGCTGCTGTAAATAAAGAAATATATTGCACTTTAATAAAATCTCTATCTATCTTTTATTTGCCATGATGTGGAGATGCCGGTGTTGGACTGGGGTGGACAAATATGAGAAGTCGCACAACACCAGGTTATAGTCCAACAGCTTTATTTGAAATCACAAGCTTTCGGAGCGCTGCTCCTTCATCAGCTGACGAAGGAGCAGCGCTCCGAAAGCTTGTGATTTCAAATAAAGCTGTTGGACTATAACCTGGTGTTGTGCGACTTCTCACATTTATCTTTTATTAGCCAAGTTAAACTCTGGAACCCTTCGTGCGGCGTTTGAAAGGCAGTTAACTCTTCTGCGGACTGTGTATATTTAGTTCTACTCTCTGCAAGGTTGTTAACACCAGGGAGATGCTCGGGTTTAGGATCAGAAAGGACAACATCAGCTACACGCCCAGTTATAAATGTGGAACAGGGGGCTTCTTTTTTGAGTTAGATTCATCGAAAGGAGCAACATTTTGAAATCAAAATGGATAACTCTCAATCCAAATGCATGACGGGTGGTAGGTCAGGGCTACGGACACTGGTGAGCTGAACAAGGAAAAAGGATGTACACTGGCTGGTCAATGGGTCAAGTTCATTGTCCTTATCTCTCAGACGTGGGTTTCAATCTAGCCCAGATTGATGAGATAATAATCTCCTCTCACCGCTAACTGTGAAGGTCCTATGTGAAATGAGTTTGGGCCACCTCAAACCAGTTTATAATGTGCCCCGAACTTGGCATTAATTGGCACTCTCACTCTGTGAAACCTTAGGTGTCAGCCGTGGCTCAGTGGGCAGCACTCTCGTCTCTGAGTCTGAAGGTTGTGTGTTCAAGTCCCATTCCAGAGGCTTGAGCTCAGAAATCTAGGCTGACGCTCCCAGTGCAGTGCTGAGGGGAGTACTGCACTGTCGGAGGTGCCGTCTTTCAGATGAGACGTTAAACCGAGGCCCCGTCTGCCCTCTCAGGTGGACATAAAAGATCCCATGGCACTATTTTCAGTTATCCCTGGTGTTCTGGTCAATATTTATCCCTCAATCAACATCACTAAAAAACAGATTATCTGGTCATTATCACATTGCTGTTTGTGGGAGCTTGCTGTGTGTAAATTGGCTGCCACATTTCCCACATTACAACACTGACTACACTTCAAAAGTACTTCATTGGTTGTAAAGCGCTTTGGGACATCCTGAGGTGAAAGGCGCTATAGAAATGCAAGTATTTCTTTTTTATGGATGGCTGGTGCGGGAAATGGCAAAAATGTCACGCTGGTGCAATTAGAGGGTTATTCTGCTGTCGCTGGTGCTGAGGCAGATTGTTGGGACGGAGTAGAGGATGCTTTAGTTTGCCTCCAACTGTGCCACACCTGAACTGGGAGCTTTACTCTGCAGCTGACTTCCTTGCACCTGAGCCGATGGTACAGACTGCTGACACCGGTGCTGGAGAGGAGGAGGGTTCCTCAGTAGTAACATCACTCCGTTGAGTACAAGAGAAAAAAAGAGGAAACTACACTAAGGCAGGAAAGTTTCAGAATCCCATGGACATTCCCACCCAGTCCCTCCTCCCAATGTGATTAACCCAAATTTTGCAATTAAAATTGAGAGACTGACAGCAGCAACGCGTGAACACTCTGCAAGTCCGTAGCTGTCCAGTCCGTGTAAATTGTCCTTTAGATACAGGAGGCATCTTGTCCTGGATGGAACATTGAGAAACATTAGCCAGAATGCAATGAATGCTGCACACACATGCGCCAAAAAGGATGTGGGGAAACACCTCCCCAATTATGCCTTTAAATCATAGAACCCTACACTACAGAAGGAGGCCATTCGGCCCATCATGCCTGTGCCGGCTCTTTGGTAGAGCAGTCCAATTTGTCCCACTCCCCCGCTCTTTCCCCATAGCCCCGCAATGTTTTTCCTTTTCAGGTATATGATGCGTCCTTTTGGACCACACAAACCAATCGTGTTTCTTATCTGGTGCTGACCTCACACTACAAAATGTGGGTAAAGCTCTCACCCCTAAAAAAACACAAAGAAGGAAATAATCCAGCAACATAATGATGAAAGAGCTTGGAAACCATTCAAAAATGTCCGAGGGTGATGATTAATTGATCTCAGGCACATACCAAGCTAATGTCCTTGAGAATAGTGAATAAGAGCCTACGGATTATGACATGAATCTTGTATGAAGTAATACTGGGCAGCCTGCTGGTGGCGCTGTCCAGGGAGAGTATAAATACTCGGGCATGGGCCCAGCTTGCTTAGGACATTCCTCAACAGGAACTAGTGAAGGACACAACTCGACCTCCATGTTGGAAAACAGTTGATTAAAGCTTTGTTTAACGCTTAGACCAAGTGCCGAGTAGTTTTCTTATGTCAGATTATAAGATATATCCCGCCCTGTGCAATACTGGGTGATACAAATCACCATCTATGCTGAGATGCCCGAGCTTGCCTCTGTGGCAAAAAGGTCACTACCATTGGCGCCTCTCTTCTGTCCCAACAATGGGGGGAGTTTTTACTTCACGACACGCTGGGAGTGGGGGTGGGGGGAGGGGGTCCGGTAGCGCGCAGAAACCCAGAATCTGGATTTTCCTGCGTGCTTGTGGAGTTTTAACTCTGCAGCATGCATCTTACATCATTGACAGATTCTCCACCCGGAAGTCAGCCTGACTGACAGGCTTGGCTTCCAGTTGGGCGGGGAACACCCCGAAGGAGGCCGCAGGACCAGGTAGGTCGTAACCCCGACTCCGGGGGAGGCGGGAGGTCCGGTTCCAAAAGGGGGGGGGTCCGATCCCCTGACCCCGGGGGAGGGTCCAATCCCCGATCTGGGGGTTCAATCCCAGGGGTGTGGGCGTCTGATGGTGGCGAAGTTTGGGGCCCAGGAGGAAGCACTCCTGCAAAAGCCCACAAAGACTGCACCCCGAGGTTGTCCTCGCCTCGCTGCAGCTACTGGGTTTCCCGAGGCCCGGGTGCACTGCAGGTGACATCCGGGGCTTCCAGCCTCATTACCGTATTTAAAGTGCCGCCCCACCCCTTGAGAGCGGGTTGGCTGCCCACCCCTTGTCCCTCCTCAGTAAAACACGGTGGTCGGCAGGTTGGAGCCTTCTTCACCGAGACGCTTTGATTTTTTTTGCCGATTTAACACCCCCAACCCCCGCCACACCCATGTTAAAATTCCCCTCAATATGTCTCAGCCCCCACCTCAGGAGAGCCCCTCTAAACTGCACCAGTGTGAAGATTCTTCACTCCTTGCCCACAGCCATCCTTGTGGTATCTCTGAATGAGCTCGACAACTAGTGCTGAACTAGGGGCTCTTTAACAGACCATTAGAAACTGGGTTAAGACTGCCCCTGAGAAAGTGCCTTATTGCCCGATAAGAACGGTTTTGTTCTCGGCCTTTATAATGAAGCCCTTCACTACTTGCCTGAGTAGTGTCGGCTGTGGCTCAATGGGCAGCACTCTCACCTCTGAGTCAGAAGGATGTGGGTTCACAGTCCCACGCTAGAGACTTGAGCACAAAAACCTAGGCTGACACTCTCCCAGTGCAGTGCTGAGGGAGCGCTGCACTGTCGGAGGTGCCGCCCTTCGGACGAAACATTAAACCGAAGCCCCGTCTGCCCTCTCAGGTGGACGTAAAAGATCCCACGGCCACTATTTCGAAGAAGAGCAATATTTATCCCTCAATCAACGTAACAGAAACAGATTATCTAGTCATTGTCATGTTGCTGTTTGTGGGAGCTTGCTGTGCGCATTGGCTGCCATGTTTACTACATTACAACAGTGACTACTGTCCGTCATCATTTTCCAGTGACCCCACCCCCTGCTGCAAACTGAGCCCATGTAAACATTGTGCGAGGACAGGATCAGGCTTGTGGCCACCACAGTCAAAGAGTCTGCTGGCCAGTACATTGTCAGGGCCCACACATAAGGAATGGTCACCTGGACCAGGTATAAGAAGGCAATTAGTGACCATGGAACCAGCAGGAGTCCTTCAACGAGAGGAGAAAACTATACGACAACAACTTGCATTTATATAGCGTCTTTAACGTAGTAAAACGCCCCCAAGGTGCTTCACAAGAGCGTAATCAGACAAAAATTGACATTGAGCCAAAGAAGGCGACATCAGGACAGGTGACCAAACGCTTGGTCAAAAAGGTGGGTTTTAAGCAGCGTCTTAACAGGAGGAGCGAGCGGCGAAGAGGGTTGGGGAGGGAATTCCAGAGCTTAGGGCCTACACGATTGTAGGCATGGCCGCCAATAGTAGGGGATGCACAAGAGGCCAGAGCTGGAGGAATGCCGAGTTCTCGGAGGTTGTGTGGATGAAGTAGGTTCGAGAGATAGGGAGGGCCGAGGCCCTGGAGGGATTTGAACACGAGGATAAGAATTTTTAAATTGAGGCGTTGCTGGACCGGGAGCCAATGCAGGTCAGTGAGCACAGGGGGTGATGGGTGAACGGGACTTGGTGCGAGTTAGGACACGGGGCAGCAGAATTTTGGATGAGCTCAAGTTTATGGAGGGTGGAAGATGGGAGGCCGGCCTGGAGAGTGTTGGAATAGTCAAGTCTAGAGGTAACAAAAGTATGGATGAGGGTTTCAGCAGCAGATGGGTTCTACCTTCCCTGGGATAGAGATGACCAATCTAGAAATGCTACTCTACCCTTACCAACCATACCATTAAATGTGACACCAATCTCCATTAGGCCCAACAATACACACACACGTGCACACACACTCCACATTTCACTTCTAGGATATTGAATCAAATGCAGCCCAGACTGCTAGGATGAAGGCATGCTCTGTCTGGGAGTTTTACTTTACATCTGGACTGTAGTATACTTAACGTGACCTGGGACTGCTTGATGCTGATGCTGTGTGCCTGAAATAGAAAATGCTCTGTTCCCAAGTGCTAACCTTCTTCAAAGTCCACCAAAACAGGGTAAACATGAAACATTCTACCTTCCCTGGGATAGAGATGACCACCCAAGTGTTGGAGCTGCTACCCTAGCCTCACCAACAATGAAGTACCCTGCCCTTAAATGTGACGCCAATCTCCAGGAGGCCCATCTATAAAATGTGATTTGGGGATGCTTATGGGCAATGGGCCATTTGTTTCTCTTCCTATTGCCAACTATTTATATCCATTTTTTCCTCCCCCTTTCTTTGCCCTCAGCTAAGTGGCTATTCCCAAGGTCTATGCCTGGACAGTGACTGTTAATGGCTGGGAGGGAGGGGAAGGGTATCAGAGCCAAGTTCTAACCTGTCCACAGCTGTCATTCACAGAGGCAATATAAACTAAAGGGTACAATTCTAAAGGGGTGCATGAACAGAGAGACCTGGGGGTATAGGTGCACAAATCGTTGAAGGTGGCAGGGCAGGTTGAGAGAGCGGTTAAAAAAGCAAACGGGATCCTGGGCTTCATAAATAGAGGCATAGAGTACAAAAGCAAGAAAGTTATGATGAACCTTTATAAAACACTGGTTCGGCCTCAACTGGAGTATTGTGTCCAATTCTAGGCACCGCACTTTAGGAAGGATGTGAAGGCCTTAGAGAGGGTGCAGAAAAGATTTACAAGAATGATTCCAGGGATGAGGGACTTCAGTTACGTGGATAGGCTAGAGAAGCTGGGGTTGTTCTCCTTAGAGCTGAGAAGGTTGAGAGGAGATTTGATAGAGGTGTTCAAAATCGTAATGGGTCTAGACAGAGTAGATAGAGAGAAACTGTTCCCATTGGCGGAAGGGTCGAGAACCAGAGGACACAGATTTAAGATGATTGGCAAAAGAACCAAAGGTGACATGAGGAAAATTTTCTTTATGCAGCGAGTGGTTAGGATCTGGAATGCACTGCCTGAGAGGGCGATGGAGGCAGACTCTATTGTGGCTTTCAAAAGGGAATTGGATAGTACCTGAAGGAAAAGGTTTTGCAGGGCTACAGGGAAAGGGCGGGGGAGTGGGACTAGCTGAAGTGCTCTTGCTGTAACCATTCCATGATTCTAGGTGCGCTTTCCAGCACGAATCCTAGTAAAGATTGCAACCAGTCCATGCTTCTCCAGGAGGCAGAATGGAAAGAACTTTCAACATCGGCGGGGTGGATCACGGGTGGCCTATCTGCCACCGCCTGTTTCACGCCCCTGCTGAGTTGAAAGTTCTGCTCAATGACTTTGCCTCCCGCCCACCATGGAATTCAAATATTTGTGTGACAGTCAATGCCAGTAGTGGAAAATAACAGTGGACAAGTCTGTACCTCAGCTGGTCATCCTTGGATAGTGGGCAGCACTCTCGCCTCTTAGTCAGAAGGCCGTAGGTTCAAACCCCCACTCCAGAGATTTGAGCAGATAAGGCGGGAGGTTTAGAGGGGATTTGAGGAAAAACCTTTTCACCCAGAGGGTGGTTGGAATCTGGAACTCACTGCCTGAAAGGGTGGTAGAGGCAGGAACCCTCACAACATTCAAGAAGCATTTAGATGAGCACTTGAAACGCCATAGCATACAAGGCTACGGACCAAGTGCTGGAAAATGGGATTAGAATAGATAGGGCTTGATGGCCGGCGCGGACACGATGGGCCGAAGGGCCTCTTTCTGTGCTGTTTAACTCTATGACTCTATGACTATGACTAGGTGCCGTCTTTCGAATAAGATGTTAAACCGGGGCCCCGTCTGCCCTCTCAGCTGGACGTAAAAGATCCTGTGACACGATTCGAAGAACAGCAGGAGAGTTCTCCTAATGTCCTGGCCAACATTTATCCCTCAACCAACCTCACTAAAAATAAAACCGATTATGTGGTCATTATCACATTGCTGTTTCTGGGACCTTGCTGTGCACAAACTAGCTACCGCGTTTCCTACATTACGGCAGTGATTACACTACTAAAGTAGTTTATTGATTGTAAAGCGCTTTGGGGCGTCCCGACGCTATATAAATGCAAGTTTTTTTCCTTTCCTTTAGTGGGAAGCCCTTCTGCAGCAACAAGATGATCGTATCCCCTTGTGAATCCCAGTTTTCCCCGGGAAATCCCTATCCCGATATGACACCAACACATTTGCAGACTGCCATCGTGGAAAGTACAAGTACCTTTGATTCCACCCAATGTCTAGCCTGCAGTTACCATTCAGAGAAAGAGTGCCACCAATTCTCAATGTGAGCAAATAGAATTTGCCCGGCTCAGAATCTATGGAAATCGAAGAGTTCATAGAATCAACAACAACAACAACTTGTCTTCATTTAGCACCTTTAAAGTAGTAAAACGTCCCAAGGCGCTTCACAGGAGCGTTATCAAACAAAATTTGACTTAGAGCAGAGAAGGAGGCCATTCAGCCCTTTGTGTCTCTGCTGGCTCTTTGGTAGAGTATCTAATTAGTCCCACTCCCCTGCTCTTACCCCATAGCCCAGCAATTTTTTTCTCCTTCTAGTAACTTTCAAAAGAGAACTGGATAAATACTTGAAGGAAAACAAATTCCAGGGCTATGGGGAAAGAGCAGGGGGAGTGGGATTAATCGGGTAGTTTTTTCAAAGAGCCAGCACAGGTACGATGGGCCGAAGGGCCTCCTTCTGTGCTGTCTCATTCTATGAATTTACATACTATTCTTTCACTGACTGGTAGACCAAACAGAAAACACCTTGGTGTCCCCAGGCTAGGGGGGGCGGGGTGGGGAGAAATCAGTCCGTGTCCCCGTTCCTGACCACTATCACAGCTAACAACTGCACATCGATGGACATCAGACAAGGCTCAGTCGCTGCAGCTCCCTCCCCATCCCCACTTGGGAACCATACTCCAGCATAAGCAACCGCCCTCCACGTGACATCATCATCTGGTGACAAAAGATGGGCGAGCAGCTGGAACAGGAAGTGGAAAAGATCTAGTTTGAAGCTTGTTTCCTGCACAGTCTGAATGGGGAAAAAAAAGTGAATGAATACCAGAAGCTCGGTATTAGAGATACGGGCTGTGGCGGAGGCCGGAATCTCCCTTTTTAACTTATCAGCAAGAAAAAAACATAGAAACATAGAATCTAGGAGCAGGAGTAGGCCATTCGGCCCGTCGAGCCTGCTCCACCATTCAATACGATCATGGCTGAGAGGAGTGAGATCCAAATATAATTTGGCAAAATATTTCACAGGATAAACTCAGCACACATTCTACTTCCTTCATGTCAGGGAACATAACAACATAGTTATAACCAATCTGCAGTAATCCTATCAGAAGTTTGCATGTCAAGTGAAGCTTGAGTGGTTTATTCCTGTTATCTGATTATCTGAAACTGCTCCCGTGGGGTGATTTTTTAACCCTACTTGCCCGGTGGAAACTGGGCAGGTGGACAGTTAAAAATCGACCAGGTTACTCACACGATTCCCGACTTTAACCTGCTCAACTGAGCAGGCGGCAAGGACACCCGCCCAAATTCGGCGGGGTCCTTTCTTTATATTTGCATGTCGGGTCCCAATGACGTCATCGAGACCCGACTGCAATTTTAACTGGCCGGCTTTGAGCAGGGGAAGACGCAGTGAGTTTTCCCGCTAGGCCAAGCCAGCGACGGAGCAGGATCGGGACCCGAAGAGACTCAAAAGGTAAGTTTTCACTCCCCCCCCCCAAAAAACTTTTTTCTTTTAAACTTTCCTTGTGAGGCCAGAAGCAGCAGGAGTGGTCCTCCAGGCCCCACAAGGAAAGCTAAGGCCTCTCCCTGCCACGGACTCGCTTTTTTTCCGATCGCGAGTTCCCCGCGGGAAAGCCCCGGCAGCCGATCCCACCACCGACTAGGAATGGGTGCAAAGTCGGCCGGCGGGATTTAAATGAGGCCCAGTATTTACAATACCCCAGCCCTCATTTCCGGAGCAGCCAGTGAGTTTCTAACCCACCCACCCAAAGCTGGGCTGGAGTTCAAATCGGGGCCCGCTGTATCCGTTATTTTGTAACATGCACTGTGGAGATGGCAAGGCCTAGTTTTCAAATATATCCGGTTTTTTGGCCTTCAACTTCTCCCCCCCTCTTCTTCCGGAAAGTGTTGCGTCTGCCTGGGGTATGGTCCAATGGCTAAAGCCACCCCTTCAATAACTCACCCAAATAGCCATTGGTAAAGTGTGAGCCTTGACAGTGAGTCTATTCAACTGTGACAGCCATCAGAGCGGCGCCCAAATCCCATACTCACTCAGCCGTGGCTCAGTGGGCAGCACTCTCGCCTCTGAGTCAGAAGGTTGTGGGTTCAAGTCCCACTCCAGAGACTTGAGCACAAAAATCTAGGCTGACGCTCCCAGTGCGGTGCTGAGGGAGTGCTGCACTGTCGGAGGTGCCATTTTTCAGATGAGGCGTTAAACCGAGGCCCCGTTTGCTCTCTCAGGTGGACGATGAAGATCCCATGGCCACTATTCGAAGAAGAGCAGGGGAGTTCTCCCCGGTGTCCTGGCCAACATTTGTCCCTTAATCAATGCCTAACAAACAGATGATCTGGTTAATTACTTCACTGCTGTTTGTGGGAGCTTGCTGTGTGCAAATTGGCTGCCGCGTTTCCTATGTCGCAACAGTGAGGACACTTTATTGGCTGTAAAGCGCTTTGGGACGTCCTGAGGTCAAGACTTTCTTTCACACTCATACACCTTCCATCAGGGGTCACTGGACAGCCATCAAGAGCCCAAATCCTGGTTGATTTTGTAAAACCTCTCCCTTCCCTAACCCAAAGGCAAACAGCAATGCCCTCGACTGATGCCCCAACTGAAAGCAGTTAACTCAGCATAGAGCTGAGATTGAAATAGGGCAACTTTCAGCTCTTTGTCGCTCAGTAGCACACGGGGCAGCGCTTAGAATCATAGAAATTTACAGCACAGAAGGAGGCCATTCGGCCCATCGCGTCCGTGCCGGTCGGAAAAGAGCTATCCAGCCTAATCCCACTTCCCAGCTCTTGGTCCGTAGCCCTGTAGGTTACGGCACTTCAAGTGCACATCCAAGTACTTTTTAAATGTGATAAGGGTTTCTGCCTCTACCACCCTTTCAGGCAGTGAGTTCCAGACCCCCACCACCCTCTGGGTGAAAAAAGTTCTCCTCAACTCCCCTCTAATCCTGCTACCAATTACTTTAAATCTATGCCTCTCTGCTAGGGGAAATAGGTCCTTCCTATCCACTCTACCCATTGGCTTTCTAAATGACAATTAATACTGTCCCTCAGAATTTTTTCCAACAATTTGCCCACCACCGAGGTTAGGCTGACTAGCCTGCAATTACTCGGTCTATCCCTTTCTCCCTTTTTGAACAACGGTACCACGTTAGCAGTCCTCCGGCACCACACCTGTAGCCAGAGAGGATTGAAAAATGATGGTCAGGGCCTCCGCTATTTCCTCCCTTGCTTCTCTTAACAGCCTGGGATACTTTTCATCCGGGCCTGGCGATTTATCTACTTTCAAAGATGCTAAACCCCTAAATACTTCCTCTCTCACTATGTTTATCTCATCTAACATTTCACACTCCTCCTCCTTCACTACAATGTCTGCATCGTCCCTTTCTTTTGTGAAGACAGACCGAACTGAGCCACTCTGGCTTCACAAGAAGGCAATCAGCAAGACTTGACCGGCCGTTCACTTCCTCGTTCATTTGGCACATTTTTCACAAGGCTGTGTGTGCATCCTCTGCACAGAAGGGGATGTGGCTGCATTGCAACATCACCGAGTGCATCTCGCCCGGGGTTAAGCCGCATCTCTGCATAAGCCCGGGATCTTCCGTCAGCAGCTCAGGCGGCCGCTGCCGAACGCGGTCTCCTTTGCCAAGGGCAAATGCAATCGGATCGCCGCTGCACAAAAAAAAAAGGAGCTGGCGCGAGACGGGAGGAGGGAGAGATGAATGAATGTGAACCCCACTGATTGCATTACTCACTGCACATCCCGGCGTATGGTCTTGAAGAAGATCCCGAGGAATTTGCGGCCTCCCGACGCCAGGTAGAAAGCGCAGGTGGCGGCTGCGAGCAGCGGCCAGGGCAGGCTGGTCAGCGAGCGCAGCAGCAGGAGCAGAGCCGTGCATGTCGCTAATCTCCACATCATCAGCCCTGCTAGAGACAAGAAAACACAGGGTGAAGGGCGAAAAGCGAAGGGGAACGCCGCAGAGGAGAGACGGAGGATCTCAAATGGCAATTGCAGAAAATAAAGACTCGGCAATTGCAAAAGGAAATGGGACGCAGGATTAGGAATAAAGCCTGTACTTCTCGGCAGCAATCCAGGCAGGCTTCAATTGCACCAAGCCGGCAGATCTCCCTTCCTTAAATCACGCTGGCATATTTTCCATAGCGATGTTTTAACAATTAAACTTTGTTTTTTCCAACCTTCCCTCCCTGGCAGTCTTGTGCGATCTTTTTGCCCCTTTTTTTACAAAATATTCTTTTCTGCAAATTTTTTTTAAATGCAGTCCCAGAATGTTTGATTCCTTTCAATCTGTCACCTCTCGGTGTACTTTCTGCTACCTAGCGACCTGCGCCGGTCGTTGACCCTCTTTCCTCCTCCTGCTCCGCGATTTGATTGACAGGCAGGGCGACCAATGCAGCCGCGCGCCTTCCCAGGGCTGGGCGGCCGGCTTCGTGCGCAAGCGCGGCCGCCGCGGGGCCTTTCGGGAATTGTAGTTCTCCTGTTGCCTTGCCCCAGGAGTTAATGTGCCTGCGCGCAGCAGTGCGGTCACTAAGAATGATCTCCCGATGATTCTGCTTTGCAATTGCAAAAAGATTCGTGATTCTGCAAAGGGAGGGCTATTCCCTCATAATCCTAGTGGAGATTACACTTGTAGTCTATGGGCTAGGTGGTGTCTATTTGCAACACCACATTTCTGAGTGGTCCCCTTGGAGGACAAGACACACCCAACAGTTTGGAATGTGTAATTTGATCCTGCCTACTGGAGAATAATCAAGATATTTGCCATGTGTAATTTTTGATACAACAACAACTTGTATTTATATAGCACCTTTAACACAGTGAAACGTCCCAAGGCGCTTCACAGGAGTGTTGTAAGACAAAAAATTGGACACCGAGCCGCATAAGGAGAAATTAGGGCAGATGGCCAAAAGCTTGACCAAAGAGATAAGTTTTAAAGAGCACCTTAAAGGAGGAGAGAGAGGCGGAGAGGTTGAGGGAGGGAATTCCAGAGTTTAGGGCCCAGGCAACAGAAGGCACGGCCACCAATGGTGGAGCGATTATAATCAGGGACGCTCAAGAGGCCAGAATTAGAGGAGCGCAGATATCTCGGGGGGTTGTGGGGCTGAAGGAGATTACAGGGATAGGGAGGGGCGAGGCCATTGAGGGATTTGAAAACAAGGATGAGAATTTTGAAATTGAGGCGTTGCTTAACGGGGAGCCAATGTAGGTCAGCGAGCACAGGGGTGATGGGTGAACGGGACTTGGTGCGAGTTAGGACACAGGCAGCCGAGTTCTGGATTACCTCAAGTTTACGTAGGGTAGAACGTGGGAGGCCAGCCAGGAGTGCGTTGGAATAGTCAAGTCTAGAGGTAACAAAGGCATGGATGACGGTTTCAGCAGCGGATGAGCTGAGGCAAGGGCAGAGACGGGCGATGTTACGGGGGTGGAAATAGGTGGTCTTAGTTATGCCGCGGATATGTGGTCGGAAATTCATTTTAGGGTCTATAAGAATGATCTCCCCCTATGATTCTGCTTTGCAAGTGCAAAAAGATTCATGATTCTGTAAAAGGAGGGTCATTCCCTCATAATCCAGTGGAGATTAAACCTATAATTTATTGTCTTCAATTTGATTCTGTAGTGGAATAATTAACGTGCACATTTAAAAACTAAGCTTGCAGCTTCTCTGATAGGTCAGTGAGTAAAAGCATCACCGAGTGCAGTGTTAAACCATACAGAAAGTCTCAGGATTATTCGAGGTTCAATCTCTAGTCGGTGCTGGATTAGTTAGTCTGAGAGGCGAGAGTGCTATCACTTGGCCAAGGCTGACACCTTTAAAGGGTTAAAATCAACTAGGATTTCCCCACTTCTGATCACTATTCAGTGAATCTTGCTGGAAAAGATTTTTCAGATTAAACCCACGATATAAGGTCACGCATGAAGAATAAAGAGTTGGAAATGTTAGGGATGAGATTGATAACCAAAGAGAACGAGATCAAGTTGAAATCCCATTTAAACATAATTATCAAGCTATATATAAACCTCAGTAAGACCACAATTGGAGTAGTGTGCACAGTTTTGGGCTTCACACTACAGGAAGGATATTGCAGCAATTAAGAGGATTCACTACATGATATGGAGAAATACATCTATGATGAAAGACTTGAGAAGTGCAATATAAAGTCTTGCATTTAGCCTGTGTCCATCACACTTGCACTGAATAATAGTTTAAAGAATTTTAAAAAAGGAAACGCACTAATTTCCTGATGTTTTTCTGACCATTGTATTTGCTGTTGTTTGGTAAGCAAACAATTTTCACAAAACATGATCCCTTAAACTGCAGTGAGAGCAACAGTTAAACTGTTTTTAGTGGTGTTGGTTGAGGGATAAATATTGGCCAGCATAATGGGACAACTCCCCCACTCTTCTTTGAATAGTGCCCTTATTAGGATCTTTCATGAGCAGATAAATAGGGCCGTGGGCTGAGGTCTCATCCAAAAGACAGCATCTGACAATGCAGAACTCCCTCAGTGCTGTACTGAAATGACAAACTAGATTATGTGCTCAAGTCTTGGAGTGGGGTTTGAACCCATGATCATGATTCAGAGTTGAGAGTGCCAAGGGTAACACTTAAAATTAGTTCATCTTGCTCCAAACAGATGAGATTTGACAGACCTGCCTTTTTACAAGAAAGACCATTTGATCGCAAAGTCTAGATTGACAAGAAGTTGCTCTTCCTTCATGCGTTGGTGAAGTTAACTGAATTATTCCCACTCACCCAACAGTTCACACTGTGGTTGCAACAGCCCATAAGGCAGAACAAAATCTGCTCCACAGCCAAGGCAGCAGAAATTCGGAGCGGGATTTTTGGAGTTGGCAATTCCTGGATTTTCCAAACGTCTAACCTGCCTTAAAAACTGCCAGTAGCAACGGCAATATCTCTTCAAGGGTCTGAGTATAATTTGGGATAAGGCCAGATGAACAGGTCAAGCTACCCAAATTCAACTAGTTTGAATCTATTCAGAAAAAAATCACTTGACGGGATTTGTGGTGGTAATGACGGTGAAACTGCATGTCATTACCCCTCTGAAACTGACAGTAACTTCAGGATTTAGTCCATGCGCAGATAAACACGGAAATCCTGAAGTTGCGCTCAGTCATTCCTGCTCCGCCACATGCTGCGCTGGGGAACTCCCCATAGCTGGTAATCAGTGAATTCAGCTCAACTGATGAAAACTTAAGCTTTTCCGTTGTAATATTGCTGGTAAACACCCCATAAAAAGTTAAGCTTTGTTGGAATAGGTGTAACTGGAGTTTTAACGGCGTATTGACTGCTGAACAACCGTTCTGGCCCTGAAAAATCAATTTTATATTTGTGGAATGTCAAATTTTTCTATTATAAAGATGACTAGATTTTTAGAGTAATAAAATATATATATATTTTTTTAAGTTGATTTATGATATTGCAGCTTCTACCTTAACCCCATGTGTATGTCCCAATCTTTATTTCGCTCCCTGTAAAAATTTTAAAAAGTGAATTGATACTCAGTGCTTTTTATTTCCTGGTTTGCTGTCTGTGAGAATTCTTCAATGTGATTGGCTGCTTAGACAGCTTGATGACATCGCTGCTGCTGTACGCTGGGGTTCCCCTTTTGAGAACGCTACAATCAAATTAAGGTCGAGATAGCTAAAGTTTGCGCCACAGAGATTGCGAGATCTTTATGGGCAGCTTTCTTTGAGATCAGCGGTGAGCGCCGTTGCTTCACTGCTGACCACAAATTCCGGGCCACCATTTACATATGCAAAATAAGATATTCCTCTGTGATGGCACACATCCATTTTGTACGGCACACCATAGTACTATATAGAGTAGTAGAAACGCCAGCAGCTTCTGTCTATGGCTAGAGCCACAAACAAAAGGACATGTTCCTCCTTCTTCTTGAACTTGGCACCAGTCATCAGCACTAGCCTGCCACATACACCTTTTACATTAGCAGGAAAAGGTTCATTCTACCAATGCGCAGGAAGTATGTGATATTTAAGAGCAGTATCACAGAAGTGTACGGGACGTGCCCTGGCACCATCCACCATCCATTTTTTCTTTCCAGTTTGGGACTAGACAGTGGAACCCAACCTGGGGAAATCAGCAACAACAAAGTAATCCCCTTTTGTTCTTTGTAGGGACTTTAGCAGGACTGTTGCTCTGTAGATATACATCTGCAAGAAGATTTAATTGGTGGGCGGTTGCAAGGAAATATATTATTCACCCTTTGATCTGCTTCTCCATTTCATCTAACTGCAATCTTCCTTTTTTGAAGGTCACAAGTATTGTTTGAAACAATGACTCATGAATCCAATGGCAAATGATCACATCACACCCTGTGACCATTACAGTCTCCAAACCATCATGTATACCATACTTTCCGACTACACTCATAAGAACATAAGAAATAGGAGCAGGAGTCGGCCATTTGGCCCTTCGAGCCTGCTCCGCCGTTCAATAAGATCATGGCTGATCTTCTACCTAATCTCCACTTTCTTGCACTATCCCCATATCCCTTGATTCCCTTAATATTCAAAAATCTATCGATCTCTATCTTGAATATACTCAACGACTGAGCCTCCACAGCCCTCTGGGGTAGAGAATTCCAAAGATTCACCTCCCTCTGAGTGAAGAAATTTCTCCTCATCTCAGTCCTAAATGGCCGACCCCTGGTTCTAGATTCCCCAGCCAGGGGAAACATCCTCCCTGCATCAACCCTGTCAAGCCCTGTAAGAATTGTGTATGTTTCAATGAGATCACCTCTCATTCTTCTAAACTCCAGAGAATATAGGCCTAGTCTACTCAATCTCTCCTCATAGGACAATCCCCCCATCCCAGGAACCAGTCTGATGAACCTTCGTTGCACTCCCTCTATGGCAAGTATATCCTTCCTTAGGTAAGGAGACCAAAACTGTACACAATACTCCAGGTGTGGTCTCACCAGGGCCTTATATAATTGCAGTAAGACGTCTTTACTCTTATACTCAAATCCTCAAACAATCATGATACAAACATCATTGCACAGAAATGACCGTTGCCATTGTTAATGTATGAAGGCTTAACACATTTGCATGATGTTCCTTTGTCCATTATTTTAACACCGGCATTCGCCTGTTTGTTTTAAATGGGTTAATGCCCCCTCAATGTAATGCATTAAGCCTTTGCCCGCTAATATCAGCAACAGTCCTTTCTAGGCTAATGTACCAGTCAGAATGTGTAATCCAGTGAAGAGAATCCCTCCAGTGGTTGTAAGTCCACTGGTTGACAAAATGGCAGATCGGCCATGCCCGACTTGTTTGGAGTAGAGTCAATAGTTTTTCATTGAATAATGTGCTCTTCCTCTTCCTCTTTATATATTCCAATCCATCTTAGTCTTTGTGCTCATAACCTTTGCCAGGCCTGACAGAGGGGATGCCGAATCACCTCAGCTATTTACTGCATATCCTCATAGAATCATCCAGCACAGAAGGAGGACATTCGGCCCATCGTGCCTGTGCCGGCTCTTTGGTAGAGCGATCCAATTAGTCCCACTCCCCCTGCTCTTTCCCCACAGCCCTGCAAATTTTCTCCTTCAAGTAGTTATCCAATTTATCTAATCATGTGCCCAACCATATTATATATATGTAATGCTTCAGTGTGAGATATCCAAATCTGTCAAAGTCTTAACCATCTGATTGGAGGCATAGGAACATAGGAACAGGAGGAGGCCATTGAGCCCCTCGAGCCTGTTCCGCCATTCAATGAGATCATGGCTGATCTGCAACCTAACTCCATATACCCGCCTTTGCCCCATATCCCTTAATACTTTTGGCTGACAAAAATCTATCAATCTCAGATGTAAAATTAACAATTGATCTAGCATCAATTGCAGTTTGTGAAAGAGAGTTCCAAACTTCGACCACCCTTTGTGTGTAGAAGTGTTTCCTCACTTCACTCCTGGAAGGTCTGGCTCTAACTTTTAACCTACGTCCCCTAGTCCTGGACCCTCCAAGCAGTAGAAATAGTTTCTCTCTATCTACCCTATCTGTTCCCCTTAATATCTTGAAAACTTTGATGAAATCACCCCTTAACCGTCTAAATTCCAGGGAATACAACCGTAGTTTGTGTGAACGCGCCTCGTAATTTAACCCTTGGCGACCATTCTGGTAATTAATTCTACGCTGCACTCCCTCCAAGGCCAATATATCCTTCCTCAGGTGTGGTGCCCAGAACTGAACACAATATTCCAGGTGTGGTCTGACCAGGGCTTTGTATAGGTGTAGCATAACTTCTACCCACCCTCCCTTTTTCTCTCTCTCGGTGCTCATGTTGGGGTGCATTTCCACTTGTGCCAACGGTCCTCTGGTACTTCACCCAAGTGGCCATTCAAATAGTGAGTGTGAGCTTGAGGCGAGAATAGCAACGGAGCCCATCATCTACACACACACGCACACACACACTCTTCCGCAGGAATCACTGGATAAGAGTCAAGGGGTGGAAACCATGGCTGATTTTTCACCTCTAACCAGGTACCATTAAGGCCAATTGTAATGCCCCTGTTGCCATCCCATCTGAGATCCGCTACCTCAGCACAGACCAAGGGAGACCTTCTTGGTCAGTGCAGCTCAGCTGCGCACCTCGCTGTGTACTTGCCAACTGGGCCATTGGGGTAATTTGTCTTAAGCATTTCTTAATAGAATTTCATTTTAATTTTATTATTTGTGAACTTTCTGTCCATCGTAGTGAGCGATGATTTTGTTGGGGAATGGAACACTTTTAACACTTTGTACCTGGTTTTACCAGCTTGGGTTACAGGTAGAATGAAACACTGCCTAAACGTCCCTGCAACTGATCTTAACCTCAGCATCTTCAGAGTGGCACCTGCGTGACATTTCCATTTCCATGTGGGCAAAGTGGACCTACCAATTAGTGTTATGTCTGGGCAGATTTACTCTGTGTACTGCTGCTGACTTGAAGTTGGGCTGCGACCGGCCGAACTCATTTCACTTTGAATGCTGACAAAGAGAGAGAGAGAAAGGAGACTTTTCATCATTGCAGGCCAAACCCAGGTCAAAGTAGAGAGTTCCAGGTCAATGAGGCAGTCAGTCACCCTGGAGATCAGCAATTCTATGCCGTGCACTGCATTCAGGCAGCTGGGCAATGCTCACTGATCATTACTTGGACAGTCTGTTGCAAAATCTTTCGGAATTTAATTGGATCGATGCAACAATTCATTTCTAGATTTTGCTGGAGTATTAATTAAAGATATTTATGCAGAATATGTATCTCAAGTAACTCAAAAGCTTTGGATCTTGCCCAAGGACAGCCAACAGATACAACAGTACAGGAGACATAATAGACACAACACGGTATGAACATGGTTAATTCTTTGACATTTTTGTCTGCCGCGTTTCCCACATTACAACAGTGACTACACTTCAAAAAGCACTTCATTGGCTGTAAAGCATTTTGGGACGTCCTGAGGTCATGAAAGGCGCTATATAAATGTAAGTTCTTTATTTCTTTCTTTAGTTCTATCATATGAATGATCTAATGCGAAGTGTTGGGCCCAATATGGGGTCATCGTGAGCAGCTTCATATATAAATAAATCAGGAGTTTATCCCAACCCTCCTCAACTGAAGGCCAATGACCGCCCCATCACTACCACCCCCGCCCCGCCCCGCCCCCAACAATCACCAATCATTAGAAACAATCTAAAAGGAAAAGGAAATAAAAACAGAAAATGCTGGAAACACTCAGCAGGTCAGGCAGCATCTGTGGAGAGAGAAACAGAGTTAACGGTTCAGGTCGGTGACCCTTCGTCAGAACTGGAAAAAGTTAGAGATGGAACAGATTTTAAGCAAGTGTTGGGGCAGGGAGAGGGGGGCGGGGAGGAAAGAACAAAAGGGAAGGTCTGTGCTAGGGTGGAAGGCGGGAGAGATTAAAAGACAAAAGGGATGATGGTGCGAGGCAAAAGTAATGGGACAAGTAAAGAAACAAAAGATGGGTCTGGAAGAGGTGTAAATGGGAATGGCAGAATCATCAACAGCTGCCTGTCTGAAATTAGAAATAATCGACCCATTTTCCCTTTTAGGTCCCAACATGTCAAGTACCATACCCTGGCCAAGAGTGTGACAAAGCAACCCACCCACAGGCCTCTGACATTGCTGCTCAGTCTCTAAACCCAGGGAGACGTGTGAGAAGGGCCTGGATTTACTTGCCCTCTGATTTTTCCCTCCCCGTCGGTGGTGAGGGACTTGCCTGCTTTTTCCCGTTTCCCTAAGAACCCAGTTTAGTGACTCACCGCGGGAGAATGCTGTGGGTGTGAACATCTGCACTCAATGTACTGTACATACATGTGTCTTTGCTATTTGCTATTTTGTTTTAAGAGAAATGGGTTCAAAGTAACAATGATAATTCAGGACTGCATTATTATTATCTTTTTTAAATGAGTGTTTTTTTTTAGTTGACACGTTCTGATAGCGTGGAGCGATCTGGAGCACGCAGCGAGTAGGCCGTATTAGCTCTGGTGCACACCCCAATGGTAAAAGGCGCTGATACCGCGCTATCCCACAGATTTGGTGCATTAGGTTAAATTTCGGTTCATAGGAAGCCCAGGCTTGCGTACGGAAGCTGCTGACTTTCTGTGAGCGCAGTAAGAAGTGTTGGAAAAGAACCTGGATTGTAAAGGCAAAGCGAACAGGCCTTAATTCCAAAGTTTGGGTTGGGCGGAACTCGTATCCAGAGAAGTCGTGTACAGAGTTCAAATCCCTTGTTCTGAGCCAGAGATAAGCATTCCTCTGGGGAGCGAAGATGAGCAAACTTCGCATTCAATTTAATGCTCAGATCATGATTCCACCTTTCAGAATCTGAGCCGGGTTAAACTGGAGGAATTTCCTTTTAGCTTCAGCAGCTCTGAGCTAGTGTTTATTCATGTGAAGAATATCCCAGTTATGCTCGAAAGCTTGCTTACATTGGGAACCCGCCCAAAGGCAGCCAGAAGACATAACACAGTACAGGAGACAAAATAAGTTCAACACACCACAAACTTAGCGCATTCTTTGACATGTCTGGTTGTGTCGGGTGCTCTCACACTGACTCTAAACATATGAGGGTAGAAATGACTTCTGGCCACAGGCTTTCAAAGTGGGATCCACAAATGGGATCTACCAGGAAAGCAAGGCACCAGGGAATGTTTTAAAAAAAAAGGCTGGATCAGCGAGCATTGCTGACTGTAAAAGGTGTCTTTGAAACTTGGCATCTTTTTACAGTCAGCAGCTATGCTCTGGATTTGGGTTTCAGTGACTCCTTTACCTGTCTTTCTTTCTACCTTTTGGCAGCCCCGACTGTGTGATCAACTTGCAACAGAGGGACCCGGGTATCATGGCAACCATGCAGAACTAGGCCCTGAAAGCTGAGCCCAAAGATGATGCCAATGAAGCTTAAACATGCCATCCCAATGCGAAGCTGTGACAAAAGTGAGGGGGGGGGGTAATTTTAACCAAACCAGTCCAGTGGGTGAACTTTTTATTATTTTATCTATTTGAGGAGTAAAATAAAATAAAACACATTCTACTGTATTGGGAACGGTAGCGTAGTGGTAATGTCACTGGGCTAGTAATCAGAAGCCTGGACTAATGATCCATGAGATGTGAGTTCAAATCCCACCCCAGCAGCTGGGGAATTTAAATTCAGTTAATTAAATAAATCTGGAATAAAAAGCTAGTATTAGTAATGGTGACTATCGGATTGTCGTAAAAACCATCTGGTTCACGAATATCATTACCCGGTCTGGCCTATATGTGACTCCAGACCCACAGCAATGTGGTTGACTCTTAACTGCCCTCTGAAATGGCCTAGCAAACCACTCAGTTGTAACTAATGAAACCGGACGGACCACCCGGCATCAACCTCGGCAGCAGCTACAGACATGGCAACAGCATACCCAGCCCAGTCAACCCTGCAACGTCCTCCTCACCAACATCTGGAGACAAAATTGGGAGAACATACTCACAGAATCATACCTTTCAGCCAATGTCCCAAACTCCTCCATCACCATCCCTGGGCATGTCCTGTCCCACCGGCAGGACAGACCCACCAGGGGTGGTGGCACAGTGGTATTACAGTCAGGAAGGAGTGGCCCTATTGCTCAGCTGATGAATCAGCACTCCTCCATGTTGAACACCACTTGGAAGAAACACAGAATGTACTCTGGGTGGGGGACTTCAATGTTCATCACCAAGAGTGGCTTGGTAGTACCACTACTGGCTGAGTCCTGAAGGACATAACTGCCAGTCTGGGCCTGCGACAGGTGATGAGTGAACCAACAAGAAGGAAAAACCTACTTGACCTCGTCCTCACCTGTCACAGATGCATCTGTCCATGGCAGCAGTGACCACCGTACAGTCATTGTGGAGACGAAATCCCGTCCTCACAAGGAGAACACCCTCCATCGTGTTGTGTGGCACTACCACCGTGCTAAATGGGATAGATTCAGAACAGATCTAGCAGCTCAAAACTGGGCATCCATGAGGCGCTGTGGGCCATCAGCAGAATTGTATTCCACCGCAACCTCATGGCCCGACATATCCCTCACTTTACCATTACCACCAAGCCAGGGCTCAACAACGAGTGCAGAAGAGCATGCCAGGAGGTGCCACATAAAAATGAGGTGCCAACCTGGGGAAGCTACAACACAGGACTACATGCATGCTAAAAAGTGGAAGCAGCATGCTATAGACAGGGCTAAGCGATCCCACAATCAACGGATCAGATCAAAGCTCTGCAGTCGTGAATGGTGGTGGACCATTAAACAACTAATGGGAGGGGGAGGCTCAATGATGGTGGAGCCCAGCACGTGAGTGCAAAAGACAAGGCTGAAGCGTTTGCAACCAACTTCAGCCAGAAGTGCCGAGTGGATGATCCATATCGGCCTACTCCCGAGGTCCCCACCATCACAGAAGCCAGTCTTCAGCCAATTCGATTCACTCCACGTGATATCAAGAAACGGCTGAGCGCACTGGATACAGCAAAGGCTATGGGCCCCAACAACATCCCGGCTATCGTGCTGAAGACTTGTGCTCCAAAACTAGCTGCGCCTCTAGCCAAGCTGTTCCAGTACAGCTACAACACTGGCATCTATCCGACAATGTGGAAAACTGCCCAGGTATGTCCTGTCCACAAAAAGCAGGACAAATCCAACCCGGCCAATTACCGCCCCATCAGTCTACTCTCAATCATCAGCAAAGTGATGGTAGGTGTCATCGACAGTGCTATCAAGTGGCAGCTGCTCACTGATGCCCAGTTTGGGTTCCGCCAAGAACACTCGGCTCCCGACCTCATTACAGCCTTGGTCCAAACATGGACAAAGGAGCTGAATTGGTGAGGTGAGATTGACTGCCCTTGACACCAAGGCAGCATTTGACCAAGTCTGGCATCAAGGAGCCCTAGTAAAACTGGAATCAGGGGGAAAATGCTCCACTGGCTGGAGTCATACCTAGCACAAAGGAAGATGGTTGTGGTGGTTGAAGGTCAATCATTACAGCTGCAGGAGTTCCTCAGAGCAGTGTCCTAGGCCCAACCATCTTCATCAATGACCTCCCCTCCAACATAAGGTCAGAAATGGGGATGTTCGCTGATGAGTGTTCAGTGCCATTCACAACTCCACAGATAATGAAGCAGTCCATGCCCGCATGCAACAAGGCCTGGACGACGTTCAGGCTTGGGCTGATAAGTGGCAGGTAACATTCGCGCCACAGAAGTGCCAGGCAATGACTATCTCCAACAAGCGAGAGTCTAACCACCTCCCATTGACATTCAACGGCATTACCATCGCCAAATCCCCCACTATCAACATCCTGGGGGGGGTCACCATTAACCAGAAACTTAACTGGACCAGCCACATAAATACTGTGGCAACAAAAGCAGGTCAGAGGCTAGGTATTCTGCGGCGAGTGTCTCACCTCCTGACTCCCCAAAACCTTCCACCATCTACAAGGCACAAGTCAGGAGTGTGATGGAATACTCTCCACTTGCCTGGATGAGTGCAGCTCCAACAACACTCAAGAAGCTCAACACCATCCAGGACAAAGCAGCCCGCTTGATTGGCACCCCATCCACCACCTTAAACATTCACTCCCTCCACCACCGGCGCACCGTGGCTGCAGTGTGTACCATCTACAAGATGCACTGCAGCAACTCGCCAAGGCTTCTTCAGCATAACCCATCTAAAAAAAAGATACAAGAGTCAAAATAATCTAGGATGAGAAGGTTAGAAAAGACGCAAAAAGAAAACAGAAGCAGTGGCAGCTATAAAAGCATCGGTGACAGACTGCAGCAGTTCGCAACTGGCCGACAGTATGGTGCCAATGTGCCGAGTCTACTCCCAAGTTCATTCTGGATGCATTTGTCTCCTCACACAATGAAGGCTTGCTGCATGTCAACGCCGAAGGAAGCCAAGGGAAAGAAATAAATAAGGCAGGAGAGAGACTGAGAAAAATTGAAAGAAACAAACAAAAAAACAGAGGGAGTGTCAGACAAAAAAGAGAGATAGTGAGGGAAGGACAGGAAAGAAAAGAAGGATGCGAGAGACGGGGGTGGAAAAAGAACCAAAATGGGAGAGAAAGTGAGACCGATGGGTGATCAGACACCTGTTGGCCTCAGGCAGTGAATACAGAGCACAGTGTCTCGAAATGTCAGCATTCTACATTTGTTGACTCACTGGCATGTTATTTATGTTGCTGCATTCTAATGACAGGAGTTCTGTGCGGTGTTAGCACTACTTTCTTCCAGCCGCTGATGTTATCTTGCAGCATTTAGGACAGGGAGTCCCTGGAAAGGGTCAATATTTGAAAAGGGTCCCACACACAAAAAAAAGTTTGAAAACCACTGCTGTTGGGGATACCAGTGGAAGGACGCAAAGCGCCCAGATGACACTTCTCTCTCTGCTCTTTTAAGGGAGGCGTTAATCTATTTATCCCTCTGTTTGGTAAAATAGTGAACAGAGAAATGTCACATGATCAAGTTAAGCATTGTGCCAATTTACATTCCTCACAGTAATTTCTAATTTATAGTGTTTAATCTCGTTCAATCACCACCTTTCCGCCCCAAATTAAAAGATCCTATTTTGGCATGTCAAAATGTAGATCTGCTTCAGCTTATCATTGTCGCTCTGGGCTGTCCCCACTTTCCTGCCTTTGTTCTCTCTTGAGAGGTCGCACAACACCAGGTTATAGTCCAACAGTTTTATTTGAAATCACAAGCTTTCGGAGCTATCGATTGCTCCTTCCTCAGGTGAAGTAAATTAGATACAGAATCGCCAAAGCATATATAGATAGAAAACAAAGCATGTGTACCTTACAATTGCAGACCACTAAATTAAATCATCCTGACTATCTGCCGAGGTGTGATAAAGTTAATTAAGTCAGCCAGGAAGGTACCACATCAAAGACATAGCAAGATACAACTGAGACAATGAGGTGTAGTCGCAGGGGTTCTAACGTGTCAAAAGCTGCCGTCTGTATGTAAAACGAAAAGCTTTAAAATTTTTACTTTTTTACTGGGAAAATTTTTACTTTTTTACTGGGAATCACATCTGTGAACAAGCTAACGATGACTCGAGTCCGGATCACGTCATGTATCGTGACATAAACCCAAGATCCCGATTGAGACCGTCTTCATGAGTGCGGAACTTGGCTATCAGTTTCTGCTCGATGATTTTGCGTTGTCGTGTGTTTCTAAGGTTGCCTTGGAGAACGCTTACCCGCAGATCCGAGGCTGAATGTCCTTGACTGCTGAAGTGTTCCCCGACTGGGAGGTAACAATCCTGCCTGGCGATTGTTGCGCGGTGCTCGTTCATACGTTGTCTCAGTGTCTGCATGGTCTCGCCGATGTACCATGCCGCGGTGCATTCTTTCCTGCAACGTATGAGGTAGACAACGTTGGCCGAGTCACATGAGTATGTACCATGTACCTGGTGGGTAGTGTCCTCACGTGTGATGGTGGTATCTGTGTTGATGATCTGGCATGTCTTGCAGAGTTTGCCATGGCAGGGTTGTGTGGTGTCGTGGTCGCTGTTATCCTGAAAGCTGGGTAATTTGCTGCGAACGATGGTACTTCTGAGGTTAGGCGGCTGTTTGAAGGCAAGTAGTGGAGGCGTGGGGATGGCCTTAGCGAGGTGTTTGTCGTCATCGATGACATGTTGAAGGCTGCGAAGAACATGGCGTAGTTTCTCCGCTCCGGGGAAGTACTGGACGACGTAGGGTACCCTGTTGGTTGTGTCCCGTGTTTGCCTTCTGAGGAGGTCTATGCGATTTTGTTCTCTCTGCCACACATAATCTCTTTCTGCTCACTGTGTAGGGAAGAAAAAAAATATCTGTGCTTGTTAGCATCACTGTCAGGCTGTAAAACCATTTCACTAATTTTTTAACAACATATTACATAGAATTACATAGAAAATACAGCACAGAAACAGGCCATTCGGCCCAACTGGTCCATGCCGGTGTTTATGCTCCACTCGAGCCTCCTCCCACCCCTCTTCACCTCACCCTATCAGCATATTCTTTTATTCCTTTCTCCCTCATGCGTTTATCTAGCTTCCCCTTAAATGTATCTATGCTAGTAGCCTCAACTACTCCTTGTGGTCGCGAGTTCCACATTCTAGCCACTCTCTCGCATGACCAAGAGAGGAATTCCAGCTCTCTGAAGTTGAAGAAAGTGGACTGGAGAAAGGGCAGTGCGAGTGAGCAAGTAGAGATGGGGCTGGAAAAGCAGGGAGAGTGGAACGAGTGGTCTCTACAAAGATCAACAACGTTTTATGGAGAGGACACACCGAGGGAATCTGCCTGCATCCATTCTACATATTTCCTATGAGAGTGAGGGCTATAGGGGCTCATGGAGAAGGCCTGTAAATGAAGGTGATTAAAAAATATGAATGGCGAAAAATTGGAACCCATGGATGAACTCTTTGGCTGCTGCCAGTGAGGGAACTCTCCAGCTAAGTAACTATAAAATGGAACTGGTCTTTAGGTCAGTAACTGACTAATGGAGGTGCTGCATTCATATATACTAACTACTGACCGGGATGCTCTTTGGGTAAGGACCAATAACTGTGGAGATGCTCTTTGGGTAAGGACCAATCACTGTGGAGATGCTCTTTGGGTAAGGACCAATCACTGTGGAGATGCTCTTTGGGTAAGGACCAATCACAGATGGAGGTGCTCTGTGGGTACGGACCAATCACTGTGGAGATGCTCTTTGGGTAAGGACCAATCACGGATGGAGGTGCTCTGTGGGTAAGGACCAATCATTGATGGAGATGCTTTTTTGGTAAGGATCAATCATTGATGGAGATGCTGTTTGGGACGTATGGTTCTTTCCAATGTGTTATCTACCCCCTTTTAAAGATACACAACTAGCACATTTTGAGATAGTTTCATTGAGATTATCCAAACCACACAAAATACTTGGCAAACTGGCATGTTTTGTGCTTTGTGTAATTTTGGAATGAACAATCAGTTTTTGAATGGGCATCTGGAAATTTCTAAAATGTAAGCAAGACAACCAAGGTCTGTGTTCTTTTAAACAAAAGTTATTTTTTTCCCACTTATATCTGTGTCTGGCACAGAGGCATTGGGTATAAAGGTTATTAATGTTTCAATGAATGACTAGTGAAGCAGGCAGAACTCATGCCATGATTGTGTCCAGTGTTAGGCTGAGTGATAAACCGAGCATTGTGCTGAATTTTCCTGACTCCCCAAAGCCTGACTACCACCTACAAGGCACAAAACAGGAGTGTGGCGGAACACTCTCCACTTGCCTGGAGGGGTGCAGCTCCCAACAACATTCTACCATCTCAAGGACAAGGGCAGCAGGCGCACGGGAACACCATCACCTTCAAGTTCCCCTCCAAGTCACACACCATCCTGACTGGGAAGTATATCGCCGATCCTTCATCGTCGCTGGATCAAAATCCTGGAACTCCCTCCCTAACAGTACTGTGAGAGTACCTTCACCACACAGTGGTTAAAGAAGAAGGCTCACCACCACACGTTCTCAAGGCCAACTAGGGATGGGCAATAAATGCTGGCCCTGTCAGCGACGTCCACATCCCAAGAATGTGATAGGGAGGGGGGGAGAAAGAATCATTGGGGCACTCCTGCTGTAAAGTGCGTGAGGACATTGCCAACTTGGGTGAGGTAGCTGAGGAAGATAGGAACAGGAGGAGGCCATTCAGCCCCTCGAGCCTGTTCCGCCATTCAATGAGATCATGGCTGGTCTGCATCTTAACTCCATCTACCCGCCTAGGTTCCGTAACACCTTTTATCCGCATGCCTAACAAAAACCTATCAATCTCAGTTTTGACATTTTCAATTGACACCCCCCTCCCTGCCCCCACCCGCCCCCCCCCAGCCTCAACAGCTTTTTTACGGGGTGGTGGGAGGCGGGGGGAGGAAGAGTTCCAGATTTCCACTACTCTTTGTGTGAAGAAGTGCTTCTTGACATTACCCCTGAGCTGCCGGGCTCTAATTTTAAGATTCTGCCCCCTTGTTCTGGACTCCCCCCACCAGTGGAAATACCTTCTCTCTATCTACCCTATCAACTCCTTTAATCGTCTTGAACACAAAGCATCAGTGAATCATACCTCACAATGGGACAGTAACTTCGGACGAGCTGGGTACAAAAGAAGAATAAAAGGAAAAAAGAGCGCACAACAAACTCCAGCTGATATTTTCGGACTGGCACTGACAATATAGTGACAACCAGCCCAACTCCAGTTTTACTGGAGGCTGCACTCTACCACCATCTACAGGTTGAAACTAGAACAATGGCTTTAATTTCATAGAATCATGGAATGATACAGCACGGAAGGAGGCCATTCGGCCCATCAAGCCTGTGCCGGCTCTTTGAAAGAGCCATCCAATTAGTCCCACTCCCCTGTTCTTTCCCCACAGCCCTGTCAATCACCTTAAATCTGTGCGTTCTGGTTACCGACCCTTCTGCCAACTGGAAACAGTTTCTCCTTATTTACTCTTATCAAAACCTTTTAAGATTTTGAACACCATAATTTCTCTAGTCTCGCCACATAACTGAAATCTTTCATCCCTGGTACCATTCAAGTAAATCTCTTCTGCACCCTCTCTAAGGCTTTGACATCCTTCCTAAAGTGTGGTGCCCAGAATTGGACACAATACTCCAGCTGGGGCCGAACTAATGTTTTATATAGGTTTAGCATAACTTCCTGGCTTTTTTACTCAGTGGCCGGAATTTTCCTTACCTTGGCGGGTCCGGGACGGGCGGTGTCCATGTCAGGTCCCGACCCCGCTGCCGGCTCCATCCCGCTGTAGAAAATGAACTTACCTCAATGGGGCCTATTAAGCCCGCCCAGCACGTTACCCGGCCCAATGAGATGGGCGTCATGCGTTTTAAGCCGGGATCCTTAAAGGGACAATGGCCACATTAAATTTTAAGCTTAATCTAACATAGTGGGTGTTGAATCTTTACTGTACAATAATATAATAAAAGTTATATATGAGTGAAAAAGAAATATTTAAATAATATTATTAAGTAATTTGATGCCATCTGCAAATACGATCAAGAACATAATTTAAAAAGTAGATTAATTGGGAAGTTATTGGTGCTTTAGTCACAAATCTATAGACTTTTGTATCAGTAACTGGTACAAATAAAAGATGTGTGTGTATAGGTAATATATAAAATTAAGCAGATTTTAAATGTAATTGTAAGTGGATTTAAAATCTTATGCAAGTTCAGCGGAAGAGCTGCGGAATCCCTGACAAACAGTGTAAGTGGTGCTTACAATGTGTTTCTGGGATTTCTGCAGCTCTTCCGTTGAAGTTAACAATGGACAAGTGAAAGAATCTCCACAGAAATTCACCCTAAAGTCTCAGACTGAAAAATTAAATTAGTCATATTCAGGGACTGAAAGCAAATTGAACCAGTGGAATGAGTGATGAGAATGAAATTGTTACGTTTGATGACTTGATTTACTGTGTAACAGGACAATCACAGTATACTGTGAGAACAACCTGACCAGAAACAACACAAAAATTATTTAAATGGTATATGTCATTTTTTATAGTGCAGATCAATTCATTGCAATTACTGTTGAGTTGGAAGGCAACAGCTGAGAACGGCCAGCGAAAAATATATTTCCATCACCATCAAGGGTAGCACTTACATCCCTTCAGGAATTTCTGAATTAACATTTACCAGTAGCTTTTCAAGTTGAACAGAATCTCCATCAATCTGTTAGCTGATGTAATCAACATGTTTTTATTTTGGTTTGTTTTCCATGCTGTCAAGTAATCAGCTGGAGCAATGGCCACAGAACTCCCACCTCAGCTTGACAGATGTGGTTCTCGAGCTGTGTGAATCCCATGGCCATGCAGGGAAATTTAAAAAGTAGGGGGGAAAGGCTCTTAAGTGCCTGTAAAGTGCCTCATAATGATTCCAATTGGGTCACCCGCCGCTGCAGGTCGGGTCAGCTCCACGATGTCAGACACGCCTGTGGGAAAGGCGCGTGGGAGCGAGATGACAGCGGGTTCCCGACCCGCTGTCAAAAATAACAACTTTCCCACCCAACCCGCCACCCATCTCGCCCGCTACCACCCCGGAAAATTCAGCCCTATGCCTCTATTTATAAAGCAAAGGATCCCGTCTGCCTTTTCAATAGCCTTCTCCACTTATCCTGTCACCTTCAAAGATTTGTGTACATACACTCGCAGGTCTCTCTGTTCCTCCACCCACTTTAAAATTGTACCATTTAGTTTATATTGGCCCAAAAATTCGGCCGTTCCCGGGTGAGTACGCACTGAGTACTCACCCGTATTGCTTTCCGAAGTGCCGGTTTCCTGCATGCACTGCGCATGCGCGGGAAACCGGAACTTCCGGTATGGCGAAGGGGGCGGTCCCTAGGTGAACCACGTGCGCGCTAGAGGCTGCGCGCACGCAGCACACTTAGATTTTTTTTCAGGTTTCTACGCGAGGGTAAGTATTGAAGATTCTACGCTAATAAAAAGGAGGCGTAAGACCTGTTTTGAACAAGGTAAGTAGTTAATTAAGTATAATTTTAAATTTTTTTCAACAGGTTTATCTTTTTTAGATACTTTAAAGAAAGGTAAGTTTATTTTTATAACTTTGAAAAAGTATTTTAATTTTTTCAAAAATTTACATTTTTGTTTAAAGTGGTTAATTTATTTAACTATAGTTATTTTATTAATGTGATGGTTTTTTTTTTTAAGTTTAGCTGTTCTTTTGGGGCCGATTTCAATTCACAGATTTGACAGGTCTCCTGTCAAATCTATGAATGAAAGATGGTCTGCTGCCATTGGCTCTCCATGGCCCACGTGATCCCAGGGGTCGCATCGCACTAACTGCGCCCCTGGAACACGCAAGCACTGCGCGCCGGCTCTTGGGAGAGGCCCAGGACCCGAAGTTCCTGTGGGCCCAAAACACAACGGCAGGCGCGGTGGGTAAGAGCGCGCGCGATCCTTACCCCCGCGGCAAGCCGGCCACGCAAATTTCTAGGCCATTGCCTCTCCTCGTTCTTCCTACCAAAATGAATCACTTGACACTTCTCTGCATTAAATTTCATCTGGCATGTGTCTGCCCATTTCACCAGTCTGTTTATGTCCTCCTGAAGTTTGTTATTATCCTCCTCATTGTTTACTACATTTCCGAGTTCAGTGTCATCTGCAAGCTTTGAAGTTATGCCCTGCTTACCCAAGTCCAGGTTATTAATATATATCAAAACGTCCCAACACTGACCCCTGGGGGATACCACTGTAAACTTCCCTCCAGTCTGAAAAGCAACCGTTCACCACTTTCTGTCCCTTAACCAGTTTCGTATTCACGCAGCCACTGCCCTTTTTAATCTCATGGGCTTCAATTTTGCGGACAAGTCTATTATGTAGTACTTTATCAAACATCTTTTGAAAGTCCATATAGAAAACATCAACCGCATTACCTTCATCCATCCTCTCCCTTACTTCATCAAAGAACTCAATCAAATTAGTCAAACACGATTTGCCTTTAACTAATCCGTGCTGGTTTTCATTTATTAACCCATACTTTCCCAAGTGCCAATTGATTTTGTCCTGGATTATTGCCTTCAAAAGTTTCCCCACCACCGATGTTAGGCTGACTGGCCTGTAATTGCTGGTTTAACCCCTCTCCCCTTTTTTGAACAGGGGTGTATCATTTGTAATCCACCAGCCTTCTGGCACCACTCCCACATCTAAGGAGGATTGGAAGATTGTGGCCAGAGCTGCCGCTATTTCCCTCTGAAGGATGCTACCTCTTACAGAACAGCGGTCCCTCAATATCGCACTGGAGTGCCAGCCCAGATAACGTGCTTGGATCCTGGATGCTTAAACCCACAACTTGTGGCCCAGAGGTGAGAGGAGACAGCAACTCCCAAAGAGGTTCAGGCTGGGAAAGAAACTCATCTGCAAACCTATAAAAATGTGAGGATTCAAAAAAAATACGGTGACACAACATTTAAGGGAAGTTGGGAGTGATATCTGATTCATTCGAAAGTTGAGGACAGCCAGTAATCTCTGAGAAATCAACTGAACGGTAGCATAGTGGTAATGTCACAGGGCTAGTAATCCAGAGGTCTAGAGTCATGATCCATGAGGTGTGAGTTCAAATCCCACCACGGCAGTTGGGGAATTTAAATTCAATTAAATAAATCTGGAATAAAAAGTTAGTTTCAGTAATGGTGACCATGAAACTATCGCATTGTCGTAAAAACCCATCTGGTTCACTGATGTCCTTTAGGGATGGAAACATGCCATCCTTACCTGTTCTGGCCTATATGTGACTCCAGACCCACTGCAATGTGGTTGACTCTTAACTGCCCTTTGAAACTCAGTTGTAACTAAACCACTACAACACATCATAAGAATGAAACCGGTTCGACCTTGGCACTGGCTACGGACACGGCAACGGCATGCCCAGTTTACCCTGCAAAGTCCTCCTCACCAACATCTGGGGACTGGTGCCAAAATTGGAGAGCTGTCCCGCAGCCCAGTCAAGCAACAGCCTGACATAGTCATACTCACAGAATCATACCTTTCAGCCAATGTCCCAAACTCCTCCATCACCATCCCTGGGGTGGCGGTACAGTGGCATACACTCGGGAAGGAGTGGCCCTGGGAGTCCTCAACATTGACTCCGGACCCCATGAAGTCTCATGGGCAAGGAACCTCCTGCTGATTACCACCTACCGCCCTTCCTCAGCTGATGAATCAGTACTCCTCCATGTTGAACACCACGTGGAAGAAGCACTGAGAGTAGCAAGGGCACAGAATGTACTCTGGGTGGGGGACTTCAATGTCCATCACCAAGAGTGGCTCGGTAGCACCACTACTGGCCGAGTCCTGAATGACATAACTGCCAGACTGGGCCTGCGACAGTGGTGAGAGAACCAACACGAGGGGAAAAACCTACTTGACCTCGTCCTCACCAATCTACCTGTCGCAGATGCATCTGTCCATGACAGTGTTGGTAGCAGTGACCACCACACAGTCATTGTGGAGACGAAGTCCCGTCTTCACACTGAGGACACCCTCCATCTTGCTGTGTGGCACTACCACCGTGCTAAATGGGATAGATTCAGAACAGATCTAGCAGCTCAAAACTGGGCGCTATGGGGCAGCAGCAGAATTGTATTTCACCAGAATCTGTAACCTCATGGCCTGGTATATCCCTCACTCTACCATTACCATCAAGCCAGGGGACCAACCTCTGGTTCAATAAGGAGTGTAGAAGAGCGCGCCAGGCGTACCTAAAAATGAGGTGCCAACCTGGGGAAGCTGCAATATGCATGCTAAAATGCGGAAGCAGAATGCTATGGACGGATCAGATCAAAGCTATCCAGTCGTGAATGGTGGCGGACCATTAAACAACTAACGGGAGGAGGAGGCTCCATGAATATCCCCATCCTCAATGATGGTGGAGCCCAGTATGTGAGTGCAAAAGACAAGGCTGAAGCGTTTGCAACCATCTTCAGCCAGAAGTGCTGAGTGGATGATCCATATCGGCCTCCTCCTGACGTCCCCACCATCACAGAGGCCAGTCTTCAGCCAATTCGATTCACTCCACGTGATATCAAGAAACGGCTGAGTGCACTGGATACAGCAAAGGTTATGGGCCCCGACAACATCCCGGCTATCGTGCTGAAGATTTGTGCTGCAGAACTAGCCGTGCCTCTAGCCAAGCTGTTCCAGTACAGCTACAACACTGGCATCTATCCGACAAGCAGGACAAATCCAATCCGGCCAATTACTGCCCCATCAGTCTACTCTCAATCATCAGCAAAGTGATGGAAGGTGTCATCAACAGTGCTATCAAGTGGCACCTGCTCACTGATGCCCAGTTTGGGTTCTGTCAAGACCACTCAGCTCCCGACCTCATTACAGCCTTGGTCTAAACATGGACAAAGAGCTGAATTCCAGAGGTGAGTTGAGAGTGACTGCCCTTGACATCAAGGCAACTCTCCACTGGCTGGAGTCATACCTAGCACAGAGGAAGATGGTTGTGGTGGTTGAAGGTCAATCATCACAGCCCCAGGACATCGCTGCAGGAGTTCCTCAGGGCAGTGTCCTAGGCCCAACCATCTTCAGCTGCTTCATCAATGACCTCCCCTCCAACATAAGGTCAGAAATGGGGATGTTCGCTGATGACTGCACAGTGTTCAGTGCCATTCACAACTCCTCAGATAATGAAGCAATCCATGCCCGCATGCAACAAGACCTGGACGACGTTCAGATTTGGGCTGATAAGTGGCAGGTAATATTTGCGCCCAGAAGTGCCAGGCAATGACTATCTCCCACAAGCGAGAGTCTAACCACTGCCCCTTGACATTCAACGGCATTACCATCGCCGAATCCCCCACCATCAACATCCTGGGGGGTCACCGTTGACCAGAAACTTAACTGAACCAGCCACATAAATACTGTGGCAACAAGAGCAGGTCAGAGGCTAGGTATTCTGCGGCGAGTGTCTCACCTCCTGACTCCCCAAAGCCTTTCCACCATCTACAATGCACAAGTCAGGAGTGTGATGGAATACTCTCCACTTGCCTGGATGAGTGCAGCTCCAACAACACTCAAGAAGCTCGACGCCATCCAGGACAAAGCAGCCCGCTTGATTGGCACCCCATCCACCACCTTAAACATTCACTCCCTCCACCACCGGCGTACCGTGGCTGCAGTGTGTACCATCTACAAGATGCACTGCAGCAACTCGCCGAGGCTTCTTCGGCAGCACCTCCCAAAACCCGCGACCTCTTCCACCTAGAAGGACAAGGGCAGCAGGCGCATGGGAACACAACCACCTCCAAGTTCCCCTCCAAGTCACATGCCATCCTGACTTAGAAGTGTATCGCCGTTCCTTCATCGTTGCTGTGTCAAAATCCTGGAACTCCCTCCCTAACAGCACTGTGGGAGTACCTTCACCACACCGACTGCAGCGGTTCAAGAAGGCGGCTCACCACCACCTTCTCAAGGGGCAATTAGGGATGGGCAACAAATGCTGGCCTTGCCAGCGATGCCCACATCCCATGAACGAATAAAAAAAAAAGGTAGTGAGAAATCATATAGGAATGTGCACTTTTACCTACTTTATTAAAGATGTTGAATAGATAGAGGCCATTTGGATTGAACATCCATGTGACATCAATGACATTTTATCTCATGACATTATAATACTGAAGCTGCAGGCAGCATTCTCCATTCAGCTGAGCTCTGTGGGTAGAACTCTCACCTTTGTGTCCGTGCTTGTGTCTTTAAGAATCAGGACCTGAGCACATTATCTGGGCTGGCACTCCAGAGCGATATTGAGGGACCGCTGCACTGCTGCACTGTGAGAGGTAGCAGCCTTCAGATATTAAATCGAGGTCTCTCTTGCCTGTTCAGGTGACAATGAATAATCCCGTGGCACTATTCGAAGAGTAGGGAGACCTCCCAGTGTCCTGACCAACACTCTTTGCTCAATCAATATTGCCAAAAGAGATTAACTGTAAATTCATCCCATTGCAGTTTGTGGAATGCGGCCGGAGGAAAATGGCCGCCATGTTTGCCAATCTAACAAGTGCTGCACTCCATAAAATTGTTCATGGTAGGGGGTGCCTTCCGACGTTTTGATTCATTCATTGTATCACTGGAGTGAATGTCACCAGCGAATTGGGTGGAAGTAGCTCCCAACTTATTGTGTATGGGACCCCTGTAGCTGGTAGAGAGAAACTTTCAACACAGTATTACTCAGCTGGATTTGAACCCAACCTCTGAGATGAAGGAGATTGTGTTCTCAGTCACTGCACCACCGAGTCCATTCCCCCCTTGCAACTTTGAAGTATCAGTTAATTTTGGTCACAGTTTCAGATCACAGCAAAGTATTGTGTGAATTCACAAATCGGTTTTGAGTGATTCCACCAAAGACATTTCCCAATACCAGGAATCTAGGTTATGAAGAGAAAAGTTAAGGAAATTGTGCTTGATCTCTTTGGAAAGAGGAGACCTTGTTGAAGTTTTCAAGATTGTGAAGGGACTGGAAATGTTTGTCCAGCCAAATTGTTCACTGTGTTCACAATACCAAGAGACTCAGGTTAGAAATGAGGGTTTGGAGTAATAAGGGAACTTTTTCCACCCAAATGGTGGTTGAATTGTGGAAAAAGGTTACCAGGGAAGGACATGGAAGCAAACAGGCTAAAGAGGCAATTTGGAGAGAGAAGGGATTTAGGGATAGGGTGAGAAGGGATCCACCTATGAAAAAAAGAGGCAGGTTTGTTGGGCTGAATGGCCTATTCCTGCTCTTAAAAATTCTGGTGTTCTTTTTTTTAACCTTCCTTTTTCCAGCGATTTTCACCCCTCCCCCTCCCCTGAAGGCATTGTCTCCTTGATGCTATCACGGGTGCGAGTTGTTGCGGGCGGGGGGGGGGGTGGGTGGGGGGAGATCACACCTGCCCAATCTGACCTCACCTGACATCCACACAGGTACTTTTCATCAGGAGTCATTGGATGGCGATCGGGAGCAGGACATGACTGATTTACCCCTCCTCTAACCCAGGGGCCATGGAACGGATTGTAGTGTTGCTGCTGCTGCCCCGGCTAACACCAGCTGAGCTCATGCAGACTGGAGATCGAACTTGGCTCCTCCGTGGTCTGAAATGGCTCTGCTACTCATCCCCTTAATCAGCAGAGGGGAGGGGACGTGGGGGAACAATTCTTGCGTCATTGTGATTTTTCATATTTCATTTTTTTTCATTTATTACCAGCGGAAAATGGCTCCTTCATGGTAGAAATGGGTTTCAAAATGCCATTGAATCCAGTTTATCATTTAAATAATTATTTTCATGCAGCAGTGACTGTACAACACTGCAAGATGAAATGGAAATCTCACTGTCAGGATGAACTATTATTCTGCACAGCGAAGGATTGTTCGCGTTTTAAAATGTTTATAACAATGTTGTGCTCATCAAGACAAAAGATGTAAGTGCTGGGGAATGGAACACTTTTCCACACTTTGCACCTGGTGTTAGCACCAGCTAAGCACTCCCAGAACAGGTATACAACAGGTTAAAGCTCCCTCTCTACACCATTGTCTCTTCATCCCCAAACCCTTCTCCACTAATCACATCAGCCAGACATATGGCCTCTCTGAGCAGACTCACACTGAGCATCTGCTACAGACCTGAACATGACAGAAAAGCATTGCAGAGTTTTAGAGTGTGCTGTTCCTGGCCATTACAGCAACCCTGTCTGGGCCTCAGTTTAACGTTTCATCTGTCTTTAGTGCCTCTTTCGTGCCATGGGCACATAAATCATTCGTGCCGTCTTGAACACATAAATCTAGGCTGACACTCCAGTGCAGTGCTGAGGGAGTGCTGCACTGTCGGAGGTGGCGTCTTTCAGATGAGACGTTAAACCGAAGCTCCGTCTGCTCTCTCAGGTGGACGTAAAAGATCCCAATCCACTATTTCGAAGAAGAGCAGGGGAGTTATCCCCAGTGTCCTGCCAATATTTATCTCTCAATCAACATCACTAAAAAACAGATTATCTGGTCATTATCACATTGCTGTTTGTGGGAGCTTGCTGTGTGCAAATTGGCTGCCGTGTTTCCCACATTACAACAGTGACTACATTCAAAAAGTACTTCATTGGCTGTAAAGCGCTTTGGGATGTCCTATAAGATGTGACAGGCGCGAAATAAATGCAAGTCTTTCTTTTTTATTATCAATTCCTATATCCACATTTATAATAGAAACTGTCTATGTAAACCTGTCACGCTGTAATTATCCCCTCCTGTCAGTGGGTGGGATTGCAGAGCCTCCACTGGGCAGAGGGTGTAATTACAGTGTGATATGTTTAAATAGCCAGTTATCACGATAAACGCAGACATAGGAAAATGTTGACAGGAAGTGTGTGCAGGCATAGGATTTTTAATATATTAATACCTATTAACATAGTTAAAAATAAGAATGACCAGTTGGTTGAGGTACTGGAAATTCAAAATAAAACCGCTGCCATGCAATGTTCCCTCTAAGCTGCGTGTGTGCACGGGCGGGCAGCAATCTTGAAGGTCTTCTTCTTCTTCTTAGGCAGTCTCTCGGAACCAGTTCTCAGTTGACTGATGAGTCCAATGCGGGACCTACAGTCTCTGCCACAGGTGGGGCAGACGGTGGTTGAAGGGGCGGGTGGGTGGGGTGCTTGGGTTGACGTGCGCTCCTTCCGCTGTTTGCGCTTGGCTTCCGCTTGCTCCTGGCGAAGAGACTCGAGGTGTTTGGCGCCTTCCTGGATGCTTCTCCTCCACTTTGTGCGGTCTTGGGCCAGGGATTCCCAGGTGTCAGTGGGGATGTTGCACTTCTTCAAGGAGGCTTTGAGGGTGTCCTTGAAGCGTTTCCTCTGCCCACCTGGGGCTCTCTTGCCGTGTCGGAGCTCCGAGTAGAGCGCTTGTTTTGGGAGTCTCGTATCGGGCATGCGGACGATGTGGCCCATCCATCGGAGCTGATCGAGCGTGGTCAAAGCTTCGATGCTGGGGTCGTTGGCCTGAGCGCGAACACTGACGTTGGTGCACCTATCCTGCCAATGGATTTGCAGGATCTTGTGGAGGCAGCGTTGGTGGTACCTCTCCAGTGCTTTGAGGTGCCTGCTGTACATGGTCCATGTCTCTGAAGCATACAGGAGGGCGGGTATCACTACTGCTCTGTAGACCATGAGCTTGGTGCTGGGTTTGAGGTCCTGATCTTCAAACACTCTCTTCCTCAGGCGACCAAAGGCTGCACTGGCACACTGAAGGCAGTGTTGGACTTCGTCAGCGACGTCTGCCCTTGTTGACAGTAGGCTCCCGAGGTATGGAAAGTGGTCCACGTTGTCCAAGGCCTTGTCGTGGATTTTGATAATCGGGGAGCAGTACTGTGTGGCGGGGGCAGATTGGTAGAGGACCTTTGTCTTACAGATGTTTAGTGTAAGGCCCATGCTCTCATATGCTTCGGTGAAGGTGTTGACAATGGTTTGGAGTTCGACCTCCGAGTGTGCGCAGACGCAAGCATCGTCTGCATACTGTAATTCGATGACAGAAGATGGGACGACCTTGGATCTGGACTGGAGGCGACGGAGGTTGAACAGTTTCCCGTTTGTTCTGTAGATTAGCTCCACTCCAGCGGGGAGCTTACTGAAGGTGAGATGGAGCATTGCAGCAAGGAAGATCGAGAAGAGCGTTGGTGCGATGACACAGCCTTGCTTGACCCCGGTCTGTACGTGAATTGGGTCTGTGGTGGATCCGTTGGTCAGGATCACGGTTTGCATGTTGTTGTGAAGCAGACGGAGGATGGTGACAAACTTTTGAGGGCAGCCGAATTTGACGAGGACACTCCATAATCCATAATCCCTCACGGTTGACAGTGTCGAAGGCCTTTGTGAGGTCAAAGAAGGCCATGTACAGCGGTTGGTGCTGTTCCCTGCATTTCTCTTGTATTTGACGCACGGTGAAGATCATGTCCATTGTGCCCTTCAGTGGGCGTTATCCGCATTGTGACTCTGGGAGGAGCTCTTCAGCCACTGGGAGAAGGTGATTGAGGAGGATTCTTGCGATGACTTTCTCTGTGGCAGACAGCCGGGAAACCCCTCTGTAATTACCGCAATCGGACTTGTCACCTTTCTTGAAGATGGTCACGATTACGGCGTCTCTGAGAGCGCTTTGGGACATCCTATAAAACGTGACAGGCGCTATATAAATGCTTTCTTTTTTGTTATAAATTCCTTTCTCCACATTTATAATAGAAACTGTCTATGTAAACCTGTCACACTGTAATTATCCCCTCCTGTCAGTGGGTTGGATTGCAGAGCCTCCACTGGGCAGAGGGTGTAATTACAGTGTGATATGTTTAAATAGCCAGTTATCACGATAAGCGCAGACATAGGAAAATGTTGACAGGAAGTGTGTGCAGGCATAGGATTTTTAATATATTAATACCTATTAACATAGTTAAAAATAAGAATGACCAGTTGGTTGAGGTACTGGAAATTCAAAATAAAACCGCTGCCATGCAATGTTCCCTCTAAGCTGCGCGTGTGCACGGGCGGGCAGCAACCTTGAAGGTACTGCGCAGGCCGCTCACAAGCTCTCAAATACCGCGCAAAAAATTTATAGGTAGCGCCCATTGAAAAAACTGACGGCGAGCACAACAACGGAATTTTAGAGGGAACATTGCTGCCATGTGTTTAAATCGTTCACACTTTGTAATGTTACCTTGGCATTGATAGCCCTGCAGATAAACATATACACTGTTAATCTGCTTGGTGTTAGCTCTTGCTACGCGCATTTGAATTTGGCAGGGGGTTATAACGTCAAACAGACACACTCGACCATCATATCAGAAAGCCCCCATAGTGTAATCTCCGATCCGGAATGTTGAATGGTTGGGATTAGTAATGGAAACGTGGACATTTATGACTTCACTGGCTGGATTATCCTCAATCTAATCCGACACCGGTGTTACTGCCCAACTTTCCTAGTGGTTTCTGGTGCAATCCCGCTCGATCTGGGGCAGGATAGTGGAGGAAATTCCAGGACAAGGAGACATAACCTTAAAATCAGAGCCAGGCCATTCAGGAGAGACGTTAGGAAACACTTCTTCATGCAAAGGGTGGTAGAAGTGTGGAACTCTCTCCCACAAAAAGCAGTAGGTGCAAGCTCAAATAATAACTTTAAATCTGAGATTGCTAGATTTTTTGCTAGCCAAGGGTATTAAGGGATGTGGAGCCAAGGCGGGTAAATGGAGTTAGGATACAGATCAGCCGTGATCTCATTGGATGACGGAACAGGCTCGAGGGGCTGAATGGCCTCCTCCTGTTCCTATGTTTTTCTTAACTAACAACATAAAATGCTGGAAACACTCAGCAGGTTAGGCAGCATCCGACCTGCTGACTGTTTCCAGCATTTCCTGTTGTTATTTCAGATTTCCAGCATCCGCAGTTTTTTTGCTATTGTGCCTATGTTTTTCTTGTTGCTTACTGATGTGGAGAATTTAGAGGCGACAGACTCTTATGATGTCACACAGTCCTAGTGCCATGATGTCATGAAGCCTTCCATTAAGTAACAGTGGAGCCTTATTAGCGTAAATATTTGTGTTTGGTCAGTGTGATGTGTCTGGAAGCCCATTGCTTAAGGATATTCAAACCAAACTGGGAAAGAAAAATAGACAGCACACGTACTCCATGAATGGTGTTGTAATAGATGAAGCTGAAAGATACCTATGGATTCTAGTAGATGCGGCACTCAACATGTCCAAGATATTACAGCAACAATCAACAATGACAAGAGAATATTAAACTACACAACCAAAACAGCAGATATAGGTCAGAAGGGGTCACAATCGAACCAGGCCCGAGTCCCGCATCCAGTTCTGGTCGCTGAGACACAAGGAAAAAATTCAAGCACTAGAGTCGGCTGCAGAGAAAAGCTACGAGTTAAAAGACCGGAGAACCTTGGGCATTTCATCTCGGAAAGGTGGCACCTTATAGAGAAATGTAAGCGAGTTAAGGGAATGGAAAAGGTAAATCTAGAATATTACTTGAAATTAAACTGAGGGAGTAGGAGAAGGGGGCACAGGTTCAAACTAGTAAAAGGTAAATTTAGAACTGATACCAGGAACTTCTTCATACAAAAAATGATAAACACATGGACTGCACTGCCAGAGTAATGAAGGCAGAAACCCTGGAATCATTTAAGAAATAAAAACAATGGCGGGGGGGCGGGGGCAGGGGGGTGACTTTAGGGTCTATTGGCATGGATGAATTATGCTGGCTTTTCTCACCCTAATTATCTTGTGACGAACAGTTTCTGGTTGTCTGATGTGGGGTGCACTCTTTCCCTTTAAACATAGAAATTGATGAACAAAAAAGCAATATACTGCAGATGTTGGAACAAAAAAAGGAAACACTCTGCAGATCAGGCAGCTTATGTGAAGAGAACAAAACAAGTACTGTATTTCGACAATACCCCCGCATCCCAAATTGATGACCCCTGATTGTTTTACATAGAATTACATTGAACGTACAGCCACTGAAACAGGCCATTCGGCCCAACGGGTCCATGCCGGTGTTTATGCTCCACACCAGCCTCTTCCCACCCTACTTCATCTCACCCCATCAACATATCTATTCAATTCCTTTCTCCCCCATGTGTTTATCCAGCTTCCCCTTAAAGGCATCTGTACTATTCGCCTCAACTACTCCTTGTGGTAGTGAATTCCACGTTCTTAGAATCATAGCATGGTTACAGCAGGGAAGGAGGCCATTCGGCCCGTCGAGCCCATGCCGGCTCTCTGCAAGAGCACCCCAGCGAGGCCCACTCCCCCGCCCTTTGCCCGCAGCCTCAGGTACTTAAACCACTCTCGGGGTAAAGAAGTTTCTCCTGAATTCCCTCGTGGATTTATTAGTTACTCTCTTATATTGATGGCCCTTAGTTCTGGTCTGTTGCCTTGGGACTTTATTATTACATTGAAGGCGCTATATAAATATACGTTGTTGTTGTTGTTGTTGCTAGGGAGTGTTTGGAGAGGGTCTGATGACGTCACACACGCAGCCCCCCTCCCTTGCACCATTACGTCACGCAGGCTGGCTGGGGCTTGACGTCACGGCCGGGGCGCGGTGCAGGCCGGGATACTGGAGGTGCGGTCGGCCGGCGGACTGGGGCTTGACGTCACGGCCGAGGCGCGGTGCAGGCCGGGATACTGGAGGAGCGGTCGGCCGGCGGACTGGGGCTTGACGTCACGGCCGGGGCGCGGTGCAGGCCGGGATGCTGGAGGAGCGGTCGGCCGGCGGACTGGTGACGTGTGCGGGTTTGACACCATGGCCGACGGGAGCAGACAGGCCAAGCTGGCGGCCGCCAAGAAGAAGGTGAGAGAGCCGAACAGTGAGAGGGGCGGGGCCGGGCGAGACGAGGAGTCGAAGATCGTAGCCGGCTGCCTGAGCACCGTCGGGGAATGAAGGCGGCCGGTGTTCGTACCTGAGGCCGAGGCCTCGTCGTACACTGACAGGCCTCTCTCTCTCTCTATCTCTCCCCAACCCCTCCCCCCAGCAGTCGGAGTTTCCACGTCTCCGTCCGTCTGACGCCCGGGGCCGCCGCCGTGGCCGCGTCGGCTCGCCGGGGAGGGGAATCACGCGAGTCCCAGGACTCTGCGGCCCGCTCGCTTGAAAGTGTTAAATCCCCGCCCCGGTGGTCGGCAAACGAGCCCCACGGGCTGGTGTTCCTCAGATTGGGAAGCCGGGAGCAACCCGTATTTCCTTAGGAAGGAAGCGAGAGAGGGGAATAATGGGAGCTCCAGGGACCCCCGGAGCTGCAGGAATGTCCCTGGCACAGGTGCCAACTTCCAGCTGCTGGCCGGACAGGAGCCAGGAGTTCGTAGCTTCGCATTATTCCGCCCAGCTGCTTTGCAAATGTGGACCTCCGATAAGTTGAGGACGAGGAGGCGGCGGCTTGAGGATCATGGAGGAGTTCAGTTCCTGCAGCTTTTCTTCCCTTTATGATGGTTTCCCATGGCAGAATCCATGCACATATTTTTACTTGCAAATATTTTTTATCTGACGCCAATAGTTGTGCTCTTGGCTAAGAATTAAATGGTAGCAAAATGTGCAGTAAAATGTAAATTGTTCAAGAAATAGAATACTGTTTTTATAGGGGCAAAAGTCACACAAAGCAGCTTTAACAACAACTTGTGAGGAGCAACTGGGGACCTGGTGTAAGAACTTGATCTGTAGAATATTGATCAAAAACCTGTGCTCCTCAGTTGTCTAATGACAATCTAGTGACTATCCTCTGGGGAGGAGAGAGAGAGAGAGAGGTAAGTGGGTCTCTGGAGGTCAAATTGGCTCAAAGATCATACACCTGGTGAGAGGAGATTGGAACAGAGTTCATTTTAAGAGCATAATAGAACATAAGAAACAGGAGCAGGAATAGGCCACTTGGCCCCTCGAGCCTGTTCCGCCATTCAATAAGATCATGGCTGATCTAGGGCTCAAAGCCACTTCCCAGCCCGCTCCCCATAACCCTTCACTCCCTTATCTTGCAAAAATTTGTCTATCTCCACTTTAAATGTATTTAATGACCCAGCCTCCACAGCTATCGGGCAGAGAATTCCACAAATTTACGACCCTCTGAGAGAAGAAGTTCCTCCTCATCTCAGTTCTAAAAGGGCGACCCTTTATTCTGAGACTCTGCCCCCGAGTTCTAGATTTCCCCATGAGGGGAAACATCCTCTCTGCATCTACCCTGTCGAGCCCCCTCAGTATCTTATGTTTCAATAAGATCACCTCTCATTCTTCTAAATTCCAATGAGTATAGGCCCAACCTGCTCAACCTTTCCTCATAAGTCAAACCCCTCATCTCTGGAATTAACCTAGTGAATCATCTCTGAACAGACCAAAGCTGTACGCAGTACTCAAGGTGTGGTCTCATCAATTTTCTGTGGCAGAATACTTCATGCAGGCAAATCTGCACTACTTCAGGCTGCGATTGATGTTTGAATCAACCAGCCTGGCTTCCTTGATGGTGATGACCTGTCACTGTGGTTAGCATTCTTCCCACTTAACTGCAGAAAGCCATGCAAGTCAATGCTTGGCCTTAACCAAGTGAATTCCAGATGTATCTCTGCTCTTACCATTCTATGCCTACATTTTACGGCCATAGGTATGGGGAGTTGTATGGGGAGATGGTGTATTCCATACAAGGCAAACAAATAACTCTACTTGTGTGGATTTCGCAGACTCTTAATCATAGAATCATAGAAATTTATGGCATAGAAGGAGGCCATTCGGCCCATTGTGTCTGTGCCGGCTGAAAAAGAGCTATCCAGCCTATTCCCACTTTCCAGCTCTTGGTCCGTAGCCTTGCAGGTTACGGCACTTCAAGTGTATATCCAATCCCATTTACAATCTACAGGAAACTTTCGTTTATCCGGCATCGACGGGACCAGCGTGGTGCCGGTTTATCGAAAGTACCGGATAACGGAGAGTTATATCTACCGAGGCTATTTTTAACAAAGAGACTCCAGGCAGCACAGGAGAATCAACTCCTGCTACTGCAGTGTTTCGGACTTCCGACAGCACCAGGAGGCCGAGTAGTGGCACTTTTGAAAAGTACCCCTACTGACTAAATCGGCGTTCGCGGACTCGGACTCGGGATTGGCAACATTGCCGGTTATTTGAGAGGAGTTTTCGGAGCACTCGGCGTTCGCGGAGACTCGACTGCGACTCGGCAACATTGCCGGTTATTTGAGAGGCGTTTTCGGAGGATGATTTTTGCCGGTTAAGCGAGAATTCCGGATATTTGGGTGCCGGATAAACGAAAGTTTCCTGTAAATACTAGTTGTATCAGTGCATGCAACATATGCAGCTGACTGAGGTTATGGATTAATTGTATGCTCAAACTCAGGTAATACATTGCCTGATTTATGGTTTATACAGCACATTGTTCAGACATGACTAGATTTTGTTCCCAAAGAATGAATTAACAGCTGTAATTGCATCAACAGAGGATTGTACTCTGAACTGCTATGTATAAGTTAAATGTTAAGGGAGCTGTTTGTTCATTTGTGTCTGTTGTCCCCATTTGTACATTTTTTTTGTAAATTACTGGCTGCAGACAGTCTGGGAACAGGCATTTTGTTAATCTCTCCGTGACATCCTGGGGCTTGCTCCTGTAGTGTAAGACTTCACTTTTGTGTTCAGACCCCGATACTTACAGATCAAGGTCAAACAAGGTCCGATCAAATGGTGGTTTATTGAATTCGATCAATAATATTTGCAATAACTATGGATTATTTTGCAATATCTGTGCCCTTACACGCGTTTGGCCAATACCTACAATCACCCTCAGTTGATCAATCCGAGTTGGTTGTCGGTCAATGGGTCCGATTCACCCGGCAGGATCCTGTCTTTTTCTTGGCTGTGTTTCCCATCTGTGTCTAGAGTTCAGAATTCATTACTTTTTATAGGCTCTCTGTGCACATGATCACTCACTGATCTCCTCAGAGATGATTTGGTTAGCGAACCCTTGGTTCACCTCACATTGTGTTCTGGTTCCTTGATTAACTGTCTTTTCTGCTGTGTCCACAAAGTTCAATTAATCCAGACTGTTTGCATCGCTTCAGGGTTTTCGCCAGTCTTATGATTTAAAAAACCCCACATATTTCACACAATCCTGCCACGTCTCCTTACAGTAGTTACACAGCCACGGAGTGCTGCCCACGCAATGTTTTGAATAATCTAATGAGTAGGACATTTGATACTGCTGCAGGGTGAATTCTACACAAATCCTCAAATAAATTTAAAACCTGCGCGTAAGGCCAGTGACGTACTACATCCTAAAAACGTACGGTTCCCTTTCAAGCAGAAGCTAAAATTGTGCTGCTACTAAGATTTGAGGGATGTCACGTTTCCTTCCTTCCCAGTTACTGGATGAGCAGTCCTGATAGTGAATCCAAACATTTGCTATTGCTTTAAGTATCTTGCCCATTAAATGCTCAGGTTAATTGGTTAGAGCACAGGCTGATGCTCTTGAAAGAATATGCTGATCCAAGTTGTCAATTGTTGATTATTACTGGATAAACGTGAAGCGATTGTTATGACCGCCACTGAAGATTAATGATCATTATAGATTAACATGGAGTGCATGGTTATTGCCATGTGCCATGACCCCCACTGTTGCCAATGCTATTCCTAGAGTGGAATAAACCCACTCCTAATAATCTCAACATTATATGTAATATGATCACTTAGTAACTTTTAACAACAACTTGTATTTCTATTGCGCCTTTAGCGTAGTAAAACGTCCCACGGCGCTTCACAGGAGCGTTATAAAACAAAATTTGACACCGAGCCACACAAGGAGCTATTAGGGCAGATGACCAAAAGCTTGGTCAAAGAGGTAGGTTTAAAGGAGGAAAGAGAGGTAGCGAGGCGGAGAGGTTTAGGGAGGGAATTCCACAGCTTAGGGCCTTGGCACTTGAAGGCATGGCAGCCAATGGTTGACCGATTAAAATCAGGGATGCTCAAGAGGCCAGAATTTGAGGAGCGCAGATATCTCGGAGGGTTGTGGGGCTAGAGGAGGTTATGTGTTTCCAGATGGTTTATCTGGTTCTCGAGTTAATTTTTGTCCCCAGATCTCCATTATGCTGAGTGTCAGTTACCCTGTACAGTCATGCATAAGATACGAGTGCTCAATCAGAATAGGTGAATTATTGCAGTACCAATGAACTTTAACTTGAGATTCGGACAGTATCAGTCATGGTGAACTGTGCTGTTTAGAGGGGTTGAGAAGATTTGTTTAGCAGTGACGTTTTCATCCAGTTGACCTTCAGGGTTCTGTGTTAAATCATAGAAATATACATTTGTTTCCTTGTAAGCAGAAGCTAAACTGTACTGCTACTGTAATGGAGGGATGTCACCTTTCGTCTTTTCCTGCTTAATGTTCTGCTTCGACACCATTTAGAACATTAGTTACATTATCTGTCAGCATTGGCTCAGTGGTAACACTCTTACATCTGAAATTCGTGGGCATATAACCTGGACTGAGACATCAGTGCAGTACTGAGGGAGTGCTGCACTGTCAGAGGTGCCTTCTTTCTGATGAGATGTTATGGGAGGGGCCCGTCTTCCCCCTCAGGTGGACGTAAAAGATCCCACTGCACTATTCGAAGAGGAGCAGGGGAATTCTCCCAGTGTCCTGTGCAACATTTATCCCACAACCAACACTGTCAAAACATATAAATTGGTCATTATCTTATTGCTGTTTGTGGCACCTTGCTGTGTACGAATTGGTTGTCACTTTCGTGTACAAAACAACAGTGAAAACACTTCAGAAGTGATTTATTGGCTGTAAAGTGTGTTGGGACATACTGAGGACATGATGGGGAGTATATAAATGTAAGTTCGTTCTTTCTATATAGAAAGAGGTGCTTTCATTTTTTCAGTGTTTGCTTTGCTGCTTTTGCTTTTTTGTGCCACCAGGAATGTCCCAGTCATCAGCACAGGGTTTCCTCTAGCTTGCGTACACATGATTAGACCAGGAGTGCTATCAGTGTCAGTGTCTATTTCACTGGCTGATAGAAGGAAATACAACAGCTTCTGTAAAAGACGAGTCCTGGATTCCCCAAGTGTCAGCCATATCCCTGGCAGTAAGGTGCATCTGTAGTCCTTCAGCCTGTGTCCTCGGCATTGAATCACTGCAATAGTGGGTTTATTGCCTGGAGTACTGTACGCTCCTGACCATCAGGAGTTGTTGTCCAATCTGTTTAAGTTTAAATCATCTGTTTTCACGGTAGTTAGTGCAGGCATAATGGAGTACTCGGCCCACGTTGCGCCACGATTCGGATCTTATCAGATTATTTATTTTTGGAAGCTGACTGTTTAAGCAGGAAGTTGGACTGTTCATTTGAATAGCTGACGCATACAACATACAGTACTTGGTCAACAAAGGTGGTGCAGTCTCCTGTTAAGTATCAATAGCTCTTATTGCAGTGGCACCATGGGGATAGTGTGCTGGCCACAGAATGGTAAATTCACAAGTGCAATTACTTATATCATGACTTTTTGACTGTATCCTTTGCGAGGTACTGTGGCAAGCTCTTCATATCGGGAAGAGATAATCCAGGGAAGAGATTGCCAGCAGCTGGTTGGACTTCTGTAACGTAAAAGTGACCTAAGTGACAAGAGGACTACTGGTTTGTAACCCTGGAAATGGCAGCTGTTACAAATCTTCGGGATAGTACATGTATTAAGACTGTGCTATTGCAATGCTGTAGAATTTGGCACATTTAATGTACCCAAAACTTGGTTCACAATGACCACCTTGTTGGAATCCGCTTGCGCTGGTGTGATGGTCTTCAAATCTGTTACGTTGGAAAAACGAAATTAAGTGAGAATTAATATTTCTGTTAGCACTTTAAAAAAAAAAGTTCTCTCTCTCAACTCTGTAGTGAAAATATTTCCTCATGTAGAACTGACCTTTTGAAAACTAAGCCGCTTCAATATGCTAAATGATGTTTCTCCTTTAAAAGTTGAAGGAATTCCAGCAGAAGAAGACCCCCCCGGCCCCCTCGGGAGCCAAAAAGAAGAGAAGGACAAAAGAAGACGGATCTGAACCAGCAACAGCTCCCGTAGAGAATGACCAAGAAATTAGTGAGGTAAATGCCTCTGGATTTACAGTGCCATGGTTGGAGTTCTAGCTGTACAAGTATCCTCCAATGCTTTCTCAATATATCCCCCCCCCCCCCCCAAAAAAAAATAGTGCACAGCGACATTAATTTCCATGTTTTAGCACAAGCTGATTGCATCAAAGTACGAATCTTGATCCTCGGCTTGTTGTCGCATTCATTATGACATCCTGTACATTGTCGATAGAAGGAATGTAAATCATTTGGAAAAATCTGTTCTGGGTTCCTTTCTGCCCTTTTGTGAAGTAGCTGCTGCTGTTTCTAAACACTCTTTTCACAATTGCATGTAACAGTGGTTTACATTTCCACTGTGGGACTTTTTCTTTGCTGTGATTGTGTTTCTTGGACCACATCCTCCCAACATGTACCACTTTAATATTAATCTGAGCTGTTTGATTGTCTTCATGTGACATTGCCCTACCAGTTGTTCCACACAGACCTCTATTGGTAAGCCCTTCTGAAATCGCCACTAAACTTAAAAAAAAACATTTACGTCTACATTTATAGTTTTTTTTTCTTGGAAATGTATTTTTCCATCTCCAATTGTTCTCCTCTGCCTTCTAAAGCTACTAAATCCTGCTGGGTCTAGATCTTCCACTAAATGGTCTTTGTTCGTGTGTGCGCTTTCACAGTGAGCGCTTTCACAGTGAGCGCTGCAGGGTATTTGAGTTGGGGTGGGGGAAAGAGAGAGGTGGGTGTGGGATCCCAACAGGGGTGCTGAGGCTAATTGTCGTGGCCCCATTGCAACCTCAGCCGAGACCAGCTCATTCAGCACAACTGAACCCGAGATCATTGCCCGACATGTTCAGTTGTACCACGCCCTTTTCCAGTAGAGCCCTTTTCCAGTAGAGCCCTTTTCCAGTAGAGCCCTTTGTGGGAGCATCTTATGACTAATTAATGAAATGTGCATTAAGAAGATTTTTTTTGCAAAAATAAACCATTTCTGTATCGGCTGCTGTAACTTGCACTAATGAGTCACGTGGCTGGTGCCATTTGGCTTGTTTTATATAAATCTACCTGTCTTTGTCGCATTTCCTCTTTTTGTGAATCAGAAGGTTACATAACGGCTGGAAACTGCAATGCACTTTCATTAAACCCTCCAATTTCTGGTATCTACATAAAACACAGAAGCCCGGTGTTTTTTGGAGTTTGATGATAGTATATATTGATTGGATAATTCAACACTTTCTCACTTTAATGAGGATAGAAATTATGTTGCTAAAAGTTAAAATGGGCGGTTTGTTAAATAATTTCAGTCTCTCTTTCCACTTTCACATTTTCTGCTCTCTGAAATGCAGGATTTCTCCCTTTCTGGTCATCAGCGGGGGTGTGCAGCAGCAGCTATTCCAGGCTGACCCTCCTGATGCCCTGAGGCTGTCTGCTTAGCATTCAGAATTTTTTATTTCCATCCCATGCCGACTTTTCAGATATGAAAGAGCTTGGATTATAGGATAAGATTTTCCACTGTTGACTATGACTGGGTATAAAACAATCTAACCCGCGAGATTACATTACGAGAGCCATTGAATAGAACAACAGTATTACAATTGATGTACGTTCCTTATCTTGCGTATTATATTTGTAGCACAGTGGAAAAACTAAATTGGATGGGGCTGTTGTGCTTGGGTTTTAGCTGTAAAAGCATCCTTGACTAGAGATGGCCCTGGATAGAATCATAGAATCATAGACATTTACGACATAGAAGGAGGCCATTCAACTCATTGTGTCTGTGCCGGCCGAAAAAAGAGCTATACGGCCTAATCCCACTTTCCAGCTCTTGGTCCGTAGCCCTGTAGGTTACGGCACTTCAAGTGCATATCCAAGTACTTTTTAAATGCGATGAGGGTTTCTGCCTCTACCACCCTTTCAGGCAGTGAGTTCCAGACCTCCACCACCCTCTGGGTGAAAAAGTTCCCCTCAACTCCCCTCTAATCCTTCGACCAATTACTTTAAATCTATGCCCCCTGGTTATTGACCTCTCTGCCAAGGGAAATAGGTCCTTCCTATCCACTCTAGCAAGGCCGCTCATAATTTTATACACCTCAATTAAGTCTCCCCTCGGCCTCCTCTGTTCCAAAGAAAACAACCCCAACCTAGCCAATCTTACCTCGGCTAAAATGCACCGTTCCTGGCAACATCCTTGTATATCTCCTCTGTACCCTCTCTAATGCATTCACATCTTTCCTGTAATAGTTAAAATCCAGTGTGTCAGAAAAAAAGCATCACTTTTGCGGTAGAAATTTGAGATTTGTCGGTGTGCAACCGCACTCTGTTTAAATTTTACGAACCTCTCTTGCCACATTTCTCCCCTACCTGCCTGAGAGCGTTGACTTGTTGCTGGGGTACAGTACTGTGCTACCATTCGGCCTCTAGTACCTAGTTCAAATAGCCATTCTTCAATTTGCGCGCCTCGATGGTCACTGTTGGCTTTCTATTTGACTATGGCTAGGTGGGGAGGGGGCTGAGAAAAGTGAATTATTGCCGAACCTGATCCTGCCCTCGCCTGCCGTCCACACATGGGCAGTTCCAGCAGGGTAGCCTTAAGGAGCAGGAGCCCTGGATAATTTTCTTTTTTTCCCCCTTTCCTTGATCCAGGGGTACTGAGGCCAGTTATAGACTGGCCACCATCACCCTGGCTGAGATTAGCGAACTAAGCAAGACCACAGATTTTTTTGATTCATTCACGGGATGTGGACGTCACCGGCAAGGCTGGCATTTATTGCCCATCCCTACTTGCCCTCGAGAAGGTGATGGCCGCCTTGAATACAACTGAGTGGCTTGCTCGGCCATTTCAGAGGACAGTTAAGAGTCAGCCACATTGCTGTGGGTCTGGAGTCACATATAGGCCAGACCGGGTAAGGGCGGCAGATTTCCTTCCCTAAAGGACATTAGCGAACCAGATGGGTTTTTAACGACAATCACCATAAAGGTCACCATTACTGATACTAGCGGTTTTTTTGAAATTCCAGATTTATTTAATTGTTTTGAATTGAATTTCCCCAGCTGCGGTGGTGAGATTTGAACTCAAATCTCTGGATCATTAGTCCAGGCCTCTGGATTACTAGTCCAGAAACATAACCGCTATGCTACTGTACTGTACTTGTAATTTGCTTCTAGCTCGGCTACTCATTGTGTAAACTCATTGAACCCTTTGCTTCAAAAGAGGAAGCTAATTGTAGGAAGAACCATCACTGATGGGTACTCACCCATGTAGTTCTCCTCGGCTTCTGGTCATTTTTGAAGTTTAATTTCCGGGAGTCAACAGAGAAGCCCTATAAATAAGGCTGTATGCTTTCAACGGGTGCTTTTTTTGTGCAGGAGTCTCTGAAGTTCTGCAACACTGCGGGACGCAATGAATTTTGTTGAGTTCTTCCAAAATCATCTACAGAATTAATCAGGTGCTCGGCCTTCGCAAGTAATCTGTGCACAAATCGCACCCAGTGAAAAATGTACAGCCCTACCTATAACTAAGCATTTGTGCAGCTTTTATGGCACACAGCTGATGGGGCGATGTCTTATGGATGGATTGTCATCCAGAATCTGATCCATGGGACGGGCCTCTTTTTCTTTCCTATCTTGCAGAGATCCAATTAAGGTTAAATATTGGTCTAGCATTCATTAAGCTCAGTGGAGAGAAGGAAAAAGCTTACCCTGGTCAGATTTTACAAGACAGATAAAAAGAGCCCCTTTCTATGGTGTGAACACAATCTGGAGGAACTGCATTGCAGAACAGTAAACACAAATAATTGTGGAAGTGTTTCTTAAAAATAGTTAAATGATCAAATGGAACAAGAACATAAGAATTAGGAGCAGGAGTCGGCCATCCGGCCCCTCGAGCCTGCTCCGCCATTCAGTAAGATCATGGCTGATCTTTGACCTCAACTCCACTTTCCCGCCTGATCCCCATATCCCTTGATTCCCCTAGAGTCCAAAAATCCATCTGTGTCAGCCTTGAATATACTCAACGATTCAGCATCCACAGCCCTTTAGGGTCGAGAATTCCAAATATTTATAACTCTGAGTGAAGAAATTCCTCCTCATCTCAGTCTTAAATGGCCGACCCCTTACCCTGAGACTGCGCCCCCTTGTTCTAGACTCTCCAGCCAAGGGGAAACAACCTCTCAGCATCTACCCTGTCAATCCCCCTCAGCATCTTGTATGTTTCAATGAGATCACCTCTCATTCTTCTAAACTCCAGAGAGTATAGGCTCAATCTCTCTTCCTAGGACAGCCCTCTCATCCCAGGAATCAATCTAGTGAACCTTTGTTGCATCGCCTCGAAGGCAAGTATGTCCTTCCTCAGATAAGTAGACCAAAACTGTACATAGTACTGAGTTATAAAGAAGAGGCTAACTCCCAGGTTTATTTGCAAGTGTTGAATTAATTTACATGGGCAATAAGCAGGTGTGCTGTATTTAAAGTGTTATTGTTCTGTGCAGGGTGAAGCCAAGTGCTAAAACAGACAGTGTGGCTTAAAGCTGGGAAGGAACACATAATCACTCTTCTTTTGGCGCAGTTTGCATAGACCCAAACCAAACTTTCAAAGTTGATCTGACTTTTGAAGTCTGGATCATTATAGGGACCTGCAGCATTTGGCTTTGTGTCCCTCAAGCGAGCGCCTCGCCCCTGCCGGAAAAATATAACCGTCTCACACCTTCAAAATGATTACTGCTGTCGGTAATGTTTTTATTTAATTTAATGTAAGTGCATTTCTCTGTTTCAGGATGTTTTCTTTTGGCTTATAGTTGCCCTAAATTAAACATTGCGCTGCAGAGCTTTCTGAAGCGGAATCCGATTGTGTTGCTGGTTTTTAAAATGGCTCTGACAGGAGAGCAGTCAGCAGATAAAACTCCACTAGAATATGGGCCATTAAAACTGAAGACCTATGCAGATTATCAAATGTTTATCGAAAGAGGAATGGAATGAGCAAAAAGTAATGAGTTTTACAGAATTTATGGGGACCAACGTTTCATTTATTTTGAACAAAGGAAAAACTCTGCACGACTTTAATGTGATTAAAGCTGTTGAACACGCCGACTGCACTAGTATGGAAACCGCAGGCAATTGAAACCCTTATTTAAAGGAGTGGGGTACTTTCTGCGTTCTTAACAGTTATATACATGTTTGGTAAATTTGGACTGAATTTAAAAGACCCTCTCTTGATGATCTCGGACACCAATTCCAAATTTCACTCAGCAGACGGGGAGTTAACGGTGCCCACAGCCCTGTCTAGCCTTTTTAAATCAAATTTAAGGAAGTAAAATAAATACCTTGGATGTCTATTAACACAATAAAAAAAAAATGATGGTTCCTGCCCATGAAATTGCAAGAAAGTAAGATTGTAGTGTGTATCACTTGATCCATTTAATCCTGGTTTTGGTCTTGTTTGCTGGACACCCTATCATTTCTTCCTCTTTCTTTATCTGAGTTATCCCTGTCTCTTTACTACTGTTCAGATGCCCCTGCAGAACATTCTGAAGGTGCTGGTGGCAGACCGCAGTAAATCCAATGGGGTAATTCTGCCTTCATTGGACAGGCTGAAGGTGAGGTAGCTTTGGATGTAACCTATTTGTTTGGCTGGCTTGCTAGCATTGATGCATGCAATTTGTTTGGTGGGGGGGTGGAGAATTGGGAGACAGGGCAACGAACTGCTTCCTTTGCGATTTTGATGTTGCATGACTCCGCAGCTTCTGCCTGCTTCCTTTGTTCATACTTTAAACAAGGTTTTCAATCCAGTTGTTGTGACTTGTGACTTTTTGTTCAGGAGCTGGTGTTGCCTCTGTGTGCATTCTGTCTGTTTTGCTCTACTGGCGCATAGTTCAAAGTATGTGAAGTCGCTCTGTGTTCGAAGTGCAGCGAAACGGTGGCATTGATGATTCATAGAATCATACAGCACAGAAGGAGACCTTTCGGCCCGTCGTGCCTGTGCCAGCTCTCTGAAAGAGCTCTCCAATTAATAAAAATTGTTTTCGATTTGCATGCATATGTGCCGGAAAGTTTCCTTTTTGTTTGTGTTTTCTCGCCCCTATTCTTCCTCTGCTAGCCAGGCACCTGGGAGCCTAAAGGGTGGTTGCTTGGGCTGTTCCCAGGCTTCCCATTGTAACTGAGTGTCCACTGTGACTATCCCTCCTATTTTTCCACCTCTTCTCCTGGTTGGGAGGTGCAACAGCTCCGCTCTGTACCTTTCTGCCCAACACGGTTCAGATTGGGAAGTGGGCAGCACGGGACTCAAAACAGCTTCAGTAAATTAAAAAAAAAATCTTCGGCCATTTTATTGTCAGCATTAATGATTTGTGTGAAGTACCCTACAATTAAAAGCAGCTGTGAATGGGATAGCTCAGTGAGAAGAGACTTCACAGTACTTGAGCAATTTCATCTTTCCTTTTGTCTCCAAATATTTGTTAGGTGCTTGGCTGAATTTTGTCTCTGGAATAATTGAACCCAGTGTGGTATTATCAGCTGTGCCAGAGTAGAAAGCTACTTTGTGTTGGCTTGTACTTAATGCAATTTTTAACTCTCTGATAAAATAATTATTTTCCTTCACCCTCAATCTTCTTACCTGTTCAGCTGGTTTTAAAAGTTAGTGAATTTGATTGTAATTAGTGCTGTGTTTAGCAGTTCTAACAGTGATACAACAACAACTTGCATTTATATAGCACCATTTAAGGTAGGAATAGTCCCTTTACGTTGCACAGAAGCGCAATCAGACAAAATTGACACCGAGCCAAAGAAGGAAGTATTGGTGAGTCACTAAGGTGATACCAAGGATGAGTAGCTTTAACTATGAAGAGAGACTAGGGAAACAAGAGGCTCTTTCATTCGAGTAGAGAACGTTAAGAGGAGATCTGGTAGATGCATTCAAAATGATTGTGTTTTGTTGCGGTAAATAAGTTTTAAAACTATTTCCCTTGTTTGGTGAGTTGGTAATTAGGGGGCATAAATTTAAGGTCAACAAGCAAATTAATTAAGAGATTCATAGATTTCATAGATTCATAGAAACTTACAGCACAGAAGGAGGCCATTTGGCCTTTGAAAGAGCAGTCGTGCTCAGTCCCACATCCCCACTTTTTGTCCGTAACCCTGTAAGATCCTCATCAAGTACCTGCCCAACTCCCTTTTAAAATTATTTATGTAATCAGCTTCCACCACCTCTTCAGGTAGAGCGTTCCAGATCCAGACAACTCTCTGAGTGAAAAAAATTCTCCTCATCTCCCCTCTAGATCTTTTTCCAATGATTTTGAATCTATGACCTCAAGTTATTGAACCACTCGCCAGAGAGAATATTGTTTCTCTATTTATTCTGTCAAAACCTCTCTTCATCTTGAAAACCTCTATTAGGTCACCTCTGAACCTTCTCTGTTCCAAGGAGAACAGTCCTAACCTTTCCAACCTCTCCTCATAACTGAAGTCCCTCATCCCTGGTAACATCCTGGTAAACCTCCTCTGGGGTCATTAGGAAGAGATTAGGAAAAAATGTTGGAATGCCTTACCAGAAACAGTGGCGGGACCAGAATCCATAATAGTGTTTAAAAAGGGAAGTGGATCAATATTTGTAAAAGAAAACATTAATTGAAAGGACAAGGTAATGGTACTAAGTGGATAGTTCTGTCAAGAGAGCTGGCACGGGCATGATGGGCCAAATGGCCTTGTGCTGTTTGCCGATAGTATAGTGTGTGAGGGGCCGAGTGGGAGAAAGCATGTAGAAGGTTGCATTTGTGGCTTAACTACACTGTAATGGTGTGAGGATGTGCCAGGGCAGTCAAAATAACCCAGAGTTGCTGTTTAGATTATGTATGTGGTGTAAAATACAGGAAAACTACCAGTAGATGCTATATTTTGGTTTGTTAGATGATCTCTCTGCCTAGTGCAGCTGTCACAGGGTATAAATGTATTACTGCAACTGTGCCACTGCATGAAAATCCTTTCTGCATTTAGAGACAGGAAAGATAGAGTAGAATAGAATAGAATCGTTACAGCACAGTAGGAGGCCATTCAGCCTGGCTCTCTGCAAGAGCACTTCAGCATAGAACCATAGAATGTTGAGGGAAACTTATTCATTTGAATTTATTAAGTTAGGAGCTCTCTCCCTAAATGACACTACAGAAATTGGAGTACTTTTGCATTTGTCTTTATTGTCGATCCAAAGTAAATTTTAAAGGATTATGCAGTGTTGAGTATGAAAACAAAGATTAAGGAGCATGGTGTATGAAATATTTGTTTATCGCTGTTCATTACATTAGTGTTTACAATAGCGCCATATGATGACCTGTCAGCTGTGGCTGTTGGTAGCACCCTCGCCTCTGAGTCAGAAGGTTGTGGGTTCAAGTCCCACTTCAGAGACTTGAGCACACAAATTTTGGCTGACATTTCAGTGCAGTACTGAGGGAGCGCTGCACTGTTGGAGGTGCCGTCTTTCGGATGTGACGTTAAACCGAGGCCCCGTCTGCGCTCTCAGGTGGACGTAAAAGATACCATGGCCACTATTTTGAAGAAGAGCAGGGGAGTTCTCCCCGGTGTCGTGGGCCAATATTTACCCCTCAATCAACATCACCAAAACAGATTATTTTGTCATTATCACATTGCTGTTTGTGGGAGCTTGCTGTGCACAAATTGGCTGCCGCAGTTTCCTACATTACGACAGTGACTACACTTCAAAAGTACTTCATTGGCTGTAAAGCACTTTGGGGCGTCCTGAGGTCGTGAAAGGCGCTATAGAAATGCAAGTCTTTTTATTTTTTTGAGCAGTGATGTATACGGTGAAGCATTCCCAACCCTTTTTTATTTCATTTGAGGACGTGATTAATAAGGCTATGCTGTTGTTGCGTCACTACCTTTGTAATTCTCCACAGAACTTTGCGACCTAGCTATATCAAATGAATCAAACAGTTCTTGAGTTGGCGGTATTGGCGTCAGAATGGTTGGTGCTGTGGTGTGAATGGTATTGGAACATCAGCATGCAGAAAACTGACGGCTTTCATCCAGCAGTCTATTTTAAAGTTCAAGCAGAGCATGCAGACCAAGGAGCAGTGAATCTGAATGATTAGAAGTCGGAATTAGAAGGGAAAATTTTGCAGGGCTTTGGAGAAAGAGCGAGGGCGTGGGACTAATTAGATAGCTCTTTCAAAGAGCCTGCACAGGCACGAAGGGTTGATTGGCCTCCTTCTGTGCTGTATGATTCTGTGATTAAAAATCGAAACTGCTTGAAGCGCACAGCAGATCCATCAGCATTGGGGGAAAAAAAATAGGTTAATGTTACTGGTGGGACCTCAATTAATAGCTCTGATTAGGCAACTGTTACTTCTTTGACCCTTGCATTTCGGAGTCTTTTTGTACCGATACTGCTCAACATTTTAAATGAATTCTGTGTCTGACTCCTCCCGTGCAGCTCTTGGTTTGGGGTCCTCTTTCATTTCTGTCCTGGTTGGTAAAATATTGAAGCTGTCACATTTAAGCTGACTACTTTAAATGAACAGAGCTTGCCTTATTGCAGAAACTATAACAGTCAAAATGATGGCATTGAGACTGCGAGTTGCTCTCTGTTGCAGCCTGCCTGCACTGACATAAAGAGGCACTGTTTGTAAAACCTCCCCAATTACCTGAAACTGCTTAGTCAGTTAAACCAAGAATGTAATTGCACTAAATGTACTCTCTGCAGAGGACCTGTGCTGGCATCCAGAGGAAACCTGATAAAAGGAAATAATCCAAAGCGATGGATTGAAATTCTGGATTGCATTTAGATATAGGAAGTTTGGAGGTGCTGTTTAACATAGTTAAGGCGGAGAGGTCTCGGGAAGGAGTTTCAATGAACAGCACCGAGACAGCGGAGAGTTCCATCACACACAGTGGGCAGAGCGAGGGGGGTGGCACAGGAGGCCAGAGTCGGAAGACTAGTGGGTGCGGGAAAGAGATTGGAGGAAGTTGCACTTGCAGACAGATGTAATGTGTTCGGAACAGGGAGCCAATGTAGGCCCGAGAGGACTGGCGTGCTGGATGAACAGAACCTCGTGCGGGGTAGGATACCGACAGCTGCATTTCGGACAAGTCCATGTTTATGGAGCTTGGACGAAGGGATGCCAGCGAGGAGAAAATTTGAGTATTCAGGTCTGGAGGTGCTAAAAACATGGATGAGGGTTTCAGGTTTGAGGGGTCGGGATGGGGGCTAAGGTAAGGGCAGAGATGGAAACAAGCAACCATGGTGATGGAGTTTGAATCTCAGAGGTGAACAGAACAGCAAGGCTGTGCATGGTTTTGTTGAACCTCCAGGTAAGTGATGGATCAGTGGAACCAATCCAAACTGCAGCCTGTGTAATTTATGGAGATTATTAGGTTTAAAAAGTAAATTAGAATCATACGGCACAGAGTTATACCCATCAGGAAAGGATGAACAGGCTGTGGCTCCTTTCTCTTGGAAAGAGAAGGCTGAGGGGTGACCTAATAGAGGTCTTTAAAATTATGAAAGGTTTTGATAGAGTAGACACAGTGTTTCCACTTGTGGGGAAGAGCAAAACTAGACGCCATCAATATAAGATAGTCACCAAGAAATCAAATAGCGAATTCAGAAGAAACTTCGTTACCGAGAGAGTGGTGAGAATGTGGAACTCGCTACCACGGAGTAGTTGAGGCGAATAGTATAGATGCATTTAAGGGGAAGCTAGATAAGCGTATGAGGGAGAAGGGAATAGAGGGTGCTGCTGAGAATTAGATAAGGAAAGACGGGAGGAGGCTCGAGTGGAGCATAAACGTTGGCATGGACAAATTGTGCCGAATGGTTTGTTTCTGTGCTGTATATTCTATGTTTTTCTCTGCAAAAGGAGGTGATTCGGCCCATTATGCCTTTACCGGCTCTCTGAAAGGCGACCCACTCCCCTGCTCTTTCCTCATAGCTCTGCAAATGTTTGCTTATTAAGTAAAAATCCAATTCCCTTTTGAAAGTTACTATTGAATCTGCTTCCACCCTTTTAGGCAATGCATTCCAGATCATAACAATTCTTGACTCAGCAGTTCCTTTTAAATTATATTCATGAGGTGCAATTATTAAAACCTGATTAGTAAGCTGTTTAGGCCATTCCCTAGTGTTGGGCAACCAGAAGAACTGTTTTATTTGTGTATCTAGGTTAGAAAAAGAAACGTGAATCACACTGAGCAGGAAACCAATATTGTGCAATATTTGGAATGTTGGCACATCTGTGTGAACGTGGGTGAATCTGATGGGTAACGCAATCCTACAGCAGTGCCATTTACTCTTGGTTAAAGTGTATCGATTCTAATGCTACTCATTGATGGGAGTACAGCAGAGGAAATCCTGCAGTTGTTCCTACAATACTTTGTTTATCTAGCACTGTGGGTCTTTCCAACCTTGTTGATGTGACTATTTCGGCACTTTTGATGCAGCGCCACTTAAGACATATATTTGTTCCTGTCTTTGTTCAGACTGAGATGTTTTCTATTAAGATTGTTAAATATAGTTCCATTTTCTCTGGAGAGTAGGAGGCTGTAAGTTATCTCTCCATTGGCATCCATCAGTCGTCATCCTTGGTTATGTTAATTGGAAAAACAGTGCCTGTTGGATGGATGCTGTTCCACAATCTTGTCAAGGAAATAGGGGTGCAACTGTGACTTCAAGGAGCATTAGGAAGGAAGTGGAGACGCAACTAGTTTTAAGGGGTGTTGGGAAGATGAGTTGATGAACGTACAGATACTTGGTCACAAGATATCTTGAAGCCAGTAATGACCTACTTTTCTTCCACTAACTAAAAAAAAAATTGAATGCTGTTTTTAATTGATGTAATCTTTGGATTTACGACTTCCCATTGCAGCTCAAGTTACTAATGTGAAAAGTGAATGACCTGGATTTATTCTAAAGCTGAAAGGCCTCGATCATGCTGTTTGACTTGAGCTTAAAGCCGCCACATTCATGCACTGTACCCAAGACTATGATGTAGTGTAATGGATACCTATCCTTTTGTTAAATTCTACCAGAGTGTTCTTTCTTGCACGACCTGAAAGTGGGCTGCTGGGGCCAGAAGTGCTCCAGTTAAAGTGAAAATCCATGAATTCACCAGTGCCTCAATTAATGGTAGCTTTAAGAAATTGTCACAAACATAGAAAAACCTGTCCTAGGTTACAAGAATATTCAGGGGTTATTAGTGCATTGAAATTTCAAAGTAATTTTGCTAGGAGTAGTAAGACATAGGTTTTCCTGTCGTTCCCAATTCAGGAAGTTTCTAATCGCCACCGTGCTATTAATCTAATGTAAGCTACAACCAGTTCCCTGATATGGGCTCCTGTTTAAGGATGCAGTGAGTCATGGCAAATTACAGAAGCCGTGTAAACGATAATTAAAATCACTGATTCCTAATAGCCAGATTAACCTAATAATGCATTAATTATAGCACTAATGTACCCTTTTTATTGTTTAGACATAACCAAAATATATATATTATTAAATGAATAATGGGACAGGGATTCCAGTGAACTCATTAGTTATAAAACTCTTTGTTTGACCACGTCATATACTTTTTATTCTGTCTAACCGGCAGGCTGTGGTTTGTATCAGGACCAGGAAGCCTTTACATCTGGACCAAGTCTCTGGCATTTCTTTGTCCTTAGCTCCCCATTCGCCACCCGCCTCTGCACCCGACTCTCTTCTGCAGCTGTTGGTTTGTTCAGGGATCCAGCTCGAGTTTGTTTCTTTGCTTTGCGCACTGTTGTATGTCCACTTCTGCACTCTCCGGGGGCTCATTGTGAACTGACTGAAAATAGATTTAAGCAGCTGGCAGTTTACTAGCAATCCTATCCTTTTGATTATCTAGTCAATGGCCACCAAGGCATAACGTGGGATCTGGCGATTGTCACTGACTCAGGAAGCCAGCTTTTAAAGCTTTGGCTAGCCTGAATTATCAGCTGGCTTGGAAGCACTGTAATTCGGAATGCTGTAAATTCAAGTCTTTTAATAAAAAAAAACAAAATCCCTTGCAGTTTGTGTAATTGGAACTTGTGATACTGCTCTTTTTTCTCCGTCCTACCACATATTGGGTCATTTTTTGGAAGCTGGGCATGCTTCCGTCCTGTTTATATCAACTGGGTGCTGTGTTTTCTGGCAGGCTTGCCTGGAGAATGACGTTGACAATCTTGGTAGTGGACAAAGGGTCGACGGTGCCACGTTTGCTCATTTCAACACCTCCAACAGCAGTTTGCCAAATGCAGCGACTGTAACACAGCACATTGACCACACAGTACAGAATGAAACCCTCTCCCAGGTCTGTGTCTTGTGCATTTTTTAAAATTTAAACATGCTCACTTTTCTGTTAGTTGCAGCTTGCTTTTGTGCAGTGTGGCTTCTGATTTTTAAAAGCATGCTAATTGATGTTGATGATTTTCAGTGCAAACGCTGTGTAAATATAAACGTGTTCATGGGAATTAATTAAAATTAGACCTGCATGTGCAAGAATGGGTATGGTGTTTATTAAAGGCTTTTGAGAAGTGTGGTGAAAGAATAGTGGTTCCTCTTGCAGTAAATCCTTATCAGAGCTTCCTTTGCTCTAATGAGATATGATGCCATTTTAAATGCTATAGTGTCACGGGCAATGTTCCCTTTAAGCTGCGCGGGCGCACTGCGGTCTCAATGACGTTCTAATGGCAAAAACCGCGCGTGCGTGGTAATTTGAATGGGCCGCGCAGCCCCTTAAAGGGGCCGCGCACTCAAAGAATTCGCGGGAACATTGGTCACGGGTCTGGGCAGCTCTTTCGTTGCTATGGTGATAGTACTTGAGCCACCCAGTATCATAATCGTGCTTACACCATAGACTGTCCCCCTGGTGCCCTTGAGTGCACTTTTCTTGTGCACTTAACTAAAAGATCAGGCCTGCTCTTGACGGGAGGTGCAGAAGAGAATTGAAACCTGGGCAGCGCTCATTGTATTCACTGATGCAGCTAGCTCTGTGAACGAATGGAAATGAAATGAGCTTCTCTATCGCACTCTTTTCTCATAGGAAGCCCTCTCACTCGGGTCACCTGTCTTGATCCAACAGTCTAGTTGGGAAAGTCGTCTATTGGCAAAATTATTGTAAGGAAACCAGTGGTGTGTGAGAGCTTTTCTTTGCACAACCTAAATGTTAATTTTTGCCTCTGTAGATGTTGTATCCTGCAGCACATGAAGAGCAATCTGAAGAAAGCAGGTAGGAGCACACTTGGGCTTTCACTAGCCAGTCTCTCTGCTACGGTTGTCACTAGGCAATCCTCGCTTAAAATTTTCACACGACTGTACGCCGATCGTTTTCCTTTCACTAGACTTCCAGTAAAGAGTAATGGACGTGTGAAAGTATGCCTGATTGAACCGGGAAAGACACCCAGCAGTAAGATTACGGGTCTTGTCCGTCCAAATGTGGGTTGTGTCTGCTGAGAGCATTTGGAACTCAAAAGCACTAGGGTGAAGTGCTAATAGTTAAAGATTCGTCACCGGTAGTGGGAACAATTTAAGATGATTAATTGAGTGCCACAAAGAAGTGTATCATGCAATATTAAGGCATAGTGGCTTCTACCCGACACGGTATTGGAACCAATTTGCTAATTGCACCCAGTGACGATGCTGGTTTCTGGTTGTTTGAAGCGTTGAAATTGTCCTTGATATACATGTCTTTCAGAAGAATTATTTTTCTCTCCCCTCCACTCATCGAATGATATTGTTTCCTTGCTGGGGAGTGGTTTATGGGTGCTGGCTGCTCCCTGGTTCCTTGACCAAATGACCATCGTTTACCTGTGAGCCATGGCTGTAACTTCTGGCAGGCTATTTGACAGCAGGTGTCATTCCATTCCAGCCCAATCCTCTTCTCTTCACACAAGCACACTTCCAGCAGGGCTTTCGATTGGGAATCTCGACTGACTTCTTTTTCTAACCCCCTCTAACCGGGGGGGGTGCTGAGACTGATTATCAGCTAACTGGACATCAAACCTGGGACCGTTGTAGCTCAGCTACTCGCGATAAACTCGCTAAGCCGTTGACGGAGCCAGTTTTTAAAAACAGTTTCATTTTGTTGTCTTACAGAGGCGTCTCCTCCACAGAAAGCCTCCGGCAATTGTCTGCTCAGTTAAATGGCTTGGTGACTCAGGTAAGGCTGTTTCCATTCAACTTACCCACAGTGATGCCTTTGTTACCTCGAAACTTGACTATTCTAACACACACCTGACCCGGCCTCCCACGTTCTACCCTCTCTGTAAACTTGAGCTCATCCAAAACTTGGCTGCCAGTGTCCTAACTCGCACCAAGCCCCGTTCACCCATCAGCCCTGTGCTCGCTGACCTACATTGGCTCCCCGGTTAAGCAACACCTCGATTTAAAAATTCTCATCCTTGTTTTCAAATCCCTCCATGGCCTCGCCCCCTCCCTATCTCTGTAATTTCCTCCAGCCCCCCCCCTCCCCGCAAGGTATCTGCGCTCCTCTAATTCTGGCCTCCTGCGCATCCCTGATTTTAATCGCTCAACCATTGGTGGCCTTGCCTTCAGCTGCCCTAAGCTCTGGAATCCCCCCCCCCCCCCCCTAAACCTCTCTGTCTCTGTACCTCTCTTTCCTCCTTTAAGATGCTCCTTAAAACCTGCCTTTTTGACCAAGCTTTTGGTCATCTGCCCTGATATCTCCTTATGCGGCTCAGTGTCAAATGTTCTTGAAATAGGAGCAGGAGTCGGCCATTTGGCCCTTCGAGCCTGCTCTGCCATTCAATAAGATCATGGCTGATCGTCTAGCTCATCTCCACTTTCCTGAACTATCCCCATATCCCTTGAATCCCTTAATATTCAAAAATCTATCGATCTCTGTCTTGAATATACTCAACGACTGAGCCTCCACAGCCCTCTGGGGTAGAGAATTCCAAAGATTCACCACCCTCTGAGTGAAGAAATTTCTCCTCATCTCAGTCCTAAATGACCAACCCCTTATTCTGAGACTGTGACCCCTGGTTCTAGACTCCCCAGCCAGGGGAACCATCCTCCCTGCATCTACCCTGTCAAGCCCTGTAAGAATTTTGTATGTTTCAATGAGATCACCTCTCATTCTTCTAAACTCCAGAGAATATAGGCCCAGTCTACTCAATCTCTCCTCATAGGACAAACCCCCCTCCCCCGTCCCAGGAATCAGTCTGGTGAACCTTGGTTGCTCTCCCTCTACGGCAAGTATATCCTTCCTTAGGTAAGGAGACCAAAACTGTACACAATACTCCAGGTGTCGTCTCACCAGGGCTCTATATAATTGCAAATGTTGTTTGGTAACGCTCCTGTGAAGCGCCTTGGGACGTTTTACTACATTAAAGACGCTATATAAATACAAGTTGTCGTTGTTGATGCGGCTAAAATCAAGAACTTCAGCCGAATGGAGGCGATCAAACCTCCATTCCTGCTTTGCTCTGGAATTCCTGGGCCAAATACAAGAAAAGCGCTTGTCTGATGGGCTACCCCTTCCTACCTCCTGGATTCTAACCTTCCTCTCCATCGCTATTTTTGTGCCTCTGTTGCGCGCGCTCTCTTTCTCTCCCCCCCTGCCCCCAAACTACTATCGTCAGTCCTGTTTTGAATTTTCTCTTTTCTCCTAAGCAGCTAATGTACCATCCTACACACGCTGTTCCTTCTCCTGCTTCCTCACTGTTTTGAAATCAGGACGCATTGCATTGTTTCCTACTCTTCGACTCCTAATTTCCCAGGCCCTCAAAAAAACTATGGCAGTACTTAGCTTAATTTTACCAGCTGTCGACGTGCTTTAAAATCCCATAATTTACTATTGACTGCAGTGTGGTGCAACAGGCTGCAGTCTTCAGACTAAACTCCAATTGGGGAAAACAAAAAATGCTGGAAATACTCAGGCAGCATCTGTGGAGAGAGAAACGGAGTTAATGGCCCAAAAATTAGTGCCGCTACGCGAGAGTACACACTGTGTACTCTCGCGTATTCTGTCTCCAATTGCCGGTTTTCTGCATGCACTGCGCATGCGCTGAAAACCGGCACTTGGTGAATTCAAAAGGGGGCGGTTCCTAGGTGAACCGCGTGCGCGCTACAGGCTGCGCGCACGCAGTGCACTTAGTGCTTTGAACGCGCAGGTAAGCATGGAACATTTTAGACATAAAGAAAGGAGGCGTAAGACCCTCTTTTAACAAGGTAAGTAGTAAATTAAGTATTATTTTGAATTTTTTTTAACAGGTATATCTTTTTTAGAGACTTTAAAGACAGGTAAGTTTATTTTTATAACTTTAAAAGATTTTAAATTTTTTCAAAAATTTAATTTTTTGTTTAAAATGGTTAATTTATTTAACTATACTTATTTTATTAATGTGATGGTTTTTAAAAAAAATTTAATTGAGGTTTAGCTGTTCTTTTGGGGGGGTATAGTATTCATAGCTTTCACAGCCGTGCTGTGAAAGCTATGAATGAAAGATGGTGTGCTGCCATTGGCTCTAACTGAGTCACGTGATCCCACAGCTCGCATGAATTAACTGCGCCTGTGGGATACGAAAGCCCTGCACAGCTGCTGTCCAGAACATCAAGTTCGTGCGAGCTGGGACTGAAAAAGCCAGCGCGCAGTGAGAGATCGCGTGGAAGCCTTACCCTCGCACGAAGGCTCACTCACTAATTTTTGGGCCAATGTTTCAGGTCGACGACCTTTCATCAAAACTGGGAAATTTGACCTGAAACGTTAGCTCTGTTTCTCTCTCCACGGATGCTGCCTGAGCTGCTGAGTATCTCCAGCATTTTCTGTGTTTATTTCAGATTTCCAGCATCCGCAGTATTTTGCTCTTGTTTTCCAATTGGTGAAATGTGGCTGCTTAGGACCGAGAAATACTTCTCAATTACTTCTGTAACCTGAGGGGGCCACAGACACAGAGCTAATTCCCCCTTCCAGTGCCATCAGTATTTGTATATTGTGTGGAAGTTGGTTAAGCCCTGTGTTGAAAGGTGACGCACTAACTTATGAGTTCCTGTGTCAGTTTATTGCACCGCCTCTCTTTTTTAAGTCAAAGCTCCTGCTGTCTAAATTCCACACTCCATGTGCAATAAAACAGAAAATATTGGACCTGAGCAGCACGTCTCTCAGCATCTGTAAAAGAAAGCTCGTTGTTTTCAGAATGGGCATTGATCGAACCCAGTGGTTCCAGTATGTTCTGTTTTCATTTCAGATTTCCAGCATTTGTAGTCTTCCATTGCAACTAAGCACTTTTTTTTTTAAAGTCAGAATGGATTACAAGACAGTAATCCATTTGGGGGGGTTCAAGTGACTAACAGCTTGACCTCCACTTTGATATGGCACCTGAACTCCTCTGCTGGATTACCACCTTGCAACCCACTTCTCCCGATTCAGGAGCCTTTAGATTTAGATAGCCTGTTTCTAAACAAATCAGATGAAGATTAAACATAATTGTTGGAGCACTGGCTAGCAAAATCTTTCTTGACTAGGATCAGGTATTTAAGCAGCATTGCAATTAAGAGATGTAACCTGATGCTGCTTGTGGCGATTGCATTATGATTGCAACTTGTCAAATGGAGTGAATCACTGATTTTTTTTTTTTCCCCTCCCGCTCTCCCTAGACTAATTATGTGAATGGTGAAAGTGCAGTTTGTACTGTCAGCCCAAAAGAACTGGAGGTAAGGTGATACGAGAAGATTCCGTATGTCGAGGGCGCGATTTTAACGTAGGCCAAGGAAACTATAGAATAAAATTTATTGCATTATGTCCCGAATTTAACACAGTTCTGAGGGCCTCTTAATATTTTCTCAGCTTCTTTGTATGATTTTAGAGATTCTCTAAATACAAATACATTTCTCTCACCTTCTGCTTCTGTGTAGAATGTGATTATTCAGATGGAAAATGGCTTCGTTTTGCTACTGATTAGATCCTTGTGAAAGCTTCAGGTTGACAATGTTCTGAGGAGCTGATGATCACAATTCTTATTGCATAGAGGCTACTTGACAGGAGCAGAACTGCTGCACAGGGTGAGGGGTTGGTTCCATAATTCAGTAGCGTATAGGCTTTGAGTTATGTGGCCTCCTCCATGAGTATAAGCCACTATGTTCCTGTCAAGTGTTCTGTTTATACAACTGGTTCTATTTGTTTTTTTTTCTTAAACTCTCCCACCCCACCCCACCCAAGTCAATTTTTGTCACTTGACCTGAAGGCAGGCATTCCTGGCTGGTGGATCTACTTTCACCAATCACTTGCCATTATTCATATGTGAGCTTTTTAAGCTTGTTCACAGGGCATTTGACCCCAGCCTGATCCAGCCCTCACCTGACCTCCAGGAGGCGGCACTGATTAGTGAGTTAATGGTGGCAGGAAAGCTGGCTCCTTATCCCCCTCGTAGCAACCAACTCAGCATAGACTGGGATCGAACCCGAGAAATTTCTGGCTTGTATGGCTCAGCACTCAGTGTATAAACTCACTGAGCTGTTGGGGGAGCCAGTCTGAAAAACCAGCCGTGCTGCTCGATGGCTGAGTATATGTGAACAAGGACATTTTTTTGAGCAGATTTGTATATTTGAGTCGGGTGGGGGGGGGTGGAGAGGGGTGATAATTGAATTTTACTCCAGTTCTGAACTGCAATTGAGCTACAGCAATCACAAGCTGTTGCTCTTTTTGTCCTTGATACAGAAATTGTTCTTGCTGCTCTGATAATATGTCATATTTCGCTGTGGGGAGAAAACGAGTTCTATCTGACTTCAGAATGTCGCTGCACCAGTTGTATAAATTTTAGTTAATGTGATTGCAGATGGATAAAGTGATCTGTATATGATTGTGGCTTTTAGCTCAATAAAAAGTAAATGAAACTGTATCCTGTCTGTCAGGATTGAAGCATGCACTCCTTGGTTCTTGCATCATTAAGCACTGTTTAGATGGTCTGCGCTTCCTTTTTATTGTGTGTCAGATGACTTCATGCATCACTGAACAGTTCGGCCAGTCACAAAATCCTGATTAACAACAGAAAACGCTGGGAAAAACTCAGCAGGCCAGGCAGCATCCGTGGAGAGAGAAACCGAGTTAACGTTTCAGGTCGAAGACCTTTCGTCAGAACTGGAAAAAAGTATTTTGCTATCACAAAATCCTGATCGCAGGTCTGAGAACTGGAAGATTTTTATTAAATTAATTGGCTCGTGTTCAATAAACCCTACTCAGTTTATATTCTGAGTTTATTAAAAGCTGTAAAATCCATACTGCAGTAAAGAAATTTCACTCCGATTCTCCTCTCTTTCCTCTGCCTGTTTTGAGGTAGGAATGGTCTGTTAACCCCACACCATGTGGAATAGAAGAGTCTTGTATTTGGATTAGTGCAGGGTTTGGGGCAATGCCCCTTCGACGATTAATTCCATTCAAAAATAGCCATGTTTGATAATTGTATCTACCTCAAGTTTGTAAAGACTGTCACCATCCTTGGCACTCTTGATTAAAGTTTGAATTTTGTTCTATCAGCAGCCTCCTAGGAAATTTCTGTGGATGATGCTGATTTTTGAGTTCAAAGAATTCCACTTGGCCTAGAATAAAGATTTGAGTTAAATGCTGCATAATAAGAACTACAAGCCTTTTTTAAAAAGATAAAAAATCTGTTGTTTGTTATTGCTGCTTACACTTGCACAATACTGACAAAGCTTATACAGAAGCTGGACAAATCTAATGGATATTCAGACAGGCCGAATGTAACTTGTTTCAAATACTAGCCTTGGGAAGGCCTTAACACAGAAAGAGACGAGGACAGACATTCTTTTTGGTCATGAGCAATACCACTGGAGGCCAACCGGTTCATAAAATTCAGCGTGAGACCTTTTTATACATGCAGCGCTTCAAACGTCAGTATCCAATGGTTCAGAGATAGTCCACCGTCCCAATCGGTTGGTTATTTTTGGCCTCTACAGCTGTCTTATCAAAATGCAGCACATGTAGACAGCAGCTGCATTGAGCGTCTGTCCTGGAATGAACCCAGCTATGTAGAAATCTTCATCAGCTCTAGTCCACTAGAGTGAAAAGAATATCGAGCCGTCCCATCTTTATAACATCTTTACAGGCAACTTAATAAAAGCCAAGAGCTGTCCCGGTGATGAATACTGGAATTTTTTAATTCTGAAAGTTGAGTAATGCCATCCCACAGATCTGTCCAGATGTTGATGCTAATAAATTGCCACCACAAGATAAATGGGCATGGTTGCTGAAAGCACCAAATTTATTCTGAATTTGAATGAAGAGTTGGTTGGCATACAGTATGACTTTTTTTGAAATGTCTGTCCAATGACATCAGTGACCTTTATTCTGAAGGTCCTGATAGCACTGTGTTAAAACAGAAATGGATGTTAAAGTATACAACGTATGCACATACGAACAACCTCGACTTGCAAACTGAATATCCACTTTAATGCTTTTCCAAAGTATTCAGTTGTAATCTTCTTCAGGACTTTTTTTCATAATATTATCAATGATAAGCTAACGTGCTGAGTCTGATAACCATGCTGTTGATACAGTACTGTCTTGCCCCAGTCCCGTGTTTAACTTCAGCCTATCTGTTTCCTTTCCAACTCCCCAAACAAAATCCAGAAATCTTAGAATTGCAGACAGTGCTGAGCCTTAATAAAAGCTTCTCAATGTAGTCGGCCCTTAATTTGAATTGAGCAAGTTTGAATTATCTGTTGATTCAAATTAAAATAATTTGAAAACCCATCCTGTTCTGTTCTATTAAAATTGCTTAATTTGAATCAATGGATAGTTCAGATTGCAAAAAAAAAGGGCTTTGACTTAATAGGAGCAGACTGTACATTGAATGGAGACAATTGCAAGATTATAACCCTTTAAGTTTAAAAAAAACTGAACATACCGAAGCATTTTAGGATAGTGGATTAAAAGTATCCAGCAATCCTTTTGGTAAAGGTTGGAGTGACGAAAACATTCCTTGGAAGGACTGATGCAGTTTCATTTACTTTTTAAGCATGCGCTGGTAGAAACCAACAATAACTGTTCACTTTTATTAATTTAACTTTTCTTTCATTTTTGTTCCTCCACTTCACTCTCTCTGAATCTGCATGTGCACACAGACACGAAACCAAGAGCTGACTGTAGCCCTTGACTCCAGCAATGTATCAAATAAAGAACTATGTGCAAAGATAGAGGAATTGGTAAGGGAATGTGGAGTTTGATGTAGCAGCATATGATGTTATCTAGGTGCCTCTGCTTTTCCGCTTATTTAAGTTAAGCAGCCTGATAAAAGAAGTTGATCAGTCATCATCAAACTAAATATATCGCGGCTGGAAAGCAAAGCTGCTTTTGCATTCTGAAGATCTATTGCGTTACCAATTGCTCCAGATTCCAAATGGTATTAAAAGAGGTATAAGTGAGGTATTTGTGTCTGACATGCCTATACATTTTCTCGTACTATTGTACGCTCAAAGATTAAGTGCAGTACAACCAGGGTTTCCAGTGGATGAGCGATTTGTATCTGTTCTGCAATTCCCCAGTTTGCCATTTATACTGTTCTGAAAAGACCCGTTTTCTTCCATGTGTCATCTCTCATCTCTCTTTCCTCTCCTCTTTCCCCTCTCTCTCTCTCCCCCTCTCTCTTCTTCCCCTCCTTCTCTTCCCCCCCCCCCCCCCCCCAGCAATCTGCACCTGCAGTTTTTTTGGGGGGAGGGGGAGTGAGCAGTGTTGCAAACGCAGCTTATTGGGTCTCTGCAGGACATGAAATGCTAAAGCTAAGGAGACTGACTTAATAAGTCCTTGCAAAAACTCCAAGCAGATTTGATGTGCAGAGTTTTTTTTTCTTTGCACAGTAGTTGTCTGTATTTAAAAAAAACTCTAAAGCCCCATTCTGAAACGCACTGTAACTGAATGTCACAGTGCAATCAATAACAACCTGTTACATACCAGTTACTGAACAACCAGCTTTTTCTCCATGTATTTGGACAAACTGTGCTAGTTAGAATTTTGTTTTTTTTAAACACCAAATGCATCATTTCAACAGGAAAGTGTTGGATTGAACACGTGCACGCATACATTATATAAAATTGAGGGGCCTTGACAGTGGATAGGAAGGACCTATTTCCCTTAGAGGTGTCAATAACCAGGGAGCATAGATTTAAAGTAATTGGTAGAAGGATTAGAGGGGAGTTGAGGAGAAATTATTTCACCCAGAGGATGGTGGGGGTCTGGAACTCACTGCTTGAAAGGGTGGTAGAGGCAGAAACCCCCACCGCATTTAAAAAGTACTTGGATATGCACTTGAAGTGTTGTAACCTACAAGGCTACGGACCAAGAGCTGGACAGTGGGATTCGGCTGGATCGCTCTTTCTCGACCGGCACAGACGCGATGGGCCGAAGTGGCCTCCTTGTGTGCTGTAAATTTCTATGATTTGTAAGCACAGTTGTGTGTGATATTTCCACGTGCAATAACATTGGGCATTAATAGGAACTACACAAAATGAAGAGGCTATGGGGCAGAGGGGAGAAAAATGGCCATTTTAATAATCACGTGATGTTTGCCGCCTTAAGAACTGATCCCCTATTTAAGCTGATATCCTCGCTCATATATTGAGGCTCATTTGGCATAATGGTCAAGCCTCTTGACAAGCCCACACCGCAGAATAGCCCCAGTACATAATTAAACTTGGAACAAATCTTTGCTGCATTGAACCCTTTTTTTAAAATGTGGTTTTAATGAATGGTGTATCTGGTTTCAGGCTTTGTTGGCCCCATTTCCAGCTATTAATTGTCACTCAGCCGGTCTCCAAATACGCAAACTCCTAAATCATAAACTTTGCTTTGTGGATTTGTCCAAACCTTTGAAGTCATCAAATTCATTCATGGCTGTAAGAAGAACATTTTGTGAACTAAGTTTTGTTTTTTGTTCGTGATCATTACAAATGCCAGCATTGTACCTGTGATTTGGTGTCAGAACCTCCTTAAATTATAGTTATTGACTCCTACCCAACGATCTGTCCTACACCAAATTAGTCCTGATCTGGCCAGAGTACTATTCTCTGGTGCACTCGCTCCTGTTAGTTTGGATTGACATTTCCTTTTCCAGTTCCCTGCAGTCTGACAAAATTTATGTGCTCAATTGTTGTCATTGCTGAATGAATGTACTGGTGCTAGAATTCTCGTTTTTATGTTCCTGATTTCGCACTTCGCATGGATACACATTCACTGGGGCTGTCTAAGGCAGCAAGTAGAATTGTGGTGCCTTCCTCTAGACAGGGAATATGTAACTCCCGAGATACTCTGGCATAACTTCTAGTGGCCAAAACTTTGAATATTAGTTCTTGTCGAGAGCTCTATCCTGTGACCGATTTATGTTTTTGTGTATCTACAAAAATAAAAAGATACGTTTTCTGAGGGAGGATTGTAATCTTAGACCTTGGTAACACTGCAAGTTGGAGGGTCAGAGAAATTGTCTGAAATTCAGATTCTGATGTTTAGTATAATCACTACAGACGGGCAAATGAGAGCCAATGAAACTCAGATTGGAGGCTTTCTGCCTGGTTTAATTTGAGCTATCTGTGAAAGCGACAAACCCTCGATTCAAACCCAGGACTTGATATAACGAGGCTTTGCATTTCACGACTACCAGTAACCATGATTTAATCACCAACTTAAACAGGTGCCTGCTTTTGCTTTTGTGGGGGTCACTTAAGGTAAGATCATGTTAAGGGATGTGGCTTTTACTATCCAGCGGACACATGGGCAGCAGTGTTTACAGACTTTGCTTAAATGCATAGCTTTTGCTGAACGTGCCAACCATTTCTAACCTGCAGTGTATGGAAAAAGCAGCTAATCTGTGAGGGAAGCAAAACTGGGGAGATTTGTGAAGACTGGCTGCTAATGCTAACCGTACCAGACTCGAGCGCTGTCTGACGTATTCCCTCACATCAGCTCCTCGCAGCACGCTACCGCTGCACTACCTGAGGCCATTTCTTCTTTCCCTGGACTCCTGCTGTCTGCAATCAGTCTCATCAAAAAACTCCCACGTTTCTATTCTCCCAAATTGTACACATCTCGCCAATTGCGTAATGTGTGCGTGTACACAACTGTTTTAAAATCTAAAGTCCATCATGGAAAATCCACTTACCCAATTGAAATCTGCTATTCCTTGCTAGTCAGTTTGGACTTAAGATATATCTGACGGTAATTTGCAGAAATTGTGAATGAAGCTAAAGGGGAAAATAGCCCTATTTTAATTTAAAAGGCAACTGTTGAAATAAACTTCAGTACCCATTTTACCCAGCGCTGCCGTAACCATTAGAAGTAGGGCATTGAAAATGAGGCAGAAAAATCGCTCCAGTGAAAATACTGCAGCCCCATGAACTGACTTTCCCGATGACACGAGCAGCATGTAGGTGAAAATACTGGGTAGCGGAGTCTATTGGGCTCGAATAAACCCTTGATGTCAGTAAGACAACGAATTTCTCTTTTGGGAATACTTTCAATATCTAGCAATTTCTTTGTAAGTCTAGTTTGCTCTTTAATTTTGTTATTTCAAAATCAAATTCTGTCCCAGCATGTGCTACCAGTGTGTTGCTGCATTTAGTTGGGCTTCCAGTCCCAGATACTCATTAACTTTTGTTTCTGAATGAGGTGGGACTTCCGCAAGTGGTCAGATTGGATCCTGCAGCAGATCCTAGACTTTTTCGTCCTACTTGGCTCTTGTAATCTAGAAAGAAAAGAAAGACTTGCCTTTATATAGCGCCGTTCAGGGCGTCCTAAAGCGGTTTACAGCCAATGAAGTACTTTTGAAGTGTAGTCACTGTTGTAATGTAGGAAACGAGGCAGCCAATTTGCGCACAGCAGGCTCCCACAAACAGCAATGTGATAATGACCAGATAATCTGTTTTTAGTGATGTTGATTGAGGGATAAATATTGGCCAGGACACCGGGGAGAACTCCCCTGCTTTTCTTCGAAATAGTGGCCACGGGATCTTTTACATCCACCTGAAAGAGCAGATGGGGCCTCGGTTTAACGTCTCATCCGAGAGATGATACCTCTGACAGTGCAGCGCTCCCTCAGCACTGCACTGGAGTGTCAGCCTAGATTTATGTCCTCCAGTCTCTGGAGTGGGCCTTGAACCCACAACCTTCTGACTCAGAGGTGAGAGTGCTATCAGCTGACACATCTCCCTATAATCAGTGTGTAGTAAATAAAATCCTTTGGAATGCATAATTCACGTAAATTTGTAGTAAGCTCTTTAATTTGACAATTATGTTGGTGGAGTGGGGGGTAGGGGTGTGTGTGCAATTGTTTTAGATCACAGTGAACATAGAAACATAGAAACATAGAATCTAGGAGCAGGAGTAGGCCATTCGGCCCGTCGAGCCTGCTCCACCATTCAATACGATCATGGCTGATCATTCAAATCCAGTACCCTGTCCCTGCTTTAATCCCCACAGTACACATATCCCACCCTAGCCCCGTAACCCCACGTATTTAATTCCCCCTAACATATCCCATCCTATCCCCATAACCCCACATATTTAATCCCCCCCCTAACACTAAGGGTCAATTTTATCATAGCCAAATCAACCTAACCCGCACATTTTTGGACTGTGGGAGGAAACCGGAGCACCCGGAGGAAACCCACGCAGACACGGGGAGAACGTGCAAACTCCACACAGACAGTCACCCGAGGTCAGATTCGAACCCGGGTCTCTGGCGCTGTGAGGCACCTGTGCTAACCACTATGCCACCGTGTTGCCCAACCTCAATCCTACATCTGCACCTTTTAAACTGCACTGCCTTTCTGTAAACGACTCTGCTGAACGAGTTGAACTTCAACGCTTACAGTCTATTTCATTTCTTGTAATCTATGGTTGGCTTTGAATCAAAGTAGAAATGACCACCATTTAGAAAATGGAGTCCTACTTTTGGTTTGTAATGTTAACTGATCAACTTCTTGCCACTTTGTATGAATTTTCAGAGCACAGTAAGCTGCATGGAATGTTTCACGTTTTCATTGTATGTATGCGCATGACTGTCGTATTGCATGATTGCTTGAACTGTAAACTAATTCCCTGCCATGTACAGAAACTGATCCTTAAAATGGCTGCCACCTACCTTTCACCGAGAGCATGTACAGTGTGTTTATATTCAAGCACAATAAACTGAAAATTGGTTCCTTGACCAAATGCCTTCAAATTAGGGGGTGGGGTACAGATGGAGAAGAAACTGCAGGAAGACGGGGATTTGCGACGAGCCTGGGTGGGAGCAAGAGGAAGGAAGGACACATTGGAGGCAGCTGCAGGGATGGTCTGCATCTCGATGCCAAAGAAATTCCTGAGCTCCTTGCAATTGGTGTTTGGGTTCAGTGTGGAAGGGGGTGAGGGAGAAAGGTTGAAGGAGGTGGTTGGTCACTGCAAAAGGGGAAACCTGGGATTATTTCCCCCCCCCCCCCCCCCCCGGGGTGATCCTGGCTTAGTCTGTGGGTTTGGCTGAGGAGAGTGAAGCAGAGTAATGCTTGGTGTGGTCAGGTCAAACCTGGTCCTGAGTGGCCAGGCCAGTTGTACGCCAGCTACATTCACGTTTGCGCTCCACCGACTTGAGGGAGAGAAAATGGTGCTGTACTGGGGGAATGTCAGGTGGGAGATGGCGTTTATTTTGCTGGGAACAAGGGTTATAACACCATTACTGTTTAAAAAAAAAACCTGAGCATCTTCCATCTCATTGTGAGCAATATTACGGGAGATGTGCAGGTTTGTGAAAGTGTTTGGCTGTGTTCTTCCCCCTCACCCCAAACCTTTAAGACAGCTGTAATGTTCCCTGCTATATTTATACACAGATACATGAATAACATAGATCTGAAACTCTCTCTCAGAATTGACCCAGGTTGTTAACAGCAACCAATTTAACTGACCATTCGAAATGGACTGTCAGCAACCTAAGAATGTATGTGTTTCTGTCAACGAGTGTGTATATGTGGAATGGCACTGAAGTTTGCTTTGAATTGAAAAATAAATGTCTCTTTTGAGTATTTATCCAGCTCAATATTTCAACAAAAAAAAGCAGTTTTGCATTGGCGAGTTTGTGTCGGCTCTGCGTGGGACTTTAGAAGTGCATTTTGATATAGTATGAGTGTTGCCGACTGCTGCATTTCTCCAGGTTTTTACTGGAGTACAGGAGTAAAGTGGCAACAGATTTGTGTTTTGATCGTTCACTGTAGCTTTCACCTCTGACTCTTTTCTCCAAACAGAAACAACACAATCAAGAGCTTAGCGGTCAGCTCGAGAAGGTAAAATAACATCGTTCCTTTTTTTCTGGTCATGGCACCCTCTGATTTTTGTCCCTTTCTATTGTTATGGGCTCATTTTATCTACAGTAGGTAGGGTTGGCCGGTGACTTGCTCCCAGGCCTTTGCCAATGCCCTTTTTTTCTGTTGGGGTATTTAGGTAAATTTCGCTTGGGGGCACCCACCAATCCATTTGGCCTGAAGCTGAGAGGATGGGCAGGTTGTTGCCAATGCTGCTTGTAACACAGCTGCCTGGTGGCATATCACTCTTCTCTCTTCCTCCCCCCACCCCCTTCCCCATCTCTCTTTCCCCAGGTTGATTACGTCTCTGTCTCTGATTGAGGGGCTTGATGCCTCCCGACAGGAATGAGAATCAGATTATGTTTGCACTAAGCAGTTGGTGCAAACTCCATTGAGTCACCGAGAAAGGGGAAGGTAAAAGGTAAAGAACTCTGCATTGTGGGCAAGGGGAGGGGTTTTATCTTCACATGGGAAGGATTTTAGTTTTGTGTTCTCACAAGCATAAATCACAGGGGGGGTGGGGGGGGGAAATTTAGTGTGGGTGTTCTCAGTGGAACTGGTTCAGGAAGCAAATTACTGCTCCTACATCTTTGAACTCCACTGAGCTTCATCCATCCTGCCAGTTGTGCTTACTGGCTGCACCTGTTGGTGACTTGTTTGCTTGGCAGCTTCTTCCAGTCATTTTCAGCTGACCACTTCCAGAGCAGCTGTTCATTTAAAAAAAAAACACATTCTTTTAAATACTGAATAATTGAAGTCCAAAAACAACAACAACAGCTTGTATTTATATAACACCTTTAACGTAGTAAAACGTCCCAAGGCGCTTCACAGGAGTGTTCTAAGATGGGGGGGAAAATTGACACCGAGCCACATAAGGAGAAATTAGGGCAGGTGACCAAAAGCTTGGTCAAAATGGTAGGTTTTAAGGAGCGTCTTAAAGGAGGAAAGAGAGGTTTAGGCAGGGAATTCCAGAGCTTGGGGCCCAGGCAGCTGAAGGCGCGGCCACCAATGGTTGAGCGATTATAATCAGGGATGCTCAAGAGGGCAGAATTAGAGGAGCGCAGATATCTGGGGGGTCGGGGGGGGGGGGGTTGAGGTTTGTGGGGCTGGAGGAGATTACAGAGACAGGGAGGGACGAGGCCATGGAGGGATTTGAAAACCAGGATCAGAATTTTAAAATCAAGGCGCTGCTTAACCGGGAGCCAATGTAGGTCAGCGAGCACAGGGGCGATGAGTGAACGGGACTTGGTGCGAGTTAAGACGCGGGCAGCCGAGTTTTGAATGACCTCAACTTTACGGAAGGTAGAATGTGGGAGGCCGGCTAGGAGTGCGTTGGAATGGTCAGTTCTAGAGGTAACAAAGGCCTGGATGAGGGTTTCAAGTCCAGCATTATAGAACTGTGCATTCGTCAACTCATGTACCTCGGAGCACTGCGATTCAGGTAAAGGCCAGGGAGAAATGTGCCAGCTTTATTCTCCCCCAAGCCTCCCTTTCCCCTGTCTCTCTCTGGGCTGTGTGCCAGTTGTGACTTGAGAATAAAGCCAGTTAATCTGCCGCCAAGCCTCTACCGATGGCACACTCAACTCTTAACCAGAAAACGTCGCATGGCATGAAACAGCAAAACAATTACCGGCCTTCACAGCGTTGCTGGCGCAGCAAGAGTTAACCAGTACAATTGCGGTATTCAACTTTGCTCGCGCTTGATTGTTTGTTTTTTAAATCTGTCTCGTGTCAGCGAGCTGCCGGACTGGAAATTGTAAAGTGCCTCCCTTGGCGTTTTGCCGAGATCTTTAAAACTGAAGCTGGGATAAAGGAGAAAGTAATCATCGGCCTGGCAGCTGGTGATGATGCCCCGCGCAGGGAATTGTTGGGAAATGAATGTCCTTTCAAAAGCCCATAAAACAAGTTTACGATTGAAGTGCCCTGGAATAGCAATACTACAGCTTGAAATTCCGAAACTTGGCGTTGGCAGCACAGTGATTAATACTAGACTCCAGAGCGGATACCAAATGAATAAATTGTTTGGGGAAGGGGGATTGCAGTCGTGAAAGTCAAACCACTCTGCTGATATTTGAAATGGGGTGGGGGGGGTGGCGAGGGGAAGGAATAGGAGAAGGTTGGTTGCTACCCTGATGGCTTGCTGGGTTAGTTGGGGCACTACAGTTTAACTTAGCATCTCTGGGTTACGGTGAGCCATGGTTTCAGCTCCTGACTGCCATCCAGTGGCATCTTTTGGAAAGTACTCGTGGAGTTAGGTTGAGGTCTGCACTGCCTCCCTTGATAAAATAGCTTTTAAATGCGCACTTGAAGGGTCCCAGACCTGAAACGTTGACTCTGTTTCTCTCTCCACGGATGCTGCCTGGCCTGCTGAGTGTTTCCAGCGTTTTCTGTAGCTTTTAATTCTTTCTATTTTAGATTAAATCTGAGTGATTAATTTGTGGGTTACTGTTTATTATATGAATTGGTTAGTCGAGTACGGTTTCACTGAGCCCTTTGCAAAAGTATCGTGCTGCCTTCAAGAAAAGGGTCTTGTAATCTCTGCGCTTTATTGAATTTTATTTCTGCGAGTCTTTTTTGCCCAGCTGTCTACATCAAATGTCAAGTCGATTAGACTTGAATTCTGTTCTTAATTTGTGCTGGGAGGTTTAAGGAAAGTTTTTTCTGCACCGTCTGCCATGATTGTACTCATAGTGCATCTCTACTTTTGCACAGGAGAAGAAAGATTCTGAACAGAAGTATTTCAAGGAGCATGTGTCAATGAGAGAACAGCTGCAAGTAAGTAGAGCTAGTTGGGAAGTTGTTTTTCCTCCAGTTCTCTCTCTCCTTTCCGCCTCTTCTCGTAATAACATTAACTTCTTGCTTTGGTAAGGTTCCGTGGGTGCCTTTTAGTACCTCAAGTGTCAGCCGTGGCTCAGTGGGCAGCACTCTCCCCTCTGAGTCAGAAGGTTTTGGGTTCGAGTCCCACTCCAGAGACTTGAGGACATAATCTTGGCTGACACTCCCAGTGCTGTCTTTTGGATGAGACGCTAAACCGAGGCCTCATCTGCCCTTTCAGGAGGACAGAAAAGATCCCACGGCACTATTCGAAGATTAGCAGGGGAGTTCTCCCGGTGTCCTTGCCAATATTTATCCCTCAACCAACATCACTAAAAGCCAGAAGATTATCTGTTTGCTGTTTGTGGGACCTTGCTCTGTGCAAATTAGCCACCACGTTCCCTACAATACAACAGTGACTGCACTTCCAAATGTTTTACAGCCAATTACTTTTGAACTTCCTGGGTTCATTCGTTCTTTCTTTTCATTCTTCCTTTCCAAGCAGGAACCCTGGTCCAGTTGATTCTCCCTCTCCTTTCTCTTTTCACCTCCCTGCTTCTATAACCTGAGGCAGTGATATGCCAATTGTAGTGCCTTACTGCCATCCCAGTAGAGATCAATTAACTTTTCAGCAGACTGGCAGTCGAATCTGGGAGATTCCTGGTATGTTGGATTCAGCTACTCACTGCCTTAACCAGCTGAGAAATTGGGAGCTCCCAACTGGAATTTGTTACAGATTTAAAAAAATACTTATTAAACGGTGATCAGGCATGCCAAAGGTCCACTTTTATTTCCTGAGTAGCCGCCGCCTTCTTAGGCAGTCCCTCGGAACCGAGGATGACTTGCTTCCACATTAAAAATGAGTTCGCAGGTGACTGATGAGTCCAATGCGGGACCTACAGTCTCTGTCACAGGTGGGGCAGACGGTGGTTGAAGGGGGCGGGTGTGTGGGGTGCTTGGGTTGACGTGCGCTTGGCTTCCGCTTGCTCCCGCCGAAGAGACTCGAGGTGTTCGGCGCCTTCCCGGATGCTTCTCCTCCACTTTGTGCGGTTTTGGGCCAGGGATTCCCAGGTGTCGGTGGGGATGTTGCACTTTTTCAAGGAGGCTTTGAGGGTGTCCTGAGTAGCATGCTTGTGTTGGATGTTATAACCAGTTAGAGGAAAGCAGACGATTAGCTGTGTCTTTACCAACACAGTTTCAACTCTTTCTAAGAATGCATTTTGCTGTTTAAAAAGCTTGTCTAATAACTGTATAATTACCGTACATGTACATATTACTTGGCTTGTCTTAATCTAGTCAGTTTTATAAAATAGTTCCTATTAACCAGATGTTCCCAGATGTATACGTGCAGTTCAACCTGCAGATATAGCTGCATTGTTTTGAGATAAATGTTCAGTAAACTGCACATTGGCCATGACTTTCAGTCTAAAATGTTGAATTGTAATTCTTGGCAAGGTCCTAAAACGCTGATCGTTGTGTTGGTTGTTGAATTGAATCATTGAGACGTCTGAATAATTTAATATGATCTGCAGGTTCACATCCAGACCATTGGGATTTTGGTATCTGAGAAATCAGAACTCCAGACCGCTCTGGGTCACACACAGCAGGCAGCAAGACTTAAAGCAGGTAAAGCCATTTGAGTTCATTACCAAAAGGTCCACTTGCCTCTGGTTACCAGCCTTTCCTTGCAAGAAGCTACTGCTCCCTGTAATCACTTGAGTGCTCTAAACACAGTTTTTCAACAAAAACAAATTTTGCAATGCTTTGTCTCATTTCTTTTCCCCAATTACTGTCCCCTCCCCCCCCCCCCCCTCCCAAAATATCCCCTGACTGCCCGTATCAGGGTAACTTGTAGAGGTTTCAACATGTTTGTGTCAAATGGTCATGTGTCAAATTGGAAGGCCCAAACTTTTGAAATACTGTCATTTTTCACTTCACTTGCAATGTTGTGGGTTTTGTTGGAGAGGGCAATGATTTTACAAAACTTAACATCCGTGTAAAGCAGTGCCGGAACAAACTGTTCTGGCAGAACGAGTTTTCTGGGTCCTGGCATGCAGGACAACCTGAAGCCAGGGCGTGTCCTGTTGTAATGCGTATAAATAATTCAGTTGGTGGGGAACGTGCAGCCATCCATTTAGAGATGGATGCAGAGGATAGTTTCCAATATGCGGGATTGAACAGAATTGCACCTGCGATTCCACAAGCTTGTTGGTCTGTGGATTTTAAGTAGCGGCTCGTGGCTGCATACCTGCTGGGCCCGCATATGCAAGCCAGTGAGCACAATATCACTTCACTCACCAGTCCAAGTTGTTAAACATCGACCTGAAACGTGAACTCTGTTTCTCTCTCCATAGATGCTGCCTGACCTGCTGAGTATTTCCAGCATTTTCTGTTTTTATTTCAGATTTCCAGCATCCGCAGTATTTTGCTTTTGTTCAAGTAGTTAAACTAGTTGGCCTGCAGACAGGCAGGAAATATGGCTGCCTCCTTCCTGAAAGACCAATCTGTTCACATAGATTTACATCAGATTTACAGCACAGAAACAGGCCATTCTAGCCACACGAGCCTCCTCCCACCTTCTTCATTTAACCCTATCAGCATACCCTTCTATTCTTTTCTCCCTCATGTGCTTATCTAGCTTCCCCTTAAATGCATCTGTGCTATTTATAAAATGGAGACGAGAACTGTGCACAGTACTCCTCTAACTAAGATTCTATACAAGTTTAACATAACTTCTCTGGTTTTCAATCCTATCCTTGTAGAAATGAACTCCAGTGCTTTGTTTGCTTTTTTTATTGGCCTTATTAACCTGTGTCACTACTTTTAGTGATTTGTGCATCGGTATCCTTTGCTCCTCTACCCCATTTAGACTATTATTATCCAAGCAGTATGCGGCCTCCTGATTCTTTCTACCAAAATGCACCGCTTCACACTTACCTATATTGAAATTCAGTTTCCATTTACAAGCCCGTTCTGCAAGTTTATTAATGTCGTCTTGTAGTTTGTCACACCGCTAACGGTTCGACACTCGCCTCCAGTGCTTCTACAATGTCACTGTCCACCTCCATGAAATCTGTTGATATTATCAGGTGGGTCAAGGCATCTGCAGAGATTTCCACTTTTGTTGGACTCCGCAGCCGACCGTGTGACCTTTTGTTACTACCTTATAGTTGACGTTTGAGGAAGGAGGGGCTGCTTGAGGGCAGCACAGTAAAGTGAATGTCCTATGTAAAGTAATATTTATTCCTTAGCCAACATCACTGAAACAGATTATCTGGTCATTATCACATTGCTGTTTGTGGGAGCTTGCTGTGTGCAAATTGGCTGCCGCGTTGCCTACATTACAACAGTGACTACACTTCAAAAAGTACTTCATTGGCTATAAAGTGCTTTGGGACGTGATGAGGTTTTAAAAAGTGCTTGTATAAATGCAAGTCTTTCTTTTAAACTGTTAAAAATTCATAATTGAGTGTATTTCCCAGTACACTTTGAATTTACAGTCAATGCTTTAGCCTGCTGAGGTCGTCTTGCTGTCTAGTCAGACTGGGAGGCTACATTTCGACAAGCCTGACTAAGTGGAACAACACTGTCTTGGGAATGAGCTTGTGCCGCATAGTGCATTGTGAAGTTATTCCATGGCATTCGTCGTGCTTCAATGCCGTACTGAGGGAGTGCTGCATTGTTGGAAGTGCTGTCTTCTTTCAGGCAGGTGGATGTAAAATATCCCCTGGCATTTTCTCCCAGTGTCCTGACCAATATTCTTCCTCAGCCAACACCTTCAACATCGATTAACTGGTGATTCATCGCCTTGCTGTTTGTGGGTTCTTGCTGTGCACAAACTGGGGGTGCTGCATTTGCCGACATAACATTGATGCACTTCAAAAAAAAGTTATTCATTAGCTGTGAAGCATCTTGGGACATACTGAGGATGTGAAAGACACCATATAACTACAAGTTTGTTCTTTAAGTTCTTTCTTTCAATAATGTACTTCTGCAGACCTCTTGCCCTAAGATATGTCTGAGTAAAGAAACAGCATTGGAGTGTTTCCATGGGGCGTTTGAATTCTAACTCTTGTTTTTGCCTCTTTCCCTTTTCCCAGGTGAAGTAGAAGACCTAGGTAACAAGCTGCATTCCTTGCGGCAAAGAGTGGCAGAACTGGAACGAACTCTATCCTCCATCTCATCCCAGCAGAAACAGTCTGACAAAGTAAATGGGCTAATTTTATTACAAAGGCCAACTTTCTTTTTCGGGAAATAAAATTTGCTGTGTATTTTATATATTGAAAACATCTTCTCTTCACAGTTCAGCAAAGAACTTGAAAAAGAAAGAGACAATCTTAAACAAGAAGTATACAGACTAAAGTGAGTTAGGAAAAAAAAGTGTTGATCATATAAACTTTTAAGTTACTGATTTAGTTGTTTTTAAAAATGCCTAACTGAGGAGCAAACTAATTGTATTTAAATTTGCAGTAAAATGACTGAAGAGATTAAACAACAGAACTCGGAGCTCTCCGAACAGTTGCGTTCCAAGGTATTGGAAAATGACTCTGTGAAACACAACATTGAAGATCTACAGAAGAAACTGGAAATGGCTGAGTTGATGATTCAGCAGGTAGGACGACTTTTTTTTTTCCAATATTGTTTCCCCAGTCCTGGTCGAAGCGATTCACTTGGCAGACCCATACATCGAGCATTAAAGGCTTGAGACCCTTGTTGAAGGGGGAGGGAGAGCCTTTAAGAAGGGGGGAGCGAGAGGGAGAACCTTTCTCCCCCTTTAGTCTTGTCGTCTTCTCCAAAGCCGGAAAATGTTGACGCTTCAGCTCTTTGAAGTTCCTAGGCCTGAAGGACTCAAAAGTCTAATTGGTCAGCATCCACCCAATCAGGGAGCAGCCTTTTCCAGTCCTCCAGACCCCAGGAATTTCAAAGAGCTGAAATGCAAAAAGTGCCGACGTTGGGTTTGCGCACAATCACAAAGGCAACAGGAACTGGCGGAGCTTTGCAGGCTGTTCAAGGAAGCTCGTGCACTGCCTCTGGGGTTACCTTTACCCTATGGTACAACATTTGTGTATTTTTAGCAGGGCCGGGGAAGGACGCTCCTTTACATTTTCATCAGCCTTTATCGGTTTTACAAATTGGTATGATTGTTCTGCCTTCTCCGCATCCCAAAATGTTGGCATTGCCCTCTATCTAACAGCCTGGCTGAGATCTAACAGTTGTTGCTCACTGTGTTAGATGACCTCAAGTAACTGGTTTAAGAGAGATGGGCTCTGCCAGATCTTCCCAATAAGTTTTTTTTCTTCAAAAAAAAAATTGTATTGCACCAAAAACGAGACCTTATTTGTATTTTGGACTCAACGCAGCATTTAATTGATGGGAACGAACTGGTTTTCTTTACCACAGAATTTCACGTTGAACTATTTATCATATGCAATTGAGGGTTCATGGTATTAGTTACACTTAAGGATTTATGTTGAATGTTGCAGTATATGTTCATTATGTGCAGGTCAAAGTTTATGGTATTTTAGTGAGAATTATTTTGTATCTTTTCCTCCAGTTCTCAAATCAGTCGGGACTTCCAGACGCTAACCAGCAGCTGCACCTGGTTCTTCAAGAAAGAGCTCACTTAGAGGCACAGATGATGCAAGTAAGGATTATATGGTCGAAAATTGCCAAGCTGGGCTTCAATCCATATGCAAGATGAGGGAGTTCTTGACTTTTGTGTATGCGATTAGTATTCAGCCAGTTCCCTGTGGGCATAGCGGACAACAGCAGAGGATTACAGACAGTACATTCCGCATCTCGGAAATAGTTCTACTATTGGAAAAGAGTCTGCAGATGTGCGGAATCCTGTTCCTTATGCAAAGGGGGTGGGGGAAAGGAGGCACTTGGTGCTTTTGACAGGACAACTGGGAAGTGTAGCGGTGACTGCATCATGGTGGGAGCTACCAGCTCGGGCACAGAACTTGGTGTGAGGGAATTTGTTGGAAGATGTTGTGGTCCGCATGGATTTTGGAACTGTCATTTTAGTCACTTGCTACTTTGCTTTGTGCGCAATTGGTCAACCCTGGGTCATTTGGGTACCCAAACCTTGTCTGCCTATGTAGAATTGGATAAGATTATCATTGAAAAGGCAATAAACTGAAGCCTATTAGCCTGCTTGAAGGATGGCTGAATCTTCAGGATAAATTTCAAGAGCTATTTGCTCACTTTGTGGCTGTAATGCATTTTTAAATTCACATTTCCATAGCTGTATCAGTAGGAGATTCAAGCTTGGAAGAAAATAAGGGTTTTAAATCACAAATTCTGTTAACTTGAGCTGTCTGTCTCAATAACGTAGAAGGAGTGAATTAAAAAAAAAAATTACGGGGGGAAAAAAACTGACCAACGTGGACTGAATCTTGAAACTCCACTGCCATTCTGTTTTGTAGCTGTCAGAATCACTACGGTTGCTCCTTGCTGAGAGAGATCAGTACGCCCAGAAGCTACAGGAGGAGGGCAGTGTTTGGCAGCAGAAAGTTCAACAGCTGGCAGCACAAGTAAGTAGCAACAATAGGAATTAGGCCCGTCATTGAACAGGTTGCTCCAATCCACGCTGGATAATGAAATATTTTGCTGTGTTTCACGATTTAAAAAAAATAGCAATGTGCTCCTGCATAGGTAATGTGTTCAGTTTTAGAGTTTAGACTTGATACCCTGTTAATATTATGGGATTGTTTCTGTTGGAAACGTGTGATGGTTCCCTTGATTGCCACCTCCTTCTGGTGCAGACAGATTTGGCATGCACAAGATTTCATGGAATCTTACAGCACAGAAGGTCGTCATTCGGCCCATCGTGCCTGTGCTGGCTCTTTGAAAGAGCTATCCAATTCGTCCCGCTCCCCTGCTCTTCCCCTGTATCCCTGCAAATTTTTCCTTTTTTTAATTATCCACTTCACTTTTGAAAGTTACTATTGAATCTTCTTCCACCACCCTTTCAGGCAGTGCATGCCAGATCGTCATAACTCGCTGGATATATATATAAAAAAAGTTCTCCATCTTCCCCCGCCCCCTGCCTTTTTTTGCCAATTATCTTAAATCTTGTTTGAAAGTTGCATTGGTGACTGCATGATTCTGGTTGTGGACCTTCCCTGGTGTTTGGGGAAGGACCATCCAGGCTCGCAATGGCAAAAGGCCAATGACTGGCCTGCAGCTGGAGGCTGAAAGATCACCTGTCATGGCCAGAATCACGATGGCAGACCAGTGGCAGCCATTTGCAAGATTCATACAGCACAGAAGGAGGCTATTCGGGCCATCGTGCCAGTGACGGCACTTTGCTTTCTGAGACACTTGCTCAGAGCAATGAGCTGCAGTTTTTTTTAATTCATTCACGAGATGTGGGCGTCGCTGGCAAGGCCAGAATTTATTGCCCATCCCTAATTGCCCTTGAGCAGGCCACCATTTCAGAGGGCAGTTAAGAGTCAACTGGGTCTGGAGTCACATTTCTTTCCCTAAAGGACATTAGTGAACCAGATGGGTTTTTACGACAATCTGGTCACCATTACTGATAGAACATTTTTATTCCAGATTTATTTAATTCACTGAATTTAAATTCCCCAGCTGACAGGTGGGATTTGAACTCTTGTCTCTGGATCATTAGTCGAGGCCTCTGGATTACTAGTCCAGTAACATAACCATTATGTTTATGTACCCCACACTACTTTAGAATTAATCAATACAAAAGTAGCAGTATAATTTGGGAGACTGGAGGTGTCGGACCTTCTCTCTTCCACCCCCTCCCTCCACCCCCCCCCCCCCCCCCCCCAAAAAAAAAACCTGAGCCACCAAGTTTGCATGGAGTGCAATATAACACTTGCAAAAATTCCACCCTACAGAGCTTTGTAATGCATACTTGGTTTGCAATTGTTGGCTTGTATGCAACGCTGAAATATTTTATTCACTTGAAGAATGTAAACGCATTAATTTTATTGCATGGATAATCATGGGAAGCACTTTCACAATCTCCCAACGTGCACTTCTAGTGGGTGTGGCTCCTCTCTGGGAACGCACATTGGTAAACTAGGCTCTACTGTCTCCACAGAGCTTATTGATCATTTTGTCTTTGCAGGTAAATGCACTTTCAGAGGAGAAGGAACGCAATCTCAACCATATGCAGGACCTAGAGGCCTCGTTGATTGATCTTCAGAACAGATCAGGTAATTCTATAGTTTCTACTGCAATGGGCTAAAAAAATTTGGCTTGCAGCAAGAATTGAAATGTGTTCATTGGATCATGTTGGAGCATTCTTCAGTAGATAAGGGATCCTTGCTGCATTGCCATATTGCTGTACCCCACTGACCTATACACATTGGAAGTGATTTACACCAAGTGGCACTAACTGTAATTGTGGCACCTGTGACATAAGGAAATTATTTTGTATAAAACATTAGCCCAGATGCTGCATCTTTGTGCGTTTGATAAATTTAAGTTTCTTTTATTCTTCTTGTTCCTTGTCAATTGATGAGCAAGATCAATGCGACCTTACAACAACAACTTATATTTATATAGCGCCTTTAACGTAGTTAAATATCTCAAGGCGCTTCACAGGAGCATTATAAAACAATATTTGACACCGAGCCACATGAGATATTGGGGCAGATGCCCAAAAGCTTAGTCAGAGGTAGGAATTAAGGAACATCTTAAAAGAGGAAAGAAAGACAGAGAAATGCCGAGAGGTTTAGGGCGGGAATTCCAGAGCTTGGGGCCTTGGCAGCTGAAGACACGTTCCGATTAAAATCGGGGATGCTCAAGAGGCCAGAATTGGAAGAGCGCAGAGATCTGAGGGTTGTGGGATGTGAGGAGCTTGCAGAGATAGGAAGGGGGACTGAGGCCAAGGAGGGATTTGAAAACACGGATGAGAATTTTAAAATCGAGGCGTTTTCGACCTTGGTGAGATTTGTGGCAACACCCTGTAATCGGCTACAGTCAGTAGGTTTTAACAATAGCAATTTGAGAGGAAAACTGTTGTTTTTAGTGGAGGATGACCTAAGTATGTGAGATGCCTGGGTCTCCTATTCTCTTTCCTCTCCCTTCCCCATCCAGTGCTTTTCTTCTCCCTTCTGGAATGGCTGCTTGTAATCACACACGCACCTCTGGGTAGGAGAGCGGGAGTCTGATCTGGTTTTCAGGACGTAAATAGCTCATTTCCTGGAAAGTCTCCAGAACGCTGGACTACAGAAAGCTCATTATCATTTGGATATTTTCCAGAGTTACACATGAAGTCAGCAATAAAAATCAAATCGGAGGAGCAAAAGAATTCCCTTCAGCTGGAGGGGGTTATTTATAGAGCAAGGCCCTGCTCTCTGTCGAGCATCCCTACAAAGAAGGTTATGCTGTGATAACGCAGAGGGCCATAAGATTAAACAGTTGCCACCTACTAGTTAAAAGCATATTTGTAAAGAATTCTCACTTTTTCTTTCATTAAGTGCTAATGACCTGTATAGTTGAAGCGCTCTGGTTATTGTTGCTGTCTTGTTCTTGATGTTTAGCTCCCTCACATGGTTGGATTGGGTAATTCCTACAGGCCAGTATGACCGTCGCAATCCACCAGTAAATCACAACAGAAATTTTTTGAGGGAGAGGTTTTGGGGTGGCACAGTGGCTGGCTTTTCTCCTTCATGACCTAGGTTCATATCCAGGCTTCTCTGCCTGCTTGCCTGTAAGGGTCCCAGGGGAAATGAGTTTGAGCAGTCTCAGTCCAGTTCCTAAAGCACAAAACTGCCCCTAACTTGGCACTAATTAGCAATAAAAAGAAAAGAAAGAGTTGCATTTATATAGCCTCTGTCACAACCTCAGGGTGTCCCAAAGCGCTTTACAGCCAGAAGTCCTTGTTTTAAAGTGAAGTCACGTGTCAACGTGGCTCCCACAAACAACAATGTGATCATGACCAGATAATCTGCTTTTTAGATGTTGGTTGAAGGGATAACTATTGGCCGGGACACCGGGGCGAACTCCCCTGCTGTTCTTTGAAATAGTGCCATGGGATTTTTTACATCCATAAAAGGCCTCGGTTTAACATCTCATCTGAAAGACGGCACCTCCGACAGTGCAGCACTCTGCACTAGAGTGCTAGCCTAGATTTTGCACTCAAGTCCCTGGAGTGGGACTTGAACCCACATCCTTCTGACTCGGAGGCGCTGAGGCATGGCTGGACACAGATTTAAGGAAATTGGCAAAATATCCAGGGGGGCAAATGAGGAGGAATTTTTTAACGCAGCAAGTTGTTGTGATCTGGAATGCACTACCTGAAAGGGTGGTGAGCAGATTCAGTAGTAACTTTCAAAAGGGAATTGGATATATACTTGAAAAGGAACAATTTGCAGGGCTATGGAGAAAGAGCAGGGGAGTGGGACTAATTCGACTGACCTTTCAAAGAGCCAGCACAGGCACGATGGGCCGAATGGCCGCCTCCTGTGCTGTAAGACTCTGACGTGACAATCTCACTCGGAGAAGCCACAGGCTGGCTGGTGTGGATAATGAAAATAAAAATGACCATGGTGCAGTAGGTGGTGCTCTTCAGGGGTTGGGTCTGAGGCACAGCGGAGAGAGATTTGCTCTGTATCTGATTATGCTGTAGCTGACTTGGGAGTGCTTAATGCTGCCATGAGTTGCCTGAAATGAAATGGTAGTAAGTTCTACTCCCCACTATTGACCTACCTCACCTTGATGAGTGCAAAAAAGTAAGAGAAATGTTGTAACTCCCTAATTATTAGACTGGGAGCCTGATCGCAAAAGGGGCTCTAGTATTTCAAACAGTGGCTCAGAAAATTCCAGTGGCCAGCCACAGAAGCCAAATCATATTTTTCCTGAGTGAACAGTATCTTAATGTGGCAGCAGTGTACTGTGTAATCTGGATTTGGATAACAGCAAATTACTTTTTTTTCTGAAATGTGTGAGAAAGACTTGCAATTATATAGCGCCTTTCATGACCACGGGACATCTCAAAGCCCTTTACAGCCAATGAAGTACTTCATTAAAAAAAAGTGTAGTCACTGTTGTAATGTAGGAAACGCAGCAGCCAATTGCGCAAAGTATGATCCCACAGACAGCAATCAGATAGTGGCCAGATAATCTGTGTACTTGTTATCAATTTTCAAAGTTAAGTTGTTGCCAAGCTCTATAGGTTGTCACAGGCTACCATAGATCAAGATGTGTGACGAGATGAGAATTTTGTATCCACTGACTCGTAAGAGCTAAATGTGTTGCTGACCAGGATTGAAGCCTCCTGAATCTGCTGGCAGTATAGTTGTGCTCAGATTTTGTGTTTTTGCTCTTTCCTCTTAACCCCTGCCTCATGTTTCTAAATGTCTTAATCCAGAGTCGAAGCATCTTGAATCCAAAGTGCTGGTTTCAGAATTTCCAATAATTGCCTTCATTGCTTAAAGAAGGTGATGGGCAAACACTGATCTGACAGATTGAGGCAGTTTTAGATCCCAGTAGAAGCTGCATTCTTTGCATCGCCAGTGTGAGCAGCCAGAAAACTCCATAACCTTTATTTAAAGAAAGAAAGTCTTGCATTTCTGTAGCGCCTTTCACAACTTCAGGACGTCCCAAAGCACTTTACAACCAATGAAGCACTTTTGAAGTGTCGTCACTGTTGTAATGTAGGAAGCGCAGTACCTAAATGTAGGTAATTTAGCAAACCTAATATGACTACTTCAGGCATGTTGACTGTTTGAGGCTTTGGTTGGATGTGGCATCTTGCATGTTTGGGTCACAGTTGTACAGCTACAGTTTGTGTTACATAAGCAAATTTCTGGTGCTGCTTTCTTTGTAGAGCTAAACCAGGCTTTTAGATTACCTCTGATCCCAAAACAAAGATTTCCTTTTAAAGACTAACTCGGAGGTAAATACTCATTTACAGTGATCAGGCAAAACCGATTCTAAGGTTTAGAGGTGTCTGACTTCCTTTAGGGGGTCAGTAATAGTGGTAAAAATGCCTCGCGTGACACAGCTAGATGGCTTTTTTATTAGTTCCTGGGATGTGGGCGTCGCTGGCAAGATCAGCATTTATTGCCCATCCCTAATTGCCCTTGAGAAGGTGGTGGTGAGCCGCCGCCTTGAACCACTGCAATCCGTGTGGTGAAGGTACTCCCACAGTGCTGTTAGGGAGGGAGTTCCAGGATTTTGTCCCCGCGACGATATACTTCCAAGCCAGGATGGTGTGTAACTTGGAGGGAAACTTGCAGGTGATGGTGTTCGAGATCGCAGATTTGGGAGGTGCTGTCGCTTGTGTGTTAAGTTTTCTGGTTGCCACTCATACTTGGAATTCCCAGTGCCAAAGATTGGAGTTGGGATTCCTACTGCCTAATGTCCAGCGGTATTTAAAAGGTTGGGGTCCATTAAGAGGGATGTTCCGCTGATGGATCAGCAGGTTTGCCCAGTGAGTAGCTGAGGCAGAAAGAGCAGGAAGGTCCCTGGTTCAGTCACCGTTCTGTGCTGAGTAAGCTGATCTCAGTCGGGGTGCCACTAAGAAGGTAAACGAAAAGGCCAGGGTTCTCACTCCTGGCTATCCAGTGACATCAGCCTAATGGGTGCATGAGTGTGGATGTTGGTTGAGGTCAGAATTGGGCTTGGCTGCTGTGCACTCCACAGTCGCAGCTTGCTCGCACATAGAGTGCCTAGTTGAGCAAGGTCTTTATGGAGCTGTAACTCTGTAACAGTACAGACAACAACTTGTTTTTATACAGCACCTTTAACGTAGTCAGACACTCCAAGGTGCTTCATAGGAGCGTTATCAAACAAAATTTAACACCGAGCCACATGAGATATTAGAACAGGTGACCAAAAGCTTGGTCAAATAGTTAGGTTTTAAGGAGCTTTTTAAAGGAAAGGTGCAGAGATTTAGGGAGGGAATTAGAGCTTGGGGCCCAGGCAGTTGAAGGCACGGCTGCCAATGGGGCGATTAAAACCGGCAATGTGCAAGAGGCCAGAATTGGAGAAGCGCAGAGATCTCGGAGGGTTGTAGGGCTGGAGGAGATTATAGCGAGGGGCGAGGCCATGGAGGGATTTGAAAACCAGGATGAGAATTTTTAAAATCGAGGCATTGCCAGATCGGGAGCCAATGTAGGCCAGCGGGCGAGAAGACAGAGTTTAGGAGCAGAGGGGGCAAGGTAAAAAAAAATTAGCAAAGTGGGAAAAAAACTTTACAAAAACAAACAATTGAGTTGCATTTTAAATTTCCCGTCTTAAAATTGTATTCTTACAACTGTACCAGCTTTTTATAGGTTTATTTACAGTAAGAAGCCAATTTTCTTTCTAGTTAAGGCTATAGGTTTGCAATATTCACGGAAAAATGGATAGAATTTCTGAATGCAAAGATTGGCAACTATAGAGGACATAAATTTAAGACCATCACCAATAGATGACAACAACAGCAACAACTTATATTTATATAGCGCCTTTAACGTAATAAAACGTCCCAAGACCAGGGAGAGGTTAGGAGAAACTTTTTTTTTTGAACTGCAGAGGCTTGTTAGGACATGGGATGCCCTCCCAGAAACAGTAGTGGAAGCAGCATCCAAAATAGCTTTTAAAAGGAAAGTGGATAAGTATTTGAAAAAGTAAAAAAATTACGAGTATGGGGCAATGGATCTCAGTTAATCTTCTTCTTAGGCAGAACCGAGGATGACTTGCTTCCACACTAAAAATGAGTTCTCAGGTGACTGATGAGTCCAATGTGGGACCTACAGTCTCTGTCACAGGTGGGGCAGACGGTGGTTGAAGGGGCGGGTGGGTGGGGCGCTTGGGTTGACGTGCGCTCCTTCCGCTGTTTGCACTCGGCTTCCGCTTGCTCCCGGCGAAGAGACTCGAGGTGTTCGGCGCCTTCCCGGATGCTTCTCCTCCACTTTGTGCGGTCTTGGGGCCAGGGATTCCCAGGTGTCGGTGGGGATGTTGCACTTTTTCAAGGAGGCTTTGAGGGTGTCCTTGAAGCGTTTCCTCTGCCCACCTGGGGCGCTCTTGCCGTGTCGGAGCTCCGAGTAGAGCGCTTGTTTTGGGAGTCTCGTAACGGGCATGCGGACGATGTGGCCCGTCCATCGGAGCTGATCGAGCCTGGTCAAAGCTTTGAATCTGGGGATGTTGGCCTGAGCCTTTGCGAGGTGGCATGGGCATGCTTGGTAAACAGACTCCTTCTGAGCTGTAACATTCTATGATTCTGAAAACACCCGATAAAAATCCGAATATTTTATAATTAGAGGAGAACTTAACTTATTTAGTCAGTGTAAATCAGTGGCCCTTTTCATAGTGAACGGATGGTTTACATATTTTGGAAGGTTGAGTTTATAATGCTGACGGTGCCGTGTGTTGTACAGCACTACAATGTGAGGCCAGTGAAAGCCAGACCACACCACAGCCCGAAGGCCCCACGGAGCAAGAGCGGTTGCTGGAGGAGGACGTTCAGCGCCTGCAGCGGGAGAAGGAGGAGTTGTACACTCAGTATCAGGCACAGGTAAGAGGAGCTCCCTCTTCATTTGGAGGGGCAGGGGGAATGGCTTTCTCCGTAGACATGAATCTTAAAGAACGCATTGAGGAGGAGTTTTGACTGAGCCGAACCACACCGAATGTTGTGAAGAAAAAGAAAGCCTTGCATTTATATAGCGCCTTTCACGACCACCGGGCGTCCCAAAGCATTTTACAGCCAATGAAGTACTTTTTGAAGTGTAGTCACTGTTGTAATGTAGGAAACGCAGGCAGCCAATTTGCACACAGCAAGCTCCCACAAACAGCAATGTGATAATGACCAGATAATGTTTTTTTAGTGATGTTGATTGAGGGATAAATATTGGCCAGGACACCGGGGAGAACTCCCCAGCTTTTCTTCGAAATAGTGGCCGTGGGATCTTTTACGTCCACCTGAGAGGGCAGACGGGGGCCTCCGGTTTAACGTCTCATCTGAAAGACGGCACCTCCGACAGTGCGGCACTCCCTCAGTACTGCACTGGGAGTGTCAGCCTAGAATTTGTGCTCAAGCCTCTGGAGAGGAATTTGAACCCACAACTTTCTGACTCGGGTGAGAGCGCTACCAATTGAGCCACGGCTGACACACTGGAGAGAATAATTCAGTTCCTGTTTTCCCCACCCCCAGGGGGCTTGAAGAAAAAATGTTCTTTAATACAAAAGAAAGAAGAAAAGCAATGGACAAAAAGAACTCCAGAAACTGGATCACAGCTCTTTGCAGCTTTTTGTTGTTCCATCTCCCATAGAGGCTTAATGGGTGCACGTGGTGTTGCACGGAGCCCTCGAAACCTGGAAGGCCCAAGTTAGATTTCCCCAGATTTGTGCTGAGCTTGAGGCACTATAGTTAGCCTCAGTGCCGCTAGTTTAAGATGGGGAAAATGTAGCCAGGATCCCCACTCCTAATAGTGATTCAGTGACTCGCTGTCGAGTGCACACGTATGGACCTTGGGCAAGGGCGAAATTAAGCTCAGCTTGTGATGTGCTCCACAGTCAAGTAGCCTGTCGACGCTGGCTATCTAGGCTCGCACATGAAGAACGTTCTAGAGGGCTGCCAGAACCCATGGAACCATATCCCAATGAGGAGTCAACAACCAGAGGAGGAGAAAAAGTTGGATGAGGTACAAAGAATAAACAATGATAGATAGGGTAAAATAATTGAAATGCTATTTGTAACACTATATATAATGCAATAGTGCATGGTGCTACAAAATGACGAGGTATGGGTCTGAACCCATGAGGTAGTAATATTCTCCATCTCAGCTTTGCCATTATAACGTCTGCCTGGAGACTAGATGGCTCCTCACTCAGTGAAAGTAATATTGAAGTGTTACTACAGGACGTGAAGGCTAGTGCCAGTTATTTTGGCAGACCAAGGGACACTGGTTCAAACTGGTAGAAAGCAAAATTAGGACTGACGTCAGGAAGCTCCGTACACAAATAGTGATCACCATGTGGGACAGACTTCCAGATAGGGTAGTGAAGGCAAAAAAAGCTTGGCATCATTTAAGGGTGTGGGAGCGAGGAATGCAGTTCTTTGTGCATCGTTGAGCTCGAGTAGGCGAGATGGCATTCCTCAGAATACCTACTGACATGAATCTTGTCATTCATGTATGAAGTAATACTGGGCGGCCTGCTGGTGGCGCTGTCCAGGGAGAGTATAAATACTCGGGCATGGGCCCAGCTTGCTTAGGACATTCCTCAACAGGAACTAGAGAAGGACACAACTAGATCTCCATGTTGAAAAACAGTTGATTAAAGCTTTGTTTAACGCTTAGACCAAGTGCCTAGTAGTTTTCTTACGTCACCTACCTTATGACCTGTAAGGCTGATTTGCTACAAGTCTGGCAATAGGTTATCTGTTTGCTTTATAACCTGAGCGTAGTGCCTTGTATGGGCAGACCAATCAAAGGAAAAGAGATAACTCATCTGCATGAGACTCCCTCTTGCCTTAATTTTGTAATAGTTGCTCTGTGTATTTGGGGCAGTTCGTAGGTATACTTTGAGTAGAAGACTCTGTCAACTGTGGCTCAGTTGGTAGCACTCTCGCCTCTGAGTTAGAAGGTTGTGGGTTCAAGTCCCACACCAGAGACCTGAGCACACAAATCTCGGCTGACACTCCCAGTGCAGTGCTGAGGGAGTGCTGCATTGTCAGAGGTGCCGTCTTTCAAATGAGAGGCTAAACCGAGGCTCCGTCTGCTCTCTCCGGTGGACGTAAACGATCCCATGGCCACTATTTGAAGAGGAGCAGGGAGTTCTCCCCGGTGTTATAGCCAATATTTGCCCCTCAATCAATATCACTTAAAAAAAAAAGTGTTATCTGTTCATTATCACGTTGCTGTTTGTGGAACCCAAATTGGCTGCCGCATTTCCTACATTACAACAGTGACTACACTTCGAAAGTACTTGTAACTTTGGGACGTCCTGAGGTCGTGAAAGGCGCTATATAAATGCAAGTCTTTCTTTTCTGCATTCACCCAGCCAGCGATCCAGTTGGATCTCCTTTTTAATACAGCAACGTTGGCTGCAATTCTCAAAGGATGACCAAGTGTGCTGCAGTTAATGAGTTCTGTCTAATTTTGGTGGGTTGCTCATGTAAAATTGTCAAGTATCTCTCCACTTTTGACCAACCCTACTTTTCAAAATTGTATTACTTTGCTAATTTGAATGATTGATTACTTTTTTCCAAAGTGATGCCCAGTACCAATCTTCCCACCTTTTGGGGGAGCAGAGGGGTAATATGCAGCATTCTTTGGTACAGCGCTATTATTTTGAACGATACACTGGATTTTAAGTATGACGCCTCTAAAATCAAAGTAATTCTCTCCAGCCTGCGTGATCACCGCAGTATAATCGGCAAATCCACTTAGATGCAAAGAATGAAAGGGAATGCTTTGTATCGTGCCTTTCATGTCCCCATGATATCCCAAAGTGCTACCCAGCCCAATAAATTACTTTTGGAGTATAGCCACTGTTGTTTTGTAGGCAGATTGCGACAGCCAATTTGAACCCAACAGGGTCCCACGGGCAGCAAATGAGATGGATGACTAGTTACTCTGCCTTGGTGGTTGTTTGAGGGATAAATGTTGGCCAGGACACTAGGAACGCTCCCCATTCTTTTCAACAGTGCAGTGGATCTTTTACCTCCATCTGTGCACCTAGACAGGGCCTCAGTTTACCATCTTATCTGAAAGATAAGACACCTCCAACAGTGCAGCACTCTCTTGTACTGCACTGATATAATGTCCGGTACCTTCATTCCCAGTGAATTGTTGGCTTAGATTATGTGCTCTGCTCCTGAAGTGGGGCTTGGAATAAGTCTCAGTCTAATCGTGACCAGTCAGTGATGGCATGGACACATCTCTTTTACAGCCATGTTTTTCTTTACCCTGTTGTCCAGATATAGTCCACAGAGTTGACTGAATGGTGTGGCCTTTTATAGTGCCAGTGGACAAATGTGATAGCCATGTAGCAACAGCAGAATAATTTTTTAAGCAGAGTGACTGCTGCCAACAAACTGGAAGCTACCAAAGGCTGACAAATTTTTATTTTCTTCAGTTCAGCGATCTCTTTCCTGCGCAGAAACAATCTGCGCATAAATGTTAACAAATTCAGCTTTTAATTTTTATTTTCTTCTGTTCATCTATGGGAAGTCCAGCAAGAACAACCAAAATTTAATGGAACTGCGCATGTGCAATTACTTTATTTTGTTGGCCGCAGTCGCGTCCTTTTTTAAGAGTGTACAAATTTGTTTTGTTAATCGCTGGCCTCTTTAGGTTCGCGACAATGAGCAGCTGAGTCGTTTGAACCAGGAGCAGGAAGAGAGGCTGCAGGAACTAGAGCGGACAGTGCAGCGCTACAATGACGACTCTGTGGACCGGAAGCAACTGCTGGAAAACATGCAGAGCGACAAGGTTACGATAAGCAGGGCACTGACACAGAACCGCGAACTCAAGGAACAGCTAGCAGAACTTCAAAACGGCTTTGTCAAACTTGTAAGTATTATATTGTCACCTCTTTGTAAAACCCTGTGTCCTTACTCACAAATATGTTGTGAATCTGTATCAGTAATCCTGACACCAAATGGATTCACTATTAAGTCCTTGTATTCAAAGTCCTGAAGTTCTGCCTTACATTTTGGGTGTGTTTAGACTGCACTTTTGATCAGTGAAGTGGTTTCAACTTTGCACCAACACTAAAGTTGTTGTATAAATCCAGTGGTAATGTAATATCCATCTTCAAAAAGTGCGACAGAGCTAATCCAAATAATTACAGGCCAGTTAATTTAACATCTATGCTAGTTGAGTATATTCGAGGACCAAAGGAAGCTACAAAGAGATATTTAATAAGATGGCGGAATGGACAAAAAAGTGGCAGATGGAATTCAATGTCAGTAAGTGTGAGGTGGTACATTTTAGTTTAAAAAAAAGTAATAGTGAAACTGCGCTTTATGGCAAGAGATATAGGGGGAGAAATTCGGTTAGGTTAGCGCCTCCCGTTAGCACCTGGCGAGGGCGCTAATAAAGTAGTGCTGGGGCGAGGCGAATCCAGCGCCACACGCCAAATCCAGTTGCCCCTTAGCACCGCCGCTAACAGTTAGCGCCTGGGGCTTTAGTGCCAGGCAGATCATGACGTCAGTGAGCATGCAACGCTCACTCAGCGCCTGATCTGCCAAATTGATTATCGTCCCCCTGCCTTAGCGCCTTGCCCCAACAGCGACAGGAAGAGGAGGCTTGAAGCAGGCGGATGGCGGCTCCAGGGCGCTATTTAAAGGGATGAGTCGCAGCTGTCAGGTTCGTGCTGTTTCACTGCTTCCTTGTCAGTTTGTGATGTGCAAGAATTTAATTCAGTCATTTAAAGGTTCTTCAGTATCAGGAGTGTTGTGGCTACTAAAAATTTGTTGTATTTATTCTGACAACATTTCAAAGTGCGACACATTGTTACATTAATGGGGGCTGTACTGGCAGTCGACCTCGCCCTCCAGGATATACTGCGGAGGGAGCGGAGGCAGCGAGAAAGATTGCAAGATGTGGTCAGAGGGAGAAGGAGGGCCATCAGGGCTCAACAGGAGGCCTTACCCTCCGAGGGTATTCCGAGAGCACGTCTCCTACCTCCAATTAAGCAAAGAGCAGTGCATTAGAAGGCTCTGCTTCAGCAAGGATGTGGTTACCAAACTCTGCCACCTCCTGCAACCAGACCTCGAGCCTCAGGTCAGGTCGACCACGGCGCTCTCAGTGGCAGTCAAGGTCACCGGCGGTTTCTTCCAGTCTGCAACAGGTGATCTAGCGAACATCTCGCAATTCGCCATCCATCCCTGCATCCGGAAGGTCACAGACGCTCTCTACAGTAGTAGAAGGGACTACATTTCCTTCCCCATCACCAGAGAGAAGCAGGACGAACGTGCATGTGGCTTTGCCAGGATAGCGGGCTTCCCCATGGTGCAGGGCGCCATTGACTGCACCCACGTGGCTTTGCGGGCACCGCATAACAATCCTGAGATCTTCCGTAACCGCAAAGGCTACCACTCACTTAATGTGCAGTTGGTGTGCGACCACAGACAGCGAATCCTCAATGTGAATGCCTGCTATCCTGGCAGCAGCCACGATGCCTTCATCCTGTGCTAGACCGATGTGTCAGCCCTCTTCCAGGCACCACATCAAGCTCGCGGCTGGCTGGTTGGAGACGAGGGCTATCCGCTCTCCACATGGCTCATGACGACTCTCTGCAACCCCAGCACTCCTGCTCAGCACTCATATAATGAGAGCCATGCTGCCACCAGGAACATCATCGATCAGACCATCGTGGGTACTCAAGCAATGGTTCTGTTGCCTTGACCGCTCGGGAGGAGCCCTCCAGTACTCGCTGGAGCAGGTGTCCCATTTCGTCATGGTCTGCTGCATGCTCCACAACTTGGCCATCATGAGGGCCCAGCCCTTGCCACCAGGGATTGCGGGACCACCTCAGGAGGGGGAGGAGGACAAGGAGGAAGAGGAAGACGAGGAGGAGGAACAGGCGTGAGGGAGGAGGCAGTCACTCAATCGGCCTTCTGGAAGGGCGGTCCGTGACCGCCTCAACAGACTGAGGTTCCAATAAATTAAACCCCAGATCCCCGTTGCTCACCACATCCCCATCATTCCATCCCTGTCGCAGGCCATATCACAGCGCAAAGCTGAAATGAGAGACACCACAAAAGAATCCAAACTGAGTTAATAAATTTATCAAAAATGAGTGAACACATATTTACAACAACAATATTAGCTATTCACCCTTGTGCAATCCCGTAGTGCCTTTGCCTACTCTAGTGCTCCTACGAAGTGTTGGCCCAGTGGCTGCAGCACGGCGGGTGGAAGGCTGCTGAGTGTCCGTGCGGGAGACTTCAGATGGCCTTGCAGGACGCCTTCGACCAGCTCTGGGCCTGGAAGGCTCGGCTATAGACTGCACCACCTCAGCATGGGCGGCAGCAGTCTGGGCTGGCTGGATGACGGGCAGCGACAAGGGCAATGGCGGAGTGCCAGCGGTGGGAGCAGGAATGCTATCATCCTGAGAGGACAGCAGCTTCCTGCTCCACTGACCCACTGGCACTCCCCTGGGACAGCACTCAGCATCACTACCAATCTACTGGAGCACTGATTGCTGGCCTGCTGCGACACCGTGGTTGACCCAGCCACGATGGCAGCAGTCAGAGCTTGCGTGGCATCAAGCTGAGACTGCATGAGAGCAGCCTGAGAATTGATGGCACCAAGCATAGACTGAATTACAGCACTAAGACGTTGCGTGGCTTCCGCCTGTGCTGCACTGGAAGCTGCGACATCGCCCATCACACCCTGCATGAGGTCTGGGTCGCCACGGTCTCTCTGGAGTCCACCATCCTTTGCAGACTCCAAATGATGGGCTCCATGGTGTGCGCAGAGCTCTGCAATGTTGGAGGCGGACTCCTCCATGCTCCTTACCATTGCCGAGAGGCTCTCAGGCACCCTTGCCATTGCACCTATCATCTCCGTGTGCATGCCCATCACCCTTCTTCTAAAGGCCTCCCCATCGAGGTCCTCATCTGAGTCCTGTGCAGCAGAACTCGCGCCGAACTCTCCCTCCGGGGAGCCGACTCCCGAGCTACCCTTTCTCCCTGGCCTTGCTGCAGCCTGCTCATCCCCAGTGCATCACCTTGTGCAGATCCCGCTACTATACTAGCCTCCAAAGAACGTGTAGTGCCAGTTTCTGAGCTGGTGCCTGCGGGTGAGACATGCAGTTCTTCGTCCTTTTCTTCCGCCTCACTCTCTATGGTACCCTTGGACAGGTTGCTCAGCTGCTTGCTCATTATCCGAAAGCATAAAAGCATAAGAGTCGGGTTAAGGTGAGGGGAGGGTGCAGGAATGTAGAACGGCATGCATACGACATGATTAGCTGGAAAGTGGGAAAGGCTTGTGGGGTGAGAGGGAAGTGAGCTGTGAGAAGGAGGAGTAGGGATGAACATACTGTTATTGTCCCCAAGGGGGTCAATATCGCCGGTGGCCACGGCGCCCACCACCTGGCGCCCAATGATTTGCAGCACTCTTTCCTCCAGCTCAAAGTGGTTAGGTGTCCAGTTGTCCCCCGCCTGTGCGCTCCTGCTCCCTCCCGTTGTGAGCGACCTTGGCCTGCAAGAGAGAGGAAGAGTGCGTGAGTAAGTGTGGAGCAATGTGTTTGGGAGATGTACCTGCCGTAGTTGAATAGCTGAGATGTGGGTGAGTGTTAGTAGGTGCGGATTGTTGGTGGGTGAGTGCTGGGGGTGTGGTGCTTTGGGCAGTGTGTGTGGACTGAGGTTCAGATGGCGGTACGTAGCATTTGTTGAAGCATTTGCCTCCTGCCACTTGCCGGGTACAGCACCGCCCTCCGCCTTTCCACAGCGAAGACCAACGCCTCCGATGCCTGGTCGCTGAATCTGCGCGCTCTCTCCTTGGGCCGTTGATCTGCCGTAATGACACCTCCTTCAGGGGTCCGGTTCCTTCTCCTTAGCCTTCTGCTGCTTGCTGAGACAGCTGCAGAACCAGCAATGCTGAGAATGAGGTTCTGCAGCATCAATGAACCTCCCCTTTAAGAACTGGAAATAGCCTGTGGCAATGATGACTAGCGATTAGACTGCACCTGAAATTGCTTCGTGCTTTGAATCTAACGCCACTGAGCTAGGTCATTAGCGCCTAGCACTCCCATCCTTTCCTTGAGCAATGACACTGAATTTTGTGTGCAGCGAGATTCATTAGCGCTTGCCGCTAAATCTCAAACATTTCAGAAGTTAGCGCCCATTCCTGGGCAATATTGAATTTCGCCCCCATGGAATATAAAAGTCAAGATATAATGCTGAATCTGTACAAAACATCTGTTGGAGTACTGTATGTAGTTTTGGGCTCCACACTATAGGAAAGATGTTTAGACAATAGTGTACAGCAGTCAGTGATGGCATGGTCACATCTCTTCTGTACAGATGTGTTTTTTTCCTGTTCTCCAGATATAGTCCACAGAGCACCTGTGGAAAAATTGGGGCTCTTTTCGTCCGAACAGAGGAGATTACAGGATGATTCAATAGAGGTCTTTAAAATTATGAAATTGGGACAGAGTAAATAGAAACAGACTGTTTCCAGTAATTGAGGGGGTCTAGAACGAGACGGCATAGAAATAAGATTTGGGATCGAGAACCGGAAGAAACTTTTTTTTGCACAGAGGGTCGTGAGGCTGCGGAATGCACAGCCAGAGTTAGAGATTTCAGCACAGACCATGTCAACATTTAAGAATAGGTTAGATAGATGGGTTGAGAGAAAGGGGAATAAAGGGATATGGGCTCACGCCAGACATGTGGGATTAGATACTGCTTGTGGAGGATAAACACCAACATCCTGTTTCTGTGTTGTAATTTCTTCACCAATATTACAACACTCCTCCCTTCTTATCTATTCTGTCCCTTCTAAAAGAAAATATTGTAACCCGCCAGATTTCAGCCAAGTATCTGGTAGTGCAATTAAATCTAAATCTTCCTGTGACAGAATTGCTCCTAATTCCCCCAGTTTATTTTCCACATTTTATTTACATTTCACAGTGTAAATGCACCCTTTATTCTCACATTTTTCACGTGAACTCTTCCACTGGATATTAGTTTCAGAGTAGCATTCACAGAAGCGTTGAGAACAAGCCACTCATTGCCGTGCCTAGAATTGTGATTTGACCATTGTCAAAACTGCCACTGTCACTCACCCCTTAAGAAACGCACTCTTAACCCTTCCACTCTCTCCAACTACTGCCCAATCTCCAGATTTTTCTCAAGTCTTGGAATACATTGTTGCCTCTCAACTATGCTGTTACCTCTCCCACTGTTGCTTATTTGAAATCTTCCAATCTGGCTCCCACACTGCCCCTCACAGGACCCCATTGATATTGATCAAAGTCACAAACAACATCTAGTGTGACAGCAACCATTGCTGTTTCGCTCTGTTGCCTTCTATACTGTTAACTATTCCATCCTCCTCTAATATCTTTCCCCTGCAGTCCACTCCATGCTATTCGTGTCTACTGGTTCTCATACCTGGTGCAACATGGGCGCCACATTACCTTCAATAGCTTATCCTCCTCTACCTGCATAGTCACCTCTGGTGTACCTCAGGAATCCATCCCTGGTCCCCTCCTCTTTGCTATCTATATGCAACTCCTTGGTGCCAATTTAAAACGTGGGGTTGGATTCCACGCACATGCTGATGACACAGAGTGGTTCCTTTTTAGGACTCCATGGATCCAAAGGTTGTTGCTACACTCTCCAATCGTCTGTCTGGTATCAGAACCTGGGTGAGCCACACATCGAAGCATTCACGGCAATCTGTTTGGCTCCTGCTGGCACTCGTATGCTTCTGGCTTTGGCTCATCAGCCTCTCCAACTGCCGCCGCCACGGACTGCAAGGAAGTGCGGAACTACTTAAGCCCGAGCGCTCTTTCCTGTTCCACATTTACTCTGTTACCAAGACCGCGTTCTTCCACCTCCACAACATTACCGGCCTCTGCTCCTACCTCACCTCTCCTCCCACTGCCGAAACCCTAGTCGATGCCTCTACCGTCAACCCTGCTCCGCTCCCCCCTTCACCTTGAGGCTGGCTTTCTCTCTCACTCTTCAAGGTCGCCTTCCGACCTCAACAATCGCAAGCTTTAAGTCATTCAAAACGCTGCAGCCTCAGCCCCCACCTGCACCAAACACTACATTTCCATCACCCTCGACCTCTCCAAGCGCCACTCTATATTTAAATCACAATGCTAATTTTTGCATGTCTTTTGAAAGCAATTATTTGACTATATTAGCAAATTATGCAAATGAGGGGCGCACTATTTTTATGCCATGTTACATGGGGATTGTGAAGAATTATTTTGAAGGACTGCAGGGCCTTGCAGTGTTTAATTTATGTATGATCTCCACTAACTGTCCACAGACAAACGAAAACATGGAGCTCACCAGTGCATTGCAGTCAGAACAGCACCTAAAGAAGGAGGTGGCTCGGAGGATAGGACAGTTGCAAGAGGACGTGGTGGATTTGAAAGAAAAGGTATTGATTCCTCCTAAAGTGCGAAAATGTCAAGTGATTTACTCTTGTGTTACATTGTGCGCTTCTTAACCTAGTTGCAGTTTTACTTGAGGGATCGCTCATACCAAAGCACCTGCTATATGCAGGAGGCTTGCATTAATATTACGCTCTGCTCCGATGCAAGTTTTATTCATGAGTCTGGTAGACCTTTTCAGATGCACTCAGTTTTTGCACCTTGGCGTGCACAGTTTGCCTTTGATTACGTGGAACTGGAGCATGTTCTTTGTGGCAAGCTGAACATTTCCCGCATAAGTAGGCCACGCTGGCTAATGTGCACTGTGCAGCAGAACAAATGAATTCTCTGTAGGAGGGGCACTGAGTTTTCGATTCCGACAGCTTTGAAAGGTGTTTGAGGAATGAGGGTAAAGATTAGGAGATTGCCCATTATAGGCACACTGTGTAGGGCATCCAGTCAGGATGATCACATCTACCTTGAACTGTAGAAGCAAATTAATATAAAAGATGTATCTTTTTTTTTGTATTGTAGAAAGGAGAATGAATGTTCTAGCAGGTTGAGTTATTACATTCGGGAAAAAGTTATCTTGTCTACTGCTGATGGATGCGCAAAAAATGGCGTATAGGATGCGGAACATTAAAAAGTAGCAGGTGTCGGGAAGCTGAAGAAAAGTTCTCTACATTTTAAAATAATGGCCTGGATTTTGAGAGGGGCCAATGATGGCGGACACACAGCGCATGCCATCGTAAACCATGTAATAGGCCCCGTAAGTTCCCGGTTTCTGCATGCATGAAAACCCGGAACTTGCGATCTGTCAAGGTTCACCTTGACCGATCATACGAACCGACCCAAATATCACTTTCGCTGGCACAGAGTTGCCCAACTACTGCCCACGAAACCCTTACGCCTGGTAAAAGCAGGCGCAGGGCCTGCTTTCACCAGCGTAAGGGTTAATATAAGTGTTAAATTAAAAATTTAAAATAAAAAATCATCCACACACATTCAAAACTAGTTTATGCAAATTTTGGCCCGGATTAAAATATTTAAAATTATTTTTCAAACAATTATTTTATTGTAAATGCTTCATTAAAGGACTTTTAATTAAATAGGAACACTTTATTTTTATTGCAGTTGTATAAATTATTTAATTATTTGGGGATTCCTCATATGCTATTCTGTTCGTAAATGGAATCGTCATAAGCATGTGAGGAACCCTCCTTTCTGAACCAGCTGCGTCCCTGGGATCTGTGGGCCTCTGCACAGGCGTATGCCTGCAGGCCCAGGACCCAAAGTCTCCGAAGCTCAGGAGCCAGCAGGTAGGTTCGGATTTTTTGGGGGTCGGAGGCGTACTCCGGAGGTACGTCTCCGACTGCAAATTCCGGCCCATAAAGTCTATCATGATTGTCCTGAACAGTGGTACTTCTTCCCCTGCCACTCCCCCTTCCCTTTTTTGCTTCTGCTGCCAGGCTGATGTGAGCTACTGCCTTCTATATAGCCATCTGTCATCAGTGAATGATTCGTTACAAAGATGCGCAATCCAAATGGGGCAAGCCACTAATCCTTGTTTCCCACTGTCTCATCCAACGTGGAGTGTATGCTTTTGTCACCTATGGTGCACGGGGAATCTCCTTCTGCCCCTGCCCCCGCCCCCATGGTGCTTGGCCTAGCAGCCTCGTCTCAAAATTGACTCGGGTCACCCAACAAAGTTTGAAGTCTGTGCATTGCTTGTCCCCATGACCATTTTGAAGACAGCGAACAGCCCCTTGTTAAAATGAACCTTTCCCTGCTTGTGTGAGCATTGCTGTTTGAATTGTTTCAGCTGACATTCCAATGCCACTTGTGTTTCCACAGCTTGACTTGAAGTCGCAGGAAGCTCAGGCCTTACTGGGACAGAGAGACCAGTTCTATGCTCACTTACAACAGTACACGGCAGCCTACCAGCAGCTGGTGGCCGAGCGAGAGGAGCTCCAAAAACAGAACCTGTTGCAGACACACCTCATGGACAGGCTGCAGCACGAGGAGGTACAAGGGAAAGTCCACATCGAGTTGCACCAGAAGGACCTTCTGGTGACAAAGGTGAGATTAAAGGTTCATTAGGGGGGAGAGAGAGCTGCTTATCTTGGGGGTTTTAAGTGAATCTTGACGAAAACATGTAATTTTCTGGATGTGTGCTGCCAGCAGGGACCTCACCTGCCGGGAGTGCATTATTGGGACGTCGTGGGCACGATCCCCATGATTTTTCCATCCATTAATTTGGGAGTATCGGCCCTGTAATGCCAGTTCTACTACATTCAACACTTAACGACCTTTTATCGAAATACCCAGCAAGAATGAATCGTGGCAAAATGGGTGACCATTCAAGATACAGAAAGTTTAAAAGCAAGGAAGTGAGAATCTGCCAAAGCAGCAATGGGAACAGGCCAAGCCGCCACTCCTGCCTTCCAGGTTTCATTTCAGGATTTGATGCAACCCATTTAGACTAAGCAACGTCAGATTTGATGAATGAGATCTAATGTTTGAAGAACGGAATAGACTGCACATTTCTGCCAGTATAGACTGCTAAAGTGGTGGTAGTAGACAGGAAAGAGGCAGACGGTCATGACTTGGAGCGTGTCTCCGCAGTTACTTTCAATAATAAATTGTGCCCTTCCGCAGGAGCAAGTTGAACTGTTGAACAAGGAAAACGAAGAACTGAAGGCGCAGATCGGCACACTGACTGCGGAGCTGAACGAGATCAGTCCACAGCTTCGAGTAGAAGGTGTGGGAAGCTGAGCTTTCACTTCTAGCCTCGTTTAAAAGCTGCTTTTCCTCGTAAACGTCGTCTCTAGTTCTAAATTGTATATTCACCAAGGCTCGGGGACTCCGACCCACAGCAAAGTCCTGTCGCGCCCCAAGCCCCCTCCGTTTGATTCCACTGAGTGTGTAATTGGTGCGTGAACTTGTCTTGTAATTTGAAACCTCTAACTCTCGTGATTTGTCATTGAGCAAGTGTTCCAGATAACACGGATCAAGACAAGAAGCAACAAAAAAAAATTCTGGAGTTACTGCTATTCCATGATTTTTTAATTTAAATATTATATTGAACAAGGTACGTGTGAGTTATCGCTCTTGGGTTTAAAAAAAAGCTTTAATTAAAAGGGGTGGGTACCATACACGAGTTTGTTACTCAGCCTGTTTTGTTATTTCATCACACCTCACTCCTTGGCGCCCAGGCGCCATTCTGTGGCTGAGAGTTGGCATGTCGACCTACGCCAATGCCAGTCTTCATGCCCCCCCCCCCAAGTAAGATAAGCAAGGGCTACTTGGGATGCTCATGATCTCTCCCTCCCCTCTCTTCACCTCCCTTTGGTGAGGAGGGAACATGTGTTCTTTCTACCTCTCGGTGCCACGCCTCATTGATGAACCTGAATACCTCCAGGCATACATTATTCCAAATTTTAACATGGGTTAACTTCGTGGGGGAAGCAGCATTAAGAAAATGTTTACAAATGTACGAGTGCATCTCTATGTATTGAATTTACTTGAGAGGTCGCACAACACCAGGTTATAGTCCAACAGTTTTATTTGAAATCACAAGCTTTCGGAGCTATCGATCGCCCCTTCCTCAGGTGAAGTAGTAAAGAAATACAGACTCGACAAAGCATATATAGATAGAGAACAATGCATGTGTACCTTACAATTGCAGACAACTAAATTAAATCATCCTGACTATCTGCCGAGGTGTGATAAAGTTAATCAGGTCAGCCAGGAAGGTACCACGTCAAAGACATAGCAAGATACAACTGAGACAATGAGGTGGAGTCGCAGGGGGTCTAACGTGTCAAAAGCTGCCGTCTGTATGTAAAACGATAAGCTGTAAAAATGTTTTACTTTTTTACTGGGAAAATTTTTACTTTTTTACTGGGAATCACATCTGTGAACAAGCCAACGACGACTCGAGTCCGGATCACGTCATGTATCGTGACATAAACCCAAGATCCCGGTTGAGACCGTCTTCATGAGTGCGGAACTTGGCTATCAGTTTCTGCTCGATGATTTTGCGCTGTCGTGTGTTCCTAAGGTTGCCTTGGAGAACGCTTACCCGCAGATCCGAGGCTGAATGTCCTTGACTGCTGAAGTGTTCCCCGACTGGGAGGTAACAATCCTGCCTGGTGATTGTTGCACGGTGCTCGTTCATACGTTGTCTCAGTGTCTGCATGGTCTCGCCGATGTACCATGCCGCGGTGCATTCTTTCCTGCAACGTATGAGGTAGACAACGTTGGCCGAGTCACATGACAGCACAGCAATTTACAGCACAGTAACGGGATTTTTTCCTCCTTTTCTCTACATGAGCTCCCTAAGCCAATTCCGTTTTGCTGCTCACTCCCCATACCTTTCAATAGTTTTTTTTTACAAGCAACTGTCGAATTCCCTTTTCAAGTAATTTATGATGCTGCATCAACATTGGTCTGTGGCAAAGAATTCCACATTCTAACCATCCTCTGTATAAAGACATCTTTTCTAACCTCACTTTCAATTCATTTTATGATTAAATTTGTACACTGATGTTACGATCTCTCTAACCAGTGAAAGCAATCTATCACTAGTTACCTTCTAACCCTGCAAAGTGGCCTCAATAAGCTCACCAACTACATATATTATAGCTGGCAGCAGAGATTGTACCAGAAAAATATTAGAGTACTGCTGCAATACAGTGCTGTGCAGGAAGGTGGAGATGGCTACAAGTTAATACTGGACATGGAAAGTCTTTTCGAAATAGTATTCTCCAACTACTGCTCTGTTAATTTTATTCTGGCAATATTGAATGCCTTGTGAAACATGCAACTGTGCGCTACACTGGGAAGACAATGTATTAAAATAAGGCTTTTTAAAAACGAAAATCAGCATCCAGCTTAGTGCTGAAGTTGATGGTACTGGGACTCGGTGCCTTGCACTCCTGTGTCATTTGATTCCAATTGGTTCTCTTCATCCAGGGAAGTTGGACAGCCTACTCTGTATTCCTCCCAATCCCAGAAAATTAGGTGGGAATGCCAATTTCTGGGAGAGTGAAATGGACAGCTATCCCACAAATTAAGCTGCAGAGAATTGTCAAACTCCTTTTATATAAAAAAAAATTATGACTGCCTAGTTTGAGCAAAAGGCTCTTGCGTCAGTTTGTAAAGCAGCTTCTGCTGCTACTGTGTTGACCAACTAAACAAGGATAATTTTATTGCATTGTAATTTTGTTGCACGATTACCACAAGTTCCTGTTGAGGTTGATTAATATTTAACTTTGTGCTACCAGGTGATGGGGTAGAAAGTGATGGCATTCTCCCGGATAGAATTCAGAGGACCCCTATTATTATACCAGAGGAACTTGAAAGTAAAGAAGAAATGGTAAGATTGTCTTTGGGGCAATTCAAGCTCATCCTAAAGATCTTGAACTGGAGCATCAGCAGGACGTATTTCGGGAGCAAAGAATGCAGGTTCAATCTCTCCCATGCTGTTGTCGTTCGATCAGCCACACTGCTTGGGGGAGAAAACATTGAGCAGGGGACAAGGACTTCCCTACCGGGGAGGGAGATGCGACGACATGTCCTTCCTGGGATGCAGGCGTTGTTTGTGTCTCCTGGTGTCCAGCTCAAAGCAGCATTGGCTGAGGCTGCGGAGCTTGGGGAGAAAAGACTAGAAGAGGTTAGAGGGCTTAATATTATCACAGAAAGCTACAAAAGGTTTCACCAAGTAAATTGCCTGAGGAGCAGCCCAACCCAATCCCCCCCTCCCCCCGGGTCCTTGTACTTTACCGGACAAACTGAATATATGGAAGAGCACAACAGCTCCTGAAAAAGAAAGGTTTGGGGTGTAACCCTTCATCAGAACGCCTTCAGTGGTAGATCTGGAGGAATGGGATGAAATATTCCAAAGGTTATTTTTTAGTACCGTGTGTGTGTTCTCAAACACTGAGTTTATGAGGGTTAGTGCCTCACTAAATTACCTCATGAAAACTTGCTATCCGCCTTTAAACTGGTTTATCTGTTATATGTAGTGTTATGCGTATAGATGAGTATTGTTTTCCGTCCCAAAATACCAAGGAAGATGGCTACAGTTATAAATTGATTTAAGATTCAATGCATTTCTAGTAAAAGAAGAGATTGAGAGATATAGTGAGAGAAGGCGAGTGGGTGAGGCTAATCTATCAAAAGGGGGACTTGCTTGTTGGACGTAATAGCCCTTTCCTGTTCCTAGTTCTTGGGTTTCTATATACATGACCTGTAGCTCTTGTAAATCTATGGCTCGAAGAGGATAGGAAACTCATTTTGCACTGCTAAAGCAGGAATCCTTGTAGGTTGTTGAAGGGGTCAATGCGGATGGAATCTTGCGAAGATCTCCACAACCAGAAGCATTCCAGCACTCAAAGAAGGGTTGTGGGGTGGGGATGGTTAACCTTAGATTGGGGAGTAACTGCATTCTCTGCTCCCAAGATATCTCCTGCTGATGCTCCAGTCTGTGCATACTAGAAAATGGAATAAAACACTACCCTGATCATTGAATATTTCCCTTAATCCTACCCAATCATGCGTGGGCTGGAGCATTGACAGGATTAAGGTGATGTGTTAAACAGTGATGGCGAAACACAATCTGAGCCCCTTTATTATTTTGAGTCATGTAATTAATCTTTTTTACTAGATGAGTTCTATATCCTTTCAGTTTTGCATTTAACTGAGGCGGAGCTGCCTGATGCTGAGAGATCAGGTGGTTGTCACCAGTGAGGTGGTGTCTTGTATGTTCTTGGTCTGAAAGTCTCTTCCCTCCATCCATTGTTCAGGTTGATTTCCTGAAATCAGCACTAAGCCAACTGGAGCAGGAACGAGATCAACTAACTCTGCAGTTCTTGGAACAGAAACAGCAGCACCAGGCGCTCCTACAACAAATGTCAGCTCTAACGCACAAGCACGAACAGTCCAGAGGTATCCACTTGAGTATTTTTACCTAAACTGTTTTATTTTAATGCACAATCAATCCTCAGTTATCTGAAACCCCCACTGCACTGGAGATGTGAATATTCCAGAATTATGAAGTTCCATTACCTTTATACAGCAAATTCCAACAAAGGGGATGTCCTGAAAATTATACAGAGGAGAAAGTGGGGTGCAAAATGGAAAAGAATCGGACTGAGATGATCGTCTCTCCAGAATGTTTCAGATGGCCAAGGGTTTCAAATAAGTGAAATTTGAGTAATATAAAAGGTAAACTCAGATGGTGGCAACACTGTATAATGTACTGATATATTGGGCTTATAATCAGGGCTACCCACACCCAGAGCAGTAGCAGCATCAGGTTAGAGAAGGTGAGACTTTCGCAGATTCCGCGCTTAAAAATACAGCAAGATTTTCCAACGGCCCTGCTTCTAATCCATTGTAGACTACAGCAATTCAAAACCACACAATCCCACAGGTTCCTTTTTAAATGCTGGTTTACTTACACCCCCTCACTTGAACATAATGACTTCTCATGAATTACTGAGATCTGGCTGTGCAAACTTTGTAATTTATATTTTGCAACTGTCACAACAGTAACAGCATAGCTCCGCCTACAGCGGCCTGCCAAGAGCTTGCGGTCTCCATCGCCCAGTGATTGCTGCAAATACTGTGCTAGATTTCCCTCATTTCTTGCAGAAAAATTGCGCACATGCATTAGTACTATTGCTAAATCTGATTGTTAAATTGTTCATTAACTCCACCTCCCTTTACATTTCACAATGCCACCCTTCTCTCTTCCCCATCAGTTCACAGACCCTACAAGTTGATACTGCCAATCATCTCTTCCCTGTGCCCCTTCCCCCCCCCCCCCCCCCCCCCCCCACCCCATTTCACAAACTCACGCTTTCCTTCCTTCCGCTGCGCCCCCAGTTCAGACAGGTCCTGGTCCTTCTCATCCAAATTTGCAGAGCTGTTGCTCTGGGCATCGACCTCTGCTCTGGGAAGGAATTCCTGATCTCGCAAAACTATAGAGCGATTCATAAGTTGCTGCCCACAGTATCTTGCAGAGTTCAGTCACCTGGAGAAACAGCAGCATTAATTAGGAGCTGGAAGTGGTGGTCCTGGGAGGGCAAAGTTCATAGATTCCACAATAAAAAATGTAATGATTTCTTTCCAGGGGGCCCTGCTGACAATTTAATTTAAAACCACTTGTCAGTGCTGGTTTACTTGCCCCTGACTTGAATGCGGTGACTTCTGAGTAATTCCTGATATGGCTGTGTAAGGTTTGCAGCTGACACATTAAACCTTTTCATCAGCAATAGAAACTGCATAATCACCACCACTGCAGTCTGAGCCGAGCGTGTGACCTTCATCAGCCATATTTTGGCAAGTGCTTAAAGGTGAACCAAGCACACTCTATATCTGCAATGCTGCTGGTTATTGTGGGATGGTGCAATTTTAAGACGCTCTCTAGCAGCAGAAATTCAGAATTAGGCTCCTTGCGTTGATCAGGTTTGAGCTCAAGCGAGTACTATATAAAAATGTAGAGTGTCTCCTCCCCGTGCTTACATTTCCGCTCAATAAATGACGAATCTTGTCTTTATGAATGTTGCTGGAAGATCATCCTCTGATAACATAAAACATAGACAAAGAAAAATAGGAGCAGGAGTAGGCCATTTGGCCCTTCGAGCCTGCTCCGCCATTCAGTATGGTCATGGCTGATCCTCTATCTCAATACCATATTCCCGCTCTCTCCCCATACCCCTTGATGCCTTTTGTGTCTAGAAATCTATCCATCTCCTTCTTAAATATATTCGGTGACTTGGCCTCCACAGCCTTCTGTGGTAGAAAATTCCACAGGTTCACCACCCTCTGAGTGAAGAAATTTCTCCTCATCTCAGTCCTAAACGTCCTACCCCATATCCTGAGACTGTGACCCCTCGTTCTAGACCCCCCCCAGCCTGGGGAAACATCCTCCCTGCATCCAGTCTGTCTAGCCCTGTCAGAATTTTATACGTTGGGAGCAGGAGTAGGCCATACGGCCCCTCGAGCCTGCTGCGCTGTTCAATAAGATCATGGCTGAACTTCGACCTCAACTCCACTTTCCCGCCTTATCCCCATATCCCTTGATTCCCTTAATATCCAAAAATCTATTGATCCCAGCCTTGAATGTACTCAACGACTGAGCATCCACAACCCTCTGGGGTAGAGAATTCCAAAGATTCACCACCCTCTGAGTGAAGAAATGTATCCTCTCAGTCCTAAATGGCTGATCCCTTATCCTGAGACTATGCCCCCTAGTTATAGACTCTCCAGATGTCCCAGATAAAGCCAGTAACATGGTGCTATCCAATCAAATGATTAGCACGCAACTTTTTGGAGTAGATTTTACATACATGAAATACTTATTGTCACCTGTTTTTGTGTTGGGATTATCTGCTGCATGTTCTGACTAATCGACTTGAGAAGGCATGGTATAGATTTCATAAATTTGTATAAATCACTGCAATATTGACATTTCATTGTGTAGACATTTTGCATTGAGTGTGACTTATTTTATTCACCTGACACATTTCAGTGAGGCTTACCCCACCTCCCCTACCACACAAACCTCTGGGATCACCTCAATCTTTCTCAGACCTGATTGTAAAGGAGGTGTTGTGTACAACGCAGCTCCATTTCTAACCTTCACAAAGTAGCAACCTCTTTTGAAAAAGAAAGTTACACCAATGACTTGGAACAAATTGAATGAAGGCATGATTGATACCCTTGCTCCAAACCCAGGGGATGATGGTATACAGAAATGTGTATGGCAGATTGCATTATCGCACAACAGCAGCAGATATACTACAAATGTGTACGGCAGAAATGTAAAATTTAAGGTGATTGGCAAAAAAAGCCAGAGGGGAAATGAGAATTTTTTTTTTTATGCAGCGAGTTGTTACGATCTGGAATGCACTACCTAGAAGGGTGCTGGAAGCGGATTCAATAGTAACTTCCAAAAGGGAATTGGATAAATACTTGAAAAGGAAAAATTTGCAAGGCGATGGGGAGAAAGAGCAAGGGAGTGGGACGGATTAGATAGTTCTTTCAAAGAGCCGGCACAGACACGATGGGCCGAATGGCCTCCTCCTGTGCTGTAACATTCTATGACACACTCACACCTCCTTTCCCACATTCAATCCCTTGTGCTTCAATATCCTGTCTTCATCACTTAAAATACCCGACTGTGCATCCTCTCCCCTCTTGGACACATTTATTGGCCTACTCGGATCGTGGTTTTCTGCGGTTACCTACCATTGGGACCCTCGTTTGTGGGAAAAGATTTGTGCAGCAAAACTCCAGAGGCTGTAAATAAAAAGCTTTTGCCGTAACTAAGATTTGTTTCCACATAACATGTCCGTTCTTGTATTACCTTTTGGAGTCAGCATGCGAGTAACACCTCTCTCCATGTAAGATTTTTCTGAAAAACTGTTTATTATACCATCCTCTCAGGAGTTGCAGAAACAGTGAGCGATGCAGACACAGTACCAACAGAGGTGCACGAAGCCTTGAAAGCTGCTATGGACAAGCTGCAGGTTAGCGAATGTAGATTTTTTTTTATTTCCCTTTTTGTCCAAACCTTTACGGGCCGACTTTACAACAGAAAGTGTTTTACTTTCAAGCACGTACTGGTATGTACTTGTGCACCTTTAAGGGTCTCTTTGTAGTGAAGGTAGATACAGATCGGTGGCATCTGCACGTGTAAGCGCATTTCTCCTACTTAAAACAGCCACCTTTGGTTGCTTACTCATGTTTTGGTTTGGGAATTGTCTAAAACATGATCCTATTATAATAACATAAGGATTGAATTCACTGGTGCTTGAAAGGAACGCAAGGTGGAGAATTAGCACTACAGTGTTGTAACCGCTGTCTCTCTCAAGTGCTCCCTTTGAGTGTTGCTCCCAGCTGGCAGTGCAGGATTAGTGCGTTTACCCTCTAGTTGTAGCATATTCAAAGAAGAGCAGGGGAGTTCTCCCCGGTGTCCTGGCCGATATTTATCCCTCAACCAACATCACTAAAACAGATTATCTGGTCATTTATTGCATTGCTCTTGTGGGAGCTTGCTGTGCGCAAATTATTTGTCGTGTTTCCCACATTACAACAGTGACTGCACTTCAAAAGTATTTCATTGGCTGTAACGTGCTTTGGGGCGTCCTGAGGTCATGAATGGCGCTATATAAATGCAAGTTTGTTCTTTTCATGCTGTCAGTGAGGAAAGCTGATGTGGCAATAGACCCTTAAGAGTAGGATGGTGCTAATCTGGCTCTCCACTCCTGTGCTATATCCCCGGAGTTGGACAATTGCCCTCATCCCTGTTGATGGTATGACCCATGACCCACACCAATGTTCCCCTTAAGCTGCGCAGGCGCGCAGCGCTCTGCAGCTCCCACGCAGCTGACTCACCGGCTTTTAAATAGGAAAAACCACGCATGCGTGGTATTTTGAATGGCCCAGGCAGCCCCTTAAAGGGGCCGCTAACCCGAAAAATAATTAAAGGGAACATTGCCACACACAGTTCATTGTTGAGGCTAACAAATGTTTGTTGTTGGAGACTGGCAAGCAGTTGGCCTCACCAATGAAATCTGATCAGCCGCAGCTAAATATAGCAGCTTGGCTGAGACACTGGCGCTGAGTTGCACTTAATGGGATGAACTGGGGAACATAAGAACATAAGAAATAGGAGCAGGGAAGCCCTTCAAGCCTGCTCTGCCATTCAATAAGATGGCTAATCTTCAAGCTCAACTCCACTTTCCTGCACTATCCCCATATCCCTTGATTCCCTTAATATCCAAAAATCTATCGATCTCTGCCTTGAATATACTCAACGACTGAGCCTCCATAGCCCTCTGGGGCAGAGAATTCCAAAGATTCACCACCCTCTGAGTGAAGAAATTTCTCCTCATCTCAGTCTGAAATGGCTGACCCCTTATTCTGAGACTGTGACCCCTGGTTCTAGACTCTCCAGCCAGGGGCAACATCCTCCCAGCATCTACCCTGTCAAGCCCTGTAAGAATTTTGTATGTTTCAATGAGATCACCTCTCATTCTTCTAAACTCTAGAGAATATAGGCCTAGTCTACTCAATCTCTCCTCATAGGACAATCCCCCCATCCCAGGAACCAGTCTGGTGAACCTTCGTTGCACTCCCTCTATGGCAAGTATATCCTTCCTTAGGTAAGGAGACCAAGACTGTACACACTACTCCAGGTGGGTTCTCACCAAGGCCCTATATAATTGCAGTAAGGTGTCTTTACTCTTATACTCAAATCCTCTTGTAACAAAGGCCAACATACCATTTGCTTTCCTAATTGCTTGCTGTACCTACATATTAACTTTCAACGATTCGCGTTTCAGGACACCCAGGTCCCTCTGGACACCAACATTTCCCAATCTCCTTTTTAAAAAAAAATAAATACTGCTTTTCTATTTTTCCTATCAAAGTGGCTAACTTCACATTTCTCCACATTATATTCCATTTGCCATGTTCTTGTCCACTCGCTTAACCTGCCTATATCCCCTTGCAGACTCTTTGCATCCTCCTCACAACTTACATTCCCACCTAGCTTTGTATCATCAGCAAACTTGGATATATTACATTTGGTCTACTCATTCAAATCATTGATGTAGATTGTGAATAGCTGAGGCCCAAGCACTGATCCTTGTGGTACCCCACTAGTTACAGCCTGCCAACCTGAAAATGACCAGTTTATTCCTACTCTCTGTTTTCTGTCCGTTAACCAATCCTCAATCCATGTTAGTACATTACCCCCAAGTCCTAATTTTGTTTAGTAACCTCTTGTGTGGCACATTATCGAATGCCTTCTGAAAATCCCAATACACTACAGCTGCTGGTTCCCCCTTATCTATCCTGCTAGTTACAACCTCAAAAAACTCTAACAGATTTGTCAAACACGATTTCCCTTTCATAAATCAGTGTTGACTCTGCCCAATCCTATTATTATTTTCTAAGTGCCCTGTTACCACGTCCTTAATAATAGATTCTAGCATTTCCCCTACTACTGATGTCAGGCTAACTGGTCTATAGTTCCCCGTTTTCTCTCTCCCTCCTTTCTTAAATAGTGGGGTTACATTTGCTACCTTCCAATCCGTGGGAACCGTTCCAGAATCTGTGGAATTTTGGAAGATGACAACCAATGCATCCACTATCTCTATCGTCACCTCTTTTAAAACCCTAGGATATAGGCCATCAGGTCCATGGGATTTATCGGCTTTCAGCCCCATTAATTTCTCCAATACTATTTCCTTACAAATACTAATTTCTTTCAGTTCCTCATTCTCACTAGACCCTTGGTTCTCCACTATTTCCAGAATGTTTTTTGTGTCTTCCGTGAAGACAGACACAAAGTATTTGTTTAATTTCTCTGCCATTTCCTTATTCCCAATTATAATTTCTCCTGTCTCATCCTGTAAGGGACCCACGTTTACTTTCACTAATCTTTTCCTTTTTACATACCTATAGAAGCTTTTACAGTATAAGAACATAAGAACATAAGAAATAGGAGCAGGAGTAGGCCAATCGGCCCCTCGAGCCTGCTCCGCCATTCAATAAGATCATGGCTGATCTGATCCTAACCGCCAATCTACTATCTATCACAGAACCATCTCCTGCATCTAACAGAATTGCACACACGAAATAGGAGCAGAATCAGGCTACACAGTCCCTGGGCCCGCTCCACTACCCACAGGGCCATGACCGATCCGAACCTAGACTCATGTCCAAATTCCTGCCCGCTCCCCGTAACCCTTAATGCCCTTTACTTCTAGGAAACTGTCTATTTCTGTTTTAAATTTAATTAATGTTGTAGCTTCTACAGCTTTTTGTGGCAGCATATTCCATGGACCTACCACCCTCTGAGTGAAGTAGTTCCTCCTCATCTCAGTTTTGAAAGAGCAGCCCCTTATTCTAAGACTATGTCCCCTAGTTCTCGTCTCACCCGTCATCGGGAACATCCTCCCCGCATCCACCCGATCCAACCCCTTCACAATCTTATATGTTTCAATAAGATCGCCTCTCATTCTTCTGAACTCCAATGAGTAGAGTCCCAATCTACCCAACCTCTCCTCATATGACCACCCCCTCATCCCCGGGATTAACCGAGTGAACCTTTTTTGCACTGCCTCGAGAGCAAGGATGTCTTTCCTTAAGTAAGGACACCAAAACTGTATGCAGTATTCCAGGTGCGGTCTCACCAATACCTTGTACAACTGAAGCAATACCTCCCTATTTTTATATTCTATCCCCCTAGCAATGAAAGCCAACATTCCATTTGCCTTCTTAATCACTTGCTGCACCTGCATACTAACCTTTTGAGTTTCGTGCACCAGGACCCCCAGATCCCTTTGCACTTCAGTACTCTCCAGTTTCTTGCCATTAAGATAATAAATTGCTCTAGGATTTTTCCTGCCAAAGTGCATCACCTCACACTTTCCAGTGTTGTATTCCATCTGCCAAATCTCTGCCCACTTACTTAGCCTGTCTATGTCCCCTTGCAGGTTTTTTATGTCCTCCTCACTCACTACTTTCCCTCCCATCTTTGTATCATCTGCAAATTTTGATATGTTACACTTGGTCCCTTCCTCCAAATCGTTAATATAGATTGTGAAGAGTTGGGGACCCAGCACTGACCCCTGTGGAACACCACTAGTTACTGATTGCCAGTCTGAGAATGAACCATTTATCCCAACTCTTTGCTTTCTGTTAGATAGCCAATCCTCTATCCATGCCAGAATATTACCCCCAATCCCGTGATTTTTTACCTTAAGCAATAATCTTTTGTGTGGCACCTTGTCAAATGCCTTTTGGAAGTCTAAATACACTACGTCCACTGGTTCCCCTTTATCCACTCTATATGTTACTTCCTCAAAGAACTCCAGCAAATTTGTCAAACATGACTTCCCCTTCGTAAAACCATGCTGACTTTGTCCTATTAAATTATGATTATCCAAATGTCCTGTTACTGTTTCCTTAATAATGGACTCCAAAATTTTACCTACCACAGATGTTAGGCTAACCGGTCTATAGTTACCAGCCTTCTGTCTACTGCCCTTTTTAAATAAGGGTGTTACATTAGCAGTTTTCCAGTCTGCCGGGACCTTAGCGGAATCCAGGGAGTTTTGAAAAATTATTACCAATGCATCTACAATCCCTACCGCCACTTCCTTCAAGACTCTAGGATGTAAGCCATCAGGTCCAGGTGATTTATCCGCCTTGAGTCCCATTATTTTACCGAGTACCACTTCCTTAGTGATTTTGATCGTGTTTAGCTCCTCTCCCCCTATAGCCCCCTGTTTGTCCAGTGTTGGGATATTCTTAGTGTCCTCTACTGTAAAGACTGATACAAAATATTCATTCAGTGTTTTTGCCATCTCCATATTTCCCACCATTAATTTCCCGGTCTCATCCTCTAAGGGACCAACATTTACTTTAGCCACCCTTTTTCTTTTTATATAACTATAAAAACTCTTACTATCTGTTTTTATATTTTTTGCTAATTTACTTTCATAATCTATTTTCCCTTTCTTAATCAATCTTTTTGTTATTTTTTGCTGCCTTTTAAAGTTTTCCCAATCCTCTGTCCTCCCACTAGATTTCGCTACCTTATATGCCCTTGTTTTTAGTCGAATACTATCCTTAATTTCTTTACTTAGCCACGGATGACTGTCCTTTCTTTTACACCCTTTTCTTTTCAGTGGAATATATATTTTTTGGAAGTTGTAAAATAACTCCTTGAATGTACACCACTGATCATGTGTCGTCTTACCCTTTAATCTATTTTCCCAATCCACTCTACTCAATTCCGCTCGCATACCTTCATAGTCTCCTTTATTCAAGCTTAGCACGCTTGTTTGAGATCCAACCTTCTCACCCTCTAATTGAATATGGAATTCAACCATGTTATGGTCACTCATTCCAAGGGGATCCTTTACTAGGACATTTTTAATTAATCCTGTCTCGTTACACAGGACCAGATCTAAGGTTGCTTGCCCCCTGGTCGGTTCAGTTACATACTGCTCAAGAAACCCATCCCTAATACACTCAATGAACTCATCCTCAAGGCAGCCCTGCCCCATTTGATTTGTCCAATTAATATGATAGTTAAAATCCCCCATAATTATAGATGTTCCCTTATTACATGCCTCAACTATTTCCTGATTGATACTCCGTCCAATAGAGTTGCAACTGTTCGGAGGCCTATAGACTACGCCCACTAATGTTTTTTTCCCCTTATTATTCCTTATCTCCACCCAAACTGTTTCATTATCATGATTTTTTGACCCAATATCATTACTCTGTATTACAGTGATTCCTTCCTTTATTAACATAGCCACCCCACCTCCCCTTCCTTCCTGCCTGTCCTTCCTGATCGTTAAATAACCTGGTATGTTTAATTCCCAGGCATTGTCACCCTGCAGCCATGTTTCTGTAATGGCCACAATATCATAACCATATGTAGTTATTTGTGCCATTAACTCGTCTATTTTGTTACGAATGCTACGTGCATTCAGATAGAGAACTTTCAAATATGCTTTGTGGCACTTAGTTCCTGCTTTTTCACTTTTTACCAGTTTACCTTTTACTCCACACACTCTGTCCCTTCCTGCCACGCTCTGATTTGTGATTCCCCTACTGCTACCTATGTCTATGACCCTCTCTGTTGTCATTTTTATTTTTTGCTCTCTTGAAACCTCCCCCCCACTAATTAGTTTAAAGCCCTCTCCACAGCCCTAGTTATTCGATTCGCCAGGACACTAGTCCCAGCACTGGCCAAGTGAAGTCCGTCCCAACGGAACAGCTCTCTCCTGCCCCAGTACTGGTGCCAGTGTCCCAAGAAGCAAAAGTATGTTTTTATGTCTCTTGCTAGTTTACTCTCGTATTCTATTTTCCGTTTCTTTATCAATTTCTTGGTCCTGATCTGCTGAATTCTAAAATCCTCCCAATCCTCAGGCTTACTACTCTTTTCGGCAACATTATAGGCCTCTTCCTTTAATCTAATACTATCTTTAATTTCTCTGGTTAGCCACGGGTGGACCATTTTTCCCCGTGGTGTTTTTATTCCTTAAGAGAACGTATATTCATTGCAAATTATGAATTATTTCTTTAAATGTTTGCCGTTTGGAAATGGGGTTTCATTATTTCTGGGCTTACTATTTGTTAGAGACATGACAGAATCAGATTGAATTTCAGGTGGTTCCTGAATTCTGAACAGGCAATGTCCTATCCCTTTTTATACTTCCTGCCAAAAGCGAAAATGATTGAAAGATGTTGTTTTGGTGCTACACAACATAAGTGGCCAACTGCGACGTTATTTGCTAGGGTACCTAAGGATGCTTTCTGTGGCATCAAATGAATAAAAAGGGAGCAAACTTCAAATACTGGAAATCTAAAACAAAAACAACTTGCATTTATATAGCACTTTTAACGTGGTAAAATGTCCCAAGGTGCTTCACAGGAGTGTTATCAGACAAAATTTGACACCAAGCCACATAGAGATGTTCGGACAGGTGGCCAAGAACATTGATCAAAGAGCTAGGTTTTAAGGAGCATAGGGGGAAAAATTCAGTTGGTTGCGCCTCCCGTTAGCGCCTTAAGAGGGCGCTAATGGGGCGCAAAGCATCTAGCGCCCAGGCGCGGCGAAGTTTGCGCCGCTCGCGAAATTAACTAGACATTTTGTGGCGGCGCTAAACACTACCACCACGATCTCCTGCGCCGGCAGATCATGACGTCACTCGAGTGCGCAATGCCCCGGTATCGCCCCGGAGCGGATATTGAGTGGCGCCCCCTGCCTTACCGCCTGACGCTAGCAACGACAGGTTGAGGGGAGCGTTCTGCAGTCATAAAGGGAAAGGGGGAGCGCTATTTAAAGGTGACCGCTTCCTGCCTTTTATTGTTGGTGCCATTTTTGAACTACGCATTCTGAGAGAGAGAGAGGGAGAGACTTCTGGAGAGATTCAACGTTGTGTGAAGGAGTTTTGGGTACTGAGCAGCACTTTGCAGGTTCATTTTGATTTGCCATTCCTTGTATCGATTTAGCAGAGACTGTGGGGGCTGCACTCTGAGCTCTTTGCCTGGTACTCTCCATTGTTCTTTCCAGCACATTTGATGTGCAGGTCTCTCCAGGCCGAGATTCAAGGCTGCAATGAGCAGGATGTGGATGGAAAGCAAGATTAACCATCCCCTTTAAGAACTGGCCTGTGCCATTGTGTGTGTGTTCCATTGCTGACTGACATCACATGAGCTTCGCCAGAGCTCTGAGGTAGCGCCTCGCTCCTCGGCCTTTGCGCCTTAAGACAGGTGTGAAGCGCCTGATTTAGCGCTCCAATCACCTCCAGGGGCGATAAAAGTCAAGTTTCCAGTCGGTGGCGATAATTAGCGCCAGGCGCTAATCTTTGCGCCCGGCCGATAATTGCGCCCCAAATGGGGCGATACTGAATTTCTCCCCCATAGAGTCTATAGCACAGAAACAGGCCATTTGGCCCAACTGGTCTATGCTGGTGTTTATGCTCCACGTGAGACTTAAAGGAGGAGAGAGAGGCAGACCGGTTTAGGGATGGAATTCCAGAGTTTAGGGCCGAGGTAGCGGAAGGCACGGCCGCCAATGGTGGAGTGAAGGAAATCGGGGACGGCGAGAGGCCAGAATTGGAGGGGTGCACAGGTCTCGAAGGGTTATTGGGCTGGAAGAGTTTAGAGATGGGGTGGGATGAGGCCATGGAGGGATTTGAACACGCGGATGAGAATTTTAAAATCGAGGCGTTGCCGGTCTATCAGCATCTGTAAAGGGAAATGACAGGTTAATGTTTTGGTGCAACCCTTCGTCAGAGCACTTTGTGTTCGTGCCAGTATCAAATGGTCTTGTTGGCCACTTGTTTTGGTTAGATCACAACGTTAATGCTACTTCATTATTTTTTTAAAGGTTCGATTCACAACCCTGATGCAGGAGAAGGTAGATCTAAAAGAACGAGTGGAGGAGCTGGAGCATCGCTGTATACAGTTGTCTGGGGAGACGGATACAATAGGTATCTGATCTGATCTTATTCGAGAGAAATCTCTGCATTGTTCCACTACTCTACGCTATATATTCTGACAGCCCTCCCCTACCAGTGAGGGATATTGCTGTTAAAATTATAGTTGCTTCTGTATACTCTTTTTAGTTTAGCAACCAAATAAATTCTATTTTCACTTTAAATTTTGTTTAAAGGGAAAAAATCTGCAATGGGTTTAAAGGGTTTCGATATACTCCCTGAATTTTGAGCATTGTGTCTTCAATAAATATACACCTTATTTACATATTCATAATGCTAATTTTCATAGAATTTTGGTTGCCGTGTGATGTGATATGGGCAGTTCAATTGAAGTATTTGATTGTTATTGGTGATTGACTGAATATGTAGTTGCCTGTGCTGCTTGTAAAGGTTGAAACTTTCCACCACAGTCGTAATGTCGCTCTTGTTTTCATTTGAGTTGGGATGTCTTGAAATATTTTGGGTTTACAAAGAGCTACATCAGTAATCTGTGGCTGCCTCTGCAGTCATATTGAAGTTTGTCTCAACTGAATGGAATTTTTTGTCTTTCCATTGTCTGATGTGTTCAGTTCTTAGCCTTGTACATTTGTTTTCTCTCTCCTCCTCCTCTGTTATCCATCTACTTTCTCCGTTCCCCCATCTCCTCCGCTGCTCCCCAGTATCAAATGGTCGCCGCATCCCCCTTATCTCCCCCATCTCTCCTTTTTCTCTGCCTCCCCCATCTCTCCTTTTTCTCCAAGAGCTTAAACAGTGAGTGACAGAAGGCTATTTTATCATGGGTAACGTCACAGCCAAGCTTGATCCTGTGCAGTTTTCAGCAAGAATCACTGTATAGCAACCAGGAACGGAAAGTCTAGACTGACTTTATATCCCCCACCCCTCCCATCTGCACTGGCAGACCTGGCTGAGACCAACTAACTCAGCAACCCATGGACTGAACTTCAGACTTCCCTGCTCAGAGTCCCCGTTCTGTATTATACCCACAGCGCCATTGAGGGGAGGTCCTCTAATCAGTTTCTAAATTACATTATTGATGGCTTCTGCAGCATCTTTTCCCTAAATATTGTTTATAAACTTCGCGTGTAAATGCTTCAAGGTCTTTTTAAATGGAATAATTCATTTGAGGAACACCAAATGCCTTTTGCTTTTACCAAGATGTGTCAAGTAGATGAAAACTCCAATAAGCTAGCTTATTTCTTGCAAAAGAGAGGCTTGTTTGTTTTCAGTGTCCTTGTTACAATTTAACCGAGTACTCATTGAGTGCTGGTAGCAACCATAGAGAATGGAAATAGAAATGTATTTTGAGTCACCAATCCAGCAGAATTGCTATATAATGAAAATAAGGCCCTGCTGGTCAGTGTCTCTTTGGCTCATCATACAGGGAGATGTTTTTTGAAAAATGTTTAGTGATGATTAGGCAGCCAGTTTAACCTGGACAAATCAGTTGGGAATCATTGGGTTGTGGACCCAGGTAGCACCACAGACAGTAACTGAAGCCCTGTTGGAGGTTCAAAAGCTTTTTTTTAAATTTTACATGACCCAGACCATTAGTTCACACTAGGTTGCCACCTTTTTTAATGCAATACAGGAGGAGGCCATTCGGCCCATCGTGCCTGTGCCAGCTCTTTGAAAGAGCTATCACACCTGGAGTACTGAGAGCAGTTCTAGGTACCACACCTCAGGAAGGATATATTGGCCTTGGAGGAGTGCAGCGTAGATTCACCAGAATGACACTTGGACTCCAAGGGTTAAATTACGAGGAGAGATTACACAAACTAGAGCTGTATTCCCTGGAATTTAGAAGGTTAAGGGGTGATTTGATAGAAGTTTTCAAGATATTAAGGGGAACTGATGGGGTCGATAAAGAGAAACTATCTCCGTTGGTTGGGGAGTCTACGACTAGGGGTCATAGTCTAAAAGTTAGAGCCTGGCCTTTCAGTAGTGAAGTTAGGAAACACTTCGACACAGAAGTTTGGAAGTACTAGAAGTTTGGAACTCTCTTCCGCAAATTGATGCTAGTTCAATTATTCATTTTAAATCTGAGATTGATCGATTTTTGTTAACCAAAGGTATTACGGGATATGGGCAAAAGCGGGTATATGGAGTTAGGTCACAGATCAGCCATGATCTCATTGAATGGCAGAACAGGCTTGAGGCCTACTCCTGTTCCTATGTTCCAGTTAGACCCACTCCCTTGCTCTTTCCCCTGTATCCCTAAAATGTTTACTTTTCAGTTTTCCCTTTTGTTTTTCTCTCTTCTGGAGTGACTGGTATTGTGGATAGAGTTTCTTATTTCTGATCTTTGTTTTTCTTTGACCTTTAGGCGAGTACATTGCACTTTACCAAAGTCAGCGAGCGATCCTCAAACAGAGGCACACGGAGAAAGAGGAGTACATTAGCAGGCTGGCTCAGGATAAGGAGGAGATGAAGGTACATGTGGTCCCTGCAATCTTGAATGCGTGCTGCTTAAGATGCTTCATTCTGTCACTCTTTAAAAACAATCCACGCTTCTCAGAAATCTTAGTTTAACATCTCTGGTGGCTCTTTCTGTTGTTTGTAGCAAGTCCCAGTGGCGTCGTTTGGGAGGGGGGTGGATAGAGCGGGGGAAGTGGTTGCAAGGAATTGCTGAGCCTGGGATTGTGAAGGAGCTGAATTAATGTCAGTGGGGCCGCGCTCGTTACCCGAAAGCACCTCAGCAGTTGTGCCATATGAACTGTGTGTATTAATTCAGCTTACTGACAGTTGTGCTCAATAACTGAGATGGTGTCCATAAAATCTGCACTCGCAGTTTCGACTAATTAAGAAAACTAATGGGAGTTCCTAATTGGTGCAGTGGACCCGTAAAAGGCCTCCTGATGGTCAGTAAAAAATGCCAATTCATTTTGCATATTCTTACTGACTGAGACACCATCTGTTTGATTGCTAGTTGTTCAGTTAACTACATGTTAAAACTTCCTAGGCCCATTCTTATATTTCATTCCCCCCCCCTCATTTTAAAGTCAGATGGTTCAGCAGGTCAGGGTGCAGACTGTGGTCAACTGTTACTGGGCCTCTGCCAATACTGCCCAAACTCAAAGGGTAAACTGTGTGCAAGATTGCACCGAGCTTTTCTTTTAATTTTAATCCCCGCTGCTCGTAGCTGAGACTGGGAGCTTGCTGTTTGGAGAGCCGCTGGCTTAAGATCACACTAGTTGTGTTCCAGAAACATCAAATTACTTTAAAGCCAACTAGCTGACAGCATTGTATAAGGAGAGAATTGATCTTGGGCCTCATTAGTCAAGAAAGCTGCAAGCACAAATGACCAGGACTGCATCGCAATTGGATTATGTTTCAACATCCATTTCTTTCGTATAATCCCGAGGTCCGTTATGTAATGTTTCAGTTCATTTTCCTGATGCACTTAGTCCACATTGTTCATTCAGAGCTGTGGTTCACGGGACGACTTATCAATTGGCAGGCCACTGTTGGAACTCTGGTGTAGTACAAATAAATTCAAAGTAATGTTTGAAGTTTGGATGCAATGGTGTGTTTCTTTTGTGTGACTTTTCAATTAGTTCGCAAGTGGTACTTAACAAGATGAATATAACCGAATCGGCTGTAGAGTTCTTTAAAATTACTGCACTGAGTTTTAACTCCGCGGCAGTCTAGAATGAGTTAGTGCTGAGCCTGTTCAGTTGAGAGTAATTACAGTCGTAAGGGAAATAAACGTTCCAGGTCCCAGAAGAAAATATTAGAGCCGTTTTCTCTGTCATTGTTGCATTCATTATCCGCCTGAATTGGTAGTAACCTGTATTTTCATATGAAAGCAGAAAAGAAATTCTAGTGATCTATAACATTTTAAAATCGAGCTATTATCTTTGCAGATGAAACTGTCAGAATTGCAGCAGCTGGTGTTGAGGTTAGTGGGAGAGAGGAACGAATGGTACGCTAAATACGTCAGTGCCGCCAAACTGTCTACACGTCCCTTGGCAGATGAAGTGCGACAGAATTTACTGGAAGATATGGAGTTAAACGCCGCAGGGACAGAAGGTTTGTGATGGTTTAAGTACAACATTCCGAGTGGATAGTGTTTGGCATTCTAGGTCTGAACAACCACTTGCCGGATTGACTTTGGCTTCAGAAATCTGAATCTAGTTCGAGGACAACTGGTATGCGGTTCTCTGCAGCTGGGAGCCTTTTTGGTTCGCCATTTGTTTCTCCACCATTTCCCTTTTTCCTCCTTGACCCAATAGATAGCTTGCCTCGGGCAATACTGCATTGGGGTTTCTTTCTGTCGTGGCTTTTGTCAGCTTGGCCCGTTTGGTAGCACTCTGAGTTCAAGCTACACACCAGCACTTAAGTGCATGATCTGGGCTGACACTCTGTCTTCAAAGGTTAGTGTTGCTTATTTGCCCCCAACGTTTTGCTGAATCTCTGTTAAAACATCCAGAAAATAAAACCGTTCCAGCAATAATTCCATATTTTGAAGCTTGAGTTTCTCTCCTCCCGCTCACCCTTAGCTGTTTTGTCTTGGTGAGAGGCAAGAAATGTGTAACGTCCAATTCTTGCCCTCTGAGCTGGCCCTAGACTGGAGGCAGAGGGATGGCAAGTGGGCGACATGTTCAGTTGCAGCTCTGCTCTTCCAGCCACTAGGAGGTGCACAAGAGCAGTCCCTGATGATTATTGAGCCTTGTAGTAAATATCCCCCCCCCCCATTGATTGTAAAGTACTGATGCCACACTTGGTCGGCATACTTTTAAGAGGAAACCCTTCATGAGTTTGTAAAGCTTGATAGTTCACCAATGTAATATTCAGCTGGTTCCCTCTGCTCCCTGATGGTAGGACTCTTGCAGCAAGAAACTGACCTTTATTCTGCAATTGCAGTTTTGAGGCGCCTTGTTGATGAGAAAGGGGAAACCCTTGCAGTCCAAGAAGATTGACTTCAGTGAGTGAAGCCTGATATTGGTTAAAAATGATCGCTCTTGGCCTTCCCATAACTTACTATGGAGGGAAAAGCTCTGTGGTACGGTCGTTTAGTGGTTTTCAGGGGCAAAACCAGAGGGCACAGATTTAAGGTGATTGGCAAAAGAACTAGAGGTGACATGAGGTAAAACTTTTTCACGCAACGAGTGGTTAAGATTTGGAAGGCACTGCCTGATAGGGTGGTGGATACAGATTCAATAGTAGCCTTCAAAAGGGAATTGGATAAATACTTGAAGGAGAAAAAATTGCAGGGATATGGGGAAAGAGCGGGGGAGTGGGACTGACTGGATTGCTCTTCGAAAGAGCCGGCGCAGACTCGATGGGCCGAATGGCCTCCTGCGCTGTACTAGTCTCTGATTCTATGAAATCTGTTCTGAAATTTACTTGTGTAGTTGTGACCTGCCTAGTGTATGTAAGTTCCTGTAGTTTTTTTCTCCAGCCTCTCTCTATCCCCCACTCTGCCTCAGACGTCGCCATAGTGTTCCATGGGTCCCTTGCCTGGAGTGACTCTGCCCAGCTGAGTGTTTTACAGTTTACTATGGTCATAATTAGGGCAAGGGTTTTGACGCAGCATGGCATCTTGTGGGAAATGCCATACATTTCTACACTTGCCATGTAGCACATGGTTTTATCTTAGAGCATGGGTACTTGTCGAATGTTCAAGTCGGGTAGGTGGCATTCGTGTAGCATACTCGAGCATCAAAGCTCTGCACCACATAGTGGTGGGCTGTCAGTTTACCCCCAGTCTGCCTCGTGCTGAGTTTCCATCTCGGCCAAGCCCCTCTAAAGCACAGAGGAGCTGAGTGCACTCGTACGCTACCTGGTCTGAGTAAGGGGCCTGGGAGGAGGTCACTCGCCCACTTGGCTAGGAATGATTTATGGTGCAGTGTATGTGGAAGATGCAAAAAGGCCATTTTAAGAAAAGGAGTCTTGCCTTCAATAGTGGGGTGGAAAACACTTGCGGCACCCTGTAGTCACACTGACTGCCTCACATGCAGGGTTTTGACCTGTGTTGACAGCTTGAGCGATAAAGGGGTCATTTTTTTTTTACACAATGTAACATTTGCTTTGATTTAGGTTGAGTTGCAGAATGTCGGATTTTGCAGGATTGAGAAATGGCTTCTTGCAAACTGCTTGTTTCTCTTATGGAGTTTGTAGAACCCCAGACTGAGCCAGAACGCTTGATAACCTGAAAAATTCTCAAGCCGCAATAACTTTTTATTTGTGTAATTGTGGGTTTTTTTTTTTCACTCCCACCCCAGATCTACAAGACATCAGCTTGGTGGATGATATCGAGTCTCCAGCCACTTCACCGAACTCCCGTCCTTCCAGCACAGGCCCTGCAGCAGAAGCAGGCTTGCCCTCCGAGGACTACACTACTAAACAGATCATGCAACTTCTGGAAGAAATCCAGAACCCGCAGGCCAAACAGAGCTCATCCCTGAACTATTCCACCAGTATTCCCTTCTTCTACAGGCCTGATGAAAATGGGGAAGTGAAGATTGTAATCGTCTAGAGATCCATTCAAGCACGGGGGGAATACAATATTTTTATTTTTTATTTGGTGGGGGGGAGGTTTGTAAATTGGTAAGGATCTTAAAAAAAAAAACTAAGTGCGTCGATGAGCGACATTGTGGTAGAACACGAGGAATTTTTGAGACCAGAGATGACATGGTTCTACAAAGCAAAAGTGTTCATCTAGCATGACCTCTAATAATGCCTCATCAAAAAGATTACGATAGTTCTAAACCAAGTTCCTTTAACGTCATTAAACAGCTGCTTTGAAACCGTTTACAAACATAATCATTTATATTATGGATTTTTAAAATCCCATTTCAATAAATCCCCCCTCCTCCTCCCCTTTCCCTTCCCAAAGATTTGAGTTATAATTCTCGAATGACATTGGAAGGATTTTCCCAGTCAGTAGCCACTTTGACCCGTTTGCTTTGTAGACTAATTACACTCTATCCTCAAGACTCTTTGGGAACTTGCCACATTTCCTGTTACAACAAGAAGGCGTTAGGGAATTGTGAAAATATATTAAATCAGAAATAGATCTGTCCGGCCATTTTATATATTAAGAGTAAAAAAGAAACTGTTTATTTTTTTAAGCTGCTGAAAAAAAAATTGTACTTTTTAATTTAGAAATGCATTTTGTAGAGCTCTCCCAATGGTCTAGTGGGTAAAGGCGCTGCCATACACATGGCATTCAACCATACGGACTAGAGGATCCCAGGTTCGATTCCCACTCCTGGCTGATTTCTACGAGAGAAGCCGCCGGGGCTGCTGCAGTTGCCTCAGTGCGTCTCGGCTCGGCACGGGAGCGGAGGGGAGAATTATCAGCCAGGGGTTGTCTCTTCTGATCACTGCCAGAGAGTGTGGCTACGTGGCCGTCAGCCGAGGACAGGAGCAGGCTTGGCCCTGAGGTCAAATTGCCCTTTTGACACTCGCTGTCCCAGGCTCGTGCGTGAAGAATGAGGCACCTGGGTGAGCTACCCGAGGGCGGCCAGGGCCTGTTGAACCTTAATCTCGGCACAAGTCGGGGGCGTTCAGAGAGACTTGGGGAATTATTAGTGCTGAAGAAATGCATTTCTTAAGGAGGCTTTGAGTTGGCCAGTTGGTGAAGTAAAGGTAGATAATGAATACTTTTCAGACAGAGCTGATGACTCTCTGGCACGGCTGTTTTTCTTTTTACTGTATATCCTTTGTGGTGTATCACTCTGTATGACTAAGTGTATAACAAAAAAAAAAATCTTCTGATCATTTGGCTGTGTTCTAGATGTTTTCTGTGCGGATTTCCATTTATGCTGCCATTTGTGAGAAAGGGTTGTCCACAGGTTGTGGTAATGTCGTGCTGCTGTTAGGGATGTGCCAGAATGGGCTTTGAGAGCAGAGGAGGACGTACTTTCTACAGATTGGTGCACGTAGATGGTTTCTCTTTGATTTGGGTGTGCATGCACAGTGTGGAACATTCACTCTCAAACTCCTTTCGCTCGTGAAAGAAGGAATGTGCTCACCTTGACCACAGTAGTTCTATATATATATATAGCACCACTCCCCAGATACCCCGACATCAGCTACAGCTTGCCAACTGGGGCTTCTGTTGGGGCAGGTGGAATATATGCTGCTACCCTCCTTTTCAGTACCTGGCCCCACAGTCCTAGAAGCCATCGATTCATTTGCAGACAGGCCAACAATGAGTTCTCTCCCTGTGACTGAATTCTGCATCAGCTGTGGGGAACATATCCTGTAATTTTCTGTTGTTGTGCTTTTAATGAGGTGTACCCTAGTGAATGTAACATAAGCAAGGGGAAAGTCCCATACTGAGCCTCAGTAACTGTATGACGAGTCTTGCAATCTAAAACCATATAACGCAAGTGGAGTGTACCCCTTAAACAAATCAAACAAAATGAGAAATTCTGACCATCCCCAGGCAACTGCTGTTTATTGAGGTAGAGATGCTTTTGGTGCAGTAGATACACACAGTCATTCTCTGAGGAAAGGTTCCACAATGTTCTCTGGTTGTATTGATTCCTCTTCCTTTTTATGATTCACTCTTGGCTCCTTACACGTGTGTAAAAGTATTGTGCAGTTCTATTTCACCCTGTCGGCTAGTTAAGTATTGGAAGAATGGATGTACATGGGAAGATTGTGAAGGTGTGTCGTGGTTACCTGTACATGGACAGGTGGTGAAGGTGTGTCATGGTTACCTGTACATGGGAAGATTGTGAAGGTGTGTCGTGGTTACCTGTACATGGGAAGATTGTGAAGGTGTGTCGTGGTTACCTGTACATGGGCAGATTGTGAAGGTGTGTCGTGGTTACCTGTACATGGGCAGATTGTGAAGGTGTATCGTGGTTACCTGTACACGGGAAGATTGTGAAGGTGTGTCGTGGTTACCTGTACTGGGCAGATTGTGAAGGTGTGTCGTGGTTACCTGTACACGGGCAGATTGTGAAGGTGTGTCGTGGTTACCTGTACATGGGCAGATTGGGAGGGTGTGTCATGGTTACCTGTACATGGGCAGATTGTGAAGGTGTGTCGTGGTTACCTGTACATGGGCAGATTGTGAAGGTGTCGTGGTTACCTGTACATGGGCAGATTGGGAGGTTTTTTTTTTACATCTAGTTTGTTTCTAGGAGGGTTGAACATTACTGTAGGATATGAAATCTGTTTTTAATTTGAAGAAAGAACATTCTCATGTTTGATCACGACTTGTTTGGAAAATGAATTGACTAAAGATGGCGATTTGAGGTTGGTGAAAAAGTGCGAGCGGGAGAGAGAGAATGTGTGCCAATTTAGAGCTGTGGGTTGGAAGTTATTTTGGTGAAAATAATTGACTATCTGAAGTATTTCAATAGACTTTGAGGTAGGGATGGTCTTGTGGATTAGCTGACCTTACTGCCTTTATTTTAAATACCATGAACATTTCTGGCGTGGCTTTGCGCTGATCCCCAAACTATGTGGGTTTCCTAGTCCATAGAATGGTGTAATTCTGAGCCAGAGATATACAGATGATCCCCTATGTATTCAACCCGGACTTAAGTTTAATGTTGAATCGGTCAGTGCCAGAGGTTTGAATGTCTTGGGAATTCAGAGCATTTAATGAACCTCCTCAATCGAGGAAGTTTTCCTGCAGTCACGATTCCGAATTTTACCCTTCTACGCTTTTTCCGCCTGATCTGTTTGTATTTCTCAATTTACGAAACTGAGCCCCCTTTTTTTTTTAAATTCCCATGGAACACAACAGTCAAAGTAACAGTGGCAATAAACCACCTAAGATGCATCGCTTTATATCACTCAATAAGACAGAAAGGCCCCGCCGGCTTTCCACCTGTCCGGACGAGAGTTTGAAGGGCCGTTAACGGAGTGTTGTTTTATTGGTTCACATTGCCCAGTAGAGGTGGGTGAAAGCTTACGGGCTTTTGGCTTATGGTTGCGAGATGCTGCAAAGTGAGGAAGCAAGCAATAAGGTCGTGGGACTGTCAAGTTATTGTATTCTGGAATGCAGTTACATTCAGAGTTGCCATACTGTATAAAAAAAAAACTTAAAAAAAAAAATTAAAGGCAAAGATTGATATGCAGCCTTGCATTGCAAGGTGCAAATAATTCTGTATATAGTGTACTTGTGTAACATTTTGTAAATTCATTACGGAGAAGAGATTGGCAGCATTTTGAGCTGTTGCTCATGATGTATATCATAACTTGAATCTAATTAAAAGGAAGCTGGGGATATGATTTCAGTATATTGCGGTATTTATTTGGGGGTGAAGAATCCATTTTAAAGAATGTGAAGAGAAACACATATAGAAAAAAAAATTGTCTGCATTATAATACTGATGTGATCCTGTTAGCCTTTCTTGTATGAATAAACTGATTCAATAAATTGCACTCACCTCTTCGCCCTGTCATAATTTTGTACTTTGGTTTAAATCTGGTAAGTTTCTGCGCACAAAACAACAGAGGTGTGCCGGGGAAATGTCCTTGTTTTAGGCTCCCTCCAGTGGCTTCCGCAGTAGATGGAGGCAAGTCCCAGGTTTGATTTTTTTTTTTTTCCCCCAGCCGGAGCTGATCTCGGCTAGGGGGCAGTGGTGAGGTTGCTACAGTTGACTGCCATTTCTCTGGATCAGGGTTACCTTCTAACACAGTGCTCGTAGAATCATAGAAAGTTACGGCACAGTCGGAGTCCATTCAGCCCATCGTGTCTGCGCCGTTTGAAAAAGAGCGATCCAGCCTGATCCCACTTTCCAGCTCTCGGTCCGTAGCCCTGTCGGTTACGGCACTTCAAGTGCGTATCCAAGTACTTCTTAAATGCGATGAGGGTTTCTGCCTCTACCACCCTTTCAGGCAGTGAGTTCCAGACCCCCCACCACCCTCTGGGTGAAAAAAGTTCTCCTCAACTCCCCTCTAATCCTTCCACCAATTACTTTAAATCTATGCCCCCTGGTTATTGACATCTCCGCTAAGGGAAATAGGTCCTTCCTATCCACTCTATCTAGGCCCCTCCTAATTTTATACACCTCAATTTAAGTCTCCCCTCAGTCTCCTCTGTTCCAAAGAAAACGACCCCAGCCTATCCGGTCTTTCCTCCTAGCTGCTATTCTCCAGTCCTGGCAACAACCTGGTAAATCTCCTCTGTACCCTCTCTGCTGGGGCTCACACATGAAAAATAACCCCTTGTGGAACGGGACTGCACCACCATGAGACAGTGAGAAGAAGGGGGGGGGGAAGAATTGAAAAGAGGGAACTTTTTGATAAAATGTAACAAGTATTGATTCCAAAAACTATGACTCCGACTAAACCTAATGGGCCATAACTGCGGAAGAAAATGGTGAAAGGCTGAGCAACTACTGCTCCATTCGTGAAGACGTTCTTTGCACAGTTGCAGGGGAGAGAAATGTTCCAGAACGGTTCAGGCTGCAGAAGATTTGATTGTATACATTGCACAAAATAAATACCCAATATTGTATACCAACAGTGTGATGTGTCGGCTGGACATGATACTTTCTATATGAATCTTGCAATTCTGATTACAAGAGGAGCAAAATCCACTATGAAGTCAATTGCTTTCTGAAGAGGGTGGTGTGGGGGGGGGGGGGGGTTCTTTAGTCCTTGATTAACCAGCAGAATTTTGAAAAGGTGCATGGGAACACCATCGTCTACCAAGTTCCCCTCCAAGTCACACATCATAGCAACTTGGAAATATATCGCTGTTCCTTCATCGTCACTGGGTCGAAATCCTGGAACTCCCTACCTAATAGCATTATGGGAGTAGCTTCACCACACGGGCTGCAGTGGTTCAAGAAGAAAGCCCACCACCACATTCTCAGTGACAGCTAATGGATGGGCAATAAATGTGGCCTTGCCACCGATGGCCACATCCCTAGAATGATTTTTTTTTTTAAAAGCGGAGACTTCGTCCCACCGCTGTGCAGCTTCCTTTGAAGCATTGTTTGATGCCATTGAATATACAGTTAACGTGGAGCGACAGCAGTGTTCTTGCCTCATTTGGATATTGCACTCTCTTGAGCAGTTGCAACGGTAGAAAGATGTCCACAGTGAAAAGCTAATGTGAATGTTCTCTCTGATGTGCCAGACTGCTGTGGTTCAATGGTCAGCAAGTAACAAGTGAGTTGGTGTTTATCAAAGAAAAAACTCATTACTTCTGTGTGCTGATGGCACTTAAGAGTTTTTTTTACAACCTCAATGAATATTAAATGTGTGGATTAACAAGTAATGATTCCAAAGCAAATTTATACACTTACGCTTGTCTATAATTCATATTTTGGATCTGCATTTAATGTCCGAGTAATAGTTCATCTGAATGATTGGTAGAATCTAACTTTGAGAAATTACTGAGCTTAACAATGAGCTGAATTTACGATTATTGGAAGTTGTAGTCCAGGATGAATTGTGATCAAATGGAGTAGGTTTGATTTCCGGGCCACCTATAAATTCTGTGTAAAATGAGTCGATGTGGGGAATTTTTTTGGGGGGGGAAAAACTAAATTTGGAACTCCTTTTTAATTTTGAATGTTTAATTTAACAAGTAACGCTCATACTTTTCAGATTATTCCGTTTGACCAACTGAACATTGGGATCGATACCCTGATGGGAAAATTCATCAAGGGGCTCAGACAAACCCTTAACCCCCTTCACCTTAACTCCCTGTCAAGAAACTGTTTGGGGCTTACCACCTAGTCCATACCTAGGAGTTATTGATGCCTAACTAGTCCCACTGAGCTGTTTTACGTCAGCCAGTTTGGATTATATTAGCATTTATACTACCAACCTCTAACCAGATTCATAAAAACTACTGAGTGAATCAGTTAAGCCCTTCTTGCCCATTATCAAAGGTCAGACAACAAAGACATGAACTAGTAAGTGTTTATCAACCTTAGAGTCATAGTTCGCACTTAAATATTGAGTATGCAAATAATGAATAGACTGGGTTAATTGATTAAATAAGTAAGGTTTCAAAGGAAGTTCAGTTATGTCACAATTCTGACTGATTATAAATTTACAGTTGAGATCAGTGTCTTGCGATTGATATCAATGGGTGAGATTAATTTAGGATAGGATTCCTTAGTGAACAACATTGGATAGCCAATCTGTCGAATAGATTAAAGTCTATATGCTTGTACTTAACGATGTTTCCAGAACTTGTGCAACCTCGTCCTTATGAGCTGCTGTCGATGAACCGGTTGCATCGCCTTTCTCTGGGAGGATGGTGTTGGCTTTCTGAAACGGCAGAAAGATGAACCTCCAGCTGGAGGGGCACTGCCCGATCCTCCTGAATCCTCATGGGTACGTTCACCTTCCACGCTGGTAGCTGTATCTGAACTCTCACCTCCCTTGATTTGGGGGAAACTTGTACATCTAAGTGACGCACACACTTCTGCCTGTATCTGGCTGGTTATAGCCATACAACCTTCTGTAACTTTTCTCTCTCTGTCAGAAATGCACTTTCCAATTTTACATGGATAGCCTTCTACATACGGTAGAGAAAGACCCCTACACCTTCTACTACTAAAAGAACTAAAACTAGACTGAGGACTCTAGTGTCAAAAAGGCCATCTTGTATATCCTTGATGTCCAAAGAAACCTCTTCAATTCTATTGACCAATCTGAGTAACAGTGTTTGAAGATTTCAGCCCTTCTGATGTCCTTAATAACTTCCAAATGAATGAAGTACTGGCACCTGGACACGCCAAGTTTCTCGTTTACTCCTCAGCTTCTCAGGTCATTGTCAACAAAGGATTCGCACACAGGTCCAGATAAGGCAGGGCATCTTTACATCCTCCTCACTTAGCTGTCTCCGGGCCTGTGGTTTTGATGGCTTGTTTTCCATCTCTGCTGAGGAATGTTTGGGTTTGTATAATGCTTTATGGCTTAATTAGCACTAGCCCTTCCCTTTCCTAGCATTCAGTCTGGCTACTGACTCCATTTTGAGGGGCGCGTTTAAGGTATTTCTTGGGGCATTTACTCTTACGCTGTCCTCAGAGGTCAGTGAGAAGTGTCAAGCAGGGTCAGGCTGACTCCATGACGTCTTGCCTGATCGTGTAAGATTGGAACCAAGGTGGCCTTCCACCAGACAGGTGTGCAGTATCGGAGGGCACCAACTGACCATCCAGACTGGCTCATTAATGGAAGCTGTAAGGAGTACATTTGTCATTGGGGTTGCGATTCTTCTTCTTTGTCTCTGGATAGCTGGGAGTGAGTTAAGGGAGCAACATTATCTTGGACTACTGCATAACATCATAAACATCATAAATCTGGTCATTATCACATTGCTATTTGTGGGAGCTTGCTGTGCACAAATCAGCTGCTGCGTTTCAAAAGTACTCCACTGGCTGTAAAGCGCTTTGGGATGTCCTGAGGTTGTGAAAGGCGCTATAGAAATGAAAGTTTTTCTTTTCTTTATCTACGTAAGCTCTTGGCCAAGAAAGAAAAAGGGAAATGGAGGAGAAACAAATGGAGGGAAAAAAGGCTCCTAGCTGCAGAGAACCTCATACCAGTTGTCCCTGAACTAGATTCAGATTTCTGAAGCCAAAGTCAATCCGGCAAGCGGATGTTGTAGTTAAACCATCACAAACCATCGCAAACCTTCTGTACCTGTGGCAAGGAGGCTTCAAGGGGATATAGACAGGCTAAGTGAGTGGGCAAGAACATGGCAAATGGAATATAATGTGGAGAAATGTGAAGTTATCCACTTTGGTAAGAAAAATAGAAAAGCAGAGTATTTTTTAAAAGGTGAGAGATTGGGAAATGTTGGTGTTCAGAGGGACCTGGGTGTCCTTGTACACGAATCACTGAAAGTTAATACAGCAAGCAATTAGGAAAGCAAATGGTACGTTGGCCTTTATTACAAGAGGATTTGAGTATAAGGGTAAAGACGTCTTACTGCAATTATATAGGGCCCTGGTGAGGCCACACCTGGAGTATTGTGTACAGTTTTGGTCTCCTTACCTAAGGAAGGATATACTTGCCATAGAGGGAGTGCAACGAAGGTTCACCAGACTGGTTCCTGGGATGGGGGGATTGTCCTATGAAGAGGAATTGAGTAGACTAGGCTTATATTCTCTAGAGTTTAAAAGAATCAGAGGTGATCTCATTGAAACATACAAAATTCTTACAGGGCTTGACAAGGTAGATGCAGGAAGTCTAGAACCAGGGGTCACAGTCTCAGAATAAGGGATCGGCCATTTAGGACTGAGATGAGGAGAAATGTCTTCATTCAAAGGGTGGTGAATCTTTGGAATTCTCTACCCCAGAGGGCAGTGGAGGCTCAGTTGTTGAGTATATTCAAGACAGAGATCAATAGATTTTTGAATATTAAGGGATATGGGGATAGTGCAGGAAAGTGGAGCTGAGGTCGATGATCAGCCATGATCTTATTGAATGGCGGAGCAGGCTCGAGGGGCCGTATGGCCGACTCCTGCTCCTGTTTCTTATGCTCTTATTTAACTCCATAACTTCCAGTAAATTCTGTCGCACTTCATCTGCCAATGGGTGTGTAGACAGTTTGGCAGCACTGACGTATTTAGCGTACCATTCGTTCCTCTCTCCCACTAACCTCAACACCAGCTGCTGCAATTCTGACAGTTTCATCTGCAAAGATAATAGCTCGATTTTAAAATGTTATAGATCACTAGAATTTCTTTTCTGCTTTCATATGAAAATGCAGGTTACTACCAATTCAGGCGGATAATGAATGCAACAATGACACAGGGAAAACGGCTCTGGTATTTTCTTCTGGGACCTGGAATGTTTATTTCCCTTACGACTGTAATTACTCTCAACTGAACAGGCTCAGCACGAACTCATTCTAGACTGCCGCGGAGTTAAAACTCAGTGCAGTAATTTTAAAGCACTCTACAGCCGATTCGGTTATATTCGTCTTGTTAAGCACCACTTACGAACTAATTGAAAAGTCGCACAAAAGAAACACACCATTGCATCCAAACTTCAAACATTACTTTGAATTTTTTCGTGCGACACCAGAGTTCCAACTCTTTCCTTCCCCGCCCCCACCTTTCACAGCATTCCATCCTTTCTTAAATGATTCTGGGGTTTTGCCTCCACTGCCCTCCTGGAGTACATTCCAGGTTTTTTTCCTCTTAATTTTTCCTCCTATTCATCTGTCTTACATAGAAACATAGGAGCAGGAGTAGGCCATTCGGCCCCTCGAGCCTGCTCCGCCATTCGATGAGATCATGGCTGATCATCCAAACTCAGTACCCTGTACCTGCCTTCTCCCCATATCCCTTGATCCCTTTAGCTTTAAGAAATATATCTAACTCAACAATGACACTGTCTTGACACCTCTACAACCAGCAGGGCTAGGGGTGGTTGCATGAATGCCCCGGTAGCTGACTGCTAGGAAGGGGCTGGGCACTGCCCGGACGTGGCCTCTCCACATCTATTTTTCCCTCCTCTCTGAAAGGGATAGTTGCAGCCTCCACTCCGCATCTACCCAGTTAAAGCAGCTCAGAGCAGGACCTGAACTCACGAGCTCTGTGAGACTGAACGTTGACATTGCCAGCCCCACTGCAGCCATCCCTCACTTCACTTATTCAATCCTTTTGTCGTCCGGGGAGACAGCCCAATCCAGTGAAGGAAGTGCGCTGTGCAATCATCAGCGATCTCCTTGTGTTTTTTCTGTAAAGTGAAGGTGCCTCTAAAATGCCTGTCTGAACAGATCTGAATAGATTTCATGAGGCAGTATTTTGTTCCGGCGTTTGAAAGGATATTAGCAAGAGCTTTTTAAAGTCAGAATTTAATGGAGAGACAGAGCTCAGTGTGACAACAACAACAACAACAACTTGCATTTATCTAGCGCCTTTACCGTTGTAAAATGTCCCAAGACGCTGCACAGAAGACAAAAAATCTGACACCGAGCCACATAAGAAGAAATTAGGGACAGGTGACCAAAAGCTTGGTCAAAGAGGTAGGTTTTAAGGAGTGTCTTAAAGGAGGAGAGAGAGGTGTAGGCAGGGAATTCCAGAGCTTAGGGCCTCGGCAACAGAAGGCACGGCCACCAATGGTTGAGCGATTATAATCAGGGATGCTCAAGAGGGCAGAATTGGAGAAGCGCAGATATCTCGGGGGTACGAGCCGTCAGGTCCAAATATTCCCAAGTTCAACATCTATAGCTGGTCTCAACTGGGATGGAGAAACCAGCCAGGGTTTCTGTTCTTGATCCATGTCGACTGTGTGGTTATGGGCATTAGCCAGAGACTGAGAACTTTACTTTATATATTCACGGTCAAAGGACATTCCAAAGTAGAATCATAGAATGGTTACAGCAGAGAAGGAGGCCATTCGGCCCATCGAGCCCGTACATTGCAGCCAATGAATGACTCTTGAAGTGCAGTCATTTTGTTTTATCGGCAAAGAAGAGAGTCAATTCTGGAAAGAAAAGAAAGACTTGCATTTATATAGCACCTTTCACATCCCAAAGCGCTTTACAGCCAATGAAGTACTTGTCACTGTTGTAATGTAGGAAACGTGGCAGCCAATTTGCACACAGCAAGCTCCCACAAACAGCAATGTGATAATGACCAGATAATCTGTTTTTGTTATGTTGATTGAGGGATAAATATTGGCCAGGACACCGGGGAGAACTCCCCTGCTCTTCTTCAAAATAGTGGCCGTGCGATCTTTTACATCCACCTGAGAGGGCAGACGGGGCCTCGGTTTAACGTCTCATCTGAATGACGGCACCTCTGATAGTGCAGCACTCCCTCAGCACTGCACTGGCGTGTCAGCCTAGATTTTTGTGCTCAAATCTCTGGAGTGGGACTTGAACCCACAACCTTCTGACTCAGAGGCGAGGGTGCTACCCACTGAGCCACAGCTGACACTCATATTGCGCAGCAAGCTCTCCCAAGCATGAGATGAATGGCCAGTTAATCGCTTTAGTGGTGTTGGTTAAGAGATAAATGTTGGCCAGGACACCGGGAGAACTGCCCTGCTCTTTGAATTGGGCTGTGTGATATTTTCCGTCCACCTGAAAGAACAGGTCGGGCTTTGTTTTAACATCTCACCTGAAAGGCAACATCCCCAACAATGCAGTACGCCCTCAGAGCTGTCGGCCTAGGTTACACGCTTAAACCCTGGAGTGGGACTTGAATACACCAAACCTTCCAACTCAGAGGCAAGAATGCTGCCACTGGGCCCAAGACTGACACTGGGGGAAGGGAGAAGAAAGCAACAGTAACAATATATTTTAATCGGCCCGTTCACTTGCTGTGTGGGAGCCAGGATATCTCGGCCTAATAGTAAGATTCCTTTGTGTTATTTTGCTAGCAAGCAAGTAGAGGAAAGAAACACTGAATCCCAAGATTATTATAGAGCCATCAACTTCCAAAGTTCAGATCTCACACAGTCAACGACACTACTGAAAGTTAACATTACCAAACCCCATCGAGCTAATGGCGGTGCAGAGCCACTTGTTACTGGGTCTCTGGCTCTGCCACCAATGCTCAGAGCTCCCCCGGAGATTACATCCGTGCTGGGCTTGCACCAAGCATGTATGATGCCGGCTTCCTCTGCAGCCTCCCAGAGGTCCACAAGCTGGATTTATTTTTTAATGTCGGAAAATTTTTTTTTTGTTAAAACTGAATGGATGTGATGCTGTCCTATGCCTGTTGGAAGAGGGTAAGTCAGGAAGAGTAACAGAATCAGGTCTCTTGAGTTGCTGAATCAGGCTCCAACAGGCCCTTCGGCGAGTGGGGACACATTGCAACTTCCAACGTGAAAATTGCAGGAGCGGGGCGCCCCCTCCCCACCAAGATAGGTTAGCATCGCTCTCCCAAAGGCAGAAAGACTTGCATTTATATAGCGCCTTTCATGACCACCGGACGTCTCAAAGCACTTTACAGCCAATGTAGTACTTTTGAAGTCACTGTTGTAATATAGGAAACGCGGCAGCCAATTTGCGTACAGCAAGCTCCGACTAACAGCAATGTGATAATGACCAGATAATCTGTTTTTGTTATGTTGGTTGAGGGATAAATATGGGCCAGGACACCGGGGATAACTCCCCTGCTCTTCTTCGAAATAGTGCCATGGGATCTTTTACGTCCACCTGAGAGAGCAGACGGAGCCTCGGTTTAACATCTCATCTGAAAGACGGCACCTCCGACAGTGCAGCACTCCCTCAGCACTGCACTGGGAGTGTCAGTCTAGATTTACATGCTCAAGTCCCTGCAGTGGGACTTGAACCCACAACCTTCTGACTCAGAGGCGAGAGTGCTACCCACTGAGCCACAGCTGACAGCTTAGCTCGGTCAAAAACCTCTTCAAGCTCGGCCAGTCGGACTCTGAATGGAAGCCCAGAAGCAGGGCCTGCCCAGGTCCTCGGATGAAGGGGTCGCCAGGCTGCCAATATCTCTCTGGTCTCACTCTGGATACCAGTGCTCTACGTGTCTCTGACCTGATCTGTTGTAAATCGGCCGTTAAAAGCAGAAGGATAATGGCACTTAGGAAGGATATACTTGCCATAGAGGGAGTGCAACGAAGGTTCACGAGATTGATTCCTGGGATGGCGGGACTGTCATGTGAGAAGAGATTGAGTAAACTAGGCCTGTATTCTCCTGAATTCAGAAGAATGAGAGGGGATCTCATTGAAGCATACAAAATTATTACAGGGCTCGATAGGATGGATGCTGGGAGAATGTTTCCCTTGGCTGGGGAGTCTAGAACCAGGGGCCACAGCCTCAGGATAAAGGGTAGGCCATTCGGGACTGAGATGAGAAGAAATTTCTTCAGACAGAGAGTGGTGAATCTTTGGAATTCTCTACCCCAGAGGGTGTGGAGGCTCAGTCATTGGGTATATTCAAAACAGAAGTTGATAGATTTCTGACTAGTAAGGGCATCAAGGGATATGGCGATAGGGCCGGTGAATGGAGTTGAGGCAGAAGATCAGCCATGATCTCATTGAATGGCGGAGCAGGCTCGAAGAACCGAATGGCCTACTCCTGCTCCTATTTCTGATGTTCTTAAGTGCCATTATCGTCGACTTGTGATAAATTGATTGATTCATGGTATGACTGAGTTTCCTGGGAGCTTCAATGGGTTGGAGATGTGCAAAGGGAACAGGAGAAATGCAACTAAGTCATTGGTCTCTGGGGCTGGGTATTTGCTATTATTATGCTGACCTCCAAGAGTCTGGATGTTGTCGTTATTGATCTCCTTTGTCAGATGAGAGGCTAATCAAATTCCAGACTACTTACATGTTCAAAAAAAAAAGTATTTGCTTTGTGAATAGCAATTAAGTTTCCCCTGTTGCTCGTTCAAATTGTGCCTCAGCTATTGCTGATGATATATATTTCAAACAATTTGGAGCTTTTTCTCAAATCTATGTTCAGGGGTTGCCAGGGTGACTGCAATCCATAATATCAACATGCAAAATAAAACAGAAACCAAACAGCAAAATGCCGGAAGGCTGAAATAAAAGCAGAAAATGCTGGTAACACACAAGCCAGTCAGTATCTGTGAGGGGAAAAGGAGGGTTATGGTGTGTCAGGCGTGTGTCCTTCATTACAACAACAACTTGTATTTATATAGCGCCTTTAACATAGTAAAACGTCCCAAGGCGCTTCACAGGAGCATTGTAAGACATAAAAAGAAATTTGACACCGATCCACATAAGGATAAATTAGGGCAGGTGACCAAAAGCTTGGTCAAAGAGGTAGGTTTTAAGGAGCGTCTTAAAGGAGGAGAGAGAGGTAGCGAGGCGGACAGGTTTAGGCAGGGAATTCCAGAGCTTAGGGCCTAGGCAACAGAAGGCACGGCCACCAATGGATGAGCGATTATAATCAGGGATGCTCAAGAGGGCAGAATTAGAGGAGCGCAGATATCTCGGGGGGTGTTGTGGGACTGAAGGAGATTACAGAGATAGGGAGGGGCAAAGCCATGGAGGGATTTGAAAACAAGGATGAGAATTTTGAAATCGGGGCGCTGCTTAACCGGGAGCCAATGTAGGTCAGCGAGCACAGGGGTGATGGGTGAACGGGACTTGGTGCGAGTTAGGACACGGGCAGCCAAGTTCTGATTAAGGAAACACAGCCAGAATGTTAGAACTTGTCTTATCTTTTTACAGGTGCTGATTAACCTCGTGTATTTTCAATATTTTCTGTTATTTCATATTAACCTCACATACATAGTATGATAGTGTAAAGATACACCAAGTCTCTTCCCGCATATTTTCACCTCTCTGCATTTTCACTGTGTTGAAATTAAGACTCATCATTTCTACTCCAACTCATTTTTAGCCAAGAACCCCGAAACCATGGAACCCCTCGCCTCCCTCGAGGATTGCCACCTTCTGCAATGGGAAAAGAGAAACTGTTGCTATTGTGACTGCATCAGTCTCCAGTGCTGCACTTGGAGTGGGAATTGTTACTCTCTTTGTGTCAGCCAGTGGCTCAGTGGGTAGCACCCTCACCTCGGAGTCAGAAGGTTGTGGGTTCTAAGTCTCACTCCAGAGATCTGAGCACAAAAATCCAGGCTGACACTCCCAGAGCAGTGCTGAGGGAGTGCTGCTCTGTTGGAGGTGCCGTCTTTCAGATGAGATGTTAAACCGAGGCCCCCGTCCGCTCTCTCGTAAAAGATCCTATTCGCAGAGGAGCAGGGGAGTTCTCCCAGGTATTCTGGCCAGCATACATCCTTCAACCAGCAGCTAAAAGAGATGATCTGGCACCCCTGGTTGCTCATCATGTTGCCACTGCTTCCTGCTTTGTCGAAAATGCCAGTTTGCTCAGCTTCCAGACCTGCTCTCGGCTGAGCAATGGACTCGCTGCCTTGAAATCTCTGAAAGAAAGACTTGCATTTCTGCTCTCTCAGGTGGATGTAAAAGATCCCACAGCCACTATTTCGAAGAAGAGCAGGGGAGTTATCCCCGGTGTCCCGGGGCCAATATTTATCCCTCAATGAATATCACCAAAAACAGATTATCTGGTCATTATCACATTGCTGTTTGTGGGAGCTTGCTGTGCGCAAATTGGCTGCCACATTTCCTACATTACAACAGTGACTCCACTTCAGAAGTACTTCATTGGCTGTAAAGCGCTTTGGGACGTCCGGTGGGCGTGAAAGGCGCTACAGAAATGCAAGTCTTTCTTTCAGAGATTTCAAGGCAGCGAGTCCACTGCTCAGCCGAGAGCAGGTCTGGAAGCTGAGCAAACTGGCATTTTCGACAAAGCAGGAAGCAGTGGCAACATGATGAGCAACCAGGGGTGCCAAGAGAGTACGTACAGCCTAGATTACATGATTAAGTCCCACAGCCTTCTGACTTAAAAGCAAGAGTGTTTCCACTGGACCGAGCTGCCACTGACTTTACCTTGTGAAATAAATGTGCATTGTTGTAGTTGCAAGGAGAAGATTAATGAGCTACTCGTATCATTAGTGGTGGTATTTCATTATTGAACAGAAATGATTGAAGTTTGCTTACTTTTTTGGATAACCATTAATTAAACTCCTCCAGTCAGTACGATGGTATGCCCTAGGTTACACTGGAAATATCCATACCATGCTATACTATAACTTAATACACTCGTACCACAATACAATATGGGGCCAATATTTATCCCTCAATCAGCATAACAAAAACAGATAGCGCCTTTAACATCGTAAAATGTCCCAAGGCGCTTCACAAGAGCGATTATCAATCAAAATTTGACACCGAACCACATAAGGAGATGTCAGGACAGATGACCAAAAGCTTGGTCAAAGAAGTAGGTTTTTAAGGAGCATCTTAAAGGAGGAGAAGGAGGTAGAGAGGCGGAGAGGTTTAGATTGCAGATACACGGTTGGCGGCACTCCTGAACATAAACGACCAGACCGCTGTGTAAGATTGACAGCGGAGACCCACTCTGGACTTTACTCTCCCAAGATTCGAGCTGTAATGTAAAAAAAAAAGGGCCTGGACACTTGTGGCTCTCTTTGTCAGATAAAATATTCTTTTTCTGCCTCCTGAGCTCTGAAAGGTTTGCCCACCCCTGGCTGAGCGGATAAACGGTACCACTCGGTGTAGTACTGAGCCCGCCTCTGAGTCAGAAGGGTTGTGGGTTCAAGTCCCACTCCAGGGACTTGAGCAAATAAATCTAGGCTGACACTCCAGTGCAGCGCTGAGGGAGTGCTGCACTGTCGGAGGTGCCGTCTTTCTTTTGAGACATTAAACCGAGGCCCCGTCTGCTCTCTCAGGCAGATGTAAAAGATCACATGGCCACTATTTCGAAGAAGAGCAGGAGAGTTATCCCCGGTGTCCTGGGGCCAATATTTATCCCTCAATCAGCATAACAAAAACAGATTATCTGGCCATTATCACATTGCTGTTTGTGGGAGCTTGCTGTGCGCAAATTGGCTGCTGCGTTTCCCACATTACAACAGTGACTACACTTCAAAAAGTACTTCATTGGCTGTAAAGCGCTTTGAGACGTCTGGTGGTTGTGAAAGGCGCTATAGAAATGCAAGTCTTTCTTTCTTTCTTCAATTCTCTCTCTGCTGAGTTAGCTGATTTTGCCTGGGACTACAGTTGGCCTCAGTGCCTTTGGTCTAGCGGGGGTGGAAATAACTGGCAAGTGGCTGCTGCTGGAAGGAGTAGGCGACTGGATGTTGGTTGAGGGCGGGATTGGACCGGATGACATACCTGGCCTAACTGGGCTCACACATGTGGAATGGCCACCAGCAGGTTTGCTGACCCCAGCAGGTCTGCACTCCATCAGGGGGCAGCATTCCGGAGCAGAGAAGCAGGGCGATTAGTCACAAGAAAAAATTATTTGTTATTGCTAAGTGACATAATGGCAAGGTACAGCCAGATAAATCTCTAACGAGACAGGCAGCTCGTACAAGGATTGCTTCCGGTCCCCGGGACCGCCGAAAGATCTGCGGACTTGTGCCCGATTGCTGGTGAGCAGGTCCGTGGTTTCCCACAGTCTGACACATGCTCTGACAATCCTGGATCGGCAACCAGTGGCTAACAGGGCACCAAGTTCCAGGTGACATCATTGTCTGGGACGGTGTTGCTGAGGCAGGCAGAGCTTCCCTGCCGGGATAGCATGCTGGCGTTCTTGGGTTGATAATAGCAGCTCCTGTACTCTTGGCATGAAACGTCAGCGTTCCACGTCATCACCCCAGCATGCATTACATGCTGATACAAACTGAAAGAAAGAGGCATTTATATCGCACCTTATCATGTCCCCATTGAAAAGAGAAGGCTTTCATATAAACTTTCATGTAAAATTATGAAAGGTTTTGATAGAGTGGATACAGAGAGAATGTTTCCACTTGTGGGGAAGAGCAAAACTAGAGGCCATCAATATAAGATAGTCACCAAGAAATCAAATAGGGAATTCAGAAGAAACTTCTTTCCCCAGAGAGTGGTGAGAATGTGGAACTCGCTACCACAGGGAGTGGTTGAGGCGAATAGTATCGATGCATTTAAGGGGAGGCTAGATAAGCATATGAGGGAGAAGGGAATAGAGGGTTATGCTGATAGAGTTAGATGAGGAAAGATGGGAGGAGGCGCAAATGGACTGGTTGGGCCGAATGGCCTGTTTCTGTGCTGTAGATCGTACATAATTCTCTATATCTCAAACATCTCCAAGTGCTTCACATACAATGAATTACTTAGAAGGGAAGCACACCAATCATTTTGCACACAGCAAGATCCCACAACCTGCGGCGAGATGAGTTGCCAGTTGATCTGCTTTTGGTGGTGTTGGCTGAGCGAGGAATGTTGGTCAGATCACCAGGTGAACTTTAACATCCACCGGAACCATCGGAATAGGCGGATGGGGAGTCTGTTTAACGTCTCATCCAAAAGACAACGCAGCACTCCCTCCCTGTGCACTGGATTAATGCCCAAGTGCCACATGTGGGCTTCCGACTCGGATGGCAAAAACTGCTTGCCATGACCCAATGATGTGTTTTGACGTGATTTCCATCAATGCAGCGGGCTTGTGAAGAAACAAGGTTTGACTGGCAAACATTTGTTAATGAAGGATGTGTCTCTTTAAATATTCATTCAGCACCTGACGCAGGTGCTGACCAAAGGCCCAGCTACTTTCCATGAAAACCAAGCCTGTTTCCTGATACTCTATAGGGCCCTGTTGTACTTGATGTAAGGTGATACAGCCAGACCTATTGTTCATGACTGTACAGCTCATTTAACAGGAGACACGTCCTCCATTTACCCTCCAGCTCTCATCTTCAGTTTTCTTTTTTTTTCTATTTCTTTTTCTGCCATTCCTGTCTTTACTGTGAATGACCTTGCATGGCTGAATGTCCATATTTATTTAAAATGTCTACATCTTCAACCAGATTAATTGGATGACTTTGCAAAATAAATTGCAACTATATCAACAATTTGTCAAGCTCACTTTGACAGCATCTCCCAGCCCTGAGACCCGTGCCACCAAGAAGGACAAGGGCAGCAAGATCATGGGAACGCCATCACCTCCACGTTCCCCTCCAAGTCACACGCCTTCCTGACTTGGACCTTCATCGCCGTTCCTTCACCGTCGCAGGGTCAAAATCCTGGAATTCCCTCCCGAGCACCATTGTGGGAACACCATCACCACAAGGACTGCAGCAGTTCAAAGAGAAAAACTCACCACTACCACCAACATCCTGAAGCAAGTAGCAATGGGCAATAAATGTGGCCTTGCCACCATCCTCACATCCTATGAACCAACACAAAAAATCCAGATCAGATCAACCACCAGACATGGGCACTAATAAATATTTTTAAAGTCAGCATTTTTTTTTTTCATTGAACCACGAGCTAATTTTGGAAAATGTTTGACTTACCCTGTTTCAGGTATCGGTGCAATTCTGTCATGAATTTTGTGCAAGTGTTAATTTTGCATCCGAATGGAATGTTGTTCCTGCAAAGTCGGCCCATCACTCTTGGTTTTTTTTCTTTCTTTCGTTCCTGGGATGTGGGCGTCACTGGCGAGGCCAGCATTTATTGCCCATCCCTAATTGCCCTTGAGAAGGTGGTGGTGAGCCACCTTCTTGAACCGCTGCAGTCCGTGTGGTGAAGGTACTCCCACAGTGCTGTTCGGGAGGGAGTTCCAGGATTTTGACCCAGCGACGATGACGGAACGGCCCGATATATTTCCAAGTCAGGATGGTGTGTGACTTGGAGGGGAACTTCGAGATGATGGTGTTCCCACGTGCCTGCTGCCCTTGTCCTTCTAGGTGGTGGAGGTCGTGGGTTTGGGAGGTGCTGTGTAAGAAGCCTTGGCGAGTTGCTGCAGTGCATCTTGTATTGGTCGCACAACACCAGGTTATAGTCCAACAGATTTATTTAATTTTACAAGCTTTCGAAGCAGTTCGCTCCTTCGTCAGGTAAGTTACCTGACGAAGGAGCGAACTGCTTCGAAAGCTTGTAAAATTAAATAAATCTGTTGGACTATAACCTGGTGTTGTGCGACTTCTCATTTTTGTCCACCCCAGTCCAACGCCGGCATCTCCACATCTTGTATTGGTGTCATTGAAGCAATACCGAGAGCGTCCCCCAGGGGGCAGCGAGCTAGAGCTCAGCACTCACACTGAGTTTGGTGGAAACTCGAGAATTGTTTTGTCAATTTCCACATATACAAAACTTAGTTTTGAAGTTTGTAAAGGTTTGTTAAAACTTTATAAACTCGATTATAATGCTGGCAGATTCTCTTTGGGTTGCTGCATTCATTTCAATGTGATCTCTCTGGCATTACGAATGGTCATAATTATTTAACAGCAGCATTTACGTGAGGCACTGAGACTTGAAGGGGGGCCCTTTCAGGTAAGACAGGATGATAGCCAGCTGTTTGTGCAAAGAGCTGGGTCACAATGCTTTCTGGGAATTGCAGTTAAATTTCCACAGTCTCATTATCGGAACCTGTCAATGGGTCTTCTAGACAGATTCATACCATCTCACAACCAAAACAGGTTAAATATAGTGAAAATTCTTCAGATCATTTAAGAACTCCCTCCCTAACAGCACTGTGGGAGTACCTTCACCACACGGACTGCAGCGGTTCAAGAAGGCGGCTCACCACCACCTTCTCGAGGGCAATTAGGGATGGGCAGTAAATGCTGGCCTGGGCAGTAAATGCTGGCCTTGCCAGCGACGCCCACATCCCAGGAACGAATAGATTAAAAAAAAAATTGCCCAAATCAGATGTTTTCCTTTCTAAATAAAGCTTTTTAGTTGAATATTTGTAATCTCACTAGAGGCTTGTGTTGACTAGTGCAGAGTGGTGCCCCTACAAATAATGTTTAGACACTTTATTTTTTTTTAAATGACCTCTTCCTGTTTCAGGTACTCTCCTTCAGGATCAAGCGCTCCCAGGTCAAATATAAGACAGCTAGATGCGGAGTAAAGCTCCCTAAACTCTGCCCCAACAAGTTGCCTCAACCCGCCAATCTCGAAGTGCACCATCATGACATGATCCACACTGTGTCAGCCTTGGCTCAGTTGGTTAGGACTCTTGCCTCTGAGTCAGAAGGTTGTGGGTCCATTGACTCACTTTTAATCGAGGCGGAGCGGAGTGTTGCACTGGTGCTGTCTTTTGGATGAGATGTTAAACCCTCTCACGTAAAAGATCCCATCGCACTATTTCAAAGAGGAGCTGAGGTCCTGGGCCAATATTTATCCCTCAATGAACATCACTAAAAACAGATTATCTGGTCATTAACGCATTGCTGTGTGTGGGAGCTTGCTGCGCGCATATCCTACATTATTGTGGGCAATTCTGGACACCACACTTCAGGAAAGATGTAAAGGCCTTAGGAAGGGTACAGAGGAGGTTTACCCAGGGATGAGGGACTTCAGTTATGAGGAGAGGATGGAAAAGTTCAGACTGTTCTCCTTGGAACAGAGAAGGTTAAGTGGTGACCTAATAAAGGTTTTCAAGATGAAGAGAGGTTTTGATAGAATAAATAGAGAAACAATATTCCCTCTGGCGAGTGGGTCAATAACTCGAGGTCATAGATTCAAAATCATTGAAAAGATCTAGAGAGGAGATGAGATGAATTTTTTTCACTCAGAGAGTTGTCGGGATCTGGAACGCTCGACCTGAACAAGTGGTGGAAGCTGATTCCATCAATAATTTTAAAAGGGATTGGACGGGTACTGGAGGGTGAGGATCTTACAGGGTTACGGACAAAAAGCGGGGATGTGGGACTGAGTACGACTGCTCTTTCAAAGAGCCAGCACAGGCACGACGGGCCGAATGGCCTCCTTCTGTGCTGTAAGTTTCTATGATTACAGTAAGAACTTCATTGGCTGTAAAGCACTTTGGGACATTCTGAGGTCATGAAAGGCGCTGAGAAATGCAAATCTTTTCTTTTTCTTTCAACCAACCAACCTGTGGCCACTCAGAGTTAGATTGCCAATTAGGGCCAAATTAGGGCGAGTTTTGTGTGGTCGACCTGTGCCCACTCGGGATGGGATTGAGACTGCCCAAACTCATTTCATATAGGAGGACCCTTATAGGTCTTACAGCCAGCAGACACAAGAGACTTTCATCCTATCACTCTGAGCAGGATTTGAAACCAGAGATGAATAGCCAGTCTCTAACCTACTGCTCCACACCCATTCAGATTCCCTCACTCTCGCCTCTCCCATTTCTCCCACTCACACTGGTGCATGGCTTCACAAGTGGCAGAAGCCCTACAGCATTTCACTGAAATGGCTGTTACACATGTGTGAACCTGGACAATGACCAATGGGCAGGCTATTCAACCACAATGGCATTCACAGCCAGGCTCAACCCTGTCCTCAGTAGATATCCACAGCCACATAAATAGCATTCGGGAATGGGAGGTTTGACTGACTTCCGGCACCCCCCCCCCACCCCCCACCCCCCGCTCCCTCCTCCTTAGCCCACTGCTGCCTCGTCACATGCCGGGGATTGAACATGACCCCTCCCTAATCTACAAGACCCAATATTACACCAGCAAATTGCATTTTTTTTCTAATAACTTTTTTCAATTTAGCAGCCTTGCTACTGACATCACCCAGTGAAGCCTGTGAACAACACTGAATAACTGAGGTGATGAGGAGAAGCAAAGTGAGGGGTTTGCTTGTCCTGAGAACCTCATTGAAATCATCGCTGGAATTTGATAACTCTGAAACCCTGGCAGTGAAATATACGCTAGATATTCTAAAATGTAATATCCAATGAAATGCCTCTCTCTTTCCTTTTTTTTTGTTTTCTGGATCCTGCTCAGGCTAACAGTTTTTCTCCCCCCAAGTAGGTGTACAGTCCATTCTCTTATCTTCTATGCTATGATTTCTCCATTCTTGGGGCACATTGAGCCTGGGCCTTGGCTGCCATTTACCTCCTTTTTTATTGTGTTTCTAAGGGTCCTTTGGACCTTCTATTAGTCCTCTCTTTATTTGACTGCTCCTCTGGATTTGATGAGATTGGACAGAATTGATTGAGTACGACCTGTGTTTGTGACCTCCAGTTCTCCTTCTACCTTGGGTTTCTTCAGCATTCTATTCTATCTATTCTATTCTATTCTATTCTATTCTATTCTATTCACACTCCAGAGACTTGAGCACAAAAATCTAGGCTGACACTCCCGGTGCAGTGCTGAGGGAGTGCCGCACTGTCGGAGGTGCTGTCTCTCAGATGAGACATTAAACCGAGGCCCCCGTTTGCCCTCTCAGGTGGATGTAAAAGATCCCGTTGCCACTATTTTGAAGAAGAGCAGGGGAGTTATCCCCGGTTTCCTGCCAAATAGTTATCCCTCAACCAACATCACAAAAACAGATTATCTGGGTCATTATCACATTGCTGTTTGTGGGAGCTTGCTGTGTGCAAATTGGCTGCCACATTTCCTACATTACAACAGTGACTACAATTCAAAAAGTACTTCATTGGCTGTAAAGCGCTTTGGGACGTCCGGTGGTCGTGAAAGGCGCTATATAAATGCAAGTCTTTCTTTCTTTCTTTTATTATGTTAGTTGTTACTGTCTCTATATTGTACTATGATCTTTTTGGGGTATTGGTTAAGTTTCTAAATAAATACTTAAAAAAAAAACAAAGGCCTACATTTTTCATTACATGGATATGAGTTTTAGGAGCAATTGCTTATAGTTGCCTTTGAGAAGGCGGTGGTGAGACGCCTTCTGAAACTACTGCAGTCCATGTGGTGAAGGTACTGTTAGGCAGGAAGTCCAGGATTTTGGCCCAGTGACAATGAAGGAACGATATATATATATATAGAAAACGCTGGAAAAACTCAGCAGGCAAGGCAGCATCCGTGGAGAGAGAAACAGAGTTAATGTTTCAGGTCGAAGACCTTTCGTCAGAACTGGAAATAGCAGGAAATGAAATAGATTTAAGGCAAGGATAAAGCTGGGAAAAGGGGGAGGGGATGAAAGAACAAAAGGAGAGATTAAGAGACATTAAGAGACATTAAGAGATGATCAAGGCAAGAGGTGGTGTTAATGTGACAGGTTGAGGCTAAAAGAACAGCGTTTTCTGTTGTTATTTCGGATTTCCAGCATCTGCAGTATTTTGCTATCGTATATATATATATATATATGTTGGCAATGTGGGTATCACAACTGATTGTGTATTACCTTACCAACCACAAGGGCAATTGATTTAAGGCAGTGTGACATCCCACCACAAATCCTACCTTCTGCCTCAGTACCAGTTTAAATAAACTCGAAGGCAGTGAAAATACCAATATCTGAACGGATAACAAATCTCTTGCTGCTGACCCAGTGGAGCAGGAAGGATGTGCCCTGTCCCTGTATAGCATGATGCGGAGATGCCGGCGTTGGACTGGGGTGGACAAAAATAAGAAGTCGCACAACACCAGGTTATAGTCCAACAGATTTATTTAAAATTACAAGCTGTATAGCATGACAGCTCTCCTGCACAGACACAAATGGTGACCATGCCCTTTTTAAAAAAAAAGTATCAGTCTCTCTGTGCTACTGTGCTCAGACCGGGCTGCTGCTGGCTTCTGGCGTTTGCAGAATGAATTAGAGAAACGGATTAACCTACAACTTCCAGTTTGCATTGCAGCGCCTGCGCCTATGCACCAACCGCCAGGGGAATAGAACTCTTCTATTATTAATTTAAACCTAATTTTTTTAATTGAATTAGCTTCCTTTGGGGGGGGGGGGTGCTAAATGCAAGGGTAACAAACCATGAGCATTAACTGATATGCAAGGGGGAGATCCCCCCACCAAACCAGCACCACCTTAATCTGCAGGCTTTTCTCTGAAGTGGCTCGCAAGGCAGACAGATGGCAGCCGCGGGAGGCAGGGGCCGCGCGGTGCGCTCTGGGACTCGTAGTGCGGCGGCTGCCGCCGTCAACGTGACGTGCGGCCAACGGGACTACAGGTCCCGGCATGCGCGGCGCGCCAGGCTTCCCTTTAAATCGCCCCGTGTAACGGGAGCAGTGGGAGCCGGAGCGGAGGCAGAGCAGAGAGGCTGCGGCTCCGGGCTTTGCCATTGCCTTTTTCCCAGTGCAATTTCCCCCCCCACCCCCCTCCCCCACTCTGCTAAATGTGGACTTTTTGCAAATTAAACTAACCACTTGCTATCATCTATTTATTAAATATATATATATATATATACAGAGAGAGAGAGAGAGACACATTAGAGTTAATTCACTGGGTTATTGTTAATTTTTTTTTCCTGGGTTGGGGAAGAAGAGGAAAGCGATTAAAGATGGGAAACCGTGGGATGGAAGAGCTGATCCCTCTGGTCAATCGGATGCAGGATGCTTTCGCTCAGATCGGACAGAATTCCAACCTGGACCTGCCTCAGATCGGGGTGGTCGGGGGGCAGAGCGCCGGGAAAAGCTCGGTGCTGGAAAATTTCGTCGGAAAGTAAGTCAATTCATTGCAATTATTTTTCATGTTATTCATTTATTTAAAAAAAAAATCCGACAGGGTCTCTGCAATAGCAAATCCAAGGAGGGGAGGGGGAAATCCAGACATCCGTGTTAACACAGCAAATGTAATGCACTGCCTCCGAATTGCTGCCCTCAGCTTTATGTAGATGCAATAAGGCGATTTTTAAACCCCTCTTGCGCCGCGAATGATTGGGAGCCCGCATTACTGGGTCAATTCAGTGACAGCAATTCAGCAGATTTTACTCTTCCGCGCATCACCCTCCCTTTTGCAAAAATATTTATTTTAAAAATGTGGGAAGTTCTGCATCGACTACCTTGTGTATTTTTTTTAAATTCCCACTCACACCAACCTGGATGTCAATGGTATTTACATGGGGAAACCAAACGCATCAAATTAATAGGCGTAAATAACTGGCTTCTGCTAAATGGTTTTAATTCCCCGTCCGGTTTATTGACCTTGGGGCGCTTCGACCATCGGTGCGGTCGTTGGTGCAGGAATTGCTTGAGCGCTGAGCAAATTCATGTCTGACCCAACTGCAGGTCTTGTGAATGCATCAACCATCTCCCAATCCCACTGCATTCGACGCTGTGTTATTGTGTTATAAAGGGAGCGAGGCTCTTAAATCTTCTGCACCTAGATTCCCAATCTTTGCAGTGTTTGGTCCTCTATCGTTGACATTTCAAGGCAGCTCGGTCGGGTTAAATGTACATTACAGGCTGATTTGCACTATTTATTTTGGGGAGGGGGTGGGGTTTAGAGTGATCTCCAAGCTCTCATAAATCAACCATTGATCATTTGCAGCACCCCCGGCCCCCTGCAATCATCGCCTGCATTGGGTGAGACTGCAAACACAAATATTCATCTTAATAATAAAATCCCACAACCAGACATTGTCACCGTGGCAACATGGAGTACAGCACATGATTGGATGTCGCACCGTCTTACACGAGGGTTTCTTGTGGATGGGAAATGCTGCATATTTGACCTCTTTGTGAAATGAATCATGTTTCATAAGCACCTTTTCTCACGGGAATTTCATTGCGAGCCAAGTGTCATTTCAGTACTTGATTTTTTTGCTGCTTCTGTATATTCCTCCTATTCCCATTCGGTTCTGTTATCGCCTTCAGCCCCTGTGACTGCTATGCCCCCTTCAATTCCTGAACTCCTGTTGCTATATGGAGCACAAAATCCAGACTGACACTCCCCAGTGCAGTGCTGAGGGAGTGCTGCACTGTCGGAGGTGCCGTCTTTCGGATGAGACGTTAAACCGAGGCCCCGTCTGCTCTCTCAGGTGGACGTAAAAGATCCCACGCACTATTTTTGAGCTGGGGGGTTATCCCCGGTGTCCCGGCCAATATTTATCCCTCAATCAACATCACTAAAAACAGATGATCTGGTCATTATCTCATTGCTGTTTGTGGGAGCTTGCTGTGCACAAATTGGCTGCCGCGTTTCCCACATTACAACAGTGACTACACTCAAAAGTACTTCATTGGCTGTAAAGCGCTTTGGGACTGCTGAGGTTGTGAAAGGTGCTATAGAAATGCAAGTCTTTTTTTTTCCTTTTCTCTTTCAATGGTTGTGAATGGTTCCTGGCCCTGGAAGAGAATGGTATTTGCTTTGCTTTGATCTCCAAGCTAATTGCCCTATTACTAATAAAGCAGAATTCCCATTATCCCCTTTGCATGTAATAGCAGCACTAAGGGAGCACTCTGCGGTTTATTTAAATAACCCTCTATCTTTATTGACAATTTATTATATATTGAGTTTAGACAGGAAGATATTTGTTTCAGCGTGGACACCCTAGATTCAATTTAGACACCTGGCCCATCAAGTCTGCAATAACCCAACAGCAGCCAATGCATCGACAGTAGAATCTTTATTCCTGTTCCTTTTTGCATGCTATTCCAGATTTCTGCCCCCCGAAGTAATATTGGTGCTTTCAAATATTAAAGGGCCAGACTTTTTGCGTTCCGCTCACTGAAGGAGGAAGGGTAGGGTGGAGCAGTGGTCACTCGGTGCCTCTGACCTTCTTGAGGCTCTCTGCAAAATGGGCGAGATTGTGCAATTTTGCATAGTTTGTACAATGATTTAGGAAACGAGGGACCCCTTACCCCATGTAACCCTAAAAACAAACTTTCCAGTGGCCTGTCACGGAATCTGACAGGAGGGTTGCAGTTATCAAGATTCTCAAGTATTTATAGTGATGTCTTTAAGAAATAATGCACGTGAAAGTGTACCTAAATCAGATAATTGATCATTGAAATATGGCAGCATCAGGAATGGCACTTCAGCCCCACAAAGCGACGGGGGAGGGAAATCTGAGATCTACTATTATTAGATGTCTCGCAATCCTGGAGTCTTGTTTTATGGTGCTCAGTCTAATTATTGCATGGACTTGGCACAAGGGGCAGAGGGACTTGGAGATATCTTGCTGTATGTGAACAAGACAAGGCAAAGGAGATTCGCCATAATTGGAACCCTGTGTGATGTAACAACCACTCCCATGCTGCCATGGAGGTGGCGGGGGAAATTTCCGACGTTGGAAACTTGAAACAATAACAACAACAACTTGCGTTTATACAGCACCTTTTATAAAGTAGTAAAACGTCCCAAGGCGCTTCATAGGAACGGAACCAGGCAAAAATTGACCCCAAGCCAAAGAAGAACAGGTGGCCAAAAGCTTGGTCGAGAGAGGTGGAGAAGTTCCGGAGCTTGGGGGCCTAGGTGGCTGAAGGCACGGCTGCCAATGGTGAGGTGGAGGATGGACAAGAGGCCAGAGCAAAGTGCAGAAAATATGCGTTGTCCATCGGAAGTGTGTGATGATGAATAATAACGGAACTGTCGTCGTGGAGAATGGCTGATTTTTGCAGTGTGGTCCTTCGATACAGTTTGGTGCAAATCTATCTTTAATGAATACAGAAGTGTTGGGTGAATAATTCTATCATTTTGTTTTGACTGTTGCATGCACAGGGAGGGTTTATGTTAGACAGGAAGTTATGGCTGATGTCCAGGATACAACAGCATCATTTCTGGGCAAGAGAAGCTAACGGCATTACTCCTATATTCAAACCAGCAGCTGAACTAGCTCCTGCTTTTGACACGGAGAACTAGAGAGAAGTACCCCCAATGTGTCGGACAGGTATCTCAGTTGGAGATATAAAATGGCTCGACTTATTCAGCATGTGATTTGAGGTGTATGGGCCTGTGCTCATTTTGAAATCCATTTGCCGATCTACAACTGCGGGCACTGTCACTTGTGTGACTATTTCTTTGTTGACATGGGGCTCACCCTAACTGGAGTAAATTTGCACTGGCTGTGCAATTGTACGGTCAAAAATCCAAAAACCAATTTGTACCAAGTGACACCAATGCATCTTGAACTAGCATTAGTTTCATAGCCAGGGATGTGGTTAACCCAGATAGTGCTAGGGTTGGAGGTTATTGTAATAAGCCTAGACCTAGATCAAGAAACACTCCGTGGAATTCTGATTTCTGTCCTTCTCTAAACGTAGAGATGACATTTGTGGATTCCATATGTCTGACTATCATATTTTTAAGAGTTTATTCTTGCCATTTTGAGGTTCTACCTTCGACTCTTAGTGTTTATTTACCACCTTTGTGGAGGTGAAATTGGTGAGAGTGCAAATTGAATATGATCTGTGGGGCTTTTCTTCAGTACTTCTGTGTTCCTATATGACGACTGCTTGGCTGGTTCAGCCTGGGCATTAGGTCGGTGTGATATCCTGCAGCACAGTATCTGACATGAATCTGTCATTCATGACTTATGAAGTAATACTGAGTGGCCTGTGGGTGGCGCTGTCCAGGGAGAGTATAAATACTCGGGCACTGGCCCAGCTTGCGCAGGACATTCTTAACAGGAACCAGTGAAGGACACAACTAGACCTCCATGTTGTAAAACAGTTGATTAAAGCTTTGTTTAACGCTTAGACCAAGTGCCTAGTAGTTTTCTTACATCAGTATCCCTCTTTCGCGACTGGTGTTGCACTGCCTTCCAGTTACCTGTTTTTGAGTACTGCAGTGAAGAAGAAGCTTCAATCAGTTGGTGACCAGGACATTGATGGACAGAGTCTCTGCTGTCCTGTCTTAGTGTGTTGATGCAGTTAGAAAAAAAAAAGAAAGACTTGCATTTATATAGCGCCTTTCACGACCACCGGATGTCTCAAAGCACTTTACAGCCAATGAAGTACTAATTTGAAGTGGAGTCACTGTTGTAATGTGGGAAATGCGGCAGCCAATTTTGCACACAGCAAGGTCCCACAAACAGCAACGTGATAATGACCAGATAATCTGTTTGGTTTGTTGAGAAGAGAAGAAGGTTGAAGGATAAATATTGGCCAGGACACCGGGGATAACTGCCTGGCTCTTCTTCAGAATAGTGCCATGGAATCTTTTACGTCCACCTGAGAGAGCAGACGGGGCCTCGGTTTAACGTCTCATCCGAAAAATGGCACCTCCAACAGTGCAGCACTCCCTCGGTGGGGACATTGACTAGCTGAATTGAAAATAGGAAGCAGAAGGTGATGGTGAACATGAGGAAAAACTCTGAGGAACATTGACCAGTGGCCAATCTGCAGCAGTTTATTCTGCACCCCCTGTTGTTCATACAGACTAATCAACACTGAAGAAATGGAGTGGCTTGGGTCCAGTGGCAAAGCATACTAACCATGAAGATTGCGACAGACAGGCCATGTGAGATATAGCTTCAAATCAGTACCTTGGTACAATCCCAGCTGGGAAAAGGCCAGATGAGATACTGGGACTATTTACAGTAATGAAGAGTGGCAATGGGAGAGGGCGAGTTTAATGGCGAGATGTTGGGTCATCTGTGGTCACTCTGGTCATAAAAGCCTCGGCATGAAGTTAAAACAGAGGCTGAAATTCCCACCTTTCCAACTTCAGAAAATTAGCAGATGTGAGTAAAAAGGTGGTAGAATGTGGTAGTATGAAGCCCACTGGACTATTTGTCACGTTGAGCATCCTGAACACCTCCCTCCCCTCACCTGCCCGATGGACGAATGATCATTAGTGAAAAGTGAGAGGAAAAAGCCAATTTGTGCTTTGGATTGTTAACGAGGCTCTTGTGCAACAGTCTGACAGTGCATTCAAAAGGTCTGATTTTAATCAAGGTCAGACTATTTCCGATAGTTTTTTTAAACAAGAAAGAAAATTCTGAAGTATCATTAGAGCAGTGACAGAAATGAATAGCGTGTGATGGGTTTCAGTTGTAGAGGCTGTTAGCTGGAATATCGCACTGGAGCGAAAGAGAGAGAATGGAGCAGGGATGCAAAGACATAGGGTTTTCTTCCTATCCAAAGCCAAATTTGTTTTTTTTCTGGTTCTTTTCCCAGTTTGCTTTTTGTGTTGTTTCCCACCGCCCCCGCCCCCCCCCGCCTTTTTTTTGTGTTCAGGTTGAGGGACCAGTTTGTTGTGTTTTTTTTTATTTGTTAGACTGACTAATTTAAGGTTGTGTGTTCATATTGAGGGCCCAACCGAGATGGTAGGAGGCATCCTTCTCACAACAAGGACTACTCCGTGCAACTGATGTGTCACTATTGGGGTATGGTGCCAAAAACCGTGCAACCACAACAACTTGTATTTATATAGTGCCTTTAACGTGGTAAAACGTCCCAAGGTGCTGCACAGGAGCGTTCTAAGGCAAATTTGACACCAAGCCACATAAGGAGAAATTAGGGCAGGTGACAAAGAGGTAGGTTTTAAGGAGCATCTTAAAGGAGGAAAGAGAGGTAGAGAGGTTTAGGCAGGGAATTCCAGAGCTTAGGGCCCAGGCAACAAGGCACGGCCACCAATGGTTGAATGATTATAATCAGGGATGCTCAAGAGGGCAGAATTAGAGGAGCGCAGATATCTCGGGGGTGGGGGGGGGGGGGGGCTGTGGGGCTGGAGGAAGTTACAGAGATAGAGAGGGGCGAGGCCATGGAGGGATTTGAAAACAAGGATGAGAATTTTGAAATCGAGGCGCTGCTTAACCGGTAGCCAATGTAGGTCAGCGAGCACAGGGGAGATGGGTGAATGGGACTTGGTGCAAGTTAGGACATGGGTAGCCGAGTTTTGGATGACCTCAAGTCAAGTTTACGTAGGGTAGAATGTGGGAGGCCAGCCAGGAGTGCGTTGGAATAGTCAAGTCTAGAGGTAACAAAGGCATGGATGAGGGTTTCAGCAGCGGATGAGCTGAGGCAGGGGCGGATCGGGCGATGTTACGGAGGTGGAAATAGGCGGCCTTTGTTATGCTCCTGATATGTGCATTGCCAGGAATGTCTGCCCTAGAATCATAGAAAGTTACAGCACGGAAGGAGGCCATTTCGGCCCATCGTGTCCGCGCCGGCCAGCAAAGAGCTATTCACCCTAATCTCACTTCCAGCTCTTGGTCCGTAGCCCTGCAGGTTAGAGCATCCCAAGTGCACATCCAAGTACTTTTTAAATGTGATGAGGGCTTCTGCCTCTACCACCATTTCAGGCAGTGAGTTCCAGACCCCCACAACCCTCTGGGTGAAGAAATTTCCCCTCAAATCCCCTCTAAACCTTCCACCAATTACTTTAAATCTGTGCCCCTGGTTTTTGACCCCTCTGCTAAGGGAAATAGGTCCTTTCTATCCACTTTATCTAGGCCCCTCATAATTTTATACATCTCAATAAGGTCTCCCCTCAGCCTCCTCTGTTCCAACGAAAACAAACCCAGCCTATCCAGTCTTTCCTCATAGCTAAGATTCTATACTCCTGGCAACATCGTTGTAAATCTCCTCTGTACCCTCTCTAGTGCAATCACATCTTTCCTGTAATGTGGTGACCAGAACTCTAAGCAGTACTCTAGCTGAGGCCTAACTAGTGTTTTATACAGTTGAAGCATAACCCCCCCTGCTCTTGTATTCTATGCCACGGCTAATAAAGGCAAGCATTCCGTATGCCTTCTTAACCACCTGATCTACCTGGCCTGCTACCTTCAGGGATCTGTGGACTTGCACTCCAAGGTCCCTTTGTTCCTCTGCACTACTCAGTGTCCTACCATTTAATGTGTATTCCCTTTCCTCGTTAGCCCTCCCGAAATGCATTACCTCACACTTCTCCGGATTGAATTCCATTTGCCACTGTTCTGCCCACCTGACCGATTTATTGATATCTTTTGTGAAATATAAGATGAAATAAACATAGTGAGAGAGGAAGTATTAAGGGGCTTAGCAGCTTTAAAAGTGGATAAATCCCCAGGCCCGGATGAAATGTATCCCAGGCTGTTAAGTGAAGCAAAAGAGGAAATAGCTTCCTGCTTCAGTATCAACCACACAGCCGATTTTAGTATCATCTGCAAACTTCTTAATCATACCCCCTATGTTTAAGTCTAGATCATTGATATATACCACAAAAAGCAAGGGACCTAGTACTGAGCTCTGCGGAACACCACTGGAAACAGCCTTCCAGTCACAAAAACACCCATTAACCATTACCTTCTGCTTCCTGCCTCCGAGCCAGTTTTGAATCCAACTTGACACTTTGCCCTGGATCCCATGGGCTTTTAACTTCATGACCAGTCTGCCATGTGGAACCTTATCAAAAGCCTTGCTAAAGTCCATATACACTACATCAAACGCACTACCCTCATCTACCCTCCTTGTTACATCCTCAAAAAATTCAATCAAGTTTGTCAGACACGACCTTCCCTTAACATCTTAACAAATCCGTGCTGACTATCCTTGATTAATCTGTGTCATTGTAAATGAAGATTTATCCTGCCCTTCAGAATTCTTTCCAATAATTTTCCCACCACCGAGGTTAGGCTGACTGGCCTGTAATTACACGGTCTATCCTTTTTTCCCTTTTTAAACAAGGGTACCACATTAGCAGTCCTCCAGTCATCCGGCACCGCACCTGAAGCCAGAGAGGATTGGAAAATGATGGTCAGGGCCTCTGCTATTTCCTCTTTTGCTTCACTTAACAGCCTGGGATACATTTCATCCGGGCCTGGGGATTTATCCACTTTTAAAGCTGCTAAGCCCCTTAATACTTCCTCTCTCACTATGTTTATTTCATCTTATATTTCACACTCCTCCTCCCTGATAGCAATGTCTGCTCAACTGCAGTAGCAGTTATACCTTACCATTGTGCTGTTTCGGTCATCTCACTTCTATCCAGAACATTTAGAATTTGACACAGGGGTCACTCTCTTCAGTGTTCTATTCCATATTTGCCTCCAACTTTGCAGCTTGCATTTATATAGATTAATGTCCTCAGGTTATCCCAAATATCAAATTACTTTTTTACATCCAGTCATTGTTATGTAGGCAAATGCTGCATCCAGTTTGCTCACAACAGCAGGTGAATGAATATCCAGATAATCTGCTTTGCTGGTGTTGGTTGAGGGAGAAATGTTGGCCAGGACACCTTGAGAACTCCTTGCTTTTCTTTGAATAGTGGAGGTGGTTTAACGTCTCAACACCTCGGACAATGCAGCAGTGTTGCACTGGTATCTGTCTAGGTTACAAGCTGAAATCCTGGCGTGGGACTTGAACCCATGACCTGCTGAGGCAGTACTGCCAACTGAGGCCAGCCTGATTTCATTTAGGAGCAGTCATCTCCCATAACCCTTGACTCCCCTGTAGCTCAAATATCTGTCTATCTCCGCCTTGAATATATTCACTGACTCAGCCTCCACAGCTCTCTGGGGCAGAGAATTCCAAAGATTCACGACCCTCAGAGAAGAAATTCCTCCTCATCTCCGTCTTAAATGGGCGACCCCTTATCCTGAAACTATGCCCCCTAGTTCTAGATTCACCCACGAGGGGAAACATCCTCTCAGCATCTACCCTGTCCAACCCCCTCAGAATCTTATGTTTCAATAAGATCACCTCTCATTCTTCTAAACTCCAATGAGTATCGGCCCAACCTGCTCAACCTTTCCTCATATAAGACAACCCTTTCATCTCAGGAATCAACCTAGTGAACCTGCTCTGAACTGCCTCCAATGCAAGTATATCCCTCCTTAAATAAGGAGACCAAAACTGTATGCAGTACTCCAGGTGAGGTCTCACCAACGTCCTGTATAGTTGTAGCAAGACTTCCCTACTTTTATACTCCATCCCCTTGCAATAAAGGCCAACATTACATTTGCCTTCCTAATCACTTGCTGCACCTGCATGCTAACTTTGTGTGTTTCATGTACGAGGACACCCAGATCCTTCTGTACCGCAGCATTCTGTAGTCTCTCTCCATTTAAAGGTGATTAAAGTGTAATTTTAGGATCTAGGATAATAAACATCCATTAACTATAGTCTGGAAAGATGACGGTTATAAAGCCTGTTCTTCAAAGACAGTTACATCAGGAAGTCTTGTTTAAGGGAAGTAGCCTTGGAGTAAACAACTACAAATGTTTACATGAATAGTCTGTCTTCAAAGGATTTGGGAATAGATGCGTCATGCAGTCTGACCGAATGAGATTTACCTTTGATGTAGGCAAAATATGATGTATAAAGGAGCATGGTTTTCAATATATCTTTGGAGGGCTCGAAAGATAGAACTTGTAGCCGAAAAGCCGCTGTCTGTATATAGTTAAGCTGATCACCTGTACTGTACATCAATAAAGTCTGTTCTGTACATTACACTACGAAGTGTCTCGTGCTTGCATTCCAGAGACTTGAGCACAAAAATCTAGGCTGACACTCCCAGTGCAGTGCTGAGGGAGTGCTGCAGTGTCAGAGGTGCCATCTTTCGGTTGAAACGTTAAACCGAGGCGCCGTCTGCTCGCTCAGGATGTCAAAGGTCCCATGGTACTATTTCGAAGAAGAGCAGGGGGAGAGTCCCGGCCCATATTTATTCCTCAATCAACACCACTAAAAAACAGATTATCTGGGTCATTATCACATTGCTGTTTGTGGGAGCTTGCTGTGCGCAAATTGGCTGCCGCGTTTCCTACATTACAACAGTGACTCCACTTCAAAAAGTACTTCATTGGCTGTAAAGGGCTTTGAGATGTCCTTGGGTTGTGAAACAACCTTTTCTTTCTGTTCTTTCTCTTTCTTTCTCAACGTGTTGCTGTGAACCATAAAAGTAAGGATGTTGAATACCACCAGTTAGCTGATTGAGAAGTGCAAAACATTTATTACAGTAGGTGCGTCACCCTCGGCTGCTGGTCTCTTGTTGCAACAAAATTGTGTTCTCGGGAGTCGTGCTTTGAGAACGTGTGTTCCTGTGATTTTTGATCGTGCACTAGGGTTGATTTTAATAATTTAAAAAAATATGCGTTTCTCCAATTTTTACAGAAAAATAGGAATCTAGTCCCCAAACTGTTCACTGTGGAGTATGAATCGTGTGCTGTGAAACATGTCAATTTTGCATGACGAGGGCTATTTTTAAAGATTAGAAACTAAAATTAATACATTTTCAATTGAACCGGAGGGAAGTGAAGGAATTTCATGTTTGTGTGTTTTTTGAGATTAAAAAATGTAATTTCGGAAAAGGAAATGCTTCGTGCAAATGATAAGCATTGTTAAATTGATTTGCCAAGTGGAACGTCAGCAGATCTGCAGCACTGCCAAGTGCTGTTGCAGTGACGGGTGATTGCTGCAGTTACTGAAAAGTGCTCAATCAGTTGCTGCAAATGAGCCCGCGCTGCCCTTGAGTGCCATAGCTTCTGTGTGGCTCGACAGGTCTCGTCACATCGGCAAAGAAGTGTCTGTCTGCGGTGACTGGGGTTTGTGTTCGTTCCAATCTGTGAGACTACCTCCATCAGTAATATAAAGCTCTCGGGCAGACAAATGGGGTTTTGGCACACTTAGGGGGGCGATTTTCTCACTGGCTGCGAGATGGAGGCGGGTTTCAGTTTGGGTGGGTTTGAAACCCGCCTCCACTGATAGTTTTCAAAAATCTGCGATTTTTCCCATGATTGGCCACTTGATTTCAGAGGTGTGGGATGCCCTTGGTCAATTAGTGTTTTGGAACTGAAACTCACCTCTGCTGACATCACTTTTCCAGTCTGATTTTATGGCTTCTTGCTGCCTTGGCTCTTTCCACAGGATTTCTGCCTATGCTGCACCACCTGCAACATATTCTGAGAAACCACTATATCCAATTCCAAGGCAAGGGCCTCTCCGAGGTTCTCGGATGAGGCGCTGCAAATGTTGTTGAGGGGGTGACAGCTAGCAGGGAGGTGCTCTTCCACTCATCTGTGAGGAAGAGGCCTCCCAAAGAAACCAAGGCTGTGTGGGTACAGCTGGCAAGGGATATAACCTCCAGATCTGTCTGCAGGTTGGGAGAATGTTTCTGTGTATTGATGAAATGCCATCCCTGTTGGAAAGCATTAAAATGATTTGATACCAAAATGTTGGCGTTATGGCATCTGTTCTTTCGCCTTAGGCAGCTCCACATTGCGGGCTCCGCCACACTTGCATTGTCAGGTTAGTGGCCTGAGTGAAAGGAGGCCAGAGAGTCATGTCCATTGTCAATGATGTCTTAGGATGGAGCCAAGGACATGTGCCAACTTGGGCAACCTATGCAAATCTCGCCATGATAAGTTCATCCCTTGCATCCCGGGCAGCCATGTGCTCGCGTGCTGCCGCTGCTGCTGGTCGATACACCGGCGCTCTGACCTCCTCCTGCTCCTCCACCTCCTCCAGATCCTCCTCCTCCTCATCCTCATCTGACGAGGGCTGGAACTGAGCCACTTGCTCCTCAGAAAGCTGCAAGCCACGACGCTGTGCGATGTTGTGCAGTGCACAGCAGACCACGACCATTCTGGAGACCCTGTATGGTGTATACTGCAGGGCTCCACCTGATCGGTCAAGGCAACGGAAGCGCATCTTCAGCAACCCAATGGTTTGCTCGATGATGGACCTGGTCAAAGTGTGGCTGGCATTGTAGCACTCCTCAGCCTCGTTAGCTGGCCTCCTGATCAACGTCATTAGCCACTTCTTCAGGGGGTAGCCTTTGTAACCAAGGAGCCATCCGTTAAGTTGGTTTGGTGGATTGAAAAGCGGAGGAACACCAGAGTGCCGCAGGATGAAAGAATCATGGCAACTACCACAGAACTTGGCGCAAACATGCAAGAACTCCTTCTTGTGGTTACACACCAGTTGTACGTTGAGGGCATGGAAGCCCTTTCGGTTGACAAAGATAGCTGGGTTGTGATGGGGTGCCCTAAGGGCCACATGTGTGCAGTCTATGGCACCCTGCACCATTGGCATGCCTGCCATATTTGCAAAGCCAACCGAACGGGCGGTTATACTTGCTTGATCCCTTGAGAACTGGATGTAATTGTGGGCCTTAGCAAAAAGGGCATCGGTAACCTGCGTGATGCAACTGTGGGCGGCCGACTGGGAGATGCCGCTGATGTCTGCTGATGATCCCTGGAAGGAGCCTGAGGCAAAGAAGTTGAGTGCGGTGGTGACTTTGACAGCCACTGGTAAGGGGTGTCCACCCGTTCCTCTGGGCAGCAGGTCTTGCTGCAGCAGGCCGCAGATCTCTCGGACAACCTCTCGCGAAAGTCTCAGCCTCCTTTGGCACTGCTGCTCACTCATGTTGAGGTAGCTCATCCTCTGTCTGTAAACCCTCTGTGGGGGGTATCTCCTGCGGCGAGGTGCCTCGATGCGCTGGCGCCTTCTGCCCTGCGCAGCATCAGGTGGCTGAGCAGGAGGTTGGGGTTCCTGCTGCTGTTGCTCCTGAGCTGCCTGCTTCTGCTGCTGCTCCTCATCCGAATCTGAGGCCCATGGAGAAAGAAAACGAATGGTTCCCATGCTGCTTGCAGATGCCTCCGTTGGGGTAGTGCTCATTGCAAGCGGGGAGAGGGTCTTCCAAGGAGGTCCCACTGTTGATAGATTCAATCTGCAGCACCTCCGACTTCGGAAGGCCTTCTAAAAGTGCTCAAAGACCTTTTAAAGCAAAGTTCTGGCACCTGCAACTAATCCCTGATGAAATAAATGATTTATTGTTGGACCTGCAGCAGTGAGGAGACCACCCATGAGTCAACCCGCCAGGTTTACCTGGCGTGGTTTAGGAGGGTTGTGGAACACGCTGACATGCTCGAAAAATCACGAGGGCCTCTCAAAATAGGCTCAGAGCCCCTTAACGAGCATTTAATCATCTTAACAAGCGCTGTGGCCAGCTGGAGGTGGGGCGTTTCCCGCCCTCCAAAACCGGCACCGGCAAAATCCCGCGGAGGCGGGTTGGAGGCGGGTTCCGAACCCGCCCTCATTGATTCTGATTTTCCCGCCTTTCCCGCCTCCAAACCTGCCTCCTCGGACGTCAGAAAATCCCCCCCCTTAGTGCTCAGTTTGTACCCAGAGACTATCGCATAAGAACATAAGAAATAGGAGCAGGAGTCGGCCATACAGCCCCTCGAGCCTGCTCCACCATTCAATAAGACCATGGCTGATCATCAACCTCAACTCCACTTTCCTGCCCGATCCCCGTATCCCTTGATTCCCCATGAGTCCAAAAATCTATCGATCTCAGCCTTGAATATACTCAAAGACTCAGCATTCACAGCCCTCTGGGGCAGAGAATTCCAAAGATTCACAACCCTCTGAGTGAAGAAATTCCTCCTCATCTCAGTCTTAAATGGCCGACCCCTTATCCTGAGACTGTGACCCCCTAGTTTTAGACTCTCCAGCCAGGGGAAACAACCTCTCAGCATCTACCCTGTCAATCCCCCTCAGAATCAGCATTGCTGGGGGTTGTTGCCTTTCCACTGAGGCGTTGAATTTAGGCCCCATCAATCTGCCTGTTGTGACGATTCCATAGAATTGTCAGCTGTGGCTCAGTGGGCTGCGCACTCACCTCTGAGTCAGAAGGTTTGTGGGTTCAAGTCTCACCCTAGGGACTAGAGCACAAAAATCTAGGCTGACACTCCAGTGCAGTACTGAGGGAGTGCTGCACTGTCGGTGGTGCCGTCTTTCGGATGAGACGTTTAAACCGAGGTCCCGTCTGCTCTCTCAGGTTAATGTAAAAGATCCCCCGGCCACTATTTCGAAGAAAAGCAGGGGGAGTTAACCCCGGTGTCCTGGGTCAATATTTATCCCTCAACCAACATCACTAAAACAGATTATCTGGTCATTATCACATTGCTGTCTGTGGGACCTTGCTGTGCGCAAATTGGCTGCTGCGTTTCCCACATTACAACAGTGACTCCACTTCAAATAGTCCTTTGTTGGCTGTAAAAGTGCTTTGAGACGTCCGGTGGTCGTGAAAGGCGCTGTATAAATGCAAGTCTTTCTTTCTTACAATATTGGCCAGCACACCGGGAGGATTCCCGACTCTCCCTCGAAGAGTGCTCCCGCTGTACTGGTCAACATTCTGTCCTCGGCCAGTACAACAACAACTTGCATTGATATAAGCGCCTTTTAACGTAGTGAAACGTCCCAAGGCACCTCACAGGAGCCTTGTCAAACTGAGCCCCACAAGGAGATATCAGCACCGATGACCAGAGGTAAGTTTTAAGGTGCCCTTTTAAAGGTAGAGAGGTGGAGAGGCTTAGGTAGGGAATTCCCGAACTTGGGGGGGGGGGGGGGCGAGGCAGCTGAAGGCACGGCCGCCAATGGTGAAACGATTAAAATCGAGGATGCGCAAGAGGCCAGAATTGGAGGAGGGGCCGAGATGGCGGGGGGGGGTCAGGCCATGGAGAGATTTGAAAACCAGGAATAGAATTTTAAAATCAAGGCGTCCCTGGATGGACCGGGTGCTAGTGTAAGTCAGCGAGCACAGGGGTGATGGGTGAACGGGACTTGGTGCGAGTTGAGATACGGGCAGAAGATTTTCCCAGATTTAACTGGTCACCCATCTCCGTTTGGCCAGTGAGCGCAAAATGGTGGCTGCATTCACCTGCATAACCGTGACTGCACTTTAATGTCACTCATTGTACGTGAAGTGATTTGAGATCTTTGCGGTTTTCTTTTCAAAATTTAAACTGATTCTTTTCAGTGACGTGAGATCGTTTTTGCAGTGTAGCTGAATGTATGTTTCTCCCCCTCGCCCAAAAAAGATCTAGGTTTAATTGTCTTCAATCAATGACTTTGAATCTCTGAGTATGAAGCAGTAAGTGGTGTCTGTGCTGATTAAATGTTGTAACTGTGGATTGGGGGCATTTAAATCAAACACTTCTTCTTCTCGTTGCAAGTGCTGTTCAGTGGATTGTAAAGGAAGCTGAGGCATTGAACTTGTTCAGAAAGGAGCAGGTTAAATATTTGGCAACAGAACAAGGACATGTGCAGACTGAGAGGATCATATATTCCACGGGACTTGCTGGCTCCTGGGTTACTGTTCTGGGAAGGAGGATGTCTGTAAAAGGAAACTGAATAGCGAAGGTGTGAGGATGATTAAAGATTCTAGAGTATTGCTTCATGGCTGTTTGAGGATTAAGGCGTATGGAGAGAGAGAGATCGTTCTCTCCTGATTACATCGGTGGCGGAGAGCCCATGGTGGGGAAATTATACAAGGGTTGCGGAGCGAGTGGGCTTGATGGGCTGAATGGCCTTTACTCTTCTCATCTTGAATGATTCCGCATGTGAAGAACTCTTCAATCTCCTAAAACACACCTTGTGCAACCAGTATCCCAGCAACAGACCATCTCACAGAACACCTGACTGGATGAGAAGGAGGGGGGGAGGCGCTATTTTTCAAGAACTAATCTTTTATATTTTATATCCCAAGGATTAACTGCAGGATACATTCCTGTAGCTTTTCAGTGCTGATGTCACGGGCTTTGTCTTTTCTGGTTTACGGTACAAAAAAAAACAGACTAAAACTGCCCCACAAAAGCTAAAATATTCAATAAGGAGAGCTTGCTAAAGAAATAATTTAACCATAAATCCTGCCAGCTTGGAGCTGTCCTGATGGCTTTGTGTGTGAATGCTGCTTGGGATGGTACTGAGCCCCAGAGGTCCAAGGTTCAACTCTTGATCTGTGCTGAGTTAGTCAACCTCTGTTGGGGGAGCATTGAAGGTGCAACAATTGGCCTCGGTACCACTGGGCTAGAGAGATGGGGGATGAAAAAAAATCAGCTCCGAGTCCTGCTCCTGATCACTACCGGCTGGCCTCTGCTGGAAAGTATGTGTGATGTGGAGATGCCGGTGTTGGACTGGGGTGGACAAATGTGAGAAGTCGCACAACACCAGGTTATAGTCCAACAGCTTTATTTGAAATCACAAGCTTTCGGAGCGCTGCTCCTTCGTCAGGTGAAAGTATGTGGGCATTCGGCGTGAACGTGACTGGACTTGGCTGTGCACTCCTGCAGTTGAATAGCTTGCCACGATTCAAGGCCTAGGCTCCTTGGACAAGGTACTGAGGGTTGCTGGTGTCTCTTGGCATGAGGCAGTAACTTCAGTCGAGGAGAAAATTGGGGCGAGGAGGAGATAATGGACCTAATGACCAGGAGGCCCCAGTTGTTTTCCCATTCTGCCCCTCCTGTCTTTTTTTTTATATAAACATAATGTACCCCACGCATTTTACATCTGTACAGGGCAGTGTGATTTCAGTAAAGCTCATTACCTTTTCAACCCACAACAACAGCAACTTATGGGGGAAAATTCAGTTGGTTGCGCCTCCCGTTAGCGCCTTAAGAGGGCGCTAATGGGGCGCAAAGCAACTAGCGCCCGGGCGCGGCGATGTTTGCGCCGCTCGTGAAATTAACTAGACATTTTGCGGCGGCGCTAAACAGTACCGCCACTATCTCCTGCGCCGGCAGATCGTGACATCAGTCGAGTGCGCAACGCCCCGGTAGCGCCCCATAGCGGATATTGAGTGGCGCCCCCTGCCTTACCGCCTGCCGCTAGCAACGGCAGGTTGAGGGGAGCGTTTTGCAGTCAGGAAGGGACTGGGGGAGCGCTATTTAAAGGCGAACGCTTCCTGCCTTTTTTTGTTGGCGACATTTTTGAACCACGCATTCTGAGAGAGAGAGAGAGAGACTTCTGGAGAGATTCAACGCTGTGTGAAGGAGTTTTGGGTACTGAGCAGCACTTTGCAGGTTCATTTTGATTTGCCCTTCCTTGTATCGATTTAGAAGAGACTGTTGGGGCTGCACTCTGAGCTCTTTCCCTGGGCGCCTCCATTGTTCTTTCCAGCAGATTTGATGTACAGATCTCTCCAGGCTGAGATTCAAGGCTGCAATGAGCAGGATGTGGATGGAAAGCAAGATTAACCCTCCCCTTTAAGAACTGGCCGGGGCCATTGTGTCTGTGTTCCATTGCTGACTGACATCACATGAGCTTCGCCAGCGCTCTGAGGTAGCGCCTCGCTCCTCGGCCTTTGCGCCTTAAGACAGGTGTGAAGCGCCTGATTTAGCGCTCCAGTCACCTCCAGGGGCGATAAAAGTCAAGTTTGCAGTCGGAGGCGATAATTAGCGCCAGGCGCTAATCTTTGCGCCCGGCCGATAATTGCGCCCCAAACGGGGCGATACTGAATTTTTCACCCTATATTTCTATACTGCCTTTTAATGTGGTAAAACGTCCCAAGGCGCTTCACAGGAGCGTTCTCAAACCTAATGTCATGTCTGAGGACACGGACTCTGGGCATAATGGAGACTGGACCCTTACATTGGAGGCAGTTCAGAGACGATTCACTAGGTTAATTCCAGAGATGAGGGGGTTGACTTACGAGGAAAGGTTGAGCAGGTTGGGCCTATACTCATTGGAATTTAGAAGAATGAGAGGTGATCTTATTGAAACATATAAGATACTGAGGGGGCTCGACAGGGTAGATGCAGAGAGGATGTTTCCCCTCGTGGGGAAATCTAGAACTCGGGGGCACAGTTTCAGAATAAAGGGTCGCCCTTTTAGAACTGAGATGAGGAGGAATTTCTTCTCTCAGAGGGTCGTAAATCTGTGGAATTCTCTGCCCCAGAGAGCTGTGGAGGCTGGGTCATTAAATACATTTAAGGTGGAGATAGACAGATTTTTGCAAGATAAGGGAGTGAAAGGTTATGGGGAGCGGGCAGGGAAGTGGCTTTGAGCCCAAGATCAGCCATGATCTTATTGAATGGCGCAGCAGACTCGAGGGGCCAAGTGGCCTATTCCTGCTCCTATTTCTTATGTTCTTATGCTGCTAATGGAAGATTAGAAATTTGGTTAAATCAATAGTGCAGCAACGTCTGAACATATGGGAGCGTGTGTGACGAATGTTAACACATTTCTATGATGCGAACACATTTCTAGGTACCGATTGCTTGCTGGCATGATATCTAAATGAAATCCTCGAGCATTTTAGACCTGTAGCACACTCCCTGCCACTGCCTAGGGAGCCTGTAAAACCTCATCAGTGGGAGAGTTTAGCTGAAATAAGTACATGCTGTAATCCATCTGACCAGGTGCCACAGAGAACACTCGATCACAATGGAGCTTTTGACTTGTTCGCTGCATTTAATTGGCCCAATTGAGAAAAGAACAGTTTGATCCCAAGATAGATGAGTTGGGTGTGTTTTTTTTTGAGTAAGAGGACTTCTAATTGGAACATGCTGAGGTCAAGTGTCCATGGTCAAGTCCCACAAGAAGAAACAAAATAGGCCTTCCCTTTTTTTTGGGGGTAGTGAATCACTACTAGTGATAAATGAACTTCCGTTTTAGAACCCCAAATTGGGAGTTTGGTAATGACACGAGGCTCTTTGAGGGCTTCAGATGATCTTGTTGAGTGTCCATTGAGTGTAAACGGGTCAAGAAATGCTCGCAATATACAGCCGGCCCCACCGAAACCTGTATAGACGAAAGGCAGATTAATGTTCTGGGTGTAAACCATTGCCAGAACTAAAAGATAAGCAAATATATGGAGGCTGACCGGTGTATTTCCAGAGCTGCAGTCTTTTTTTCCTTCTTTGATAACTGAGTAAGTGATTTGGTGTGACTCATAGAATGATACAGCACAGAAGGAGGTCATTCGGCCCATCGTGCCCATGCCGGCTCTTTGAGAGAGCTCTCCAATTAGTCCCACTCCCCTGCTCTTTCCCCATAGCCCTGCAAATTTTTCCCCTTCAAGTATACATCCAATTCCCTTTTGAAAGTTATTATTAAATCTGCTTTCGCCACCCTTTCAGACAGTGCATTCCACAGCATAACAACTCGCTGCGTGAAAAAAGAAAAGAAAATTCTCCTCTGGTTCTTTTGCCAATTACCTTAAATCTGTGTCCTCTGGCTACTGATCCTTCTGCCAGTGGAAACAGTTTCTCCCTATCTACTCTATTAAAACCCTTCATAGTTTTGAACACCTCTATTAATTTCCCCTTAATCTTTTCTGCTCTAAGGAGAGCAACCCTAGTTTCTCTACTCCACATAACTGAAGTCCCTCATCCCTGGTACCATTCTGGTAAGTCTCCTCTGCCTCGTCCCCGCCTTAACATCCTTCCTAAAGTGCGGTGTCCAGAATGGGACACAATACTCCAGCTGAGGCCTAACCAGTGATTTATAAAGGTTTAGCGTAACTTCCTTGCTTTTGTCCTCTTATTTATAAAGCCACAACATGCCATCCCTCCAAATTGTTTCACTTGCCAAATGTTTTTTTGTTGTTGTTCTCTGGATGTGGGCAACACTGGCAAGGCTGCATTTATTGCCCATCTTTAGTTGCCCTCCGAAGGTAGTGGTGGTGGTGGTGGGCCTTCTCCTTGAACCGGCGCAGTCCTTGTGTTGATGGTTTTGTGGAGGGAATTCCAGAGTTTTGATCCAGCAACGATGAAGGAACGGCGGTACGTGTCAAAGTCCGGGTCATGTGTGACTTGGAGTTAAGCTCGCTGATGATGGCGTTCCCATGACTTTGCCTTTTGTCCTTCAGTGATGGAGGTTGCAGGGGAGGGAGGAGCAGCTAAAGTAAGTGTAGCATGATTCCTCTCCTTTAATCTTAGCGCTGTTTGTTGGGACCTTGCTGTGCGCAAATTGGCTGCCGTGTTTCCTACATTACAACAGTGACTACACTTCAAAAAGTACTTCATTGGCTGATAGGGGGCTTTGGGAAGTCCTGAGGTCGTGAAAGTTGCTACATAAACGCAAGGTCTTTCTTTCCTTGAAAGAGATATCCAATTAGTTCCACTCCCTGCTCTTTCTGTTGGGTGTAATTATTTCTGACAGTCGAAATGGAAGTGATATGGTGACTACATGCACCAGAAGGCTAATAAACACCTGTACTATTTTAACCTTCAAGATGGTCTGGGTGATAATGGCTTGTTAGTTTGCGCATGGAACAGCAAGAATTAATTACTAAGCAGTAATCTCATTAAAGATGACATCGTTAACTGCAAGTGGGAGGCGCGAGTGCCTTTATTGTCACCCGAACCCCAAAATTAGACCAGAAGTTGCTCCCTGGTGTCTGTTGTGCAGAATATACAGGTTCCGATTTCTGCCAGTTTTGACGCTGTGTTTTGGCCTGATTTATACACTGAGACCAGCTGTCACAATGCAGACTCCAACTGTTGCCCAGTGTGATGGCATTCAACCAAGACAATTGGAACTTGTGATCAAGTTCCTGCAGATTTATTGAGCATTAATCTGCAGTGGCCTTCTGGGAAATTCTCAGGCTGGTGTGTTTTCCACCCAAAATAATGCCCTCCCCTGGGAGTAATTCGAGGTGTCGGTAATCTCATTAAGGAGTTCTGATCCATTTAAACCTTGAGATAAGGGTATTGCCCCGACTGTTCATCTATGTGGGCGGTGCTGGCAAGGCCGGCATTTATTACCCATCCCTAGTTGCCCTTGAGAAGGTGGTGGTGAGCCGCCACCTTGAACCGCCGCAGTCCGTGCGGTGAAGGTACTCCCACAGTGCTGTTAGGGAGGGAGTTCCAGGATTTTGCTGCAGCAGTCAGTTTGTCTGTAGAGGTACATTTTGAATATGAGAATTTGCATTTATATGGCACCTTTCATGACCTCAAGATGTCTCAAATTGTTTCACAGCCAATGAGGTATTTTTGGAGTGTAGTTATCGTTGCAAATGCAGCAGCCAATTTTGTACATGGCAAGACCCCCACAAACACAAAAAAGATAAATGACCAGATAATCTGTTTTTGGTGGCGTGGCTGTGATAGTGGGAGAGGTGCAGCACCCAATAGATTCCCTACAAGGCTTTCCTGCTTTAGATAGTCCTGCATTATTGTACAATATTTTTCCATACTTCCCCCTTCCAATCCAACAACTGCTACCTGTCTCTCTGGAACAGTAAACATATGGTTGTGTTCAAACAGCACAGTTGAGTCAGCAATTTATGTATCTATTTGAAAACTAGGTGGGAGGAAGAGTGCTTGCGCCTGTGACAGGAAGTAAGTGTGACACTTGCAGGAAGTGCATGCGATATGCTGGGCTTCTAATAGATACGAGCATCTCCCCTATGGCATTGCTCACTGTAAACCAGATGATGTGCATCTTTACAATGACGTGAACCCTCTGCATAAACTAATTAACAATAAACTGCCCGGACACCCTCCCTCTTCTCGACTCCCCTGGTTCTAGAGTTTGTTGCAATCTTGAACATATCATCAGGGTTCAATTTATTGATTCCCTTAAGAATCTGGAATAGCATTTCCCTGAACCTTCTCTCTCCTTCAACGCCCCCCCCCCCCCACCCCCACCCCCACAATGTGAACAATCTCTGACTCTTCCACCTGTCCTCGTAGCTCCAATTCCTTAAGACAGCGATGACTGTCCTTCCGTGGGCCAAATCCGGCCTTGCAAGGTCCTACAAGCCTGCCCGTGATCCTCCTGCTGGTTTCCCTCTTTGTGCTTGTGCGCAAAGTTGACTTCGAGCTGATTAAACGTTCCCAAGACCTGGAGGACTAGAATGGGCTTCTCACTAATTGGTGGATTGTGGCCAGTCAGGGAGCAGGCTGTTCTAATCCCCAGGCCTGGCAGTGTTACAGAGCTGAAATAGTTTCCTCCTGCACTCTCGCTCGGGGCACGTCATCACCCCACAGCACCGCATGCAGCGGTGTCTAAATGATCAAGCATCGCTGCAGTATTCTCAAGGTCCTCAACCTCAGCAATTTGAAGATGGCACATTCTGCCCGAAGAGCTCTGATTTCAGTCAGGCTCATCGAAAGCATCGCAGACTGAAGATCTGCACCAGGGGAACCGGGAATCTGCTAATACATGGAAATACACGGAGTTACAACAAAATAACAGACCATTTGGCCCAACCAGTTAATGTCGGTGTTTACCCTCCACGCGAACAAATAGTCCGAATCGTATTTACCCACCCTGTTCCCATATCCCTTCATCCACCTATCCAATCTAATCTTGAAAGTTGGAATAGTTTCTGCCTCAAACACTAAGCCTGCAAGTGAATTCCATGACCTCACAACTCTGAAGAAGTTCCTCCTGCCCTATGTGCTAAATCCACATTTAATCTTGTATCTACAGGGCCTCGTTCCAGACCCTTCAACTACTGGAAGCAGTCAGCTTCTACCTATCCTGTTCCATCTTTCATCATTTTAAACATGTCTATACCAATTGCCCCATAATCTGCGTTCCAACAAAAAAAGGCCCCATTCTTCGTCTGTCTTTGTATTTGTGTTTCCTCCATACCAGCATTGCAGCATTGGATGCACTGATGTGCTGAAGTCACCCACTGAGAACTTCAGCTTTCGGTTCCAGTAGCCATTGCGCTATTGATGTCTACATATTTGGGTTTAAAATGGCACAGGAGAGGCCCCATCATTGGGCAACCACTGTCATCTCCCCCATTAGGAAAGATTGAACAGGCTGGAGCTCTTTACTCTAGAAAAAAGAAAACTGAGGGGTGACCTGATCGAGGTCTTTAAGATTATGAAAGGGGTTTGATAGGGTAGACGTAGAGAAGATCTTTCCACTTGTGGGGGAGACCAGAACTAGAGGCCATCAATATAAGATAGTCACTAATAAATCCAATAGGGGATTCAGGAGAAACTTCTTTACCCAGAGAGTGGTGAGAATGTGGAACTCGCTACCACAGGGAGTAGTTGAGGCGAATAGTATAGATGCATTTACGGGGAAGCTAGATAAACAAATGACGGAGAAAGGAATAGAAGGATATGTTGATGGGGTTAGATAAAGAAGGGTGGGAGGAGGCTCGTGTGGAGCATAAACACCAGCATAGACCAGTTGGGCCGAATGGCCTGTTTCTGTGCTGTAAATACTATGTAATCTTGAACACTCCCAGGAGTTCTGTTGCAGTTTTGAAAATAATTAATTGCTTTCCCTTCTGACTTTGAGGACCTATTGAGGAGGGACCATACCCAGATACTCCTGCACCATCTGTACAAAGATGAGATTGTTTAGGGGTGGGGGTAGGGGATTGTGGCAAATTTTGCTGTCAATGTGAATTTGCCCCCGATTATCCTGCAAGGCTCTCCCGATCTCTCTAATTTCGACAGCAGATCAAGAGAACTCCCGCAGAAATTCCGGGCTGCTATTTCTTTAATGAGCTGGAGGAAACTACCCCTTTCTCACGCTCGCCCCCTCCCCGGCCGAATGTATGGAGCTACTTTCCAAAGCAGTTCTGTTCTGTTCTGTGCTGTAAACTGGTCACGCTCTTGTCTGATGCAGAATATCATTTTGGGGGCTTGCATTATCACAATGGTTTTTGCCGTCTATCCATCTCCAAAGGGTTGGACATCCCAGAATTAATCTCGGCCGTCGGTTGGCTGCCCTATTCAGGGCGGCCTCCAATTCCCAGCTATCCTCGCTCTGATGTGGTGACCAGAATTGGACACAGTACTCCGGGTGTGGCCGTACCAGTGCCTTGTACAGTCTCTCTGTATCGCCACCTGAGATTGGTGCCCTGTCCCTCTGGTTGTACATCCTAAGTTGGCTTTGCTGACTGCAGCTGCACACTGCGCTGTTGGCTCAGTGAGGTATCCACCAATGTTCCAGCTCTCTCTCTCCTGTGTTGTTTCCTGTAGCTTGGAGGCAGTTTGTTTATATTCACACTGTATAGGTTTATTTTCACCCCCGCCCCATCTCATTACTTTGCATTCATCGATGTTGAATGCCATTGACCACATCAGCCCACCTTCCCAACCTATCCAGATCATATTTCCTGATGTTCCAACTTTTTGCTTTCTCTTCCTTGCTTCCCAATTTGGTGTCCTCTGCAAATTTGGACAGCTCTATTCAGCAATCATTTCTATACACCATAAACACCATTGGACCCAGCACAGACTGGCTCCTCACTAGTGACCCCTTGTCAAGTCAACTTGCCTCCTATGGTGTCAGCTGTGGCTCAGTGGGCAGCACCCTTGCCTCTGAGTCAGAAGGGTTGTGGGTTCAAGCCCCACTCCAGAGACTTGAGCACAAAAATCTAGGCTGACACTCCAGTGCAGTACTGAGGGAGTGCTGCACTGTCGGAGGTGCCACTTTTTGGATGAGATGTTAAACCGAGGCCCCGTCTGCTCTCTCAGGTGGATGTAAAAGATCCCATGGCACTATTTCGAAGAAGAGCAGGGGAGTTATCCCCGGTGTCCTGGGCCAATATTTATCCCTCAATCAACATCACCAAAACAGATTATCTGGTCATTGTCACATTGCTGTTTGTGGGAGCTTGCTGTCTGCACAAACTAGATGCAGGAAGAATGTTCCCGATGGTCGGAGAGTCCAGAACCAGGGGTCATAATCTAAGGATAAGGGGTAAGCCATTTAGGACAGAAATGAGGAAGAATTTCTTCACCCAGAGAGTGGTGAACCTGTGGAATTCTCTACCACAGAAGGTAGTTGAGGCCAAGTCATTAAATATATTCAAGAATGAGTTAGATATATTTCTTAAAGCTAAAGGTATCAAGGGATATGGGAGAAGGCAGGTACAGGGTACTGAATTTGGATGATCAGCCATGATCTCATCGAATGGCGGAGCAGGCTCGAGGGGCCGAATGGCCTACTCCTGCTCCTATCTTCTATGTTTCTACGTGTACAAAATAGCTGCCGCGTTTCCTACATTACAACAGTGACTGCAAGTACTTCATTGGCTGTGAAACGCTTTGGGACGTCCTGAGGTGGTGAAAGTCGCTCTATAAATGCAAGTCTGTTTCGAGAATGTAAATGATCGTTCAATTTCTCATTGAGATATTCAAAATCTCAAACACAGCTGAGAACACCAGCTGTGGCCTACGCTGACACGTTGAGCCCTGAGGCTAACATATGGCCTAGATTTGTTTCAATCAACAGAAAGTGCCACGTCACATGGACACACTCACTGCCAGGGACAAACTCCTACAATCCTGTAAAAGTGCCAGGCTCCACATTCAGGAATGTGTTTTCCGAATGGATCCCCTTACTATTGTGGACGAGCGCATTGACCACAGCCAGGCCCCGTGGATTGTTGTGTGTTTGAGATGTCTTTTTTTTTATAGAGAGAAAAGCATCTGAATTAACGCTCCCTGTCCCTGTGTTGGTGCAAGGTTTAATGGTGTCAGCCGTGGCTCAGTTGGTGGCACTCTCGTCTCTTGAGTCAGAAGGTTGTGGGTTTTCCCTTTCACGATCTCAGGACGTCCTAAACGCTTTGCAGCCAATGAAGTACAGTCACGGTTACAAAAGCAAAATACTGCGGGTGCTGGAAATCTGAAATAAAAACAGAAAATGCTGGAAATACTCAGCAGGCCAGGCAGCATCTGTGGAGAGTTTCTCTCTCTCCACAGATGCTGCCTGACCTGCTGAGTATTTCCAGCATTTTCTATTTTTATTTCAGAAGTGCAGTCACTGTTGTAATGTAGGAGAGGTGGAAGCCGATTTAGGCACGGCAAGATCCCACAATGGTAAATGACCAGGTAATCTGTGTTTTTCGGATAAATGGGGATAAATATTGGCCAGGATACCCGGGAGAACTCCCCTGCTCTTTTTCGAATTAGTGCCATGGCATCTTTTACATCTAGCTGAGAGGGCAGACAGGGCTCCGGTTTAACTGCTCATCCGAAAGACGACACCTCCGACAGTGCAGCACTCCCTCGGTACTGCCCCTCCGACAGTGCAGCACTCCCTCGGTACTGCCCCTCCGACAGTGCAGCACTCCCTCGGTACTGCCCCTCCGACAGTGCAGCACTCCCTCAGTACTGCCCCTCCGACAGTGCAGCACTCCCTCAGTACTGACCCTCCGACAGTGCAGCACTCCCTCAGTACTGTCCCTCCGACAGTGCAGCACTCCCTCGGTACTGCCCCTCCGACAGTGCAGCACTCCCTCGGTACTGCCCCTCCGACAGTGCGGCGCTCCCTCGGTACTGCCCCTCCGACAGTGCAGCGCTCCCTCAGTACTGTCCCTCCGACAGTGCAGCACTCCCTCGGTACTGCCCCTCCGACAGTGCAGCACTCCCTCGGTACTGCCCTGGGAGGGTCAGCCTAGCTTTTTGGGCTCAAGTCTCTGGAGTGGGATTTCGAACTCTCAACCTCCTGACTCAGAGGCGAGGGTGCTGCCCACTGAGCCACGACCGACCCACGGAGAGGTCCCGGTCCGATCCCTGGTCTGTGCTGAGTTCACTGGCAGTAGCCTGGATGGTGCTAGAGGCACTGTATTTGGACCTTGGCAACCATGGGGAGAGGATAATCAGCCAGTGTTTCCCCCTCCCACCACCACCCCCCGCCTCCACTTCGTCATTGCTCTCCAGTGCCCCCTGCTGGAAGGTGCGCTTGTGTGGCAGACGGGTGACGACAGGACGTCACTTGGCAGTGGTGCCAACCATTTCGCACATGCCCATGACCAGGAGTGGTGAGGTACCAGAGAGTGACTGGGTCTCATGGACCCCACCATGAGCCTCCACCTTCAGTACAGGTAGGGGAGATAACGGGAGAAGACAGGAATATTAGAAATCACAAAGTAATTAATAAATACCACGGAATAAATATCAACAACACACATGACCGGCTGCTGCAGTATTTCAGTACCTCCTAGTACCCTAGTAAGAATAGCAAGTAGTTTTAATTCTGTTCTCTCAGTATCTCTGCCCACTGGTGTCTGATATTAGTTGGTTTAGGGGAAGCTGCTTAGCTCTGTATTTAGGATTGAGAGGATTTAAACCTCTAACTGATTTGTGTTTTAATTGTACGTTAGTGAGTGAGAAATAGGATCTAATGACATCTATCGGGGGAGAGGGTTATGGCTGCACTGATCGGAAACAGTTTTGCCTGAATAAAATGAAGCCATTGCTTGTGTTTTCTAACCCTCACCTCGATTTTAATGCCACTTGTTTGATATTCCTTGATTAATCAGTTTTGAACACACTGATAGCTTGAGTTCTGAAAGCCTTGCGGTTCACCAGTTTACGACTGCCAGAAGCCGATTTTCTGTCCGTGTCCGCCCCTGCACCTTGCCGCAGAGTGAGAAGAGGCCGGTTTCACATCCCTGATTTCACGCGCCTCAGCTTTGAGATTGCTGGCCTGACCAAGGAGGGGCGCAACGGAGACGGACCCTTCCTCGGAGGGAGGGGAAACATCGCAGGGTGAGCGAGCCTGCCTACTCTCACCCTGAAGAGCAGTATTGGCATCGGCTGGTCCTCCTTTGGCGAGGGGGCAGTGATGCACAATGCGGGATAGGGCATGAGGTGCAAAATGGCTGCCGGCTGGAACATTTGGGGAGGGTGAAGAGGAGATTTACCAGGACGGTACCAGGGATGGCGGAATTCAGTTATGTGGAGAGACTGGAGAAGCTGGGGGCTGTTCTTCTTCGAGCAGAGATGGTTAAGGGGAGATTTGACAGAGGTGTTCAAAATAATGAAGGGTTTTGCCAGAGTAAATAAGTAGAAACAGTTTCCACTGGCAGAGGGTCGAAATCCAGAGGATGCAGATATAAGATAATTGGCAAAAAAAAAGCCAGAGGGGAGATGAGAATTTTTTTTTTTAATGCAGCGAGTTGTTGTGATCTGGAACGCGCTGCCTGAAAGGGCGGTGGAAGCAGATTCAATCGTAACTTTCAAAAAGGAATTGGATAAATACTTGAAAAGGAAACATTTGCAGGGCTATGGGGAAAGAGCAGGGGGAGCGGGACTATTTGGATCGCACTTTCAGACAGCCGGCACACGCACGATGGGCCGAGTGGCCTCCTTCTGCGCTGTATGAATCTGATTTCCAGTCAGTGTGTGATTAAATATAGTATTTAATTTGCAGTGTGGTGCAGGGAAATATGACTGTTTGACGGAGAATAAAAGACACCTCTGAGTGATGAGGGCCATAATATGAAGAGTTCAATATTTACTGCCAAAGGTCACACGTTGGGTACCAGGGCAGTAGTCAGCCCCTTCAGGTGCGGGAAAGGAAGAAAGTTATTGAGGCAACAGACATTCCTGAACCTAAATCATCCAACATATGAGCCCTTTAACTGTATCCAGGCTGACACTCCCAGTGCAGTGCTGAGGGAGTGCTGCACTGTCGGAGGTGCCGTCTTTCGAATGAGACGTTAAACCGAGGCCCCACCTGCCCTCTCAGGTGGACATAAAAGATCCCGTGGCCACTATTTTGAAGAAGAGCAGGGGAGTCCTCTCCGGTGTACTGGCCAATATTTATCCCTCAATCAACAACTCTAAAGACAGATGATCCGGTCATTATCACATTGCTGTTTGTGGGAGCTTGCTGTGCGCCACTTGGCTGCCGCGTTTCCTACATTACAACAGTGACTACACTTCAAAAAGTACTTAATTGGCTGTAAAGCGTTTGGGACGTCCTGAGGTCGTGAAAGGCGCTATAGAAATGTCTTTTCTTTCTTTTCTTTTCCTTCCTTCCTTTATTCTTCTTTCTCTTCCTTCCTGCCTTCCTTTCTCTTCTTGCCTTTATCTCGCTGTTTAAGAAGCCATGAAAAACACCCATCGAATCATCCCTCCCTCTACTGGGGGCATAATCTTAGAATAAGGGGCTGCCGTTTCAAAACTGAGATGAGGAGAAACTTCTTCACTCAGAGGGTAGTAAATCTATGGAATTTGCTACCTCAGAGAGCTGTGGAAGCTGCGACATTAAATCAATTTAAAACGGAGATAGACAGTTTCCTAGCTGATAAGGGAATTAAGGGTTATGGAGAGCGGGCAGGGAAGTGGACGTGAGTCTTGGTTCGGATCAGCCATGATCCTATTGAATGGCGGAGCAGGCCCGAAGGGTCGTATGGCCGACTCCTGCTCATACTTCTTATGTTCTTATGTTCTTATACTGCTGGAAAGACTGGGGTTTTTTTATTCTGAATCGTATTAAAATAATCAGCCTGTGTGTGCTGGAGCCAGCTTATTGAGTGCTGACAGGACACTTCCATTGACTGGGGAGTGAGTGTCTTGTGTCAATTGTTCGATGCCCTGGGCCTTCTGAAGGAAATACCTTTCTGTGTGAGTGTTTGTTTGTTTTCTTTTTTACATCAACCATTAAGTTACCCTAGAGGGCAAATAATGGCTAGTGACCCAGTGCTTAGATGAAAGGACCGCTTTCCCTTTTCAAACACTTTTTTTTGCTGGATGGTTTGGGGTAACTTTGGGACCATTTACCGGAGGCGTTGATGGGGACGGCTCATCTTTTTTGTTTTCTTATGAATGAACTTTCATCGATCAACACCCTGATGCTTCTCTGTGCTCCTGAGGGTAGACGCTGCGTCCAGCCCAGTAAAGTTAAGCGTTTCGGGAAACTTCATGGGGGGAGTTTTGATTTTAAAAATAAAAGTGGCTCCTTCATTTTTTTTTTTGTTGCTTTGGTAAATGATTTTTTCGACTCTCTATTTCTCGGAACTGTTTCCCACGGTGACGGGGAGGAGTTGGTACCCGTGTTACTGACGGAGTTGTCCACACTTGCCAAGGGACAGCGTGGTGATAACTCGCTGTTACATTGCGCCGTGCTGGAGTTGCATTGTGGTGGGACAAGGGTGAGGCCTGAAACTTCGTATTCGCAAATTTAACAGTGCCACGCGAGGGGGGAGGGGGAGAGGCGGGTTGCCTATCAGATGCCATGTGCTTGTGCCCGGCAGAGCCACATCTTCCCCAAGGGCTGCTCTGTGACTACTGACTGGCAGGTTCTAGAGCAACACTGGCTGAGGCCTGGGAGCAGGCTGCCTAGTGGCCATCTTGGCTAGGGATGGCGAATAAAAGGTGAGGGGAGGGATAGGCCCTTGAGTCCTAAAGTGGTAGGGTTTTTTTTTTAAATGTTCTGTGTGGACGTATTGACACCCTCAAGGGGACCCCGCTTGCTGATATTGACACCCTCTCATGGGGACCCCCCCTTGCTGATATTGACACCCTCTCAAGGGGACCCCCCCCTTGCTGATATTGACACCCTCTCATGGGGAACCCCCCTTGCTGATATTGACACCCTCTCAAGGGGACCCCCCCCTTGCTGATATTGACACCCTCTCATGGGGACCCCCCCTTGCTGATATTGACACCCTCTCAAGGGGACCCCCCCCTTGCTGATATTGACACCCTCTCATGGGGACCCCCCCTTGCTGATATTGACACCCTCTCAAGGGGACCCCCCCCTTGCTGATATTGACACCCTCTCAAGGGGAACCCCCCTTGCTGATATTGACACCCTCTCAGCCGACCCTGCGATACACTCTGGAGGACCTACTGTCTTAATTTCCAAAAGTGTCAGCCCGCCAAAGGAAAACATTGCTGTCGATGCTTTATTGGTAGACGACAGAATTGGCATGTTAGTAAGCCCACGCGGACAGAGAAGAAATAAAGAACGTAGCGTTCCTGAGACTGATGCGGTGTGCCCCGTTCCCAGAGGATAGAAATCTGGTGACCGCCCCACCCCTCATCTAAGGGGCTTTGGCGCCTTGTGCTTTCAAAAGTATCCAGTTCCACCCCTCTATCTCTGGGTGGTGGGAGGGGGGAAGGGATGTCACCTCTATTTCCACTCATAACCCCTTGATGTAAGTCTGCTGCACCAGTGTGATTGGTGATGGTTTGGGACTAGCAACCGAGAGCTTTGAGTTGAAGTCCTACCCCGGCAGTTTTAAATTCAATAAAACCGGTTATGGTGGACTGGCACCAGAAAAAAAAATGATGATGAAAGCAGCCATAGAAACCCAACTGGTTCACTGACGGTTTTTTATGGAACGGTCACTATTTGGGACTCTGTACCCGCTCGATGTGCCTTCTGAAGAGGCCTAGTAAGCTGCTCCGTTAGAAAAGAACCCTCCACAATTGCAATGTTCAATAAACGGAGGGGCAATAAATGCGGCCTTGCCAGTGTCGCCCGCATCAAGTTTGTAAAAGTGTGTGACGCCCTTGGGCAGAGGGCTGCTTCACGACATTGAGTTTAGTGGGGAAATGGGGAACTTTCAAAAGGCAAATGGACATGTATATGAAGGGCACTAATTGGCAGGGTTATGAAGGGTGATGTGGGGGTGGGTGGGTGGGGAAGCTAGGGGGCTGGGACTAAATTGGACAGCACTTTCAAAGAGCCGGCACAGGCATGATGGGCTGAATGGCCTCCTTCTGTGCTGTAAGATTCAACCAGCGACGTGCCCAACCTGTGGCATGGGTTTCAGCTGTCTGCTTCCTGGCCTCAACTTGCTTCCACTGTCACACATGGAGGTTCATTACTCCCACTACTTTTGCCCAGCACAGACACTAAAGATGGGAATCCAATTTGTCATGTGCGATCTGAACTCCAATCCCTTTCATAGATTCATACAGCACAGAAGGAGGCCACTCGGCCCATCGTGCCTGTGCTGGCTCTTTGGTCGAGCGATCCGATTAGTCCCGCTCCCCCCGCCCTTTCCCCATAGCCCTGCAAATTTTTCCTTTTCAAGTATATAACCAATTCCCTGACTCAACTTCCACCACCGTTTCGGGAAGTGCGTTCCCGATCATAACCACTCGCTGCGTAAAAACATTTCTCTTCGTCTTCCCCACCCCGCGGCTTTTTTTTGCCAACGATCTTAAATCTGTTTCTGTCTTATTTCATAAATTTAAACCCTGTGGGGATTTTCAGAGAAACCTGTATTTTTTTTATATGTTCTTGACTGTAAACTCAGCTGAAGAGGTGCTGCAGCTTTAATTAGGAAATCATTAAACCTAAAGCCCACCTGGCTGTGCTTTTGCTTCCAGGTTGAATGTCCTTGTTTCTCTTGCAATGCACGAGGTTGTATCAGTATATTATGTTGTTGCAGTATCCCTTGCCTCGCTGTGTCATGTGCATGCTGTCTCTTTGGGCTGGATTTTGTCTTGGGGTCGGGTTGGGATCGTGTTAGCCACATTTCGTGTTTCCCCCCCGCCGCCCCCGACTCCAGATTAATGTAGATGAATGATGCAATTTTCACTTAATTGGGTAATTGAGTTCCAGCATGTGGGAACCCATGAACCAATTAGTGGTTTCAGTCTGAAAGTCAACTCTGATGATGTCATCATTGCTGACTGCCTGGTCTCAGAGACTGCCTGGCTTTTGGTGTGAGAGGACCTGCCTGGCTTTTGCTGTCAGTGGACCTGGATGGGGGGGTGGGGGAGGAAAGAGAAAAAGAGAGAGAGAGAGAGAGAGAAAGAGAGATTTTATTTTTCAATCCATGTCCTCTCACAGTAAGGCCAGGCAGTCTGTGAGGACAATGCAGCAGCATCAGAGGCCACTTTCACACACAATACTATTTTACTCTTCATCACATCTCCGTTGTAATAGTGGACCTGCAGCTGATAGTCAGCTATCCACTTGTGCTCCCACCAGGTTTCACTGGCGTGTTTCACATCAGGCGTACCTCACGTCGGAAAAGGGTTAAACTAGCTAAAACGTTTCAAAATGGCATTACAGAGCCAATTTAGGGCTTCTTAAGGGCTTTAATGGCCTCTCCCGCCTCTTGGAGGCGGGACGGAGTCGGGAACCCCGCGACCGATTTTGTCAAAATTGCATGGAGGCGGGATGGAGTCGGGATGGGGTCGGGACCCCCGACCCCGCAACTTTAACCCCCCACACGCCTCCAAACCCGACTCCATGGGTCATTCAAAATCCAGCCCTTTGTGTCTGTCTCTCTGTGTGTGTGTCTCGCGCGCTCTCTCTCTCTCTCTCTCTCTCTCTCTCTCTCTCTCTCTTCCCCGCCCCCTCCATCTCATGAGCTGTTTAAGTAACAAGCTTATGGTGAGGGCCAGCTGTCCAACACACTGCCTGCCCAGGGATCCTGGGGTTAGCCCGTCTGCCGACCAAACCACCGTCCGCATTAACTCTTGTGAATGGACAAAATGGATGCATTAGGGTGACGACCTCATGAACTCTGCTGCTCAAAAGCTATCCCGGGGGGGGGTCGAATGTCAACGGAAGTCAATATTGTGCAGGGTTACGCAAGATGGGCAAAATCGGCTGACAAAAGAAAGAAAGAACTTGTGTTTCTATAGCACCTTTCAGGACGTCCCAAAGCGCTTTACAGCCAATGAAGTATTTTTTGAAGTGTAGTCACTGTTGTAATGTGGGAAACGCGGCAGCCAATTTGTGCACAGCAAGCTCCCACAAACAGCAATGTGATAATTAGAGATATTAAGCACGCAGACTGATCGGGCTGTGCTGCCTACAGGCATAGATAGGCAATACATGGGCAGAAAGACAGGTGACAGAAAAACAATGTGATAATGACCAGATCATCTGTTTTAGTAATGTTGGTTGAGGGATAAATATTGGCCCAGCACACCGGGGAGAACTCCCCTGCTCTTTGAAATAGTATCATGGGATCTTTTGCGTCCACCTGAGAGGGCAGACGGGGCCTTGGTTTAATATCTCATGTGAAAGACGGCACCTCCGACAGTGCAGCACTCCCTCAGCACTGCCCTGGAGTGCCAGCCTGGACTTTGTGCTCCGGTCTCTGGCGTGGGACTCGAACCCACGAATTCTGCCTTAAGTGAGAGTGCTGCCCACTGAGCCACGGCTGACGTCTCAATTCAATTTAAGTGGAGTTATTTTTTTAATGGATCACAAAATACCGCATTTAACTGGTGGACGGGAAGTCATGCTCACTGCCAGACTACCCCCCTCTTCCCCACCCCCTCCCAACCCTTCCCCATTGGTTCATGCTCTGCTCTGTGCAATACCGAGCCGCACGACCCAGGAAAGGCTCGTTAGCTGACTTTGTAACTGAGCCGGGGGAGGGTCACTACACTCCCCACCCCCACCCCCAGCCTTGAGGCCTCTCTGCGCATATATCCTTTCCTTCCTTTTTCCTTTTCCTCTCTTCCTTCCTCCATACCGTGAGCTCTCTCTCTGTATGCCTTTCGAACAGGAAGCCTTTCCAGGGATCGGAGGAGGGAGCGATGCTCCACAAACTGCAGCCTAGTCCAGGAAGCTTGCAGTTGTTGCCCAGCATAAAAATCCTGCGTATTAAAATGAACCATCAATGTCATTTGTACACTAGTTGCAATGCTTCATTTTAAAATGGGACTGTGTGCAGATTATTATTCAAATTGCCAGTGTGCTGAATAACGGCACCAGACTCCTGCTTTACGGGTGTGTGCTCCCTTGGGTATGTCTGCTGGTTGCTCACTGTGTAACAAGTCCCCAGGCCCTGATATGTTTGAGCATTTATCCTATAGACATGTTTATCAGGAGCTGACTAGCGAAAAAGGATGGCAAGGGCCCTGACGTGGCTGAGGGAGCTCGCTTGACGGCTGAATAAAATATTATTAATGGGGGAACTTGCTGCTACATTCCCTTTTAAGTTAAATCGCAAACTATTGCAGCAATCTCCAGCTGTCTTATCTTCTCTCCTGGAGGTAGTGACTTATTTCTGGGTATGGTTCACGGGCTGCAAGCAACCGCCAGCGCTCCAACCAGCTGCCTATTTACGGTCCTGATTCTAGACGGTGAGTGTCAGCAGGTTATTCGACTCTGGAGGGCATCACAGTTGAGCCCGACTTTCTATCTGTACCCAACATTCACACGTGGGGACCCGATGGACAGTGATCGGGAGTGGAAGCCCCGACGGCTGACCTAGTCGGTGGGCACCTGAGGCCCTTCTGTAGCTACAGTGGTTGAGATCTGCAAACTCAAGAGAGGCAGTTGGTGCTGGATCCTCCTGGCCTGTACGGGACAGTGCCACACAACGTCATGTGCTTGAGCTGTTAGCTTAACTTTGAATAATTCCTTGTCATTCATTCTTGGCTTGAATTGTGCTGTGTTGCAACAGGTGGCAATGCTGTGAAGTGATTTTGTAAGGCTCCTGAATCGACCGTATTTTAGCAGCCTGAGGACCTGGCTCATTTATTATTCATTACCCCATTACCATCTCCTTTGGCCTTGCACCATCATCCCTTTTGTCTCTTAATCTCTCCTGCCTTCCACCCTATCACAGACCTTCCCTTTTGTTCTTTCCTCCCCTCCCTCCTCTCCCCGCCCCTGCACTTGCTTAAAAACCTGTTCCATCTCCAGCTTTTTCCAGTTCTGACGAAGGGTCATCGACCTGAAACGTTAACTCTTGTTTCTCTCTCTCTACAGATGCTGCCTGACCCGCTGAGTATTTCCAGCATTTTCTGTTTTTATTTCAGACTTCCAGCATCCGCAGTATTTTGCTTTTGTCTTTTATTATTCGGTAACTTATTGTCCAAACCAATATTTGTGACCGACTCCCCGCACTGAGCTTCCAGTTATGGATGTGGGCTAGAAAATACTGTAATTGCTCAGGTTATAATGTTGTCAGCACCCTCGCCTCTGAGTCAGAATGTGAGAAGTCACACAACACCAGGTTATAGTCCAACAGTTTTATTTGAAATCACAAGCTTTCGGAGCGCTGCCCCTTCGTCAGGTGAAGGAGCAGCGCTCCGAATGCTTGTGATTTCAAATAAAGCTGTTGAACTATAACCTGGTGTTGTGCGACTTCTCACATTTGTCCACCCCAGTCCAACACCGGCATCTCCACATCATCTGAGTCAGAAGGTTGTGGGTTCAAGTCCCACTCCAGAGACTTGAGCACAGTAATCTAGGCTGACACTCCAGTGTGGTGCTGAGGGAGTGCTGCACTGTCGGAGGGGCCGTCTTTCGGATGAGACATTAAACCGAGGCCCCGTCTGTCCTCTCGGGTGGACATAAAAGATCCCACGGGCACTATTTCGGAAGAGAGCCAGCGAGTTCTCCCCGGTGTCCCGGCCAATATTTATCCCTCTGGGATAAATATATCCCAATAGGGATGAGCAATAAATGCTGACCTTGCCAGCGACACCCACATCCTGAGAATGAATTAAAACAAAAAGGAAATGCCTGATTGAATTATTTCCACATGGGAGAAAATGAATGAATTCAGATCAAATCAGTGATCAAAGAACACTGTTTGTGATCAGATGTAACTTTCCAACACTCTTCAGTGAAGAATGGCTATTTGGGGAAGAATGTTGGAGGGCAACTAGTGACCTGGAGCTGTACCCCAGCAATAGTCCGTGCTTTCGGGAGAGAATGGGGAAGGAGAGGGAACACGGCTATCTAGGCTTCACATCTTCCCTGCGCAATCTTCTCCCCTCCCTGCCATTGGGAGGACTGCCATCTCTCGGTGTATCAGGTTCTATTTTAGACACCGTATTTGGGCTTTAGGAAGAGGAGTTGGACATTCAGCCCCTCGTGTCTGCTCCGCCATTCAGTTAGAGCATGGCTGATCTGCAGCTCGACTCCAATTTCCCACCAGCTCCGTATCCCTCGATACCCTTACCCAACAAAAATCTGTCGATCTCAGTCTTGAAAGTTTCAATTGTCCCAGCATCCACAGCCTTTTGGGGAGATATTTCTAGATTTGTGCAGGGGAAGTGCTCCTGATCCCCCTCCTAAATGGCCTGGCTCTTACTTGGAGATTGCGTCCCCTTGATTTCCCCCATCAGAGGAAATAGTTTCTCTGTATCCAGCCTGTCTAATCCTTTTTAACATTTTAAGCATTTTAACAATCAGATCACCCCCTCAATCTTCTATACCCGAGGGGAAATTGCGTTTTATTTGGTGGTGTTGGCCATGCACAGTACCTTATCCAGCCAGACCTGAAGACTGTGCTCAGTGTCTCCTTGTTGCTGTTGCTGGAAGATGATGTACCAGCCCCTGATGAATGCCTTCAATCGCTTTTTTGTTTGCACCCCAAGTTAGCCTGCTGACGTTTGCTATCTATGCTCATGAATGGAAAAATGACCACTTATGTGACTGGCTGAGAGTGACATTAGCAAAGAGGTGGAATCGGGCCTCTTTTTTTTTTTCCATTTGCTCGCTCACTTGCTTCATTTTGTTCTTTTCCTCCATCCCGCTCTCTCACTCGCGCTCTCGTATTTGCTGTCCCTCGATGTCTCTGTCTGTGTGTCGTTCTCTTTCTCTCTGTGTGTCTCTCTCTCGCTCTCTTTCCCTCTGGGTGGGTGAGGGGGATGAGGAGGAGAGGGAGAAAACAACTTCAAAAAGGTACAGCAAGGAATTATACCCTCAAAAAATAAATAAATTGAGACCTAGGAATGGATTGCTGGCTTGTTCTTTGCTGTGGAAGGTATACCGAGCACAAGGAGACCAGGGAAAAGGCTACAGAGCCTTATGTTAAATGCTTCAGTCCTTTTTTGTCCGAAATCTGCAGTAACTGTATTATGAACACCTCGATTCTCTTGTCCTGCCCACGCACAATCGGTGATGTCAACACATTGCATCTTGCTCTGTGTACAAACACAGTAAAAGAGCCGGCGAGGCCCGTTGCCATGGTGACTGTGGGCCTTCACTGCACTCACCATTGCTGTGGCTCGGGCACGGGATGACATTTACTAAACCGTATTCACTACTTATATTTCGGATAGAAGAAGACGAAAGATGGCTGCCTCCGATGTATTTATCTGGGGGGGTGGGGGGGGGGGGAGATTTTTATATATTTTTTCAGGTTTTTGCTGTTGCATCATTCTGAACAGTTGGGGCCTAGTTCAAATTGGTGTCTAGGAGTTCTGTTTCTCTTCTCTTCCTTCCAGCTTTAGGATTCGCCCTGGTTTTTTTATTAATAAAATCTGTGAGCCAGGATAGGCTTGTAGGCTAACAGTTGAAAGTAGAACGATAGCAAAATACTGCGGATGCTGGAAATCCGAAATAATAACAGAAAACGCTGGAAAAAACTCAGCAGGCCAGGCAGCATCCGTGGAGAGAGAAACAGAGTTAACGTTTCAGGTCGAAGACCTTTCGTCAGAACTGGAAAAAAGCATGAAATGAAATAGATTTAAAGCAAGTATAAAGCTGGGAAAAGGGGGAGGGGATGAAAGAACAAAAGGAGAGATTAAGAGACATTGAGAGACATTAAGAGATGATCAAGGCAAGAGGAGGTGTTAATGTGACAGGTTGAGGCTAAAAGAAGTGTGAAATGCACTGGCAGAATGAAGGACAGCTGCCAGCTTCTGGGAGGAAAAAAAAAGGTGGGGGGCCAAACAAAAGGGTGGATGAAAAAATAAAATAAAATATAAATGTGATAGGGGCTGAGGTTATGATCTAAAATTGTTGAACTCAATATTGAGTCCAGAGGGTTGTAGGGGGCCTAAACGAAAGATGAGGTGCTGTTCCTCGAGCTTACGCTGAGCTTCCGTGGAACAGTGTAAGAGGCCGAGGACGGTGAGGTTTTTTTTTTCGTCCCAGAAGCTGGCAGCTGTCCTTCATTCTGCCAGTGCATTTCACACTTCTTTTAGCCTCAACCTGTCACATTAACACCTCCTCTTGCCTTGATCATCTCTTAATGTCTCTCAATGTCTCTTAATCTCTCCTTTTGTTCTTTCATCCCCTCCCCCTTTTCCCAGCCTTAACCTTGCTTTAAATCTATTTCATTTCCTGCTTTTTTCCAGTTCTGACGAAAGGTCTTCGACCTGAAACGTTAACTCTGTTTCTCTCTCCACGGATGCTGCCTGGCCTGCTGAGTTTTTCCAGCGTTTTCTGTTGTTAGTTGAAAGTAGAAGCTGTGCCGTGGAGATTGGCCGCGTCCTTTTTTGTCCTTCTTGACCTTTGCAGCCCTGGCACCAGACCAGATCGCTGCCTCCGAGTGGGTCGCTGGCGGTGTTGCCCTCGCTTTCCAGCACTGAACTTGATTCGGGCTGTGCGTTCTAATGGCGGATACCGTTCTAGTGGCCGCTCGCGATGGCTAACCCAAAGGGGGTGTGATGTTACCACTGGCTGATTCCATTAAAGCCGCCTGGTCTATAGAAGTAGTTTTTGATTCATGGGGAGAAACGGTTTCCACTGGCAGGGTGGTCGGTAACCAGAGATAATTGGCAAAAGAACCAGAGGGGAGAAGAGGAGAATTTACTTTTTATGCAGCGAGTTGTGGTGATCTGGAATGCAACGATGAAAAGGTGGTGGAAGCAGATTCAATAATAACTTTCAAAAGGTAATTGGATAAATGCTTGAAAGGGGAGAATTTTGCCGGACGATGGTGAAAGGACAGGGGAGTGGGACTAATTGGAGAGCTCTTGCAAAGAGCAGGCACGATGGGCCGAATGGCCGCCTTCTGTGCTGTATCATTCTATGATCTTGTTGGGGCAAAGGCGAAGGAGCTTCACATCAACCTGACCAATGCTAGAATAAAATAAAAACAGAAAATGCTGGAAATACTCAGCAGGCCAGGCAGCAACTGTAGAGAGAGAAACAGAGTTAACGTTTCAGGTCGATGACCCTTCGTCAGAACTGGAAAAAGCTGGAGATGGAACAGGCTTTTAAGCAAGTGCAGGGGCAGGGAGAGGGGGAGGGGAGGGGAGGAAAGAACAAAAGGGAAGGTCTGTGATAGGATGGAAGGCAGGAGAGACTAAGAGACATTAAGAGAGATTAAGAGATGGTGCAAGGCAAAAGGAGATGGTAATGGGACAAGTTAAGAAACAAAGGATGGCTCTAGATGAAGTGTAAATGGCACTGGCAGAATGAAAGACAGCTGCCATGTGGGAGAGAGAAAAAAAATATAATAAATAAAATAAATGGAAAAAAAAAGGATGGGGCAGAGGTTATGGTCTGAAATTGTTGAACTCTATGTTGAGTCCAGATGGCTGTAAAGAGCCTAATCGAAAGATGAGGTGCTGTTCCTCGAGCTTACGTTGAGCTTCATTGGAACAGTGCAAGAGGCCGAGGACGGAGAGGTCTGAGTGGGAGTGGAGCGGAGAATTAAAGTGACAGGCGACCGGAAGCTCGGGGTCACCCTTACGGACTGAACCAATGCTATGCCTGACTTGGGAGTGTTTGATGCTGAGTGTCTGTCAGCGAGCGCACTTTCCCAGCATTGACATCCCACACCAGGATAAACATGGTGCACAGGATCGCTAACCCTCCAGTGTGACGGCAGAGGAGCAGGGCCTTCTAACGTGCCGCTAACCCACGCTGGAGTTGGGTGCCAGCACAGGACGAAGAAAATGGCACCTGTCCTGATGAAACCTTTCCCTTGAGTTTCTTGTAACTGTCGGACAGGATAGGACGTGGCGACTGTTCAAAAACAACCCATTCGACACCTGCAAAATCCAAACGGAGCAATCCAACTTCATTTCCTGTGTTACAACAGTGACTACACTTCAAAAAGTACTTGATAAAGCACTTTGAGACGCACTGAGGTCGTGAAAGGCATTATGTATGCAAGTCTTTCTTGTTCTTTTTATAAGCACAAATAGGTCGAGGCTGATTGCACATAGCCCTGGAGCTGTAGGTTAGATATCCCTGCCTTGCTCTGGCCCTCAGCCCTTCACCGCCTTGATTTCATAATTTAAAAAAGGTAGGATCGTGGAATCAAACAGCTGTGTTTTTTTTTTACTTTCCACCTAAAGAGAAGGAGGAGACATTCTTCCAACATAAGGAGGCTCTCTGTACCATTCTGACAGGTTGTTTCAGGGGGTCATTTATTACCAGGATGTGCAGAGCCCAGTTGACCTCCAGTCACATCCTGCGGCTATCAAGTTGCCATGGAAACGGCTGATTCAGTTTCCTTGTTTTTAATTCTGCACTTGGAGGTTATTTTTTTTTTGGAGTTCCGATCGAACCGTGTTGATTTAAAAGAAAGAACTTGCATTTCTATAGCGCCTTTCACGACCACCGGACGTCTCAAAGCGCTTTACAGCCATTGAAGTATTTTTGAGGTGGAGTCACTGTTGTAATGTGGGAAACGCGGCAGCCAATTCGCGCACAGCAAGCTCCCACAAACAGCAATGTGATAATGACCAGATAATCTGTTTGGTTATGTTGATTGAGGGGTAAATATTGGCCCCCAGGACATTGACTGTGAAGCAAGCTCTTTGAATAAAATGTGAGCATAATTCTGGAGTATTAACCCATTCGGTTATGATTTTCTCTTGTCTTGTCTTGTATTAACCAAGGTAACCATTTTGCACCTGAAAATGCTTCGATGTTTTTTTCTGTTTCCGAGAGTAAGTTGGCCTCAATGGGGGCAAACTCCTTAGTTTCTTCCACCTGCTGTCATGTTCCCTCTCCGCTCCGCCAGCCGTTCCCCCCCCCCACCGGCTCCCGGCCAGATGTCAGAGCAGACATAAGGGTGTGCTGACCTCCGACCACCCAATGACTTTTAATGTATGTGTGTACAGTCCTGCCGCACACCATGTTACAATGTTTGAGTCGGTGTTGGTAGGGTGGCTGTTTGGTGCATTTTCCACACCCCCCCCCCCCCCCCAACAAACTCTTCAGAGCTCCTCCCTTTTCTCTCCTGCTGGGGTCTGGTGTGTGACTGAGCCACAGAGATCAGGAAAGGTCTCGACTTCTATTCCACATACTGGCCCTGAGCTGGTCCACCTCGAGTGCTACGGGTGAAAATAAGAAGACTCGCATTTCTATAGCGCCTTTCATGACCTCAGGACGTCCCAAAGCGCTTTACAGCCAACAAAGTACTTTTTGGAGTGTAGTCACTTGTAATGTAGGAAACGCGGCAGCCAATTTGTGCACAGCAAGATCCCACAAACAGCAATGTGATAATGAGCAGAGAACCTGTTTCAGTGATGTTGATTAAGGGATAAACATTGGCCAGGAGGACACTGGGAGCACTCCCCTGCTCTTCTTCGAAATGATGTTGGACTGGGGTGGACAAATGTGAGAAGTCGCACAACACCAGGTTATAGTCCAACAGTTTTATTTGAAATCGCAAGCTTTCGGAGCGCTGCTCCTTCGTCAGGTGAAATAGTGCCATAGGATCTTCTGCATCACCTGAGAGGGCAGACAGGGGCCTCGGTTTAACATCTCATCCGAAAGACAGCACTTCCGACAGTGCAGCACTCCCTCAGCACTGCACTGGAGCGTCAGCCTAGATTTTTGTGCTCAAGTCTCTGGAGTGGGGACTTGAACCCACAACCTTCTGACTCAAAGACGAGTGTGCTGCCCACTGAGCCACAGCTGACACTCCATAATACATTTGCTCCTCCTTCCAAATGCCTCTCCTACACTCCCCCCGTGCTGGGGTACAGTTCCACAGAAGCTAGTACCTTATCTAATTGTGATGCGGAGATGCCGGTGTTGGACTGGGGTGGACAAATGTGAGAAGTCGCACAACACCAGGTTATAGTCCAACAGCTTTATTTGAAATCACAAGCTTTCGGAGCGCTGCTCCTTCGTCAGGTGAAGTGAAGAGATGCATATAGGCACAGCATATATAGTCAGAGAACACTGCCAGATGATTACAGTTAATCTTTCCAACTGCCCTTTATCACACCTCGGCAGAGAGATAATCTAATTGGTCATACTTCAAGTGTGAGCTTGACCAGTTATTGTTATTTGATTGTGAGAGGGGGAGAGCTTCTGCTGAGCTTGATCGATCTCTCATGCCACCCCGCCACCCCCCTCCCTCACTCATTTCCACCATTGCTGACCAGATAGAATCAGGAGCAGGGACCCTCCAGAAGGAGCAGATTTGTCGCCCATAAGGCTCCCCCTCTGCTGGGGAATCTGCCCCGTGTAAATTGTAGGGCAGGATCCACAGCACCAGGGCAATTAACAACTGCGTGGGTTTGAAATAGCAGGTGTCAAGACTTTAATTCTGGCTGTGGACCCTTCCCAGTGGGAGGGAGGACCTGAGCAGCACTGCGGGCAAAGCCGAGGCTGTCTTCAGTATCAATGTTGTCACTTTACACTGGCATAATATTCAATAACATGACGGCGGGGTATTCAGCGGAGTTCTGCATTTAGCAAATTACTTCTCCAGTTCGAGAGATTTCAAGGTCAGCTCTTATTGAAGAATGAGACACAGTGAATAGGAAGATTGAGTGAGCTGTGAGACTCCCTTTTTTTTTTGTTAAGTGTGTGATAGACAGATTCAGATCATTCAACAAGATTTGTAGCTGACTTTTCACTCATCAAGGTGAAGGGTGTTGGGAGTGGAACACTTTTTTTTTTTTTTGCTGGATGCAGAGTGCAGCTTCTAAACGGTCCCGTCCGCCCCCCCCAAGTGTTAGATACAGGGGTCAGGGTTCGCCTGCTGGTCTGCCGTACGTACGCCATTGGTCTGGGGTTTCTGTGGCTCTTCCGTCAAGGTTAAGGTGGGCGAGCGGGAGAACGTCTTTCCTCCCCCCACCCCCTGCAGAAATTCACCCCTCCAGAATAAAGCTCCTTCCAAACTGGACCATCAAACACTCCCAGCTCGGGCACAACGCTGTTGATGCACAGAAAAGCTGCCTCCACTCTACTCTGACCCCAAGCTCACAATACTTTACCTTAAACACCACCTTCAACATTCACTCCCTCCACCACCGGCGCACCGTGGCTGCAGTGTGTACCATCTACAAGATGCACTGCAGCAACTCGCCAAGGCTTCTTCGGCAGCACCTCCCAAACCCACCACCTCTTCCACCTAGAAGGACAAGGGCAGCAGGCGCATGGGAACACCACCACCTCCAAGTTCCACCTCCAAGTCACACACCATCCTGACTTGGAAGTATATCGGCCGATCCTTCATCGTCGCTGGGTCAAAATCCTGGAACTCCCTCCCTAACAGCACTGTGGGAGCACCTTCACCACACGGACTGCAGCGGTTCAAGAAGGCGGCTCACCACCACCTACTCGAGGGCAATAAGGGATGGGCATTAAATGCTGGCCTTGCCAGCGACGCCCACATCCCAGGAACGAACAAAAAAAAAAACTACACGCACGGTACACTTTACATGTCCCACTGCAGCATCCCAGTGGCTCCTATTATCCGATGCCGAGTTCTGGACGGGTTTTAAAAAAAATTCGTATATGGAATGTGGGCGTCGCTGGCACAGCCAGCATTTATTGCCCATCCCTAATTGCCCCTTGAGAAGGTGGTGGTGAGCCGCCGCCTTGAACCGCTGCAGTCCATGTGGTGAAGGTGCTCCCACAGTGCTGTTAGGGAGGGAGTTCCAGGATTTTGACCCAGCGACGATGAAGGATCGGCGATATATTTCCAAGTCAGGATGGTGTGTGACTTGGAGGGGAATTTGGAGGTGGTGGTGTTCCCATGCACCTGCTGCCCTTGTCCTTCTAGGTGGAAGAGGTCGCGGGTTTGGGAGGTGCTGCCGAAGAAGCCTTGGCGAGTTGCTGCAGTGCATCTTGTAGATGGTACACACTGCAGCCACGGTGCGCCGGTGGTGGAGGGAGTGAATGTTTTAAGGTGGTGGATGGGGTGCCAATCAAGTGGGCTGCTTTGTCCTGGATGGTGTCGAGCTTCTTGAGTGTTGTTGGAGCTGCACTCATCCAGGCAAGTGGAGAGTAGACCATCACACTGCCGATTTCCCCACGATTGGGGGTTAAGTTGAGGCTGCTCCCAAACTCCTTTCACTCTGGCCCAATAGAGCTGGGGGAAAGGTAGAGAGAGAGAGGGGACTTCCATCCCATAACCTGGGGCTGGATTCGAAGGGGGGCTGTTCGAACCTGTTGCACTATCCGTTTGTCTGTGTTGTAAATGCAGGGGGGAGCAGGGAAGTGCAATGAGTAAACCTGTCACTCTGTTTTGTATATGGGGCTGAAAGTCAAAATTAAACGCTTGACTGTTCAGTTATGTGACTACCAATGACTGAATTGCTTTCTTTTCAAAATTCCTAGCCAGAAATTCCTCCAAGTGGGACAACTGGTTGGGGAGGGGAATTGCTTGTTTTTCCCCTAGATTCACCAACTTGCCAACACAATAGCAGGAATGTGCCACTTTAAAACGCGCATGGTCCGGTTGGGCCGAATGGCCTGTTTACGTGCTGTAAATTCTGGCAATGTGACTTTTATTTGGGTTTTTCTCCAACTAAAGCAGCGCAGCCGTTCTGCCTTTGGTGCTGGTAAGAGGAATATCTTGTGTCCCCGCACCAGTCGCTTCGGCCACTTGCACTAAAATGAGATGCTTCGCACAACACTTCCATCTGTCCAGCGCATCAACCTGGCAAAAGGGGTTTCAGTCATTTGAAGCCAGTGGTCACGATTTTTTTTGCTACGCCTCACGGCCAATGTACACAGGTCAGGAAATTGGGAGCCTGATCTTGTGGCCAATTCTTGTGGGATGGCAGATTTTTTGATGAGTGATCTGGAGTCAAAAAGTAGGGTGTTCTGCGTTCCCGTAACAACTGGGCACAGGGGCCTGCTCAAGATCCTTTCTGCTGCAGTTCATAGTTTGTTTTAGATTTTGAATCACCCCTTGCTACATTCTGCTCTTTTTTTTTATAAGTTCATTCCTGGGATGTGGGCATCGCTGGCAAGGCTGGCACTTATTGCACATCCCTAGTTGCCCTTGAGAAGGTGGTGGTGGTGAGCCGCCTTCTGCAGGCCGTGTGGTGAAGGTGCTCCCACAGTGCTGTTCGGGAGGGAGTTCCAGGATTTTGACCCAGCGACTATGAAGGAACGGCCGATATATTTCCAAGTCAGGATGGTGTGTGACTTGGAGGGAAACTTGGAGGTGGTGGTGTTCCCATGCGCCTGCTGCCCTTGTCCTTCTAGGTGGAAGAGGTCGCGGGTTTGGGAGGTGCTGCCGAAGAAGCCTTGGCGAGTTGCTGCAGTGCATCTTGTAGATGGTACACACTGCAGCCACGGTGCGCCGGTGGTGGAGGGAGTGAATGTTTTAAGGTGGTGGATGGGGTGCCAATCAAGTGGGCTGCTTTGTCCTGGATGGTGTCGAGCTTCTGGTTATGTATTATGCATTACCTGGCTTTGCTGGATAGTCCTCCATATTTTGTTTGATTCCCCCTTGCGAATTCTTGGCTTTGTTCATTCTCGGTTGTTGCTGACTGACTGTTAAGGTTGATCATTCATGCGAGGGCTTCGAATGTACTTGAGATGAGGAAGAAGGGTTCATGAGGGGACACCAAAAAGCAACAACCCCAAAGGTATTTTAGCCACATCCCTCACTAACCTGGAACCTCCTTTGATAAAAGTCTTCATATACCCGAATATGTGGGAGGAGACTGGTCTCTTCAGCTCTCTGCTTCCCGGGACATGCTTCAACAGAGTTGTGCCTTCTGTAGCATGACCTGCGGGTAACCTCAGGATCAGGGATGGCTCTTCATGCGGAAGTGAGGGCTGCCACAGCATGATCCTTCCAAGTCACTGCAGGAGATATCTGCCACATTAGGCAGTCTGCTGTGTACACGTGCATCAATCAAGTGGCAAACACATGTTTGCGCAGAGGGAAACAGTTCATGTCATTTATCCACCCCCAGGAAGAAGGTGTTAGAAACATAGAAGATAGGAGCAGGAGTAGGCCATTCGGCCCCTCGAGCCTGTTCCGCCATTTAATGAGATCATGGCTGATCATCCAAATTCAGTACCCTGTCCCTGCTTTCTCCCCATATCCCTTGATCCCTTTAGCCTTAAGAAATATATCTAACTCCTTCTTGAATATATTTAGTGAATTGGCCTCAACTGCCTTCTGGGGTAGAGAATTCCACAGGTTCACCACTCTCTGGCTGAAGAAATTCCTCCTCATCTCAGTCCTAAATGGCTTACCCCTTATCCTTAGACTGTGACCCCTGGTTCTGGACTCCCCCGCCATCGGGAACATCCTTCCTGCATCTAGTCTGTCTAGTCTTGTTAGAATTTTATAGCTGGACAAGGCGCTTGTATTTCACTGAGTGACATGGTTCCATCATGCATGCCACCATGTGGACATCGGGGCTCTTAGGGGTAAAAATTCAGTTGGTTGCGCCTCCCGTTAGCGCCTTAAGAGGGCGCTAATGGGGCGCAAAGCCGCTAACGCCCGGGCGCAGCGATGTTTGCGCCGCTCGAGAACTTAACTTGAGATTGTGCGGCGGCGCTAAAACTTACCACTGCGACCACCTGCACGCGCAGATTGTGACGTCATTCCATGGTGCAACGCCCTTGTGGCGCCCCGGAGCGGAAATTGAGTGGCGCCCCCTGCCTTACCGCCTGGCGCTTCCAACGACCGGAAGACTGGAACGCTATCAATCGCTGTGGGGCTGGGGGGGGCGCTATTTAAAGGGGGCCTCTTCCTGTCTTTTATTGTTGGTGGCATTTTTGAACTACGCATTCTGAGAGAGAGAGGGAGAGACTTCTGGAGAGATTCAACGTTGTGTGAAGGAGTTTTGGGTACTGAGCAGCACTTTGCAGGTTCATTTTGATTTGCCCTTCCTTGTATCGATTTAGCAGAGACTGTGGGAGCTGCACTCTGAGCTCTTTGCCTGGTACTCTCCATTGTTCTTTCCAGCACATTTGATGTGCAAATCTCTCCAGGCCGAGATTCAAGGCTGCAATGAACAGGATGTGGATGGAAAGCAAGATTAACCATCCCCTTTAAGAACTGGCCCGTGCCATTGTGTGTGTGTTCCATTGCTGACTGACATTACATGAGCTTCGCCAGCGCTCTGAGGTAGCGCCTCTCTCCTTGGCCTTTGCGCCTTAAGACAGGTGTGCAGCGCCTGCTTTAGCGCTCCACTCACCTCCCGGGGCGGTAAAAGTGAAGTTTCCAGTCAGTGCCGATAATTAGCGCCAGGCGCTAATATTTGCGTCCAGACGATATTTGCGCCCCAAATGGGGCGCGACCTAATTTCTACCCCTTAATGTTAATCCTGTGGTCATTGAACAGAAAGTGTTTGCGCCCAATTACTGTTCAGGTGATATCTGACCACAGAAACATGGTCATACAGGGCTGTGGTTGTTATATAGGACACTGCCATGATACCTTCATTGAGCGCCATCCCATGCTCTCCATTATTAGGGTGGATCTTGGAATTACTCGCTACATCCGTGGGTGCACTGAGACCTAAGAGCAATGGAGCAAGCCACCCTGGGCTACTCGCCATTTGTTTGCTGTTTATTGCAACCTCCACCTTCAAGAAAAACATGCCATCCAGCTTGGGCATAATACCATCAATCTTCTTCCTCATTTGAAGCCAGGTACCAGAGAGCTGGGTGACTGCATTGGTTCAGTCAGAAACCTCCCTCCTTGCAGCTTGCACCTGTGCTTTGACTAGAGAGATTGACCTTCAGCCCCAACTAGAGCCCTCCGCCCCCTGCAGCAGGACCTCCAACCCTTCAGCATCAAAGGGAGCAGAGTTGCCCACATGTCTCCACTGTGTCACTGCGAACAATTGGTCCACTTTTTTTGCCACCGATACGACTTCCCCCTTAATGGTGAGCTGCAGCCCTTTAAAAGCTGCTGACTTGCTGGATTTTGTGCTCCCCAGTCACGTGTGCTACAGGTCAACCTCTCTGGACAAACTTCTTGTTTTTCCTCCTTGTGGAGAGGGGATCTTGCCGCACAGTTTGGAGTGGCCGGTCTCCCGAGCTACCAGCGTAGGCAAGTCAGTGCGATGGGCTAGCACAGCCCCATTTTGCCTGACGGCCAAGGTCTGGGCTGCTGACGGACTTTCGAAGTATTAATCCCCCCTCTTCAACCCTTTAACATCTTATTTGTCAGCAGGTGACCTTCCTTTTGAGGGAGTGCCATCTGACCTGAATCCCTTTTCCCCCCCCCCCACCCCTCTGAATCATGGAATCATGGAACGAAAAAGCACAGAAGGAGGCCATTCAGATCACCGTGCCCGTGCCGGCTCTTTGAACGAGCTATCCAATTAGTCGCGCTCCCCTGCTCTTTCCCCATTGACTCGGTCCAAGCTGCTCGATAACCAGCTCATGGGAGGTCCACAGGAGCAGGTGAGAATGAGGAAGTCAGCAGGAGCAGTCGATAGTGACATTGTCTACCAGATAATGCCTCCCAGCTTGTTATTTACTACTAACCAACCTCTCTGGCACCAAAAATTAACTCTTCCTTTCTGTCTTTTTTTTTTCTCTCTCTCAATCCAATCTTTCTTTCCCTCTCTCTCTCTCTCTCTATACCTGATTTGACATTGAATTCACCCTGCTTCTCAGTTCTTCCGCTGTTTTATTTCCCAATCCTTAACTCTTGGATAAGGAGACACCCTGTTCACTCGGGTCCCAGACAGTGTTTTCCCCCTAAGGTGCGCGGCCGTGCGCCGATCGGGAGGTCCCGCGCAGGCCGCTCACCAGCTGCTGCCGCTGGAAAAGATACCGCGCAGCAAATTTAAAGGGACCGCGCACGGAAAAAGAAATTGAGGGAACATTGATCCCAGATGCCCAGTTTCCTTCGCTGTGCTGTTGTCAGCTCGCACGTTCAGCAACTTGGTGGACAAAAAATGTTTTGAACTGAAGGGTGCTGGGGCAAGCCCAACTATCGGCAGATGCCGTGAGATGCCATGATGGTTTCTGCTGTGTTGTACTAAAAAGTGTTCTGTGGTGCAGAGTATATAAGATAATGGATAGGAAGGACCTATTTCCCTCAGCAGAGGGGGTCAACAACCAGGGGGCATAGATTTAAAGTAATTGGTCGGAGGTTCAGAGGGGATTTGAGGGGAAATTTCTTCACCCAGAGGGTGGTGCGGTGTCTGGAACTCACTGCCTGAAAGGGTGGTAGAGGCAGAAACCCCCACCGCATTTAAAAAGTGCTTGGATGTGCACTTGAAGTGCCGTAACCTACAGGGCTACGGACCAAGAGCTGGAAAGTGGGATTAGGCTGGAGAGCTCTTTGTCGGCTGGCGCGGACACGATGAGCCGAAATGGCCTCCTTCTGTGCCGTAAATTTCTATGATTCTATACGTGATTCAAACAGAAGCTGGCAATGGATGTACTGCAGATTATTTACCCTTGAACATCTCTTCTGGTTGTCTGTTTCAATCTGCGATTGAGGATGCTGCACACGTTGATGCGATTCGACTTTCTCCTTTTTTTCAAATGTTTTTTTTCCTCTTCTGTAAAAGGGAAAAGCCCCCTGCAGGATGTTGCACTGTGAGGACGATCCTTCCTGAAGGTCTACTGTGCTGCAATGCACCATTCACTCGACTAGTGTCGGGTTACTCGGTGTTCCAGCCCTCCCTCACAGACCGACTTCTAAATAAATGTGGACTGTCAGTGTGAAGCTGAGCTGTCCTGACTGATGTGTATCATGCAGCACAAATATCTGTCCGGATTTCTGCCCGTCAGATTCTGGTTTATCACAAACTGACCTTTCTGTCTTCTCCCTTTAGGAGGCTTTCATTTTACCTTCACTTATGTGTCTATCTGCTCATTCTGTGCAACATATTTTCTTTTCTCTCCTGAAGGAGCTGATTCTGCCTGTGTGTGTTTTTTCTTTTCTTTACATCTCTATTTTGATCTCTTTTTTTTTCTCTCTTCTCGTTTTTCCTCCTTCCTCTCTCTCTTTCTCTGAGTTATGTTGTAATTTTCACCCTGTTGAATAATGTACCGATGCCATCCACTCATGCTGCCTGATTTATCCCACCCCCTTTACACGGAGGTTCAACATCTGAAATCAACGTGAAGCATGAAATAGACTGTTTGACCTTAGGCCAAAGTGCTACCCACTGAGCCTTTGAGTCACGAAGGTTCAATTCCCAATCCAGGGCACAAAAATCTAGGCTGACACTCCAGTGCGGTGCTGAGGGAGTGCTGCACTGTCGACGGTGCCGTCTTTCGGATGAGACGTTAAACCGAGGCCCCGTCTGCTCTCTCAGGTGGATATAAAATATCCCGCGGCCACTATTTGAAGAGCAGGGGGAGTTCTCCCCGGTGTCCCTGGCCCATATTTATCCCTCAACCAACATCACTAAAACAGATTATCTGGGTCATTATCACATCGTTGTTCGTGGGAGCTTGCTGTGCGCAAATTGGCTGCCGCGTTTCCTACATTACACAACAGTGACTACACTTCAAAAAGCACTCATTGGCTGTAAAGCTCTTTGGGACGTCTTGAGGTGGTCAAAGGCGCTATATAAATGCAAGTCTTTCTGTTTGGAAAGGAGTCACTTTCATTTTTCGAGGCACCAAGTTGTCCAGATCAGTGTTCCCCTTCTTTCCTTGGGGAGCAGAAATCCCAGCATTGAGACTGACTGCCTGAGCAACTTGCTGCATGCCCACTGGCCGCCCTGTAGCTTCTCCTGTTGCATTTGGGGGGGTGGGGGGAAACCCAAGGATAGAAGCATTGTTCTCCTACTGCAGAATACATACTGGGTGGGTGGTCTCCCTCCGCTCGACTGGCTGCTGTGTCACCCATTGCTGTGCTGAAGGAAAGAGAAACAATATGGAAAGTGAAACATACAAAATTCTTTCAGGGGCTTGACAGGGTAGATACTGGGAGGATGTTTCCCCTGGCTGGGGAGTCTAGAACCAGGGGTCATAGTCTCAGAATAAGTGGTCGGCCATTTAGGACTGAGGAGGAGAAATTTCTTCACTCAGAGGGTGGTGAATCTTTGGAATTCTCTACCCCAGAGGGCTGTGGAGGCTCAGTCATTGAGTATATTCAAGACAGAGATCGACAGATTTTTGAATATTAAGGGAATCAAGGGATATGGGGATAGGGCAGGAAAGTGGAGTTGAGGTAGAAGATCAGCCATGATCTTATTGAATGGCGGAGCAGGCTCGAAGGGCCAAATGGCCTACTCCTGCTCCTATTTCTTATGTTTTTAAGTGTGTGTGATGGGCATCCTTCCTGGAATAGTGGCACCCAGACAGATGAGACATTTAGACAGGTGGGCGTGCACAGAGGTACAGCTGATGTGTACACACATACACATGGAGCCACACAGACAGAGGAAAAAAAGACTTGCATTTATATAGCACCTTTCACAACCTCAGGACGTCCCAAAGCGCCTTACAGCCAATGAAGTACTTTTTGAGTGTAATCACTGTTGTCATGTGGGAAACGCGGCAGCCAATTTGCACACAGCAAGCTCCCACAAACAGCAATGTGATAATAACCAGATAATCTGTTTCAGTGATAAATATGGGCCAGGACACCAGGGAGAACTCCCCTGCTCTCCTTCGAAATAGTGGCCGTGGGATCTTTTACGTCCACCTGAGAGAGCAGACGGGGCCTCGGTTTAACGTCTCCTCCGAAAGACGGCACCTCCGACAGTGCAGCACTCCCTCAGTACTGCATTGGGGAGTGTCAGCCTAGATTTTTGTGCTCAAGTCTCTGGAGTGGGACCTGAACCCACAACCTTCAGACTCAGAGGCAAGGGTGCTGCCCACTGAGCCACAGCTGACACAGGTACAGTAAACGTGTAAGGGTAGATGAGTCACACGTATATGAGCCACACAGACAGACGGTATCCCGTTATGCAGTAGGTTATAACGTTTTTCTCCTCAGCCACGCAGGCAGCAATGAGTGTGCCATTCTGGGATGCCAGGCTGCCAACAGTTGCTACATATTACTGAGCAGCCAGGGCAGTTACTCAACTTTTAATGTGTTGCCAAATTCGCGAGTGTTCCACAGCCCCCCAGGAAAGCTATTAGTTTTTACACTAATATCTACTTAGCTCATCCCATGGGGGACCATTTCTGCTGAAGGGTGTTTTTAATCAGTGAATTCTGAAGCCTTTAATCTTCTCTGGCAAGAGGTTTCTGCACTTCGTATCTATGTGCATTAGCCGTGAGTGTGTCTTGATTTTTTCTTTTTTGCCTCCTCCGCCCTGAAGGTGCTAACTCTTGTCAGGGTATGGTCTCGTGCACATCAGTGCCTTTCATTGTTGATGTGACCCCAGGCTGGTCACCCACCTGTTCAACTACAGGAAAGAAAGACTTGCGTTTATATAGCGCCTTTCACGACCTCAGGACATCCCAAAGCGCTTTACAGCCAATGAAGCACTTTTTGAAGCGTAGTCACTGTTGTAATGTGGGAAACGCGGCAGCCAATTTGCGCACAGCAAGCTCCCACAAACAGCAATATGATAATGACCAGATAATCTGGTTTTTTTTTTATTGATGTTGATTTGAGGGATAAATATTGGCCCCAGGACACCGGGGATAACTTCCCTGCTCTTCTTCAAATAGCGCCATGGGATCTTTTACGTCCACCTGAGAGGGCAGACGGGGCCTCGGTTTAACGTCTCATCTGAAAGACGGCACCTCCGACAGTGCAGCACTCCCGCAGCACTGCACTGGAGTGTTGGTCTAGATTTTGTGCTCAAGTCTCTGGAGTGGGGACATTAAACCCACAACCTTCTGACTCTGAGGCGAGGGTGCTGCCCACTGAGCCACGGCTGACACAGTGGTGTTGGTGCCTGATCCTGTTCTTGCCTGATGTCTCCACGCATGCATTTTCCAGCAGAGTTTGCTGGCTTGTGGTCTAGCAGGAACCTTGATTGATTTTTTTTCTTGTTCCCTTCACCCCCCTCCCCCCCCCCCCCCCCCCACCCCGCAACCAATGTTTCCCCAATGGCCTCTTGTTTTGAATGTATTGTACAGTGTGGTTTTGCGCCATGGGGATCAGGAGGGTCTCCTATTCGATCCTAGTCCATGCTGATGGCTGTATCATCCATGGTCGCTCATCTCAGCTGCAGTAATGGTGGGGGTGCTACAATTGGCTTCAGTGGGCCTGGTCTGTGGAGAGGAAAAGAAGCCTGGATTCTGGCTCCTGTTCACTATCCAGTAACTCGTGTGCAAGTTGGGTGAGGATAGGGTTGGGTTCGACTGTGATGTCCCTTTGTGATTGGCGAGGGTACCCTTACCGCTGTCTAATCTCACAATAAGAGTGGCCACTTGGGTGGCCAGTGTCTATGGAGCCAGTACCATCGCAACAGCCAGAACCGTCTGTAGAGGAGGGGAGATAATTGAAGAGGGAAGCAGACAGTAACCTGCCGCCCTGGCCCAGGGTCAATTTTTTTATCTTCAGCGCATTATGAAAATTAGCAGGTACGGGAGTGCTTTGTTAATTCATTCTTGGGATGTGGGCATCGCTGGCAAGGATGGCATTTATTGCCCATCCCCTAATTGCCCCTTCAGAAGGTGGCGGTGAGCCGCCTTCTTGAACCGCTGCAGTCCGTGTGGTGAAGGTGCTCCCACAGTGCTGTTTGGGAGGGAGTTCCAGGATTTTGACCCAGCGACGATGAAGGATCGGACGATATACTTCCAAGTCAGGATGGTGTGTGACTTGGAGGTGATGGTGTTCCCATGCATCGACCGGCTGCAGTTCTGGTTCATAGATTTGAATCTGGAGAGACTGAAGGTTAAGCAGTGAGAAGCGTTAATTTTTACATCACCTATTTATATCGGGGGGTATCTATCCACAGCCCGAACCCCAGCAAGGGTGTTTGGGGGGGGAAAAAACCAATTCCTCTTTCGTACTTGTGCGTTCCTATGAGTATTTCTGAATGAGTTTCAACTCGTGTGTAAGCCCATCTCAGTGATGGTTTGAATGAGGTAACAATAGTCCCAGCAAGACCCAGGCCACAGTTTAAAAAAAAAAAAAAATGTTCATCGGATGTGAGTGACACTGGCAAAGCCGTTCTCCTGGCAACGCGGGATCTTTACGCCACATCTATGCGATGTTACTTTGGCAAAACCAGAACACGACCGTCTCCCAGGGGCGTTGGCGGGAAGCTTGCCAGTCTTGTCTTGGCACTGAGGAAGGCGCTTAGAATAATTCCACAGGCTGTGTTTCTGGTTTAAAAAAAAAATCTAATACCTTGCCACAAGTGACCATTCTTCGTGTGTGAGCTTATGCTGAACACGTTGCTGACACTCAGCCATGGGTGGGTGGGGGACAGGGTGGGTGGGGGACGGGGTGGGGGGGCAGCGTCACATCCGAGCCCAGGGCTGTCTTCATCTGACGTCCAGCCGTCCGTCCTTTTCCCAGCTGTGGCAGCAGGGACCTAGAAGCTGGCAGCTGGCCTTCATTCTGCCAGTGGATTTCACACTTCTTTCAGCCTCAACCTGTCACATTAACACCTCCTCTTGCCTTGATCATCTCTTAATGTCTCTCAATGTCTCTTAATCTCTCCTTTTTGTTCTTTCATCCCCTCCCCCTTTTCCCAGCTTTATTATCTCTTAGTGTCTCTTAATCTCTCCTGCTTTCTATCCCACCACTGACCTTGCCTTTTGTTCTTTCATCCCCTCCCCCTTTTCCCAGCTTTATCTTTGCCTTAAATCTATTTCATTTCCTGCTTTTTTTCCAGTTCTGACGAAAGGTCTTCGACCTGAAACGTTAACTCTGTTTCTCTCTCCACGGATGCTGCCTGGCCTGCTGAGTTTTTCCCAGCGTTTTCTGTTGTTATTACCCTGGCCTAATTGTTCCTTCCCTAGCCTGGGGATACTAAAGCCAATTGCGAGACCTGCTCCCCCCCCCGACCCCACACAACCCACAACCCCACCCACCCACTTGAGATCAGCTCGCCTGAGCCGAGACTGGTAATAGAAGTCCAGTGGCTCCTTCTATTTTATTAAAGAAGCATGTGCTTGAATAGCGAGGTACATATCCAGGCTTGGCAGGACAGCTAGCATCGCTGGCAGGGACTGTCGAATTGAGTTAGATTATCCAGCTGCATGTATTCATTTGACTTCCTTTTTTTATTTTGCTTCCAGTCCAAAAAAAACCAAAAATGTATTTTGAATATTTTTTTTCCCATTGGTCAGCTGTCGTCGGCTTGGAGATATTACTGAGCCCAACTGCACGAAGGGTCCGAAGCCGTCCGCTCGATGCTCTGCTTTAATGACTGTAACTCTTGTTGGCGTTTAATTCCCTACCTAGTCAGACATCCGCCACTCCTGCAAATTGGTGCTGGGGCTGCCATTAGGGGAACTCATCTATTTATTAAGGAGAACCGGAGGGGATCATTTGGTGGGACAGTCAGCCTCCCTGCTCTCCCACCCCACCCACTTCAGCCAGTTTCCTGCAGGACCCCACTTTAAATGTTGCAGCATCCCTTGCAGAAACGGCAAGGACGCGAGATGTTGCCTTTTCCTGGTAAAATGCTACCTGAGACGAGAGGGTTTGTCCTACGAGGAGAGATCGAGTAGATTGGGCCGAGGCTCTCTGGAGTTTAGAAGAATGAGAGGGGATCTCATTGAAACGTATAAGATTCTGAGGGGGCTCGACAGGGGAGATGCTGAGAGGTTGTTTCCCCTGGCTGGAGAGTCGAGAACCAGGGGGCACAGTCTCAGGATAAGGGGTCGGCCGTTTAAGACCGAGATGAGGAGGAATTTCTTCACTCAGAGAGGGTGGTGAATCTTTGGAATTCTCCACCCCAGAGGGCTGTGGAGAGGCTGAGTCTTTGAGTATATTCAAGACTGAGATCGATAGATTTTTGGGCTCTAGGGGAATTGAGGGATATGGAGATCGAGCGGGAAAGTGGAGTTGAGGTCGAAGATCAGCCATGATCTTATTGAATGGCGGAGCAGGCTCGAGGGGCCGTATGGCCTACTCTTGCTCCTAGTTCTTACGTTCTTATACTTGAATTTCTTGTATGTAGCAGTTTGTTGTTAGATCCCAATCCAATGTAGTGAGGTTCCTCCCCCAAGCCCTGACGCCTCTACCCCTTCACTGAATTGATCCAGTTCTTCTCTGAAAGCTGTGTTTGGTGTCAGTATTACTGCACTGGGCACCAACGAGACCAAACATGTAGTAACCATTCCTCCTACTAATTACATGGAATTTGCAGCACAGATGCCGGTGTTTATGCTCCACATGAGTCTCCTCCTACTCAATTTACTTTATCTAACTCTATCGACATATCCTTCGATTCCTCTCTCCCTCATGTACTTATCCAGCTTCCCCTTATATGCATCTATGCTATTCGCCTCGACCACTCCCTGTGGTAGCAATTTCCACTCTGAGTAAAGAAGTTTCTCCTGAATTCCCTATTGATTTATTAGGGACTGTATTGTATTCATGGCCCCTTGTTTTGGATTCCCCACAAGTGAATCACCTCTTCATTGCAACTTGTGACTTTCTCTGTTTACAATTGTCTTCCCTCCTCTTCATCTTGGTGTTGCATCACACCCATCCAACTTTGCCACTTCTCTTCATTATTTTATACAATTGAATGCTTTTCTTGTATATGACCGCTCCTCCACAGTGTCAGCTGTGGCTCAATGCGCAGCACCCTCGCCTCTGAGTCAGAAGGTTGTGGGTTCACAGTCCCCACTCCAGAGACTTGAGCACATAAAGCTAGGCTGACACTCCCAGTGCAGTGCTGAGGGAGTGCTGCGCTGTCGGAGGTGCCGTCTTTCGGATGAGATGTTAAACCGAGGCCCCGTCTGCTCTCTCAGGTGGATGTAAAAGATCCTATGGCACTATTTTGAAGAAGAGCAGGGGAGTTCTCCCTGGTGTCCTGGCCAATATTTGCCCCTCAAACAACATCACTAAAGCAGATTATCTGGTCATGATCACATTGCTGTTTGTGGGACCTTGCTGTGTGCAAATTGGCTGCTGCATTTCCCACATTACAACAACAGTGACTGCACTCCAAAAAGTACTTCATTGTAAAGCGCTTTGAGACGTCCGGTGGTCGTGAAAGGTGCTATATAAATGCAAGTCTTTCTTTCTCACTAAGACGTGGGTACAGTTTCACTGCTTCCATGGCCCCTCTCATCATGGCTATTACTTATGAGTAAGTCTAGACAGTGAGTTTTTAGCAGGATGTTTGACCATGGGGATATTGGGGCCAAAACTGATCACTGGCCTTATGCTTCCAGCAGGGATCACTGGATAGAGATCCGGAATGGAGCCCCTGGCTTGATTCCTTCCTAGTCCAGGGATGCTGAATCAAAATTGTAGCAACCTGGCTGAGATCATCTCACTCAGCACAGACTAAGGATTGAATGAGGAACCTTCCTGATTTGTATGGCTCAGTACCGCACTAGGTAGCCCATTCAGATAGCAGCCGTGGCCCAGTGGGCAGCACTCTCGCCTCGGAGTCGGAAGGTTGTGGGTCCAATGATTCAATTAAAAAAAAACTTGCATTTATATCACACAGTATTTACAGCACAGAAACAGGCCATTCGGCTCCACACGAGCCTCCTCCCACCCCTTTTCATCTAAACCCATCAACCTATCCTTCTATTCCTTTCCCTTTCATGTGTTTTATCTAGCTTCCCCTTAAATGCATCTGTGCTATTTGCTTCAACTTGTGGTAGCGAGTTCCACGTTCTTACCACTCTTTGGAAATGAAGTTTCTCCTGCATTCCCTATTGGATTTATTAGTGACTATCTTGTAGTTATCGACCCTAGTTCTGGTCTCGCTCGCAAGTGCAAACGTCTTCTCTGCGTTTACCCTATCAAACCCTTTCATAATCTTAAAGACTGTGCCTTTTACAACCTCAGGATGTCCCAAAGCACTTCACGGCCAATGAAGTACTTTTGAAGTGTAGTCACTGTTGTAATGTAGGAAACGCGGCAGCCAATTTGCGCACAGCAAGCTCCCACAAACAGCAATGTGATAATGACTAGATAATCTGTTTTGAATGATGTTGGTTGAGGGATAAATATTGGCCAGGGCGAACTCTTCTGCCAGTCTTCGAAATAGTGCCATGTGATCTTTTGTGCCCATCTGAGAGGGCAGACAGGGTCTTGCTTTAACGCCTATTCGAAAGACTTTTTAAGTGGGCAAGTAGATGACGAAGAACTAGAAGGCAAACACTGGGAAATTGCATGAAGGTCTAAGCCATGTCATCAGGGACTCATTTTGATATAATTACAAGACTGGCAGCAAATACCTGTGCAGAAAATTAGATGGGGCACTAAATGAGTGGAAACTTGGTGTAGTGTCAGCTGTGGCTCAGTGGGTAGCACTTTCACCTCCTGAGTCAGAGAGGTTGTGGGTTCAAGTTCCACTCCAGAGACTTTCGCACCACAATCCAGGCTGACACTGCAGTGCAGTGCTGAGGGAGTGCTGCACTGTTGGAGGTGCCGTCTTTTGGATGAGACGTTAAACCGAGGCCCCGTCTGGCCTCTCAGGTGGACGTAAAAGATCCCACGGGCACTATTTCGAAGAAGAGCAGGGGAGTTCTCCCCGGTGTCCTGGGGCCAATATTTATCCTCAATCAGCATCACTAAAAAACAGATTATCTGATCATTATCACATTGCTGTTTGTGGGAGCTTGCTGTACGCAAATTGGCTGCCGCGTTTCCTACATTACAACAGTGACTCCACTTCAAAAATTGGTTGTAAAGCGCTTTGGGACGTCCGGTGGTCATGAAAGGCGCTATATAAATGCAAGTCTGTCTTTCTTTCAGAAAATTAGATGGGGCGCTGAATGAGTGGAAACTTGGTGCAATGGATAACGACTCTGTATTTTTCCTTGGCAAAGATTGTTCTTATTACTTGTGGCCCTGAGAAGGTTCGTGTGTACAACTGAGCAGCTTGCTAGATTACTGAAGGGCATTAAGAGTCAACCACACAGTCTGAACTAGATTCATGTGTTGGGTAACAGATGGGTTCCCTTCCTCGACGGACATTTAGGGACCTCGTTGGACTTTTACAACAATCGGGCCATTATTTTTTTTTTCTGGTGCTAGCCCACAAATGACTAGATTTATGGACTTCACTTTCACAATTTACCACAGAAGTAATTCAACTGATTGACCTATAGAACTCTTGAGTTGCGAGCCTAGTCTAGTACCAGAACCACTGACACTGGTTCCACCAAATATAAAGTGTCGTAACCAATCGGAATACTTACCCAATTCGCTGTTGTTATTGCACGCTGTGTGTAATCGTCATATCGTATCCCATCGTCAATATATTCTATGGTCGATTCTTGCCCATCCCCGATTTTAATCGCTCCACAATTGGTGGCCGTGCCTTCACCTGCCGAGGCCCTAAGCTCTGGAATTCCCTCCCTAAACCTCTCTGCCTCATTTTTCCCCCTCCTTTTTAAGACGCTCCTTAAAACCTACGTCTTTGACCAAGCTTTTGGTCACCTGTCCTAACATCTCCTTGTGTGGCTCGGTGTCAAATTTTGTTTGGTAACGCTCCTGTGAAGCGCCTTGGGATGTTTTACTACGTTAAAAGGCGCTGTATAAATGCAAGTTAGTTGTTGTGACGAGAATAGTCTCTCAGTCGCTCTTTCCTTTAAGTAGCATAACCAAATTGTTGAGGTTAATTTTGTTCAATTTGGGGACTTCTTTTGCCAGTGACACTTGTCTTGCAGATGCCAAAACCCTGTTTCAGGTTGAAATATCGATTTTCAGAATTTGGGACCCTTCAGCGATATCTCACTATCAGGCTCCATACATTTTGTGAGCTCGCATGTCTCTCATTTTGACATTCCCCAAATTATCCCGGCAAACTGGCCAGGAGCAAATGGGTGGGGAGCCAAGTTGCAGTAGCAGAAGATCGCCACTGATGGTGCTGTTGAGGCCAGTAACCGCTCCAAAAAGCTCAGCAGCGCCATCCGACGACTTTTCCAAGTACTGCAGTTGTTTGACACGCCTGCAGTGTAATAAATCTCATTTTATATCATTTAAAAAAAATATATATAAAATTGTAGCTACAAAACTAAACCAACTCATGGAATTTTGGACTTGTGAGAAAGGTCTACATGGCTGGAGTTAACAATAGGATGGACGGGATGAAGTGGCTCTTGTGTTTATTTCTGTGCATGAATTTAGTGCTGAAGATTTATTTTCTTCAAGAGTGATTGCCGGCTCTTTTTTTTTTGTCAGTGTATGCTTCCTGATGTGAATGCATTAACTGGGCTTGTGTGAGCATTTCCATCGCTTCACTTGCAGAATTTCCAGGGTTTGAAAATAAAATGGAGCAGCGATGCACCTTTTAATGTTTAACAAAAAAACAATTGGTTGAGATTCCCCACAACAACAACTTGCATTTATATAGCGCCTTTAACATAGTGAAACATCCCAAGGGCTTCACAGGAGCGTAATCGGACAAAAGAAACGGACACTGAGCCGGGTAAGGAGATATTAGGGCAGGTGACCAAAAGCTTGGTCATAGAGGTAGGTTTTAAGGAGCATCTTTAAAGGAGGACAAAAGTGAGAAGTCGCACAACACCAGGTTATAGTCCAACAGCTTTATTTGAAATCACAAGCTTTCGGAGCGCTGCTCCTTCGTCAGGTGAAGTGAAGAGATGCATATAGGCACAGTATATATAGTCAGAGAACACTGCCAGATGATTACAGTTAATCTTTCTAACTGCCCTTTATCACACCTCGGCAGAGAGATAATCACGGCAATCAAAGGTGTGGATGGTGTCCAAACAGGTCAGTCAGGAAAACAGTCATCAAAGACAATGTGGCAGATGCTGGGGTCTGTATGGAAAACAAAAACCTTTTTTGCTGGAAATCACAGCAGGTCCGGCCGCATCTGTGTAGAGAGAACAAGCCAACGACGACTCGAGTCTGGATGACTCTACGTCAGGTGGGGTTACATGTAGCGTGACATGAACCCAAGATCCCGGTTGAGGCCGTCCTCATGGGTGCGGAACTTGGCTATCAGTTTCTGCTCGACGATTTTGCGTTGTCGTGTGTCTCGAAGGCCGCCTTGGAGAACGCTTACCCGAAGATCGGAGGAGAGAGAGGTAGCGAGGCGGAGAGGTTTAGGGAGGGAGTTCCAGAGCTTGGGGCCTAGACGGCTGAAGGCACGGCCGCCAATGGTGGGGCGAAGGAAGTGGGGGGGATGCGCAAGAGGCCAGAATTCAACGCAGGGTTCTCTGAGGGTTGTAGGGCTGGAGGAGGTAACCGAGACAGGGAGCGGCGAGGCCGTGGAGGGATTTCAACGCGAGGATGAGAATTTTAAAATTGGGGCGTCCGTGATCCGGGAGCCAGTGTAGCGTCGGCGAGCACAGGGGTGATGGGTGAACGGGTCTTGGTGCGTAGCCAGGGTTTTACTACAGTGTGCGGTGAGGGTCACTGGCCTGTTTTGTGCACGAATGCTGGGTTATGTTCTGCAATTTGAAGAGTTATTTTGAGCTGGTCACCACTCAGTAACTGGGGGGGGGGGCGGTGGGAAGAGAGCCTGTACCATCCATATTGGAGCAGCCCATGTGTAGAGGGACATGTGAGGAATGGCCAACGGTATTAGAGTAGGGGAAGAGTAGAGCGGGTCCGTACAGACCAGTGACGGTAAAAGCACACAAGCTGGCCTCGACTGATGGGTCGAGAGCTCAGCCTATCCGTGGCGAAATGCAAAATTGGCAATCTGGTGCTAAATGACGTCAAGCGCTTCCACTTGTTGCTGGCGGCAGTTTTGGTCACCGGAAGAGATGCAAATCTGTACTTAAAAAAAAGTTGGGGCGTCATTGAGCACAAGACTGCGGAACAGGCAACCGAGGGAGATGGTACTTGTGTCAAAAAAATTCGGGGCAATCCCCCGATGGGTTCCCATCATCCACCACTTCCCCGCCCCCCCCCCCCAATATTTTTGTACTCTCCACCCCACCTCCCAGTGGTCGTGCCTGCGGTTGGAGGCACAGGAAAAACTCCGGTTCCAGGAGGGTATTTCTGCCTCCAGCTTTGAGCCATTTACAAAGCAGGGTGGTCTCCAGCCCGTGATATGAAGGGGGTCTCCGAGATAACCACTAAGGATGGCTGGTGTGGGAAATGGTACTGTCGACTCTGATACAGTAGGGGGCGCATGTCTCGGGTTGGGGTTGAGGCCGGGGCCGAGCAGAGGGAGATTGACACCGTGCCCGGGGCACTGGGTAAGGGTTGCCAACCCTCCAGGCTGGCCCTGGCGTCTCCAGGAATGAAAGATTAATCTCCTGGACACTGCTGCGAGCAACCCAGGAGAAACTACATAGGCGTTAAAAAGCGGGTTTATTTTGGATTTACTTTGAACATTGTTTATTATTTATAAAAATATTGCGGAGGGGGGACGAACGGTTGGAGGCAGGAGGTCATGTGATGCAGCCTCCAGGAATGTGTCTAACCAGAGTTGGCAACCCTAACACTGGGTAACTGAATTGGGGAAACGTTCCCAGCCCTGGCATCCCTCGACTTGCGAGAAACCTGCCAAAAAAAATGTTAGCGTTAAAATGCGTTTTTTATTTTAGATTTGTTGAAAATATTTTGGCCGTTTTTAACCTGATGATTCCTCCCACATCTCCTGAGACTCTCCCAGTAATTTCCTGCACAGCTTGAGTCCTGGGGCTGCCTTCGATCAGAAGCTGTCAGCTGAGCTTGAGATGAGTGCTGGTCCCCTTGGGCCAGTGTGCTAGTTTGGAATGATTTTGCATTTACCCGGAGGGGATTGGTAATGTGCGCCCCCTCTCTTTCCCACCACCCTGCCCCCCCCAGCTCAATGCAGCAAGTGCACACAAGGTGGCAGCTATCTTTGGAGTTGGCATGCCTGTGAGATCAGGTCGTACAAGTGCCAAATTCTTCAGATCCAAGTTGCCTTAGGGGCACCATCCCTGTAACACAATAACTTGCATTTATATAGCACCCTTAACGTAGTAAAATGTCCAAAGGTGCTTCAAATTGGAATTGACACCGAGGCAAAAAACAGAGACATTGGGACAGGTGACCAAAAGCTTGGTCAAAGTGTTAGGTTTTAAGGAGCGTCTTAAAGGAGGAGAGGTAGAGACGGAGAGGTTTAGGGAGGGAATTCCAGAGCTTGGGGCCTAGACAGCTGAAGGCACGGCCGCCAATGGAGAGAGTGCAGCGAAGATTCACCAGACTGATACCTGGGATGGCAGGAATGACGTATGAAGAGAGATTGGGTCGATTGGGCTTGTATTCGCTAGAGTTTAGAAGAATTAGAGGGGATCTCATTGAAACTTATAAAATTCTAACAGGACTATGACAGACTAGATGCAGGAAGGATGTTCCCGATGGCGGGGGAGTCCAGAACCAGGGGTCACAGTCTAAGGATAAGGGGTAAGCCATTTAGGACTGAGATGAGGAGGAATTTCTTCACCCAGAGAGTGGTGAACCTGTGGAATTCTCTACCACAGAAGGCAGTTGAGGCCAATTCATTAAATATATTCAAGAAGGAGTTAGATATATTTCTTAAGGCTAAGGGGATCAAGGGATATGGGGAGAAAGCAGGGACAGGGTACTGAGTTTGGATGATCAGCCATGATCTCATTAAATGGCGGAGCAGGCTCGAGGGTCCGAATGGCCCACTCCTGCTCCTATCTTCTATGTTTCTATGTTAAGGGATGCACAAGAGGCCAGAGCCGGAGGAACGCGGAGTTCTCGGACACGAGAATGACCAGCAACACTGAACCATGAGGTGGTAGGTGGCAGTGTTTTTGCCCATCGTGTGTTTGTGCCCGGGCTCCCTGGTGTTGCTGTCTTTTGGCACACTTTCCAATCGCCAGCTGAACCAAGGCTGGTCTTCCTGCGGGCAAACTGCAGTGGCATTCTGAACGCACTAGAGCTGGCACCGGATGTCCTGAAGCATACAGACCTGCACTGAGGTCTTGGGATGAAGACCTGTGCTAATCTACTCGGTGATCCCTAGACTTGTCATCAGCCATTAAGGGATGTAGATAAGCCAGACAGTCACTCCATAAGCCCACGATCATTTTAATATCTAGAATTCCATCTTTTGATGAGGTGGAGGGGGGGGGGGGGGCGGCGCGGGGGTGGATGTGAAGAGAGGGTGTAATACTTTGCAAAAAAAACTTTCCCTTCCCCACTCCCTCCAGCTGTGCTGTTGCAAGTCACAAATCCCTGGCAGTGAGAGGGTTGGAATGCCCGGAGGAAAATACCATTTGATTTAATCTGACGTGCTTTAAAATATCGCTCGCCCAGTCCAACACCAGGAGAACTGCCTCCAGATTGAAGTGATGAAGGCCAAAGCTGCCAGAATCTAATTGGCCGGTTGCCCATCACTGAGCAACGTTGACTTGTTCAATACTGCGGTACCAGGAGAGCCTGCAGTGTTGTGCGCTTGTCGACTTTGGTCAGCAACCTCCTAGGATCTTTTCGGGCCATTGTTAATTGTTTCCGCTGACGTTAACACCATTTGGGATGAATACTTGTGCTTTCAAAGCACATTTGTGACAAGATTTGTTGTTTTTTTTTCCTCTCTCTCTCTCTGAAAGGAGCTGTATGGGCCTGACTGGAAGCATTCCTTTGTGTTTCTGCGTTGGCCTGCTTCCTGACATCTCGAGACACTCGGTGACCTTTTTTTAAAAAAACGAGTCAGGAACCAGCCCCCGCCCCCGCCCTCCCAGGATGGTGGTGTGGGTGTAAATGCACCTGCCTGGTGTGGTGCTGAGCGGGAAGATTCGGGGGTTTGATCACCGGCCGGTGCTCGGTCGGCTGATTCCAGCCGGCTCAATAGTCCGGGCACCGGAATAGGCCTCTGCGCCCCGAGGTGGGAAGGAAACCAATCCTGATCCAATATTTTTGCAGGAAAATGGGAAGAGGACCTCACCCGACGCCTCCGTGGGTAACTGCGCCGTGTGTTGTGGTTCTGAGCTGAGCCTCGTGGGCCGTTGAACGATTTTGGGCGGCACCTGTTGACCACTCGGTGGCAACCTTTCCGGCTGCTGCTGAGTCTGAGATTAAAGTGTTTGATGACCTCGGCCTGGTTGCCGTGGGTAACAGCTTCTCGGCCTAGAAACTGGTCTCAGTCGGTAGCGCCAAACGGGTGGAACCGGATCAACAACAACAACAACTTGTATTTATATAGCGCCTTTAACGTAGTAAAACGTCCCAAGACGCTTCACAGGAGTATTTTAAGACAAAAAATTTGACACCGATCCACCTAAGGATAAATTAGGGCAGGTGACCAAAAGCTTGGTCAAAGAGGTAGGTTTCAAGGAGCGTCTTAAAGGAGGACAGAGAGATAGCGAGGCGGAGAGGTTTAGGGAGGGAATTCCAGAGCTTGGGGCCTAGGCAACAGAAGGCACGGCCACCAATGGTGGAGCGATTATAATCAGGGATGCTCAAGAGGGCAGAATTGGAGGAGCGCAGATATCTCGAGGGGGTTGTGGGGCTGGAGGAGATTACAGAGATAGGAAGGGGCGAGGCCATGGAGGGATTTGAAAACAAGGGTGAGAATTTTGGAATCGAGGCGCTGCTTAACCGGTAGCCAATGTAGGTCAGCGAGCACAGGGGTGATGGGTGAACGGGACTTGGTGCGAGTTAGGACACGGGCAGCCGAGTTTTGGATGACCTCCAGTTTACGTAGGGTGGAATGTGGGAGGCCAGCCAGGAGTGCGTTGGAATAGTCAAGTCTAGAGGTAACAAAGGCATGGATGAGGGTTTCAGCAGCGGATGAGCTGAGGCAGGGGCGGAGACAGGCGATGTTACGGAGGTGGAAATAGGCGGTCTTAGTTATGCCGCGGATATGTGTATCGGCTGCCTGTTATAGGCAGTGCCTGATATTCAGTCCTGTTGCAGTCAATGGAATAAAATCTCAGGTGCTGGGTATAACGGGCGACCGATCCGATACAGCCCGTTTTGTGCCACTGCCCGGGACCAATTTCTAGGCCCTAGTTTTTTTGAATCCTTTGATTGTGCTATTAATAGTGAAGTCAGGGAATCTTCCCTCTCAGATGATGTGACTAAGTGTCAGCTGTGGCTCAGTGGGTAGCACCCTCGCCTCTGAGTCAGAAGATTGTGAGGTTCAAGTCCCCACTCCAGAGACTTGAGCACAAAAATCTAGGCTGACACTCCAGTGCAGTGCTGAGGGAGTGCGGCACTGTCGGAGGTGCCGTTTTTCGGATGAGACGTTAAACCGAGGCCCTGTCTGCCCTCTCAGGTGGGTGTAAAAGAACCCATGGCACTATTTCGAAGAAGAGCAGGGGAGTTATCCCCGGTGTCCTGGGCCAATAATTCTCCCTCAACCACTATCACTAAAACAGATTATCTGGTCATTTTCACTTTGCTGTTTGTGGGAGCTTGCTGTGTGCAAATTGGCTGCCGCATTTCCCACATTACAACAGTGACTATACTTCAAAAGAACTTCATTGGTTGTAAAGCGCTTTGAGAAGTCCGGTGGTCATGAAAGGCGCTATAGAAATGCAAGTCTTTCTTTGCTTTTTAAGACACGGAGGAGGTCTTCCCCCTCCAGCCTGGCCACTGCAGAGCTACTCCACGATAAGAAATCTAAGTTAAAAGCTGTGGTTATTGACTTGTATAAAGCTGGCTGGGACAGCGGTGTGGGTGGGGGGACGGGCGGGGGGGATGGACGGCGCCAGACGAGAGTTTAAGTGCAAGCCCTGTGCACGTTTCATTGTGTGCAGCCTTCCCCTCGGAGGAGCATCTTCCACTGTCCTGGACAGATGTAGTATCTCTGCATCAAGACCAGATTCCTATTGAGTTGATATTTTTTCTAAAGGAGTGGTCGGACCCCATCGGGAGCGCCACGTTCAGTTCTGGGGGCCCCGCACCTCAGTAAGGATATATTAGCCTGGGAGGGGGGGTGCAGCGCAGCCTCACCAGAATGGTACCGCGGTTTAGAAGAGGATTAAATTACGAGGATAAGTTGCCTAAACTTGGCTTGTATTCTCTTGAGTTTAGAAGGTTGAGGGGTGATCTAATAGAGGCGCTTACAGTGATGCGGGCATTTGGTGAGGTCGATTCAGAGAAACGGTTTCCACTGGTGGGTGAGTCCAGAACAAGGGGGCATAATCGTAAAACGAGAACTGGTCCATTTTAGGAGTGAAATCAGGAAGTACTTTTGACACAAAGGGTAGTGAAAAAGGTTGTGGATGCTGGGACAATTGAAATTTTGAAGACCCCGATCGATCGATTTTTGTTGGGTAAGGGGATCTGGGTGTGTAAGTGGAGTTGAGGTACAGATCAGCCGTGGCCTAATAGAATGGTGGAACAGGCTGGAGGGGCTGAATGGCCTCCTCCCTGTTCCTATAAAATGCTGGCAGACTCTCTTTATGGTGAAAAGTGCACACCATTTTTTTACGCAGCGAGTTGTTGTGATCTGGAATACGCTGCCTGAAAGGGCGGTGGAAGCAGATTCAGTAGTAACTTTCAAAAGGGAATTGGACAAATACTTGAAGGGGGGGGAATATAAAAAAATGACAGGGCTGTGGGGAAAGAGCAGGGGAGTGGGATTAATTGGATCGCTCTACCAAAGAGCCGGCACAGACACGATGGGCCGAGTGGCCTCCTCCTTCTGTGCTGTATCATTCTATGATTCTACGAACTTTCCTCCGTATCTAAACCAAAGTGAGATCATGCACAGTTGGCATGCTGACGTGTTTCGGAGGCTTTTGTGCGTGAAGACGGTGACCCTTTAATACTGAGTCTGTCTCTGGGGAAAGTACACCACCCAGTGTAGGCCGTGAGCAGTTTAGACCAGCAAGATCCCAGCTTTGTGCTGAGTTGACTGACTGCAGTAGGCTGGGGTGGGGGTGGGGGGGGGGAGTAAGGATGTGGTAATTTGGCCTCTGTCCCTGGATGGGGGGGGGGGGGAGGGAGCAGAAAATCAGCCGGAGATCTTGCTCCTTGATCACTTTTTCAGAGACTGGAAATCGCATGCATGTGATCAGATTCTGCTGGGATGCATCTTGTTGAGTAGCCTCCCAGCACCTTCTGTCAGACAGAACTATATCCCAACATCAGTTTGGGGCCTTCAGGAGAGGAGATGGGGAAAATAGGGGGGTGGTGGGGGCGGGGGCCGCGGTGCTTAATGGCAAAATCTCCTGGAGGAATACAAACGCAGCTGTGTTGCTCGAGTGATGACGATGTGACCAGACCGGTGAGCTCGGAGTAAGCCCTGTAATCTGTCTTTTCCTTGGCCTGTAGCCAATAGCAGGTCGTTGCAATTAAACTGCTTCCGCAAATTAGTTCTGGCAGCTGCTACTTTAATGTGTGATGCAAAAATCATCTCTTGTTAGAGCCCTAAAGACAGGGCCCCAGCTTTATTCTGCTGACTAACTGAAGGCCGGTCGGTGAATCACTGTCTGCCGTTGCCATGGTAACGGGGGGGGGCTGCTTAGTTCCTTTCTTGCCTGATGACAGGACGTCACCTGTCAATGCCCCGGATCCATTGCTGTCAATGCCGTGGCAACCCAGGGCCTACTTGGTATTTTTTTTTAAACCAGGCCTACAAACCCTTCTGCATTTGGTATGAGGCTCATAATCTCCCATTCTTTCCACCCTGAGGAGGATTGTGATCTCTCACATGTACGGACTGTGTCACAGTTCCAGGTGTTTCACTTGCTGGACAGGTGTATCTGAGGATCCACAGTGGCAAGGTCAGGCCTGTATTAAACTCTCGGGCCTACATAGAGTTGCCAGTCCTCCAGGACGGCCCTGGAGTCTCCAGCGATTGTCGATTAATCTCCAGGACACTGCAACGAGCAACTCGGAGATGAAACATCTTGTCTTTTCATTTTCTTTGAACAGTTATAAAAAATATTGAAGATGGGGGGAGGGGAATCGGTTGTTTTTGACTGACAGTCGAGAATCATCCGATTGGCGTGAGAAGGCAGGGCAGCGTGAGGATTGACATGTTGGAAGCAGGAGGTCATGTGATGAATCCTCCAGGAATACACGCAGCCACAGTTGGCAACCCCTCGGCCTACATAAGGGTACAAACTCTGGTTGGATGTGTTCCTGAAGGTTTTGCCGCATGAACTCCGGCCTCCAAACGCCCCGGCCCAGTCAAAACAGCCCATCCTCAATATTTTTCTGACTAATTAATAAACCAAAGTGTTCAAAGAAAATTAGAAAAAAAATACAATATATATATTTTTTTTGTAATGGTGCCGTGGGATCTTTTACATCTTTTACCTTGAGTCACAAGGGGCGAGTGCTGGAGGTGGTTCAGAGCTGATCTCTCGGCCGCTGAACATCTTCGGAGATGCTCCCGTTCCGCTGGCGTTACTTTGCCGGAAGTGCGGGGGGAGCATCTGCCAGGAATTTCACCCCCCCTTCCCCCCCCCCGCCCCCCCCAAACCAGGTGTCGGGAGCGACTGGAGACATTTTAGGCTCTTTTTAGCCTTGAGAGGAGGCGGCTATGTGAGCACAGGTTTATAATATTGTGAATGGCGCGGAAATTAGTTTAAGTTACGCCATGACTGGAAGATAAGAGGACATTGGCTCAAACAAGTTGAATTCAGGACTGATACCGTGGAAGTATAAAGAAAGAAAGACTTGCATTTATATAGCGCCATTCACCACCACCGCACGTCCCAAAGCTTTACAGCCAATTAAGTACTTGTTGAAGTGCAGTCACTGTAATGTAGGAAACGCGGGAGCTAATTTGCGCACAGCAAGCTCCCACAAACAGCAATGTGATAATGACCAGATCATCTGTTTTAGTGATGTTGATTGAGGGATAAATATTGGCCCCAGGACACCTGGGAGAACTCCTGCTGCTCTTCTAGTGGCCATGGGATCTTTTACCTCCACCTGAGAGAGCAGACAGGGCCTTGGTTAAATGTCTCATCCGAAAGATGGCACCTCCGACAGCGCAGCGCTCCCTCAGTACTGCACTGGAGTGTCAGCCCAGATTTTTGTATTCACAGCCCGAGTGATGGAACACATGGAATGGACGGTCCGTGTAGCAGAATCGATGTGAGAAATGGCTTGATGATGGGAGGGGGGGGGGGGGTGGGGTGGGGGCGGAGAGCAGCGGGATCTGTAGGGGCTTTCTGGATGGGTAAGATGGACAGAACTGCTCCATCTGAGTCTACCTTGTGGCTGCCTGCTTGGGCTGGGAGTGAGGAAGCGATCTGCATTATGTTGAAGTGAACTCCTTCCTCGAGAGGAGACATCCGTTACAGCGAGGCCGAGAGTCAGAATTATTATCTTCTGCTGGAAATGTTTAATTAAACTAACTTTCATGCTGTGAGTCTGAAGGAGCAGTAAATCGATTGGCACTGTTATGGGCTGCAAAATATCACTTTACCTTGTGTATGATTTTATATTTTGGTATTTACTCAGAAAATGCCAAATTTCCACTCAAATTTATTGATGCAGCACGCCCACCCCCCCAGCCCCACATTCTAATAAAACCAGCAGTGGAGGAGGGAGAGGAGGATGAAGAATGAAAACTCTTGATACACTTGATGAGATTTTTTTTTTTAATTCGTTTTATGGGATGTGGGCGTCGCTGGCAAGGCCAGCATTTATTGCCCATCCCTCATTGCCCTTGAGAAGGTGGTGGTGAGCCGCCTTCTTGAACCGCTGCAGTCCGTGTGGTGAAGGTGCTCCCACAGTGCTGTTAGGGAGGGAGTTCCAGGATTTTGACCCAGCCACGATGAAGGAACGGCCCGATATACTTCCAAGTCAGGATGGTGTGTGACTTGGAGGTGGAACTTGGAGGTGGTGGTGTTCCCATGCGCCTGCTGCCCTTGTCCTTCTAGGTGGAAGAGGTCGCGGGTTTGGGAGGTGCTGCTGAAGAAGCCTTGGCGAGTTGCTGCAGTGCATCTTGTAGATGGTACACACTGCAGACACGGTACGCCGGTGGTGGAGGGAGTGAATGTTTAAGGTGGTGGATGGGGTGCCAATCAAACGGGCTGCTTTGTCCTGGATGGTGTCGAGCTTCTTGAGTGTTGTTGGAGCTGCACTCATCCAGGCAAGTGGAGAGTATTCCATCACACTCCTGACTTGTGCCTTGTAGATGGTGGAAAGCCTTCTGTTTCCAAGGTAATGACTGCGATAACTCCACAGGCCAATGGTGGTTCACTGAGTTGCGCAATCAGTCATCCCGGGGTTCCTTTCCACCCCACCCACCAGTCTACATGCTGAATAATATTGTGCAAAGAGGGGAGTGTGTGGCTGGTGGGCCCACCTGTGGTTGGGTAGTGTCAGCCGTGGCTCAGTGGGTAGCACTCTCTGTCTCCGTAGTCAGAAAGTCTGTGGGTTCAAATCCCACTCCGTTGAGACTTGGGGCACTTAATCTAAGCTGACACTCCAGTGTGGTACTAAGGGAGTGCTGCACTTTCTGAGGTGCCGAGAACTGGGCCCTGTCTGCCCTCTCCGGTGGATATAAAAGATCCCACGGCAATATTTCAATAGAAGGTCACAGGAGTTCTCCCCAGTGTCTTGGCCAATATTTATCTCCTCAACCATCACCAAAAAAACAGATTATCTTGTCATTAATCACATTGCTGTTTGTGGGAGCTTGTTGTGCGCAAATTGGCTGCCGCGTTTCCTACATTACAACAAGTACTTCATTGGCTGTAAAGCACTTTGGGATGTCCTGAGGCCTTTCTTATTTTGGGGGCACCTGTTTATTAATGGGGCTGATCCTCAATGCTTGTTTGAGTCACTGTCCAACATTTTACAGTGTTTAGTGACCCTTTATTCCAAATTTAAGCTATTTTAAAAAAAAAGTGAGGCAACAAAGAGGGAACTTGCTCTCCTGCACACACTTGGGACGGTTGTTACACGGATGAGGGACTTCAGTAACGTGGGGAGACAGGAGAAGCTGAGATTGTTCTCCTTGGGGCAGAGAAGTTTAAGGGGAGATTGAATAAAGGTGTTCAAAATTATGAGGGGCTTTGCTAGAGTATAAGGAGAAACGGTTTCCACTGGCGGGCGGGTCAGTAACCACAGATTTAAGATACTGTAATTGGCAAAAGAACCAGAGGGGAGATAAGGAGCAATTATGATCTGGAATGTGCTGCCTGAAAGGGCGGTGGAAGCAGATTCAATAGTAACTTTCAAAAGGGAATTGGATATATACTTGAAAAATAAAAACATTTAATTTGCAGGGCTGTGGGGAAAGAGCGCTGGAGTGGGACTAGTTGGAGAGCTCTTTCAAAGAGTCAGCATAGACATGATGGCCCGAATGGCCTCCTTCTTCTGTGCATGCAATATTCCATGTATCCATATTTGCGCAGTGCTTGCAAGAGAACACACTGGATAGCCCAGCTCTTTGCCATGAAGGATGCCTTGGGAGGACCTTGGGGGGCGGGGGGGGGGGACTCTTGGATTGTAGGATAAATTGGGGGCTGAGGTGAAACCTACAGAGAAGGACAGGCAAAGATCAGCTGGTCTGTCGAGCCAGTCCTATATACTGTCGTTGTGTAGTTTCTGTACATCCGCCGGCCCCCTCACCCCACCAGTCACATGATTTCATGCGGGGGGTGGAAAAATCCTAAAGCCAATTTAAGGAAACAGCTCTGGGAATTTCCTGCCCAAACCCCCCCCGCTGGCAATCCGACAAGTTGGAGGAGACCATGGGGACCGACCGGGTGACACATCCCTCAATGACCCACCTACCTTCTATATGCAGTGATGTTGGTCACTCTCGGGAACTCATCCAGCTTTCTATTGAATGTTTGCCGTGAATCCCCGCACTCACTGCATGTGCCGGCAACTTATTCTAGAAGTTACAGCAGAAAACGCTGGAAAAACTCAGCAGGCCAGGCAGCATCCGTGGAGAGAGAAACAGAGTTTACGTTTCAGGTCGAAGACCTTTCGTCAGAACTGGAAAAAAGCAGGAAATGAAATAGATTTAAAGCAAGGATAGGGGGAGGGGATGAAAGAACAAAAGGAGAGATTAAGAGACATTGAGAGACATTAAGAGATGATCAAGGCAAGAGGAGGTGTTAATGTGACAGGTTGAGGCTAAAAGAAGTGTGAAATGCACTGGCAGAATGAAGGACAGCTGCCAGCTATCGTTATTCTAGAAGTTGTTGACTCATTGTGGTGTATCTGGATTTTCAGAAGGCCTTCGATAAGGTCCCACACAAGAGGTTGGTGAACAAAATTAGGGCACATGGAATTGGGGGTAATATACTAGCATGGATTGAGAATTGGTTAACAGACAGAAAACAAAGAGTAGGAATAAACGGGTCATTTTCGGGTTGGCAGGCAGTGACTAGTGGGGTACCGCAAGGATCGGTGCTTGGCCCCCAGCTATTCACAATCTATATCCATGATTTGGATGAGGGGACTAAATGTAACATTTCCAAATTTGCTGATGATACAAAGCTAGGTGGTAGTGTCAGTTGTGAAGAGGATGTGAAGAGGCTTCAAGGGGATCTCGACAGGCTCAGTGAGTGGGCGAGAACATGGCAGATGGAATATAATGTGGATAAATGTGAAGTTATCCACTTTGGTGGAAAAAACAGAAAGGCAGAGTATTTCCTAAATGATGAAAGATTGGGGAATGCAGATGTTCAAAGGGACCTGGGTGTCCTTGTACATGAGTCACTGAAAGTGAATGTGCAGGTGCAGCAAGCCATTAGGAAGGCAAATGGTATGCTGGCCTTCATTACAAGAGGATTTGAGTACAGGAGTAAAGAAGTCTTATTCCAGATATATAGGGCCTTGGTGAGACCACACCTGGAGTACTGTGTACAATTTTGGTCTCCTGACCTAAGGAAGGATATACTTGCCAAAGGGAGTGCAACGAAGGTTCACGAGATTGATTCCTGGGATGGCGGGACTGTCGTATGAGAAGAGATTGAGTAAGCTAGGCCTGTATTCTCTTGAATTCAGAAGAATGAGAGGGGATCTCATTGAAGCATACAAAATTATTACAGGGCTTGATAGGGTGGATGCTGGGAGAATGTTTCCCTTGGCTGGGGAGTCTAGAACCAGGGGCCACAGCCTCAGGATAAAGGGTAGGCCATTCAGGACTGAGATGAGAAGAAATTTCTTCACACAGAGGGTGGTGAATCTTTGGAATTCTCTACCCCAGAGGGCTGTGGAGGCCATGTCATTGGGGATATTCAAAACAGAAGTTGATAGATTTCTGACTAGTAAGGGCATCAAGGGATATGGCGATAGGGCCGGTGAATGGAGTTGAGATCGAAGATCAGCCATGATCTCATTGAATGGCGGAGCAGGCTCGAAGGGCCGAATGGCCTACTCCTGCTCCTATTTCTTATGTTCTTATGTTCTTATTGCGAAAGGTACTTCCTAGCGTCTAACCTAGTTCAATGCTTACACAACTTGCACTTGTGTCCTTTGGCCCTCCTTAATGTATCCAGCTCAAGCAGGGCACCCACTTGGACCGAGTCTAATCCTTTCATTGTCTTAATCAAATCTCCTCAAGGTCTGTACTGTTCTAGAGTAAAAAGCCCCAGCGCTCTAAGCCTATCTTGGTAACCAAGGCCCTTGAAGTAGGTATCAATCTAGTTTCCCTCCTCTGAACCTTATCCAGGACCTCCATATTCTCGTCATGTGATGTGACCAAAAACTGGACACAGTATTCGAGTAGGTGGGTACAGTAGCATAGTGGTTATGTTACTGGACTAGTAATCCCGAGACCTGGACTAATGATCTGGAGACGCGAGTTCATAATCCCACCTGGGGGAATTTAAATTCAATTAAATAAATCTGGAATAAAAAAATAAAACTAGCGGATTGTTGTAAAATCCCATCTGGTTCATTCCAATGAATAAAAAAAAAAGACATGATACAGAGGAAGCCTAGTATTTCTTGTTTGTATGTATTACACCCTATTTGCTTTTGCGATTTCCTCGTGGCACTGGTCATGGACCTCCGATGTCTCGTGCAGTATAACTCCTTCTGCTGACCAGCGGCTGAGAGGGTGGGTGCGTGGGTTCTGAAGATCTTCCTCACGAGTGGAATAAAATGGCTGTTCTGACCATTGAAGCCAATGGAAATAAAAATGGGGAAGAGATGTAAAAACAGGTTGCGGACTCGCGATCGCCCGTTTTATTCCATCGCACAGAGTGAAAACTACTTCCACTCTCCCTCCATCTCTGTCTTCAGTCTGTGCATTGCAGTGGGGAAGAGTAAAGAGTGGGGACCAGCTACTTATCCCACCGTGTGGGGAAATCAGAGAGGGGGAGGCGTACCCAGATACCCAGGCTTCCTGGCTTCAGAGTTAGATTGGCTGGGGCCTGAATGCAGGCCTTCCTCTTCCTCTCTCATAAGAACACAAGAAATAGGAGCAGGAGTCGGCCATTCGGCCCCTCGAGCCTGCTCCGCCATTCAGTAAGATCATGGCTGATCTTCTACCTCATCTCCACTTTCCTGCACTATCCCCATATCCCTTGATTCCCTTAATATACAAAAATCTATCGATCTCTGTCTTGAATATACTCAACGACTGAGCCTCCATAGCCCTCTGGGGCAGAGAATTCCAAAGATTCACCACCCTCTGAGTGAAGAAATTTCTCCTCATCTCAGTCCTAAATGGCCGACCCCTTATTCTGAGACTGTGACCCCTGGTTCTAGACTCCCCGGCCAGGGGAAACATCCTCCCAGCATCTACCCTGTCAAGCCCTGTAAGAATTTTGTATGTTTCAATGAGATCACCTCTCATTCTTCTAAACTCTAGAGAATATAGGCCCAGTCTACTCAATCTCTCCTCAGAGGACAAACCCCCCTCCCCCATCCCAGGAACCAGTCTAGTGAACCTTCGTTGCACTCCCTCTATGGCAAGTATATCCTTCCTTAGGTAAGGAGACCAAAACTGTACACAATACTCCAGGTGTGGTCTCACCAAGGCCCTATATAATTGCAGTAAGACATCTTTACTCTTATACTCAAATCCTCTTGTAATAAAGGCCAACATACCATTTGCTTTCCCAATTGCTTGCTGTACCTGCATGTTAACTTTCAGTGATTAGTGTACAAGGACACCCAGGTCCCTCTGAACACCAACATTTCCCAATCTCTCACCATTTAAAAAAATACTCTGCTTTTCTATTTTCCCTACCAAAGTGGATAACTTCACATTTCTCCACATCATATTCCATTTGCCATGTTCTTGCCCACTCGCTTAACCTGTTTATATCCCCTTGAAGCCTCTTTGCATCCTCCTCACAACTTACATTCCCACCTAGCTTTGTATCATCAGCAAACTTGGATATATTACATTTGGTCCCCTCATCCAAATCATTGATATAGATTGTGAATAGCTGAGACCCAAGCACTGATCCTTGTGGTACCCCACTAGTTACAGCCTGCCAACCCGAAAATGACCCCTTTATTCCTACTGTCTGTTTTTTGTCGGTTAACCAATCCTCAGTCCATGTTAGTACATTACCCCCAATCCTATGAGCCCGAATTTTGTTTAATAGCCTCTTGTGTGGCACCTTATCGAATGCCTTCTGAAGATCCAAATACACTACAGCCACTGGTTCCCCCTTATCTATCCTGCTAGTTACAACCTCAAAAAACTCTAACAGATTTGTCAAACACAATTTCCCTTTCATAAATCCATGTTGACTCTGCCCAATCCTATTATTACTTTCTAAGTGCCCTGTTACCACGTCCTTAATAATAGATGGTGTGTGACCCAGAGAGAGAATGTCTTGTGTAAGAGATGTAGGGGGAAAAATTCGGTTGCTTTGCGCCTCCCATTAGCGCCCTAAGAGGGCGGTAACGGGGCGCAAAGCAACTAGCGCCCGGGCACGGCACCGCCAATGCCTCCCGCGAAATTCAGCAGGAGGTTAGCGGCGGCGGTAACCGTTAGCGCCCCGCAGCGCTGCACCGCCGGCGATAACGTCATCGCCGTGCACAGCGCCCAGCTCGCGCCCGGCCGTGATCTTCGGTAGCGCCCCCTGATTTACCGCCAGATGCTATGTCCGACGGGGTCAGGGGGGTCTACCTGCGGCCGGGACGGCGCAAATTAAAGGGGAGGTGCCGGGAGGCCATTTTTGTTGCTGGCCGCCTGCCAGCACCTGCCTCCGCTGCCGTCCCCGGCCTCCTGACCCGCCCCCCCCCGCAGGAGTGCTGGCTGCGCTCCGTGAGCCCGGCGCTCCTCTTGAGTGCCGGGCTCTTTTGCCGGCACCCTGCTCCCCGGTGGTCCAGCAGGGCCCCGGTTCACGCTGTGCAAGGCCCCTCCCCTTTAATCAGGGGAGGGAGGCCTGCAATACCATGGCGCGACGTGCCGCAGCGCGTGGCGCTGTGGCACGTAGCGCCACGATATTCCCTCGAAGCGCCCCAAGAGGGAAGACCCAAGTATTGTTTTTGTTGCACTTTACTTCCCATCTGTGACTTTCTGTGTGTGAAATGATGTTCAAATGTCTCCAAATCTCATTTTCAGGGACTTCCTTCCTCGTGGATCTGGGATTGTCACCAGGCGACCTCTCGTTCTTCAGCTGATTAACGCTACGACAGGTAAGGAGCGACGAGAGATGAGTGTTGCATCCCATGTGAAGTAGTTTCTCCCTTTTGTCTCTGTGACTGTGCTGCCCGCCTAAGCCCCCACTGTTGTTCTGAAACCGTCCACTAACACGGGCCCACAATGCGAAGCTCCCTCTGGTTTCATTCCTGTAATCTCTCTGCAGGTTGGGCCTTGCTAAGTGACCACTGTGTGGCAATCCTGAGACTGTAAAATCAACAACAACAACTTGTATTTATACAGCGCCTTTAACGTAGTAAAATGTCCCAAGGCGCTGCACAGGAGTATTTTAAGACAAAAAATTTGACACTGAGCCACATAAGGATAAATTAGGGCAGGTGACCAAAAGCTTGGTCAAAGAGGTAGGTTTTAAGGAGCGTCTTAAAGGAGGAAAGAGAGGTAGCGAGGCGGAGAGGTTTAGGCAGGGAATTCCAGAGCTTAGGGCCCAGGCAACCGAAGGCACGGCCACCAATGGTTGAGCGATTATAATCAGGGATGCTCAAGAGGTGGGGGGGAGGATTGTTATGGGGCTGAAGGAGATTACAGAGAGAGGGAGGGGCGAGGTCAACGAGGGATTTGAAAACAAGGATGAGAATTTTGAAATCGAGGCGTTGCTTAACCGGGAGCCAATGTAGGTGAGCGAGCACAGGGGTGATGGGCGAACGGGACCTGGTGCGAGTTAGGACACGGGCAGCAGAGTTTTGGATGAGCGCAAGTTTACGTAGGGTGGAATGTGGGAGGCCAGCCAGGAGTGTGTTGGAATAGTCAAGTCTAGAGGTAACAAAGGCATGGATGAGGGTTTCACAGCGGATGAGCTGAGGCAGGGGCGGAGATGGGCGATGTTATGTAGGCGGTCTTTGAATCAGTGCATGAGGAGAATCGATTCAATCCCATGTCCCACCATTCTCTGGGACGTCGCATTGCTGTGACTACATCCCCGTATATCCTATGCAGTGTTTCCTGTCATTTTTTTGTTGTAGCGGGGGCCCTTTTAACTGGCTGCGCGGCCCATTCACATGGAGTTGCCAACATATCGGAGCTCTGCTGATCATGAGTCTCCCCACCACCCACGTTTCGATCGGGCTAATCGCGCTAACCAGTTTCCATTACCATTGGACCAAAAAGCAAAATGCTGTGGATGTTAGGTCACAGATCAGCCACGATCTCAGTGAATGGTGGGATGGGCTCGAGGGGGCTGGATGGCCTCCTCCTGTTCCTCAGATGCTGGAAATCTTGAAGTAAAAAACAGAAAAGTGCTGGAAAACAACTCGGCAGGCCAGGCCGTGCCTGTGAGGAGAGAAACCGAGTTAACATTTCGGGTCAACGATCTGTCGTCAGAACTGTAAAGATGAAGAGTGTTTCAGTGAGTGCAGAGCCAGGGAAAAGGCGGGGGGTGGGGGTGGGGGCAAAGTACAAAAGGGCGATGCGTCGAGCATGCCAGCTGTTTTGGACAGAAACAGATGTTCACCGAGCAGTCCGCACATCATTAAATGTAGTTCGAAGTAAATTACACAGTAACCCGACCCAGCAGTCTAGGTACAGCTAATCCAACCCAACTTTTTTTTTAATATTAAGACAATTTTTATCTTTGGTATTTGTTAGTCATCTGCTCCCCCTGCCAAGCTTCAGTAGAGTTGGAGTCCCTCTGCTGCTGGTGTCCCTGCTGTTCTCAGTCATTGTGACAGGAAAAAGTGACTCCAAATGCAGATTAAATTAAGAGTGTGCCTTTTTCTACACAAAATAACGATGCCATTATGCACAGGTTCCCTTGAAGGGTTTCCACAGGGTCGGGAAACCTGGCAATGAAAGCTCCACAAGATAAGTGCCTGTTCCAGCACTCCTTACGGGCCAAGAGGAGCAGAAGTGCTCCCCTCCCCCCCCCCCCCCCCCCCCCCTTCCGGCCCCTCAAGGAAGGCTTCGGCCTACCCTCAGGCAGTGTTTTCTGGTCACTACGCAGTGAATCCGGAAAGCGCGTGCATTGGGTCATGATGACCAGTCCGCTCAACTACCCTGTTACACTCCCCAAACAAAAACAGAAAATGCTGGAGATACTCAGCAGGTCAGGCAGCCTCTGTGGAGAGAGAGAAACAGAGTTAACGGTTCAGGTCGATGACCCTTTGTCAGAGCTGGAAAAAGCTGGAGATGGAACAGGTTTTTAAGCAAGTGTAGGGGCAGGGAAAGGGGGGAGGGGAGGAAAGAACTAAAGGGGAAGGTCTGTGATAGGATGGAAGGCAGGAGAGATTAAGAGAGATTAAGAATAAAAACAGAAAATGCTGGAGATACTCAGCAGGTCAGGCAGCATCTGTGGAGAGAGAAACAGAGTTAACATTTCAGGTCGATGACCCTTCGTCAGAACTGGAAAAAGGCAGGAAATGGAACAGATTTTTAAGCAAGTTTTAAGAGAGATTAAGAGATGGTGCAAGGCAAAAGGAGATAGTAATGGGACAAGTTAAGAAACAAAAGATGGCTCTAGATGAAGTGTAAATGGCACTGGCAGAAGGAGAGACAGCTGCCATGAGGGAGAGAGAGAAAATAAAATATAATAAATAAAACAGCTGGAAAATAAATACACCCCCCGTCTGGACCTGTAGGTGAGGAATGAATGACCTGTGGCTGAGGTAGCGGAGGGTGACTGGTGTCCATGGACCCACCATTGTATGATGTGTATGGTGGTGTAATGGTTATGTTACTGGACTCGTAGTCCAGCAGAACATGAATTCATAATCCCACCTTTGAGAATTTGAATTCAGTTTAAAAAAAAATAATAATAATCTGGAAATAAAAATGCTGGTATCAGTAAAAGTGACATGAAGACGTCAGGTTGTAAAACCCAACTGGTTCACTGATGTCCGTTTTTGGGGAAGGACGCTCGCTGTCCTTGCCCTGGTCTGGCAGCAATATGTGACTCCAGACCCACACCAATGGAGTTGATTCTTAATTGCCCTCTGAAGTGACCTAGCAAGCCACTCGGTTGTATCCAGGGCAACCAGGGATGGACAACAAATGCTGGCCTTGCCAGCGATGCCCACATCCCGAGAATGAATATTTAAAAAAAACTCCGGGATGAGTCACGACCTTCAAGACAAACCGGAAGGAAAGAGGAAGATGGTTACCCCAGTTTGCAAGATGGAGATTGAAATTTTTGATACCAAATTAAACTAGACTTTGGAAGCCCTCACGACCTCGCTCCTGAACCCTAGCTGCATCGATGCAACGGTCAGAACAGACCCTTCTGGTGGGGTGAAGCCTTTTGGTGTTCAAAGGGTTAAGGGGAATGGCTAAACTGTAGTGTACATTTCATAGAATCATAGAAAGTTACAGCACGGAAGGAGGCCATTTCGGCCCATTGTGTCCGCGCCGGCCAACAAAGAGCTATTCAGCCTAATCCCACTTCCCAGCTCTTGGTCCGTAGCCCTGCAGGTTACAGCATCCCAAGTGCACATCCAAGTACTTTTTAAATGTGTGTTAGGGTTTCTGCCTCTACCACCCTTTCAGGCAGTGAGTTCCAGACCCCCACAACCCTCTGGGTGAAGAAATTTCCCCTCAAATCCCCTCTAAACCTTCCACCAATTACTTTAAATCTGTGCCCCCTGGTTTGTGACCCCTCTGCTGAGGGAAATAGGTCCTTTCTATCCACTTTAGCTAGGCCCCTCATAATTTTATACACCTCAATAAGATCGCCCCTCAGCCTCCTCTGTTCCAAGGAAAACAAACGCAGCCTATCTAGTCTTTCCTCATAGCTAAGATTTTCACTGTGGAGCCTCAGCACGGTGAGATGTTGCTCCTTCTATATCCTGTCGTGTGTGTGTGTGTGTGTTGGTCACAGCTTAAACAAGGAAAGCCATTGCACATTTCCTTAAAGAGTTATAGAGCCATCTGAAACTTTTTTTTAATAAGCTGTTCTGCAGCAAATTAAAGTTTTTGTAGTTATAAGCACAGTTTTATTATAAAAAGGTCTTTTGTTTTTGTATAAGTTTTGGCACTGATCAACTCCCATTCATATATTGGAAGCCATATTGGAAAAGTACAGGGCAGATGAAGAACAAAGCTCCCTCTACTGGGCCCCAACAGTGAGTCATAACCTCTGCCTCGCAAGAGTGAACTCCTCCCCCTCATGTAATATTTCCACGTCCCACACCAGACAATGTTGCTTCTCTCTCTAAAGTCAGTTCGGCAATTCAGTGCTGAACTCTGACTGATTGACTGACTGGTTTGGCACTCTCCTAATGATAATCTTAACACATGAATATGAAATTATTACTAATATTGAGCAGCAGAATTCCCCCCCCCCCCCCATGCCCATTTCAGTGGCGACTGCGAAGCTGAGATAAAACTGCCGGCACAAGCAGCAACACTAACTGTTGAGACACACAACAGAGAGGCCTTTTCCAGTGTGCAGACACTGCCCTTTTGTGCTTTGCACTGTGGAGGAGAACTGAGCTCTCTATCTCCCAGAACAGCTGTGCTGTAGGCCTTTTAACGCGGGCCTCTGGAAGACTCCTTCCGGAACACTCGCTACCATTTTATTCTGCTGATTGACCCAATGCTTTGGGGGATTGCGTTGTCTGTCAGATGGAGGCCTCTTTGTGTTTATTGATTTGAGATAACTAAGGCTATACTCAGTCCTGAAGAAAGCAGTGCTTTTCCTCTCCTGAATGGGACGACACCTGGGGAGGATGGTACAAGCACTGTAGCTGATTCTAATTCCACACCAATATTGTGTCTTCCATGGTCCATTATATAGTTGTCCCTGGCTGACTTCTTTTAAGCAACAGCTAGGGTTTCAGCTACACAGTACTAGAGTCTACTGGTAAGATCATTTCCATGCCGCTCTCCCTGTGGGTAAGCACTTCTACTGGTGTCGCAGTGACCAGGAAGATCCCAGGTTTTGATCCTTGATGAAGTAGATAATCTCAGTTGGGGCTACGGTTGGCCTCCATGCCTGTGGGAAGGGAAAAGATGGTGCCAGGGTCCCTGCTCTTGATTGCTATCCAATATCCTGTAAAGAGAAAGACTTTGAATTTATATAGCGCCTTTCATGATCTCGGGACATCCCTTTACAGCCATTTTTTGAAGTGAAGTCACTGTTGTATTCATAGAATCATAGAAATTTACTGCATAGAAGGAGGTCATTCGGCCCATCTTGTCCGTGCCGGCCGACCAAGAGCGATCCAGCCCTTGGTCCGTAGCCCTGTAGGTTACAGCACTTCAGGTGCATATCCAAGTACTTTTTAACTGTGATGAGGGTTTCTGCCTCTACCACCCTTTCAGGCAGTGAGTTCCAGACCCCCACCACCCTCTGTAGGAAACGTGGCAGCCAATTTGCGCACAGCAAGCTCCCACAAACTGCGTTGAGATAATGACCAGATAATCTGTTTGTGATGTTAGTTGAGGGATAAATATTGGCCAGGACACTAGGGAGATCGCCCCCTGCTCGTCTTCGAAATAGTGCCGTGGGATCTTTTACGTTCACCTGAGAGGGCAGACGGGGGCCTCGGTTTGACGTCTCACCCGAAAAAACGGCACCTCTGAGAGTGCGGCGCTCGACAGTGAGCACCAGACAGGGCTTGGGTAGTGGAAACTGGCTCATCCTTGGCCAATGCTGCATTCTTAGAGGTGCTGTCTTTCAGATGAGACGTTAAACGAAGATCCTGTCTGCATGTTCTGGTGGGTGTTAAGGACTCCTTGGTACTTTTTGAAGAATCACAGAATCCCCACAGTGCAGATAGAGGCCATTTCGGCCCATCGAGCCTGCACCGACACATATCCCACCCTATCCCCGTAACCCCACGTATTTAATCCCCCTAACACTAAGGGTCAATTTATCATAGCCAAATCAACCTAACCCGCACATCTTTGGACTGTGGGAGGAAACCGGAGCACCCGGAGGAAACCCACGCAGACACGGGGAGAATGTGCAAACTCCACACAGACAGTCACCCGAGGCCGGATTCGAACCCGGGTCCCTGGTGCTGTGAGGCAACAGTGCTAACCACTATGCCACCGTGTTGCCCTTGAAGAGTTAATATTCTGGCCAATATTTATTTCCCCCCCACCCCCAACCCCCCACCCCGCCCCCATCAAAAACCACCACATTAACTGGTCACTTGCCTAATTTCTGACTATGCGGCCTTGCTGTGCGTAAAATGACTGCTGCATTTCCCAGCAAAACATGGCAAGTGCACTTCAAAATAGTTCATTGCATCCTGTATTTGTTTTTCTCTGAGGTGCTATGCGGACACATTTTCTTTCTTTACTGGAAACAGAAACGTGTTGGACATTCAGAATGAGGCTGAATGGAAGAGTTAGGCTACAAGTTGAATGGGCAGAATGGCCTTTTCTCACTAGAACATAAGAACATAAGACGTGGGAGCAGGAGTAGGTCATTTGGCCCCTCGAGCCTGCTCCACCATTCAATAAGCTCATGGCTGATCTGATCTTGGCCTCAACTCCACTTCCCTGCCCGTTCCCCATAACCCTTGACTCCCTTATCGTTCAAAAATCTCTCTATCTCCACCTTAAATATATTCAATGACCCAGCCTCCACAGCTCTCTGGGGAAGAGAATTCCAAAGATTCACGACCCTCTGAGAGAAGAAATTCCTCCTCATTTCCGATTTAAAAGGATGCCCCCTTATTCTGAAATTATGCCCCCATGTTCTAGATTCCCCCACGAGGGGAAACATCCTCTCTGCATCTACCCTGTCAAGCCCCCTCAGAATCTTATATGTTTCAATAAGATCCCCTCTCATTCTTCTAAACTCCAATGAGTATAGGCCCAACCCGCTCAACCTTTCTTCATAAGACAACCCCTTCATCTCCGGAATCAACCTCGTGAACCTTCTCTGAACTGCCTCCAATGCAAGTATATCCTTCCTTAAATAAGGAGACCAAAACTGTACGCAGTACTCAAGGTGTGGTCTCACCAACGCCCTGTACAGTTGCAACAGGACTTCCCTACTTTTATACACCATTCCCTTTGCAATAAAGGCCAACATTCCATTTGCCTTCCTAATTACTTGCTGTACCTGCATGCTAACTTTTTGTGATTCATGTACAAGGACCCCCCAGATCCCTTTGTACCTCAGCATTTTGTAATCTCTCCCCATTTAAATAATAATTAGCTTTTTTATTTTTCCTACCAATGTGGATAACCTCGCATTTTCCCACATTAAATTCCATCTGCCAGATTTTTGCCCACTCACTTAGCCTATCTATATCCCTTTGGAGATTCTTTGCGTCCTCCACACAATTTGCTTTCCCACCTATCTTTGTATTCTTGACCTTTCCTACGGGACCTCGGACTGGGAACTGAAGCCGTGTTTTACCGTTCCAGACACAGTCCCTTGAGCCAGCTGTTCATGGTGACACCTCTGCTTGTGTTTCAAGTTATTTATTTATTTATTTTTTTGCGGTCTGCCTTCTGAGGTTTACTGTGTACTGGGGCCAAGTTACAGGAATCTATTAGTCAGTTTTCCTCTTTCCTGAAGTCTGGGATTACATGTCGCATTCCGCGTGACTGGAACCACAAGCTACCAATCCCCTGGCCTCGTGCCTGCTCTTCTAAACTTCCAGCAGCAAACCTGGCAGCTGCTGAAGGCTGCCGCAGTCCCACTTTGCCCACAAATCCGAGAGTGGGCGAACTTCAGGGCGAGCCATGAATCACTGGACGGATTAGAATCTTTTTTCCTGCACAATTTTGCTGCCCTGAAGGTGTTGACTCTTGCTGGCCTGCCGTTCCCATCACCTCACCAAATTCTAGATACTTGATAGTATAAAAATTGATAAAGGAGATGTATGAGAAAGGCTGGCTGTACTTAAAGTAGATAAATCACCAGGAGCGGATGGGATGCATCCTAGGATGCTGAGGGATTTGAGGGCGGAAATCGCGGAGGTACTGGCCATAATATTCCAATCCTCCATAGATACGGGGGTGGTGCCAGAGGACTGGAGAATTGCAAATGTTACAGCATTGTTCGAAAAAGGGTGTAAAGATAAACCCAGCAACTACAGGTCAGTCAGTTTAACCTCGGTAGTGGGGAAGCTTTTAGAAACAGGAATCAGGGACAAAATTAACAGTCACTTGGATGGGTGTGGATTAATTAAGGAACGCCAGCATGGATTTATTAAAGGCAAATCATGTTTAACCAACTTGATCGAGTTTTTTGATGAGGTAACAGAGAGGGTTGATGAGGGTAATGTGGTTGACGTGGTGTATATGGATTTCCAAAAGGCGTTTGATAAAGTGCCACATAATAGGCTCGCCAGCAAAGTTAAAGCCCATGGAATAAAAAGGGCAGTGGCAGCATGGATACGGAATTGGCTAAGTGACAGGAAACAGAGAGTAGTGGTGAACGGTTGTTTTTCGGACTGGAGGAAGGTATACAGTGGTGTTCTCCAGGGGTCGGTTCTCGGACCACTGCTTTTCTTGATATATATTAATGACTTGGACGTGGGTGTACAGGGCACAATTTCAAAATTTGCAGATGACACAAAACTTGGAAGTATAGTGAACAGTGAGGAGGAGAGTGATAGACTTCAAGAAGACATAAACAGGCTGGTGAAATGGGCGGACACGTGGCAGATGAAATTTGATGCAGAAAAGTGTGTAGTGATACATTTTGGTAGAAAGAATGAGGGGAGGACATATAAACTAAAGGGTACAATCCTAAAGGGGGTGCATGAACAGAGAGACCTATGGGTATGTGTGCACAAATCGTTGAAGGTGGCAGGGCAGGTTGAGAAAGCAGTTAAAAAGGCTTGCAGGATCCTGGGCTTCATAAATAAAGGTATAGAGTACAAAAGTGTGGAAATGATGATGAACCTTTATAAAACACTGGTTTGGCCTCAACTGGAGTACTTTTCTGGGCACCACACTTTAGGAAGGATGTGAAGGCCTTCGAGAAGGTGCAGAAAAGATTTACGAGAATGATTCCAGGAATGAGGGTACGTTGATAGACTGGAGAAGCTGGGGTTGTTCTCCTTGGAGCAGAGAAGATTGAGAGGAGATTTGATAGAGGTGTTCAAAATCATGAGGGGTCTGGACAGAGTAGATAGAGAGAAACTGTTCCCATTGGCAGAAGGGTCGAGAACCAGAGGACACAGATTTAAGGTGATTGGCAAAAGAACCAAAGGCGATGTAAGAAAAAACATTTTTACGCAGTGAGTGGTTAAGATCTGGAATGCACTGCCTGAGATGGTGGTGGAGGCAGACTCAATCTTATCTTTCGAAAGGGAGTTGGAAAAGTATCTGAAAGAAAACAATTTGCAGGGCTACGAGGAAAGGGCGGGGGAGTGGGACTAGCTGAGAGTCGGCACGGGCTGGATGGGCCGAATGGCCTTCTTCTGTGCTGTAATCTCGGGAATATTGGATTTAACACCTCTCTTCCCTCCCCCCCCCCCCCCCCCCCCACCCACCCCCCCACCAACAATGCTGATATGCTGTTTGCTTCTGGATCTCCTTTTTCTGTAACCATGGAAACATTTACGTCAAATGTTCTTCAAATCTCATGCTGTTGTAAAGTTATATCATTCAGTATCTATATAAAACAAGTCAACTGTGAGCTTTGCCTTGTGTGATTCAATGGACTTGGAAGACTAGCGTGGTAATGACCAGATTTTTAGTGATGGATTGAGGGATACATGTTGGCCAGGACACCGGGGATAACTCCCCTGCTCTTTGCAATCGTGGCCACGGGATCTTTTATGTCCACATGCGAGCAGACGGGGCCTCGGTTTAACGTCTAATCTGAAAGACGGCACCTCTGGCAGTGCCGCACTCCCTCAGCACTGCACTGGAGTGTCAGCCTAGATATTTATACTCCAGACTCTGGAGTGGGACTTGAACCCACAACCTTCTGACTCAGAGGAGAGAGTGGTACCACAGAAGGAGACATTAGAATAGGTGACCAAAAGCCTGGCCAAAGAGAAAGGTTTTAGAGGGGTAAGTCTGAGGTAATACACTTTTTAGGGGAAAATAAAACAAGAAATAGCAGTGTTAACTAAATGAAAAGATGTTGAAAGGTGTGGATGAACAGGGAGACCTGGGGTGAATGGTCTAAAAGTAGATAAACCCATTTTAACAAAAGTATCCAAAGGGACATAAAATACAAGAGTAAAGAAATAATACTTGTACCAAATATTAGTTCGGTGCCAATTAGAGTAAAAGCCACAGCAAGTCGATTCACCAGGATGATGCCAGGGGCAGGAAACTGTAGCTATGAGGAGAGAACTGGACAGTGGGATTAGTTTTAGATTTCTCCAGCACAAACACAATGGCCTGGAAATTCGGCCGCGCAGCGTCTGTTTTTCGGGCACTAAACGGCCTCCTAATCCTCCAATATGGCGGACAGGAAGTGTGCCACCCGCCATATTGGTAAAGGCCAAAAATATCAGCGTGCATATGCAAATAAGGGGCCAAAGATTAGTTTACCCTCCAAACCCCACATTAAGAAAACGTGCGTCGTTGCTGTCCCCCTCTCTTCCCTCCCTGGTTACCGATCCCCTCCACCCAGTTACTGACACCCCTCTTCTCCCCCTCTTCCCCTTTTGGTTGCCACACTTCCTCACTTCCTTCTCAGCGGCCCGATCTTCAACCTGTGCTTTGCCAGGTGGGTTGGCTCTTGCTGTCCGCAGCTCGCCCACTTCATGGAGATGAAGCCCGTGGTCCAATATCCGGGGGGGGGGGGGGGTGGGGCCTCGGGGCTTACCATTGAGGCACAGGGATTGCACCCCCCGCCTCCCAAAAATGGGCACACCCAAATAGCTGAGCCACCTCACAGAATCCCCACAGTACAGATAGAGGCCATTTCGGCCCATCAAGCCTGCACCGACACATATCCCACCCTATCCCCATAACCCCACGTATTTAATCCCCCTAACACTAAGGGTCAATTTATCATAGCCAAATTAACCTAACCCACACATCTTTGGACTGTGGGAGGAAACCGGAGCACCCGGAGGAAACCCACGCAGACACGGCGAGAATGTGCAAACTCCACACAGACAGTCACCCGAGGCTGGATTCGAACCCGGGTCCCTGGCGCTGTGAGGCAACAGTGCTAACCACTATGCCACCGTGCTCTGTGCTGAAAACTTCTATGGGTTTTATCCCATTTTTAAGTATATCTACTATATTTCTGCATGTTCCCACCTGAGGCAACTCCTTTCTTTTTGAATCTGAAGAGCAGCAGCTCATGGCCTACTCCTGTTCTGATGTTCTTATTATCCACTCACTCCACATAGCTTGGGGATCAGCCACGTTCAGTTCTTCATCGTTTGCTTAGAGGCCACGCAATGAAGACCTGGGGCTATGACGACTGGGATTTTCCACTTCTGCTCTCTGCAGCTCACTAATTTTCCGTCCGTCCGTCCATTTTAATGCGCATAAAAGCACAGTCTGGAGAGCAGGGATGTGGAAAATTCAAATCGATACCTCATCAGTGACTGAGCTGTGAGTCCGTTGTGAGCAGAAGCTAAGAGCAGGATATAATTCCAGGATAAATTCTAGGAATTAAGAATGTGCAAAAACTCTCCAAATGGGACGTTGTTGCTTGGTGACATGAATCTGTCATTCATGAAAGAAAGACTTATAAATAATACTGAGTGGCCTGCAGGTGGTGCTGTCCAGGGAGAGTATAAATACTCGGGCACGGGCTCAGCTTGCACAGGACATTCTTAACAGGAACTAGTGAAGGACACAACTAGACCTCATGTTGTAAAACAGTTGATTAAAGCTTTGTTTAACACTTAGACCAAGTGCCTAGTAGTTTTCTTACGTCACTTGGTTTGCAATTTTTTTCCACATGAGGACCTGTTACCCCCTCCAGTCATTTCACTGAGCCCTGCTTTTCTCCTATTTGTGGCTTCCACAAGGCCAAGAAGCCTGACTCCCATTTCCATAGCAACACGTGCTACACCTACAGATGTGGAAGGGCTGGGCCCATTATCACTGTGAGCCTTTGTACCGGGCCCTGTGCAGCAGCGCAGGGCCAAGTCTTTCTGATTCTTGTGTTCAGTACTTCACTTACAATATGGAGTAGAAGCTGCTCTCTTACACTTACGCTGGTCTTTTAGATTCTTGTTGCACAGCTCTTACAGCCCAAACCCACTGACTTATGTTCTATTTATATCACGTAGAATTCACAGCACAGAAACGGGCCATTCAGCCCAACTGGTCCATGCCGGTGTTTAAGTTCCATACGAGTCTCCTCCCACCCTACTTCATCTAACCCTCTCAGCATAACCTTCTATTCTTTTCTTCCTCATGTGTTTATTGAGCTTTCTCTTAAATGCATCTATGCTATCCGTCTCACCTACTCCTTTGTGTGGTAGCGAGTTCCAAATTTCAAACCACTCTCTCTGGGTAAAGAAGTTTCTCCTGAATTCCCTATTAGATTTATTAGTGACTATCGTATATTTATGGCCCCTAGTTTTGGTCTTCCCTCTCAAGTGGAAACATTTTCTCCACATCCTCAAACTCTTTCATAATCTTAACCCCTCAGCCTTCTCTATTCCAGAGAAACCCGCCCCACCCCGACCTGTTCAGTCTTTCCTGATAGATCACATGTAAAAATATCCATAAATGTTTGCATGATGTGGGATTTTGTTTATACCATAAGAATCGACGGCGCAGCTAATTTAGACAGTGTGAGCCATATTGTCCCATGTGGATTCCTGCCCAGACAGCAGTCGGAGCACTGCAATTGCCCTCAGCGCTCCTGGGTTAGAGTGGACATTCGGCCAGGGTGCCTTTTAAACGCTACCCTGGGATCCCTGCTGGAAAGTGTGCAGACAAAGGGGCGAGGACAGCATCAACAACAATTTGCATTTGTGTAGCGCCTTTAATGTAGCATTGTGCTTGGTTGTGACGCTGGCTTCCCCCTGCCGCCCCCCCCCCCCCCCCCCCCACTCACCCACCCATTGTCAAATACCCTGCTGACACTCACCGCCTGGGCTTACCCAGGAAGAATGGGCGTTGGGCATGCTTGCGGAGGCTTGGTTTGGTCCCCCAGAAAGGAGTTAATATTTTCAGTGGGGTGCGGGGGCGGGGGGCAAAATCAGTGGGGAAAGTTTTGGTGAAACAAAAAACACCAGGGGGGAAAGATTCGGTTGGTTAGCGCCTCCCGTTAGTGCCTTAAGAGAGGTGTGTAGCACTTGATTTAGCGCTCAAATCACCTCCAGGGGCGATAGAGGTGAATTTTGCAGTTGCAGGCGATAATTAGCGCCAGGCACTAAACTTTGCGCCCGGCCGATATTAGCGCCCCAAAATGGGCGATACCCAATTTTTCCCCCCAGATCTTCTGGCTAAGACTGGTACAACAACAACAAATTGCATTTGTATAGCACCTTTAACATAGTAAAATGTCCCAAGGCGCTTCACAGGAGCGATTAGCAAACAAAATTTGACACCGAGCCACATAAGGAGATATTAGGACAGGTGACCAAAAGCTTGGTCAAAGAGGTAGGTTTTAAGGACCATCTTAAAGGAGGAAAGAGAGGTAGCGAGGCAGAGGTTTAGGGAGGGAATTCCAGAGCTTAGGGCCCAGGCAGCTGAAGGCACGGCCACCAATTGGTGGAGCGATTAAAATCGGATGCTCAAGAGGCCAGAATGTTCTGCCTCTTTTTCAGTCTGCTTATCTTATGCTTTTATTTATTTTTCTCATCTGTAGAACATGCAGAGTTTTTACATTGCAAAGGGAAGAAGTTCACAGACTTCGATGAAGTGCGGCAGGAAATCGAGCAGGAGACGGACCGGGTGACTGGCGGCAACAAGGGGATCTCGTCTATTCCAATCAACTTGCGAGTCTATTCGCCAAACGGTAGGTGTAGCGACACAGAAGAATGATGTCCTGCCGTGGAGATCGCGAAACTGCAAGAGGTTATTCTGGGAAAAGTAAAGTCTGTTTCCAGAACACTTTGATGCTTTAACAAGGCGGGTCTGTTCTACCAAGTTGACAGACAATCCGATACATTTTAATGGCTCCCTGTGGCTCAGCTGTTAAATGCACCACACACTGGCGTCGTGTGGTTCAGAAACCCAGATTAAGGACTAATTGGACCGCTCTTTCAAAGAGCTGGCACAGGCACGATGGGCCGAATGGCCTCCTTGTGTGCTGTGAGGTTCTATGATCCAGTGGATCCCCTGTGGTGATGCTTACAGTAGATAGGATGATGCGTTTCCTTTATAACGACAGGAGTCTGATGCCATGTTACATACCACGGAGTATTCGGTTGCTAAATGCTTGTGTGTAATGTGGGTGACCCACGAGGCCACAAGATCTAACTGCTGTAACAGCCTGAGGTCAGTTAGAGGTGAATTGTCTTTTGGGGACAACCTGAGGTCAGCTAGAGGATGTTTCTGTTGCTATGGAAGTTTTGAAATGATTGACTTTTTAAAAAAAACGCAAGAATTTGCATGTGTGACAAAATGTGATGCGTGAAATGTGACGGACACATCTCAAAACTTGGATAGAATTTATTCATCCATTTTTCAACAAATCCATGGCACTGCAGCGATGATTTTTATTTCCTTAAATCACTTCTAACCAAACGTCATGGGCGCGATCTTGCCAGCCCTGGGGAGGCGGGTATGGAGGTGGGACTGCCAGGAAAATGGCAGAATCCGGGGGCGGATGCCAATCCCGTCCCCAACCCGCCTCCGTGCCAGCTTGCCAGGAGGCGGGTAGCTGACCCGCGCCGGGTCCCGTCTCCTTGGAGGCGGGAAGGGGATTACAGCCACTTATCTGCCTGTTAACAGGTAGTTAACAGGCAGATAAGAGGATTATCCCCATTTTACCCACACAAGTGCGGGCTTCCCGAAGGCTGCGAACCCCGCCAGGGTCACCGAGGCGAGTAGTGGGTCTGCAGCGGGTCGGAGGGGTGCAAAAGTGCGCTGTGAAGGTAAGTGATGGGTGCAAGTGTGGAGAGGTGAGCATGTGAGGTAAGTGGAAAGTGTTAGTAAAAGTTTACTTACCTTTGTTTCTTCCTGCAGGCTTCAACAGTTGGGTATGCGGAGAGTCTCGCATCTCCGCGGCAGAGATGAAAGATGGCCGTTGCATTCTCCAATGCAGCAACCATCTAATTTCTGCTAAAGAAAGAGGTTTGATGAGTCTTGAATTCAAGAACTCATCAAACTACAGAGAATGTCAGTGTTTGACAGCTTCACAGAGCTGTCAAACGATGACAATTCATCTGTCAAAAATTTTTGACAGATGAAACGTCGTACGCTGATGTTCTCTGTAACTGGCTTTCCCTTAATTGGCCTGCTAAGCCCGCTGGGCGGGCTTAACAAGGTCAATCAAGGGAAAATAGCATGGGTTGGCCAGAAGTTGATGGAGGTGGGACTAAAACCCGACAAGTGGGAGTCCCGCCTCCAAAAGCTCCCCATTGGCAAAATCCAGCCCATCATGTGTCTAAGTGGGAAAATAGCAAAAATAGTTAGATGTAGTGTTGAATTTAATTGGTACAATCTCGTCAATGTTTTGTTATCGTTTTCTTTCTCTTGATGTTTTAGCCAAAGTATAAATAGGCCACCTTGCTGCCAAGTTTATCAAGTTTCAACTAATTCACTTGAGTTGAATGCAATCAAAATTCTAAAAGTCAAGGCACCATAAAGATACAAACTGACCCGAGTTGTCTGCTCTCTCTTCAGTCCTTAACCTGACGTTGATTGACCTCCCTGGAATGACCAAGGTGGCGGTAGGTGACCAGCCTGTGGACATCGAATTCCAGATCAGAGAAATGCTCATGCAGTTTGTCACCAAGGACAACTGTCTGGTCTTAGCAGTGTCCCCCGCCAACACTGACCTGGCCAACTCCGATGCCCTGAAGATAGCCAAAGAAGTCGACCCTCAAGGTACTGCACCATCTTCTCGGTACACCCCTCTGCCGTTCAGAAATTAGCTCTGCAAAATTTGTCGGCGTCGTGAGGTTCAGAAACCCAGATTAAGGCTGAAAAGTGGAATCCATGAGACGCCTCCATCCCCATTCTTTGGGCCGGGACACAACCCTAACATTCAAAACATCTGCAGGGTTGATGGCTATGGCCCATAGTGTGGGGAATAGTTCTCACCATGTTTTTGGGGCATAGCTTTAGTCCATCTATGTGTTTGAGTTGCACGCAATCTGGGTTTCAGCGATGGCTCCATTTCACGTTTTTTTGGGAGATTATTCCATTTCACGTTTTTTGGGAGATTATTCCATTTCATGTTTTTTGGGAGATTATTCCATTTCATGTTTTTGGGGAGATTATTCCATTTCACGTTTTTTTGGGAGATTATTCTATTTCACGATTTTTGGGAGATTATTCCATTTCACGTTTTTTGGGATGGGCTCACTCTGTGATCTGGCAGATAAATCCAGTCAGTGTTTTTGGGGACGCATCGATTCTGGTTTTTAAGATTTGCCTCCAGACTGTGTCTCTGGACATGGCACAGTGCTCGATTGTCGGAATAGCTCCAGTTCATATTTTTTGCGAGTTGTGGGTTTATTTAGTCCAGATTTTGGGACTGTGAGGAAGGAATTCATAGTGTGGCGTGTGAGCTTGGAACAGATGGTCTAATGAACAGCGTACCCTACACGCCTGAGCTGTTTCATAAGCACGTGTTGCAGTTTGTGTCTCTGGATTCACTGATTATGACTTAGTAATTGGGACAATTTTCTTATCTTATTTGCCAAATGCAATTTAAGAAATAAATGTGATTTACTGCATCTGCTGGTTCTAAGTTGTCTGTGGATTGGTGGTGTTATCAGAATCATACGGGCACAAAAATGGCCAATTCGCTGAAATACCTAGCCTTAGTTGACACTGGAAGTTGAATTGGGATATTGATAACCACACCATCTGCAATTTGTCACTGAAAAACATGGAATAATTTAGCTTTTATGTGTTTATGAGGGGAAATTGAGAATTGTTTTCCTGCAGTTGGGCACAGTTGGCATCATGCTCTGCCAGGTGGGTATATCCCAGGTTAGATTCAGGGTAAGGCCCCCTCTAATTTGCTGTCCACTGTGTGTCTGAACTGTGACTCCACAGGAGTATCCAAGTGTGAACATTCCATTTCCACACCAGCTCTGCATTCGCCCTCTGAGTGAGGTACACAATGTAATGCCAATTAGTGCCAAACCGTGGGCAGTTTTTGTGTTGCATGCCAGCGCGCGCGCGCGCACACAGACGGGTAATAAAATAGGTATGAACATTTTAAGGAAGAAACGCTTTGGAATAAGTTTGTGTTGTAGCAGGTGCAGCTCTTGATGTGCTCCACTCCCTGGCAGAGATCTCAGAGCGCTCTCCGCCAAGAACTGAGTCTGTCCACGAACCCTCCGTGAGGAGACAACGCCTCCTATCTGTTTTCTCAAGTTCTCTCCTGAAGGCGCTGACTACTGCCAGGGATATGGGTACCAGCAACCCTCCGAGACCTCACATAAGGCCCATGCTTCCTGTACGGGCCTCGGCTGTAAGAGTGTCAACTGGCCATTTAATCTAGGCGGGACACCACAGCTGATCTCAATCCTGCCCGGGCCCGGTGTTCATACTTTCCATGAGGCGTTGCTGGATAGTGATGAGGAATGGAATCTCAGAATCATAGAATGGTTACAGCACGGAAGAAGGCCATTCGGCCCGTCAAGCCTGTGCCAGCTCTCTGCAAGAGCACTTCAGCTAGTCCCACTCCCCCACCCTATCCCCATAACCCTGCAAATTTCTTTCCTTGAGATACTTATCCAACTCCCTTTTGAAAGCCGTGATTGAATCTGCCTCCAACACCCTCTCAGGCAGTGCATTCCAGATCCTAACCACTCGCTGCGTAAACATTTTTTTTCTTGCGTCACCTTTGGTTCTTTTGCCAATCACCTTAAATCTGTGTCCTCTGGTTCTCGACCCTTCCGCCAATGGGAACAGTTTCTCTCTATCTAATCTGTCCAGACCCCTCATGATTTTGAACACCTCTATCAAATCTCCTCTCAATCTTCTCTGCTCCAAGGAGAACAATCCCAGCTTCTCCAGTCTATCAACGTAACTGAAGTCCCTCATCCCTGGAATCATTCTCGTAAATCTTTTCTGCACCCTCTCTAAGGCCTTCACATCCTTCCTAAAGTGTGGTGCCCAGAATTGGAGTTGGGGCTGAACCAGTGTTTTATACAGGTTCATCATAATTTCCACACTTTTGTAATTTATACCTCTATTTATGAAGCCCAGGATCCCGTAAGCCTTTTTAACTGCTTTCTCAACCTGCCCTGCCACCTTCAACGACTTGTGCACATACACCCCCAGGTCTCTCTGTTCATGCACCCCTTTCAGGATTGTACCATTTAGTTTATATGTCCTCTTCTCTTTCTTTCTACCAAAATGTATCACTTCACACTTTTCTGCATTAAATTTCATCTACCACGTGTCCGCCCATTTCACCAGCCTGTCTGTCTTCCTGAAGTCTATCACTCTCCTCCTCACTGTTCACTATACTTCCAAGTTTTGTGTCATCTGCAAATTTTGAAATTGTGCCCTGTACACCTATGTCCAAGTCATTAATATATATCAAGAAAAGCAGTGGTCCTAGAACCGATCCCTGGGGAACACCACTGTATACCTTCCTCCAGTCCGAAAAACAACCGTTCACCACTACTCTCTGTTTCCTGTCACTTAGCCAATTCCGTATCCATGCTGCCACTGTCCCTTTTATTCCATGGGCTTCAACTTTGCTGGCGAGCCTATTATGTGGCACTTTGTCGAACGCCTTTTGGAAATCCATATACACTATGCCAACCACATTACCCTCGTCAACCCTCTCTGTTACCTCATCAAAAAACTCGATCAAGTTAGTTAAACATGATTTGCCTTTAACAAATTCATACTGGCTTTCCTTAATTAATGCACACCTATCCAAGTGACTGTTAATTTTGTCCCTGATTACTGTTTCTAAAAGCTTCCCCACTACCGAGGTCAAACTGACTGGCCTGTAGTTGCTGGGTTTATCTTTACACCCTTTTTTGAACAATGGTGTAACATTTGCAATTCTCCAGTCCTCTGGCACCACCCCCGTATCTAAGGAGGATTGGAATATTATGGCCAGTACCGCCGCGATTTCCGCCCTCAATTCCCTCAGCATCCAAGGATGCATCCCATCTGCTCCTGGTGACTTATCTATTTTATGTACAGCCAACCTTTCTAATATCTCCTCTTTATCAATTTTTATCCTACCAAGTATCTCCGCTACCTCCTCCTTCACTATGTCTATGGCAGCATCTTCTCCCTTGGTGAAGACAGATGCAAAGTATTCATTTAGTACCTCAGCCATGCCCTGTGCCTCCATGCATATGTCAGCTGTGGCTCAGTGGGCTGCACACTTGCCTCTGAGTCAGAAGGTTGTGGGTTCAAGTCCCACTCCAGGAACTTGAGCACATATAAATCTAAGCTGACACTCCAATGCAGTACTGAGACAGTGCTACACTGTCAGAGGTGCTGTCTTTCGGATGAGATGTTAAACTGAGGCCCCGTCTGCTCTCTCAGGTGGACGTAAAAGATCCCATGTCACTATTTTGGAAAAGAGTAGGGGAGTTATCCCTGGTGTCCTGGCCAATATTTCTCCCTCAATCAACATAACAATAAAAACAGATTATCTGGTCATTTTCACATTGCTGTTTGTGGGAGCTTGTTGTGTGCAAATTGGCTGCTACGTTTCCTACATTACAACAGTGACCAATACTGCCACACCACCTCCTATCTATCCTGAACACTTTATAACCAGGAAGTCTTTCTTTCATGAATGACAGATTCATGTCAGGTGGTATGAAATAAAAAGTCCCAAATGTACCTTTGCATCTAGTGAGCAGCTGAGATGCACCTTCATTATATTCGCATTGACGACGTGTTAAACTTTGCTTCACATGGGGATGGAGTCAAATGGATCCAATGCTGGCCTGAAGGAGATTGGGGCCCATTTCTGGTTTATTTCTTTTCAAGTTTTTTATTTTTGTAAGGCACCCTGCATCACTTGCTTTCCCAGCCCAGAGAGCAGGCCGGTGTCCTTCTCTGAGGCCTCCACAGGTGTCGCTCTAGAACGTGGCCACTCGGAGTTGGGCAGGAGTAGCTACGGGACGCCTGGGCCTCTGAGAATTTCTCGCCTCCTTCCCCCTCCATGAAAGGACCAGGCCTTCGAGCGCCACCTGCCCGTGATTGGTACGAAGGGGGGGGGGGTAAGGGGCTTTGCATGTGGTGAGGGAGGTGGGGTTAACCACAGCCCCGCTTGATGGGCCCGAGTCCTCCAGCTCCACCTGCCGGGCGACCAGTGTGTCTGGGATGTGCTTTCTGACTGAAAACTCTTCTTGCTACTCCAGGCTTGCGCACAATCGGAGTCATCACTAAGCTGGATCTGATGGACGAAGGAACAGATGCTCGTGAGATCTTGGAAAACAAACTGTTGCCCCTTAGACGAGGTAAATGGCACAAGAATTTTTTTCTGTTTTTAAATTTGTCCCCCCCTCCCTTCTCCCCCTCGCCCCCCGCACCCCCGAGACACGTTTATGTTCTGATTTGAGTACTTGCAGAAATGTATTAAATCTGAGCTGTAGAATAAATGTTTGCTGTTTTCTCCCGCTGCTGCTTATCTTGGTGCTGCCATTTTTCTCTTTGCTGTTTCTCGTTTGCTCTTTCTAACTCTCATTTTGGTCTCCCGCCCACTCCCCCCGTCTCCCCGCCCGCTCCCCCCGTCTCCCGCCTGCTCACCCTGTCTCCCCGCTCACTCCCCCCGTCTCCCGCCTGTTCCCCCGTCTCCTGCTCGCTCCCGCTCGGTCCCCCTGTCTCCCTGCTCGCTCCCCCCGTCTCCCGCCCGTTCCCCCGTCTCCTGCTCACTCCCCCTGTCTCCCGCCTGTTCCCCCTGTCTCCCGCCTGTTCCCCCTGTCTCCTGCCCGCTCCCCCCTGTCTCCTGCCTGCTCCCCCCCGCTCCCCTCGTCTCCCGCCTGCTCCCCCCTCTCTCCTGCCTGCTCCCCCTCTCTTCCGCCCGCTCCCCCTCTCTCCCCGCCCCGCTCCCCCTCTCTCCCGCCCGCTCCCCCTCTCTCCCGCCCGCTCCCCCCTCTCTCCCGCCCGCTCCCCCCTCTCTCCCGCCCGCTCCCCCCTCTCTCCCGCCCGCTCCCCCCTCTCTCCCGCCCGCTCCCCCTCTCTCCCGCCCGCTCTCCCTCTCTCCCGCCCGCTCCCCCCTCTCTCCCGCCCGCTCTCCCCTCTCTCCCGCCCGCTCCCCCCTCTCTCCCGCCCGCTCCCCCCTCTCTCCCGCCCGCTCCCCCCTCTCTCCCGCCCGCTCCCCCCTCTCTTCCGCCCACTCCCCCCATCTCGGTCCGAATGAAAAATTGTTGATTGTAATCTATCCCCACTGGGTATTTTTCTCTTGTCTGAATTGACCAGTCCCCTGCCTCTGTCAGATGCTGCAGCATCTTCAGGCCTGAGTTAGCTGTAAATTGTGTTTGATGCAACATGCGACCCATCTGCTGAAACTACCCAAGCTTGTTGGCGATAGACACCGATTCAATTGCCCCTCATTAAAAGCAATTTACAATCCTATTTCCAATTGCTAGCTTGTCATAATCAAGTACAGGGTGTCAGAGAGTTTATGCTCAGAGGACCGTGGGAAATGGAAACCCGTCAGAAATGGCAAGACTGGGTCAGCGTTATCCACTGAAGTGAAAACTAAAAGTTAGATATGACAACAGGTCTGTTGGTAGAGACACTTCTCCGGAGGGGGGCAGGGGGCCTCCCGTTTTATTGCAGCAATCCCGAGCACCGTCCTTGCTCCAGGGCCCTTGTCTGGAATACTCCAACGTGCTACATCGTGGATTCATGGAACACATCTTTGTGCTCGGAGTTCCTTCAAACGTGGCACTTGGAGATGCTGCAAGGTGGAGGCTAGAGAGTTCCCTGCCGGAACGGGCTGTATTGAAACACTGGACATCTGGAGGAAGGGCGAAGCTGAATCTCATCCCTGGCCAAATCCTGTAGCCGGACAGGCAGGGAATGGGAGGGCTGGAGTCCAACGGTGTAGCAGGTCCACTGAAACATCAGCATTGGTATCAAGACAACCCTCAGAGAATGGTACCATGCCTTGGCTTCCATTGCACAATATGGTGTGTGATGTAAGAAAACTACTAGGCACTTGGTCTAAGCGTTAACAAAGCTTTAATCAACTGTTTTCCAACATGGAGTTCTAGTTGTGTCCTTCACTAGTTCCTGTTAAGAATGTCCTGTGCAAGCTGGGCCCGTGCCCGAGTATTTATACTCTCCCTGGACAGCGCCACCAGCAGGCCACTCAGTATTATTTCATAAGTCTTTCTTTCATGAATGACAGATTTATGTCAGTGTGCCTTAACCTAATATAAAATACGTTCATGTTTGTGGCTCTCCTCACACACTGGGTTACCAATTTCCATAGCGCAGTGAAGCAAAAGCCATGGGCGCCCCCCCCCTCCACCCCCAGCCATTCTCCAGAGAGTAAGGAAATGCCAGTGAAAGAGCCATCTGCTCTCATGCCCCTTTTTTAGCAGCCGCTTATGGAGACTCGTTGGCAGAAGTTCATTCAATCTGCCGTCTCTCCTCTGCCTGTGGATCATAATTGGTTTGGGAAGACTGAAATCAAAGGAAGGTTGTTTTCGTATCTTCACGCTCTTCCCTTGGAGAACAGTCTGAAGTAATGGAATGATTCTCAGGCTGATCAACACTCTCAGGCCACGACGTGAACACTCCTTCCATGGCTGTTAACCATCTTTATACCAGCCGATAAGATGGTTAGTCCTGTACTTCGGGAGGGCTTTTATGGGCTCCCATATGATGAGGTGGGTGGGGTTGGGGTGGTGGGGGGGGGCGGAAAGTACACCCACCAGACACAAGTATCCCGCTGGAGACCGGCTTGGCCTTGACTTCCTGCCCATTTCCTTTTTTAAGGTTACATCGGTGTCGTGAACAGAAGTCAGAAGGACATCGATGGGAGAAAAGATATCCAAGCAGCCCTGGCTGCCGAGAGAAAATTTTTCCTTTCCCACCCAGCTTACCGGCACATGGCTGATCGCATGGGGACACCGTATCTCCAGAAGGTCCTCAACCAGGTAACGCCAGCTTCACTTACTTGACAATTGGCAGAGGCCTGTGAGGTGCTGGCCTTCTGTGCCCTCTCGGTGGCACAGGAGAGTGTTGAGTTGCCAACCCTCCAGGATTGTCCTGGCATCTCCAGGAATTGCAGACTGACCTCCTGGACACCCAGGAGAAAAATAATGGGGGCATTATCAAAGTTTGTTTTATTTCATTTATTTTTTAACAACTTTCATTTATAAGTTGTGAAAATATTGTTGGGGGGAAGGCAGTTTGTCTGGTGGGATGGTTGGAGGCAGCAGGACATGTGAAATCCCAGGAATACGTCCAACCAGAGATGGCAACCCTGGGGGGCGGGGGGGGTGGTGGGTGGTGGAACCTAATTTGAATAAAGTCAGTAAATAATGGGCCAGAAATTCGGGTCTCCACGGGTGAGTACGCGCCGTGTACTCACCCGTAGACCCAACGAAAGTGCCGGTTTTGTGCATGCACTGCGCATGCGCTGGAAACCGGAACCTCCGTTCCCCTGAAGGAAGGGGTTCAGAGGTCGAACGCGTGCGCCGGAGAGGCAGCGCGCACGCAGCGAACTTCGTTTTTTTTTTCAGGTTTCTCCGTGAGGGTAAGTACGGAGAAGCTACGCAGGGAAAAAGGAGGCGCAAGGCCTGCTTTTAACAAGGTAAGTGGTGAATTAAGTATAATTTAAACATTTTATCAACAGGTTTATCTTTTTTACATACTTTAAAGAAAGTTAAGTTTATTTTTAGCACCGTTAAAAAGTGTAATTAATTTTTTCAAAAATTAAAATTTTTGTTTAAAGTAGTTAATTTATGTAATTTATAGTTATTTTAAAAATGTGATTTAAAAAAAAAATTATTTGAAGTTTTAGTGAGGTTTTGGGGCCGATCTCTATTCATAGATTTGACAGGTCTTCCTGTCAAATCTATGAATGGAGATTCCCTGCTCCGATTGGCTCTCCATGGGCCATGTGATCCCAGGGGACGCTTCGAACTAACTGTGCCGCTGGGATACGCGAGCACTGCGCGCCGGCAGCTGCAGGAGGCCCAGGAGCCGAATTCCACGCGGGCCCACAGCACAACGGCAGGCGCGGTAGGTAAGTACGTGCACGATTCTTGCACCCATGGGAAGCCGGAGAGCCGAATTTCTGGCCCAATATTGTGTCCGACTGCACTGCCAGAGGCTTCAGCGCAAATGTAGGCCTGTTCTCGACATTGGTTGGTACCCATTACTTCTCTTTATCGCTCTCCCTTTAACAGCAATTGACAAACCATATCAGGGACACACTGCCCGCCCTTCGCAACAAGCTACAAAGCCAGCTGCTCTCCATTGAGAAAGAGGTGGAAGAATACAAGAACTTCGACCCGATGATCCATCCAGGAAGACCAAAGCCTTGCTCCAGTAAGTACTGCTCTCGTAATGCATCATTGCCAACAGCGGAGATTCACCCATAGAAGATTTTAAATGTCCTTTTTTTCTTTTTAAATCCTCCTCGTGTTCAAATCCTTCCATGGCCTCGCCAATCCCTATCTCTAACCTCTTCCAGCCCTGCAACCCTTCCAGAACTCTGCGTTCCTCCACCTCTGTACTCCTGCAATCCCCCACTCCCTTCGTCCAACCGTTGACGGCCGTGCCTTCAGCCATCTCGGTCCTAGGGTCCGATATTCCCTCCCTAAATTGCGCCGTTTCTCTCTACCTCTCTCTTTCCTCCTTTAAGACCATCCATAAAACCTACTTCTTTGACCAAGCTTTTAGCCACCTGTCCCAATATCGCCGTCTATGGCTTGGGCCAATTAATGTCTTATTTCCATGGGAGGTTTTCCTATGTTAAAGGCGCTATAAAAGTGCAAGTTGTTGTTGAGCCATTATCAGTCGGGGCAGCCTGGGCTCTTGCTTCAACTCACATTGCTTTGCCAGGCTCGCTGTGCATCAACTTGCAGAAACTTGGCTTGCATTCCCTTGAGTTCAGAAGATTGAGGGGTGACCTGATCGAGGTGTTTAAAACTTTAAAAGGATTCGATAGGGTAGATAGAAAGAAACTGTTTCCTCTGGTGGGAGAATCAAGACCGAGGGGACATAATCTTAAAAGTTCGAGCTAGCCCATTTTAGAAAGAAAGAAAGACTTGCACTTATATAGCGCCTTTCACGACCACTGGACGTCTCAAAGCGCTTTACAGCCAATGAAGTATTGTCACTGTTGTAATGTGGGAAACACGGCAGCCAATTTGCGCACAGCAAGCTCCCACAAACAGCAATGTGATAATGACCAGATAATCTGTTTTTGTTATGTTGACTGAGGGATAGATATTGGCCAGGACACCGGGGAGAACTCCCCTGCTCTTCTTCGAAATAGTGGCCATGGGATCTTTTACCTCTGCCTGAGAGAGCAGACGGGGCCTCGGTTTAATGTCATGTCCGAAAGACGGCACCTCCGACAGTGCAGCACTCCCTCAGCACTGCACTGGAGTGTCAGCCTAGATTTTTGTGCTCAAGTCTCTGGAGTGGGACTTGAACCCACGACCTTCTGACTCAGAGGCGAGAGAGAGAGTGCTACCCACTGTGTCACAGCTGACGTTTTAGGAGGGAAATCGGGGAACACTTTTTCATACAAAGGGTAGTGGAAATCTGGAACTCGCTCTCCCAAAAGGCTGTGGATGCTGGAGGTCAATTGAAGCAGACTGAGATCGATAGATTATTGTTGGGTGAGGGTATCAAGGGATCTGGAGCTAAGGCGGGTAAATGGAGTTGAGGTACAGATCAGCCATGATCTCATTGAATGGCGGAACAGGCTCGAGGGGCTGAACGGCCTCCTCCTCTTCTGAGGTATTGATATAAACTTTCTGTTCTTTGGCAGGATGGTTCAGCAGTTTGCTGTTGATTTTGAGAAGCGCATTGAAGGCTCCGGGGATCAGATTGACACCTATGAGCTGTCGGGCGGTGCGAGAATAAACCGGATCTTCCATGAGAGGTTCCCCTTCGAACTCGTCAAGGTAACTGGAGACTTGGCACCTCCTTGGCCCTGCAGCGGTTTGACTGCCATGAATTTCAAACTGAATCCCTGCTGCTTCCACGTGTTACTGCTTATACTCTGAGTTGATGAAGCAAAAGCATTGCCACTTTCACTGGTCGAAATGTACATTGAGGCCCCAGTATAGTGCTGCAAGGTGAACAGAATCCATCAGTTAAAGTGATGGGGTTGGGGCAGTAACAACTGCTCTGCCTTTGACCCAGAAAAGACCACACTGATAAGTCATTAATTCTGCAACAATTGCAAGCAGAATGAGCCATTGTTGTTTCTGGGTCTATTTTAGTGCTTCTGCCAGTTGCTTGCTGTGCTACTAGTTCCACTAGACAGGTCCGTACACTGCGCACAAGTGAGATTCTCTCATAGCTGGCCTTCTGGATTGGGGAGTGTATTACCCCAGCAGCAGGACTTTGATCCCATCAGTCTGGGCTGTAGTTGACCGCAGCGGTGAGAGGTGGGCTAGCACTGATGGAATGGATGTCTCTCTGTTGGCGTAAAGATATCAGATAAGTTAGTTTGGGCCAATTTCACCCAGTTTACATTACACCATAGCACAAACCTGCCCATAATTGGGTGCTATATTTCAGGTACTTTTAAAGGGAAATGCCAGGAAAATTTGTCCTAGAATTCAGTTGCTGAAGGGTCCCTGTAAATCCATCCCACCCCCACCCCTCCCACCTCCCCGCCCGAGTGTAGGATCCCACCAGTGGCTTAAATACAGAAATCTACCCGTTTCTATCCACTGAAAATCATATAGTGGAACAAGAAAGACCATTCAGTCCACCATGCTCACCTATGCTGTAGGCCATCTACAACCTATCCATGTGTGCACTCTGCCCCATTTATTTAATGCCCATGGGGAAAGTTCTGCTAAAGTCCCATTGAGCTCAAAAGATAGTTGAGCAAACATTGCAAACTCTATCTTGATACCTTCATTATTGAATACTGTCTGGTGGCTTTCCAATGCTGACATATCTTTGATCCTTGGAGCCTGAGAACAACCATTCCTAAAAAGTATTTCCCCAACTCATTCCGAACTTCTCCATCAATCTCATTCTACTATGTACTCCTCTAGGTCTTTTTAGCCAGTGATTTTACTGACAATAGTCTAGTTCAGTATTGCTTACCTCCGTGGAGTCAATCAACAGTCTCTCCATTCTTCGCCCTTTCAACAAACGGAACTGTTTCACAAAAGCATTTTGCTCTACTCCTAATGCATGCAATAAAAAGGACCAGCTAATCCATGTCCATAACTGGGGCACCACTGTAGTGGAGGGAGAGTGTCCTGTTGGTCAGTGGGTATCGGCCAACGTGAATAAAATCCCTCGGGTTTCTCTTGGGTGTATGAGGTGTTACTCTGCCCCATGATGAAAGGCTGGTTCGATGAATGAGATGATCCTTACTGCGTACTCAGAGAGGAGTAACGAGGACAATAATGCTTTTGTGAAACACTATTGTAGGTATCGCCTACTGGAGGAGATTATAATTACAGTTAGAGATGGGATTCTTGCTTGCTGTTTGGATGGCCCCAATAAGAGTGTCCTCATGTTATTTTCTTCTGTGTCAGATGGAGTTTGATGAGAAGGAGCTGCGACGAGAGATTAGCTACGCCATCAAGAACATCCATGGAATCAGGCATGTATCTGGACAACTTTGAGACTGTAATCCACTTACTTTCAAGTATATCTCATTTTTATTGGCCCCAACAGGATATTTCAGTCTTTCCTTTCTCCTTCCCCACCCAACAAACTATCTCTGTCTCCACCCACCCCCCAAACAAGGGGCAGGAGGAATTGATCTTGGACATCTCCTAAATCTGGTGTTGGATTGAAATGTTAAGGAAGTTTGAGAAAGAAAGGCCTGAAATGATGTTTCTTGATTCCTTCCTGGCCGGGTTGCTGGGTGACAGACTGACCCTCCTAGTCATGTGGCAGTGCCGTTCTTGAAACAGCTACTAGGAGGACGGAGGAGCACCTCGAGGTGACTGTCTCTCCGATTTCTTTGGGTTTTTCTTCTCTTGTTTCCTCCATCCTTTTTTTGGGGCAGTGTTTGGCACCCGCTTGGCGTGGCCCCATGAGGAGAAGACTGAGATTAGACTAACACCATATGGGGCAATCACCAGGGCCCACCATCTGATTTTTCCCATCCCACCCCCAACTGTGGTGAAGCCCCTCCCTTATGCCATGCCCAAGATCGGGAACGCTTAATTGGACTGTTGCTGAGATTTTTTTTTAAATTACCTAATAATTTTCCAAGGGGACTGAAACACTTTAAAAGAGCTCAGCTCAGCTCTGTTAGATACAGATTTGAATTTTCAACTTGTATGTTACACGAGGCCAGCTTTAAAGATAATTGCCTTTATTACATTTTAAAATGAACTATAGGCGCGTTAGTGAATCCCCTAATAAGAGCAAAATTTGATGAGCATTACTGTTACTGAAGTCTCCTGTGCTGGTTTGTAGGGGGGGTGGGAGGTCCTTTTTTGGATGATGACATCTGTCCTCTCCAGCAGAATGTCTCATTGGAGCCAAAATAAAATAATTTTATAGCCATATTTCCTCCCTTCAGTGACTCTGGATTGAATGAGCATGTTGGCTTTACAGCTTTATGTCTGGACTGAATAATTAGAGCGGGCCCGTTCAACACTGTAACTATTACGAGCAATGTGAAGGGAAGGAGGAGGACTGGGTGGCGCAGTGGGCAAGGCACTCCGGGACTTTCCATCTCTATCTCCTATGGCTTCCGCTCAAATAGCTCAGAGTGATGGTCTGAAAATCCCTTGGGATTAAGGGTCCTCCAGTGAATGAGTTTGGGGCAGTCTCGATCCACTTCCTGGTGGGCATAGGTTCAAGACACAAATCCTGATTTGGCAAAAAAGGGGCCAAACTATAACATCATATAGGTGCAGTATGGGTCGCTGAGGAGGACAAAGTAGAGGAAACCAGGTTATTCCTGACCTGGTAGTACTCGATACGGGCCTAAATAGGGGAATGCTCCATTTACCAGTGCCAAGTCCATAATTACTTGTAACTACCAGTTAATCTCCCATCAGGACAAAGCAAATTTCTCTCGCTGCATTTAAGGGGAAGCTAGATAACTACACAAGGCAGAAAGGAATAGAAGGACACGCTGATAGGGTTAGATGAAATAGGGTGGGAGGAGGCTTGTGTGGAGCATAAACACAGGCATAGACCAGTTGGGCCGAATGGCCTGTCTCTGTGCTGTAAATTTTATGTAAGTGTAGGTATAGATGGGGATCTGCAGCTACTGGAGCTTGAGGCTCCATCTAGGGGCAAAGGTGTGAAGCTGCAGGTGTGACTGTGTTGACAGCTAGATTTATAATGGGAAAATCTTTGATGCGCAACATGGAGGCGTGACAGAATGGTGATGCCAAAATCAGATGTGTGTGACATATAATTGCAAATTTAATATATTGTATCGATTTGATTATACAATGAGAGGACCAGGATGTGAAGGCTCCATCTGTCAAAAGTGGGGAGAACTCCCTCTATGAAAAGGGTAGCTCAATGGGTAAGGCTCCCTCTTTAAAAAGAGAAGCTCCTGTGGCCGCATTCCCCTTTTTGCATTTTGATGCTGCACAGCGTTGAATGTGCCTCAGAAGCAGCCATTTCAGAGCTGATGTGGAATTCCGATTCATTACATTCAGCACCACACCCATCCGCCGCTCGAAGCTGTGCTCCAGTCCATTAATAACCTTGTTCAAAATGAAGGTCGCTTTGTTTGAGCTCACCCTCCGGGGAAGCTGAAGTGTGAAGCGCTTCATCTTTGTCACCAAGCTGCCGGTATCTGCTGCTGCTGCTGCTGCCGGCAGCTTGGTCCTCAGCTCATCAGTACTCATTAAATGGCAGCTTTCGTGACTTTTTAAAATGCCTCCTGCGCTGGCGAAGACAGCTAGGACCCTGAGGTGATAGCCGGCAGCTTCCACTCCCCTACTTTGAACTCTGCTTCCAAATCTGGGGGGCCCCCCCAGTATCTCTGGTACAGGAACATGCTGGCATCTGGTTTGCAATCTAACACCTGGCTCTTTCCCTTTATTCTCTTTTTTTCCCCCTCTGTCTCTCTCTCTCTGTCTCTGTCTCTGTCTCTCTGTGTGTGTGTGTGTGTGTGTGTGTGTTTGTGTGTGTGTCTCTCTCTCTCTGTCTCTGTCTGTGTGTGTGTGTGTTTGTGTGTCTCTCTCTCTCTCTCTGTGTGTTTGTGTGTGTGTCTCTCTCTCTCTCTCTGTCTCTTTCTCTCTGTCTCTCTCTGTGTGTTTGTGTGTCTCTCTCTCTGTCTCTCTGTCTCTCTTGCTCTCTCTCTGTTTGTGTGTGTCTCTCTCTCTCTGTCTCTGTTTCTCTCTGTCCCTTTTCTCTCTCTCTCCCCCTTCTTTCTCTGTCTTTCTCTCTCTCCCGTTCTTTCTTTCTCTCTCTCTCTGTCATTCTCTCTCTCTGTCTGTCTTTCTCTCTATCTCTCTCTGTATTTTCTCTCTGCCTTTCTCTTTGCCTTTCTCTCCCTCTCTGTCTCTCTCTCTGTCTGTTTCTCTCTGTCCCTTTTTTCTTTCTCTTTCTCCCTTCTTTCTGTCTTTCTCTCTCTCTCTCCCCCTTTCTGTCTTCCTCTCTCTCTCTCTTTCTCTCTTCTGTCTTTTCTCTCTGTCTTTCTGTCTTCCTCTCTAACTCTCTATCTCTGTACATCACCACCATGTGATTCCCCCAATTGCCGACCTCCTGCCGTTAGCTGGGCTGCTGACAGTGAGTGGAGGTGGCAGAATGATTATTTTCTGCCCTGTGCCTCAGTCGGGTCAGTCAGTGCTGGTGCTGAGCTGGGAGCAGGTGGTCGAGCTGTCTTCTCATCTGCACAAGGCATGCCCATCAAGGAGAAAAATCTCTCCCACAAAGTTGCTCAACACATCAATCGCTTGTACTTGCCTTAAAAAGGATCAATATTTTGTGTGTGTGTGTTTCCCATAAACTCTGGGACCGTGAGGAAAGATTTTTCATTTTGTCCGTGAAGCAGTGCTAACCAGTAACTGTACCTATGAAGGAAGGTTCAGTCCAGACATAAGGTACTGAAGGTTGGAAATATTCCCATATTGGAACTATTCAGTTCCTCTTTTTGACGTTTACTGCACTTTAGACATCACAACAGTTGGAGGACCTGTTGTGTGGTGAGGAGCACTGCTCGCAAAGGGAAGAATTGACAGTTTGCGAAGCTTGAACCCCAAGACACAAAGTGAGGAGAAGTGATCCGCTACTGCCCTAAGTACATTTACAGGGTGACAACGTACTGTCAGTCCTCCAGTGATTTCACTGTAAGATGCCTGTGGCATTACCACAGGTAGATGAGAGCTGGTGAGAATGCTTCTGTCACTGTAATGTGCTGTGTAAGACTTTTCTTCTGTTGAAAATTTGGTGGGGGGGCGCGGTGGTGGGAAGATGGAATAATCTCTGTAGTGTAGTTGAGACTGTTTCCATGGTGACCGTGTCATGGGTTGGGTGGGGGGGCGGGGGGGGGGACACACCATCTTTGTGTGTCCACAGCCAGCAAGAGAGCAAACTTTAATGTACTTGCATTGGGGTTGCCAACCCTCCAGGATATTCCTGGAGTCTCCAGGAATTGAAGATTAATCTCCAGGACACTGCCGGGAGCAACACCCAGGAGAAAAATCACAGGGGCATTAAAAAAATTGTGTGTTTTCTTTGAACACTTCTGTTTAATAGTTTAAAAAAAATTGGAGATGAGAAATAAAGGCTGTTTGACTGATTATCAAGAATCATCCAATTGGGTATCGGAGTCTTTTCGCTTTCCAATTGGCCGTGGGAAGGCGGGGCTCCGTGAAGATGGACCAATGACGAGAGCGTGGGGGGCGGGGCAGTTGGCGGTAGGAGGTCATGTGACGAAACCTCCAGGAATACGTCCAACCAGAGTTGGCAACCCTAACTCACATGAACATGAATATGGACATCTCATTGGATGGGTGTAATCATGTGCTCTGGCTTGCAAGCCAGGAATGTGACATTATCAGTCCTTCTGCTGACGTGGAAAACAGCCATAGTAGAGTTAGCTAAACCCAAGCAGCTGTGGTGCCATTACTGTGGGTTTTCACCGAAGCTCGGAGCTGATGCCGGGACCGTGTGTAAGTGAAACACTTGCTGCTCAGTGTGTTACTGAGCCGTGCATATCAGGAAGGTCCCTATGCTTGGCTGATCTCAGCTACAACTGGTCCCAGTACCCAGAGAGGGGGAAAATCAGCCAGGGTTCTCACAGTTGAGGAAATTCTCAAGTGTGTCTCGGGCCGTGCCCTGCCCTCCCAGTAACGGTCCTGTCAGCCCAGTCTGTCTGCCATGGTTGGGAGGAATTCCATTAGTTGTTAGTTCGGCCGTTAGGGAGGATAGGGGAGAAGCTGGTTGCTGTTTTCTATTGATACCGCACCTCGAAGGGAAGAGGAACCAGCAAAGCTTTCCTCCGGGGCTACAAGCAAGCCTCTCATCGGCAGAAGAGGCTTCCTTGGTGATCTGCTGTCTGTCCTCTCTTGCCTTCTTCATTGAAGGAGGTTGGTGTGGAGCCAAGAGCCATTTTTTTTGGGGGGCGGGGGGAGGGGGGGGGGGGGAGAGGAGGAGCAAGAAGTGAAATAAAATATTAACATTTTATCTCAAAGTGTAGCAAAGTACAGTCACCGCCTTTTTTAAGTGACATCAACTTCTGATACAGAAATCAGTGGAGACTTAAATAAAGTCTCTTTTAACTCATTGAGTCCTGTCATGGCCTTTTGATACCAACATATATTAATAAATGTCAAACACCCTTATTATTACCAACGCTTCTTTACCATGGCTCATATAGACTGGTTTGTCACTGGTTTTGCCAAATCGTTACTGGTGATGTTATCACATTGAACACTGGGGCTTGATGCTCGACACTGCGGTCACAAATCTCTCGTTATAACACCTGCTTTCTTTGACCGTTCTGGACATTCAGACTTGAACCTCCCATCCCAAGAAGAAATTCGCCTGATACAAGAAGATATTTTATCATTCCTGTGAGAAGATTCTGATTTTCAGTTTTACCCAAGAAATTACTTGCGGTCGTTTTTATTTTTGTTGATAATTTGATCAAATATTTTGCCGACCTTTCACCTCTTAAGGGTCTGGGTTTCAATCCAGCCCCGACTGATGGGTTGAAGGCGCGCTCTCTCTTGCTGGCTGTAAGGGTTCCTGTGTGAAACAGGTTTGGGACAGTCTCAACCTAGTTCCTCATCGAAACATATAAAATTCGGACAATTCTGGACAAACTAGATGCAGGAAGAATGTTCCCGATGGTCGGAGAGTCCAGAACCAGGGGTCATAATCTAAGGATAAGGGGTAAGCCATTTAGGACCGAAATGAGGAAGAATTTCTTCACCCAGAGAGTGGTGAACCTGTGGAATTCTCTACCACAGAAGGTAGTTGAGGCCAAGTCATTAAATATATTCAAGAATGAGTTAGATATATTTCTTAAAGCTAAAGGTATCAAGGGATATGGGGAGAAGGCAGGGACAGGGTACTGAGTTTGGATGATCAGCCATGATCTCATCGAATGGCGGAGCAGGCTCGAGGGGCCGAATGGCCTACTCCTGCTCCTATCTTCTATGTTCTATGTTTCTATCTATCTCAGTTCGAGCGACTGAAAGCACAGCTGTCAAGGGAATTGGAAATCTAGTGGGGGGCCATTCTGAGGTTGAGGCTAAAGTGTATTGCTTGGTGGATTAGAGAGCATTCAACTCTGTACCTAACTCATGCCGTACCTACCCTGGAAGGTCGGTGGTTGATGCTGACACCAGTTGCATAAAAGTGTTCCATTCCCTGACGCTGATAATCCCTCGCCTCGATGAGCTCACAAACGTCCGAGAAATAAGAGGACTCAAAGGGAGTGAACTGAGCTCTTGAGAATTCTGTTGTCCAAATTGGTTTCTTTATTTTCTAACGTTGTATTTTTTTTTTCCAATATAAAAATGATTGATGTTCAATACTTTGACGTCTTTCCTCACTTTGATAGAACGGGTCTTTTCACTCCCGACATGGCATTTGAAACGATTGTGAAAAAGCAGATCTTGAAGATCAAAGAGCCCTGCCTCAAATGTGTGGACATGGTTATCAATGAGTTAATCAGTACGGTTAGGCAGTGTACCAAGAAGGTAATTCGCTTCGTCATGGAGTCCTGAAAACTTGCTGCCTGCACTTGGATCTTCAGAACGTTCTCCTCGGGATGGGCTTTGGGTGTTTGGGCTTAGCGACCGACAGTAACCTGGCTGCAGACGCTAGTTAATATATAGCACGCATGATCACACACGGCACAGCCGCCTTAATTAATATTCATCTCAGTTTCCAGATGAAATATTAACCTTTAAGCAGAATTTTTAACATAAAGGATTAGGCTAATACTGATTGCTTTTTAAAAAAAAAAGAGCTGAAAATAACCGTCACTGATACTATTGTATGAACACAATGCTTTCCTAACAAGTCCCTTTATCTGCTATGTTTACAACAACAACTTGCATTTTTATAGTGCCTTTAACATAGTAAAACTTCCCAAGTCGCTTCACTGGAGTGTAAGCAAACAAAAATTGACACCGAGACAAAGAAGAGAGATTGGGACAGATGACTAAGGTATTCCTGGGCTGAGGGTCTAGAGAGCTGAAGACACGGCTGCCAATGGTGGGGCGAAGGAAATCGGAGATGCGCAAGAGGTCAGAATTGGAGGAATGCAGAGTTCTCGGCGGGTTGTAGGGCTGGAGAAGGTTACAGGGATCGGGAGGGGGGCGAGGCCGTGGAGGGATTTGAAGACGAGGCTGCACATCATTGCGAACCACAAAGCAAAGTGTTCAAAACGCAGTTTGGGGCTTCTTTACTCATTTCACAGTATTGGGTCAAGCTTACATTGTCTTGATTATTTCTTTTCCAAACAAGACCAGCTAGCCACGTTACTTAGCACTCTAAGTCCAAACACCTCCTAACAGCTGTTTACACCCCAAAGTACCAGCTGAAATAACATGGCATGTCTTCCACTATGTGATCACAGTACAACATAGGGATGAAGTGGGGAAGGGAGAAGCCGAAAGTAGGCCTCAGATTGGAAAATTAAATACCGCTGCTAACTTTGTACGGGCCAAAACCTGGACAGGGGAGCAGGATAGGGCGTGGAGTCATGGCCTTGAGTTCTGATATTTGCTTTTTTTGAAAACCTTCTGAACCAATGCCTTGCACATCATGAGACACAAAAGCGAGTGGGGGAACAAAATGGGACTTTTTTTTCGGCGGTGGGGGGGAAAGGGGAGAGAAGGAATCGGACTCGGGTTTTCTTTTTTCAGCTTTCCAGACTCTCAAATCAAACTGCGTGGTACAAAAGCAGGTGGATGTCCTCTGTCAAGTTACTGAGTCCAGAAAAACGGTTTCAAGAGTCCTTCATCTGACCCTCATTTTCAGCTGATGCTAACTTTGGGTTTTAAAATGGCACTTCACGGCACCTGTAAACTTGGTGGTTTCCTGGAATTCATTACGGGGGGGGGGGTGGGGGTGGGCGGGGATGGGCCCAGGTACCTGACAAACAAGTATTGAATGGGCAACTGATCAACCTTATCCCCAACTATTGGAGAACTTGGTGCTGGGGTTGCGTGGCGGCTCTTTACTTTGCACGGTGAGTTGGTTTTGGTAACGCAGGCAGTCATTCCCATGGCCTACAGCACCTCCTGGAATGAACATGCAGTGAGCGCAACACTGCCACAGCCTCACCGACGTGTGTGTGATTTCCCCCCATGGCTCTGTTTGAGTACAGTGCAGGTATTTCTGTATTGCACGTGACAACTGAGGTCCAAAAACTCTTCCTTTTTTTTTTGCAAAGTATTGACTTGGCGTTGTTGACAAGTTGTGCCTGAAAAGAGTTGCGACTAAATGTTTCGTGGAGTATAGGTTGACTTTTAAAACTAATTGACTTAAAAATGCGAGGGCTGATTGATAGTGTAGTGGATATTATACGTTCTTTCATCTCTATACCCTGCAGCAATTTAACCTGGCAGTTGGAGTATGACTGGACAGCTGGATAATTTGTATACCACCTCAAATTTTCTTGCTGGATCATAGATTCATACAGCACAGAAGGAGGCCATTCAGCCCATTGAGCCTGTGCCGGCTCTTTGAAAGAGCGATCCAATTAGTCCCACTCCCCTGCTCTTTCCCCATAGCCCTGCAAATTTCCCCTTTTCAAGTATATATCCAATTCCCTTTTGAAAGTTACTATTGAATCTGCTTCCACCGCCCTTTCGGGCAGCGCATTCCAGATCATCATAACTCGCTGCGTTTAAAAAAAAAAATTCTCCTCTTCTCCCCTCTGGTTCTTTTGCCAGTTAACTTTAATCTGTACGCTAGTTACCGACCTTCATGCCAGTGGAAATAGTTTCCCCATATCTACTCTAGCAAAACCCTTCATAATTTTGAACATCTCTACTGGATCTCCCCTTAACCTTCTCTGCTCTAAGAAGAACAATCCCAGCTCTCTAGTCTCTCCACATAACTGAAGTCCCTCAACCCCATCTTCTCGTGGACACGAGGGATATTTCCAGGAGAGCCTCTTGCATGGGCTGTTTCCTCAAATCAAAGACAAAATCCTGTTTAAAGAGGGCATATGGAGACTTTCCATGTACCCACTTTTTGTTTGTTTGTTAAGAAACTTGAGTGAAGAGCCAAGGACCATACTGCAGGACAGCATCAAAGTTTGAAAAGAGTAGAGGGGAGGATGAGGTTTCTCAAGAAGTGGCGGTTGTGATGCCAAGCTTGGAGAATCGCTGTTTGCGTTATCAAAAGAAAACTGTTTTTTGTTCTGACGGAAGGTAGAGGACAAGTGTGAAGAAGGCAAAGTGAACACCATTAGCACCACTACCTGTCTCGGAGATGGTGTTGTACAGGACCTAACGTGAGCAGTGTAACCTGTCTGTGGTGCTGACTGCTGTGAGGATGCCCGCTCTTGCTAACGGTCTTCACTGATATTTAGCACTGATGTTGAGATTGGTGTCACTGGACCAATAATTGGGGCGTTGACCACAATGTTGGATCATGTGAATTTGTGGCCAAAATTCACCAGTTGGTTCCCGAGCTGTTCTGTCCACTCGTTATAGGCCAAAAGGAATCATTTTAAGCAGTATTGACAAAAGAGCCTCACCGTTTTGGCATTGGGTACTGGTGAGTCAACAACTCCTTTAAAATTGGCTTCTAATTCTTACTTTAGCACCTAAAACTGTTTTGGTCCCTGGTGACGTTTTAAAGACTCCCAATTTTATTGTGCATTCAATACTTGGATGTGTTGAGTACTTGTTTGTCAGCTGGGACTTGTGCCCCTCCCTCCCCCCACCCCCCACCCCCACCCCCATCCCCTCTCCCAGTTTGAAAGCCTTTATAGGTAACCAAGGTCTTACTCTTCCTTTTGCTTTATGTCCTCCCCATGTTTTCATTCCCACACCTTGCTGCTCCCCACCTTCTTTCCTCGCCCTCCTTGTTGTCATTTTCCTCCCACGATGCAATGCAGAACTGGGCTCTTCACCCCTGACCTTGCTTTTGAGGCTATAGTGAAAAAGCAGATCCAAAAGCTGAAGGAGCCATGTTTGAAGTGCGTAGATATGGTGGTGAGCGAACTCACTGGCACCATCAGAAAGTGTACCGAAAAGGTAAAAGGTCAAACCCTTTCTTTGAACCCTGCCTTTGCTCCATTAATTTATTTAACTCAAAATTAAACTGGTGCCTTTTTCATTCTAAGGCAATGCTGACTAAGGTTTCCTGTTGAATGCGAGCTTCAAATTTCAGTTTGCTACTCAAAAGAATGTCAGCTGTTGGATTGGACCTTGAGTTGTTTATTTGGGGTACGTGAGCAACCTATAGTTCAGTGGACAGATACCGGGCCAATCTGAACCCCTTTAATTTCAGAACTTTTGTAGAAGTGGACAATATTTTTTCGAGTGCATTATTGCCCAGTCCCATCTTGCCATTTTATCTTCTGTTTTGTTGCCTTTGTACTCCAACCAATTTTTAAAACTAACACCTTGGTTCAAGGCTGCAGCCCTACTTCACGAGAAGGAACCTGTGTAATTACTCGAACGTCAGCACTCTGATACCTCATGCTCTTCACTTCTGAAGAGGTGTCAAATTTTAGCCAAGTTGCTGAAGAGCATTTTTTCCGTACTTCCCGATCCTCACACCTTTTGTTCACCCCATAACATTTAGAAGAATGAGATACAGCATGTTCCTAGATCTCTAACTATTCTACTTTATGTCTAGCTGTTAGAACGCTTGAGAGAGTAGGCCAGGTTAAGTCAACCTCCAATTTATCTTACACTCCTACAGGAGGAGACTTTGACTCCACGTGGTGGCTCTCCCAGACTGTTTGCCTGATACTGGGAGCTCATTTTGCGAGGGCAGCAATCCTTAACAGAACAGGCTGGGGCTTTTTTCTCTAGAAAAGAGAAGACTGAGAGGTGACCTGATGGAGACCTTTAACATTATGAAGGGGTTTGATAGGGTAGAGGTAGAGAAGATGTTTCCACTTGTGGGGAAGTCTAAAACTAGGAATCATCAATATAAGATCGTCACTAATAAATCCAATAGGGAATTCAGGAGAAACTTCTTTACCCAGAGAGTGGTCAGAACGTGGAGTGGTTGAGGTGAAAAGCACAGAAGCATTTAAGGGGAAGTTAGATAAATACTTGTCGGAGAAAGGTATAAAAGGATATGTGGATAGGGTGAATTGAAATAAAGGTGGGAAGAGGTTCGTCTGGAACATAAACACCGGCATAGATCAGTTGGGCCGAGTGGCCTGTTTTTGCCCTGTAATATTCTATGTAACTTAGGCAGCCTGTGGTTTTTATGTTAACTGCTTAGAGTCATAACTGAAAGTAGAAAAAAACGCTTTGGCTCCAGGTGGTCGAGGGTCCAAGTTGTCGGGTCTGTCTACATGGTGTGACAGTGGAGCTGAGCTCTGCAGAGTTGACAAGGATCAACGTGTGCAGGACTGCAACAGAATCACTCTCATGGCACCATGTTGATTGTGAACAAAAGCTACTTCAAAAGGAACCGATTCTGGAATAAAAGGTCCCCCCTTGGGACCAGTAGATGATCGGGTACGGTAGTGTAGTGGACCAGTAGATGGATCAGGTACGGTAGTGTAGTGGACCAGTAGATGGATCGGGTACAGTAGTGTAGTGGACCAGTAGATGATCGGGTACGGTAGTGTAGTGGACCAGTAGATGATCGGGTACGGTAGTGTAGTGGACCAGTAGATGAATTGGGTACAGTAGTGTGGTGTGGACCAGTCAGCCAGAGGCCTGGACTAATAATGAACGCGAGTTGAAATCCCACCATGGCAGTTTGAGAATTTGAAGTCAGTTCAAAAACAAATCTAGAAATAAAAAAGCTGGAATCAGTTGGAATGTCATTTAAAAAAAAAACAACTGGTTCACAAATGTCCTTTTAGGGAAGGAAGACTGCCATCCTTACCCAGTCTGGACTATATGTGACTCCAATCCCACACCAACTTGGTTGACTCTTAACCGACCCCTTGAATTGGCCGAGCAAACCACTCCGTTGTATCAGGGCAACGAGGGATGGACAATAAATGCTGTCCTTGCCAGCGACGCCCACATCCCAAGAATTAAAAAAAAGAGTGGGAGAGTGGCTTTGGAAACACTATCAAACACATTAGAAAGTGTTCTCTTGTAGTTAACCAGTGGAAAAGGATGATTGCCACCATGACATTCCATTCTGCAGATAAATCAGCCCCAAGCCGGTGACCCTGTTTACATAAAAGTGTCATTGTGAGACTAATTGGTCTGTTACGAAGTAGGAAAGAGATTGGAAATTTTCAGCCCTGAATGGAGGCGACACAAGAGGGGAACCTCATAGGGTGGAACAGGGGGACGTCTGCTAATCCAAAACCTTAGCAATGGTGGCACTTTTATTGGATTTTAATCCAACTTCATAAATGACTTCCCTTTCTTCAGAGAATAGAATAATTCAGCCGTGGCTCAGTGGGTAGACAGAGAGTCAGAAGGTCGTGGGTTCAAACCACACTCCAAAGCCTTGAGCGCATAAGCCAGGCTGACACTTCAGTGCAGCACTGAGGGAGCGCTGCACTGTCGGAGGTGCCGTCCTTCAGACGAGACTTTGAACCGAGGCCCCGCCTGCCCTCTCAGGTGGACGTAAAAGATCCCATGGCCACTCTTTGAAGAGCAGCAGGGGCGTTCTTGTTGTTCCGTACTCGACGAGTTAACACAACCTAGCACTCCTTCAAATTCCTTAATCCTAGATAATATTCACCCTCGAGTTTCTGCTGTTAATTGCTTGTGGTTATGTAATGAATATTTTATTAGCTGGCTTGGCAACCACTGGCTATTTATCTGCAGCTGCACAATATTGTTAGTTTTAGCCTGAAATCTTTATTCTGTGGGATTTTTTTAATTAGAGGGAAAATTGAAAATCTTCCTTACTTCAAATATATCAATCGTTTAGAGGGTGTCTGATCTTCTTTACAGCCACAACCATCAATCAGTCAATTATGGGAAGGTTCCAATCACCTCAGGACTGAGCTGCCCATACTCACTGCCTATGGACCGGCCACATGTCCTCTTGAGTCCAGTGAGGCCTCAGCAAATTGCCTTTCTGTTTGGGGTTATATTTCTTGTTCCGCAGTTCCCCCTGTTAAAAGCATCAGTGGATTCAGATAACATCGAAGGATTGTGAGAGTAGATTTTCAGCATCCTGCCAGCAGCTCCTGAACACCAGGGAGTCTTAATTCAGTAGCGTTGCTCCCGTTTTGTGGGCCTAAAATGGGTAGCACGATTAGCCAGTTTAGCAGGCCCAAACTGCACGGGCGTTCGGGCAACTACCACTTGGTCAGGGCCTTTCTTTTTAAGCGATCCTGGCAGCTGCCTTAACTGAGCACAGGCCTCATTTCAATATTGAATAGAGGCTGTTGCACCCATTTCAGATCCATATTGTTAAAATTTGTTTGGACTAGTCGGAGCTTGCGACGCGCATGCTCCGACTGGTATTTCTGGGCCTTGAGCAGCCTACCTTAAAGTGACCAAAAAGGCCGCTCTAAAAAAAAAGACCCCAAAACGTACATGAATATGGTATCTGTGGAGTCGGTAGGAGCAGGAGTGCTCCTCCTGGCTCCACAAAACAACTGTGGGCCGCTGTTGGCCCACCCCAGACTCAAGGGCCTTGGCGCTGGCCGATATCGGTTAGACTCCGACAGGCGAGCTACGTTGGGGTGCCTGATTGGTGCCCGCAGCTAGCCTGAATTCTTACGATACGATCCGAGGGAAAATTTAGGGCGGCCCCTTGTTCTGGCGCGCTGTTGTGCCCGGTTTGGAGCGCTAACTAATTTATGCCCCCAGATCCGTTGCTCACGACAACTCCATGGTCTGCAAATTGTTGAGAACATTCGTGGAAAGGCTCCATGTGCAACAGTGACGACAACAACAACAACTTGCATTTATATAGCGCCTTTAATATAGTAAAACGTCCCAGGGTGCTTCACAGGAGCGATGATCAAACAAAATCGGTCACTGAGCCACATAACGAGATATTAGGACAGGTGACCAAATGCCCGGTGAAAGAGGTAGGTTTTAAGGAGCGTCTTAAAGGAGGAGAAAGATGTGGAGAGGTTTAGGGAGGGAATTCCAGGACTTGGGGCCTAGGCAGCTGAAGGCACGGCCGCCAATGGTGGAGCAGTAAAAACCGGGGTTGCGCAAGAGGCCATAAGTAGAGGAGTGCAGAGATCGCGGAGGGTTGTAGGGCTGGAGAAGGTTACAGAGATAGGGAGGGGCGAGGGCCATGGAGGGATTTAGAAACCAGGATGAGAATTTAAAAATTGAGGCATGGACAACTAAACGTCCTGCGAAGACAAATGGGCTGGATTTTGATACTGGGGCGGGTTGGGGTCGTGTCATCCACTTTTCATGTTATCCACCCGACTGTAATTGGATGTGGGAGATTGATGCGATTTTCAGCTAATTGGGCAATTGAGTTCCAGCATGTGGGAACCCATGAACCAATTAATGTTTTCAGTCTGAAAGTCGCCTCTGATGATGTCATCATTACTGCTGCATTGAAGGTCTTTAGAGACTGCCTGGCCTTTGCTGTGAGAGGACCTGGATGCAAAATGAGCAGCAGCAGCAGGAGAGAGAGAGAGTGTAGTGGACCTGCAGCTGATAGTCAGCTTTCGAAATGTGTTACCGCCAGGTTTCACATTCGTGGTTCAGAACAGGCGTGCTTCACGTAGAACAAGGGTTAAAATCACAAAGGCCTTTCAAAATGGCATTATAGAGGCAATTTAGTGCTTGTTAAGGGCCTTAACAGCCTATCCCGCCTCTTAGAGGTGGGACCAGCAGACACGATTTAATGAAAATTGCGTGGAGGCGGACTTGTGCCCGCCCGCCCGCCAGTTTTCGCAATTTTAACCCCCCACACGCCTCCAAACCCGCCTCCACGGGTCATTGAAAATCCAGCCCAAAGTGTTTGACCACATTTGCTGATCGCGTTTTGGAATATGCATCTTAATGTTCTATGTTTTTTGGAGGCGTTGTCTTGCACTGAATTCAGTCTGGAAATTTGAATTCGTTTTTTTAGAAGTCAAAATTCATATTCCAGGTCGCACCATCCCTTTCCCAGTTGCCCTAATCGTCGGCGAGGAAAAGTCCCTTGAGACCTGCACATTTTTAATTATTTTCTGTTTGCTCTTTTTTTTCCTCTCTCTTTTTATATTCCTTCACATGTTCCCTTCCTCTCCTCTTTTACTCTCTGCATCTTTCCATTTTCGTCTTACTGAAATTTCCCGATCTCCTTCCACCTCTCCTGTCCTTGAGCACTGGGCCGTGTGACTGGCGGGACTGCGTTCATCCACTGCCGGAGAACAGCTGGAAGTGGGGAACCTCTCCCTCTCCTCCATTTAAAATTAAACGCTGTCACAATAAGTAAACCAAAGTGCAAACAGGATCCCACACTGGCTTCTGTGTGATGCCCCCGACTTACAGCTCACGGACCAGGCCAGATGTTGACTTTGTTGTTGCCGTGTTCTGGGCTTGTCTGCCCTCCCGGGAATGCAGTGTTCACACAGAGATCCTCTGTGGCTTCCTCTGTAGCGTAGTGCTGATCTTGCCTCACATTGAATATTAAAGCGCGCCTCTCTGCAGAGCAGCTGAATCTACAGGAGGTGAGGAAAGCCTGGATTAGAGAGGGGAAAGTATCAAGTGTTTTAGGCCCAAGGTCAAACCTCAGTGCAAATTCACCAGAATATTACCGAGGCTAAAAGGGTCAAATTGTGAAAACATGACTCGCATTCCCTTGAGTACAGAGGATTAATCTAACTAAAGTGTTCAAGATGATTAAAGGATTTGATAGTTTCTCTCTATCTACCCTATTTCCTCTGGTGGGGGGAGTCCAGAACAAGGGGGGCACAACCTTAAAATTAGAGCTGGGCCGCTCAGGGGTGATGTCAGGAAGCACTTCTTCACACAAAGGGCAGTGGAAATCTGCAACTCTTCCCCCCCACCCCCCCAAAAAGCTGTTGAGGTTCGGGGGTCAATTGAAAATTTCAAAACTGAGATCGATAGATTTTTGTTGGGCGAGGGTATCAAGGGATGATGAACCAAGGCGGATGGATGGAGTTAAGATACAGATCAGCCGTGATCTAATTGAATGGCGGAACAGGCTCGAGGGACTGAATGGCCTCCTCCTGTTCCTATGTTTGTCACTTGACCTAATTCATCAGCAGTGGCAGGGCTCTAATGAGGAGCTTGAGGGTCCATTAGTGTCGTTTAGGAAGGCTGGTGTGTTATCAGCGTGGCCTCACAGCTGACCCCTGATGTGGAAGCACTTTAAACCAGCCAAGCAAGTAATTGGCCGGGTTTTTTTTTTGTTACCCTTGATTTGCAACTTCACTGTCCAAATTAAGTGACACCTTGGTGTTTCGTTGTCTTGTTCTGCTATTGCACCAGTGACTAACTGATCGCTTCAAACTGAAGTCTCGTCTTTCACATTCCTGCTTCTTTGCTCAGTAAAGGGCTGTAGTGGCTTTGGAAAGGAAATATTGGCTTTCTGTAGATTCTTCAATTGCAGTCGACAATAATGAGTTTAAAAGAGTTTTACAAAATAAGGCTGGTATCCTTCGATCCTAATTTATTCTTCGTCAATACTAAGTTGACCAATTTTGCGCTTTGAGATGTCCGGTGGTCGTGAAAGGCGCTATATAAATGTAAGTCTTTCTTTACCGTGTGGCATTGATGCTAATTTAGTGTTCTGATCACGACTTGGAGCAGTGTCATCACTATTAAAGCTATAATCCACTGGAGTTAAGAGTTGAATAGGTTGACCTCTCCTGGAGTGGCATTGGGTGCTAAAAGTACTAGTGCTCAGGCGCCAAGGACTAGGTTCAGTCCCAGTTCTCTTCCAGAGCCAGGTTGAGAAGAGGCTGTGGCATTGCCAGAAAGAGACTAAAAAAACAACTCAAGGGATGGACTGGTTAGAAAGTACTGTCTGTCTGTTGGCCAAAGGCAACCATTGGTGGTGGTCCATCTGGGAGGCAACCTGCTCTTCTGTTGGTGCAGGCAGGCCTGAAAACGGGGGACAATGTGAGGGGGAAAAAGTTACATTACAAAGGCCCCCCCCCCCCCCCCCAAAAAAAAATTCCCATGTCAGTGTTCAGAAGATCAGTATCGGATCTAAGTGATCAAAGCAGAGAGGACATAAGTGCGGAAGTTCCATCCCTTGACTTTTTTTGTTATCTTTTCGTAAATAAGTGAAGAGTTTCAGGGCAGTACATCCCACCGGGAGGAACAATCAACGTTACGCTGTGCTGGTATGCTCCCTGATGTCCTAGGCAGCACCACAGAACTTGTTCTACACCTCAGCCTTCCAGTCACATTTTGGATGAGAAAAGTGAAGGGGAAAAGAGGTCATTAACCTACCACTCCCTCCCCCCCCCCGCTGCCAAATTTCCTGTTTTGTTCCCATTGGTAAAGATCATCGTTGATGCCAATAACCAGCACCGAAGAAAAGGGTTGCACCTGATTTTCTTGGTTGTTGCACTAGAGTTGGGTGATAAATTGGTAGAAATGTTAGTAAATTGGTACCAATGTTCTAGAATTGGTTACGGCACATTTGGCTATTGCCTGAGCAGGCATGTAATCTGTTGCGTTGGGAGTTGGAGAGAATTGCTTTGTTTCTACTTGAAAAAGGGGGAAGTACATTAACCCCTGGAGTCTACGATTTGGGTTTCTTGTTGGCAAGCACATTCCGAGTTAAAATGTAACTTGAAAGGGGAGGGGTGGTGGTGGGGAAGGCCCCTCAAAGTTACATCATCAAAAGAAAAAACTGTGAAGGTTGGAACACTGAAAAAAAATAACCGTGGCAATGGATAGCGGTCTATCAGCATCTGAAAGGGAAAGATGGGTGAACATTTGGTGTGACCCTTCCTCATTAGGGTTGGCATGGTCAGTCGGGACAGCCTCTGTATAGAACTGACCAAAGCATGAAGGAAAGCAAGGGGTGGACGAACAGGCAGAGGACCCTCCTTGTGAAAGTCTGCAGTAGGTTTGAGCTTATATCAACCTCTTGCTGATTGTTAGAAGATGAACCGTAACACATTGTTGTTTTAATGCGAATGGTTTATATTGATTTAAATGGGTTGCCATGATGATAAGATATGTCGTATGAATGCGTCAATTGCTCATCCTCTAATATAGCAAAGAGCCATCGCTAGGCTTTGAATTCTAGACCTTCTCTCCCCCTCCTCTGTTCTCTTGTGCGTGCTCTGACTCTGACTGAAAATGGCAGCTCTCTAAGAAAGAACTTGCATTTATATAGCGCCTTTCACAGCCTCCCAAAGCACTTTACAGCCAATTAAGTACTTTTGGAGTGTAGTCACTGTTGTAATGTAGGAAATGCAGCAGCCAATTTGCACACAGCAAGCTCCCACAAACAGCAATGAGATCATGACAAAATGATCTGTTTTTAGTGATGTTGATTGAGGGATAAATATTGGCCAGGACACCGGGGATAACTCCCCTGCTCTTCTTCAAAAGTAGTGGCCATGGGACCTTTTACATCCACCTGCGAGGACAATCGGGGCCTTGGTGTTGGCATCTCATCTGAAAGACGGCACCTCTGACAGTGCAGCACTCCCTCAGTACGGCACTGAGCATCAGCCTAGATTTTATGCTCAAGTCTCTGGAGTGGGAATTGAACCCACAACCTTCTGACTCAGAGGCGAGGGTGCTACCCACTGAGCCACAGCCTAGCAGACCCTTAAGGTCTCATTCCTCATAATCCAGCTTTTAGAACTGTAAAAATCATTGCTTCGCTAAATGTTGATGTTTCACCAACGCATTAATCTCAGACAATTAAAACTTGGTGGTTTTATTAATAATTAGGCATATATTTGTAAGAGAGGAAAATGGGACTGTTATATTTAACCTTGTGTTAATTGAATGCGTGGTCTTGCCCTGTGGAGAGGAGGATAATCTGGGCTCTCCCTTGATCAAAGCCATCAATCAAACCCATTATGGAACTGTCTCTCCATGCAAAAGACCTCCGTTTGGAAACTTCCTTGGTAGCGTCCACTCTGAGATGCCTTGGTTTGAAATCAAAATAGTTTCCAGTGCAGCGGTGAGAGATCTGAGTATAGTTAACAACTAGTCAGAGTACCAGGCGTGGACCTTTAGTGACAGGTGTGGGACTGGTGCAAACTAATTACATCATTCTAGTATCACCTTGGGGAGGGTTGAATGTCCTAGATTATTTGATTAAGTAGCTCTGCGAGGGTGCTACAAAAGGGGAGTGGGTGTGAGGGCCTACTGACTACCCTTCTCAACTCTGTTTTCATAGAATCATAGAAATTTACGGCACAGAAGGAGGCCACTCGGCCCATCGTGTCTGTGCCGGCCGATAAAGAGCGATCCAGCCTAATCCCACTTTCCAGCTCTTGGTCCGTAGTCCTGTAGGTTACGGCACTTCAAGTGCATATCCAAGTACTTTTTTAAATGCGATGGGGATTTCTGCCTCTACCACCCTTTCAGGCAGTGAGTTCCAGACCCCCACCACCCTCTGGGTGAAAGAATTTCTCCTCAACTCCCCTCTGATCCTTCTACCCAGTACTTTAAATCCATGCCCCCTGGTTATTGACCTCTCTGCTAAGGGAAATATGTCCTTCCTATCCACTCTATCTAGGCCCCTCATAATTTTATACACCTCAATTAAGTCTCCCCAATCAGCCTCCTCTTGATTTTGGTCCTGGATAAAAGGTTTTGGGGAGGGGTGTATGAAACGCTAGACAAATTGGCATTGAGTAACAGACTTGACCGGTGTGAAGAGAAAGCCGGCAATTGGCAGCCTAGGGCAGTGTAGGGGAGCCCAGCTTTGCTGCTGACCTACCCATACCTCACCTCTGAGTGCTTAGAACTGTCATTGGATGCAAAGAAGGGAAACTATTTCATTCTGCGGCCTCATTTATCTCATTGAGTTCCAAAAAAGTGGGAGTGGGGGGGGGGGGAACTTGAAAGCAAATTCTAATTATGGTTTTAGGCCCAAGCTAAAACTTCTTGGAAGGCCAACATTGCCTTTTTTTAAATGTACCTCAATCTTCTATTTGTTGTCATTTTTCCACATTGTGTACTAACCTGCTCCTCTCCTGTTTATCCCCCCCCCCCACCCCCCCCCCAAGTGTTATTCTCTGTAGCTTGCATGGCTGCCTGCTTGCATGCTTGTATTGTGTGTTTGTGTGTTTTATTTAATGGAAATATAATCTATGGAGAACACCGGGAATGCATATTGCTCTACAGTATTGTATTGGTACAGATAACAGTTGCTGCATACGGTTGATAAATGAAAAGTAATTGAAGTTCAGTGAGAACTGTGGGCGAATGCCCGTGTTTATACCCACCCTCAGAGCTGGGCCAGCCCCGATTGAACAATAGAATATCAGCATCTGGATCCCCTTGAAGAAACTTGGGCATCCATTTTGTTCTTTTATCGTTTCTTCTGTTCCCCAGAGGTCTTCCTAACTCATCTCCTGTTCTCCAGCTAAGATTCTGAGCAGGCGGCTTATTCAGTTTCCCCCCCCCCCCCCATCCCCCCACACACCCCGCCATCATCATTGTCACTGTGCAGAGGCAGCTGCTCGGAAGCAGGGCTGGAGAGAGGTGGAGGAGGAGGGTGGAGGAAGACCCAGTTTGCAGCTTTCCTTCACTCCGAGCGTGGAGATGCCCCTGACCCTTGCTCCGATGAAATCAGGGGGCAGTTTGGCACAGACTTGTGTCTGACCATCCGAACTGCCTCATCGCCAGCCTCCCCGCGGCGATGTAACCGCGGACCAGATATTCTCTTGTAGCCTCTTCCTGTATCGTGGAGGATCTTGGAAATTATGCTTTGAAAGTGGGGGGAGCGGAGGAGAATTTCTTAAATCCTTGCATTATTGTGTTGGTCCATTCGCAGGACTCGATCAAATCAGCTCTGAGAGTTCCCTAGTTGTACTGGAATTTTGAATTTAGCAATCTCTGTTAATTTTGTCCACCGTCAATTTGATTTCAGTAAAACGCCATGAATTGGATAAAGGCCCATGTTCAAAGTATGAATAGGCCACAACTTTCCCTCTGCTCACTACACATGCCTGACACAGTCAGTAGAATCTAGGCCGAATCGAGCCTGACTGAATGCACTGGTTAGCTCGATGCCGTAATGTACTGCAATGTGCTCCTGTGTTGGATGTTTTGAGTGTTTTACGTTAATCGGGAAAATGCGTTGGGCTGTTTTCCACTTCTCTGCCCGGTTCTTTGTTACAGCTGGGACAATACCCGCACTTACGCGAAGAAATGGACCGGATTGTGACCACTCACATCCGAGATCGGGAGGGGAGGACAAAACAGCAGGTACGGAATCCGGAACGACCGGAGTGACTTGTCTTTACTTTGTAATGGCTCGGCTTAGTAGGTTGGGGATCGAGCCTGAGCGTCGAATCATACAACATGGAAGGAGGCCATTCAACCCATCGTGCCTGTGCTGGCTCTTTGGTAGAGCTATCCAATTAGTCCCCCTCCCCCGCTCTTTCCACACAGCCCTGGAAATTTTTTCCCTTCAAGTATTTATCCAATTCTCTTTTGAATGTTACTATTGAACCTGCTTCCACCGCCCTTTCAGGCAGCGCATTCCCGATCACAACAACACACTACATAAAATGTTTCTTCATGTTGCCTCTGGTTCTTTTGCCAATCACCTTAAATCTGTGTCCTCTGGTTTCCGACCCATCTGCCACTGGAAACCGTTTCTCCTTACTTGCTCTATCGAAACCGTTCATGATTTTGACTTCTGTTAGACGGTTCAGTTTTCGAAATAGCCAATGGGATAACTGCAACAGTAGAAATCTAGCTCTCTGATTGACGAAATAGTTCAAATCCAGATTCCTGACTGGAGGTGATGAGTGACCCTTGTCTCTGTATGAGAGGTTGTAAATTCAAGCCTCACTCCGTCAGCTCAGCACAGAATCGAAGCTGACACACCAATACACTACCCAGGTGCACTGTCTGGGGTGATGCCCTTGAGATGAGATGTTAAGCTGGTGCCGTGGTTCCAGTGATCCTACGACACTATTTGAATAAGAGCACGGAGTTCCCCAGGTGTGCTGGCCAACATACTTCCCTTAACTAATAATCACCAAAAACAAATGCACTGATGATTCATCTCATTTTGCTGTTTGTAATCGCAAAAATCACAATGTCAATTCTCCACCCCACCCACCCCCCTACCTCCCCCACCCACAGATATATTCATTTCATTCTTTAGTGATTCCAATCGCACCACAGGCTAAACATTTCCTGTTTGAGAGCTCTCATCATTTTCTCCTCTGCCTTTGTGCAAAATGATGCGGAGATGCCGGTGTTGGACTGGGGTGGACCAAAGTGAGAAGTCGCACAACACCAGGTTATAGTCCAACAGTTTTATTTGAAATCACAAGCTTTCGGAGCGCTGCTCCTTCATCAGGTGAACCTGATGAATGAGCAGCGCTCCGAAAGCTTGTGATTTCAAATAAAGCTGTTGGACTATAACCTGGTGTTGTGCGACTTCTCACTTTTGTGCAAAATGGTTTTCAAGACAAGTCGGTGGACATCGATGTAATTGTTTGGATGTGAAGTACTTTAAGGTGGTAGACATGATACAATGCCATTGAAGAGCAAGTCTTTCTCAGCTGGCTCAGTTGGGTGAGGGGACTGCAGGATGCCGATGGCCATTGAGGTGTTGATGACTTCAGGAGAGGAAAAACTGCTCAGAAAAATAAATATACGCTGATGTCATGGAATCGTAGAATGAGACAGCACAGAAGGAGGCCATTCGGCCCATCGTGCCTGTGCCGGCTCTTTGGTAGAGCTGTCCAATTAGTCCCACTCCCCCCTGCTCATTCCCCATAACCCTGCAGATTTTTCCTTTCCAGGTATTTATCCAATTCCCTTTTGAAAGTTATTATTGAATCTGCTTCCACCGCCCTTTCAGGCAGCGCATTCCAGATCACAACAACTCGCTGCGTAAAAAAAAAAAAAAATTCTCATCACCTTCTCTGGTCCTTTTGCCAATTATCTTAACTGGATATCTGAAAGCTGCTCATAGTTACCCGCAGACTTGAGTTGGTTGCTCCAGTGACAGCTGAAGAAAACTAACGATGTGGAGCAGCTAGATTAGCAGTGATAGGGCAGCAAACTCCGATTAACCGCACCCCCAACCACCCCCCCTCCCCCCGCGGCGGCAGTACAAATGATGGAGCCAGCTTGCTGCTTTTAACAACTTTTTTGGTGCAAGGTGATGGTTTTTTGGTTTACAGCTCGCCATAGAAGATCTCCCATCCAGGGTTTGTCCCAACAGTGTCATCTCTGCTGGAATCCAGCGTTCCTGGCGGCATCAAACAGCGATGGTGTTTTGTGATGCGCACGCCCTGGTCCTTGACCTCTTGTTCCAGCACTCTGGTGCCCTCGCCGCATAGCACACTGCGTTCTTGTTGAAAGCCGGGCTCAGTGACTGTCCTTTTTGCCCTCCAGGTCATGCTGCTGATTGACATTGAGTTATCCTACATGAACACAAACCACGAGGATTTCATTGGGTTTGCCAAGTAAGTGGATGCTTAATACGCAACCTGCATAAATCGTAGACATGTATATAAGACTGTTCTCTATATTGCGGCCGGCCATTTGACAAAAAGGAATTCAATTTGTGGCTTCCCCAGTGGCTTAGTGGGTGAAATGTGCCTCCCCAGTGTGGCATCTTCAGTCGAGAAGGCTGCAGTTTCAATCCCTGGCCTGAGCTGCTTCAGGTGATCTCGGCCCTTTGCTGCCCAGAGGTGCTGCGACGATTTGTAGCAGCCCTCCTGGTTAAGCCCACTCGCACGGCTTGCCCACGAAGAATGGCCAATTACCCAGGGGACTCCCGAGGAACTCTACCCCACCGTGAACCAGCTCCTTCAGGGGAGAGGACACTCTGTTTGCAGGTGATTAGAAGGCCAGTGAGCTGTATTTAAAGCTCACGGGACGATCTGCATCAGAGGGGTGACTCGCACGTCCCCGAGCCGGTCCTGTGAACATTCAAGGGATTCTCCAGATCATTAATTTTTTTAAAGATTCTTTCACTGCTGAAGATTTCGGTTTGCGATTGTTTTCAGTCCCCGCCACAAACTCCGTTCCCTAGCCAGTGACTCCATCCCTCTCCCTAACATCTGTCTGAGGCTGAACCACACTGTTCACAACCTTGGTGTCATATTTGACCCTGGAATGAGCTTCCGACCACATATCCGCAGCATAACAAAGACCGCCTACTTCCACCTCCATAACATCGCCCGTCTCCGCCCCTGCCTCAGCTCATCCGCTGCTGAATACCTCATCCATGCCTTTGGTACCTCTAGACTTGACTATTCCAACGCACTCCTGGCTGGCCTCCCACATTCCACCCTACGTAAACTTGAGGTCATCCAAAACTCGGCTGCCCGTGTCCTAACTCGCACCAAGTCCCGTTCGCCCATCACCCCTGAGCTCGCTGACCTACGTTGGCTCCCGGTTAAGCAGCGCCTCGATTTCAAAATTCTCATCCTTGTTTTCAAATCCCTCCATGGCCTCGCCCCTCCCTATCTCTGTAATCTCCTTCAGCCCCACAACCCCTCGGGATATCTGCGCTCCTCTAATTCTGCCCTCTTGAGCATCCCTGATTATAATCGCTCAACCATTGGTGGCCGTGCCTTCTGTTGCCTAGGCCCTAAGCTCTGGAATTCCCTCCCTAAACCTCTCCACCTCGCTACCTCTCTCTCCTCCTTTAAGACGCTCCTTAAAACCTACCTCTTTGACCAAACTTTTAGTCACCTGCCCTAATTTATCCTTATGTGGATCGGTGTCAAATTTGTTTGTCTTAGAATACTCCTGTGCAGCGCCTTGGGACGTTTTACTACGTTAAAGGCGCTATATAAATACAAGTTGTTGTTAATTTTTTTCTCTCTCTGTTTTTCAGCGCACAACCGAGGAGCAGTCAGTTGAGCAAGAAAAAGGCCGCAGGCAATCAGGTATCTGATGGGTAACCGGGAGCCACTGATTACTTTGGATACAGTCAGGCTGTCGTATGTGATTGGATGGAAGGTTAAAGCACAGCCTTCGGCCTGCCCAGGCTCAATTCCAAATCTAAAAGCACTGATGCAGATCTTCGCCGTGGTCTCTGGGCCTTTTTGCTGTGGCCTGAAACGGGGCAGATCTTGGAGCGCACACCCACTGCTCACACGTGCTGTCCTTGCGTAGACTATAACGTATATTAATGGTCCTGTTTTAAAGGGGTTGGCGGGGGGGATATCATCTCCCGGTGGCTCTGTGGGTAAATGATCAGTCCCAGTGTATGATAGCAAAATAATGCGGATGCTGGAAATCCAAAACAACAACAGAAAACGCTGGAAATACTCAGCAGGCCAGGCAGCATCCGTGGAGAGAGAAACAGAGTGAACGTTTCAGGTCGAAGACCTTTCGTCAGAACTGGAAAAAAGCAGGAAATGAAATAGATTTAAAGCAAGGATAAAGCAGGGAAAAGGGGGAGGGGATGAAAGAACAAAAGGCAAGGTCAGTGGTGGGATAGAAGGCAGGAGAGATTAAGAGACATTAAGAGATAATCAAGGCAAGAGGAGGTGGTAATGTGACAGGTAGAGGCTAGATGAAGTGTGAACTGCGCTGGCAGAATGAAGGACAGCTGCCAGCTTCTGGGAGGGAAAAATTACTGAGTCATACCAACCAGCAAGGGTCCCAGGTTCAATGTCTGGTCTTAGGGGAGGCTGAGTTAATCGAATAGGCCCAAACAGCCTGATGGGTTTTCTGATGCAGTATTTTCCAACACCAGCTGCACTATCTCTACCCGAATGACCCGTTCACCTCACACAGTAATAATAAACTTCATCAGCTGCTGGCCCAGAGAGTTGCTTGCCCTTTCTCTTTCGGGATTTCTCCATTTGTGTTTTTTTTTTCCCCCCACCCTTCAAATCCCAATTTTCTCCCTCTCTCTTGAACGCAATGGTGGTTAAATTGGACAGGCGGAATGCCATTTGCCGACCACTGCACCACACGGCCGGTATCCAGTGCTATTGAAGTCGACGGAATTGAATACCGGGCGGGGCGTATAATGGGAGACCGATGCGATTCTGCCTGTTTTTCGCGTCCCAGTCCATGTCCCATTTCACCCTCGCTGTCCGTTATTGGGTGCAGTTTCATAAGCCTCTCTCCAGTACTTCACACAAGTGACTGCACTGCACGTGAGCCTGGACAGTCGGGTATTGATATAATTGGGGGGGAGGGGTAGCATTTCAGCCAAGCCGGATCCTGTCCTCCCCAGTGTCCACACACTCTCACACACTCTCACTCACTCCCTGGAAAGCAATTGGAAGGAGGAACCCTGGCTGGTACCAGAACGGAGAGGTTATACCTATCAGGAAAGATTGAACAGACTGGGGCTCTTTTCTCTAGAAAAGAGAAGACTGAGGGGTGACCTGATAGCGGTCTTTAAGATTATGAGAGGGTTTGATAGGGTAGACGTAGAGAAGTTTCTGCTTGCAGAGGTACCAGAACTAGGGGCCGTAATGTGACAGTCACTAATAAATCCAATGGGGAATTCAGGAGAAACTTCTTTACCCAGAGAGTGGTGAGAATGTGGAACTCGCTACCACAGGGAGTGGTTGAGGTGAATATTATAGATGTATTTAAGGGGAAGCTAGATAAACACACGAGGGAGAAAGAAATAGCAGGATATATTAATAGGGTTGGATGAAGAAGGGTGGGAGGAGGCTCGTGTGGAGCATAAACACCGGCATGGACCAGTTGGGCCGAATGGCCTGTTTCTGTGCTGTAACTACTGTGTAATTGTGTAACTATGTTTTTCTGTTAGCCCAGGAGGCACTGAGATCAATTATAGACTGAATTAAGCAGAGGTTGAACCTGGGCCTCTCCTAGTCTGCACGCTCCGTTCCACACTGAGTCAATACATTCGACAATTGGATCAGCCATGATCTTATTGAACGGTGGAGCAGGCTCCAGGGGCCATATGGCCTACTCCTGCTCCTAATTCTTATGTTCTTAATTGACGATCTCAGGGCCTCACTTAATTTGTTTATTTACAGGTAAAAACTTTAGGGATATCGTGCAAAGATCTTGTGAATCCAGATTGCTCCTTATCGGCTGCCCGAGCTTGCTACAGTGCTGCCTCTCTCTGTCTCTGTCTCTGCCTGCCTGCCTGTCATTGGCTGGGCTGTAAATAATCGCAGAATGTAAAGGGGAAGGTCAATTTTAGCGCCGGCGAATGCTGAGCAAGGGATTTGGTCGGGATGGGGGTGGGGGGAGAATCCACAGAATGAGGGCCTGATCAGTCCGCCTGAAAACCGTAACCAGAACCTCTTCATTCCGTGGAAAGGAAGTGTTGCATTCTCTGCAGTTCACCAGCAGTCTGGCGAGCAAAGGTTGATCCTACCGTCAAATCTTGGAAGACGAAATGGGACGAAGTCTACAGCTACCTTCCCCTTTAAGAGCTTTATTCAACTGCGCTAGTCTTATTTTATTTTTGTTGCTTTTTATGCGATTTTCATTTTTTTTCCTCATCCAAGTAATGTTTGTGATAATGAAGCTCATTCAAAAAATAATTCATGCCAGTACAAACAGCAAATGATTAAAATCAAACTTGAGGCAAAAACAGATCGGTAAATGAGTTTCCCTCATAAATTTTTGAAATCCCGGAAATACTTCTTCATGAACTTTTGAAATCTCAGAAATTTTTAATCCTTAAAATTTTTCACCACAAATTTTTTCAGATCTCCATTTTCTTGAAAAAAAATATTGAACGCAAACGTTTTTTGTGAAGTCTATTTTCGAAACCTACAGCAGTTTTAAATCACAGCCATAAATCACGGTGGCTGTGAGCTTGAGTGAGCTGCGAGGATAGGTGCGTAGTATTTGCTGTAAGTGGATTGTACTGTAAGCAAATGCTATCCATTATACTAGTGTAATAATCAGGCTCATTTCTATTCTTCCTTTCTTTATTGAACCTTCTGCCTCTTGCCACTCCTCTGCTTGGCTTCTTTACATCTGCTATGGTTACTCTGTGAAGGATGAAATTATGGTGAGTATATTGTTGCCGTGGAAACGCAGGTGAAGTGTTGGAGCTACATCTGGGCGGATTGGTCAGTCCGAATTTTTGAGGATCAGGTGGGAATGGGGAGATGTTTTCCACATGTGGGCCCTCGGTGGGTGCATTTCCACGCTGGGAGTGCCAAAACGGAAAATCCCCAACCCCTCCTCCCTTTTATATTACCAATTTCAATTGGCACCTTTTCACTTCACAGGATCACACGGCAGTGTAAATGGGAACAGGAAGCTACCAAGGGACAGACAGACTAAATAAGTGAGCAAAGCTACAGCAGATGGAGTTCAGTGTGGGGATGTGTGAGATGGATCCGAGAAAGGCAAATTGGAATATAGCGAAAGACTAGGAACTGTGGAGGAGCAGAGGGAATTTGAGTGTCCAGGTACACAAACTCCGAAAAGCTCGTGCACAAAATGTCTTCAGAACGGCTAATGGAAAGTTGGCCTTTGCCTCAAGGGGGTCAGAATTGAAAAGTTGAGGAAGTGGTGTTTCAGCTCTACGGAGCCTTGGCCAGACCACATCTGGATTAAAGCGTTCAGTGATGGTCACCGAAACGCATAAAAAATATATTTGTCAAGGAGCGAGTACAGGGCAAATTCACCAGAATGATAAGAACATAAGCACATAAGAATTAGGAGCAGGAGTCGGTCATACGGCCCCTCGAGCCTGCTCCGCCATTCAGTAACATCATGGCTGATCTTCGACCTCAACTCGACTTTCCCGCCTGATCGCCATATCCCTTGATTCCCCTGGAGTCCAAAAATCTATTTATCTCAGTCTTGAATATACTCAACGATTCACCATCCACAGCCCTCTGGGGTAGAGAACTCCAAAGATTCACAACCCTCTGAGTGAAGAAATGTCTCCTCATCTCAGTTTTAAATGGCGGACCCTTTATCCTGAGACTTTGCCCCCTAGTTCTAGACTCTCCAGCCAGGGGAAACAACCTCTCCGCATCTACCCTGTCAATCCCCTTCAGCATCTTGTATGTTTCAATGAGATCACCTCTCATTCTTCTAAACTCCAGAGAGTATAGGCCCAATCTACTCAATCTGAAATCAGGCCTTAAAGGGTTAAATTATGAGGACAGTTTGAATGAACTTGATTTGGATTCCCTTGAGGTTAGATTGTTGAGGCTGATTTTATCAAGACCTCTAAATGATAAAGGGATTTGATAGGGTAACAACAACAACAACAACAACTTGTATTTATATAGCACCTTTAACATAGTAAAACATCCCAAGGCGCTTCACAGGAGTATTATAAGACAAAAAACAAAATTGACACCGAGCCACATAAGGAGAAATTAGGGCAGGTGACCAAAAGCTTAGTCAAAGAGGTAGGTTTTAAGGAGCGTCTTAAAGGAGGAAAGAGAGGTAGAGAGGTGGAGAGGTTTAGGCAAGGAATTCCAGAGCTTAGGGCCTAGGCAACAGAAGGCACGGCCACCAATGGTTGAGCGATTATAATCAGGGATGCTCAAGAGGGCAGAATTAGAGGAGCGCAGATATCTCGGGGGGTGGGGGGGTGGTGGCTGAAGGAGATTACAGAGATAGGGAGGGGCGAGGCCATGGAGGGATTTGAAAACATGGATGAGAATTTTGAAATCGAGGCGCTGCTTAACCGGGAGCCAATGTAGGTCAGCGAGCACAGAATGATGTACAGAACAAACTGGAAACTGTTCAACCTCCGTCGCCTCCAGTCCAGATCCAAGGTCGTCCCATCCTCTGTCATCGAATTACAGTATGCAGACGATGCTTGCGTCTGTGCACACTTGGAGGTCGAACTCCAAACCATCGTCAACACCTTCACCGAAGCGTACGAGAGCATGGGCCTTACACTAAACATCCGTAAGACAAAAGTCCTCTACCAACCTGCCCCCGCCACACAGTACTGCCCCCCGATTATCAAAATCCACAACGAGGCCTTGGACAACGTGGGCCACTTTCCATACCTCGGGAGTCTACTGTCAGCAAGGGCAGACGTCGATGACGAAGTCCAACACCGCCTTCAGTGTGCCAGTGCAGCCTTCGGTCGCCTGAGGAAGAGAGTGTTTGAAGACCAGGACCTCAAACCCAGCACCAAGCTCATGGTCTACAGAGCAGTAGTGATACCCGCCCTCCTGTATGCTTCAGAGACATGGACCATGTACAGCAGGCACCTCAAAGCACTGGAGAGGTACCACCAACGCTGCCTCCGCAAGATCCTGCAAATCCATTGGCAGGATAGGCGCACCAACGTCCGTGTTCTCGCTCAGGCCAACATCCCCAGCATCAAAGCTCTGACCACGCTCGATCAGCTCCGATGGATGGGTCACATCATCCGCATGCCTGATACGAGACTCCCAAAGCAAGTGCTCTACTTGGAGCTCCAACACGGCAAGAGAGCCTCAGGTGGGCAGAGGAAACGCTTCAAGGACACCCTCACAGCCTCCTTGAAAAAATGCAACATCCCCACTGACACCTGGGAATCCCTGACCCAAGACCGCACAAAGTGGAGGAGAAGCATCCAGGAAGGTGCCGAACACCTCGAGTCTCTTCGCCGGGAGCAAGCGGAAGCCAACTGCAAACAGTGGAAGGAGCGCACGTCAACCCAAGCGCCCCACCCGCCCGCCCCTTCAACCACCGTCTGCCCCACCTGTGACAGAAACTGTAGGTCCCGCATTGGACTCATCAGTCACCCGAGAACTCATTTTTAATGTGGAAGCAAGTCATCCTCGGTTCCGAGGGACTGCCCAAGAAGAGAAGAAGATGGGTGAACGGGACTTGGTGTGCGTTAGGACACGGGAGTTTACGTAGGGTAGAATGTGGGAGGCCAGCCAGGAGTGCGTTGGGATAGTCAAGTCTAGAGGTAACAAAGGCCTGGATGAGGGTTTCAGCAGCGGATACAGAGAAACTATTTCCTCTGGTGGGGGAAATTCAGAACGAGGGGCATGATCTTAAAATTAGAGCTAAGCACAAGTCCAGCTCATTCATATCGCCACCATGTTCTGAGGAAATAAAGATTGTCTGTCCTTCTCCCATAGCTTTTTACTATTAGGCAACGCTGGTAAGTGAGTGGCAACCAATACATATTTTGATTTGAATCATGAAGTTTCCCTTTAACAGATTGCTGTGATCCTGCTTTCTTTTAACAGAAAGAGCCGATGTGTTGCAGCATTGATCTTGTTTCTGTTCCTGACGGAACCCAGATGTACATCCGCTTGACCTTGCGTTTTGTGTGTTAAGTAACGTAGCTTGAGCTGGTAGTCTTTGGCTCTCGACCCTTCCTTCTGTTGCATGTTGCTGTTTTTTCTTCTCTATCCCCTTTGTTTTAGCTTTAGCTTTTCATAACTTTGACTTTTGACCCCTTGATGCCTTGTGTTTCCATGGGGAGTGGTTTTTTTTTTTAGGTTTCGGTATTGAGCTGAAATTTAGTTTTAAATGTAAATCTAAGTGGACGAAATTGGATGGCGGGGGTGGGGGGGGGTGAAATTGGTTCATCGTTTTGAAGAGGGCGCTTCTCTGTGACTTCCAGATAAAGCTCTTGTGGCTCCCACTGGAAAAGACAGCTTTGGGGACTGGGGAACGGGGCTTCTACACTTCAGTCACATGATATCACTCGATCGTCAATCCACACGGCCTGCGGGGAGCCTTGTTTAAATCTGTTTGGATTTTCGGAATGCCAGTCCTTTGCTGTTGGTGTGAATCTGAGTGCTGTTCCTGTAAATTACAGTTGCTCTGCCTTTTGCAGGCCATTCTCTGCATTTCCTGGCATTTTGGGCCCACTTCCAAATCCCTCCTACTGGCAAAGCTCCTAACAATAATTGGTTCCTTTCCAGCATAAAAGGTATAAAAATTGACCGTTCTTTTCCCCATACATCAGAGGGCCATCTCTCCCTTCACCCTCAAATTAGAAATTTAAATAGGAAGGGAAGTCTGGGGGGAATATTTTCTGTTCAAAATATCCCCCCCACCCCCATCTGACTCACGCTCCCCTTTTTAATATTATGTAGGGTGCGAGTTTGAGGATAGAAGTTAATCTCGGGGAATGGTAGGGGGTGACGATTATAAACTGCTCAGGTTCCACTCTCATGATTGATCTTGGCATCAAAAACCCTCAAATAGATTCTAACCTTTTAGTAAACTATCCTTAGAAGATGCTATAATTTTTTTGCATATAACTCTGCTATAACGCGCACTGATTTACATTAGAAGATGTGCGTGGATCCAAGCTGTGTGTTATATGTGAGAGATTATAGTTACCAGTCTGCTTTCCGCGTGTTAATTCTTTCTTGTATTTGTTTCAGGTGATCAGGAAGGGCTGGCTCACCATCAATAACATTGGCATCATGAAAGGAGGTGCCAAAGAATACTGGTTCGTGCTGACAGCGGAGAATCTTTCCTGGTACAAGGACGATGAGGTCAGTTCGTCATTTCCACTCTTCTTTTGAACGCGTTGGTAGTAGGAACGAAAAAAGGTTTTATTTTCCAATTGAGAAACCTAGGTGAGGGGCAGAGGCTCCTGGTGGAGGACCTCCCCAAGGCTGGAAAGAGTAGGAGTGAAGACGAGGTAGGTCAGGAAGTAGTGGTTAAGTGATGCCAAGTTAAGGGCTTTAAAAATAGATTGCGGGAAGAAGGAAGAACTGAAGGAGGTGCTACAGTTTTGAGGACGTTGGGGAAAGAATGAGGTGGAAAGCGGTGAGTCTTGATTTCGACACGGTGGAGTTGCAGGGAGGAGGGGGGTGGGGGGGAGCATGAAGTGTGACGTTTGGACTTTAGGAGAAACAGGAGAAGAAATTCAGAGGTACAATGGCCATAAGGGTGATAGTGGAGTCTTGAGGCTAGAGAAGGAAGGCTGATCAAACACCAGCATTTTTCTTGCATCCTGTCCAGAAGTGAGAGGAACATCTTCACTTGATGTGGGAGCAGTAGATGGAGAGATTTATGCTTTTATGGAGAGTTGAGAAGTTGAGGGGGAAAATAAATAATTAGCACACAAGTGAAACCAAGCTTCTTGGAGGCAGTTTAACAAACTCCCAGCAAGTGCCTAATTTACTTCCGTTACTTGATATATGCTATGCTATTGTACATTGACTTCTTATGCCAAGCCTCTGAGTCCTACATGCATTCACAGCCTCGGCCCAAGTTGAACCCCTTGCATGTCAACCTAGAAAATTTCCGAAAGCTGATATAGCCTCCAAAAAAACTGACGACTCAAAAATGACCCAGAACATAGACGTGGGAAGACGAGGAGTTACCCTGAGAGTACAACAGAGGCTTCTTTGTAGCTTAAGCTGTGGGCATATCCAACATTCCCTCACTCGGATTGGAGGAAGAAAACGCTGATACATGAAAGCTTGAAAGGGAATACCAGGGCTGAGGCGCAACGTTTATTTCCGTGCATTTTGAAGTTGACAGTGGATTATCCAAACACTGACTGTTCGCGTAACACTGGCATTTACGTGTTAACATTTATGCAGATAATGAGGCTGGTGTGTGGAAAGCAACTAGCCAGGGCCGAATAAGGTAGTTTGTAAGATTAGACAGATATTCAAATCTCACTTAATTAACCTTTGGGGTGAGGTCGGGGAAAACTTTTGCTGAAGTTACCCTCAGGGAGGTAAAGGTTATGGGAGAGTCCATCATAGGGTAGGTTGCATGAGGTCTGTGAAAGAAACAGACTTGACAAGCTGCCCCTTTCTAGTTCCATACTTTGATGCTCTTAACTTCTACCTCTTCCCTTCCTCCCCTTTCATAGTAGTGGAAACCTAAATTATTAATCATACATATTGGCCCAGAAATTTGACTCGGAGGCTTGCCGCGGGGGTAAGGATCGCGCGCGATATCACCTACCGCGCCTGCCGTTCTTGTTTGCCCCCGCAGGAACTTCGGGTCCTGGGCCTCTCCCTAGTGCCGGCGCGCAGTGCGTGCGTGTCCCAGGGGGCGCAGTTAGTGCGATGCGTCCCCTGGGATCACGTGGGCCATGGAGAGCCAATGGCAGCAGACCATCTTTCATTCATAGATTTGACAGGAGACCTGTCAAATCTGTGAATTGAAATCGGCCCCAAAAGAACAGCTAAACCTCAAATAAATTTAAAAAAAACCCATCACATTAATAAAATAACTATAGTTAAATAAATTAACCACTTTAAACAAAAATTAAAATTTTTGAAAATTTTTTTTTTTTTAAAAAGTTATAAAAATAAACTTACCTTTCTTCAAAGTCTCTAAAAAAGATAAACCTGTTGAAAAAAATTTAAAATTATACTTATTTAACTACTTACCTTGTTCAAAAGGGGTCTTACGCCTCCTTTTTACTTGTGTAGAATCTTCCATACTTACCCTCGCGTTGAAACCTGAAAAAAAACCTAAGTGTGCTGCGTGCGCGCAGCCTCTAGTGCACACGCGGTTCACCTAGGAACCGCCCCCTTTGCCATACCAGAAGTGCCGGTTTCCCGCGCATGCGCAGTGCATGCAGGAAACCGGCACTTCGGGAACGAATACGGGTGAGTACGCACTGAGTACTCACCCGAGAACGGCCGAATTTTTGGGCCATTATCTACAATAATAATCTCGCATCTGTGCGCACTGCTTGCCTACAAAACCTTATTTCCTGTTGCCATATTCTTGTTGCACTGTTGCATCAACCTTTCCCCCGTTATAAGTTCCTATGTCCACGTTTGTAATAGAATCTGGCTATGTAAACTTGTCACGCTGTAATTACACCCTCCAACCAATGGTGGCGACATAGCACCTCAGTTCTGCATCTCCCAGCTTCTCAGTACTGCAGAGAAACTCCGGTGCTCCAACCAACTCTACTCTACTCCTTCCTCAGTTGGCCCAAGTATTGCTATTTGACTATAAATGTATAACCTAAAATCTAAGTATTGTATACAAATAAGGACAGTATGTTTGACTTAAAAATGGGGACTGAATTACCTCTGTGCATCCTGGTCCAAATACCCTGCCCACCACCCCCCCCACCTCTATTCTCTAACCCCACCTTCCCTTCACATGAAGACTGCACTTAAGAGAATCATAGAATAATACAGCACAGAAGGAGGCCATTCAGCCCATCATGTCTGTGCCTGTACTTGTTCTTGACAAGCTGCCATGGGGGAGTCAACTAATTTCTATAAATAAATAAATAGAAAAATATGAATTCTGTGAGGGGAAAATAGATTTGTTTCCTTAACATCTAATTTCCTTCTCTCACTACAACTCCAGCATAGATCACTGCTAATTTCATACTTATGTCAGGCATACAGCATGCTAGCTTAGAGAACCACAGTACTGAGTTGGTGACTGTTAAAAGACTCATGGGAAAGTGGGCCAGAAAATCTCAGGATTGGGACTCTGACAATTCTGACCGCCTGCCACCCTTTGCATATCCAAAGGACCTGTAACCCTCCCGAGGCCTTTGCCTCAGTTCAACGAAAGAAAATGGAACTCATTCAAAGCTCGCATCTGGTTCAAGTTTAACCTCACAGTAGCTTGGAAGCAAAGCACTAACTTCATCAGTCAATTTATAGATTTAAAATGACAGTAATGCACTTTCACGAAAGTTGACTTCCAAAACAGTCAATCGCCTCGATAGAAACTATGGAAATGAGACAATTACATGCCGGGTGTCTCGGGGACCTAGTCCTGACCTCGCCCGATAAATGTAGATGTGTACGCACAGGAGAGCTATGGAGCCAACATCTGGGGCAACCTCTGGGCAGCACGGGAATGTGTAAACCCCGTACCGAATTTTGTCAACAAGTGCCGACAAGTGGATGCTAGATGGGAAACGCAGTCAACGTGAAACGTTGGTGGTTCGAGGGCTCAGGCTGGATCTTATGCACACAGTGGAAGAGGAGTGGGCAAGGAAAGGAGAAAGAGTGTCAAGCAAAGTTGGTCGGGGTGGGGGGGGGGCGGGGGGGAAGAGCAGAGAGAAGTCCACTCACAAATCTGCCAATCAGAATTGTCAAAGAAATCTATCATGTATTTCCATGCCAACCATCAATCTGGCTCCTGGTCCTGCAACGTCTCGATTTTTAAAAATTCTCATCCTTGTGGTCAATTCCCCCCCATGACCTCCCCGCTCCCTCTCTCTGTTACCTCTTCCAGCCCTACAAGCCTCCTCCGATCTCTGCGCTCCTCCAAATCTGGCCTCTTGCGCATCCCGAACTTTTCATCGCCCCACCATTGGCGGCCGTGCCTTCAGCTGCCTGGGCCCGAAGCTCTGGAATTCCCTCCCTAAACCTCTCCGCCTCTCTCTCCTCCCTCTTCTCCTTTAAGTTGCTCCTTAAAACCTACCTCTTTGACCAAGTTTTTCGTCACCTTTTCCTAATATCTCCTTATGTGGCTCGGTGTCAAATTTTGTTTGATAATCGCTCCTGTGAAGCGCCTTGGGATGTTTTGCTGCGCTAGAGGCGCTATGACAATGCAGGTTGTTGTTGTTGGAACGCTGGAGGGATTGCTCTGCTAATCAACCATTGGTAAGTCTCACCCATTTACATACATTCTTGTCTTTCATTTTAACACAAGTTACAAATTCAATATTTTAAGGAGTTTCTTTGACAGCTATTTCATTTCCACTTCAAGGTACGGTTCAGAACTATTTTATTCCCATTTATCTGCTCTAAGATCAGCCGTTGACAATGGTTCATCTGTTGGTTTAATAATTTAACTACCTTGCACATGTATTGTGACAATATACCACGTTGAACTGTACCGCACTGCGTCCTATTGGTAACTTATGAGGAAAAATGGTGTAATAGTTCTTATAAATGTTGGTTGCGATACAACCCATGGCACTGTTGTACTGAGGGATGTAGGGTAGGTTGTATTTACACAATGGGTTTACGTCATTATAACCTTGTAGATGTCAGAGGCCTCGTGCTTGCACTGAGGGCTGCTGACTGACCTTTGACTGGGTGGTTGAACCTTTCTCCACCTCTCTCTCCTTTTAGCCATGATGCGGAGATGCCGGTGTTGGACTGGGGTGGACAAAAGTGAGAAGTCGCACAACACCAGGTTATAGTCCAACAGCTTTATTTGAAATCACAAGCTTTCGGAGCGCTGCTCCTTCGTCAGGTGAAGTGAAGAGATGCATATAGGCACAGCATATATAGTCAGAGAACACTGCCAGATGATTACAGTTAATCTTTCTAACTGCCCTTTATCACACATCGGCAGAGAGATAATCACAGCAATCAAAGGTGTGGATGGTGTCCATCCACACCATCCACACCTTTGATTGCCAGGATTATCTCTCTGCCGAGGTGTGATAAAGGGCAGTTGGAAAGATTAACTGTAATCATCTGGCAGTGTTCTCTGACTATATATGCTGTGCCTATATGCATCTCTTCACTTCACCTGACGAAAGCTTGTGATTTCAAATAAAGCTGTTGGACTATAACCTGGTGTTGTGCGATTCCTCCTTTTAGGACGCTCCTTAAAACCAAGCTTTTGGTCACCAGTCCTAATATCTCCTTCTGTGGCTCGGTGTGATATTTTTGTCTGATAACGCTCCTGCCTTGGGACGTATAAGGCGCTAAATAAATGCGAGTTGTTGTTGTTGATGAGCGCAATGAAAGGCAGTCCAGAATGCTGCCAGAATCTCCCCTTTTTTGGCTAGGCATCCGCACAAGTTGCTTTCAGATTGTAGCCGAATGGGCATTCTTCCCAGCGTGAGCGCACTTCTCCTAAGTGGTCCTGTTAACAGCGCACGGCCACGCGTTATCCTGATTTGCAGAGCCCCTCCGCAGACTGGTCAGAGGGCACAGGGCTGAGGTGCAGAAGGGAACGCGAGTCGCAAAAAAACTGCTGCCAAGCACGGGGGGGCCTCTGTGTCGGTGTTTCACATCCAGAGATCAGGATCTGTAGCAACGTGGAGCCCCAAGGACTGACCTCAAGCTGCAGTTTAATACCATTTTGGGACTACAGTTACAGACATAAGATATGTTGTATGAGGAGGAATGTAACTCAGAAGGAAAACACAGAACACTGGACGGGAACCAACTGAAAATGAAAACTAAAATTTGTGCCAAATGTTTTCAAGTTGAAAGCAATTTACTCCTTTATCAAAAATGTAACTTGAGGTGGACTCCATCAGCAACATTTCCTCAGCATCTGGTGGCTTGGCTTGTATGTTGGTTGACGTGTCCAAATACTGTACGTCTGAACACATAGCGGAGCCTGTAGGTGCCTCTTGCTCCATCTAGTGGTTACAAATAAAATTGTTTGCACTTTTACACTTTTTTTAAGATGTCACGTTGACTTGAAGGCTCCCGAATTTTCAGCCATTTTGGTGCGTTCAGTCACGATTGCAGAACACATGACCTGATTTCACGAAGGGTTATTTTCCTTTCTCCATCGCCGCGCTTCATTCCATTCTCTCTCGTCCCACTCAGTTGAGTTGCTAACGGCAACGCTAATGGTGTGCATTGCAACTGGCCGAACGTTGTGGGTTTAGGGTTGCCAACTTTGGTTGGACATATTCCTGGAGGCTCCATCACATGACTGCCTACCTCCACTGGCCCCCGCCCCACACTCCCGCTATTGGTCGGCCAACGTGTCCATCCCCCGCGCACCCCGCCTTTCCACGGCCAATCGGAAAGTGAATAGGCTCTTCATCACTCAATTGGCTGACACTTGACTGTAAGTCAAACAGCCTTTATCCCCACGGCCAGTGCATTTCGCATGCACCCTGCACCCCGCCTGCCCAATCCCCTCTACGGGGTACAACGTAGATAAGCAGTGGCAGACTTTTAAGGAGATATTTCATAACTCTCAACAAAGATATATTCCAGTGAGAAAGAAAGGGGGAAAAAATTGAGTTGCGTAGCGCCTCGAAAAAATTAGCACCCCCGCGGCTGAAATTCATTGGTAGAGCCCCAAGAGGGAAGCGGGGTGAAAATGGAACCGCCCCGCCTCCCTCTTGGGGCACTGCGAGGGAATATCGCGCCGCGGTACTGCAGACCTTCCTCCCCTTCTTAAAGGGGAGGGGCCTAGTGCAGCGCGACCCGGGGCCCAGCTGGGCCTCCAGGGATCGGAGTGCCGGCAAAAGAGCCCGGTACTCAAGAGAAGTGCCGAGCTCACGGAGCGCAGCCGGCACTCCGCGGGGGGGCTGTTCAGAAGGCCGGGGACGGCAACGGGGGCAGGTGCTGGCAGGCGGCCAGCAACAAAAATGGCCGCCCGGCACCTCGCCTTTAATTAGCGCCGCCCCGGCCGCAGGTAGGCCCCCCTGACCCCGTCGGACATAGCGTCCGGCAGTAAGTCAGGGGGCGCTACCGAAGATCGCGGCCGGGGCACGAGTGGGGCGTCGCCGGCGGCGCAGCACCGTGGGGCGCCCAACGGTTACCGCCGACGCTAACCTCCCGCAGAATTTCGCGGGAGGCGTTTGCAGCGCCGCGCCCGGGCGCTAGTTGCTTTGCGTCTTAGGGCGCTAACGGGAGGCGCAAAGCAACCGAATTTTTCCCCCAAAGACTCTACGAGAAGGATGAACCGTCCCAGGCTGATTAAGGAAGTTAAGAAGGGTATCCAATTGAAAGAAAAAGCATACAATGTTGCGAAGATTAGTGGTAGGCCAAAAGATTGGGAATTTTTTAGAAACTTGCAAAGGATGACTAAAAAAATAATAAAGAGGGAGAAAATAGATTGAGAGTAAACTAGCAAGAAATATAAAAGCAGACAGTATGAGCTTCTGCAAGTATATAAAAAGGAAGAGATTAGCTAATGTAAACGTTGGTCCCTTAGAGGATGAGGCTGGGGAATTAATAATGGGAAACAGGGAAATGGCAGAGACTTTGAACAAATATTTTGTATCTGTTTTCACGGTAGAAGACACTAAAAGCATCCCAATAATAGTAGAAAATCAAGGGGCAAAAAGGAGGGAGGAACTTAAAACAATCACCAGAGAAAATGTACTAGGCAAACTAATGGGACTAAAGGTTGACAAGTCCCCTGGACCTGATGGCCTGCATCCTTGGGTCTTAAAAGAAGTGGCTGCAGAAATAGTGGATGCATTGGTTGTGACCTTCCAAAATTCCCTAGACTCTGGAAAGGTCCCAGCGGATTGGAAAATGGCAAATGTAACGCCTCTGTCAAGAAAGGAGTGAGACAGAAAGCAGGAAACTATAGGCCAGTTAGCCTAACATCTGCCATTGGTAAAATGCTGGAATCCATTATTAAGGAAGTAGTAGCAGGACATTTAGAGAATCATAATACTCTTCGTCTCTTCTTAGAATACAATTAAGCAGAGTCAACATGGTTTTATGAAAGGGAAATCGTGTTTGACAAATTTATTAGAGTTCTTTGAGGATGTAACGAGCAGAGTGGATAAAGGGGAACCAGTAGATGTAGTGTATTTGGATTTCCAAAAGGCATTCGATAAGGTGCTACATAAAAGGTTACTGCACAAGATAAGAGCTCATGGTGTTGGGGGTAATATATTAGCATGGATAGAGGATTGGCTAACTAACAGAAAACAGAGAGTCGGGATAAATGGGTCATTTTCAGGTTGGCAAACTGTAAATAGTGGGATGCCACAGGGATCAGTGCTGGGGCCACAATTATTTACAATCTATATTAATGTTAATGACTTGGATGAAGGGACCGAGTGTACTGTAGGCAAATTTGCTGACGATACAAAGATAGGTGGGAAAGCAAGTTGTGAGAAGGACACAAAGGGCTGGATTTTCTCAATGGAGACATGCTGGAGGTGGGAATTCTGGTTTCCGGGTTTCAGTCCCACCGCCAGAGACGTCTGACCAACCCATGCTATTTTCCCTTGATTGGCCTTGTTGAGCCCGCCCTGTGGGCTTACCGGCCAATTAAGGGAAAGCCGGTGACAGATGACGTCAGCGTATGATGCTTCATCTGTCGAAAACTTTTTGACACATGAATTGTCAGCGTTTGACCGCTTTGAGAAGCTGTCAAACACTGACAATCTCTGTTCTAAGGTGAGCCCTTGCACACAGGCTCACCAAGACCTCTCTCCTCAGCAGAAAGCAGATGGCTGCTGCATCTGAGAATGCAGCAGCCATTCTGTCATCTCTGCCGTTGAGATGAGGCACCACCGGATCCTCAAAGGTTGAAGCCTGCAGAAAGAAGCAAAGGTAAGGAAACTTTTTCCAACACTTTACATTCACCTCTCATACTTACCTGTCCACACTTACACCCATCACTCACCTCTACAGCTGACATTTCGACCCCTCTCACCCCCGCAGACCCACTGCTCGCCTCGCTGACCCTGGCGGGGTTTCCCGATGTTGGGAAGCCCGCATCAGCAGGCGTAAAATGGTGAAAAGCCTCTTAACTACCTGTTAACAGGCAGTTAATTGGCTCTAATCCCCTTCCCGCCTCAAGGAGACAGGGAGTGGGGACCCGCCTCCCAGGAAGATGGTTCGGAGGCGGGTTGGGAGTGGGGTTAGGAGCCGCTCCCAATTTTTCCCATTTTCCCAGCAGTCCCGCCTCCAAACCCGCCTCCTCAGGGCTGGTAGAATCCAGCCCAAAGAGTCTGCAAAGGGATGTAGATATGTTAAGTGAGTGGGCAAAATTTTTGGCAGATGGCGTATATTGTGGGAAAATGTGAGGTTATCCACTTTGGTAGGAAGAATGGAGAAGCAAAATATTATTTAAATGGAGAGAGACTACAGAATGCTGCGGTACAGAGAGATCTGGGAGTCCTCGTACATGAAACACAAAGGGCTGGATTTTCTCAGCCCCGAGGAGCCGGGTATGGAGGCGGGACTGCCGGTAAAGTTGCAGGATTTGGGGGCGGCTGGCAAACCCGCCCCCATCCCGCCTCCGTGCCCTCTTGCCAGGAGGCGGGAAGCCGTCCTGCCCCGGGTCCCGTCTCCTCGAGGCGGGAAAGGGATTAAAGCCTATTAACTGCCTGTTAACAGGTAGTTAACAGGCAGAAAATAGGATTAGCCCTATTTTTAGCTCTGAAGTGCAGGCTTCCTGACCTCGGAAAACCCCGCCAGGGTGTGGGAGACGAGAAGGTCTGCGGGGGTCGGAGGGGTCTGAAAGTGCGATGTAGAGGTGAGTGATGGGTGCAAGTGTGGAGTGCTAAGTATGTAAGGTGAGTGTAAAGTGTTATAAAATGTTCACTTACCTTTGCTTCTGCCTACAGCCTTCAGCCACTGTGGATCCGGAGTCCCGACATCTTCATTGTAGATTTCACAGACTGGCTGTTGGATCCTCCGACCCAACAGTCAGGTGATTTCTGCAAAGTTGAAAGGTTTGATGAGTCCTGAACACAAGGGCTCATCAAACTACACAGAATGCCAGTGTTTGACAGCTTCACAGAGCTGTCAAACGATAACATTTCTTCTTTCAAGAAATCTTGACAGATGTCACGTCAGACGTTGACGTGCTCTGTCAATGACTTCCCCCTAATTGGCCTGCTGAGCCCGCTGGGTGGGTTTAACAAGGTCAATCAGGGGAAAATCCCGCTGGTTGGCCAGAAGCTGATGGAGTCGGGATTGAAAGCCGGCAAGCAGCAGTTCCGCCTCCAAAAGCTTCCCATTGAGAAAATCCAGCCCAAAAAGTTAGCATGCAGGTACAGAAAGTAATTAGGAAGGCAAATGGAATGTTGGCCTTTATTGCTAGGGGGATGGAGTATAAAAGTAGGGAAGTCTTGCTACAACTGTACAGGGCGTTGGTGAGATCACACCTAGACTACTGGGTACAGTTTTGGTCTCCTTATTTAAGGAGGGATATACTTGCATTGGAGGCAGTTCAGAGAAGGTTCACTAGGTTGATTCCTGGGATGAAGGGGTTGTCTTATGAGGAAAGGTTGAGCAGGTTGGGCCTATACTCATTGGAGTTCAGAAGAATGAGAGGTGATCTTATTGAAACATATAAGATTCTGAGCGGGCTTGACAGGGTGGATGCAGAGAGGATGGTTTCCCTTGTGGGGGAATCGAGAACTAGGGGGCATAGTTTCAGAATAAGGGGTCGCCCATTTAAGACGGAGATTAGGAGGAATTTCTTCTCTCAGAGGGTTGTGAATCTTTGGAATTCTCTACCCCAGAGAGCTGTGGAGGTTGAGTCATTGAATATATTCAAGGCTGAGATAGACAGATTTTTGAACTACAGGGTAGTCAAGGGTTATGGGGAACAGGTAGAAAAGCGGAGTTGAGGCCAAGATCAGATCAGCCATGATCTAATTGAATGGCGGAGCAGGCTCGAGAGGCCGACTGGCCTACTCCTGCTCCTATTTCTTATGTTCTTATGTTCTAAGTGACCCCAAACTTTCAGGCTAGCTGCAGAATAATATATTGTGCGTAACATGGCGTAACTCCTGTCCTTATGACCTGTTCTGTCATCTAACAACATGATGATAACATCCGAGATTGGGGAACTTGCGACCACAGGGATTGGTTGAGGCGAATAGCATAGATTCATTTTAGGGGAAGCTCGATAAACACATGAGGGAGAAAGGTTATGTTGATAGGGTTGGATGAAGTAAATCGAGTGGGAGGGGGCTTGTGTGGAGCATAAACACCGGCAAATGGCCTCTTTCTGTGCTGTACATTTGTTGCAATATAATGTAAAACATGATGCAAAATTTATACAGATTAGCCATGATTGAACTGAATGGCGGAAGAGGCTCGAGGGGCTGAATGGCCTCCTCCTGTTCCTATAACATGAGTGACAGCACAGGAGATCCACTAGGGTGTGTTTTAAAAAAATAAATAGCTATTCCTTATCTGCTGCAAACAACTAGTTAATGAATTGTCTTTGACTCCAAAATTGTCCTCAAATACTTTGCCCTAATCCATTGTGTAATAATTTCCCCCTTTCCCCGCAGGCTCACGGCGCTGCACACAAGCATCGCCCAGTGCCTCCTGCCATTGGGAATCACTTGTAGAGAGACACCCGAGAAGTAGGGTTGCCAATTCTTCCAGGTCTCCAACCGGCCCGCCCGGTCAAACAGCACTTCTCTCTCTCCGCCCCCCACCCCACCCACCCTCAAATATTTTTATAACTAATATACAAAGTGTTCAACAAAAATAAAAATCAACATTTTTTCCATGCCTCTCTGACTTTTCTCCTATTGGTGGGGTGCGGGGGGGGGGGGGGGGGCGGGGTGGGGGGGGGCACGCAGGGGGGAGAGTTGGTGTCCAGGAGATTCATCTTTAATTCCTGGAGATTCCAGGGCAATCCTGGAGGGTTGGCGACAATGCCGAGGACAGAATTGCGTTATAATAATGCCTTGTGACTTTCCCTCATTTTGCTCTGCTTGATGCCCCGGGGGGCTGGCTGGAGCGTGTTGCTATGAAAACGCCCTGGCCCCTTTTATCATTTTGTTCAAAACGTTGGGGGGGCGGGGGGGACACTTCTCACTGGCCTTGTTTTGGTTTTTTTTTAAATAAAACAAGGGAAACAACCTCTCTCTCTCTCTCTCTCACTTTTTTGTAGCGCAGCGTAAGGAGGAACACCAGCTTCAGAGAGGAATCCAAACGCGTCCGATCAGATTTATTTGGGGAAAGAAAACCCAGTTTGGATACGGAGGCGCCCGTCCCTTTAAAACAAAAAATGCCCTTCACCCAAGTGGCAACGCCTCCTGAGCTCGCATTATTCTGTGGGAAGGTGGCGCCATTTTGTTTCCCTCAACAAAGTCGGGGGTTGGAAGGTGGAGGAAGGAGAGTCCTCCAAAGAGAGGTTATTGCTCGCTTTTTAGATTTTTCTTTTCCACCTTCCCCCCACCTCCCCCTTCTTGTGCCTGTGCATGGTGGTTTTTTTCTGCAGTGCAGTGCAGTGTGCTGATCCTTTCTGGCCAGGCCTCCGCCATTCGGAGTGAGTTTGATGGTCTACTGTACTCTTGAAAATAAACCCATATTCTCAGTCTCTAAGTGGGTTTGTGATCCGCCTTCCGCTTTGATCTCCAATCCTCCCTGCCTTGTCAACGGCTCTGTTTGTGGTTGGTGCTTTGTTGATCTTGGTTGATTGCTGTTCTTAGCGTTGTGAGGGTGGGCATGTGTCTAATTTTTGCTGGTGGCCTGAAAGAAAGAAAGACTTACTTTTCTGTAGCGCCTTTCACGACCACCGGACGTCTCAAAGCGCTTTACAGCCAATGAAGTATTTTTGAAGTGGAGTCACTGTTGTAATGCGGGAAACGCGGCAGCCAATTTGCGCACAGCAAGCTCCCACAAACAGCAATGTGATAATGACCAGATAATCTGTTTTTGTTATGTTGATTGGCCAGGACACCGGAGATAACTCCCCTGCTCTTCTTCGAAATAGTGGCCATGCATGGGATCTTTTACGTCCACCTGAGAGCTTGGTTTAACGTCTCATCCAAAAGACGGCTCCTCCGACAGTGCAGCACTCCCTCAGCACTGCACTGGAGTGTCAGCCTAGATTTATGTGCTCAAGTCTCTGGAGTGGGGACTTGAACCCACAACCTTCTGACTCCGAGGCGAGTGTGCTACCCACTGAGCCACAGCTGCCACAGCTGGCAGGATATTAGAGGCATACCCGCTCGTCGTCTGTCTAACTCTCTCTTTCAGTGCCAGGTTGTGCCAGTAACCCTGGTGCCAGTATGTGTGGTTGATGGGCCTGCTAAAAATAGAGGCAGCTCAGGCCTAGCATTATCATTGCACCTGACCTCCCAAAATCAAACACCAACTCTTGTCTCCGTCGCAACAAGAGTTCAGAATACGACCATTTAGGCTTTAATACATTTGTGAGAAGTCGCACAACACCAGGTTATAGTCCAACAGTTTTATTTGAAATCACAAGCTTTCGGAGCGCTGCTCCTTCGTCAGGTATTTCTTCACTTCACCTGACGAAGGAGCAGCACTCCGAAAACTTGTGATTTCAAATAAAGCTGTTGGACTATAACCTGGTGTTGTGCGACTTCTCACTTTTGTCCACCCCAGTCCAACACCGGCATCTCCGCATCATTAATACATTTGGGCAGCAGCCTCCTCTACTTGGTCGCTCTCCATATGATACAACCATAGGAACAGGAGGAGGCCATTCAGACTCTTGATCTGTGCCACCATTCAATTAGATCACGGCTGATCAGTAACTTAACTCCATCTACCCGCCTTGGTTCTGTAACCCTTAATACCCTCTGCCTAACAAAAATCTATCAATCTCAGTTTTGAAATTTTCAATTGACCCCCAGCAGCCGCAGCTTTTGGGATGGGGACAATTCCAGATTTCCACTGCCGTCAAATCTCATCTCTTGCTGATAAGGGCCACATTTCCTCTCTTGGCGGAGCAGTCATGTGCTGTGGTGCCTGGAGGGAGCGGTTTTCCTGGGCCAGAGGCTTGACGACCCACCTGCAAAAAGAGCTAAGGAAATAAACTTGCCTCCGGTCAGGCTCCCTCTTCAGGATGCTCCCAGGACCGCCCGCCACCCCTCTCCGCGCCGGCAGCCATTTTTGGGGCGCCCTTCTATTTGGGTGGACGAAGAGGCTTCGCCCAGTCTGCCTCGTTTGCACCTTTCAGGCGCAGGCCCAGTACAGCCCATGTGGGACATTTCCTGGAAACCCCAGGCCAGCACCGTAGGGGGTCAGGGACTTGGACCTCCCGAGTCTCTGCCACCCCCCACCCGGTTTCCTCTTTGCTGAGCATTCTGCAGGCACGACGAAGAGGAAAACCTCCCCTTCTTGTGTTCCGGGTTTTTCCAGTTTCTAAGTAGGCTGTCGTGAAATTTCTAAAACCTAAACTGAACACCCAAAAACGTCTGGCTTTCCAGTTCTCCCACTTAGTCTCACCATGCAGCGACAGTCATGAAGCTTTTCAGTGAATTTTTGTGAGCTGCAGGGCAAAGAGCAGAACTCGAGTCCCCCGTTACCTGATCCAAACTTCCCCTCTATCAAGTCAAGGCTTTGGCTCCTTAGTGAAGAACATAATAACCTAAGAAACAGGAGCAGGAGTCGGCCAATCGGCCCCTTGAGCCTGCTCCACCATTCAATAAGATCATGGCTGATCCAATCTTGGCCTCAACACCACTTTCCCGCTCTCTCCCCATAACCCTCGACTCCCCTTGTAGTTCAAATGTCTGTCAATCTCTGCCTTGAATATATTCAATGACTCCGCCTCCACCGCTCTCTGGGGCAGAGAATTCCAAAGATTCACGACCCTCAGAGAAGAAATTTCTCCTCATCTCCTTCTTAAATGGGCGACCCCTTATTATCTTAATGGCGAGAAACTGGAAAGTACTGCAGTACAAAGGGATCTGGGGGTCCTAGTGCAAGAAAATCAAAAAGTTAGTATGCAGGTGCAGCAGGTGATCAAGAAGGCCAATGGAATGTTGGCTTTTATTGCTAGGGGGATAGATTATAAAAACAGGGAGGTATTGCTGCAGTTATATAAGGTATTGGTGAGACCACATCTGGAATAATGCATACAGTTTTGGTGTCCATACTTAAGAAAAGACATACTTGCTCTCGAGGCAGTACAAAGAAGGTTCACTCGGTTAATCCCGGGGATGAGGGGGTGGACATATGAGGAGAGGTTGAGTAGATTGGGACTCTACTCATTGGAGTTCAGAAGAATGAGAGGCGATCTTATTGAAACATATAAGATTGTGAAGGGGCTTGATCGGGTGGATGCGGTAAGGATGTTCCCAATGATGGGTGAAACTAGAACTAGGGGACATAAACTTAGAATAAGGGGCTGCTCTTTCAAAACTGAGATGAGGAGAAACTTCTTCACCCAGAGGGTAGTAGGTCTGTGGAATTTGCTGCCCCAGGAAGCTGTGGAAGCTACATCATTAAATAAATTTAAAACAGAAATAGATAGTTTCCTAGAGGTAAAGGGAATTAGGGGTTACGGTGAGCAGGCAGGAAATTTGACATGAGGCTGAGTTCGGATCGGTCAGGGCCCTGTGGGTGGCAGAGCGGGCCCAGGGGCTGAGTGGCCGGGTCCTGCTCCTACTTCTTGTGTTCTTTAGATTTGAGGTTAGGATCAGATCAGCCATGATCTTATTGAATGGCGGAGCAGGCTCGAGGGGCCGATTGGCCTACTCCTGCTCCTATTTCTTATGTTCTTATGACCCCTTATTCTGAAATTATGCCCCCTAGTTCTAGATACCCCCACTAGGGGAAACATCCTCTCAGCATCTACCCTGTCAATCCCCCTCAGAATCTTATATGTTTCACTAAGATCACCTCTCATTCTTCTAAACTCCAATGAGTATAGGCCCAACCTGCTCAACCTTTCGTCATACGTCAACCCCTTCATCCCAGGAATCAACCTAGTGAACCTTCTCTGCACTGCCTCCAATGCAAGTATATCCTTCCTTAAATATGGAGACCAAAGCTACTCTAAAGGCTCCATACACTTTTTTTTAGCAAAATCTCAAACATACCCGTGTGTAAATTATACCCATCCTCCTTCTCACATCCCCCTATCCCTTTGCAGCTTTGCATGTCTTATAAACTTACAGAAAGTTGAGGCCCGTACCAGAGTTTTATCGTAACTCTACTTCTCCCACTCCCTCCTCCCCCTCTCCGTCTTTCGGATGAGACGTTAAACCGAGGCCCCGTCTGCTCTCTCAGGTGGACGTAAAAGATCCCATGGCACTATTTCGAAGAAGAGCAGGGGATTTATCCCCGAAGTCCTGGCCAATATTTATCCCTTAAGCAACATCACTAAAACAGATTATCTGGTCATTATCTCATTGCTGTTTGTGGGAGCTTGCTGTGCGTAAATTGTCTGCCGCGTTTCCCACATTACAACAGTGACTCCACTTCAAAAGTACTTCATTGGCTGTAAAGCGCTTTGGGACGTCCTGAGGTCATGAGAGGTGCTATATAAATGCAAGTCTTTCTTTCTTTCTTTCTCGCTCTCTCCTTTCTTTCTTTCTTTCTCTCTCCTTTCTTTCTTTCTCTCTCTCTCTTTCTCATTCTTGCTTTCTCTTTCTCTTTTTCTCACTCTTCACCTTTTTCACTTTCTTTTTCATTCATTCTTTCTCTTTATCTTTCTCTCATTCTCTCTCTCTTTCTCTTTACTCTATTTTTCTCTTTCTCTCTTTTCTTTCTCTCTTTTCTCTCTCTTTCTCTCTCTCTCTTTCTCTCTCTCTTTCTCTCTCTCTCTCATTCTCTCTCTTTCTCTCTCTCTTTCTCTCTCTCTCTTTTTTCTCTTTCTTTCTCTCTCTCTCTTTCTTTCTCTCTTTCTCTCTCTCTTTCTCTCTCTCTCTCTTTCTCTCTCTCTTTCTCTCTCTCTTTCTTTCTCTCTTTCTCTCTTTCTCTCTCTCTTTCTCTCTCTCTCTCTTTCTCTCTCTCTTTCTCTCTCTCTTTCTTTCTCTCTCTCTCTCTTTCTCTCTTTCTCTCTCTCCTCTCTCTCTCTCTGGCAGAATCATCAACAGCTGCCATGTGAGAGAGAAAATACAGTATACTAAATTGCAATAAGTACAAGTAAATCGCTGTTTCACCTGGAAGGAGTGTTTGGGGCCCTGGACAGTGGGAAGGGAGGAGGTAAAAGGGAAGGTGTTGCATCTCCTGCGCTTGCACAGGAAGGTGCCGTGGGAAAGGGAAGGGGTGTTGGGGATGATAGATGAGTGGACCAGGGTGTCGCGGAGGGAGCGGTCCCTTCAGAATGCTGAAAGGGGAGGTGAGGGGAAGATGTGTTTGGTGGTGGCATCATGCTAGAGGTGGCGGAAATGGCGGAGGATGATCCGTTGAATGTGGAGGTTGGTGGGGTGAAAGGTGAGGACAAGGGGAACCCTATTGTGGTTCCGGGAGGGAAGGGAAGGGGTGAGGGCAGAAGTGTGGGAGATAGAACGGACACGGTCAAGGGCCCTGTCAACCATGGTAGAGGGAAATCCTCGGTTGAGGAAAAAGGAAGACATGTTGGAAGCACTGGTATGGAAGGTGGCATCGTCAGAACAGAACGGAGACGGAGAAACTGGGAGAATGGAAAAAAGTCCTTACAGCAAGCGGGGTGGGAGGAAGTGTAGTCCAGGTAGCTGTGGGAATCAGTGGGCTTATTGTGGATGTTTGTCGATAGTCTATCCCCAGAAATGGAGACAGAGAAGTCGAGGAAGGGAAGGGAAGAGTCGGAGATGGACCATGTGAAGGTGAGGGAAGGGTGTAAATTGGAAGCAAAGTGAATGTAATTTTCTAGTTCAGGACGAGAGCAGGAAATGGCACTGATACAGTCATCAATGTACTGGAAAAAGAGGTGAGGGAGGGGACCTGAGTAGGACTGGAACAAAGAGTGTTCCACATATCCCACAAAAAGGCAGGCATAGCTAGGACCCATGCGGGTTCCCAAAGCAACACCTTTAATTTGGAAGAAGTGAGTGGAGTCAAAGGAGAAGTTGTTCAATGTGAGAACAAGTTCAGCCAGACGGAGGAGGGTGGTGGTGGAAGGGGACTGGTTGAGCCCCTGTTCAAGGAAGAAGTGGAGCGACCTCAGGCCATCCTGGTGGGGGATGGAGGTGTAGAGGGATTGGACGTCCATAGTGAAAAGGAGACGGTTGGGGCCGGGAAGCTGGAAACTGTTAAAGTGGAGGAGGCTGTCGGAAGAGTTGCGAATGTAGGTGGGAAGAGACTGGACAAGGGGAGAAAAAATAGAGTCGAGATAGGAAGAAATCAGTTCTGTGGGGCAAGAACAGGCTGAAACGATGGGTCTACCAGGGCAGCCCGGTTTGTGGATCTTGGGAAGGAGGTAGAAACGGGCTGTGCGGGGTTGGGGAACTATGAGGTTGGCGGCCGTGGGGGGAAGATCTCCAGAGGAGATGAGGTCAGTGACAGTCTGGGAAACGATGGCTTGATGTTCGGTAGTGGGGTCATGGTCCAGGGGGAGGTAGGAGGAGGTGTCAGAGAGTTGGCGTTCAGCCTCCGCACGGTAGAGGTCGGTTCGCCAAACAATAACAGCGCCGCCCTTGTCAGCAGGTTTAATGACGATGTTGGGGTTGGATCGGAGAGAACGGAGTGCTGCAAGTTCAGAGGGAAGTAGGTTGGAGTGAGAGAGGGGAGCAGAGAAATGGAGACGGCCGAAAAGATCCAGAGAGGGTAAGAGGCCAGAGGGAGGGGTCCAGGTAGAACGAGAATTCTGAAAGCGGGAGAAAGAGTCCGCTGTGTGGGGGGGGGGGGGGGGGCGGGGCGGGGGGGGACTCCTGGCCAAAGAAGGGGGCACGGAGACGAAGGCGACGGAAAAAGAGCTCAGTGTCATGCCGAGCTCGAAATTCATCGATGTAGGGCGTAAGGGGGTGAAGCTCAGGCCTTTGCTGAGGACTGATCATTCAGAGTCAGAGAGGGGAAGGTCAGAGGTGATAGTGTCTTGTTCCTTGTGCATGGCCTCATCTGGAGGCACAAGAAGAATAATGGCGCTCACTATTCCTGCTCACTTGGGGTTGCCAACCCTCCAGGATTGCCCTGGAGTCTCCAGGAATTAAAGATTAATCTCCAGGCCACTGCTGCCAGCAAAACACAAAGGAGAAAATCGTGATTTAAAAAAAAATGTCTTTGAACACTAAGGGCTGGATTTTCAATGACCCGTGGAGTCGGGTTTGGAGGCGTGTGGGGGGTTAAAGTTGCAGATTCGGGGGTCCCGACCCCATCCCGACTCCATTCTGCCTCCACGCAATTTTGACAAAATCGGTCGCGGGGTTCCTGACTCCGTCCCGCCTCCAAGAGGCGGGAGAGGCCATTAAAGCCCTTAACAAGCCCTAAATTGGCTCTGTAATGCCATTTTGAAACGTTTTAGCTAGTTTAACCCTTTTCTGACGTGAAGTACGCCTGATGTGAAACATGCCAGTGAAACCTGGCGGGAGCACAAGTGGATAGCTGACTATCAGCTGCAGGTCCAGTATTACAACGGAGATGTGATGAAGGTAGTAGTAGCATTAGGTCTGAAAGTCGCCTCTGATGCTGCTGCATTGAATGTCTTCAGAGACTGCCTGGGAGGACTTGGTTGCAAAAAAAATTCTCTCTCCTCTCTCTCTCTCTCTCTCTCTCTCTCTCTCTCTCTCTCTCTCTCTCTCTCTCTCTCTCTCTTCTCTCTCTTCTCTCTCTTCTCTCTCTTCTCTTCTCTCTCTTCTCTCTCTTCTCTCTCTTCTCTCTCTTCTCTTCTCTCTCTTCTCTCTCTCTCAGATGCTGCTCATTTTGCATCCAGGTCCTCTCACAGCAAAGGCCAGGCAATCTCTGAGACCAGGCAGTCTCTGACCTGCAATGATGACATCATCAGAGGCGACTTTCAGACTGAAACCACTAATTGGTTCATGGGTTCCCACATGCTGGAACTCAATTGCCCAATTAAGTGAAAATTGCATTAATCTCCCACATCCAATTGCAGGTGGGTGGATAACACGAAATGCGGATGACACGACCCCAACCCGCCCCAGTATCAAAATCCAGCCCTTAGTTCTAAAAATATGGGGAAAAAAACGCTGTTTGACTGACAATCCAAACGGATAACGAAGAATCTATTCACTCTCCGATTGGTGTGGCAAGGCAGGGCACCGTGCGGATGGGCGTGTCGGGTGACCAATGGTGGGAGCGTAGGGGGAGGTGGGGGGTGGGGCGGACGGAGGCAGGAGGTCATGTGATGAAACCTCCAGGAACACGTCCAACCAAGTGTTGGCAACCCCTTCGCCCGCTTTCTGTTCCCTCACAGGAACAGCAGAAGCCACCGTTGGAGAAGTTGAATTGCCTGAATTTGGGCCTCGCTTCTTAAACAAACATTATTGCTGGATTCCTCGCCAGCGGAAGGAATTATTTCACTCATTATTTTGCAGAAAACCCAATGGGTTTACTGTGGCGCTGCGCTCGATGCGTGTTGGGATAGCCGAGCTGTTTGCAGGCCTGATTCCAAAATGGCTACCCGAGAAACTAAAAACAAGTAAGAAGAAAGAAAGACTTGCGTTCATATAGCGCCTTTCACAACCTCAGGACGTCCCAAGGCACTTTACAGCCAATGAAGTATTTTTTTTTGAAGTGTATTCACTGGTGTAATGTAGGAAACACATCCAAATGCTAATGTCTTCAGTATTTAAAAAAAATATGGTATAGCGCTCCTTTAAAGTCTGCGTAGGCAGTCTGTAAAAAAAAAAAAATCTTTATTGTCAGGGTAAATTGTATTCTAAGATACTTTACGCTGTTAAGAATTTAAGGTTGGCAACACAGTGACCTAATTTTCTCCAGCTATGTATTTATTCTTGTTTTAACTTTAGTTTTTTTTAACATTGAAGCTAATGTAGAAAAGCTGGCTGTGTAAAATTTAACACTACCACAGATAAGGTTTGCACAGTGGTGGAGAATGAGGTGGTCGTGGTGTTTTACGAGCTGGCTACCCCAGGTACTGCGCTGGCCTCCTTAAATTCCAGTGATTTAAATGGGCCTGGTGTTTGTTCTAAAATATTCTGGGGTTTTTTTTGTCTCCCCCCCCCCCCCCCCCGCCCACCCGCCCCTTATCTGACCGTCTCCCATGCCAGGCAGCTTGAGCAGCCGAAAGGGCGGGCACCGTCTGCCAGGCCACTGCCAACGCTGCTCCCGAGAGTGGCCTGCGAGTGTCCGAGGAGGGAGCTTGCTTTCACTCCGATCGTCTTCCTCTGTGGGGAAGTGTCTGGTCTCTGCCTAGGGCCACCCCACCCCCCCTGCCTCCCCACAACGGCACGGGACTCGACGTGTGGGGAGTAGCGGACATCTGGATTCATTTTTTTTTAAATATAACTGCGAGCGGGGCCTGTCTTCACAGATTTTAATATCCATTATACGCGCACAAAAATAGCTGCACAACGTAGCAGTTTAGAACCACACTTAAAAGGGACCAGTTACAGGCACTGTTTCAAATGTGTAAGAAATTATAATCTCAGTACTTAGCAACCCAGCTCCACAATAGGGGATACTGTGTGATTTAAAGAGTAACAGATGTTGGCAATTGGAGGGTTAATGAAAAAGAATGTGCTTTCTTGTCTATAATTGTAGTCTTTAGCATGCCAGTCATTTGCCTCATTCTGTTGATCTATGAAATACTTCTACATCTGCAGGAAGTCACTACTGAGCCAGTTAATGGATCCAGATGTTGTGGGCCCACATGGTTCTGTGTGTTAACATTAGACAGGGTGACTCAAACAAGGAGATTGAGTCACAGGAGCTGAGCGAGAGATTGAGAAAGAGTGAGGCTGCGATACAGAAACGGTGATATGCAAAAATATAGCCTTATTGGCTTTTCCCAATCTCTTGTCTCCGTTTCTCTGCTCCGCCTTTCTCAAACAGACAGACAGTCGGAGTGAGAACGAGACTGAAATGCAGAGGAAGAGACAAACCCTTTTTTTAAATATATATATATATTTTTTTAAGTAAAGGGAGAGGAACAAAGAGGCCGAGAGATCGGAACGCAAAGATGGAGAAAATAAGAGATAGAGAAGGAGACGGATGAAGAACGATTGGGACAGAGACTGAGAAAGAGAGAGTGATTGAGAAAGAGAGGGGGTCGTTTTCAAGACTGCTGGAATGTAAAACCGGCGTTGTGGGTTGGGCTCCCATTATAGAAGCCGCCTGATTTTCACTTTGTAAAAAAGAGACAGGATAATTGGGGGTGTCTATAATGGGCTCCTGACCCGTAACCCCAGTTTTCTGCTCCAGCACCGAAATGAAAATTGCCCCCAGAATGTGTCAAACACAGAGCTATCTTAGAGAGAGAGAGAGTCAAACTGCGATCGAAACATTTAAAAAAAGCTTAGGCTCGGAAACCAGGGCCAGATTTTGGCAGCGGCTGATTAGTTAAAGCAACATCAAACTTGGAGAGGCTTCCCTCCCACTCTGCCTCTCCTCTGTCCAGCCACATGACCCTCATTGATTTCCCCACCTCCGCACGCATAGTCCAGGGGTTGCCAACCCTCCAGGATTGTCCTGGAGTCTCCAGGAATTATAGATTAATCCTTACGGGCGACACCTGGGAGAAATAACTTAGGGGCAACAAAAAAAAACACTTTCTTTCAACACTTCCATTTATTTGTTGTAAAAATACTAGAAATGTGGGGGGGGGGGGGGAAGTCTGTTTTGATTGGGCGGGGTGGTTGAAGGCAGGAGGTCATGTAATGGAACCTCCAAGAATACATCCAATCAGAGTTGGCAACCCAAGCACGTTCCCGTAAAAATGTGTTCATCAATACAGTGCTTATTGCATTGTACTCGGGCTCACATCCATGGTGCCCATTCCTCTCAGAAATTTGTCTCATCTTAAAAGGATTACTTTGAGTCTATTAGTAAACAGGCCATAAAACTGTGGGAATAGAAATAGCTAATTCACCCCATCGAGTTCACTCATGTTAAGGACAAGAATGGACACGAAGTACCTCCCGCAACCTTGGGTATCCAGACAGAATCAGTCAACCCCCTCCTATGTTGTTGGATTTCTGTCCCTGCCCTCTTCCGCCACCCCCACCCCCACCCCTGCTCTACTGTGTTTGGATGATTCCATCCCTGGTGTTTTGAATGCTTTGACCAAGTCCAGGTTGGAGGGAAATGCCATGTGATTCACTCCCAGGGGGTGGATTCTGAGAAACTCCTAGCGGACAGCCTTTCTAAGACTGCCAGCCATTCCGTTTTAGACCAAACACTCGGGTTATTGAGTGGACGTCCAGAAATTTTCTGACCTGTAAATCTGACGACAAAAAAAAATAATTTTTAATTCAATATTTATCCGCTTACCTCATAGAAACATAGACATAGAAACATAGAATCTAGGAGCAGGAGTAGGCCATTCGGCCCGTCGAGCCTGCTCCGCCATTCAATACGATCATGGCTGATCATCCAAATCCAGTACCCTGTCCCTGCTTTAATCCCCACAGTACACATATCCCACCCTACCCCCGTAACCCCACGTATTTAATTCCCCCTAACATATCCCATCCTATCCCCATAACCCCACATATTTAATCCCCCCTAACACTAAGGGTCAATTTATCATAGCCAAAACAACCTAACCCACACATTTTTGGACTGTGGGAGGAAACCGGAGCACCCGGAGGAAACTTGATGTCTCTTGATGTCAAGACATTAATTATTAAGGTTTTCAATTCATTTTCTTCAGCAGCAAAACAAAAGACTTGCATTTCTGTAGCACCTTTCACGGCCACAGGACGTCCCAAAGCGCTTTACAGCCGGTGAATTACTTTGTGAAGTGTAGTCACTGTTGTAAAGTAAGGAAACTCAAACCTCAAACTGTGATCCTGCCTCTGCCCTGTTCCCATCCTCCTGTTGTGTAGTTTTGGATTTAGCACAAGGTTGACAGCAGACTTGATATGTGGTGGTATGAAGACTAGACAAAAAGGTGATGTATTAAAAACAAAAATTACTTTGCAGCCATGTGTGTGATGTGCTGTGACCCATCTTTAATGTAACAGTCTGACCAGGTACCGCTCGGAGTTGGAGAGCATCCGCCTCATAGAATCACAGAATCGTAGAATGGTTACAGCACCGAAGGAGGCCATTCGGCCCGTCGAGCCCGCGCTGGCTCTCTGCAAGAGCACCTCAGCTAGTCCCACTTCCCCGCCCTTTCCCCGTAGCCCTGCAATTTTCTTTCCTTGAGGTACTTACCCTTTTGAAAGCCGTGATTGAATCTGCCTCCACCACCCTTTCAGGCAGTGCATTCCAGATCTTAACCACTCGCTGCGTAAAAAAGTTTTTCCTCATGTCGCCTTTGGTTCTTTTGCCAATCACCTTAAATCTGTGTCCTCTGGTTCTCGACCCTTCTGCCACTGGAAACAGTTTCCCTCTATCTACTCTGTCCAGACCCCTCATGTTTTTGAACACCTCTATCAAATCTCCTCTCAACCTTCTCTGCTCCAAGGAGAACAACCCCAGCTTCTCCAGTCTATCAACATAACTGAAGTCCCTCATTCCTGGAATCATTCTCGTAAATCTTCTCTGCACCCTCTCTAAGGCCTTCACAGCCTTCCTAAAGTGTGGTGCCCAGAATTGGACACAGTACTCCAGTAGGGGCCGAACCAATGTTTTATACAGGCCCATCATAATTTCCACACTTTTGTACTCTATACCTCTATTTATAAAGCCCAGGATCCCGTAAGCCTTTTTAACTGCTTTCTCAACCTGCCCTGCCACCTTCAACGATTTGTGTACACATACCCATAGGTCTCTCTGTTCGTGCACCCCCATCAGGATTGTACCATTTAGTTTATATGTCCTCTTCTCATTCTTTCTACCAAAATGTATCACTTCACACTTTTCTGCGTTAAATTTCATCTGCCACGTGTCCGCCCATTTCACCAGCCTGTCTATGTCTTCCTGAAGTCTAGCACTCTCCTCCTCACTGTTTACTATACCTCCAAATTTTGTGTCATCTGCAAGTCAATGATGTGAGCAGAACACACTGGCTGGAATGAACAGGAGACAAATGGATTTGTCTGGCTCTGCGAGTTTGATCTCCAGGAGTTACTGAGTCACCACTTATTGAAATAGATGTATTTCCAGTCCTGATGGTATTAACCTCTTTCAGTGCTGTATTAGCCCACTGTACAGAACACCACTAATTCCAACTGGAATAAGAGCGAGGTGCCATTGAATAGTCTGCCGGTCAGTCCCGATTATTACTGCCTCTCCTTCTGATTCTGGCTCACTGTTTAACTCCTGTGACAAAGTGGTCTCCTGGACTAGGAGGCCCCGTCTGCCCTCTCAGGTGGACGTAAAAGATCCCACAGCACTCTTTTGAGGAAGAGCAGGGGAACTCTCCCCGGTGTCCTGGCCAATACTTATCCCTCAAAAGCGATTATCTGGTTGCTGTTTGTGGGAGCTTGCTGTGCGCAAATTGGCTGCCGGGTTTCCTACATTACAACAGTGACTACACATCAAAAGTACTTCATTGGCTGTAAAGCGCTTTGGGGCGTCCTGAGGTTGTGAAAAGCACTACATAAAATGCAGATTTCTTTTTCCCTAATTGGCCGAGAATTAGATAGAATTTACAGCACAGAAACAGGCCATTTGGCCCCACTGATCCGTGCCAGTGTTTATGCTCCACACGAGACTCCTCCCACTCAACTTCATCTCACCCTATCAGCATATCCTTCTATCCCTTTCTGCCTCAGGTGTTTATCTAGCTTGCCCTTAAATGCATCTATGCTATTCGCCTCAACTACTCCACATTCTCACCACTCTCTGGGTTTTTATCTGGTTTTCCGCCTCTCCCAGACTATTTAGGGTAGGGCGAGTCTGTGTTGTGATGCACAACATCACATTTTGTGTGGGATGGGCTGGATGGAAGGGTAGGTCTTTCATTGCCTGTCATTGTTCACATGTTCGTGAACCCTGGTACCCCTTGGATTATCCATCACCATGGAACTCCCACGTCAACCAGTTGAAAAACCTATGATGTGATGTTCTTGACCCTCTGGCTCTCCCCTCCCCCCCGCCCCCCTCCCTCTCCTCCTCACAACAGGAGGAGTCACAGTGAAATAAACTGTTTGTTGGTCTTGTCATTTTCATGTCTCCCTCCTTTTACCTCTCATTCTTCATGGGCCAATCTTGACCGGGAGTGTTGGTGGGCTGTTCCTTCCCGGGAGGATCACACGTAAACCCAGTCCTGTCCTCGCTCGATGTCCATCGTCACGTGCTCCCCAGTAGGGACCAAAGGGTTTCGATCAGCAATGGGAACCCTGGCTGATGCACTCCATCACCACTATAACCCAGGAACGCTGAGACTATTTACATAGGATTACATAGGATCTACAGCACAGAAACAGGTCATTTGGCCCAACCAGTCATTGCCGTCGTTTATGCTCCACTCGAGCCTCCTCCCATCCTTCCTCATCTAACTCTTTCAGCATAACCCTCTATTCCCTTCTCCCTCATATGCTTATCTAGCCTCCCCTTAAATGCATCTATACTATTCGCCTCAACCACTCCCTGTGGTAGCGAGTTCCACATTCTCACCACTCTCTGGGTAAAGAAGTTTCTTCTGAATTCCCTATTGGATTTCTTGGTGACTATCTTATATTGATGGCCTCTAGTTTTGCTCTTCCCCACAAGTGGAAACATTCTCTCTGTGTCTACTCTATCAAAACCTTTCATGATTTTAAAGACCTCTATTAGGTCACCCCTCAGCCTTTTCTTTTCAAGAGAAAAGAGACCCAGCCTGTTCATCCTTTCCTGATAGGTTTTACCTCACATATCTGGTACCATCCTTGTAAATCTTCTCTGCACCCTCTCCAGTGCCTCTATATCCTTTTTATATAATATGGCGACCAATTGTGGCAACATGGCTGCCACTCGAGCTAAGGTCAGTTAATTCAGCACAGAACCTGGAACCCAGCCTATCACATCGCTTGTCTGCATAACTTAGTGCTGCATGGGGTGGGGGGTGGGTGGGGAACTTGTAGTCATTCAAATAAAACCCACTGAAAGTTGACATCCAGTTGGTTCATTCCACTGACATTCATCCGCCTCTTCAGATGTGGTTTGATTGTTGCATAATCTTGTACACTAACCGATGGCTCATAGTTTGTCACAATCTACCAGGAATTTTAAAAGCGCATTTGAGGCTTGGAAATTCATCGGCCAGTTCTGTACACGTCGCGAGTTAAACAACCTCAAACCCCCAGAGAAGAGTCACTTCCAAGCTGAGCTGGCCCCAGTTTATCAGTCATTCCGATGGTAACCAGCATTTGCAGGGAAGCATGGGAGGACAGTTGCTAGCCCACTCGCCTCCGAGTCAGAAGGTTGTGGGTTCAAGTCACACTCGAGAGACTTGAGCACAAAATCCCGGCCGACCCTCCCAGTGCAGTGCTGAGGGAGTGCCGCACTGTGGGAGGTGCCATCTTTAAACCAAGGCCCCGGCTGCCCTCTCAGGTGGGCATAAAAGATCCCATGGCACGATTTTGAAGAAGAGCAGGGGAGTTCTCCCCAGTGTTCCGGCCAATATTTATCCCTCAACCAACATCACTAAAACAGATTATCTGGTCATTATCACATTGCTGTTTGTAGGACCTTGCTGTGCACAGATTGGCTGCCGCATATCCCTGAATTATAACAGTGCTTCAAAAGTACTTAATTGGCAGTAAAGCGCTTTGGGATGTCATGAGGTCGTGAAAGGTGATATATAAATGCAAATCTCTCCTTCTATCTTCCTGTACACTTTTTACTTTGTTTTTTGCCTTTATTTCTCGCCCAACCTCCTCTTTCAAAGCTGTCGATTTTTGCTGGGATACAGTTCTAAGCACTCTGGTACCTCACCCAGCTGGTCATCATGGCCAACGCACCAGCGACATGTGCCGCTCCCTGCCAGTAGCGCAAACCCGGACGGTTGCCCTCTCCCTTTGCCCACCCTCGCCCGAGTGTTAGCAAGCTTCCTGACTACGAAGGGCATCCCGGCTGAGAGTGCTCCTACCCTCGCTCAACACTTACCAGAAGCTTACCGGCGCTCTGTGCTGACAGGTTGGCTCATCTCCCGCAGTACTCCTGAGTCTACTTGAGGGGCCCTGAGCTTTAGCTGCACACATGCAGTCTGGACTTGGGTACGTGAGGTACGCCCCTATGGGGAGTGTGTGCATTCTGTATTGGGCAAACAATATCTACCAGTTTGGATATCTCAGTAGATTCAGCTCCAGTTCTGGCCACTTGCGAATCCCCCATTTTCATTGTTGCACCATTGGTGGCCGTGCCTTCAGCTGCCTGGGCCGCAAGCTCTGAAATTTCCTCTCTACCTCTCTTTCCTCCTTTAAGACGCTCCTTAAAACCTACCTCTTTGACCAAACTTTTGGCCACCTGCCCTAATATCTCCTTATGTGGCTCGGTGTCAAATTTTGTTTAATAATGTTGTGAAACGCCTTGGGATGTTTTACTACGTTAAAGGTGCTATATAAATGCCAGTTGTTGTTTTTGTAGTTTGCTTTGGAGACTCGTCAGCCTGGTGATGGGTTTGTGCATGTATTGAACACCTGGCTGGTAAAATAAAAAATCCAATAAAGCTCACTGGATAGTGATCAGGAGTGGGGGGCCCCTGGTGTGTTTACTCTTCCCAAGCCCGGGAGTGCTCAGGCCCAGTTGTAGCGCTCTGATTTCTGCCCGAGTGGAGATCAGCGAAATGGGCATAGGCCGGGGATAGAAGGGGTTCAGTGACTTCACTGTGTCAGCCGTGGCTCAGTGGGCTGCACCCTCGCCTTTGAGTCAGAAGGTTGTGGGTTCAAGTCCCCACTCCAGAGACTTGAGCATGAAGATCTAGGCTGACACTCAGCAGCGCTGAGGGAGTGCTGCACTGTCGGAGGTGCCGTCTTTCAGGTGAGACGTTAAACCGAGGTCCCGTCTGCCCTCTCAGGTGGACGTAAAAGACCCCATGGCCACTATTTCGAAGAAGAGCGGGGGAGTTATCCCCGGTGTCCCGGGGCCAATATTTATCCCTCAACCAACATCACTAAAACAGATGATCTGGTGATTATCACATTGCTGTTTGTGGGAGCTTGCTGTTCGCAAATTAGCTGCCGCGTTTCCTACATTACAACAGTGACTGCATTTCAAAATGCACTTCATTGGCTGTGAAGCGCTTTGGGACATCCGGTGGTTGTGAAAGGCGCTATAGAAATGCAAGTCTTTTTTCTTTTTTACCACACCAGTTGGTGCTTTCAGAAAGAAAGAAAGAACTTGCATTTCACAACCTCAGGACGCCTTAGGTGCTGTTGTCGGGGGGGATGACTCATCGGGGGAAGGCACCAGCAGCCAGGCTCATGGCACCATGACTGGCTCTGTTGCAAAGAAGGGAGGGAAAAAGAGTGGCAGGGCTATAGTAATAGGGGATTCGATTGTAAGGGGAATAGATAGGAGTTTCTGTGGTCGCGACCGAGACTCCAGGATGGTAATTTGCCTCCCTGGTGCAAGGGTCAAGGATGTCTCGGCGCGGGTGCAGAACATTCTGGAGGGGGAGGGGGAACAGCCAGTTGTCGTGATACATGTTGGTACCAACGACGTAGCTAAAAAAAGGGAAGAGGTCCTACAAGTAGAATTTAGGGAGTTAGGAGCCAAGCTAAAAAGTAGGACCTCGAAGGTAGTAATCTCTGGATTACTACCAGTGCCACGTGCTAGTAAGAGTACAGAGAACAGGATAGTTAGGCTAAATACGTGGCTTGAGCAGTGGTGTAAGAGGGAGGGTTTTAAATTTTTGAGGCATTGGGACCAGTTTTGTGGTAGGTGTGACCTATACAAAAGGGACGGTCTACACCTGTGCAAAGATGGAACTGAGGTTCTCGGGGTAAATTTTGATAAAGCAGTTCGGGAGCATTTAAACTAGTATGGCAGGGGGCTAGAAACCCATGTAGTGAAATAGAGGAAAGTGAAAGGCAGACAGAAATAAATGGTAAAAAGGAGAGGAACAAAAAACAAAGGGCCAAACTAATTCATAAAAAATGTGAGCATAAAAAAAGCCTGAGGGTTTTATACCTTAATGCGAGAAGCATCAGGAACAAGGTAGATGAATTAGCTGTGGAAATAGAGGTTAATAATTATGATCTAATTGGGATTACGGAAACATGGTTGCAGGGTGAGCAGGGCTGGGAGCTTAACATACAGGGGTATTCAGTATTTAGGAAGGATCGACAAAAAAGAAAGGGAGGAGGGGTAGCATTGCTGGTAAAAGAGGGGATAAATGCAATTGAAAGGAAGGATATTAACTCAGTTAATACAGAATCTATATGGGTGGAGCTAAGAAATAGCGAGGGGCGAAAAACATTAATAGGAGTGGTATATAGGCCTCCAAATAGTAAAATAGAGGTTGGGGAGGGCATCACGAGGGAAATTAGAGAAGCGTGCAATAAGAGCACAGCTGTCATCATAG